>JARPMR010000011.1:9319237-11819237 GCA_029955525.1 Oeneis ivallda | reverse complement strand
ATCTAAAAACATTATTCCATACGACAAAACTAAAAATTAAAGTTTTATTTAATTAGAAAACATTAAATAAAATTGCTATAATTCCGGCCATGGTCACGTGATCGAAAACGTTCCGTGATCTCGAATGACGTCACAGTCCACACCACCTATGGGCTGTGGAATTGTCATTGTTTGAAATGTGAACTGTGACGTCATGAGAGCAAATGGAACGTTTTGGCGGCGATTTATTTTTTTGAATTTATTTCTTGATTTTTATGAAAAATACTGAAAATTATGCCGAAATATACGTTTTGTTAGCTTCAGCATAGCATTATTAACAATTTAAGATGATTTTCTAAAAGTAGTCAAATACCCTATTCTCGCGGCACAATTTGAAGGCCACGGGCAGGGCACGTTCGCCGCCGCGACCAGTTGCCTTTATCAAGATTATCTCGATATTGCTTAGAAAGTCATAGTTTTTGGCTCAAGACAGAATATTTGGTCAGATGACCTGAGGCTCACGGCTGGTCACCACTGGGTGGTGTGGAGAAGGGAATTCCACAAGAAATACAGAATGTATCCAGAATTTTTTTTGAGTATACCAGAATGAGTGTGAATTAGTGAAACCTTCGATTATGTTCTTGTATAAAAAAGTCAGTTCGTGGCGAAAGCAACTAAGCGCGTTTGATTTCTGCACTATTCGCCGCGTCTGCCTCTCGACTCCATGGCTTGCGCCGTACTGATTCATATGCCTTTGTTTCAGTCGCCCGCCGCACCGCAAGTCGCCCGCGCGGTTCGCTCGATTCATTTCGCCGGTCACTTCGCCCGCCGCCGCTGCGCTTGGCTTAATCAGTACATTTCTATACACTTATTTTAGTCGCTAGACGCTTCGCCGTTCGCATCGTGCGAATATTCGCTATGGCCGGCCTGTATAAAGGAATGGGAGTCATTTGTTAAATTGACTGTTCTCAGTCCGCAAACAGGTGCACAATTCACTTAGAAATTATTTTTTTACATACCAATATCTAATTATTCTTTCAGTCATAAATGTCATTATGTCCTACTTTTGCTGGTAACGGAGCTGATGCGATCATTTTTAGTGAATCAAAATTTCCTTGTACTAGTAAGTGACGTGACGCCACTGTTGAGTGGATAACGGATAACTGTATGAAACGTCACGAATGGACGAAAAAGTGGTGTGTGTGACGAGTGACGTCCCTCATAATGAACAAACAATTGATATGTACCATTATTGTATTTATTATTAAAAAACGGTTTATAGATCGGGAAACATTAATTTTTCGGTAAATAGCCGTTTTGGTGCATAGCTGCATTATTTGATTTTGTTAACGAAGGTACTACTCTTTTTGTGGATTTAAATAAAAGTATAAGCAAAATAAGATACAAAAGTGAAATAAATTTTGAACTATATAAACAAAAAGTTTTAAGCCTAAGCATACAACTCTGCGGGCTGGAAAATAGGCACGTGACGTCACACGCCGCTATAAAAATACGCTAACTTTGACTGATTCATCCAAAAACGTTTTCTCTAATTTATTAAAATTTTTATCTTTTTTATTTCTAAAACCAAATGGATGAACCATTACTCAATATCATATCAATACTATAAAACTTCTCCATAAGCAAAAAAGGTTTTCTAATAACATTAAAACGCGATAAAAAAATTAAAATGAGCGCGCTCAATGCATTCGTAATTCCTGTTACTCAATACCATGAGCGAATATCATGACGAGGCCAGGCTCCACCATCATGTGCTCGTCAACATGCGTGTTGTCACATTGCAGCACAAGCACTGCTTGTTTCCCAGGCACCCTCTTGCAAACATATTTCTCATACAACCTGCAAAAGCAAAACGATAGATAGTTTTAAGAATAAGAAGCAGTGATAGCCTAGTGGTTAAGACTGGTCTCCTATTCAGAGGGTCGCAGGTTCAATCCCGGGTACGCACCTCTGACTTTTCGGAGTCATGTGCGTTTAAGCAATTAAATATCACTTGCTTCAACGGTGAAGACAAACATCGTGAGGAAACCTGCACATCTGAGACTTCTGAGAGTTCTCTATAATGTTCTCGAAGGTGTGTGAAGTCCACACAATTCGCATTGGGCCAGCACGGTGGTCTATGGCCTATAACCCTTCTCTGAGAGGAGACCTGCGCTCAGTAGTGAGCTGTTGATGGGTTGCTAATGATGATGATGATGAGATAGTTTCAGATATATTATGGTGCGGGCAGACTGATGCCTATAGCAGCGGAAATCGGAGTTATTGCGTTCGAACGCGGCATCAAACTTCCGAAAAGCAGCATAAAATCGCAAATCAACGATCGCCACAGCTAAAAGCATCGTATCTGGCCTGGCCCTTAGAGCTAGTAAGGAGTACGGTCGTCACGGAGGGTCGCGGGTCACGCAATTGTGATGTTTCGGAGTAAAGTGCCTTTAAGTAATGAAATACATAACTAAACGTAATGTAACGTACACGTAACTGTCATTTCTTTTTTAAATAATGTTATGTATTTGCAGATAGGTACGGAATTATTTTGCATGTCGTGTTTACTTTAAAATGATTTTATATACTCTGAATGTTATATATAAAATAATTACCAATGTGAAATCGCTAGTAAATCTTAATAAATAAATATCACATGCTTCAACTGAGAAGGAAAACATGTGAGGAACTGCATGCCTGCTTGGTTTAGTTCTCCATAATGTTCTTAAAGATGTATGAAATCAGTCAATTTGGATTGGACCAGCATAACCCTTCTTTGAATGGAGACCTGCACTCAGTAGTGAGCTGGGGCCTATCACCAACGCAGGAATATTGTTTTAACATGTCATACAAGGTCAACCTTAAATAAGTAACTTAAAGATGTCATTGTAGGGATCTCAAAGGTTACCCTGCTCACAGTCAATAAAAATATTGACATTTTTTTTTTATGAAATAATATTGATCAATCCTTCAATACGCTCCCCGCACACACGCAATTTTATTGACAATATTCGTAAATATTGACAATAACATTGACCAAAACAATATTAAAATGATGCAAGTAGTACAGCAGTAAAGAATGGAAATGAGATTGTCTATGAAGTTTGTCAGTAAAATTCCAAGTAAATATTATTCGGCAAAGTTAGGTCTATGAAACGACACGTTTAGTTTGGACCAGGAATATGGTATTTTAAATTTGACAGTTTAAAAGACGAATTGTGTAATTTAGAGTCATTGGACTATTTGAACTTAGTGACCAGTTGATAATCGAACATACGGCGATGTTTTGTTTCACTCAAGCTTGCGTGATAATAATAAACAAAAATTGTATAAAATAGGTGTACTCAGATCTTATTTTAGTCGGGGTTTCATACTTAAGTACTACGTATTTCCATGATTAAAATAATATTACATTTAACGTTGGTGGCGGGCCCCCTATTGGTAGATAACATACCTTCTGTTGTTTTGCCTTGTTTCCAGAGACGATAGGCCGGGCGGCCATCGCCTTTCGTGGCAGTTCTCCATCAAGTCGTCAATGATGTGCGGAGGGCAGCCCGACTCAGACAAGCTTCTCTTGATCATCATCTATTTGAAAATTAGGTTTACTTGTATTTTTTTTTTTCTGGAAAACCTATTGGAAATTAACTCCTCTCACTAGTGATAACGTCAGATAATGTTAGTAATGACTGGATAGAAGTATCCAGTATTTGAATTTAAACAATAGGGTATTTTACTCTTTTTTGAAAAGTGTCTGATTCTAAGGTGTTAATAAACTACTAGAAAATTTACTAAAATTTTATTCAATCGATAAGTACCAAAAAAAATGCATCTAAAGTTTGCCTTTTAAATTTCCGCGCGTAAACGCTAGACGCCATGTGATGACGTCGTATGGACAGTAAATTCGTTCGCTCAAATGGTTTACGCCCTTTGTAAAGCCGACATATAGCGACCGCCGGTACATGCCGAAGACGGCGCGACTTATATGACCCACTGTGTACTTTAGTGCGTCCCGCTAAATGTTTGTGTGCTGTATTATGACGATAGTATATTATGTACATAAAGTGATGATTCAGATTTAATACTACCAGTATTTTGATTTTGTGTTTTTCATTAATCTAAAAAAATTTAAATAAATTATGGTACTAAATGATTAAATAATGTATTTATTTATTTTCACATAGTTTCTAAAATACCGTGTACTGCAAACTATTTGAGCGGATGAACTATATAGACTACTGACCATTATGACGTAGTGTAATGGCGGATACTGTTTGACGTTTCGCTTATTTGTAGCATAGACAAAAAAGTGAAAACCTTGAAATTAAAATATATAAAATTTATTTTATAATTTTGAGAACTGAAACTTCCACTTCCCGATTCCTTCTAAACTATCTTAGTTTTATATTTTTAGATTATTTATCACTAGAGGAGTAAAATACTCTATTGAAAAGCCTCAATAGCCCAATGGTTAAAGGTGCAGAGTGAAAACTTTAAGGTTGCAGCCTGCAGGTTCGAATCCCATCCGTTACACTATTGTCGTACCCACTCCTAGCATAAGCTTTCAGCTTATTTGGACGGGATAGGAGGATATCATTCAACTTCAGCTTGGCTGAGATCATACAATATTAATCCGAGTGTATATGTTTGTTGGTTTGTCCTTCAATCACGCCGCAACAGAGCTACGGATGGACGTGATTTTTTTCATGGGTATAGCTGAGAGCATGGAGTGACATAGGCTACTTTTTAACCGGAAAATCAGAGTTCCTGAAGGATTTTAAAAACAAAATCCACGCGGATAAGTCGCGGGCATCATCTAGTTCTTTTATTTAAAAATAAAACAGCATTGAATTTGAGCACAGTTTCGTGTATGCATTCTTACACGTTTACGTATATTTATGATATGCTCCAAATTAAAATCATATGTATCTACTTAATTTGTGACTTTACATAAATACAATTAAGTTTCATTTCACCTTGACGCTAAAGTCATCCAATACAAATACGATCAATCGAATTAAATCTTATATTAACCCTACAGAAGGGTTCGTTGTTTTACTACGGAGCCTATATAAGTTCTTCTCTAGCATTGGATTATTTGCAGTGCGGGACCTACAAGCATAGCCCGACACAACGCACAGTGTCAATTCAATTCAATTTTCGTTTGTGGCGTGCAGTAGCACCAGATGGGCCCAAACGCACAGTGTCGTGTGGCAAGCTAGGCCGCTGCTATATTACCACCTGCAGGACGTCATCGGGGGTGGATATCATGCCGCCCCAGCGCGTGACGCGTGCGCGCGCCAGCGAGTTGGCCCAGCGGACCACTTCCTCGCGCTCCATCTGATCGGCGAGGGCGCGCATTGTTGGGTTGGAGACGCGCATCGCACGCATGAATTCCTGAAAATAACATTGTTTTAAATAATAATAATAATATAACCTTACAATAAATACTCCTACAAACTCAATAGTCGACGCAGTAATAAGCCCTTTTTAGGAAGCCGAAAGCATATTCCTATGCAGTATAGTCGCGTTAGTACGACGAGCTCGCAGAAAATCATTATTAAAAAATAACATACTGTGCTGTGAAATGGGTGTCATAATTCATCACAATAACCATCGAAAACATAATAAACAGACTCAGTACAGAAAATAATTACATGGCCCTCACAGATTCATTGCTTGTTTTGAGCCTACGTTTGGAGCAGAACTTTGTTAGAAAATTCCAATCTATGAGTAATTAATCTAAGAATATAACCATATTCCTATGGTTTGTTTGTTTGTCCTTCAATCGCACAACAGAGCAACGGATCGACGTGATTTTTGCATGGCTATAGTAATTGATGACTATGCCAGCACTGCGAGAGTGAGAGACAACAACGCGGGTTTTAGTATTAGTTGTTCAAAGACCATTACCAAAGTATTATGTATTATGTCACCGTAAGATTGTGAAAATCGTTAGTTTATAAACGAACTAGTAAGATATAGATAGACTAGATAGACCATAGTAAGATTGTAAACTGGCGCAAGATTGTGAAACATATCAGCTAAGCTCGAGTGACCATGAGTTCTGGACTGCAATGATATTGCCCGAGCTTTAGGTATACATAATGTCTATCACCTATTGGGTAGAATAATAATAAATACTACTAAAATCATAATTACGTATATTAATTTCGTATATTCGTAAACTAATCTCATGAAAAAAGCATATAATTCGTTCCAGCGATTCATGAGACAATAGGTATTGATTAACCTGTAAATCTTCCTTTTCCTCATTGTGGAAACACTGCATACATAGCAATATCTATTAAATTGTAAACTTGTTTTGAAAGGAGCAACTGCAGAGTTTCTTCCTGGTTCTTCTTGGCAGGAACTGCATTCCGAACCAGTGGTAGACTCATCGACATCGATCAAAAGCACTTGTAAAAAAGTTCATTTGAATAAAAAACATTTCTATTCTATTACCTAAAAACAAATTCCACACAGTTTTGTCTGCCCTACCACAGGAGTGTTTTTTAAAGCGCGGAGCCAGAAGTTCGCGAAGGTGGTCCTGAAGGCGGTGGCGAAAGCAAAATGAAGGTCGAGTAAGTGAAGCTGAATGAAGGGGCGACGGAGCGAGTCTTCTGGTGTAGCTTATGTGATTTGTAAATACTTAACTGTATTTGTAATGCAACACAGTACTAGTGTACAGCACTATACCGTAACCGTACCGCACCGCAAAATTTTTACAATCTTACAGTGACATATGTACTAATTCGATGCCAGCGACTACGTCCGCGTGGGTTTTTTAATTCCCGTGGGAACTATGTAATTTTCCAGGATAAAAAGTAGCCTGTGTTAATCCTGGGTATGAGCTATCTTCATCCAAATTTCAGCCAAATCGGTTCATTCGTTGTGGCGTTAAAGAGTTATAAACATCCATCCCTACCTCCTCACAAACTTTTGCATTAGTAGGATAAGTAGGATATTGAAATTTTTCTTGATATACTAAACAGCCAACTGTTACTCATTAGTGAATTAACAAATGAAAAGAATAATATTGAATACTCACTTTAAGCATCGACAATTCACGTTTATGTTCATTGATGATGAGGCGCTGTTCAGCCAGCTCTTGCTGGTAATCAGTGAGCTTAACCTGCTGCGAGGCGATGAGGGCGCGCAGCTCGCGTACACAGTTGTGCTCAGGCAGCTCATCTTTTGGAATTATCAGGCCGCAGCCTGCCTCGCATGGCACTGGCCGTTTGGGGTTAAATTCACCTGATACATCCAAACGTAATTATATCTATTATATACCAGTAATTCCCAAAGAGGATTAAGTTATCTATTCATCTTAGCAGCTGTACTGCAAATATCCCTAAATATTATAATATTAATTTCCACAAAATTACACACTTACACAATTACACTTATTCAGGTTGGCATTATCAGGGTTTACACAGGTCGGTTGGTACATATCTACATATATATTGCCAATTAATGCAGACCCAAATAAGTGTGTAGCACCCCTAAGACAAGAATTTTGCAATAAGATATTATTGATTCAACTTTGATCAATATTTTTATCATTTAAACTGAAGACACAATTTGATGACAACTTCATTCTTGCAAAGCCTCCTGCTCTTTAATAATTATGCACAATTACATACAATTATTCAAAGTTTTATATTCATTTGTAACTGTATATAACAAGTGTTTATAATTATTCAAAAAGTTAGTTAAGATTTTTTCTCTCCCTAAAGGAATCTGTATAAAAAAATTAGCTTTTGCCCGCAGCTTCACTCACATTAAGTTCCTTTTTCTAAATCCTATTTTACCCCCTAAGGGGTTGAATTTACAAAAATCCTTTCTTAGAGAATGCCTATATTATAATAGTTATCTGTATGCCAAATTTCAGTCTGATCCATCCAGCAATTTGACTGATAGATCAATCAGTCAGCCACCTTTTCCTTTTATATATTTAAATAAAAGAATACACATACATTCAACTAAATGTGAAGCCAGAGAATCTAATTTTAATACAGCATTACATCCATGAGGTGCATTATCACAGCTCGTACATAATCTGAAAATATAAATATTTACTGGTTATTCTGTGGTGTTTGTCTAAGCATTTGTTTAGTGGAAGACACGGTTCTGCCCGCGAAATTCAAATTTAATTTGGTTTTTCGCAATTTGTAACCTAGTACGACAAAGTAGGCTTATGGCATTCTAATTGCGACAATGGCAGTATCATCTTCACAGGTTTATATAAAATTCTTTACTTGAAAGTGTCCAGTTTAAAAACTAATCAAAATATCGACTAATTTGTGAGTAACTCACGTCCAACTCAGTATTTTGATTAAAAACTGGTCACTTTCAAGTAAAGATTTTCATGTAAACCTGTGAAGATGATAATTCTACTGGCACAATTAGAAGGCCATAAGCCTACTTTGTCGTATTAGTTTACAAATTGCGAAAAACCAAATTAAATTTGAATTTCGCGGGCAGACCCTTGTCTTCCATCTTAAGCATTACTATTTAAGCTAAGTATTAATTGTATCATGACTATTATAAAAGCATAATCCAAAATCAATGGTCAACATGACCATTGATTTTGGATTATGCTCATTCACCCTATATGCTAAGCCCAACTGAATAAGTCGCAAAGTCATCCATGTGCCAATTGGGCGATAGAGCTCTGCCAAGCTCTGTCCATTTAATACAACAAAATCACATGAAAATATTTGAATTATTTGAGTGGGAACTTCAAAAAAAGCAACATATCGAAAATGGTGTGGCAAATAACATTCTGAATGTGTGATATTTTTAGAATGATGGTTTTTAAGGGTTCTGTACTTCATATTGTAATTTGCAACAACTATTCAAAATAAAAAAAAACACCCACATCAATAATATTTAGAGAGCAAAAATATGTCTTTCTCTGATTCTTTCTTTAATAATTATTATTGGTATCAATCATAGACATAATATTTACAGACCACCTGACAGCCACAAAACACAAAACCAATTTTGATTTATCAAACTTCAAAGAAATATAGTACTTATAATAATAAAGCCCATACCATTTATTTGAGCGTGACCAATTACTTCTAGTGATTTACAAAGAAATACAGTACTTATAATAAAGCCAGCTTTTTATTTAGTGGTGACCAATGTGAACAATTTTTCTTTAAAATTGATCAGAGCAATATGAGATCTGCTTTCCTTTTCTATCTTTAGATATTGCTGAAAGAGATTTTTTCACTCCTCACAACCTCCAACAGTTAAAAATATATCTGCTAGTGACAACTATGATCATATTTACTACAAAAAGGTCAAAGTATTTTTTATGACATATAATAATATAATGTTTTGTAGTTTTTTTAGATACCTATACAATTTGAGAACTTTATCAATATAACTATTCATAATGAATATTTACAAATTAAATTTATCATTTGTCCTTTAAAGACATGAAATGAATAATTTATTGTCTAATATTAGCTAGATGCCTGCATTTCATCCGTATGGATTTGGTTTTTAAAATCCAGCTGGAATCTCCAGGTCTTCAACTATACCCATGCAAAAAATCACGACATCGACGTTGTAGCTCTGTTGCAGCGTGATTGAACAACAAACCAACAAACACACTTTCGCATTTATTGTATTAGTTAGATTCAATTACGAAATGTCGTACCTGGAAAGTAGGTTCCTTAGTATTCTCGGAACAGGTCTTAATTGACTAGCGGTCACCGCCTGCCGGTCCACTGGACAAGTGGGTTGACGACTTATCCATTCTGTTATGCAGGCACGACAAAAAGCATGCTCGCAAGCTGGTGCCTACAATCCCAATCAAAACATTCAACCAGTTTAGCAAACAAGTTAGGTGGGTTCTTTACAACTGTCACAACACAAACCTGCAGAGGATCCTCTAGAACTCCTGAGCAGATGGGGCAAATTAGTTCTTCGTCGACGTCACCTTGAAACCTTTTGATTTCAAAGCCCATTTTTGGTTTTGGGCCTGGTTTGCCTGGTAGACATTCGTCAGTTGTTCGTATTGATAAGGTTACAATCCAAATCACTTCTTAAACGTGATTTTATACTATTAATAAATATTATGAAAGGAATCTGTCTCAAGATTTGTATCACCCAAATCCAAAGGAAAACGATTAATTAATTATTACTAAATAGTAAATATTATCTATCAATAGTAAATATTATTCTATCCCGTACCCTCAACCTCAAACAAATTTAGAAATCCCACAAATGCAATGCCAATCCTAGTGTTCGTGGTCTATGACCAGTCTATGACAAAGATGGACAAAGAGTATAGAAACAGAAACACTACGTTCCATCGATGCATCGATGTTTTTTTTTTAATTAACAGTCTTCGAACAGTGCGTGTTGCCAGTGATGACTTATGGATCCGAGACATGGTTGCTACTTGCTAACTGTGGTCCTCATAAGAAGGCTCAGGGTCACTCAGCGAGCGATGGAGAGAGCTATGCTTGGGGTATCCCTGCGAGATCAAATCAGAAATGAAGAGATCCGCAGAAGAACCAAAGTCACCGAAGTAGCTCAGCGAGTCTTGAAACTGAAGTGGAAATGGGTGGAGCACATAGTTCGAAGAGCTGATGGTCGTTGGGGTCCCAAGGTGTTGGAGTGGCGACCCTGCACCGGTAAGCGCAGTGTTGGCAGACCCTCCACTAGGTGCACCGACGACATCAAACGAGTCGCAGGGAGCTGCTGGATTCAGGCGGCGCAAGACCGAAGCCTGTGGTGGTCCATGCAGGAGACCTATGTCCAGCAGTGGACATCTAAAGGTTGATAAAGAAGAAGAAGAAAATTATTACAAGCTTACGTTAACAGCAACAAGTTATTTAGAAACAGAATTTAAAAATAACAGTTTTGACAGTCGTTTTCATGTCAATGGATTCCTTTGTTGGGTGATTGTACAGGCATAACATCGATGTAAAAACATCGTATAAGATAACATCGATACATCGATGTTTTGCAATAGTGAACATCGATGGCAAACATCGATATTTTTTTACTGAAACATCGATGGTTCAGAAACATCGATGTATCGTTGGCATCCCTAACTGTCAGTGTGACAGTGTCCATTGTCATTCAATGTCCGCCATAAGCTGTCATCTGCCATTGTAAGTGCTTTGTGCTTTGCAATTTCTTTTTCTCATATGTTTCGTCCGGCCTTTAATGTTTGAATTAAGTAATGAATCCAAGGTTAAGACGTTGCTGTTAACAATATGTATTTTGATAAAACTGTGATTTAAAAAATAAGTTAAGAAAATCAGTGGTCAATATGAGTGTTTTCAAGTCTGCAATGGGCTACTTCAGTTCTGGAGGTGCTAACGGTGGCAGTGATAATGATTTTGTTGGACAATTTGTTGAAATTGGGAACATGAAACTGAGAGTGAAAAAAGTCATCGCAGAAGGTTAGCAACAGTTTTATGTTTTTGTAAATTTTGGCTTCAAATTTATGGCTTTCTAATTATTTGTGATTGGATCACTGTAGGTCTGTAGGTAGATACCTACTCGTTTTTCTGATTGGGGGCGTCAAGTAATCGTCTTGTGATTTCAAAACTCAATAAAACTTAAATAAGGTTAGTATTCTAGGTAGATTAATTAATTATTCATCAGGTAAATTCATATTTTGTAGATTTTTAGGATTCATAATAAATTGGTAACTTTTTGCATTCTTTATTTAAATGTAGTACCTATGTGTTCATTTTATTGAATTTTCTTTATGAACTGGGAAAATTGGCTGAGGTCCAAATAGGCTTTATTAGAACTCATTTCAACCACGCTTATTTTCACTTTTCTGTTCAATCTTCATTAGTTTGTCTTCTGCAATATGTATCCCAATTTGTCAGACATTGATAGCCCTGTGATAGAATAGATTAGAAATATATTTTATTCAAATAAACTTTTTCAAGTGCTTTTAAATCATCGGTGAGTCTACCACTGGTTCAGAATGCCCTTCCTGCCTAGAAGAACCAGCAAGAAACTCGGCAACAAGTTTACAATACAATAGATACTATGCTATGTATGCAGTGTTTCCACAATGTGGGGAAGTTCCAAAAAGCATACTACTTAAAATTCAATACATGTTAAGATGGACAGACGGAAAGTAGCCCCATTCCCGCGGGTGGCACCCGTTCACAAGCTTGACGCATGATCTAGCCTCACCCTCACCCACCTCAGCTCAGTGACTGCTAGATCATTGAGATAATATTGCTGAAGTAGCAAACTATTATAGATAGACACATCTGTCACAAGTGGGTCAACATTACAGGTGCTTGTGAGTAGTTGGGGCGCTACAGCTAGAATTCTGCATGAGATTGTGATGAGTTTAAAATACAAAACATAAAAGCTTGTCCCACATCTTTGTTTGCTGGCACTGGTGCAAGAAACACCAAGATTAATACTGTCGACAAACCATTTCTGTCATTAACTGACTTCAAAAAAGAGGAGGTTATCAATTTGTCTGATTTTTTTTTATGTATGTTCACCAATTACGCGAAGACGCATGAACCGATTTGGAAAATTCTTTTTTTGTTTTTAAGGGTATACTTCCCAGGTCTGTCAGGACCATCATTTAAATTTTATCAAAATCGGTCGAGCGGTTTTTAAAAAATCAACAATAAATTATATACTTTTTAGTGGTCCACACCACTATGAAGTATATAATTTATTGTTGATTTTTTGTCTGTGTGGGTGTGAAGTCGGTTTTTTAAAAATAATTTTTTAAATCAAATTATTTTGTCAAATTAATTTATTAAATTTCACAGACATAGATCTAGGATTGGTAGTAGGCAATTCATAGTACGCCTGAACTGGCATGCCCACATAGTCTATTACGTTGCTGCATTTAATGAGCTATTGTTTGTAGGAAGGACAGTAGTATCGACTAAGCTAACAATCCTAAATCTATGTTCACAGAAAAAAATTGAAAGAAACCAGTTCTTTCAATTTTTTTGAGAGAAACCAGTTCTTTCAATTTTTTTTACTGTGGTTTATAGAATTATTGATCAAAAGCAATCATGAGTCCTATTCTTTTAGTATCAACTATTTACATCACAGTTGATAGGTTTTCTTCACAGTTGATAAGATAATTTAGTTACCTGTTTTACTTAAATATTTGGTTTACTTCTGTATATTTAAGTATAACAGGTTCCTAAATTAAAATGAAAAGGTTAATCACAATTAGATTTATGTATATTATATAACTATTTGTAATGGTGTTCATTTGAACCGACTTCAAAAAAGGGAGGAGGTTATCATTTCAACACATGCTTTCTTTTTGGCATACAGTCAGGTTGGTCCCATTTAGATTTGGTGAAGATCTGATGAACATCTTCGGTGATGGAGGAAGGAACTCCTCAATGAATAAGAGCAAATTGCTAGCGATCAGAGAATATGAAGAATATGTACACCACAGCAAAGTATATAATAATTTTAGTTTGTACAGGTATGTTTAAGGCAGGCTGGAGTTGCGCGTCGGTTTCATAGTTTCTGTTTAGGCCCGCCCGACTTCAACATACCTGTACAAACTAAAAATATTATTTAATACTCAGTAGTGGCATTTGAAGTCAGTTTTTTTTAAAGGAATTTTTATATAATTATTATTATTCCAAAATATTGTCTGACCTAAGGTTATAGAGATATACTTAATTATTACTTCAATTTATAAGAGCTGTAGTCATATTTTCAATCTGATGGAGTAAACTGACAGGAACTATTGTCACCTTGAAAAATAAAGATATAGCCAATTTCATCAAATAAAGGGGTTTGTCCTGGGTGGGAATCAAACCCACAGCCCATGGTTTTGAAGTAGAGAGAGAGAGAAATCACTAAACTGACTGGGGTGTCAGTGGGAAAGCACTGACACCCCAGAAAATGTCTGTTTACTTTGTCTCATTATTATGACTGTATACAAGAACATTCCTCCAATTGTTTGTTATTGCAGGTGGTTTTGCATTTGTGTTTGTTGCTCAAGATGTATCCTCAGGAGCTGAATATGCCTTGAAAAGGCTAATGGCTGCTGATGAACAAGCTAATAAAAATATAATACAAGAAATTAGTATATTAAAGAAGCTATCTGGGCACCCTAATATAATTAAATATATAGCTGCTTCATTTATCGATAAGACAAAAACAAGCCATGGAATGGGGGAGTATTTACTATTGACAGACCTGTGTAGTGGAGGTAGCCTAATGGAAGCATTGCAAAACAGAGGACAGGCATTCCCTCTGCCCACAATCCTCAGAGTGTTCTACCAGACATGTAAAGCAGTGCAACATATGCATGCGCAAGTGCCTCCTATAGCACATCGTGATCTCAAATTAGAAAATTTTCTTATTTCTAATGAAGGTTAGTGCTTAAAACTATTTAAGCATTTATGTGAATTCTGATATTTTTTTATTTACGTAGATACTTATTATTTCCAATGAGTGGATACTTTACTTTTTTATGTTTTTAAAATAATAATAATAATATATTCCTTAAGTTTCATATTCACAAGCAATTTGCATTAGTGCCATCGTTTTCTATTGAGAAAAGACTGCATAAATCTATTTTATTTTTTTAATCTAGTGTGCCCCTGAATGGAAATTATTATTGAGGTGATTGGTGCTGATTATATTGTAATGTATTTTCATGAAATGTATTTTCATTTGATATTGATGATTTCAGGTACAATTAAGTTGTGTGATTTTGGGTCAGCTACAACAGATGTATTTGCTCCTAATCCTTCATGGAGTGCAAATCAAAGGAATATGTTGGAGGAAAATGTAAGAATTAGTTTATTTGTTTGATGAATAATTGTTTGGTTTTGTTTGTTTTTAACTGACTTGAATAAGTTTAATCAAATTGCTATTAAGAGATCCATAAAAAATTACATATTATATCTCATCAAGTAGGTATTGTAGTAGATAAAGGTAGACCTATTTGAGTGGCAATCTTGCATCAGTGAATGCATTATTGGTAAACCCACTACTAGAGGTGCGATTGTCTAAAGTTATTACAATTGATCATAATCGTATTCGATGACATTAGCTTCAAATTGAAATAAACCTTAAGAGCATTGAATTAGAGCTCAATTTCGTGTATGCATCCTTATAGGTAGGTTTAGGTATGAACAATACGCTCCATAACGCTCCATGTTAAAATCGGTTGTACTGAATTTGTGACATTAAATCAATACAATCAAGGATTATTTTACTTTGACGCTAATGTCAGCGAATACGAATACGATCAATGGAATAACTTTTAGACAATTGGTACCCAGCTCGATGGACAGACCAATGTCCATTGGGTATCTTTTGGTTGAGACAACAGTTAAGTATTTAGATCAACAACAGTTAAGTATCAAGAGTTTTTTAACCTCCGAAAAAAGAGGGGTGTTATAAGTTTGACGTCGATGTCTGTCTGTCTGTCTGTCTGTGGCATCGTAGCTCAAACGGATGGACCGATTTCGATGCGGTTTTTTTCATTTGAAAGCCAGTTTCCTTGCGGTGGTTCTTAGCTATGTTTGGTTAATATCGGTCCATCAGTGTAAGAGCAGCTCTATTCTAAAATGGTGTAAGGCATTTTTGTCGTATGATTACTCGATTAAGTGCTTCACGCGTCCCAGTATAATTTAACGATTATACACATAGCCCGAAGTGGAAATGGGCGGGGCACATAGTTCGAAGACCTGATGGTCGTTGGGGTCCCAAGGTGCTGGAGTGGCGAGCCCGCACCGAGAAGCGCAGTGTTGGCAGACCCCCCACCAGGTGGACCGACGACATCAAACGAATCGCAGGGAGCCGCTGGATTCAGGCGGCGCAAGACCGAGGCCGGTAGAAGTCCATGCAAGAGACATTTGTCCAGCAGTGGACGTCTATCAGTTGATGAAGAAGAAGAAGAAGAAGACACATAGCCCAGCCATTCACATGTTGGGGGGTGTTTTAAATTTTCAATTTACACTTGTTGAGTAACAACAAATTGTTTCAGTTGGCCCAATTTACAACACCAATGTATCGTGCCCCAGAGATGCTGGATACATGGGATAATCGTAAAATAGACCATGCAGTGGATATTTGGGCATTAGGATGTATACTATACACCTTGTGCTACATGCAACATCCTTTTGAAGACTCTGCCAAGTTGGCCATTCTTAATGGAAATTATAATCTAAACCCCAATGATCAACGCTACAAATGTTTCCATGAAATTATAAGTTAGTATTCCTCCACATTATTTTGTCAATTTTTAACTGAATCTTTTACTGTTAGATGATGAATTGGGATTTAATATCTGATTTCTATAAAAATGCAATAACTTAGGATCTGATAAGAATACTGTAATCAGAAGGGAAAGAAAATCCAAGTCAGCATTTTCTCAATTTCAGACGAGTACACCATCAAGTTATTTTTAGGTAATTAAAACAGAAACTAGAAAAAAGAGATCACTGTGTACAGAAAATTAATTATTATTGTAAAATATCATGGTTTGACATGAAGATCATAGACAAATTAAACTAAAAGGAAGTTTAGCATACTTTTAAAAACAGGATTTAGATCAAGATACTTTAGATGTTTTTTGTTTTTATTTTCTTTAAACTATCTAATCATGAGTGATCCATCTTCCCCCTTACACTTCATAAATGAGTAAACGCCTAATGTGGAGGTGATTGTCCACAGGTGGTTGCCTGACGGTGAACCCCGAGGTGCGGCTGACGATAAGCAGTGTGCTGGAGCGGCTGGCGGCGATAGCAGAGTCGAACAACATCAATCTCAAGCAACCACTCAAATTTGAGCGTAAAAAAGTTGAACAATCTGTGGCCACTAGCTCGCCAGGTAATAAGAAGTCAAGTAAATATTACACTACCATATCGTAACGCGCCGCGGCCCGGCAGCTCTCGTGGCGGACGAAGCGCCTTCAGTGTCCAAAATGATTTGCAGAACTCCACACTCGACCTGTCCATTGTTATGTTCTGTTGCATTTACTATTCGAGCTAAAAATGGTCAAGCATTTTTTGACTTTTTACACTCAAATTTTATTTTTCTCATGAGAATTTTTTTTGGATTGAGTTTGATACCTTATTGTACAGTGTCCTTACATTTAAATATCGATTACCACCAAACGAACATCACCAAAGGTAAGAAATGTATTGGATAAATTGTTGGCCAATCGAGAAGGTAGTATAGCATTTATTTGACTTAAATTTTTTACTTACCATTTGCATTAACGCAGATTTACATCTCTGTAAGAAAATAGCTTGAAGGCGCTACTTGCTCTTAGTAGTTTCATACAGACAAAAAAAATCGCAATGAGAAAATTGCAGATTTTTATTAGTTGTCTTTAATTTATAGTATCGAATAAATGTGTCTTCTTTCAATGATTATTTAAATTGTATGTTTGTTATTAAAATATTCCACAACCAAAAAAGACGCTACACATTTGAAAAGTGTGTACATTTTAATTACTAGGTTTAGGTTATTACATGCAAGTTAATTACATTATTTTATTAATAATAAAGCCATATAAACATTCCCCTAGGTCTAAGATATAATATTTTCACAATAATTATAAACCATGCAGAGTGCAGACATTAATCTTAACATAAATGTTCATAATAATATAATGTTCAGTTCAGAAATGATTGCTATAGATACCATTAAAAGTAGGTACCTACTACAAAAGAGAAAATATAGGTTTATAGAACATGCAATATACTTTTATGATCGTTATTCATTTTTCGCTACTAACACCTGGGAAGCCAAAAATATTTAAAAAGTGCACTAACATTAGGTGGCTTTATAATCAGCACTATTCAGAGTTTGTGACTTCTATGTCTCACATTCTATTTGTGTATTACTTGTCGAGGGTAAAGTAATAATAATAACTATAAGCTTATTGATTGTACAAAAAGAAAACATAAATCATGGATTTATGCAGACAATACACTTAGAACTACTACTTTAGGAAATGTATAATGGATATGTATATGGAGAGCATAATATAATGTGTAATGTCCATTAAATTTGGTCCTCCCATAGTCGCTTAAACACAAATATTGGGCTGTTTGGCAAACTTCCACTGTGTAACCAAGTTGCCAGATCATATTTTCATCACTCATTTATATATTATCATTTATTATTGTAAGGTAAAGGGAAATAAACTGATATATTATCATTATTATTGGTTTGTTTTTATTCATAAGACAGTTCGTCGAGTAACTATGTAAGAGGAATACTTTTGTATGGATATCAAGGAAGACTTAAGGGTAACTTTGGAATTTAACTAGCACCTTATACTAACAATTCAGATAACATTAAAAGTAACGCTTACTAATTTCACAATAATTTTATAATAATCACGATAATTAGGGAAACCTACCTAATATATCCGCTATTCTTCAGACTTTTTCTATAAATAATGACTCACTTTTAACTTTTGACTTTTCAAAAGTCAAAATATAATTTATATTCAAGTCCTTGAGTTCTTTTATATTTTATAACTAGTAGGGCGCGTGGGTGCGCGGCCCGCAAGCGGACCGCGGTTTTTCTGTCGTCAAGTGGACTTTCAGGTCCTGATCATTTTCTATCAAATAACCACTCTTCCATCTTTTATACTCTCCGAGATATATGCCGATGAAATTGGTATGGCCGCCATCTTGAATCCGCCATTTTGAATTTTTTTCAGCTCATTGCCAATTGGATAAGGTTTCGAGTATTTTTTGTTTGAGCACTTCCCACCTATCTTAAATACCCTGGCCGTGCTCCTCACCGACCTTCCAAACCCTCGATCATCATATCTCATCATTTGTCAGAATGAGAATTCTTTTATACAAACAAATTTTGAAAAGGAACCGTATCAAAGTCTTGCATAGTTTTCAGCTTCTAGTCTATTCAATATTCGCCATATATTTTGTATGTCAAAAAAAATCCGCCATCTTGATTTTTTTTCTATTCATCAAATAGATCTTCGGGTTCTGATCATCTTTTGCCACGAAACCACTCTTCGAGCTTTTATACTTTCCTAGATAGACACCGACGAAATTTGTATGGCCGCCATCTTGAATCCGCCATTTTGGACTTTTTTTTCAACTCACTGGCAATTGGATGAGGTTTCGAGTGACTTTTGTTCGAGCACGTACCCCACCTATCTTCAATACCCTGGCCGTGCTCCTCATCCGTCTTCCAAATCCTCAATCATCAGCTCTCTCCATATTTTTCCTCCGAATGAATTTTACAGGAGAGGTGATCAATGAGTCAGTGAGTGAGTCTGTGAATCAGCCCCAGCAGCTATATATCGTCGCTGTAGTTGGAAAATTAAATAACTAACAAAACCAATATCGCGAATAAACGCGTTTTAGTGTTTTATTGCGTCAAAAATGGCGATACCTTTGTTTTCATAAACAATTTTGCTGTCCATGTTTTTATATGCTAAAGTATGTTACTGTATCTATGTTCGAATCTACTTGACATAAATTTTGATTCATTTGTTTGTGAGAAAAGAATAAGATGCAATTATTTAGCTTTCCCTCACCAAAGTTTTGAATATTTGATACACTTATTTATTTTTCTATGTCAGTTATTTAGCTTTTCTTCGTCAAGATTCCATTAAGGTTCGAAAAACTAACGATATAAGTGCCTTTATTCAATTTTTCCACAGCAGTGAGACTTTATAACGACCTATTGTTTACTTATTCAACTTCGAAAATCCTATACATGTGTCTCATTAAATCAAAAATAGAATGTTTTTTTTAAAGTGAAACCAACAAAAAACTTTTCTTATTAACAGTGTATAAATAAAATGAGAAAAACACTGAAACACCTTCATTCTTTTATCTTACTTGATAACAACTTATCATGATCATTCGAGTGTTTAAAACCAATGGTTACGTTTATCAAATGGCTAAATCAAACTCTTAAAGAAGTTCAAAGATGCTCATCGATTCGCAAGTATCTATGAACTTATTAAGCGTTTCAATTAGGCGATTAGCTAAAGTAACTTATAAGGATTTTTTTACACATTCGCACTATGGAAACAAAACATTCACAAAAACAAATTCGATACATCATAGGTACTCACTTGATCACTATCATCTCTGATGATAAGTGATGATCTGGCTTAAAAAACAGCGCGTTTGCCTAGAAGGCCTTTTCACTCTTGTAGTATCAGGAAACTCACGATTTCAGAAGAAAATTCCGGAGCCTAGTCGTGCGAACAAGAAATGAAGACTTTAACGCTTCGTGTGCGTAGATGGGTTAAAAAGATGTAGTCATGGAAAGCATCCGATGACTTAAGTAGTCCACTCACTTATTAAACGATTTCTTACGCTGTTTACTTATATAAAGACTTGTCATCACTGACTGACTGATTTATCAACGCTCAACCTAAACCACTAGATGAAACCTAGCTTGAAATTTTGAAAGTAGCGGTTCCTTTTATAATGTAGGCATCTAATAAGTAGGGCTTTTTGGAAATTCTATCCCCATGGAGGTTAAATAGGGGGTGAGAGTTTGTACGGTAGTCAATCATTTTTGCAATATCAATGAAACTTGGTATTTAAGCTTTCAATAAAGAATGAAGACAGGTATTTAGCTTTTCGATTATAAATAAAGAAGTACGTGTTTCACAGTTTAAACCTGATTTCATGCGGATGAGATCGCGGGGGCAAAAGCTAATTTCCTCAAAATCTTGAACTTCATGGCTACAAATTCCAAGTACCCTATTTAGAACCATTTCCGGATTGAAAATCGTCAATGTTTTGTTTAACGAAGGAATAGATGCATAGTGCATACCACGCCTGTAATATCCAGCATGTATTAATCTCACTATGCGAAAATTCTTTAGTTTTCGTAATCGGCAAGGGTGTTATGCCATTGTACTTAACTCGTGAGCAATGTTAATTTCCCTTCCATTATCCTCCTTAATTGTCGGTCGCCCAGTAGTACGGGACAAGTCCATATTGACATTAAATGATGCCTGAAAACTGGACAATGGAATCTTACTTACTTACTTTTTCAATTTGAAAAGTACCCTTATATTGCAATCATGAAACACGCAAAATTAAATAACTGATTTTAATTAATTTTTCTGGACTGCATGGCCTCTGTTAAGCAGAATATGTGTCGAGGGAAAACTAAATAACTAACTTTATGCATTTTATTCGGTCTCGAAGTGATGCAAAGAGAGCACTTATTTATTTTTTGCTAAGTTATCTACTTCTTCTTCGCTACTTTTTTTATCAATTCTTCAGTATTTATTTTTCCAAGTGTGGCGCCTTGCAAGATTAATTTTCATATATCTTTTTAATTAATGATGATAATCAAAAATTAGAATTACAGAAAGATGCGGCTTTAATTGGACTTTCTGAAAAAGCAATAAAGCCGATTTCGCAAAAAGTGTAGTTATTTAATTTTCCAACTACAGCGACGATATATATTAATATTAGAATTCTTTCATCTATAATAATAAGAAACAAATGGTAAATTAAGAATTTAAAAAAACGGGCTAAACAAGTACCAACTGTAAGTTAGTACTTACTTATAGTGTTATAGTTTTGGATTCACGTATTTTTTTGTCAATGTGTATATTTTTTTCTTGTTGACAAGGTATACTTTCTTGTAATGATAAAGATGGATAAAGTTCTTCGATATAATAATAACACAGTTAATGCTCTTAACTAGTTAAGGTTTTGCCGCTCATCTTATCAACCTAGCCATGTCGGTAAAGGTCTGGGTATGACGTACTCTATACTACAGAATAACTCCTGAAAGAGATTTTTCTTGATAGATGAAGGAGCACCCACTAGGTCAGCAACATGTCCAGTTTTGACAACTAGTATAGAGTTTTTTATTTATAATAAGTAGCAGATAAACATTATCAATTCATATATAACCTTTTTCAATTCATATATTTTATCAAAATGAAACGATTTTAAATTAGTATAGTCTTTATGGGTAAAACTTGGCTAACATTTGAAATCGAAATCAGGGTTTTAACATACCGGTTTATACTTTTGTTTAAAAAATTTCATCTACGCCAATTATTATGACTGTGACCTTGTAATGGTGATGGTAAAGTATAACTGTTTGTTGTATCTAACAATCAGGCACTGTATATATATATAAAGCACCATGAGTCGATAATAGTTATTGTAGTGATTACATTAATAATTTTCTTGCACGTATCTCTACTTGTTTGTATTATCTAATCACAAAATCAAGAAAGTAAGTTTTATTATATAGATAAAATTTATTAATTAGGTAGGTAACTAATAGACTGTTTTGTTAGTTGTTTATGTATTAAGTAGGTAATTTAAAAATCGCAGACGCATTTCTGCTAAAATCTTGTATGGCTAAAACTATAGTTATGTACCTACTTGTATGATTTGCATGTAATTATAATGTCGATCGAAGCTTTTTCTGTTCCGTTTGAATGAGCTACATCATTGCATGTTTGTTTATTTATGCCAAAAGTTTCATGCCTTTAGTGTTTTAAAAGGAATCGGCAAATAAATAAATAATTTAGTATACTTACGTAAGTTTCAGTCATAAAGTACGTAAAGAAAACTAAAAATATACTTAAATGATACTTTGAAATTGAAATGTTTCGGTATTTTGAAAAAATCCAAATATTGTACCGAAACTTTTAACTCTATAAGGAAGGATAAAAATGAAACGATATATAATAAAATAATTAATTTATTGTAATTTAATCTAAAGGCACGTGACTTGTAAAGTAACGCCTTGACTTTTCCCCATACATATCACGTTTTCTTTTCATTTTAGGTGTTTTCAACTTTTTCGGGTGCCCGATTGTTTTCTCGTTTAAATGACCTACGACGCATGAATCCTTGGACTGCACTCACATCTTGAAAGCTTGCTAGAGATAATGGATATGCTCGCAATGATGAGTATTGTTTTTATTTATTAGTATTTATACGCTAATATACCGCGCTGTCTTCACGCTACATGTGCCAAAGACCATTAACCGTCCTAAACAATGTTACACCTTTTGTGAGATTTCCAATAAGTAGTTATATGATTTTAAGCATCTTCTATCTTTTAGTCTAAGATACGTCTAGAAAACTGATGCAACTAGTGGCCTTACATTTTTGTTTTTTAGTTTAGTTTGCTTTGTTAATCTCACAAAACTCACCACTTTAGGGATGGAATTTAAAACATCCCTCCGTATTGTATTATAAGAGGTCTTCTTCTTCTTTATCAACCTTAATTACCTTAATTGTATAGGTACTCAAGGAATATTTTCTCTGAATCTCAAATCTCCATTCTCCACCAGTTTAGGCTATGCGATGTCTGCTAGTCAAACTCGGAGTTTTTATAGGAATTAATAATAGATACGGGTTTCTTTGATAAACACGTATTCGTATTTTGATAAAATATATGACCTCTCGTGCAAAATAAAAAAAATATATCTGTCAAAAATGGATATTTAAAACGGCTTTACTGTAATAAACAAGCCGCCGCTCTTATTTTTTCAATTCGTTATTGCCGCGGGCAATCAACTTCATAAATTTTAATTGACATGACATCTGATAAAAGAGGTCAACCAACATCCCAACTATTTCAGTTGGTACTGTTTTTGGAATAGCTTTCGTAATGATTTTTGAGCAGCGTGATTATATGCTTTTATATTATCTGTTTAACATACATTTATTTTATGTAAATCTATGATTTTTAGGCTTATCGTGTTGTGATATTTTTATAGTAAAACATTTAAAGAAATAATCGTTTCTATATTAAAATGTTCTGGGGCATCACCCGAGTGAAGCACCAAGTGAAGAGTTTTAATGTAGAAACTGTTGACTATTTTAATTTGTTGGTTTTCTTTTAATAAGTACCTATGTTTGAAAAAGATAGCTAGATACTTCTAGTAGTTATATTAAGTTTATTATTAGAAAATTAATAAAATTAGCCTACTATACAAAAAATAACATTCCATTAAAAAAAAATTTGTTGGTAATAAAGTATGTACATTTTAACTATTTTTATTACCTATTATTATTACTTATTTCATTTCTGTAACTATTAAGAACAACGAGTATTCCTATTTTATTGTATTTACTTTATTTATAGTTATTATCCTTTAGTCAGACCAAATGTGTTTAGAATTATTCTATAAAATTATTCCTATTATAATGATATACCATGAATTAGCGTTATAATATCTCACTCTGCTCTTTGTATAGACTATAGGTACATAACCATTTGATGGTAGCTAACAAAAGAAAACAAAACACGTATCAAATACGTTGCTGATACGGTTTTTGAGCTTTGGAAAAAATTAAGCTTTTTAATTATTTATGACATATTTTGTACATTACATATATAATAAAGTGATCATATCTAAATTTTATGAATTTTAAATTCTCTTGCGCTAATTATGACATAAATATGTATCTTTAAATAATGTTTTATTTTAATATAAACTGCACTTATTTTACTAAAACTAGAATGCAATATAATATAAATTATATTACACAGGTACAAAATAATATACATACTTATCTATATTTTTCTTTACCGCTTAGAATTAATATACTTAGTCTTTTAGTTACCATAATGTTTTATTGTTTAATTTTAATATTGTTCAAAGTTTACGATTTTAATCTAAGTTACTTGTATAAAAACTATAAATAATTTAAATTAATAGTATATAGTTACTAATTAATTTTAATATTCAAAAAAAAAATATTTTTTATTATTATTAGCTTTAGATGTTTTATTAATAACTACATAAAACTCTTCTACTGAAATGAAAACAGTATTCAATAAAATAATATGGACATAGTTGTTACAACTTACTCGTACTAACTAGATGTCCCTATTAAGGATTCAAATTACTAAAACTTTTATCTATAGGTATATTAATTAAGTGTTACGTTTAAAGTGATTTCTTTTATTATATTTCAAGATAAGTTAATAAAGACATTCTACAGAATTGCATTGTATAACCATATAGTTATTATAATATACCTACGCCACTCATATGTTCAATTAAATGCCCATATTCAATTTTATCATAATATTAAACAGTACCCATAGTATTTTTGGTGCAGATTTATGTGTTTAATATAGGTGCGTGCTTTGTGTAATTTTTTTTTTTCAATCAAACTCGTATCATTCCAAGAACCATAATATGAAGCCTCTACACCAAAAAAAAAACTTTCAAAAGACGATGGTGAAAATTCTGTTTCAGACCATCTTTAAACAGAATTTAGGACCTAGGTTAAGACGCGGACTAAAACCCAAAAGTCTAAACGGTTAATCTCCACCGTTGCACTATTCTCGTTCCCACTCCTTTATGGTTATTTGGAGTGGAGAGGAGAATATTAGTAATGTTTGGTGTCGGTAATATTCTTAAAAGAATTACAGGTGTTTTTTTATTGCCTGCTAGTACCATTATTATCTATTTTATTTTATTTTATCAGAACCACCAACAGAATTATACATATTTTTTTTACCTACATAATTTAGGTCTTAGGTGCTAGGGCAACATATAATTCCACTTATAGGCGGCTACGGCATGCGATTTAGACGGGGACTATCTATTCTAAGACTATCGAATGATGAATCGTTTGATTATATTGAAAAGGTTGTGAGTTACACAAAATAAAGAAATATTTTCATAAATTGTGCTGATGTGAAATTTACTTCATTTAAATTGCTATTTAATGTTTATGTGCAATTTGTGATTATTATAATATACCATTGTGAAATTGATTAGTAATATTGATAATAAACTAAATAAATAAATCTAAATTGGTTACTCTTAGGTAAAAGGTTTTAAGAAAGCGATGCGCTGCAGGATTTAAAAAATAATTGTGACTTAAAACTCCATAAAACTGACTATAATAATAATATTATGTACTTTAAAGTATTCCTCTATATAAAGCGTAGTAAATTAATTTTTTTGTCATTGATAGAAATTGTTATTATTTATATATACACAAATTATAACTATAGTTTGTTTTAGTAGAAAAGTCTATAATATTTTATAAATTTTTCGTGTTTGGCCATTAAGTTGAAACATTATATTTTTAGCTAAAGATCATTCCACTTCTCTTTTGTATTTAAAATATTCCAGTTAATAATAAGAGAGATTATCGGAATTGTGTAATATGATATATTTTCTGAAATAAATAGTTAAAAAGGAATTGTTGGGTGATATTTACACTCGGTATTCTTATTACAATAATAATTGTAACATTCAATAGTCACTGATTGAACTATACATAATATACAGGGTTAATTGTAAAATGCCAACAACCTTCTACAGGCAACTTCTATGCATCAAAGTAAATAACTTGTTCCTCGACTTTCTAAAATTCCTAATAATAAAAAAAAAATTATACAAAAATAAATATTATTTATTTTTTTATTCTTAAATTTTAAAAACTCTACGCGGCACGTGTCAACGGGAATGGGTGGCATATTTGACGCGCCGTCATTCACTCGATATTCGGTACTGCTCTCAGGTACTTACGTCTGTCGCCGCGGAAAGCTTTTTTGGTGTTCGCGATAAACGCGAAATTATGGACTTGCAGACGATAGCTCAGCCTAATGTTAGTAATATACATCACAAAGCATTTGTAAATACGAAGCAATTACTTCGGATGTTAATTGTTGCGCGGTTAGTAGTCGACGCTTCACGCAGGTGTGGAAGAGACATTACATAAAGTGACCATAGGGTTAAAAAACCGGCCAAGTGCGGGTCGGGCCACGCGCAGTGTAGGGTTCCATAGTTGCAAGTCACAAATATTGTTGCTAACCTAGGATAGTGTTTTTATTTTATTTATGAATATTGAATATATTTTGAGTTCCATGGTTTAAATACTATAATATACTACAAAATATGCTACTTACACTACGTGTAATACCTAGCTTGGAAAAAACACTACTTAGCCGTGATAGTTTTCCTATAAAATTCATTATATATACTACTGCTGTGAATTTTTTCATGTATCCTATAAACAACCATTTAGCTGGCAGAAGGGGCGCACACTTGACTCTAATAAAATTTAGCACTTTAAAATATCGTATTTCACAAACGGATCCCTAAATCGAGAAATGGTGTTTCCACACCCACAATAATTTTGAAAGACCTCTTCAACGACACCCCACACTATGGGATAGATGAGAAAAAAAAATTCATCCCCACTTTACATGTAGGGGAGGTACCCTAAAAAAATATTTTTCACAATTTTATTTCACCACTTTATTGGCGTGATTAATATTTATACCCTTGTCAAATTACAGTTTTCTAGTACCAATAGTCTCTGAGCTAAACCGCGGACGGACGGACATGGCGAAACTATAAGGGTTCCTTGTTTACTACGGAACCCTAAAAAATGACAGACTCTTCAACAAAACCTTTTTTTTGTAAATTTATTGAGTTACAATGTGAAAAGTCGTTGAACAAATGTTGTTCAGTATTATGCATAGAAGTTAAATGTAGGAGGTTAATAGTAAATTAAAATTTAACCCTATAAATTCTAAAATTAATATATTTCATCACAAATTATAGGCCTTACTTTAAAACTTGTTAATGTATAACTTATAGACAAGCAATATTTTTGTTACTACTAGTAAATAAGTTATAAACTTGTATAATATTATATTTTAGAAATAAATATAGAATTAAAATATATGTCGTTTTTTTTTTGTAAATGTTTGCTAATAATGAAAATTTGTCCTGTGAAACACCATTTACATTATTTAAGTGGCGATTTCAAACATCACCACTTTTGTTATTGGCTAAACTTTGTCTTTTTTGTTTTTCAATTACCATATTTTAAGTAGATATTCATTGATTAATTTTTTTTAGCGGTAACATAACATTTAGGTATTATAAGAGTAAAAAACTAAGACTAGACTGAATCCATTGATAATATTTGATACTTTTCATTAGAGACTAGTGTTCTCCTAGTATTTTTTAAGTTAACGTTAGCCGTGCTCTAATCTGTCATTCATTATGATTATTTCAAATCAGTACATATTTAGAAAAGTTTTTTCCAGCCAAATTATACGGTTACGCACCTTTAACATTAACTGGAAACGCCAGGCGCCCTGAAGGGCTAATATTTATGGGCGCCACGAGAAAATTTTGTCTACCCGTTTTCTCGTGACATCCCGAGATTCACGAGTAAATGATTAGACAAAATTTTCATGTTAGCCCTACAGAATACGATGTATGTCGAGTCCAGTAAATGAGAACAGCATGCCCAAAGCAGCATTTTTTTAAAGGGTAAAAGAGCAATAGGAAAAAACGTCCCCACCCCCCAACAGATATTTTATTTTATTACAGAAAACCCGCACTCATTTTGCAACTCAAAAAGGTAGTTTTTCTTTTTTTACAAGACCCTAATGAAGATATCGTCACAGCTATTATTGTTGGGGTGTGGAGACGGGATCCATATTATAAAATCCCCCATGGTCCTTAATTACTTGTTTCTGTCAGTTCGGATTTAAAAGATGGTCAAAATTACAGTTTAATCCTCCACTCAACCATTTTAATTTCAGCGAACACGGAAGTGGTACCGAATACCCAAGAGCCAGTTAACTCGCGGCCGCCGGAGCCGAGCCGGCCCCCGCCGCCCGCGCGCCCTCCCGCCGCCCCGCACTACCACGCCCCTCTACCACAAGCACCGCCCACTTCCGGAGGGCTCTTCTCCTCAATCAAAGATGGCGCTGGAAGCTTTCTGAAAAACTTAAAGGATACCTCGTCTAAAGTAATGCACACGGTCCAACAGTGAGTTCTCTACTTTTCATAATGTTTTGTATTACAACAAGACTAACATTTAACCTATAATTTCCCTTAATTATAGGTCCATAGCGCGCGCAGATTTGGACTTAAGCTACATAACAAGTCGGGTAATAGTGATGTCGTATCCCTCGGAATTATTAGAGAGCGCATATAAAACGAATCATATAGAAGATGTAAGGGTAAGTGTTGCCTTAATTGTTTTTCTTTACTTACATTAATTAATTTTAATTAAGAGCATTACGATTACTTAAGAACGTTGGACTTTCGTCAGTTCTCCGAAACGTTTTCTGTGCTTTGTTTACCTTTTAAGAAAAATCCTTAATAATATTAGAAATGTGAAAGTGTGTTTGTTTGTTGGTTTGTCCTTCAATCACGCTGAAACGGAGGGTTGGATCGACGTGATTTTTTTTTCATGAGTATATTTGAGGACCTGGAGAGTGACAGGCTTATTTTTATCCCGGAAAACGAAAGAGTTCACACGGGGGTTTTTAAAAAGTAAGTCCACGCGGACATCAGCCAGTAGATTAGAATAGAATATTTTTTTTTCTAGCTGATGTCCGCGACTTCGTCCGCGTGGATTTAGTTTTTAAAGTCCCTCGGGAACTCTTTGATTTTCCGAGATAAAAAGTAGCCTATGTCACTCTCCAGGTCCTCAACTTACCCATGCAAAAATAACGTCGATCCGTAGCTCTGTTGCGGCGTGATTGAAGGACAAACCAACAAACACACTCGCATTTTATATTAGTATGATTTAAATAAACTTTCTTACAACTGCTTTTGAACCGTCGATGAGTCTACCACTGGAAAGGAATGCCCTTCCTGCTGAAAAGAACCAGCAAGAAACTCGGCGGTTGTTGTTTTTAAAACAAGTTTGCAATACAATAGATAGGTACTATGCTATGTATCCAGTGTTTCCACAATGAGGGGAAGTTCCAAAAATGCATACTTACAATTATTCAATACATATTAAGACAGAAAGTAGCCCCATTCCCATCGGCGGCACCCGTTCACGAGCATGACGCACGACCCAGCTCCGCTCAACCATTGAGGGAACGTAACAACCCGCGTCACACGACACATCATTATATTTATGTTAGTGATATCTGCAACAGCTGTACCTAGAGAGCCACCACCCGGGGGGCAGGTACTGCGTGTACGCTGTGCACGAGGCGCGCGCGCGCTTCCCGCGCCGCCAGCTCGTCACCGACACGTCGCTGTGGCCCACGGACGAGCACCGCGCGCCGCTGCTGGCGCCCTACTACGCGCTGCTGCAGCACATGTACCAGTACCTGGGGAAGGACGACAAGTCTGCGCTTGTGATCGCTTGCCAGGTGAACAAAACAAAAAAACGGGTGTGCTTTAGACCACACGACTAAAGTAAAACTTACGAAACGCAACTGGCTACGAGAGAAAGGGAGAAAGAAAATGTGTGCTCGCACCTCTCTCTCTTGCCCCTACAGTAATATACGAAACGTAACTCTCTCTCTTTCTATCTTCACTAACTTATATCTCCCTCTCAACTTTCGTTCGCCTCGCCTGATCACAATTTTCATAACGCATTCACCAGCTTACTCCCCAAGTCAAGCGTGCGTAAAGAAGTTTTACTTCAAAACCAGCACAGTATTTGCATGTATTACGCACACTAATATTAAAAAGGCGAAAGATTGCGTGAAAAATCAAGATGTCAGTAGCTGGCTACGCTGGATATCATCTAGGACCAGGCTACTTGTTACGAATCAAACGAAACCAGGCTCGATGGGGCTACGTAATTTCATGACAGAACTCCCATAACCACCTTTCAGCTCCATCATCAGACCCTGTACACCATCTAGGACTAGAGTACTACAAGACAAATCAAATGAGCTCATACTCGATGGTGTTACGTCATTTTACTACAGAGTTCCCATAGCATGCATTATTATCCAATTTCAACTCAATCGGAAACCGGGAACTGGTTCTAGTTGACCAGTAGTGACCCAAATAATAAACATACATAATTACATACACATTGCAAGTTAAATAAAAGCTTGTACAAAACTACATAGAATAGAATAAAATAGAATAATTTTGGAACGAAGTTCCTTATCGAAAAGTTCGGACTTGGTGTATCTCCCATTCACATTTTTCGCCTAGCCCCCCTAGGCGAAAAAAGTGTAAGAAGTTTCCGTCACGAGTAGTGTAGACGATTATGATATGATCTATAGCGCGTATGCTATATTAAGAGATGGTTGTAAACTGTGGCGCGAGATGGCGTTGATTCTAATAAGAATTTTCCCGAGTAGTGTAGACGGTTATTAAAAGGAACGTTTCTCGTTCCAGCCGAGTGTTCCAGGGCACCCACGCATTTTTTATTCAAATAACAAAGTGTTTTCGAATCGTCAAGAAAATCTTCCTGAATATTAATAAGTGAATTTATCTAATAATTTTGTTTGTAGGACGGTAAATCGAGATCCTGCATGTTGCTGTGCGGTCTCCTAATGTACGCCAAACTGGTGTCGGTGCCGGAAGACGCGCTACAGATATTCGGCGTGAAGAGGAGCCCCATCAACATGCCGCCCAGTCAACTCCGATATTTGTACTACCTTAGCAACATTCTTAGGTACTGGTTTAAATACATTGGGAAATAATTACATGGTCTGCAATATACATGTATGGGCCTTTGCTATACCCATAATTGCTGTTAATAGAATAAAACTCAGAATCACGTAATATATTTACATCATTATAATTGTTTAACGCAGACTAAAAACTAATCAGCCTCATCAATTAATTAGCTGATAAACTAAAAATCTGCTGTAGTATTCTCTAAAATAACGCGTAATAATAAGTACCGATCGCAATGACCGCTGATTGATATAAGGTTATTATTAGATTACAGCTGGTTATTTCACTTATTATTAGGTTTTAATTAGCAAGCTTATAAAACTAAGTGCTAATTTAGTTTAATGCAAACACTAAACCAGCCATGGACAACCTCGGCCAAAGCCTTCCAACAGACCAGACATGAATTTAAAAGTTCCTTAACTCTAGAAATTTCTTTCTGAGAATCGAAGCTCCCACTTAATGGGACTGTGACTTAGACTAGCGGTGGGACTGTAAAAATTATTGCAAAATACTCTGATGTGTGTGAAGTCAAGTGCGTTTAAGCAATTAAATATCACTTGCTTCAACGGTGAAGGAAAACATCGTGAGGAAACCTGCACACCTGAGAGTTCTTCATAATGTCCTTGAAGGTGTGTGAAGTCGGCCAATTCGCATTGGGCCAGCGTGGTGGACTACGGCCTATAACCCTTCTCCTTGAGGAGACCTGAGCTCAGTAGTGAGCCGTTGATGGGTTGCAAATAATGACTCTGATGTGATTTTTTGCACTCGTGATATTGGTTAAACTACGGCCGTTCAGAGAATGCGTTCCTGACACGTCGCGATTGAACTGACGACGTAACTTTGTAATGGCGTTGCAGTTACGATAAAAATATTATTGCTGGTTGTTTACCGTTTTAACAATTGATGAGCATTAAAACAACATTATTATATCAATAATCAATTAATGTTATAATTTTGTGCCAAACTGAGTGTCAAATAACTTGGTAAACAATATTTTACTGATAGGTGTCAGGAACGCATTCTCTGGACGGCCGTAGTATAAAATGCATTGATCCAACAAGTACGCCATAAATTCAGCCAACCAGAGGAATGCCATCTTCCACTGTCACAATAATTTTTAGACAAACCCACAGCTTCACCACATGAAAGTCCTCATAAGTAGATAACATCTCACCACTGCACCAGGGGCTTTTGTTAGGGATTATGTTATTATACGTTTTTTTTTCTATAGATAGATACAGCTTGTTGTTTTGTTTCAGACCAGAGCCTATACTGCCGCATTTTCGGCCCGTGTCGTTGGTTTCTCTAACAGTGCAGCCCGTGCCACTATTTACAAAGGCGAGGTATGTATGATTAAAGCCTGGTCAAACACAACGCTGGACGGTAGTGAAGCGAGAGGAATGTTTCTTTACCTTTTCGGCGCTGCCGCAACGTCTTACGCTTTGCGGCGCCCAAAAAAAACCCGTGGTATGGCATGTGGAATTCTGAGCTGTACCGTGAAGCATAGTTCTGTACTACACAGAAAAATCCTTAGGACGCCGCTAAAACAGGCGGTGTACTGACATATAATCAGTTAAAATCACTGTGTTACTGCGCCGTAACTTAATTTTGCCAAAACTTATTTTAACGATGTGAAGACGCTGCAGTTGTGCGTTGTGTGTGACCGGGGCTTAACAGTCTTACAAAAATTAAATTAATTTTTAAAACTTTCAATAAAATTTGTACTTTCTTCATAAATTTTATAATTTTTTGGTATTTTTATATTATAGAGATGGCTGCAGACCGTTTCTTGAAGTTTACAATGAAGACAGATTGATCTCACCTCCGATAAGAAGTTATGAAAGTATGCATCTTTACAACATGGCTGAAGGAAAGGTAATAGATAGATAAAGTAAAATAGAAAAGATAGATATAGTTAAGACTTATTTGTATTTTGACCGATTTAATTGTGTTTCTCCAAATATTATTCTCACATGTTACATTTTCGATTATAAATGAATGAATATCAACATTTTGACTACAGTCAAATACCCAATTGCTACAGCAGGAATAAAATGACCTTAGAGAGCGCTACCGCTGCGCTTCGCCTAAGTTTTTAAAAATGAACTTCCCATCTAGTTCTGAGCTTAGTTCCACTAGGATATCGGTCGGTTGTCCATCGCCAGGTGACTCTGCCGTTGGACAGCACGGTGGTGGGCGACGTGACGGTGGTACTGCACCACGCGCGGCAGCAGCTGGGGCGACTGCAGCGCGTGCCCATGCTGGCCGTCGCCTTCCACACCGGCTTCCTGCGCTACGACCAGCATGTTATCAAGTTCACCAGGTACGTTGCGTCGTCAACCCATATCCTGCTGCACATAGCTCTTATAAGGAGTTTCAGACGCTGTGCTCTTGTACTGCTTATATCCATCGGTTCCCTGCGACACGTCTGATTTTGGGGGGCCAACAATGCGCTTTCCAGATAGAGGTCGCCATCTCTATAATTAGTCTATAATTAGGACTGGATTGGCTGTCCCTATACAAATGATAGCATAATTTAGGTACATTTTGAAGCGCCACATTTGACATACGAGTGTCTCTGGAACTAATAATATTGCAAATGGCGCACCGACCTTTAACAATCGGTTATAAAATCATAAATTAATTATAGAGGTTGGTGCGTCATTTGCAATATTATTAATTCCAGACACACTCGTATCTATGCTTACAGTGCCAAAATGGTGTCAATCAAGAAGGTCCAAAAAATATGACAAAAGCCTCTCCAGTGTTAATCATAGATTAATTATAAAGCTCAGTGCCTTGGGACTATCGGTTTGTCAAACTGTCTCCCCATCTTTGCCACTTCAGCTTCTAGACTCAATCTGCTATAATCGGTAGTTCTGATTCTAACGCTGAAGTCTATAGAGCGTGCTCTGACACGGCTCGAATTTAAGACTGAGTTAAAACAAGACAGATGTGGTATGAAGGCAAGAAATAAAAGCGTAGTAACTCAAACTTGATTGGTTTTATTTAACTACCACTTATCTCACTGCTTACACTCCACGCCATTTCTCTTTGGGAGTCCTCTTGAGGATTCTTTCAGAAGCCTCTATACGTCATCTCTCTCATATCTCATATCTCTCATATCTCTTCTCACTGCCACACATGTTTGCTTACATCTTCCTTCTCATTCCTTTCGGCTTACGTTCCGTTCCCACATAAATATTTCCGGACTGAATTTAAATTCAATTCAAATTCCTTTATTTGCTTGAATACATGTAGTTAAATAAATAACTAAATGATCTTTTATTCAGGAATAAAACAGCCACATACCTATTTAACACAACACAATAGCGCATTTGTAACTTAAAAACTACGCGTGGGTGGGTCCCCATGGCTCAAATTGTACAAAAGGTTATATTTATATATAACAATAGGTTATATATAATTGACTCTGATATAGAAATTGCAAATACATTTGAGAACTTTTTCAAAAATATACCAGTAACCACGACCAGTTCTCTAAATTCCTCGCCAACAGAAGCCTATAATCTTCTAAGAAGCAATGTCTCTGAGTGCAATAAATTATTTAGGTTTAAACACGTTACCCCATATGATATTATCAAAACATTCAAATCATTGCAAAATAAAAAAACAGGAGATCTATGGGGAATATCAGTTAAAATAATTCACAATATCATTGATATTATTGCGCCCTATCTTGCTTTAATTTTTAATAAGTCTGTAGATTCTGGATCTTTTCCAGACCTGATGAAATGTAGTAAATTAATACCTCTTTTTAAATCGGGAAGCAAATGTGACCCGAATAACTACAGACCAATTTCAATTTTGCCAACTCTCAGCAAGATATTTGAAAAAATAATGCTCAACCAACTGCTTCTACACTTTAATTTAAATAAACTTCTTCACCCTGAGCAGTACGGTTTTACTAAGGGTCGATCAACAACCGATGCAGCCGCAACGCTGTTGCAACACATATTCGATGCATGGAATAACTCACAGAATGCCATTGGTATTTTCTGTGATTTATCAAAAGCTTTCGACTGCGTTGATCACGAGACCCTTTTGCTTAAACTGAGCCACTATGGTATTAAAGATTTTGCGCTTAGCCTCATTGCGTCTTATCTTAGTGATCGTGTTCAAAGAGTATGTGTCAATGATGTGAAATCATCCGGATCAGCCTCGGTAATGGGTGTACCCCAGGGTTCTATTCTAGGTCCATTCATGTTTTTGATTTACATAAATGACCACATTTTATCCAAAATACTTGCGATATTGTACTATTTGCTGATGATACGTCTTTGATTTTTAAAGTCGATAGGACGAAAGACAATTTTGACGATGTAAATATTGCATTATCTCAAGTTTCTGAATGGTTTACGGCAAATAATCTACTTTTAAATGCTAAAAAAACCAAGTGTGTTGAGTTTTTATTGCCCAACACCAGAACTGTCAGTAAAAATTTAAAGATAAGTAATGAACCCTTGAAAAGTGAGGACTCCACAGTGTTCTTGGGATTAACCCTGGACTCAAAACTGCAATGGGGCACCCATATAGCAACACTTGCTGGCAAGCTTAGCTCTGCTGCTTACGCTGTTAGGAAGATTCGACAGTTAACTGACATAGAAACTGCAAAAATTGTTTATTTTGCATATTTCCATAGTATTATGTCATACGGAATCTTATTATGGGGTAAAGCAGCCGATATTGGAAAAATTTTTGTATTGCAGAAGAGGGCAATTCGCGCAATATATATAATTTAAAACCGCGGGATTCCCTTCGAGAAAAATTTAAAGAAATAGGCATTCTTACAGTAGCTTCACAATATATTTACAACAATATAATATTTGTCAGACAAAACATCGTGAATTACAAAAAAAAGGGTGATTTACACGATAGGCAAGTTAGAAATCCAAACAGGCTCGTGATTCCTCGATGTCGCCTCAAGAGGGTCCGAAAGACATTTGTGGGAATGGGCGTAACGTTTTATAATAAAATTCCACAGTCGATCTTAGACTTGCCTTTACACAAGTTTAAGAAATCAGTAAAAACTAATCTCATGAAAAAAGCATATTATGCAATTGAAGACTATTTAGATGATAAAAAAGCGTGGACATAATTCTTTCCAGCGATTCATGAGACAGCAGGTGGTAATTGAACTGTTTAACTATTCTATTGAATGTAAACTTATTTTGAAAAGAGCAACTGCCGAGTTTCTTGCTGGTTCTTCTCGGCAGGAACGGCATTCCGAACCAGTGGTAGACTCATCGACGATTCGAAAGCACTTGTAAAAAAGTTTATTTGAATAAAAAACATTTCTATTCTATTCTATTCTATTCTATTCTATTCTATTTATAAGGTTACAGATACAGAGTATAAATTGATTTTCAAAGTTACAATGAGTGGTATATATTATTAATTAATATATATATAGCTGCTGGGGCTGATTCACTGACTGATTGATCACCTCTCCTGTAAAATTTTGTATGAAAAATTTTTTTTTCACCAATGGTTTCGTATAGATGATAAAAATTCATTCGGAGGAAAATTATGGAGAGAGCTGATGATTGAGGATTTCGGAGACGGGTGAGGAGCACGGCCAGGTTATTAAAGATAGGTGGGGGATGCTCGAACAAATGTCATTCGAAACCTCATCCAATTGGCAGCGAGCTGAAAAAAAATTCAAAATGGCGGAAAAAAGATGGCGGCCATACAAATTTCATCGGTGTCTATCTCGGAGAGGATAATAGATGGAAGAGTGGGTTCTTGGCAAAAGATGATCAAGACCCAAAGGTCTATTTGATGAATAGAAAAAAAAAACCAAGATGGCGGAATTTTTTTTCTTCATACAAAATATAATATGGCGAATATTGAAGAGACTAGAAGCCGGGAATCATGCAAGACTTTGATACGGTTCCTTTTCAAGATTTGTTTTTATTGAAGAATTTTCATTATGACAAATGATGACATATGATGATCGAGGGTTTGGAAGGTGGGTGAGGAGCACGGCCATGGTAATGAAGATAGGTGGGGAGTGCTCGAACAAAAGTCACTCGAAACCTCATCCAATTTGCAGTGAGCTAAAAAAAATCCAAAATGGCGGATTCAAGATGGCGGCCATACAAACTTCAACGGTGTCTATCTCGGAGAGTATAAAAGATGGAAGAGTGGTTTTTTGATAGAAAATGATCAAGACCTAAAAGTCTACTTGCCGAGTAGAAAAACCGCGGTCCGCTTGCGGGCCGCGCACCCACGCGCCCTACTAGTTAATATATAATATATATAGCTCGATTACCACTCACTCACTGACACACTCACTCACTCATTGACAGGGTTGTTCTCCTAGAAGGAGACGGAAATCGATATAATGATGTTCGGGAGATGTGTTTGGGGGGGGGATTCGAGTTGGGGAAAATTATGACATTTCGGAAAAACAAGATGGCGGCCGACGTGAATCTTGCAACTCTTTTGTTTTCCAACCGATTTCTTTGAAATTTTGGATTGTCGTAGAAATTAGTAAACGATTAACAGAAAACGTGAAAAAAATTTAAAAAACAAGATGGCGGCCGAGCTGTGACGTCTCAAATTTCCGACCCCTCTCCTGTAAAATTTTGTATGAAAAAAATTTTTTTCACCCATGGTGTCGTATAGAGCTCAAAGAATGTGACTCGGAGAAAGGTGGAGAGAGCTGATGACTGAGGAGTTCGGAGACGGGCGAGGGGCACGGCCAGGGTATAGAAGATAGGTGGAGGGTGCTCGACCAAATGTCATTCGAAACCTCGAGCAGTTGCCAGTGAGTTGAAAAAAAATTCCAAAATGGCGGAAAAAAAATGGCGGCAAATTTTGTCCGTCTCTCTCTCGGAGACTATAAAAGATGGAGTAGCGGTTTCTCGACAAAAGATGATCACAACCCGGAGGTCTACCTGGTGAGTAGGAAAAAAATTCAAGATGGCGGATTTTTTTTTCCCCCCATACAAAATGTATGGGGAATATTGAAGGGACTAGAAGTTGGGAACTATGCAAGACATTGATTTTGATAGGTTCATAGGGCTTTTTTTCTTTTTCTTTTTTTTCATTTTACATTTGCTTTTTTTCTTTTTTTTCTTTTTTTTTTCTTTTTTTTTCTTTTTCTTTTGTGAATGAGGAGCACGGCCAGGTTATTGCAGATAGGTGGGGTGTGCTCGAACAAATTTTTTGGCAAAAGATGACCAGAATCCGAAGGTCTACTTGATGAGCAAAAAAATCGCGGTCCGCTTTAGCGGGCCGCGCACCCACGCGCCCTACTTGTAGCAATAACACTTCCCGCGAGCTGCTTTAGCAGCTCGCGCACCGAGCGAAATAAATAAAGCCGAACAATCGCGGTCCGCTTTAGCGGGCCGCGCACCCACGCGCCCTACTTGTAGCAATAACACTTCCCGCGAGCTGCTTTAGCAGCTCGCGCACCGAGCGAAATACTAGTTAATATATATATAGCTGCTGGGGCTGATTGACTGATTCACTGACTGATTCACTCATTGATCACCTCTCCTGTAAAATTTTGTATGAAAAATTTTTTTTTCACCGATGTTTTCGTATAGAGGACAAAAATTCATTCGGAGGAAAAATATGGAGAGAGCTGATGATTGAGGATTTCGGAGACGGGTGAGGAGCACGGCCAGGGTATCGAAGATAGGTGGGGTGTGCTCGAACAAATGTCATTCGGAACCTCATCCAATTGACAGTGAGCTGAAAAAAAATTCAAAATAGCGGAAAAAAGATGGCGGCCATACAAACTTCGTCGGTGTCTATCTCGGAGAGAATAAAAGATGGAAGAGTTGTTTTTTGGCAAAAGATGATCAGGACCTAAAGGTCTATTCGATGAATAGAAAAAAATTCAAGATGGCGGAATTTGTTTTCCCCTTACAAAATATATGGCGAATATTGAAGAGACTAGAAGTTGGGAAATATGCAAGACTTTGATACGGCTTCATTTCGAAATTTGTTTTTATAGAAGAATTTTCATTGTGACAAATGATGAGGGAAGATGATTGAGGGTTTGGAAGGTGGGTGAGGAGCACGGCCAGGGTATTGAAGATAGTTTGGGTGTGCTCAAACAAAATTCACTCGAAACCTCATCCAATTGGGAGTGAGCTGAAAAAAAATTCAAAATGGCGGATTCAAGATGGCGGCCATACAAATTTCGTCATGGTCTATCTCACAGAGTATAAAAGACTGAAAAGTGGTTTTTGATAGGAAATGATCAAGACCTAAAAGTCTACTTGACGAGTAGAAAAACCGCGGTCCGCTTGCGGGCCGCGCACCCACGCGCCCTACTAGTTATTTATAGAGTCTCAATGTAATCAGCCATTTCTAGCATGCAAATATTTATAAATCAATCTCTCTTGAAGTTTTGAGTCTGAGTAGTTTCAGAGTGCGGTCTATAGATTTCAGCCTCAGTCGTGAGCTATTCTTATGTTGATTCCAGGTCAGAAATCGACGGTATAGACGAAATAAGTGCGGTGAACGAGCATTTCTCTTCCAACGTGTCCGTCGTGATCAGTCTGGTGGTTCAAAACGGCGAACGACGCAAGCCGCGCAGCGATATCTGGGAGGAAGATCATTCCTTCCCTATACGCACTCCTGATGTGCTTTTCTCTACTACGTTGGAGAGAGATGAGACTATTGACAATTTTGGTAAATATTATTTTTACAAAGTACCTAGGATACTTTTTGTGAAATCGTAATAAGCAAACAAATTTCTGGACGATTTTATAGTTTTCTCATCAAAATCGTAAATTCACATAGTACTTAGTAGTTAGGTAAGGTCTAGCATTTGCCATGCAGTCGAGCTGAATATAATTAGTAAAATTGTGTTAATGTTTGAACAACCTTAAGTCGAGCAATCTGGACTTAACGGACATTAAGGTGAGGTATCTAGGTGTATCTGCTCATCGGCCTCCACCTAGGCAACTTGGTCTGAGACACCTTTGACTGTGACAAAATGTCTCGAAATTTGAGCCATTTTTGATGGATTGAGGATTCCACCCGAAATGGCTCCAAAATAGCTCCAAAAAAGATGTTTTAGAGCGATAGCGAGACAGGCTCTCTCTCTCTCGACTGGAACCCTCAGGGAAAGAGAAAGCGGGGCCGGCCTAAGCAAACTTGGCGGCTTACGGTTCTGGCGGAGGTTGCGAGGATAGGGATGACGTGGAATGAAGTTAAGGCTGTGGCTCAAAACCGGTCGGTATGGCGTAGTACTGTGGACGCCCTCTGCCCCACTTGGGGGACATAGGACTAAAAACAAAAATAACAACAATTATTTGAATCTATCCTTATTAGACGGCCACAAAATTCAACTCAAAGTAGGAACACAATACCATTGTTTTTGTCGCTCGTATCTTGCAGAGCGAATTCACTATGAGCGTTGAATCTCGTACGCGTCGTGTTGATCATGTCTTTAATGTTGAGATTATAGTAGAAACCAAGACACCTACTATTTCTTTTGTTAATAACGTATGCATTTGCTAGTATGTGTTGTTGTATTTTATGGTCTTTTAAAGTCCTGGTTAAAATGGATGCGTCGCGGCAAAGGATCCTTGAAGAGGTACTGCGAATTTTGAGCCGCTGCCGCGACGCTTCCTCTGTACAAAGCTTTGGTGTATTATATTTTATTGGTATTTAACATTGTATGTTATGTATTTATGCAGCTAGTCTCCGAAGAGATCCAACATCCATGCCTTCAAGTATGTTATTTATGTATGTGTGTGTAGATCTAGAAATAGTGTGCACTTATTGATTTTATTAGTTATAACTTTTATTTTTATTTATTTTAATCTTCTTAAATCATTTGAACCTTTTTATATACCTTCTTTTAAGTTTAGTACTATTGTCTAATACATTTATTCCTTTCTAACTTTTCTTATTGTACTAAATAATTTAATTTAACTTATTTTATCATGTCTTGTACATTGCACTTTACATTTTAATACATTTTAAAAAATCCTTTGGTTTTCAGAAAAGAAATTACTTTTTGATGTGAAATATTTTACTAATTATTGTATTTACAGAATTACCACAGTCAGTAAAATATTTAACACTAAATAACACTACTAGCTTTTCCTGCGAATTCGCCCATGTGAAGTTAAATCTTTAAAAGTCCCGAAGTAATTACCGAAATAAAAAAAATCAGCCAAGTGCGAGTCGGGCCTCGCTCTTTTAGGGTTCCGTTAAAAAAAAAATATTTCCATGTACCCATGGAAAAATTTTGTTAATTTAATTTAATTTTTAGTATTTGTTATAGCGGCAATAGAAATACATAATATGTGAAAATTTCATGTGTGTATCCATTACGGTTTACGAGATACAGCCCGCTGACAGACGGACGGACGGACTGACAGCGTAGGCTTAGTAATAGGGTCCCGTTAGTACCCTTTGGGTACGGAACCCTAACTAGCCTATATGCTCTCAGGTCCCTTGTTCTAGCCTAAATGTCCCTTTAGGTCCTCAACTATAACTACCGAAGGGTCACGTCAATCAGTTGCTGAGTAATTGGTAAAAGGACAAACCAACAAACAAACACTTTCGCATTTATTATATTAGTAAGGATGTCAAAAATTCCCAGTATAAGCCACGCGCAGAAGGTTTGCCGATCGCTGCCCCTCCCGCCTGCGCGGGTCGCGGCCGGTGTAGGCGGGAGGGGCAGCCATCGGCAAACCTTCGCGCGCGAGTTTATACCTTCGGTGTGACGCTTTGAATCAGCTGTCATTTTGTATGTCACAATAGTATTTACTAGATTAATAAAAATCAGTGCGTTTACTATGCATCATTTAACAGTTACCGCGGACTATCCACCAAAGGAGCCCGAAAAGCGTCCCCCGCGCCCCGCGCCGCCCGCCCCGCACCGCCCGCCGCCGCCGCAGAAAGACGCGTCTGACCGAGTCCCCGCCGCGAACACCGCGGACTTCTTGAACCTCGCCTCGGAGAAACAATCTCAACAGGAACCCAAACCGGCTGAGAAGTTGAAGGGCGAAGACTCGTTCGACTTTTTCGGCTTGTTGGAGAAACCGACTGATGAATCGTTCGGTGATTTCCTCAGTGGAGCTGGAAACGTGGCGGCCGACAATCCTCAGGTAATGAATATACACTTCTATCCTATATATCTACTTCCTATCCTGTCCTACTAATATTATAAATGCGAAAGTTTGTGAGGCCGGATGTATAGATGTATGGATGGATGGATGTTTGTTACTCTTTCATGCCACAACGAATGAACCGATTTTGCTGTGGAATGGACTCGATAGCTCATATCCAGGATTAACACAAGGGTTACATTTTATCCCGGAAAAGTAAAGAGTTCCCACGGGTATTAAAAAACCTTAATCCACGAGGATTAAGCTGCGGGCATTATCAAGTATTATATAGAACTAGATGGTGCCCGCGACTTCATCCGCATGGATTAAGGTTTTTTGATTCCCGCGGGAACCCTTTAATTTGCGGGGATAAAATGTATGTGTTACTAGACGATGCCCGCGACTTCGTCCGCGTTGATTAAGGTTTTTTGATTCTTGCGGACACTCTTTACCTTTCCGGGATAAATTGTAGCCTATGTGTTAATCCTGGGTATGACCTATCTCCATTCCAAATTTAATCCAAATCCGACCTGTAGTTTTTGTGTGAAAGAGTAACAAACATACACACAGACACACAAACTTTCGCCTTTATAATATTAGTGTGATGTGATGTGATCCAGGGTATGAGCTATCTCCATTCCAAATTTCAGCCAAATCCGTCCAGTAGTTTTTGCGTGAAAGAGTAACAAACACACACAACATATAAATCGGATGACAATGCAATATTATTGTGACATAGAGCTGATCTGATGATGAAACCGGAAGATGGCTATGGGAACTGTGTAGTAAAACAACCCCATCGAGTTTGGGATTTTTTTATTTTTTTGACATGTACCTGCTCTGGTCCTAGATGATACCCAGGGTCTGATGATGTATCCGGAAGGTGGCTACGGGAAGTCTGTAATAAAAAGACGTAACCCCATCGAGTTTGGGTTCGTTTGATTTGTCTTGACATGTCCTAGGTGACATCCAGGGTTTAATGATGTAGGTGGCCAGCTACTAAAAGCTTGTTTGAATTGTTATTGCTTTACAATACGATGACTTTTTCAGCCGTTTCCGTCGGAGTCTCTCTTCGGCGACCTCCCCCCGCCGCCGCCCACCATACCGAGCAACGCAAGCGTCGGCGACCCTCTCACCTTCGATCCATTCGGGTTGAACGATCCGCTGCCGAAACAAGAGCCATTACTAGCTCCGCTCATCAAAGAAGAAGGTACGTTTCAATATTGTCTATTGGGTTTAGCTCCGGTGAAGTTCGATGATTTTCTTCCTCTTTTCATTTTTTTTAATTGGATAAACTTCGGATTAGTAAGGAATTCGGTGATGATTAGGGAAACGGTATGCTCGAAAGTTCTCCATAATGTTCTCAAAGGCGTGTGAAGTAGGTATGCCAATTCGCACTTGCCCTTTTCATTCTGCGAAACCCGTGCCCATTAGTGGGCCGGCGAAGGGTTTTGGTAATGATGATGGTTCACTGGTTTCAATGGGCATGGTGACCGATTTTGAAAAACTGTTGGATGATGATCGGAAGTATCTACTATTTCGAAAAAATATCATAATTCAGCAAAAAAAAGGTTTGGTAGATAGAATTGCCATTTTAATTTTAAGTTTTAAAGTTCACGCAAAAACGCTCGACGGTGTCATGGCGTTTTTCACATCGCTCTGATTGTTGTTCAATCCAATATGGCGGATTGCTCTATTTTATAGGGTATGTTTTGAAATACACTGGACCACTGTAAGGTGTGATGTCAATCCAGTATACTGTGAAGCCATTCCTTTTTAGTTTGCTATACTAGTTACTGTTTAAAACGGAACACAGTCCAGTATACTGTCATCCCCATTTTTTTCAAATCTCTAGGCGTTGCTTAGGTTTTTGATCATGTGATCACAGTACTGAGAGGACCTTACCTCGAAAGCTCCAGTGCTCACGGTACAAAAATGGCGGCGATTTATGACGTCATATATTTAGCTAGCTGGCAATCCATAACGGAACGAATTTTTCATTAGTGAGAGCACTGATCATTGCTCGCAGTGTATATCGGAACACACCCAATGTTTTATTTTATCAAAATAAATATCAATATCACACAAAATAGAAAATAAATACGTTTTAGGGTTCCGTACCTCAATAGGTAAAAAAAGGAATCCTTATAAGATCACTCTCTTGTCCGTCTGTCCGTATGTCACCACCGATTTTCTCAGGAACGGGTGGACTAGCAAGTTGAAATTTATACCAGATACTGAATAAGAATAAGAATGTCTATAGTCCCTATTAGGTGTATTAGGTGTGTGTAACTGAGGTCTATAGTCCCTATTAGGTGTATAAAAATCAAGGTTCTGAGTCAACTCGATAAAAAGATATGGGAAAATTTAGCTTCTCGTGAAAACTTGTATTAAGTACCAAAATTTACCTTAATTTTCAACTTTTTTATAATTCATGTATTTTATTTCATTCGTTAAATTATAATTTTATTGATTCTTGGTTACTGTCATTATGCCTATTTACCGATGATAATTTTGTACAGTGCGGCCACAAACTGTACCCCCGGAGCAAGGCCAGAACAAGCGCGACCCGTTCGCCGAGCTGGGCATGCTGGGTGCGGGGCTGCCGAGCGGCACGCCCGCGGCCACCCCGCTGGCGACGCCGCTGGTGACGCCGCTGGTGACGCCGCGCGCCTCGCCCGCGCACACGCCCGCGCACCAGCCACACACGCCCGCGCGCTCGCCGGCACATCAACCCGACTATAGGTACCTATGACCTATTTTTCTTTAGCTGTCTTAGGGCCGATTTCACCAAGGTAAAATAATAATAATAATCGTTTATTTTTCTAAAATTACATAGGATTTTATAACAGATTTGAAGTTAAGTCTTATCCGAGCGTAAATTTTATATTTTGACATTATTTTCAATACAAAATCTGTCAAAACGCCCAATTTATTATTCCTCGGATAAACCTCACTCGACCTTGGTGAAATCGGCACTTAAAAGTTATACAAGCTTGGTTTATGGACGATGGTATAGGACGTTCTTACCGCATTGTCAATGAAACTGTACTACATTGCAATTGGAATTTTTTTTATTTTTTATAAAGAATATCAACCAAGTTGAACTTGACTAATATTCTCCTCTCCCCTCCAAATAAGCGGAAAGCTTGTGCCAGGAGTGGGTACGACAATAGTGCAACGGGTGGGATTCGAACCTGTGACCTTTCAGTTTTCAGTCCGCACCTTTAACCGTTGGGCTATTGAGGCTTAAAGTTTTAGTTCAACAACCTAGATAGCGTAGCGAACCTACAATGCGCTATTGGTGTTAATAAATAAACGGTTAATGCTCGTCTGTGCCCGTCACTATGCATACTTTAAGTTTAAAGGCAGTACATAATATGTAATTTTCATCATAAAATTTAAATTAATGGCAAAAAACCTTTGGCAGATGGACAACAAAATGATCGTAGCAGTTCCGTTTTTTAGGAGCCCAAAAAAAGTGCCAATCAGCTTCAGCACGACGGCGGAGTATAATAAAATTCACCGACTCTCGGCCGTTGATTTTATTAAAAGTTGGTGAATGCGCATAGCGTAATAGTGTATTGTCGGTTTGGTGTGGACAAAACGTAGAATATATTGTATGCAACAGCAGTTAACTACGTAACGCTCGCTCACTTAACTGGTAATAGAATATGAATCTTGTAGTTTTATACCTAAACTGCGGAGTGTGCCTGGCGTGCTAAAAGTCAATTGACTGTGCCACAGCCGAACACACTTCGAAACGGCGAAGACCCCAGCCGGGCCCGGCCAAGAGGACAAGACCAAGAAGCCGGCGGACGTGTTCGGCGAACTGCTCGGCAGCCAGGGGTACGAGTTCGCCAAGCGCGAGGCCGGCCCGCGGACCATGAACGCCATGAGGAAGGAGGAGATGGTCAAGGAAATGGACCCCGATAAGTTGAAGATTCACGAGTGGGTGAGTGACTACACTTCTTTTTACCCACTTCTTCGGGTTAAAGATATTTATTGTCTCAAAAAGAATATTATACATATTCACTTAAACGAGACTTAAGTTTAACGGGTTTTACAATAATAATATTATTGCATTACTATTGATAATGGGTAGGTATTCAAATGCTTGGTAGTTGGTACCATCACAACAGAATCAATTCGAGCCGCGGTTATGTTACTGGATAGTCAGTTCGTAGATTAACTCATAACTAGATGTGACCCATGAAAAGTTAATTCAATTTATTTTATTTTTACTTTATTTTTGATTTTGCGCCGCCTGTGTGCAGCGGCTCCTTGTGACTCGTTTGATGTCGTCAGTCCACCTAGTGGGGAGTCTGCCAACACTGCGCTTCCCGGTGCGGGGTTGCCATATCAGCCCTTTGGCACCCCAACGAACATCAGCTTTTCAAACTATGTGCCCCGCCCATTTCCACTTCAGTTTCGCGATTCGCTGAGCTATATCGGATTTATTAGTAAGTAGACTAGTGGTTAGTACTGCAGTCTCTTATTCGGGGGGTCGCAGGTTCGATCACGAGCACACACCTCTGGCTTTTCTAAGTTAAGTGCGTTTAAGAAATGACATAAGCTTCAATGGTGAAGGAAAATATCGTGACGAAACCTGCATACCTGAGAGTTCTTCATAATGTTCTTAAAGGTGTGTGAAGTCTGCCAATTCGCATCGGGCCTGCATGGTGGACTATAATCCTCTGAGAGGACCTGCGCGCTGCGCTCAGTAGTGAGCGCATGGGTTGCTGATGAAATGAAATGAAATGAAATGAAACTTTATTTGCTGAATATGAGTACAGTATAGTTAGATGTTATTAACAATGTCATAAAATTTCCTCCATATTCTGCTAAATAGCATGCAAATGTTTAAATTAGGTACTCATCATAATTTTGAAAATTTCGATGAGCTAAATTAATTAAAATGAATATAAAGTGTCAATTACGTTAGTTTAAATGTCAATTAGGTCAGTATACAATGTCAATAATTTTTATTAATTTCAATGTTAATAAGATAGGTATTCTGGTACGGAATAAAAAGATTTGTTACACAGCCAACGAAAGAGATTTTTTTTAAAATGACCTGTAGGTAAATTTTTTAGGCTAGCATCAAGTTTGTTATAAATTTTTGATGATAATGATGAAGAATTATCATCATCGGTGTTTGTTTATTAAAACTGAATGCTTCGCTAGACGGAGGGCAAGAAGGCGAACATCCGCGCGCTGCTCTGCTCGCTGCACACGGTGGTGTGGGAGGAGTGCCGCTGGACGCGCGTGGACATGGCGCAGCTGGTGTCTGCCGCCGACGTGAAGCGCAGCTACCGCAAGGCGTGTCTCGCCGTGCACCCGGACAAGGTAAACGGCAAGGTTCAAACGGCAAGTGAAGGATCATCTGTTCAAGAAGGCGAACATCCGCGCGCTGCTCTGCTCGCTGCACACGGTGGTGTGGGAGGAGTGCCGCTGGACGCGCGTGGACATGGCGCAGCTGGTGTCTGCCGCCGACGTGAAGCGCAGCTACCGCAAGGCGTGTCTCGCCGTGCACCCGGACAAGGTAAACGGCAAGGTTCAAACGGCAAGTGAAGGATCATCTGTTCAAGAAGGCGAACATCCGCGCGCTGCTCTGCTCGCTGCACACGGTGGTGTGGGAGGAGTGCCGCTGGACGCGCGTGGACATGGCGCAGCTGGTGTCTGCCGCCGACGTGAAGCGCAGCTACCGCAAGGCGTGTCTCGCCGTGCACCCGGACAAGGTAAACGGCAAGGTTCAAACGGCAAGTGAAGGATCATCTGTTCAAGAAGGCGAACATCCGCGCGCTGCTCTGCTCGCTGCACACGGTGGTGTGGGAGGAGTGCCGCTGGACGCGCGTGGACATGGCGCAGCTGGTGTCTGCCGCCGACGTGAAGCGCAGCTACCGCAAGGCGTGTCTCGCCGTGCACCCGGACAAGGTAAACGGCAAGGTTCAAACGGCAAGTGAAGGATCATCTGTTCAAGAAGGCGAACATCCGCGCGCTGCTCTGCTCGCTGCACACGGTGGTGTGGGAGGAGTGCCGCTGGACGCGCGTGGACATGGCGCAGCTGGTGTCTGCCGCCGACGTGAAGCGCAGCTACCGCAAGGCGTGTCTCGCCGTGCACCCGGACAAGGTAAACGGCAAGGTTCAAACGGCAAGTGAAGGATCATCTGTTCAAGAAGGCGAACATCCGCGCGCTGCTCTGCTCGCTGCACACGGTGGTGTGGGAGGAGTGCCGCTGGACGCGCGTGGACATGGCGCAGCTGGTGTCTGCCGCCGACGTGAAGCGCAGCTACCGCAAGGCGTGTCTCGCCGTGCACCCGGACAAGGTAAACGGCAAGGTTCAAACGGCAAGTGAAGGATCATCTGTTCAAGAAGGCGAACATCCGCGCGCTGCTCTGCTCGCTGCACACGGTGGTGTGGGAGGAGTGCCGCTGGACGCGCGTGGACATGGCGCAGCTGGTGTCTGCCGCCGACGTGAAGCGCAGCTACCGCAAGGCGTGTCTCGCCGTGCACCCGGACAAGGTAAACGGCAAGGTTCAAACGGCAAGTGAAGGATCATCTGTTCAAGAAGGCGAACATCCGCGCGCTGCTCTGCTCGCTGCACACGGTGGTGTGGGAGGAGTGCCGCTGGACGCGCGTGGACATGGCGCAGCTGGTGTCTGCCGCCGACGTGAAGCGCAGCTACCGCAAGGCGTGTCTCGCCGTGCACCCGGACAAGGTAAACGGCAAGGTTCAAACGGCAAGTGAAGGATCATCTGCTCAAAACCATGTAACCTCTGTCTTGTTGACCCTTTTTAGGGTTCCGTGCCTAAAAAGGGAAAAAAGGAACCCTTATAAGTCACTCATCACTCTCTTGTCTGTCTGTCAGGAACGGGTGGACGTAGCAAGTAAACATTTTTACCAGATACTGAGGTCTATAGTTGCTGTTAGGTGTTTAGAAATCAAGCTCTTGAGTCAACACGATAAAAAGATATGGGAAAATGTAGATTTTCGCGAAAACTTGTAAGTACCAAAGTTTACAGTACCCGGCGATATATATTGCACATCGGCCTTTGGAATTAAACGCTATTTCTATTCTATTGCAAAAAAAGCTAGCCAGAAATTCACGTAGTAATTACTGAAATCTCTTCACAATCGGCGAGCACGTCACGTAACATATTATATAAAAAAAATGCAGTCGAACTGTGAATAGAATAGAATAACGTTTTATTCCAAAGGCCGATGTGCAATATATATCGCCGGGTACTGTACCTTAAGAAGAATGGCGAAGTTTGACCCAGAACTTTTAAAATCCGTTCAGATTCAGGATTCATTTCATTTTAATTGATAATTTTCAAAGTATTTTTCTGTGTAAACCCCATATTTTTAGAAGTTGGGGATCAAAAATACAATTATTCACGACACATTATAAATAACCATTCTAATGGCAATACTTATCGAAGCATTTTACCATAAATATGTAGTCGTTATTCCTAGATCTATGGTAAAGATAAACTTCTATTATTTATGTCATTCAAATAAATCCAACTCCCACTGCCGCTGTCAGCCGCTGCACTGTGTGAACTTACCTCACTATGTAGGTATTCAGTGATCAGTCAGTAGTCACCATCATCATTAAATCTCGTGCATGAATACCTACTGAGATTCTTAAATACCTACTTAGTTTTTACTATTTTCGGTAGTAATCTTTTTCCAAAAAATAGAACAGCATGACAACCACCATCACTTAGTCGTTTTCCTAGTTCCATGCACCATCATAATACCTTAGACATAGTCGTAATTCCTAGTTCCATGATAATACCATTGGCCGCATTACCTATCAGAACTATTCGAATTACACATTTTAAGTAAGTAAGTAAGGTAATAATAATCTGTGCCTATTAGATTATTCAAAGCACAGATTAATGATTGATTCAAAGCTAAAGTGGTAATAGGTATGTCTTAAATATATTAAATGGAAACATAACCTCATTTTTAATCATTTACTACTGAATATCTTTTTTCTCCCAACTTTATTTGATTGACTTTAATTAACTTTTTTGTTAGTCTGGTTTACTAGAACAAGTATCAGAAGTTTGATTCGTGCACGTGGGCCGCAAGTCTGGGTCAGAAACACTATGGGCGTTCGCCAAACTCCTTTCATTTTTTTTATTTTTCGGACTTTTCCCTTTACTTGTGCTCTAAGAACTTGCTTTTAACCGAAATTCAAGATTAACCGGAAGTAAGTACCCTATAAGTTTTGAGTCGAAAACCTATAAAGTAGTTCCCGTTGACCTAGAATCACGAAATTTGGCAAAAAGAAAGGTCTTACAGCACAAATAAAGGCAAAATTCCAAAAAATAAAAAAGTTGAAAATTAATGGGTGTCCCCATACATACATATTTTACCCCAATTAAGATAGTCCTCTGAGTTGTATGGGCGCTCATACAATTTAGAAGTCTAGCTTAATTGGCACCAACCTCAAATGAAATCCTCAAAAAAATTGTGCTATTGTGTGAAAGAAAATATTTATTTTGATATTAAGAATAAACCTCTTAAACAAAAAAATATTATAAATAAGCAAATTAATATAATATGAAATTATCGTTTTACTTGAGTACTTTTACTTCTGGAGTACGGAACCCCTCGGTGCGCGAGTCCGACTCGCACTTGGTCGATTTTTCTATATTTATTAGATTTAATACTAATTTTAAGTATCTAATGCACGGTATCATGTAACGTAATGTATTATGTATCATGTAATACATATATTATTTAAGAATATGTAATAAATATAATTATCATATCGTCGCTGCGCGTGCAAATCCGCGTAAGAGCCGTTTGCAAATACCGCGGAACAGCAAAACGCGCAAAATTTAAATATCGTATCAGCTGACTCTAAACGCCTATTGGCTTATTTTAGACCTCACCTGATTTGAATTATCCAATGAGAATCGTCAGTTGTGCTATCGAAACAATACCGCGGAACAGTAGGACGCCTAAAGTTGGAAGCAAGTGCGCGTATTTACTACGATTGTGAGAAAAGTGTGACGCGATTAGTATGTGCTCCCTAAAATAATTATTTTTCCGTGATTAATCGCCATGTAAGTGTGTTTTGATTGTTTATTCTTTTTCATTTGGAATGTGTTTATGGTAGAATATTTAAATTACATGTAATTGTGTTTTACTTAAATGGTTCTGACTAATATAACCTATAACAAGTATTTACGCGGTCTTGACATTGCTTGATTTATTTGTTTTGTTAAGTTACGCGGTATTGCATTATACTGAAACTAATAAATAATTAATATTTTTTTATTTATAGATAAATCCTTGCATTCTCAAGTACTTAAGTATCCAAATGATGGAGGACCAAGATAAGTTTATTTTAGAAAATGCGGATAGTAATGAAAACGTCGTAACTTTGCGAGAACTATTTGAAAGGCGAAAACTATTGTTACAGAAAAAGAGAGAAATATTAAATAGATTGATCTATCAAAATGAAGCAGTAAAACAACCAGTTTTGACACCTTTGTCTGAGAATCAAAATATAACACCAGAGATTACACCTTTGTCTGAGAATTCCACATCTGAGTTCACTACACTTACTACGATTTTGGACCCTCAAGAATCGATGCAAAATGAAGATTATAATATTCCTAAACCGACTGAATCAAACCATGTGACTGAAAATCAGAACAATGACATTGATTTAACGTCTGATGATCATTCTTTTGTCAACTTATCAGACATTACTAACTTAAAGCCATTATCGCCAGAAGGAATAGAGTGGTTTCCTGAAAGGGAAATAGAAGAAAATATAAAAAAGCGCAAAGGAGATAAAAATAATTGGAAGAGAATGAAAAATAAGAGACAAAGAATGATGGGAGAAGAGTACATTGGATTTAAAAAAGAGGGCACAAAATTTGTTCAGAACGACCCTAAGCCGGCAAGAGTAATGGGTCCAATATGTATGTCAACAAGATGCTTTAGTGGGAAAGCTATGTATTGTTCAAAATTAACAGAAGGAGTTCGATCTGAAATATTTAATAACTACTGGAAGATGACTTGGCAACAAAAAAAATGTACATATCTTCAATGGTGGATAAAAAACCTACATTTAGAAAAACGAAGAGCTCAAATTCAAGACGAAGCGATACTAAAATTTACTATCTAAAGGTTAATGACAAAAAAGAAAGAGTATGCCTGAAGACGTTTTTGGAGACATTGGGTATAAAAGAATGGACTGTTCGATATTGGCTTGGAGATAGGACACATAACAAGGTACCTGAAACAGCAGAAGCCATACAAAAAGAATCCAAAAAAGAATTAGCTAAAACATATTTAACAGCACTACCGAAACTACCGTCCCATTACTGCAGACAATCTACTTCAAAGTTGTACTTAGAACCCATCATACAATCAAAATCACAATTATATCGTCTTTATGTCGACTACTCGGTTTCAGAAAATAAACCTATGGCATCTAGAAAAGTATTTGAAAGCGTTTTGATTGAGGAGAATATTGGATTATTTCAACCCAAAAAGGATGCTTGTGACCAGTGTTGTGCTCACAAAGTTGGTAATTTGTCAGATGAGCAGTATGCTAAACATATCAAACGAAAAGACTTAGCTAGAACTGAAAAACATTCTGACAAAGAATTAGCACAAAAAGGAATCATACATGCATTAACAGCAGATCTTCAGGCAGTCAAACTTTGTCCTTTCCTCAATGCCAGTGCACTTTATTTTAAAACAAAACTTGCCGTGCATAACTTTTCTGTGTACAATCTTGGCAATAATGGAGTCACGTGTTACTGGTTTGATGAGACAGCATGCGACTTAAAAGCCACTACTTACGCATCTTTTTTCGTTGACTACGTAACTCAATTACTGGATAATGATTGCAAGGATGTTATAATATTTACAGATGGTTGTACAGCACAGAATAGAAACAATGTTGTATCGAATGCGTTGTTGCGCTTGGCTATGGCTAGGAACGTAGTAATAACTCAAAAGTACTTGGAGAAAGGACATACGCAGATGGAAGTTGATTCAGTCCACTCGGTGATTGAGAGGAAGTTAAAAAATCGGGAAATATTTTTGCCCTCACAATACGCCACAATAACAAAGGAGGCCAGGAAAGTACCAAGTCTTTATGAAGTTATTACTCCTGATTACACATTTTTCAAAGACTTTGGTCTTAAAGATTACCTGATTTATGAATCAATAAGACCTGGTCGAGGAGCGGGTGATCATTGTGTTACTGATATAAAAGCACTGAGATATAATCCAAATGGTACCATAGAATATAAACTCGACTTTTCTGATGATTTTGTCCCATTACCTAGAAGACCAAAGAAGATCACGTCTTTGATTAACAGTGTGCCGCCGCTGTATGAATCCAGGCAACCAATTTCCAAGACAAAGTATGATCATCTACAGGAGCTAAAGAATGTCATACCAAAAGACTGCCATACTTTTTATGATAATTTACCTTTTAAATAACTTTAGTTACTACTTTGACTGTGAAATGCTGTGATTTATAATAGAGAATTTAATTAGAAATTAAGAGCAAGTACCAGAGTATTGTTGTCATGATTATTATTTGTTTATGAAAGCTTTAGCTAACACAAGATTTTGTGATGAAGGTTTTGTGATTAATATGGAAGAACCTAGGAGAAGGTTTATTTTTGTTATTTCTTGTTTTTTTTATCTTATAAAAATATTTTTTTTTATTTTAATATTTTTCTTCATTAGTTGTAAAATTATTTTTTGCTTTTAGATGATTATTTAGATCTTTTGCATAAGAAGTCTGAACTCCTGATTTATATCTCTATTAAAATTTATGAATATAATTTGAAAACTGTTTTCAACAATAAATACGTGATATTTTTCTTCTTCGTAATAATAATTAATACAACTCTTGACTAAATTGTTTTATTTCAAAACCGCGTACCTACTAAAAGTAACCTACTTATGTTCTATTTAGTTATAACAAAACCGCGGAAGTGACTTTACAAAAAATCTGAGCCAGCTACGAGTAAATTTGCGTTATATTCCAATAAAGAATGTTGTGAAGAACTAGCTGTGAAGTTCAGTCGGTAATCAAAATTTAAATCTCTGAGATATTCAGTTTTTCCTTCCTCCTGTAAAATCATCAAAAAGCAAATACGCGGTCTTTACAAGTAGCTCTTACGCGGATTCGCACGCGCAGCGACGATATTCAATATATTTGATATTCTCATTTTAAACCCTCTTTGCACAGCTACAAGTGTTGTCACATCTCAAGGTTGACTGGTAGAAAATGCTTTTCTCGCTCTCAGTTTTCGACCCAACAGATACAGATAGATCGTCGTGTTCTTAGAAGCTCAAAGACAAATTATTTCTCTCTTAAACCCATATAAATCAAGACCTTTGCACATGAAGACTTAAGTTTTAGATATTATAACGCGCATCAACAGCCGTTGAAACTTGAATGTTTCAATTGCAGTTGAAAAAGTCACCGCGTGCAACGGCCCTTCTTGAAGTTTAATTTTATTATCTTTTGTTTTGTAGCAAATGGGCACTCCGAACGAGAACTTGGCGAGAATGATCTTCATGGAGTTGAATAACGCGTGGAGCGACTTCGAGAGCGACGCCAAACAACAGAACCTGTTCCAGTCTTAATCCCCTAGTAGTTAACTAGTTACAATCAAATCTCGAACCCTTTATCTTGAGGCCATATTATCGGGTGAGTTTCATTACAGTTTTTGCAATTCACGAACGCGAGTGAGCTTTACTCGTGGTTACTTCGTGTACATGCACATTGCATAATTAGTGTGCGTGCCTGTCAAAGCCTAGGTGGGAGCGGGCAGGCGCGAGCATTGCGCTCGCTCACACTTATACAGATACGACACACACACAACCATAAGTCAGTCGCCCTCGTGAATTGCAAGAATTATAGAGTTTTTTCGACAAGCCTACGATTTGCAGCCGTTTCGAATACCGCGTTGTGAAGGAATGAATGTCTTGACCGCACCAAGGGGGTCTCGTCAAGACAAGTCTTGTCAACACAATCACGTTAATGTGTCCTCAACATTATACAATTAATATGAGTTTCAATAGTCGGGTCAAACCTAAAACCGCCTTCTTATTTCCGTTCCCAATTCCAATTTCATTCTTTGAAATATTGATAAATACAATAATAAAATGAAATTTTACGGTAAAACGCGGTGAACAGTGTCCTTATATATAAGAATGCTTCATAGCTTTGTTACTAAAAGTTAGTTAGATATAAACTATCCAATTGGCAGTTATTAATATTATTAGTATTTTTCAAATTAGGTACCTATTTTAGGGAAAAACATAGCTAATTGCGGTGCATGAACAGTTTAAGAAAATATCATTCTTCCCCACAACAATTCTTTAAATTAATTTAATTAATTTTTTATTGATAATTTAAATATCAGTGTCCTGAGACTTATACCTAAAAAGTTGTATAGATGATATTAAGGAATGAGCACATTAATTTTTTACTGTCGTGGTCGTGTGCGTAACTAGTAATAACTAGTTGTGCCATAAAGAAATGTGGAATGAGAAACCAGCTATACTATAGTCCTATGATAGTTTACTGAAGGATTAGATTGGCAATGGGCGTTCTTCCTTAGTGTCTAGAAAGACCAACTTAATTCCTTACTTGAATTTATCGAACTGGGATAGGATCACGGGACTCTGTGTTACCACTACGCTAGAGGTATTCATAATAACAATGAGTATGTTTAACATTCAGAGTTTGGTGGTGCAATTAGTTGTAATTAATTAAGTTTAAAGAGTTTTTATTTTCATACTATAATTACTGGTTCGCATATTCAAATTAAATTTGAAAAATAAAGCACTAGTCACATACACATGAATCTGCTAGGACTGCGAATTTGAATTTCTATGAAGCAACGACCAACGTCACGGGCCGTCACATTCTCAATGCAATGCATTTATTATATAGACACAGCGATATATAAAACATGCTATACATATATAGGAAACATAACATGCTAGTGTAGTAAGTTTCATATAAAAACGTACGGATTCAGTGACTGGTGCTTTTTTAAGATCAAAGTCTCGCTATTTATAAATAATTTTCTTCAACTTCAGTTCACGTCATGTCTAAATACATATTAATAAGCAACGCAATTAATAAGGTACATACGTATATAATATTATTGTTAAGTATGTATATTATTAATACATATTATGTATTAATAAAATGGCTATGTTTGTTAGAAAAATATATTTATATTTTCAGTTTAATGAACAATGTTTTACTTATTTGTTATAGACAAAGTCTGAGATAGTACTTACATAGTAAACGAGTGTTTGTTTGTATTTTCGGCTTTAAGAATTTAGTATTAGTGTAGAACATCTTAAATCTCACATAAGCAGAATTTAATAAAATGGTGGATTTATAACTAAGTAGATTCTCGTTTCACTCACTTTAGAAAAAGTAATATATCTCTTTTTTTTTTTCATTATTCGGATATTGTAACAAGAGCGAAATGGAAATGGGTAGTAAATGTATACGCTAAGATCTTTTATATATTTATGTTAAGTTCACACATTCCTGATATGTAAAAAAGGCCTGGAAAAGAGCGTCAGATATTTTCGTAGGCTGCTGATTATAAGCACTCATAGTAATAGAATACTGAGATCATTATAAATGGTTTGAATTACAAAGACTTTGTAGTTTTCCGTTGGGGATGTTAGGATTTATTTGGGTTTATTTTGACGTTCTAACCACACCGATGCAACATTTTCAAATTTACGTTAAGTATTCATAATAGGCTTGATTAGGTACTCCTTGTATAGTCAGTCCTCTACCTGCCTGTGAAAGTTCCGTCAAAATCAGTTTTGTTATTCCGCGAAGATGAAACAGAAACAAACAAGAAAAATGCATGGTTAAGAGACGTTTAAATAGGTAATCACTGTTTGAATAAAAAGCAGTGTAGGCATTCAACTAGTAAATGTAGCGAAGAATTTTATGTAACCTATAAAACGGGACTTGTTCAATAAAATTTGTGATAACATATATTTGAGAACAGGCGGCTTATGGAGTGTTTGACGCTTATTTGCTGCCTATATTTTATTCTACTTTAACTGGATAATATATCAAATTTTATTTATTGAGAACTTTTTCGTTGAGCCAGTGCAATCGTTCCTACAGTGTATGATAGACGCTTTTGCTAGGGCCTACAAACGAAGTATTATTTACAGTTATTTTAAAATTTAATTGTGTGTATATTTTTGCTTTATTATTACTTATGATAATATATTCTGGTCATTAACGAAATGTTCGAAAAATAATAAATGAATAATATGGCATATAAATACGTTGATGGTATTTTTTTTACTCCTTACCTGCACTAAATTAGCCATGTTATTGAATAAGAAAATCTAGTTCATTTGATAGCTTTAAACATATTACATCTGAGGGAGGATTGATATTAAAATAATTGTAGGTTTAATAATTGTAGGGTTTAAGTGTAAATTAAAAATTTTATTTTTTAAATACAAGCTTTTTAGTAGCTACATCATTAGACCCTAGACATTACCTAGAACCATAGTACTTTTCAAGACGAATCAAACGAGCATAAACTTGATGGGGTTACGTCGTTTTATTACAGAGTTCCCAAAACCACCTTCGGCTTCATCATCAGACCCTGAATATCATCTAAGATCAGCTCTTGTCAATACCAATCAAACGAGCCCAAATTCGATGAGTAACGTTTTATTACAGAATTCCGATAGCCATCTTCCGGCTCCATCATCAGATCAGCTCCATGTAACAATAATATTGCATTGTCATCTGATTTACATAAACATGCAAAATTTCAGCTCAATTGGAAACCGGGAAGTGTTTCTAATTCTTCTTGGAAGATTTGACCTAAGCATACATAATTATGTCGCAGTAAGATAGTTGAAGCCGTGATAAGCCGGTTTATAGCTATAAACCGGAAATGTAGTTATACTGAAGAGGTTCATAGCTATCTTGTGCAAATCAAAGAAAATTTATACTTTAATCATTTCACTACATTAGTCTATAGTCAGATAGTCATACATTTATTACTAGATCGTGCTCGAATTATAGCTATATTGCTTCACGGCTTCAACTATCTTACTGCGACACATACATACATTGCAAGTTAAATAAAAGCTTGTAACTCCGGTCGTATCGGATTTCCAGCCCATCGGATTATGAGACTGACGGAATAGAGGCACTCTCTATTCCCTCACTACCGGTATTTGTGTACTACAATATCTTCCGCACAGATGGCTAAACTCTGATGTGGAGAATTACGCCATTATAATTGGAGATCGACCTTAGCTTCACGATTATAAGCGCAAAAAAAAAGCACCCACACCCCTCTTTTGCTTTGGCGGCAACAGACAATGTTTTAGGAAAACGGAGTCAAATAAAACTTCAATTTTTATAGTTCGGCCGTTCAGAGAATGCGTTCCTGACACCTATCAATTAGATTTAGAAAAATATTGTTTACCAAGTTATTTGACACTCAGTTTGGCACAAAATTATAACATTAATTGATTATTGATATAATAATGTTGTTTTAATGCTCATCAATTGTTAAAACGGTAAACAACCAGCAATAATATTTTTATCGTAACTGCAACGCCATTACAAAGTTACGTCTTCAGTTCAATCGCGACGTGTCAGGAACGCATTCTCTGAACGACCGTAGTTTAGTCGGGGATTCAAGACACAGGTTAAGTTAAACAAGTACCTTAGTGCCTTAGTTAATATGTATTTATTGTTAATGCTAGCTCTCTTCCATTTTTACATCTAAGCAACCGTATCTTTCGAGAAGTTCTTGTTTTTTCCTTCTGAGCAGTGCTTCTTCAACATCCTTCTGGGACGGGACGGCGACGTGGGAGGTGATTGTGAGCTCAGTGATATCTTCGTCTTCTATCCTTTTGTCGTTAGGCTGTAAGAATATCATCTTATATGCATTAGGTTTTCCATGAATTACTTCGCGTTGAGTTAGGTTTTTCAAAAATATACGCAATGGAACCATTTGTTAAGTTTAAACCCTTCAAAACGATTCAGAAGTTGAAGCAGAGATGTAAGAACAAACAAACACAATAGGATTTTTAATTTGCTTGTTGATACTCGTAATATAGTCCGCGCGGATTTAGGTTTTAGTCCCATGTAAACTCAATTTCTCAGGGTTAAAAATGAGTCTAAATTCGTCTCAGTGATGCAAGCTATCTCTGTGCCAAATATAATCAAGATCGGATCAACGGATCGAAGCCTTTAAAAATATGTCTTAATTTATATACCTTAAATTGATAAATTTTAAATTACGCATCACTCTCGAGGATAAAAGTAATTTCTAGATTACTTTTTAGGGTTCCTAAAAAATAACGGAGCCCTTAAAGGGTCACTTTGTTGTCCGTCCGTCTGTGTGTCAAGGCCCTTAAGGTACTAGTTGAAATTTATACGGAATACAAATTTTAATGTCGATGGACCCTTAAATCTGTAAAAAATTTAAGTTTCTAATTCAACTCAATAAAAAGTTACAGCTTTTCAAAGCGTATTTACGAGTAGGCACATACAAAAGTTCAGTGACGTAACGTGTACAACTCTACAGTATTTTCGCCTCTAAGCTGGTCATCTAGTAGTTACTAATCTTTCATGAAACCTCTACGAGGGCGTGTTAGGCTCATGCTTCAAAGCTTCAAAATCCAGGCTTTGGCTGAGATCTATAGATCGTACTCTGGCTCTGCTCAAGACTCAAGATAGAGTTAAAATGAGACACAAATATGTCCTGACATAAATCTGTCTCGTTTTAACTCAATCTTGAGTCTGAGCTGCGGGAGATTGCCATCTATAGATCTCAGCCAGTCTCGTGAGAATACATACAACATATTTACACACAATACAACATTTCGAAATCTAAGAAACAGAGCCAACAAGTAGGCCGATTTTCAGCATAAATACATAACTGTAAAAGTAAGTAATAGAAATAATCTTACATCTTCAGGGTATATATTTTCTTCTTCCGGTGCCTCTTGATCTTTGTTTTCCTCCTTATTTCTCTTCCATTCGTCAACTGCTCTGGCTATTGCTGAAGTAATGAAATATTATAAAGTAATTATTGATGGTTTTTTTTATTCGATGACAAGATAGTCCTTGGCTGCGATGTCACTTGATGGTGAGTGACGATGCAGTCTGAGATGGTAGCCCATACTTCTAATCGGTTTCTACACGCACTCGTGCCGGAACGCTTAATCGCTTAGCGCACGCCTTTGTCGGTAGGGTGGTGTTCGGCTAAAGCCCCAGACCAGACCAGAGAAAATTCCCATATTGCCCCCGCCGGGAATCGTACCCGAGATCTCACAGTTATAAGGCCACAGCGCTCACCACTGCGGCGCCAGGGAGGTCGTCAAGACCTCTAAAAAGAAGAAAAAAAAATCGGCCAAGTGCGAGTCGGGCCTCGCTCTTTTAGGGTTCCGTTAAAAAAAACCATGGAAATATTTTAATTTAATTTTTTTAATTTAATTTAATTTTTATTATTTGTTGTTATAGCGGCAATAGAAATACATAATATGTGAAAATTTCATCTGTCTATCTATTATGGTTTACGAGATAAAGCCCGCTGACAGACGGATGGACGGACGGACGGACAGCGTAGGCTTAGTAATAGGGTCCCGTTGGTACCCTTTGGGTACGGAACCCTAAAAAGAGGTTTAGATTAAAAAATTTAGTAAGCTGTCATGTTATAGGCCACGCTGACTTTGGAATGCTTTAAAGCAGGCGTACCGGTGACTGCGTTGTGTATACTGCTTTACGGCCAATGTATGCTTGTTCACGCACATTTTAGAGCGTTACGACGTGATATATGGCATTCCACGCATTTTTCTATGTAGACCGGCAACGACGCCGCAACGCGTCGTCCGGCTCAGCCATAACGGCAAAGTAAGCCCCGAGCATTTACAGAACCCATAGGGATCATACGACATTGAAAAAAGTGCGCACCCCCTACGCCCACGATTTGTATTGTACCTACCGACGCGCGACGTGAACTCGCCTTTGAACATTTAAAGCTAACGTTAACAAAGAGTTAATTAAGCTGTTAATTTTTAGTATGGTGAAACATATTTTTATTGAAACATACAACTGATCTACAATTTTACAAGTATTTTAACTTTCTACATAAAACGACGGCCCCTTACGTAAATCATCGAAACTGAAAAATGGCAATTTTTTTATTAGCTTAATTGGCTTCTATTAAGCTAATAAAAAAAATTACGGGGCCGTCCAAAAAACGTATATTGCAGCCTTGTGGATAGCTACAATAATGACAGATTTACGAACTGAAGTGGAAATGGGCGCGGCACATAGTTCGAAGAGCTGATGGTCGTTGGGGTCTCAAGTTTTGGAGTGGCGACCCCGCACCGGGAAGCGCAGTGTTGGCAGACCCCCCACCAGGTGGACCGACGACATCAAACGAGTCGCAGGGAGCCGCTGGATTCAGGCGGTGCAAGACCGAGACCTGTGGAAGTCCATGCAAGAGACCTTTGTCCAGCAGTGGACGTCTATCGGTTTTTCTGTCAAGAAATTATACACATAGGTGTCGTAATCCGTCTATCGGTCTATGTGAGTAAGGGAATAGAGAGTGCCCCATGCTAAAGCACACACTTGTGCACTATAATATTTCCTACATAGATGGCTTAGCTCTGTAGAGATAGGTCGCCGTAGCTGAATCGGTCGGAGACGGAGACCTTTGTCCAGCAGTGAACGACTATCGACGACGACGAAGAAGATGAAAAGTTTCACTGGACCCCTAGCAATAGTCGCGTAGTTTCACCGAGCTCTGTAATTATTAATCTATGATTAGCTCTATAATTAATCTATCAGATCAGTGTAGTTGTCACCGTCTCGCTCGGCGTCCCGCTCGAGCGGCAGCAGCAAGCCGTCGTCGTCGTCGCGGTACCCGTAGTAGTCAGCGTCCACGTCGCGCATGAGGTCGGCGCGCGTGCGACGCGGCGCCGCCGGCGGCTCCTGCTCGAACAACTCCCGAACTCCTGCAAGAACATCGAACAAGAAAAGGTAAGAGACGGTTAGGTAAGGCACATACATACAACTTTTACATCGACTAAACTGTTTAGTCAAGTTGTGAACTTTTCGTGAACTCCACACAAACTATAATCAAAAGCAAATCGTACGGCTTTTTGATTTTTTTATCGAGCAACTATCGTGTTGATAGTTTGCGCACATTCTATGATCGCAGTACATTCCTATAAACAGAAACACAACTAAATAGTTGTTCAACTAAAAGTTGTATGTTAAATTTGCGCTAGGCCTAAGATTGATTCAAACTAGGGATAAAACAGCAGAACTAATGGCAGAACCGAAGTCGGAATCGGAATTTTTTATATATCGGAATCGAAGTCGGACACGAAGCCGGAGGACAAAGGGCAATCTAATAAAATAAGAATTACAGTCTGTAAAATATAGCTTGAGTCCTGTGACAGTTGTCAGTTTAACATAAATAGGTCTGGGACAATGTTGAAAATCCATCATAATGATATCGATATTATTACAAATGTCGATTTTATTGTTAGGTACTATTAATTTTAATAAAATTATTTTCATTGATGCTATAATAGGTTAATTATTTGTAACTACTTATTATAATGAAATCAAACAAAAGGGATTTATCCGTTTTGTTTGATTTCATTATGTATTTAATTAAGCAGTGGTGGTGAACCCAAATCATCGTCACTATCATCACATACGGAGTCGCTAGAGCACTCCTGCAGATATATTATAAATTATTATACCGTTTTACTTATATGTAGTACCCGTAAGTTATAGAGTTTGGTTACGATAACAAAAGGAACGTCACTATATACAGATAATATTACCGTGCTATTAATGTGCATAAACCAATGAAGTATGATATTTTTCGCATACATTCTTCATACACTAAAATACTGAACTTCATAGGCGTCATTTGGATGACATCTGTCACAGGACTCAAGCTATATTTTACAGAGTTTACCCATTACCGTGTCATATGTCACAGTAAGTAAGCAGTGATAGCCTAGTGGTTAGGACTGTGGTCTCCTATTCGAGGGGTCGCAGGTACGATCCCGGGTACGCACCTCTGACTTTTCGGTGTTATGTGCGTTTAAGCAATTAAATATCACTTGCTTCAACGGTGAAGGAAAACATCGTGAGGAAACCTGCACATCTAAGAGTTCTCTATAATGTTCTCGATGGTGTGTGAAGACCGCCAACTCGCAGTGGGCCAGCGTGGTGGACTATGGCCTATAACCCTTCTTTGAGAGGAGACCTGCGCTCAGTAGTGAGCCATTGATGGGTTGCTAATGATGAATAAAATAATGCATACACAAACATTTTTCAAATACACCTACCGATTTTAACCTCCGGTACTGAAGTCGAAGTCGGAAGAGTTATTATTTCAATCAAAAGTACCGACTTATTGGAAACCGAATCGAATCTCCGTAACATCCCTAATTTAAACCGTTGGCTATAGTAATTAACGTTATTTAAAATTTCAGACCCGCTTGCAGAGACAAGTTAGTTATCCCAGGAACTGTAATTTTGACAGAAGCTTTATACCAAATCTGTCAAATCTCTTTTTAACCCAGAGTTATAATCGGCGCGGCGAACCTTGATCCCTATGACACTGACAGCTAATGCCACCATATAACATTGTAGTGGCCTCACCATTAAATTGGGATCATATTGGGGGCGTCTAAAAATGCCATTTATAAATTTTACGTAGCTTTATACCATTAGTAATGATATTCCGTTGATATTTTTAACAATTCTTAACATTTACAAGAAGTTATCTCAATCTAAATTTATGTTTACGTCCTGCAAAACTTACGTCGTGTGACGTTTATCGACTAGGGCGGCAAGTAAAAATGTCGGTAATGGAAACGAGTGCACAATTTTTTTTCATACTCACATTTTAGTTCATATATTATGGAATGGAACAGAATATTACGATCATACCATTCATACATACAAGGGTGTAACAAAAGTAAGTCATAATACTTTAGGGTTTGCATGTGTTCCTTATATAGTTTACAGTGAAAGTACTCAGCGCTGAAAGCGAAAAATTTTTTTTGTGATTTGTATGGGCAAGCGCCACATGAGCTTCCCCATGCAAATCACAAAAAATTTTTTTTGCTTTTAGCGCTGCTACTTTGCCAGTGAACTCTATATAAGGGACACTACACACCCTAAAGTATTATCACTTACTTTTGTTACACTCTGTATTTTATTCTGAATCTGATAATGACATGAGTGTTTGCGTCTCAGACTCGGAATCTGAACTGCAACTGCTGTCACCTACATTTATCAATAATGGTTGATCTTCAAGAGTGTCGTATTCTCGATCCCAATCATCGTAGCAAAGTTTTTTGGTCTTTTCTACGACTTTCCTCCAATTATCCGGAGTCACTTCACTACAAGCTTTTTCTAATAATGTCAGCATTTTATTGGCTGTAAATGGCGGAGTGGTGTTAAGCCTGGCTGCACAACCTGAAACAATATTTATTTTGAGTATGATGCAAAGTAAAAGAGTGAGATTGAAGTAAAAGTACATAATATGTAATTTGTACATAAAAGTTAAAATAAATACAAATTACCCACCTTTGATTTGCGCCCATATCATCTCAATGGCATTATATTGGCAGTGGTATGGCGGTAACCGAATCACTGTGTGACCTTTAGATTTTGCCATTTCATCCAAAAAATATGTCCGCTTTGTTTGGAGTTTTGTAAGTTTAATAATCTGACCAACTCTTTTTTTAACAGTTGACTGTCAGCCTCCACACCATTGCGTTGCAGCCACTCTAGTATTTCACCTTTATTACTGTTGCTGGTGGGTGGTTTGTTTACTTGTACGGAATGGTATGGGGCGTTGTCCATCAAAATATGGTGGGGCTCATGCAGATTATCCAAATCCAAAAGTTTTATGAACCATTGCTTAAAATTGACCAAATTCATCTCTTCGTGATAATCTGTAGTTTTGACTGATTTGAAGGCCCACAAGCAATTAGGCACAAAACCTTTGGCTGTACCAGCGTGGCAGATAATCAAACGCTGGCCCTTGCCTTCAGGAGCTTTGATACAGGATTTCGCTGTATCGTCTGTCCATGTTTTGGAGACTGTGTGATTGGCGTTAAGCCACGTTTCGTCCAGATAGACCACATTGTCCCGATTCTCTATTTTCTTTATTTTTCGTAGAAAATCACACCTCATCAATGCTATATCCTTACGCTCCATTAACACTTTTCTTCCACTTCCCATACCGAAATCCGCATTTTTTTATGACTACTCTGAGCGAAGTCATACTGCCATTAAATAAACTGGCTGATTTCAGCGACGTCAATAACTTTTTACAAGTCGGCAGTTCACCTCGGAAGTAGTAGCCGTAAATACGGTTACGTATCGCAGCCATTTCGAAGTCATCTGGACTGGTGACGGGATGTACCCTATTACATTTTTTCTTCTTTGGAGTTGAGAGTTTGTTTTCCTCCATCGATGATTCGCCGAACTTTTCCTTTGTGATTCGGGAAACGGTAGCCTTGCCAATCCCTAGAGCATCAGCAACACGGTCGCGTACGTTGTCAAATGGCAACAAAGGGCCGCCATTTTGTTGTTCACGAGCAAAGTAATCTCGCAAACGCACAACAAACTCCCGCGTTTCACTGTTGAGTACAGTTTTTCGTAGTCTTTTCGGCATTTTTCAATACCAGCAGTAACAAAACAGCAACAAAAACAAAAAATACACAATAAAACAGTAATAACAAGTAACACTCCGATAACAAAAAAACACGATATTAGAAAATAACAAGGTTGGAAACTTTCGTTTTACTTACCTACTTAATCTATGCCAAAAATCTTAAATTAATACAACAACAACATAATGGACATAAAAATGCACATTATAATATTTTTTTAAACATGTTTACCAACGTGGCTGAATGCAAGCCACGCCTTTGTCTAAAAAAAAAATTATCGACACGACCAAAGACACGACCCATCACTAACACGAACTGTCATAGGGATCAAGGTGTCTAAAAAAAAAAAAAATTGGTTGCCTGTAAAGTCGGTATACGGGCGAAAGTTTTACGTGACAACCGAAATAGAAGCGCAAGACATGAACCGGTGTGTATGCCTATCTCTCTCACTCTCTCTCTCTCGCTCTGTCTCTCTCGCTCTTAGGCGGGCTAACTGTGCTCGAGTGGAAGGGACGCGTGCCTTTCACTTTTTATGTCTGTCTCTCTCGCTCTTAGGCGGGCTAACCATGCCTCTCACTCGCTCTCATTGTGAGCGCATAACGTGAGCGGAGCGTAACGCAGTTTCTTGAAGTGTCACCCGGCAAACCAATTTATAAGACGTTGTCACGTCAAAAAATTATCGACACGACCAAAGACACGACCCATCACTAACACGAACTGTCATAGGGATCAAGGTTCGCCGCGCCGAGTATAGTGGCTAACTAACGACGTTTCTGCAAGCGCGCCTAGTCATTGAAGCAATTTCAATGTAAGAAAAAAAATTCGTCAGTTTGTTAATTCGTTTCTTGAACACTATTTTCCATCTCGAAACGACTTCGAAAAAACTACTACACTCTGTTTCACTGACCTCTTTAACTAATGTTTGATTAACACTGCACTGACTGTCCCTATACTAATGACAGCTTAAAATATGGATCAATTTGAATAAGAGTGTCTCTTGAACTATCATTTGTGAACTAGTGCCCTTACTAATTTTAGTTCCTTGGACACTCGAAACTCTGCAGCGCCAAAATGGCTTTAATCAAGTAGGCCCAAAAAAAGGATGACAGCAACCTGTGCAGTGTTAATCATAGATTAATTATCAGATTATAAAATTCATAGATTAGACTTGAGAGGTTGGTTTATGGCATACACCAACCTCTAAAGTCTAATCTATAATTTAAAACTTGGAATCAATTTTTACTTTCCATGCACTGTATAGAAAATAAAAATTGATTCCAATATATCTCTCATAATTAAGATACTAGTTAGAAAATAACAAACTATAAAAGTGTCTATGTGAATAAAGGTTAAATTTATTAACATAAGTACTTAATAAAAAAGAGGTATTTTATTTGAGAAGTGAGAACAATTTTATAATTATTTTAACATTACGATGTAGCAGTAATCTGTACTCAAGTCTCAAAGTAAATGAATCAATATCAAAGAAAAATCACAAAATATTCAAAACAATAACTCTTTGTGCCTTTTCTTACTCCATCTTAGTTTGAAGCTTAGCTTGGGTAAGGATTTGCCAAACGCCAATAAGATGGTAAGTGAACTTACCAGGCAGGTCTTTGGCCGCTCCGAAGTACTTGTATCCCCTGTTCCCTGGCACCTCTTTGCCATCCTGGTCCAACATCTTAGGGCCGACGCGTGCATGATCTGGTCCACCGAGTGCTTTTATTTGAACTTCCCAGTGACGTTTCTCCCGCATAAGCTTGTTGATCTCATCATTCAAGTCTCTAATTCTGAATTCTCCGAGACCGGCTGCAATGAAAATTAAGCTCATGAGACATGACATCAAATTAAATATTTACCTACTAGCTTTTGCACCGCGACTTCGTACATACCCTTCGAAGTATCATGTAGATCCGTTGCTCGATATACCTAACTAACTTGAAAAATGACGGACTTTCATACAAACTTCCATCCCTTATTTAACCCCTATGGAAGAAGAGGTAGAATTTACTAAAGCTGTGAAACACATGAATTTTTATATTTAATCAAGAGACAAAATACCAAGTTTCTCTTTACCTTTCGAGTTATTATGAAGAATAGCTCGAAAAATAAAGGGCTATCATAAAATTTCATCCCCTATTTTATGTGTTTGGGGGTACAATTTTCAATAACTGTGAAACACGTACTTCTTCGATATTAATTTAAACCCAAATACCGAGTTTCATGGGTAGGGGAGACCGAGGGGAGTTGAAACAATTTTGACATTTTGTTTCATACACCAAATACTATAGACAGAAATCGTATGATATTAATACCAATCGATAGGTCATTCTTTACACTTACGAATGACTAACATAAAGAAATTGTAAGCGTTAAATATTGTGGTGAAAAATCGAGTTAACCGTAACAAGTCAACTTGTTTCAACTCCCCTCATACCGAGGTAAGATGAAACAGGTGCCGAGGAGAGTTGAAACATATGATTTTTGAGAAGTATTAAGGGCTGAAAAATAAAAATAATGTTATAATTTAAAGTTATTTATTAAAATAAAGCTTTTCAAGTAATTTTGTACTGATATATCAGTTAAATAGGTAACTACAGGTCCAATACAAATAATCAACTCCTAAAATAGTTAAAAGTACCATAACGTCCTATTCGTAACATTAATTAAAATAACAGTCAGATCAACAAAATGTTTCTTATATTATAAAAAACGTCAATCTGACAAGCAGTTGTGGCAAACATAAGAAAGTTCCCCACCAGTGCTAGCTTCATGAGCCCAGTTTTTGCATTCCAGAGATTGCACCTATTTTTCTTTGGGTCTGCTATTTGAATATGGCTCAAAACAATAAAGGCAAAAGGAATTATGTATTATATATTACGAGTATATATTTTTTTATATATCTGTAGAGAGAAGTATGATTCAGATTAAAACTTGAAGCCGCATCACGCAGACTCTGTTTCTCAATGTTCTTCTGCAGCGATCTGGTATAATCTATCAGCACTCGCCAAACCTCTATCCGTCTTTCTTTTATAATCAGTAGGCATCCTGAAACAAAATAATCAAAAAAATATATAAACATTACCTCGTAATATAAAAATAATAAAAACCATACAAAACAAAACCGAGGAGAGTTGAAACAGTCTGTTTCAAATCCCCTCAGCTGTAGAAATCCTCCCAATTTTTGTAACATTATAAACCAAGTAGGAAAATCTAAGAAATAAGATGTATCAGTGCTGCCATTTGAATGATTAATTGATAACCTTTCAAAATTTATATAACCTGAATCAAAATCCAAACGCATTACCATAATATAGAAGGCTTAAGAAATCGTTTAAAACTTACTTTTCATCATTTTTGCGATGTGTGAACCAGAACTACGTAACTGCGCGCCAACGGTCACAGACGCCAACTGATGCACGGGCGGGTGGCGGGACGCGGTTTATTTGAGACTTTGCCAGTTCGCTAACGGCTCTAGGTTCCGAGAAATCACTGCTGTTTCAACTCACCTTTGTTTCAAAACCCCTCGATCTCCCCTATAACTTGAAAAATGATGGACTTTCATACAAACACTAACCCCCCATTTAACCCCTTTGGGGGGTGGAATTTCAAAATATCCTTGCTTATTAGTGCGCGTCAAACGTCATAAAAGGAAACCTACTGTGAAAATTCAAAGTTTCTGACTTCAGTGTTTTAGGCTGTGCGTTGATAGATCAGTCAGTCAGTCAGTCAGTCAGTCAGTCAGTCAGTCAGTCAGTTAGTCAGTCAGTCAATCATTCAGTCAGGACAAGTCTTTTTATAAGTATAGATTTAACGTTTCCCTTACCACTGACAAAGAACATAAAACTTTAAGACTCATTATATAGTAAAAGCGGTTTTTTTTCATAATTTTATGAAAACAACGATATGATATGAATCTCATAATTATTTTATCTACTCCAGCATCGAAAAGTTCCAATTTCGAAATTGACAGCTGAATCGAAATGAACCCTCTTTCGGTTTCGCTTCTCATTTCGATGCAGCTCGTTGTATGGGAGCTGAATCGAAATGGTTATCTTTTTAAAATAGGATACCTAAAGCTAAGGCTCTGAGTTCTGGCACTTTTGTACCGTTCATACGACAGAGGCGCCACAGGCGGCTAGTGGCGGCTTACGGAGTTACTTTTTGTCACTTTATTGAGCCTACGTACGGCGTATTTTGTTTTGTTAATGATTTTATTTTCCTTGTCGTAGATAAAATCTTGTATGCAACTGATCGTAATTAGTCATTTTAATTCTCGTACTATCCTATTTTGATACTCGGCAAGCCTTGTATCAAAAAACAGCACTCGAATTAAAATGACCCTCATTACGATGCAGTTGCATAAATAGCTATTAAAAACCTATCAACGCTTTAAGTGGAGTGGATCTGTCGGGAGGTAGATTACCTGAAATTGAGTTTTAAGTAGGTACATGCTTCTGTAATGGTTACATGTTTCTGCTGTGCCTTATGACATAAGATTATACTTAGAACTTTTTAGATTTAATATTTTTTGAATAAAATGACAGTGACAATCAGACTGATGGGACGGAACTAATGGGTTCTTTAAAAAGAGCATTTCGAACTTCTAAAAGCTAGCAAGGAAACAAAAGCATTTTTTTAAATTTTATTAACAAAGAGGTAAATTGCTATTTTTTATTTTTCTTCGTTTTGTTTCCACCGCCCTTCTTACTTTTTTTGCCAGCTGAAATAGTTTTACTATTCTTTTTTATCTTCTTGCCTTTCTTTTTAATAGCTTTTACCTTTTCTTTCGAATTGCTCGAACTACATTGTTGGGAAATGTGATTATTTTGGATTGGTACAGCACTCGGCGCTTTAGGCGTCACCAATTCTATTTCCAGGTCAGTTTTTTTATCTTTTGTTTCGAGTTTCTTGCCGATTTTGAGGATAAAAACATCTTTTTGACGGTCAATTTGCTTTTCCATATTAACTGGAATAGGACAGTTTGATGGAGTGACATTGATAATTTTTTTCTCCTTGTTTTCACAGACTTTGTTACATCCTTTGTATGTATATTTCAAATTTGATGTGTATGTGTTGTGGCTTCTATCTGGGTAACACAGATCTTGCGGTAAATCGAACTGTATTTGATCGCCAGTATTGTAAGGATTACTCTCGCATGTACACAATTCTTGTATTTTATCGTACTTTCCCATTCGTTCCAGCTTAGTAGTTTTGGGAACTCTAATTCTTAGCTCGTTAGCATTCATTTTTGTGAATATTTCATCATATTTAGATCCATATTCTGAAAATTATAATCTGTTATTTTTTTTAAATCAAATTAAATAGAACTAAAAAAGAACGATGAAAAGAACTAAAAAAGTAATGATAAGAAATAAAAATTATACCTCTGTTATAACTATTTGTATGGTTTTTATAGTTTGTAAAGTGTTTTATAGACCCACGTCCGCTAGAGAATTGAGATATAGGGCTTTCAGATCTTCTGGCAGACATTGTGTGAGCACTTCTAGGTATTTCCTTTTTATTCAAACTACTTTCTTCTAAAAGTATTTTACCCTCTCTATCCATTTCAACGTTTTGACATGAGTACATTGTCATTCCATTGTCCTCTTTCATCAAAAAAGAAGTGCATTTGGGCTTAGATCGCGTGCTAAAGGCAGTCGTGATTTCCTTCCCGAGGAAGGACATTCTGGCCGTTAACTCGATAATACCTATCGAATCACTATGATGAGTGTCGCCACAGGACAAGTAAAACATATTCTTGGCAAGAGGAGTTGATGTTGTACACATGATATTATCATGTGGTTGTTCTTCTGTCCATTTCTTACAAAGTTCCTCTCGAAGTTCTAAAAATTCCTGTGTGTAGTCAATTTTAGACTCGGCAATTTTTGTAACACAATTCGAGCAAGGAGGTTGTTTGTCTATTTGCAAATTTATAATGAATTCCCTAATAGTGCATATTTTATCATATGTCATAGCAAACAATGCTGATTTCCCTACATTTATATGGTTAAAATCTTCAATTTTTCCATATGAAGGATCATACAAAGTTATTGGTTGCTTTCCCAAAAATGTTGCAGAAATAACTAGGTTATTACAGTCTAGGTCAAAGCAGTCACATTTCATGACAATTTTGTTTATTATAATTTCAATAAGAAAAAGGTGATATGGAAAATTAATATTTTCTTCTTTTACAGTACATAATTCTTCTTTTGTTCGAACAATGTCTTCAGACAGAGATTTCATGGATTCTCTTAAATAATTGGCTTCATTATTCAGTATTTTACTCATATTAGCAATTTTATCTATGTTGCTTTGCAAAACTGGAGTTTGTAAATTATCTATATTTATTGATAAATTGTCTTCAACTGTACCTTTTACTTTAACATCATGGGTGCTTTCCTTAGAATTCGATTTTGGGAGTGACTGTTTTCTTGTTTCATTTGTATTTTGATCGATAATAGAATCCTTTTTTATTTTACTTTCAATAATATTATTGTTTTCGTGATGGTTTATAGATACATTATAAGAACCTTCAGTGGGCGATGCCGATGTTGTTATGAATGGTGACATGCGTACAGGAGAACCTTTAGTAGAAGATGCCGATGTATTTAATGGTGACATACGTACAGGAGACTCTTTAGTAGGCGATGCTGATGTTGTATTTAATGTTGACATGCGTATAGGACTATACACTACTGATTGAACTTTTCGAGACTGTGACATTGGTATCTCTTCCGGCATCAGTACAGGTTCTGGTTCTACAGAAGTTGTTGGCGGAATCTGAAGAAAGTTCTGAGACTGTACACTTGGTTCCTTTAATGAAAGAGCTGGTGAAGTCTTTGCAGGTGTGGTTTGAGCTTTATCCATTTTTGATTGCACAAGATGTTGAATTTTATTATAAAAACTGGGACTTCACATAATTTTGTAGTTTGACTGTTGAATTACTATTCACCATAGCCTAATGGATTCTTAATAATCAAAATTTAAAGAATTAACTTTTTGTTTTAAATTTCACATATGGAACTACATAATTATATAAACTAGTAGTAACTACTGACTACCCATATAATCATCATACTAATATAATATTATGAATGCGAAAGTGTGTTTGTTGGTTTGTCCTTCAATAACGCCGCAACAGAACTACGGTGATTTTTTAGATGGGTATAGTTGAGGACCTGGAGAGTGACATGGGCTACTTTTTATCCCGGAAAATCAAAGAGTTCCCGAAGGACTTTAAAAATAAATCCAAGCGGACGAAGTCGAGGGCATCAGCTAGTATTTAAATAGCCGTTGAACGGGTGACAGCCTATGGTACACACTTCTTAACTTCTCGGAATTATGTGCAGTGTGCTCACAAAGCATTTAAATATTAGTGGCTTTAAGGGCGGTTACAGATTAGCATTTTTTCAGCGCGTATAAGCTCGTTTTTGGAAGCGCGCGTACAGGCGCATCCTTACCACACGTACAACTTTTACGAGCGTTGACGCGCTCCTAAGCTCGTACAGCTCAATGCAAGCCGCGATACGAGAGATGCCTCCCCGCGCGCCCACCGTTTGTGCCGATGCGAGCTTATATGTGCAAAACATACGCTAGTCTGAAACTACTCGTGAATGAAAACATCGTGAGGAAACCTGTATAAGCCGGAGATTTCTCCATAATGTTCTCAAAGATGTATGAAGTCTACCAATCCATAACTGGCTATCGTGGTTTATGACATAAACCAGGCGATAGATTCAGATGATGATGGTGATCTTACCATTTTGAATCTGTGCAACTTTTTTGGCGATTTCCCTAACAATTTGGAGTCTCCATTTTTCAGCTTGTGGCAGGTCGTTGCACTCCGAAGCGAGGTACGGCCGACGTTCCCTCTGCCCACCAGCTTCTTGGACTTGTGCTGCACGCCATCGTGCTAAGGTTGTCCTAGAATAGTTAAAACAAATAACTAGCTGACCAGCTTTTAATTATACACTTAAACCTCACTTAATCAAGCTATGCATTATTTAACAAAATCCTTCTGTAGGTTTGAGGTCTGACTGTGCACAGATAGACCAACTCAGTGGAGGGACGTTTTTTATGTAGTGATAAGGATAGGATTACTTCACTTCGCTTTAAGGCAAATGGCTTTAATCGTGCACAAGGCACAAATATTTCAGAGCATACAGCTCGGAAGTTATTATCTGGAGAACTTGTATTGCTTTTGACGACGGTCAGACTGAGTTAGTAGTTCTACAAAAGTTGATCACAATGAATAAATGTTGATATTATACTAATCTATATATATAAAAGAAAGTGGTGTTAGTTACACTATTTATAACTCAAGAACGGATGAACCGATTTGGCTGAAAATTGGTGGAGAGGTAGCTTAGAACCAGGAGACGGACATAGGATACTTTTTATCCCGTTCGACCGCGTTTCCGTCAAGTCACTATAAAACGTGGTATAACAAAAACGCATCTGACATGTAATAACAAACATGTTACTGATATTATAAATGCGAAAGTGTGTTTGTTTGTTGGTTTGTCCTTCAATCACGTCGCAACAGAAAAGCTGATTGATGCGATTTTTTGCATGGGTATAGTAATGGATGTAGTAGTGGTTCCTCAGACCGGGAGAGCTACTTTTTATCTCGGATAATGAAAGAGTTCCCGCTGGATTTTTAAAAACTAAATCCATGCGGACGAAGTCGCGGGCATCAGCTAGTCTATACATATAATAAAATTGTAACTGGAAGATTTCTGTACATTTAATATATTTTGAAAATTTTAATTGGGGGATGCTTTACTATCGATACTGAGCCCAAAACAGATTTTTATTTAATTTTTGTCTGTTTGTTTGTCCTTCTTTCACGTAAAAACTACCGCACACATTTCTACAAAATTTTATACCGTGGTAGCTTATTACTCGGGTCAACATCTAGGCTACTTTTTATCCCGGAAAATCAAGGAGTTCCCGAGGGACTTTAAAAACTAAATCCACGCGGACAAAGTCGCGGGCATCAGCTAGTTAGTACTAAACAGTTTATGTCGTCGGTCCACCTGGTGGGGGTCTGATAACATTGCGCTTCCCGGTGCGGGGTCGCCACTCTAGCACCTTGGGACCCCAACGACCATCAGCTCTTTGAACTATGTGCCCCACCCATTTCCACTTCAGTGTCGCGACTCGCTGAGCTATGTCGGTGACTTTGGTTCTCCTACGGATCTCTTCTTTTTTGATTCGATCCCCCAGGGACACTCCGAGCATAGCTCTCTTCATAGCCCACTGAGCGATCCTGAGCCTACTTATGAGGCCCTTAGTTAGCGACCATGTCTCGGATTCGTAAGTCATTACTGGCAACACGCACTGTTCGAAGATTTGATAGCCGTGTCTTCAGGCACGGAGGTATTTTGGACGAGAAAACATCTCGTAGCTTCCCGAAGGCTGCCCAGCCGAGTTGGTTTCGGCGGTTGATCTCTTTCTCGAAATTGGACCTACCTAGCTGGACTGTGTGTCCCAGGTATATATACTCGTCCACAATTTCGAGTGCAGAGTTGTCAACAATAACTGGGTGGAGCGGAGCATGAGCATTGGACACGATTTTCGTCTTGCTCATGTTCATTTTCAGGCCCACCTGTTGAGAAACCCTGCTGAGATCGTTGAGCATTGTATTGAGGTCTCTCAGAGTCTCTGCCATGACTATACTATGTCATCTTATGCTTAGAGATGTCCTCCAACACAGCGGTAAAGGCGGTAAAGAGCTTCGGGAGATAACGTCTCCCTGTCGCACTCCACGCTGCAAGTGGATTGGCCTCGTAGTCTGGTCCTGTATACGTACTGACATAGTGGCGTTTCATACAAGCACTTCAATACTTGGATATACCGGTAGTCAATCTGGCATCTCTGCAGCGACCTCAACACAGCCCAAGTTTCCACCAAATCGAAGGCTTTCTCATAGTCCACAAACGCTAAGCAACGTGGCCGATTATACTCTTCCGTCTTCTTTATAACCTGCCGCAGCGTATGAATGTGATCTATGGTACCAAAGGCTTTTCGGAATCCGGCTTGTTCGTTAGGCTGGAAGTCGTCGAACCTACCAGCGAGGCGATTCGTAACGACTCTCAAGAACAACTTATAAACATGACTCAACAACGAGATCGGTCTATAACTCTTCAACAAGGTATTATCACCCTTTTTGAAAAACAGAACACAAAAGCTACTATAGTGACTTAAGTATCATAGTTAGATATATTACCTCGCGGACTTTTTTGTAGGTAATAATGAGTACTTTAATCATGTTTTACATTATTTTTGTGTATCATCAATAGTTTTCTCAGCGCACACCGAATAATGAATTTTATAGGCAAAATTTTGCTACTTTGGGTTACATTATTGCAATTTTCTTAAGGATCTCTATTTTTTTTTAAATAAATTATAGCCTATGTTACTTCCTGATAATTAAGCTTTCCATTGGTGAAAAATGGTTAAAATCGGTCCAGTAGATTCAGAGCCTATTGGGTACAAACAAAAAATCTTTCCTCTTTATAATATTAGTATAGATATGGTAACAAGCTCACAACAAATATCTAATAATAACAACATAATAAATAATATCAACAAATATATAATAATAAAAATATCTTTTATTTCATTATTAAACATACAACACTTGGTAACAAACTATAAATGTATATTCCAACTACCAGTTAAAGAATTTTTAAAATTGGTTCAATAAAACCCTAAACAAACCTTAAGTTTTATATTATTAAGTTTAAATAACTTACATCGCCTTCTCTGCATTTCTTGCCTGTAATAAAAATCAAAAAAAAAAGTGTAAATTAAAAAAAAGCAGCGAAGTTCAAGTCATCCTTGTGCACTGAGGGTTATTTTTTTTTTTTTTTTTTTATATTACTGGAGATGTGATGTCACTAGAATGTTTGTATGAAAATATGCATTGAAAATCTTGCAAAAATAAGCCATAGAAACTTTTACAGAATTATGGGACCATTGACATTTGTATTCATTATAAATTTCAACATAGTACCTCAAACCATATCTGAGAAAACCATTTAATCATTGCATTAACATGCATATTTTTGGTATAAACAAATGGATTTCAACGCATGGTTTTGTAGGTCATAAAGATTGGCTAGACCTTGCCAATCTTTATGGCCCACATCATTAAGACCAGCTGAAAGCTAATTTGAGTCCTGATAGCTTTCGTTGTTGATCCAGAATATACTAGTGGTTCGCCCCGAACGGAGACCTCGTGGTAACGGTATCCCATGATTATTCATGCAATCGATACATGACAACCAAAACTGACATTATTATTATGCCCGTTTTCACCAAACATACCTAAATCATCCCCTAAGTAGGAGTCTCTTTACGTAGGTAGCTCCTAAATAGAATAGAATAGAATAGAAATATTTTTTATTCAAATAAACTTTTACAAGTGCTTTTGAATAGTCAATGAATCTACCACTGGTTCGGAATGCCTTTCCTGCCGAGAAGAACCAGCAAGAAACTCGGCGGTTGCTCTTTTCAAAACAGATTTACAATACAGTAAATACTATGCTATATATGCAGTGTTTCCACAATGAGGAAAGTTCCAAAAATGCATACAGACTAACTTCTATCTTAAGATGGGCAGACATAAAGTAGCCCCATTCCCGCCGGTGGAACCCGTTCACGAGCATGACGCATGACCCAGCCATTGCTTCGCTCAACCATATTTGAGGGAACGTAACAACCCGCATCACACGACACCACCACAGAAATGTTTAAAGAGTGCGTGACATACTTATGCTACCCATGTCAAGGCATCAAACTGAAAACTAATATTCAAATGCTAATTTTAAGACATCACTTAGACACAAATAAAGTAGAAACTATGAATAGCACAGGATAATTTTGTTACACAGGTTGATTATTACTGTCTCATGAATCGCTGGAGCGAGTTATATCCACGCTTTTTTGTCATTAATATAGTCTTCAATTGTATAATATGCTTTTTCCATGAGAGAAGTTTTAATTGCTTTCTTAAACTTGTGTAAAGGCAAGTCTAAGATCGACTGTGGAATTTTATTATAGAACGTCACGCCCATTCCCACAAATGTCTTTCGGACCCTCTGGAGGCGCAGTCGAGGAATCACGAGCCTATTTGGATCTCTAACCTGCCTATCGTGTAAATCACCCTTTTTTTTGTAACTTAAAATATTTTGTCTGACAAATATTATGTTATAAATATATTGTGAAGCTACTCACAGTGTGATAAATGACCTGAAAATCGGACATCCCTTTTTTATGCTACTAATCGAAACTTAAGGCTTTTTTGAATACTAGAGTAGAACACCCATAAGTTAATTCCGTTTAGAACCGGAGTTATAATTTTTTTTGAAATATCTGGATTTTCAGAAAAAGATTAAAATTAAAGAGGTGTATAACATATTTCTACAATTATTTACAAAGTGGCATTATATATAGGGCATTTTATAAGCTAAACAAAATAATTTTAGTGATAACAATAAAGTTAATATGCTTAATTTTGTGATTTTTACATTTTTTTTTTCTCGTAAGTTATTAAAGATTAGCAGTAGATATCTATCTTAAAACATACCTCGTAACTGTATTGTTACTCGTAAAAAAATCACACGGAAATCTATGAGGACATCGAAGATATGAGGTTTCTTTGGTTTTCGGATTTCTATGACATTAGGGTTGTCACAATAAGATATGATAATTTCAAAATACAATTAATGTACTAGAGAAAATTGTAAACAGGTGACTGACTGAAGCATGAAATTTTGTATTAAATACAAAAAGGATTTTTACCCAACTGTGAAAAAGGAGGGTTATGTTTTTCACTATTTATATCTAAATATATGTAAATTACGTGTCACGTTGTTTGTACGCGATGGACTCCTAAACTACTGAACCGATTTTTATCAAACTTCGTAACTATCTGTAATTTGGTCCAACTTAAAAGATAGGATAGTTTTTTTTGGATTGGGATAGTTTATTTGTTTTATTTATATAGATAAGTTGGCGGTACGAAGTTCGCTGGGTCAGCTAGTTATATATAACAAAATATCGTAATGTTACAAAATTAGTATTATCAGTAGCAACTTAGCCAATTTTTCGTTGTATGATTGCATATTTATATCTTTGTTTGTTTGTTTGTTTGTTTCACTATTTGCTCTCGCATAACTTCTGAAACGTTAATCCAATCTGCATGAAACTTAGTAGGTCAATTGGTCGTGCAATAGAAAGAATAATGGCAGAATTGTACCTGTTTTAGGAGGCGTCTACGAATATGATTTATACAAAACAAAATATTGGATTAGTTCGTTTTTTATATGAAATTAGTTTTACATGTTTTGCCTTGGTTAAATAAAATTATTAAATAATGAACCATTATCTGACTAATTCATATCGCGCTTTGAGTTTGGATCAAGGAGTAATAGTGTTCTGTGGTTTGGATTGGTTTGGATCATTTCTCGATCATTCTCAATGACATTGCTCGCCCGGAAATTCAAGAGTTTGTCTATGTAGAGAGTTCTATAGACTAATAAATTTTATGGGTCAGATTTTACTTGCAAGATTTGACCCGAACAAACATACCTACATACATTTACATTGCAAGTAAAATAAAAAAAAACTAACAAATATAATTTTATTTTATATTTGACAGATAATTGAATGATATAATAACTTTTAATGTCACCAAAGTTAAATTCAAGATCTTTAAAAACAAAAAAATCGTATTCAAATTCTAATTAGCTCACTTTTGATAAGTGCCAACATTTAAACTAACATTTAAAATTTTAAAATTCAATAACTCCGAAGTCCTAAGTGTTACGCATCTGATATTTTACAGGCAGGTTAACATAGCACTAGTAAACATAATGTGTGAAAATGAGATGCTAATAGCTAAAGACAGCTGCGAAAAAAATTCAAAATAAGGTAAAAAAAATTGGTTGCCTGTAAAGTCGGTATACGGGCGAAAGTTTTACGTGACAACCGAAATAGAAGCGCAAGACATGAACCGGTGTGTATGCCTATCTCTCTCACTCTCTCTCTCTCGCTCTGTCTCTCTCGCTCTTAGGCGGGCTAACTGTGCTCGAGTGGAAGGGACGCGTGCCTTTCACTTTTTATGTCTGTCTCTCTCGCTCTTAGGCGGGCTAACCATGCCTCTCACTCGCTCTCATTGTGAGCGCATAACGTGAGCGGAGCGTAACGCAGTTTCTTGAAGTGTCACCCGGCAAACCAATTTATAAGACGTTGTCACGTCAAAAATACATAACTTTCTTTATTGTTCACCTAGAAATTAATTATATGTTTCTAAAAATAGCAATAACTCCGAAGTCCTAAGTGTTACGCATCTGATATTTTACAGGCAGGTTAACATAGCACTAGTAAACATAATGTGTGAAAATTAGATGCTAATAGCTAAAGACAGCTGCGAAAAAAAATATTACAAAATAAGGTAAAAAATACATAACTTTCTTTATTGTTCACCTAGAAATTAATAATATATATTTCTAAAAATAGCAGTTAGTGGATTTTATGGGTCAGATTGTACTTGCAAGATTTGACCCGAACAAACATATCTACATACATTCAAACATTGCAAGTAAAATAAAAAAACTGTAAAAAAATATTTTTATTTTGTTTGACAGATAATTGAATGATATAATAACTTTAAATGTCACCAAAGTTAAATTCAAGATCTTTAAAAACAAAAAAATCGTATTCAAATTCTAACTAGCTCACTTTTGATAAGTGCCAACATTTAAACTAACATTTAAAATTTTAAAATTCAATAACTCCGAAGTCCTAAGTGTTACGCATCTGATATTTTACAGGCAGGTTAACATAGCACTAGTAAACATAATGTGTGAAAATTAGATGTAAATAGCTAAAGACAGCTGCGAAAAAAAATTTCAAAATTAGGTAAAAAATACATAACTTTATTGTTCACCTAGAAATTAATTATATGTTTCTAAAAATAGCAGTTAGTGGATTTTATGGGTCAGATTGTACTTGCAAGATTTGACTCGAACAAACTTATCAACATACATTCAAACATTGCAAGTAAAATAAAAAAACTGTAAAAATATATTTTAATTTTGTTTGACAGATAATTGAATGATATAATAACTTTAAATGTCACCAAAGTTAAATTCAAGATCTTTAAAACAAAAAAATCGTATTCAAATTCTAATTAGCTCACTTTTGATAAGTGCCAACATTTAAACTAACATTTAAAATTTTAAAATTCAATAACTCCGAAGTCCTAAGTGTTACGCATCTGATATTTTACAGGCAGGTTAACATAGCACTAGTAAACATAATGTGTGAAAATTAGATGCTAATAGCTAAAGACAGCTGCGAAAAAAATTTTCAAAATTAGGTAAAAAATACGTAACTTTATTGTTCACCTAGAAATTAATTATATGTTTCTAAAAATAGCAGTTAGTGGATTTTATGGGTCAGATTGTACTTGCAAGATTTGACTCGAACAAACTTATCAACATACATTCAAACATTGCAAGTAAAATAAAAACACTGTAAAAATATATTTTTATTTAGTATGCCAGATAATTGAATGATATAATAACTTTTAATGTCACCAAAGTTAAATTCAAGATCTGTAAAAACAATAAAATCCTATTCGGATTCTGATTAGCTCAGTTTTGATAAGTGCCAAAATTTAAACTAACATTTAAAATTTTAAAATTCAATAACTCCGAAGTCCTAAGTGTTACGCATCCGATATTTTACAGGCAGGTTAACATAGCACTAGTAAACATAATGTGTGAAAATTAGATGCTAATAGCTAAAGACAGCTGCGAAAAAAAATTTCAAAATAAGGTAAAAATACATAACATTCTTTATTGTTCACCTAGAAATTAATTATATGTTTCTGAAAATAGCAATAACTCCGAAGTCCTAAGTGTTACGCATCTGATATTTTACAGGCAGGTTAACATAGCACTAGTAAACATAATGTGTGAAAATTAGATGCTAATAGCTAAAGACAGCTGCGGAAAAAAATTTCAAAATAAGGTAAAAAATACATAACTTTCTTTATTGTTCACCTAGACATTAATTATATGTTTCTAAAAATAGCAGTTAGTGGATTTTATGGGTCAGATTGTACTTGCAAGATTTGACCCGAACAAACATATCTACATACATTCAAACATTGCAAGTAAAATAAAAAAACTGTAAAAATATATTTTTATTTTGTTTGACAGATAATTGAATGATATGATAACGTTTAATGTCACCAAAGTTAAATTCAAGATCTGTAAAAACAAAAAATCCTATTCGGATTCTGACTAGCTCAGTTTTGATAAGTGCCAACACTAACATTTAAAATTTTAAAATTTAATAACTCCGAAGTCCTAAGTGTTACGGATGTGAGATGTTACAGGCAGGTTAACATATCACTAGCAAACATAATGTGTGAAAATTAGATGCTAATAGCTAAAGACAGCTGCGAAAAAAGTTTCAAAATTAGGTAAAAAAATACTTAAATTTCTTTATTGTTCATCTAGAAAATAATTAAGTATATGTTTCTGAAAATAGCAGTTAGTTGATTTTATGGGTCAGATTGTACTTGCAAGATTTGTTCCCAAGATCCCAACAAACATACCTACATACATTCAAAAATTGCAAGTAAAATAAAAAAAACTAAAAAATATAATTATATTTTTTGACAGATAATTGAATGATTTAATAACTTTTAATATCACCAAAGTTAAATGCAAGATCTGTAAAAATAAAAAAATTCTATTCGGATTCTGATTAGCTCACTTTTGATAAGTGCCAACCCTAACATTTAAAATTTTGAAATTCAATAACTCCGATGTCCTAAGTGTTACGCATCTGATATTTTACAGGCACGTTAACCTAGAACTAGTTAACATAATGTGTGAAATTTAGATGCTAATAGCTAAAGACAGCTGCGAAAAAAAATAGTTTCAAAATTAGTTAAAAAAATACATAACTTTGTTTATTGTTCACCTAGAAATTCATTACATGTTTCTAAAAATAGCAGTTAGTTGATTTTAGAGCATGCTATAATTGAAACTTAAAAACTTTCGTTACGAAGAAAGTTACAGCATTTCTAAGGGTTTTTCTGGTAACTATAGAAAAAAAATTAAAAAAAATTATAACTCCGGTTCTAAACTGAATAAACTTCTGGGTGTTCTACTCTAGTATTCAAAAAAGCCTAAAGTTTCGATTAGTATCATAAAAAATGGATGTCCGATTTTCAGGTCATTTATCACGATGTGCTACTGTCAGAATGCCTATTTCCTTAAATTTTTCTCGAAGGGAATCCCGCGGTTTTAAATTGTAGATTGCGCGAATTGCCCTCTTCTGCGATACAAAAATTTTTCCAATGTCGGCTGCTTTACCCCATAGTAAGATTCCGTATGACATAATACTATGGAAATATGCAAAATAAACAATTTTTGCAGTTTCTATGTCAGTTAACTGTCGAATCTTCCTAACAGCGTAAGCAGCAGAGCTAAGCCTGCCAGCAAGTGTTGTTATATGGGTGCCCCACTGTAGCTTAGAATCCAGGGTTAATCCCAAGAACACTGTGGAGTCCTCAGTTTTCAAAGGTTCATTATTTATCTTTAGATTATTACTGACAGCTCTGGTGTTAGGCAATAAAAACTCAACACACTTGGTTTTTTTAGCATTTAAAAGTAAATTATTTGCCGTAAACCATTCAGAAACTTGAGATAATGCATTATTTACATCGTCAAAATTGTCTTTTTTCCTATCGACTTTGAAAATCAAAGACGTATCATCAGCAAATAGTACAATATCGCAAGTATTTTGGACAAAATGTGGTAAATCATTTATGTAAATCAAAAACATGAATGGACCTAGAATAGAACCCTGGGGTACACCCATTACTGAGGCTGATCCGGATGATTTTACGTCATTGACACATACTCTCTGAACACGATCACTGAGATAAGACGCAATGAGACTAAGTGCAAAACCTTTAATACCATAGTGGCTCAGTTTAAGCAAAAGGGTCTCGTGATCAACGCAATCAAATGCTTTTGATAAATCACAGAAAATACCAATGGCATTCTGTGAGTTCTTCCATGCATCGAATATGTGTTGTAACAGCTTTGCGGCTGCATCGGTTGTTGATCGACCCTTAGTAAAACCATACTGCTCAGGGTGAAGAAGTCCATTTAAATTAAAGTGTAGAAGCAGTTGGTTGAGCATTATTTTTTCGAATATCTTGCTGAGGGTTGGCAAAATTGAAATTGGTCTGTAGTTATTCGGGTCACTTTTGTCTCCCGATTTAAAAAGAGGTATTAGTTTACTACATTTCATAAGGTCTGGAAAAGATCCAGAATCAACTGATTTATTAAAAATTAAGGCAAGATATGGCGCAATAATATCAATTATACTGTGGATTATTTTAACTGAAATTCCCCATAGATCTCCCGTTTTTTTATTTTGTAAAGCTTTAAATATTTTGATAATATCATATGGGGTAACGTGTTCAAACTTAAATAGTTTACTGCACTCAGAAACATTGCTCTTTAAAAGATTATAGGCTCCTGTTCGCGAGGAATTTAGAGAACTAGTTGTGGTAACTGGAATATTTTTGAAAAAGTTCTCAAATGTATTTGCAATGTCTATGTCAGAGTCAATAATATGGTTATTAATTTTGAGCTCCAATTTATTATTATGCGTCTTGTGTTTTCCCATTTCATTGCCGATGATGTCCCATGCGGCTTTTATTTTATTATAAGAATTAATAATTTTTTGTTTTATGTAAAGAGACTTAGCTTGTATGCATACCTTTCTAAATAATTTGGAATAGGTTCTTACATATTCAATAAACGCGGGGGAATAATTATATCGCTTTTCTGCATACAAATCAAATAGCTTATTTCTACTCTTATAAATGCCAACAGTTGCCCAGTCACTAAACTTTAGATTAAACCGAAACCTTTTTTCTATCATCTTAAAGGCAGAGTTGAATTGAGAGTTTAACAGATCAAAAAACTTGCGATAAATTTCATCCGGACCACCCTGTGTAAGGTCAAGTGTCGGTAATGTAGCCGAGATATAATGTTTGAATTGCCTTACTTTTTTAGTGGTAACTGGCCTACATTTTATTATTTTTGTAATTTTCTGTTCACTGCTTGGAACAGATATCATTTGTCCGCAATGATCAGATCTTAAATAAGTGATAACAGATTTTTCGATAATGTTACAATCACAAAAAATGTTATCTATACAAGTAGCTGAATTTGCAGTTATTCTTGTGGGTTCAACAAAAATATTCTCCAGGTTAAAGCATTTAAATAAGTTTAGTAGTCTACCCGTAAAAGGAGTGTGAAGCAAAATATCAATATTATAGTCTCCACAGATTACTATTTTTTTTGATGACCTACATAGCCGCTTTAAGGCGTCCTCCATGACCTGCTCAAAAAGACCGAAGTCACCCAAGGGGGGTCGGTACACGCAAACTATAATATATCGGTCCAGCTCAACACAAGACAGCTCTATTATGCGTTCTATAGAAAGACTAACAATGTCTTTTCGCTCTTTGTAATTATTATTGTTGCGAGTGATCCCCCGCGTATCGCAGTCTTTCTTGAGAACACACTTGACAGTGAATAATTTTCAAAGTGTACAATTAACTGATGAGAATTGAGCCAGTGCTCAGTGAGGCACAAGATGTCAATATCAAATTCTTTTATAAATAGCTCAATCTCATGTTCTTTGCCAGATAAGCCCTGGATATTTTGATGTACAAGTTTAATTTTACATTGCTTATCTGTTGTCCTATTGCTTAGTTTAAAATTTTATTAATTCCACAGGAATTACTTCTATTGGAATCCAATGACAAAAAATCTGAATTAGTATTACTACTAATTATGTCTATATTATTAGTACATGTACCACTGTCGCTGGAATTTAATTTTGGTGTCAAAATACTTGAATTAGTAATAATTGTGTCAATATTTCTGGTACAACATGTACCATAGCCCGACAAGCCAAAATTGGCTGAATTTTGTATATTATAGGTTACATCACTTGTAACTGCATCATTAATATTATGCGCTAAAAGTGAAGCTATATGGAGCTTACATCTCCTCGGGAGATACATACTCTCACCGGTCAGTTGAAAATTAGTAATAAATTTATTTGTGTCAAAATAAAAAATAGTGTCGCTATGACGGTTAGTCAGGTTATACATAAGTATATTTAAGTTATGTATATGCTATTATACAATCCTAAGTCCTAACATCCGTCCCAATGTCCTTTTAGGTGTCCCGTACAGGATTGTGATAAAGAAGTTGACAGAAATCATCACCTAACTTGTCATAGGTAGTCCCTAAAGGTTAGGGAATGTTAGTGAAAACATTGAATTATTATGTACTAATGAGTGAAAACGGATTACGGGCATCTGTACAAATCATGATCTATCGACACGAATAGAAAATATACAATAGGTAGTAATTAATAGTTTATTGAAGTTTGATATTTATCTAAACAATAATTTTAATTGAATAATATTATGTTATTATATTATGTACCTAAATAATAATGGTCGACGATGGATAGATCATAGTCGTAACCCCTAGTTCCATGGAATAGATAATGACTGCACCATCTATTAGCATTATTGTATAATGTTCATATAATTTTAGTATTTGTTGTTCAAGTAGGTACAGGATATAAGTGAAATAAAAAAATAAGTTCAGCTTGAAAATACATAGCCGATTTTGCTAGAGAGCATCTTCAAGCAAGCATATTAAATCTCCACTTTGAAAGCCCCCCATTTCGTCAATTTTAAGGGAAAAAATATATTTTTGAACTCTGTTCAAAATCGTCTTTAAAAAGATATATTGCAAGCCTATGAAAGGCAACAAAAAATATTTTCCTTCGGATTCACTTCTATGAGAGCCCCCCTGAAATAAAGATTTTTATAATTTTTTATCCAATATTCGGCTGAAGGCCATCAGTTTACATATTATATCTAAATTTGAAGTAATTACGTTTATAAGGCTCTGACAGACGGACGGACAGACGGACGGACAAGTGCAAATTCACTCAAGTAGGCTCAGAGACATCGCTTCGCTCAGTCAATACCTAAGTCATTATTTCATTCTGTTCAACAATCTAAGTATTGTTTCTCTGAAAGATGATGCCTTAATGATAATGTACATTAGAGAACACTTTATACAGGATAGAAACCTTTATTTATTACTTAGATTAACGAAGTATATTGGAAAAAAAGGGAAACGAAATCACACAAGAATATAAAATGCTTACCATGTCTGTCCTACAAATGAGTAATGAATTACTGACAATCTACTTATTAGATTCAGAGTAAATTAATGATTGACTAATGTTAAATGAGTGAATATCTAGTACTAGTATTAGAATAAAGTAAAAATAAATGTAATTAAATATTTTCAAAATAATTTTTTTTTTTTCTATTTTGATTTTGTTAAAACCGTGGTCTATGGTTAAATGACCCACCATAGATAATACACTGTGACCCACCACAGATAATTGTGACAGATTATTATAGATACCCATGAAGTTAAAATACAAACAGGAGTGATTCTCGGAAAATTTGTATTTACGAAAATGAACCTTATAACAAGCAGATAAAGTATATTTCCTGTTGCGCAATACACAGAGGCTAATCCGAGCCGAGAGGGATAGTAATAACGGAGGCCGTGTGTCTCGTTCTTTCATCTTGCCAGCCTAAAAAAATGATTTTGATCAAAAATTTTGGCTCAAAAAACTCAGTTGAGACACTTATGTTTCAATTTTATTTTAACATTTCTAAGTCAACGTATTTAATTGCATTAATTTCGATAGATATATTCCTTAACAAAGAAGAAAATATAAATTTTTATCTTGTCTATTTTTTTTCGAGCGGCAGCCCGTTAAAACGTGAACGCTAAGGGTGGAACCACATTTGTGAGGATCGATTCGGATTTTGCCTATACAAAACTGTCATTTTCCATACATTCGTGTACGCATCGAAAAGCCGATTTGATCCGTACACGTTTCTATGGAATTTGACAGTTTTGTATGGGCGAAATCCGAAACGATCCTCACAAATGTGGTTCCACCCTAAATCTACAACTATGTTGACCATGAATTTTTAAATCCTTGTATTGTGTGATGGGTCGAGTACGTACGATGCCGATGCCGATTACGATGGTTTCTTACTTCTTACTTTTGTATTATTATTTTCTTTATTTACTTTTACTCAAATTCTTTACATTTTTAAATATTTCATTATAAAACAAAAATAAAAAAATATTTAAAAATATAAAAAATAGCGGTCCACCGGTCTCGGGAACAGGGTCCAAGCAACCGGTGGTCAGGGCCCCAGAGAGAGGAACCTCCTGACGATGCGAGCCGTGTCCAGAAGTACAGCCTTCTGGATCTGGCCCTTGACCCAGCTACCCAACGAGAGCCTCGAAAGATGTTGGTCGAGGCTCTTGGCTATAAGACCATTAGCGGTAATGACTATCGGTACAATGATTGCTGAGTCTACATTCCACATGGCGACAACCTCGTGCGCCAAGTCGAGATACTTGGTGAGTTTCTCTTTCTCGGCTTTCACGAGGTTTTCGTCATGCGGGACAGCAACATCAACAATCATTGCACGGCTCTCTGATCGATCTATCACCACTATGTCAGGCTTATTGGCTACAATAGTCCTGTCTGTAATGATAGATCGATCCCAGTACAGTGTGATATGACCATTTTCAAGAACTGGGTCGGGCACATACTTGTAGTACGGTACCTCCGATTCCACAAGATTGTATTTCAAGGCAAGTTGCTGGTGGATAATCCTGGCCACTTGGTTATGTCTGTGTAAGTATTCGCCGTTAGCCAGATGAGAACAACCAGAAACAATGTGACGGATAGTTTCTCCAGGACGGCGACATGCCCGACATATGTCTACCGTTCCATCCTTCACTATGTATTTTCTGTAATTGTTCGTCATCATGACCTCGTCCATAATTGCACACACAAACCCTTCGGTTTCCCCAAAGAGGTCACCAAAGCGTAGCCAGGCCACGGACGCTTCAAAGTCAACATCAGGCCCGTGGAGGGCCCGATAAAAGCGTCCGTGAAGCTCCTTACCTTGCCATACAACCCTGCGGTCATTGGTACTGAGCACCACAGGAATGCGCCAGTTCTCTTTAGCCAAGGAGAGCGGAGTCAGACCCCTGTCCACTGCGACCACATCGCGGTGCATCTCCGTCTCGGCGTGGAGAAAGTACTCCCTGAGACTGCACACCTCGCGGTTGTGGAGGGTTTTGGCATTCAAAAGGCCTCTTCCCCCACACTTCCGCGGGATGTACAGACTCATCACCGAGGAGCGCGGGTGATGCATCCGATATGCGGTCAGCAGCGCACGAACTTGTCTGTCCAGGGCGTCAAGCTCAGTCTGAGTCCACCTAAGTATGCCGAAGGAATACATCAAGACCGGCATGACCCAACCGTTGAAGGCGCGCACCTTATTGCCACCCGACAAAAGGCTTTTCAGCACTTTCTTCAGACGGCCAAGGAAACGCTCCCTCACCGACTGCCTCATGTCGGCCACTCTGATACCTAACGCCTCCGCCATGCCCAGGTATTTGTAGGCTTCAGTTGGGGAGAGCGATCTGAGGTATGTGGAATCCGAGAGCTCAACACCCTCAGATTCCACAATCCTCCCTCGCTTTACATGCATTACCGCACATTTGTCCACACCGAATTCCATCCCAATGGAATCACTAAAGGCTTTAGTTACCTTTAGTAACTCTAGTAGATGTGATTTGTTGGGGGCAATGAGTTTTAGGTCATCCATGTAAAGGAGGTGTGATATAACCTGACCACCTCTCCTCAACCGGTAACCTAGCCCTGAATTCTCCAAGAGAGTACTCAGAGGATTCAGAGCCAGGCAAAACCACAAAGGACTGAGGCTATCGCCCTGGAATATGCCTCGCTCAATCCTTATAGGCTCCGCGCTCCCCAGGGTCCGGCGACACCCTGGATAGTGAAGGACTGTCCTCCACTGCCTCATACACGTCTGTAGGAAGGCGCGTAGTACTGTGTTTACTTCGTACAGTTCCAGCACCCTCATGAGCCATGTATGGGGCACAGAGTCGTAGGCCTTCTTATAGTCTATCCAACATGTCGACAGATCCTTTCGGGAGCGCCGAACCTGTTGACAAATGGCCATATCAATGAGGAGAAGCTCCTTAGTACCACGGGAGCCATTCCTACATCCGTTCTGAGAAATAGACATGATGGATTTTGTATCGATGTGATCGTTAATTTTCGTTCTCAGAATGGATGTAAGAAGTTTATACAATGTTGGTAGGCACGTAATCGGCCTATAATTTTTGGGCTCCGTGGTACTACCTGACTTATGGAGCAGGAGGGTCATACCTGTTGTCAGAAACTGGGGTAGCGACTCTGACTCTAGAGATGATTGGAATTGGGATGCCAAACGAGCGTGCGAGCTGCGTAGCCACTTTATCCAAAAGTTGTGCAGCCCGTCCGGCCCAGGGGATTTCCAATTGGGAAGGTGACGGGCTGCAGTGGCCACGTCTTCAGGGGTTATAGTAACTAGGTCCATTTCTGGAATTTGATCGCACGCTCTTTCTACATCCCACGTCCAACCACCCTCAGTGTGAGCGACAGGCGCCGACCAGATGTTGCGCCAGAATGAGGTCATGGCTTCATCATCCGGTAGGCGCGCATCGGTGACACCTTGGTCAGGTTGTTCCCAACCTCGGTATACCCGCCTCTGATCGGAAAGTGCGATTCAGGGTATATCTCTCGACCCGGCACTTGTATCTGCGAATACGGCTAGCCCATGCCGAGACCTTCTGTTTCAGGAAGTCAATGCGCTCAGTGACGCGCGCCATATAATCTTGAGGGCTGATATCAATCCCCAAGAAAGCGCGCCTCACAAAGCGCATGACTCTAGGGCGAGTGTTGCCCTCCCTGAAGCAGAGTAGTTTGCCAATGAGTGCCCTAGCCCCATCAATACGACGTTCGATCCTGCATTGCCAGGCTGGTGCGGCAAGCTTCGGTCGTGTTGCTGTATCATTATTAATAAACTTTACATTAGCAACACGACATGCCGCAACAGCCGCGCAGTACAGAATCAAATGTGTGTCGGAAAGGTCTTCGCTGCTGTCAAAATAACTCTTCTTCTTCTTCTTCTTTATCAACCTATAGACGTCCACTGCTGGACAAAGGTCTCCTGCATGGACTTCCACAGGCTTCGGTCTTGCGCCGCTTGAATCCAGCGGCTCCCTGCGACTCGTTTGATGTCGTCGGTCCACCTGGTGGGGGGTCTGCCAACACTGCGCTTCCCGGTGCGGGGTCGCCACTCCAACACCTTGGGACCCCAACGACCATCAGTTCTTCGAACTATGTGTAAAATAACTCAGCAGCAGTGAATCCTGGGCACCCATTAGCACTTTGTTCTTATTTTTCATGGGCAACCGAGGTAACCGCGGTCTAAACTCGGGTGGTGAAGATCTATATTCCCGAATAGCACTCTCCAAAGCACTCCTCAATTGTTCACTACACTGGGTACTTACATGTGCAGCCCCGCTATCCTGTCCCTCATCAGCCTGAGTGGGCTGCAGCGAAATCGCATGAGCAGTTTGCGATTGTGCTGGAGCTTGCGGTGAGGGGGGGGGGGGGTAGCGCGGTTACATTGCAGTTCAGAGCGAAGCCGATCAAGCACGGCGTTGTTCAGCATATTGTGATTACGCTGAATAACCCGCACCGGTCCGACAGTCGCTGAGCCGACACATTGAGAGCTGGTTCAAGGACCTGAAACAAAGCATGCATCCTAGCACGGTACGCAGTCATGTTGGTTCCACCCTCAGTAGCCCCTAAGTATGCGCGCATGACATTTTCATTAATGGATGTTGTCCACCTCATGCGCGACAGACTACCGCCGGAAGCGGGGACCCTATCAGAAGCCGGTGGGCCTCGGGATCCCAAGCAAGTCGGCGGCCGGCCTCTCCCACGACGATGTAATGGTGGTGGCGACGTCGGCGGGGAGAAAAACTCGTCGCTCGAACTCGACGCAACTGCAGCATTGGGCGTGGTCCCGGGTGGCTGCGAGGCGGAACTGAGCGACGAGTCCGGGGGTGGGGTTTGTGCGTTCCGTGCTCTGGATCGTGTCAGCATTCTACATTATTACTTAATTCGTCTAATTTCTTTTGTATTCTATCCGGCATCTATTGACAGGTTGTGTCAGTTATATTTCGGACTGTTTTGATTTTCTTTGTTTGTTCTTTCATGGTTTGTTGTTCTAATTAGTTTTTACTATGGTAAATTTATTGAATTAAATCGAAAATTCTATTGAGATCCGTTTTATATTATTTATTTCGGCAAAAATGTAACGGTGAAAAAATATGATGTATGCTGACATTCAGGGTTGCCAGGTTATTATTATTATTATCATCTTATTATTATTATTTTGCTATTTATTTCGACTCTCACACCCGCGTACAAAATAAATATATATTAAGCCAAAGTAGAAATATAATAAACATAAATATAATACACACATCAAAAGTGTCTAGGGATCAAGCATTTTTATGCGGATTTCTTGAGATTGAGATGTGGCTTTGTAATAAATTTATGATTTTATAAATATAAATTTATGATTTTATAAATTTATATGGATCCTTTTTGGTGCATTTCATAATTTGAATCAGGAACTGTCAATCAAATTCGAGTAAAAGATGAAAATCAGCTGTCAATATTTTCCCTATAAAAACATACAACGCATTGAAGACATTATTAGTGCTACTGTTTCCCTACTACTGATTAAAACCAACGTTATTATGGAGCGGCGACGTCATTTAAGCAGGGAAGAAATGCTCAGAGGCGTGGGAATGATAGAAGCTGGTTCCCGGCAACGTACTGTGGCTTTAGCTCTGAATACAAGTCAGAGTGTTATCAGTCGACTTTGGACACGTTACCGAAGCACTGGTACCGTGGCTGAGCGCCATGAAGGACGGTATTGCTGCACCACACGGAGACAAGACCGATACATTCAAATCTTAACTCGAAGAGCTCCAACAATAACCGCCATGATGTTAGCCGTGAGGCTTCATCACTCTTCAGGGAACTTAATTAGCGACCAAACAGTCAGAAACCGCTTGCATGAAGTGAACCTTCATTCCCGAAGACCGCTACGGGTACCACCTATAGCAATGCACAATCGTAGGATTCGATATCAATGGGCTCTTGAACACAGAAATTGGGCAGAAGAACAATGGCGTTTCGTGTGCTTTTCTGATGAGTCTCGTTTTGGTATGAGACCGGATACAAGACGTATACGACACTGGAGAACCCCTGGACGCCAACAGCGATTAAAATCCTGCCAGGAAGTCCATCCTTATAGTGGTGGAACCATCATGGTATGGGCGGGTATTTGGATCGGCGGAAGAACTGAGTTGATTTGGATCAGAGGCAACCTCAACGCTCAAATTTATGCTGAGACGATTGTATCAGACGTCATCGTTCCTCTACAAGTGCAAATCGGTCCCTTATTTCAGTTAATGCATGATAATGCACGACCGCACACCGCAAGAGTTGTAAGACAGACTCTCGCCGCAGCTAACATCAATGTCCTGCCCTGGCCTGCTCAGTCGCCAGACTTGAACCCGATTGAGCATGCATGGGATATGCTACAGAGAAGAGCTCTGCCGAATATGGAGGGTATCCAGTGGCAAGAAGACCTTTTTTTGTTGTTGCAACGAACATGGGCGGCCATTCCACAGCGTGATTTGGATGAACTCATTTTGAGTATGCCAAACCGATGTTCTTGTGTTGTTAGTGTTCGCGGTAGAAACACGGATTATTAATTGTTTAAGTTACCCAATAAAATTTTAAAGAAAACTGTTATTTCAGTCTTTTTTTCGAACTTTAATGTTAGTGGTTCAAATGTCAAAAATCCCTTTATTAGGAAAATGGCAAATTTCTTTATTAATGCAAAGGTGACTTGGTTTATCGTTACCGTGACAAACGAAAACACTTTATTTGATGAATCCTTAAAGAAAATTTTAATTAATATCAATCAGGAGAAAAGTTATTGCAAAAATATATGTTGATCCCTAGACACTTTTGATGTGTGTATATACATATAATAAACTTACATATAGATTACATAAATAAATACTTGTAGCGGGCGGAGGATTACGCCCCGGCAGGGGAGACTAGACGGCCGGGGGTCAGGGCGACAGGCTGAGAAACCAACGGACTATCCTAGCCGAGTCTAGCAACACTGCTTTCTGCATCTTGGCCGCGAGCGAACTGCCACGGAACCCCAGTCGCCTCAGATGGTGAGCGAGGCTGACTGGGATCAACCCATTCGCAGAAATGACGATTGGGATGGTTTCAGTGGATTGGGATGGTTATTATTATTATTATTATTATCATCTTTATTTCCTTTTAATCATACTCTTTACATTTTTAAATATTTCGTTACAAAACTTAAAAATAAAAAAACATTTAAAAATATAAAAAATAGCGGTCCACCGGCCTCGGGAACAGGGTCCAAGCAACCGGCGGTCAGGGTCCCAGAGAGAGGAACCTCCTGACGATGCGAGCCGTGTCCAGAAGTACAGCCTTCTGGATCTGGCCCTTGACCCAGCTACCCAACGAGAGCCTCGAAAGATGTTGGTCGAGGCTCTTGGCTATAAGACCATTAGCGGTAATGACTATCGGTACAATGATTGCTGAGTCTACATTCCACATGGCGACAACCTCGTGCGCCAAGTCGAGATACTTGGTGAGTTTCTCTTTCTCGGCTTTCACGAGGTTCTCGTCATGCGGGACAGCAACATCAACAATCATTGTACGGCGCTCTGATCGATTTATCACCACTATGTCAGGCTTATTGGCTACAATAGTCCTGTCTGTAATGATAGACTGATCCCAGTAGCTATGATATGACCATTTTCAAGAACTTATTATTATTATTATTACAATTTTCATTATTTTAATTTTTCATTTCAAACCAATAGAACCTAAGTGCACTGCCAAATGGACACCTGAATATTTCTTTACAACCCTGACCTAACCTAAGATTTTGGTAAATATACCGATCGTGCGGCAACGGAATAAGGCGTGGGAGGGGAAGTGGGGCTGTATTTATTACTTTGGGTGCCTTTGGCCAGCTATTATGATTAATATCCAGAGAAAGTGATGAATTTATCACATTATCTACACATGACCAGTCATTATAATATTATGTAGCAATGTACTCACTATGACTGGACAAATCGATACCGTGTACTATTTGTATTATTAATCCCTAAGAAATTTTCCATTGCTAATGAAAAACTTCAATAACTGTGTTTATAATAAACTAATTATTTTTTTATAGTAGGAAGATTGCAAGATTGAATTTGTCTCACATATCGAAAATCTTATTGTCACCCTGTTAGAAAGGGACACACGGCCTCTGTACTATCTCGCTCGGCTCGCTTTTCAGCTGCGAGTACTCGGTCCTGTTTTTTATTACGTCCATGTAGATACCATAGCCATAGACAAACGAACACTAAGCTATGGTTGGAATATGGTTATTGGTTGGAATCACTGAATCACATAACACATTTTACGTAGTAACTAGTACCTAGTGATTGCACATAGTGTTCGTCAAGTGTTCGTGGTCTATGGTGTTCGTGGTCTATGAGGTGCAGGCCCAGGCAAATGATTTTGTTTTCTGGTCGGTGGCAAATGATTGCAAATGATTTACATAGTAACTAATACCTAATCAACTTAATCTGGAGAACACAGGAGAAGGACTTGACAAATGGCCGCCGCCAGACTTTTGGAAATTTTTTACAATGTTTTGTTAGAAATAATTATTTATTGAAATATTCTTTTTAATTGAAATTTTAAAAAACTTGACTATGGCTCAAACGCTACATAATTTTGTTTGGAAAAACAGTGAAGAGGATCATTTTGTGAAAAACAATACAATGCACTAATTATAATATTACGGTTTTACATAACAATAAAACCGATATCGATGTGCCTCCGGAAAACATACAGCATTATTGAAGAAGCTGTTTGTACTTCACCGGATATCCGCGATCGATCTATATACAAAGTAGTTCATCTTACCGGATATAGGGGGCGCTAGTGTCTCACCCAGCAAGGCAGTTGGAAACAGCTGCCATTTTGAGTCATAGCGTTGTGTACTTTCGCCGCTTGCGCATCGAATCTAAAATTATATCGTTAATCCGTCTTCCTTTGAAAAAAATATTATCAAAGGCTGTTATTAAATATAGTGATACAGTGATTATAATCCATATTTTCGATCGCGGATCGGGAAAATCGCGTAATGTAAAAACCACGTGTACGAACCGATCGCGGATCGGGAAAATCGCGTAATGTAGAAACCACGTGTACGAACAATGTCGATTCGGCTTCAAAAGTCAATCGATCTGATGTTGTGTGTGCCTGAGAGGTACAATGAACGGGAGGACAAGTTCCAGCAGCGGTTTCGAGCAGCGAGAGGGACTTCGACGAAAGAAACTATAACAAGGTTCACAGGTAACGGTCGATCCTCGGATCGACACGTTACCACCAGGTGAGTTTTCTCACATTTTTATTGCATCGCTTCTCGACATTTTTTCCTAAGAACAAAGTGCAGTATCTGTTCTTTTTAGCATAATATTTGAAAGTTCCCACACTGCGGGACGAATATATTAAGCTGATTTTAGCGACTTGACGGGATATTCGGGACTGGCTCCACTCTCGTCAGGGGTAGGTAGGCTCGGCATTGCAGTGGGTTCGACCCACATAAAAAGCTGAGCTAATTCAAAATACCCTCTCTAATAAATTACTGAAGCTTTCGGTAAATCGCCTTTGTCTATTTCATATAATATGTGTAACGATAGTTATCAGAACAAACTTAACTAATCGTTTTCGTTAAAAAGGGTTGAACTTATTGAATTAAAATGTCAGTAGCAACTAGCAACACATAAAGTTTCAAGCTACTCATAAACAATGTATCTCCCAGTAAAGAATTAATTGTCAAAGCAACATTCACCGCTTTTATTAAGTCCGTTTGTATTTTCGAAACTGAGACTTGACTGCGGAAATCGGATATTGTAACATCCATCGTATGTATCGATCGTGTAAAATGTAGCCTTGTCACCCGGACACTCTAGAGTGTAGTTCTTCCTTTTGACTTTGCAACAGTCGAACAAAAAAGTGATATAGAAATTTTGGTACATAGGCAGTTTTGGTTACCAACAGCACTCTGGTTCGGAACCAGAGATTCACTTGATGTTTCAAAAGCACTTTTTAAAAGTTCCTCGGAATAAACTTTTCTATTATATAAAAGATTTCTGTAGTGAATCTATGATAACGGGATTTCGATTACCCTCACGCAAGAAATCTCTGGTACCAATAATGTTTCATTAATAAGTACATATAAATCATACAGGGCATAAATACAAGAAACAACTGCACGCGTCACCAGTCGTGTACAGGCTACCGAGCCGGCCACCAGTGGAATGTGTGTGTGTGTTTGTGGGTGTGTGATATCTACATATAGTAGATATCGATATATACGAGTATACGGCAGTATACTACAATGGATATGCGTTCCATTTTCAACTTTCGAAACAAATCGAATTTGTGAAAATAAGAGTTCCGTCTGATAGGTATTTCAGTTTCCAGCTCTCTATAACCAGAGACTGGATGATAAAACTGGAATTTTCTCAGAATTCTTCCTCAGCTCGACCACAAAATCTCATCAACCATGCCTGAGAATCTAATGCAAAGATCAATCTTACTAGATGACCTACCTTTCGGTGTACATACTGGGTTGCGGAAACCCTCTGTGCGAAAGGATATCGAATGCTTGTTTACCTAGACGACTTCTTTCTGGCCAAGCAAGATCACTCGAGTGATGGCCTAATCTTTCGGTCTGGCGCCTCTTTTCTACCTTTCGGTGTACATACTGGGTTGCGTAAACCTTCTATGTGAAGGGATGTCGAGTGCTAGTTTACCTAGACGACCTCCTTCTGGCCAAGCAGGATCAATCGAGTAACGTCCTAATCTATTGGTCTGGCGCCTTTTTTCTCATGTTACACGCTGGGTTGCGGAAACCCTCCGTGCGAAGGTAAGTCGAGTGCTAGTCTAACCTAGACTTCGGGTCAATCACGACCAATCCAAGTAGTCTTTAGGCTGCGGAAGCCGAGAGGCACTTGGAACATCTCCTTCTGGTCAATCACGACCAATCCAAGTTATGTCTTTGGGCTGCGGAAGCCACGAGACACTTGGAACATCTAAGCTGCTAAATCAATAACACCCATGAAGGGGTAATCGTTGCCAACTACAGAAAATTCAATTTCCTTTCCCTTAAAAGGGATAAATATTCTCATCGAGTCCTTGAAATAATAATTGCTGTAAAGTAGCATTAGTTCTTGTGAATTGCAAGGGTTGCTGGGACAGTAAAGTAATAAGTAATATTAGCCATGCTGAACCTTATTAACTCTCCCCACCCCTCTTCAAATAAACGTAAAACTTGTCTATGACGAGTATATTAAGTACAGTACAGTTTCTATCCCGCGCCCTTAACCTTTGGACTACTGAGGCTTCAACCCTCAGAGGACTTTGTGATTCCCTGGGGATTCCTCAAATATTCAGAAAAGTTTCGATAGGAAACATCTGTATCTCGCTCCAGGAGCGAGAACAGGAATTGAGGGTAGCGAGAGCCTCATGTCCCAATAAATCTAAAATTTAAGGGTGTCCAATGAGAGCCAACACCCATACTATGTTGAACACACTGGTCCTCGTGCAAATATTTGGACGACAATCTAATGTTAGTAACTGACCGTTCAGCTAAAATGATGGCACAGTAACAAGTTTTATTGGTAATCACAAATAAAACAAACTGCGAAAATCACGTCCTGGCTCAATTGGACAACAATGAAACACTCATTGCATACATTCGAAATGGGAGTAAAGTAGTGACTTTACTAACTCTGACCTTATTCCTACACCAGACTGGATTTTTATGTCATTTATAATCTGCTCAAATAGTTTTCAGGGCGATACAACATAGTTGGGACAAACGGTCATGAGAAAAACCTCCCATAGAGTGGCATCTTCTCCCTCAAATGACGTCAGAGTTTGTTTTATGGGATGGAACAATTTGACATTAACTTGTTTGAGACACATCAAACCGGTGTAGTAAAGTACTATGTCTCGATAAATTGAAAGAATCAATCAATAAGTCATATAGATGCCTTCAGCAGACTATGAGGGCATCATTGGCATTAATCATCAGATTTCCTCAACTGACACATTAAAACAGTGCGACAGGAGCATACCTTATAGTGAAGCCCAAATGGCCTCGAGCGTTTATTTTTTGGTGTTAAGATCTGAATGGATCACCGACATTAAATACAGAACCTATCAGTGACTCTGACAGATGCCACGATGTAAAAGCGTTCACCTCAGGTGCAGAAATTTGATACTGAAAGTTTGGGAAAATATAAAAAAATATACAATCAAACTTGTCTGTACTTACCAGCCATCAAAAGATGACTAAACTGGCGCGAAATTTCCCAAATAAATTCAAAATCTTCTCTTCTTGGAAAGCAAATTTTTTGACATACCGAATCATTCTTGTACATACAAGTAAATATGCAGTTTCTATGCTTTCTGTAGTCCCCACCTAGGACAACAATCGTTTTTCATCCAACCTATACGTACTTAAGACACACTTTGCAATCTAAATGATTAAATGATAAAATATCTAGACAAACCTAAAAAGGCTTCTATAAGCCTCGGAACGTAGGGGTCATGACCTAAAGCTAATGATTATTCCTGTAATATAGGGAAAAATATATTAGTATCTGATACAGGCATTTGACTCAAACACTAATCACTCTTATGGGAAATCTAAACTTTAAAAATAATAATAAAATACGATCGCTGGGATATTATGATCAGTAACATTAGTTAGGGTTTCATGAGAGGGAAATAGGTCAAAAAGATCTGAATATAGAAATCATTATGATTGTCTATAACTTTTCCTTTATAACATTAACTCGTGCATACCCAGGGTGTTGCAGATCAGCAGTAGTCTTCACTCTAGTCAGATAACCAACCATTAGACCATCAATATTATTATCTCATGATAACAGAAAATCGTGACATATTATATATATTTTAATACTACTGTCGTAAGATATCTACAAATAACCGAAGCTTATATCTCGATACATTTATTCATTTAGTCCGTTTGATTTTCAATCCATACTAAAGTTCCTTAATTGTCAAGACACTTAAAAATGACTTAATTTTTAATTATTTAATTTTTTCCTCTTCAAAAGTATAAAAAGATTTACCTTAAAACATTATTATGAAATTACTAATTTTGGTTGAAAATAACATTATTTGCAATATGCATGATCAAAAGAAAATTTATTTCACAGATTAACTCCCTGTGATTCATCATAGCGTTGTTTAATACTTTTCACCAGCAGATAACAAACACGTCTTCAATAATGCTGTATGTTTTCCGGAGGCACATCAATATTACGGTTTTACATAACAATAAAACCGATATTATGTGCCGAGAGGGAAAACATACAGCATTGCAGGAAGTTCTTCCTGGTAAAGACTATGACTCAAAATGGCAGCTGTTTCCAACTGCCTTGCTGGGTGAGACACTAGCGCCCCCTATATCCGGTAAGATGAACTACTTTGTATATAGATCGATCGCGGATATCCGGTGAAGTACAAACAGCTTCTTAAATTTACCTTAAAACATTACTATGAAATTACTAATTTTGGTTGAAAATAACATTATTTGCAATATGCATGATCAAAAGAAAATTTATTTCACAGATTAACTCCCTGTGATTCATCATAGCGTTGTTTAATACTTTTCACCAGCAGATAACAAACACGTCTTCAATAATGCTGTATGTTTTCCGGAGGCACATCAATATTACGGTTTTACATAACAATAAAACCGATATTATGTGCCGAGAGGGAAAACATACAGCATTGCAGGAAGTTCTTCCTGGTAAAGACTATGACTCAAAATGGCAGCTGTTTCCAACTTCCTTGCTGGGTGAGACACTAGCGCCCCCTATATCCGGTAAGATGAACTACTTTGTATATAGATCGATCGCGGATATCCGGTGAAGTACAAACAGCTTCTTCAATAATGCTGTATGTTTTCCCTCTCGGCACATAATATCGGTTTTATTGTTATGTAAAACCGTAATACAGCTGCCATTTTGAGTCATAGTCTTTACCAGGAAGAACTTCCTGCAATGCTGTATGTTTTCCCTCTCGGCACATAATATCGGTTTTATTGTTATGTAAAACCGTAATATTGATGTGCCTCCGGAAAACATACAGCATTATTGAAGACGTGTTTGTTATCTGCTGGTGAAAAGTATTAAACAACGCTATGATGAATCATAGGGAGTTAATCTGTGAAATAAATTTTCTTTTGATCATGCATATTGCAAATAATGTTATTTTCAACCAAAATTAGTAATTTCATAGTAATGTTTTAAGGTAAATCTTTTTATACTTTTGAAGAGGAAAAAATTAAATAATTAAAAATTTAGTAATTTTTAATTTAATTGTCTTGACAATTAAGGAACTTTAGTATGGATTGAAAATCAAACCGGACTAAATGAATAAATTTATCGGGATATAAGCTTCGGTTATTTGTAGATATCTTAGGACAGTAGTATTAAAATATATATAATATGTCACGATTTTCTGTTATCATGAGATAATAATATTGATGGTCTAATGGTTGGTTATCTGACCATAGTGAAGACTACTGCTGATCTGCAACACCCTGGGTATGCAAAACTTTACCGAAGAAAATTAAATTTACTCATGTATTTTGGGAGTCTAATGTTATAAAGGAAAATTTGTTATAGACAATCATAATGATTTCTATATTCAGATCTCTTTGACCTATTTTCCTCTCATGAAACCCTAACTAATGTTACTGATCATAATATCCCAGCGATCGTATTTTATTATTATTTTTAAAGTTTAGATTTCCCCTAAGAGTGATTAGTGTTTGAGTCAAATGCCTGTATCAGATACTAATATATTTTTCCCTATATTACAGGAATAATCATTAGCTTTAGGTCATGACCCTACGTTCCGAGGCTTATAGAAGCCTTTTTAGGTTTGTCTAGATATTTTATCATTTAATCATTTAGATTGCAAAGTGTGTCTTAAGCACGTATAGGTTAGACGAAAACGATTGTTGTCCTAGGTGGGGACCACAGAAAGCATAGAAACTGCATATTTACTTGTATGTACAAGAATGATTTGTCAAAAAATTTTCTTTGCAAGAAGAGAAGATTTTGAATTTATTTGGGAAATTTCGCGCCAGTTTAGTCATCTTTTGATGGCTGGTAAGTACAGACAAGTTTGATAGTATATTTTTTTATATTTTCCCAAACTTTCAGTATCAAATTTCTGCACCTGAGGTGAACGCTTTTACATCGTGGCATCTGTCAGAGTCACTGATAGGTTCTGTATTTAATGTGGGTGATCCATTCAGATCTTAACACCAAAAAATAAACGCTCGAGGCCATTTGGGCTTCACTATAAGGTATGCTCCGGTCGCACTGTTTTAATGTGTCAGTTGAGGAAATCCCAAAGCTATGAGGGCATCATTGGCCCTCATAGTCTGCTGAAGGCATCTATATGACTTATTGATTGATTCTTTCAATTTATCGAGACATAGTACTTTACTACACCGGTTTGATGTGTCTCAAACAAGTTAATGTCAAATTGTTCCATCTCATAAAACAAACTCTGACGTCATTTGAGGGAGAAGATGCCACTCTATGGGAGGTTTTTCTCATGACCATCTGTCCCAACTATGTTGTATCGCCCTGAAAACTATTTGAGCAGATTATAAAAATCCAGTCTGGTGTAGGAATTCGGTCAGAGTTAGTAAAGTCACTACTTTACTCCCATTTCGAATGTACGCAATGAGTGTTGCATTGTTGTCCAATTGAGCCAGGACGTGATTTTCGCAGTTTGTTTTATTTGTGATTACCAATAAAACTTGTTACTGTGCCATCATTTTAGCTGAACGGTCAGTTACTAACATTAGTTTGTCGTCTAAATATTTGCACGAGGACCCGTGTGTTCAACATAGTATGGATGTTGGCTCTCATTGGACATTCTTAAATTTTAGATTTATTGGGACATGAGGCTCTCGCCACCCTCAATTCCTGTTCCACGCTCCTGGAGCGAGATACAGATGTTTCCTATCGAAACTTTTCTGAATATTTGAGGAATCCCCAGGGAATCACAAAGTCCTCTGAGGGTTGAAGCCTCAGTAGTCCAAAGGTTAAGGGCGCGGGATAGAAACTGTACTGTACTTAATATACTCGTCATAGACAAGTTTTACGTTTATTTGAAGAGGGGTGGGGGAGAGTTAATAAGGTTCAGCATGGCTAATATTACTTATTACTTAACTGTCCCAGCAACCCTTGCAATTCACAAGAGCTAATGCTACTTTACAGCAATTATTATCTCAAGGACTCGATGAGAATATTTATCCTTTTTAAGGGAAAGGAAATTGAATTTGCTGTAGTTGGCAACGATTACCCCTTCATGGGTGTTATTGATTTAGCAGCTTAGATGTTCCAAGTGTCTCGTGGCTTCCGCAGCCCAAAGACATAACTTGGATTGGTCGTGATTGACCAGAAGGAGATGTTCCAAGTGCCTCTCGGCTTCCGCAGCCTAAAGACTACTTGGATTGGTCGTGATTGACCCGAAGGAAGTCGTCTAGGTTAGACTAGCACTCGACTTACCTTCGCACGGAGGGTTTCCGCAACCCAGCGTGTTACATGAGAAAAAAGGCGCCAGACCAATAGATTAGGCCGTTACTCGATTGATCCTGCTTGGCCAGAAGGAGGTCGTCTAGGTAAACTAGCACTCGACATCCCTTCACATAGAAGGTTTACGCAACCCAGTATGTACACCGAAAGGTAGAAAAGAGGCGCCAGACCGAAAGATTAGGCCATCACTCGAGTGATCTTGCTTGGCCAGAAAGAAGTCGTCTAGGTAAACAAGCATTCGACATCCTTTCGCACAGAGGGTTTCCGCAACCCAGTATGTACACCGAAAGGTAGGTCATCTAGTAAGATTGATCTTTGCATTAGATTCTCAGGCATGGTTGATGAGATTTTGTGGTCGAGCTGAGGAATAATTCTGCGAAAATTCCAGTTTTATCATCCAGTCTCTGGTTATAGAGAGCTGGAAACTGAAATATCAGACGGAACTCTTATTTTCACAAATTCAATTTGTTTTCGAAAGTTGAAAATGGAACGCATATCCATTGTAATATACTGCCGTATACTCGTATATATCGATATCTACTATATGTAGATATCACACACCCACACACACGCACGCACATTCCACTGGTGGCCGGCTCGGTAGCCTGTACACGACTGGTGACGCGTGCAGTTGTTTCTTGTATTTATGCCCTGTATGATTTATATGTACTTATTAATGAAACATTATTGGTACCAGAGATTTCTTGCGTGAGGGTAATCGAAATCCCGTTATCATAGATTCACTACAGAAATCTTTTATATAATAGAAAAGTTTATTCCAAGGAACTTTTACAAAGTGCTTTTGAAACATCAAGTGAATCTCTGGTTCCGAACCAGAGTGCTGTTGGTAACCAAAACTGCCTATGTACCAAAATTTCTATATCACTTTTTTGTTCGACTGTTGCAAAGTCAAAAGGAAGAACTACACTCTAGAGTGTCCGGGTGACAAGGCTACATTTTACACGATCGATACATACGATGGATGTTACAATATCCAATTTCCGCAGTCAAGTCTCAGTTTCGAAAATACAAACGGACTTAATAAAAGCGGTGAATGTTGCTTTGACAATTAATTCTTTACTGGGAGATACATTGTTTATGGGTAGCTTGAAACTTTATGTGTTGTTAGTTGCTACTGACATTTAAATTCAATAAGTTCAACCCTTTTTAACGAAAACGATTAGTTAAGTTTGTTCTGATAACTATCGTTACACATATTATATGAAATAGACAAAGGCGATTTACCGAAAGCTTCAGTAATTTATTAGAGAGGGTATTTGGAATTCGCTCAGCTTTTTATGTGGGTCGAACCCACTGCAATGCCGAGCCTACCTACCCCTGACGAGAGTGGAGCCAGCCCCGAATATCCCGTCAATTCGCAAAAATCAGCTTAATATATTCGTCCCGCAGTGTGGGAACTTTCAAATATTACGCTAAAAAGAACAGATACTGCACTTTGTTCTTAGGAAAAATTGTCGAGAAGCGATGCAATAAAAATGTGAGAAAACTCACCTGGTGGTAACGTGTCGATCCGAGGATCGACCGTTACCTGTGAACCTTGTTATAGTTTCTTTCGTCGAAGTCCCTCTCGCTGCTCGAAACCGCTGCTGGAACTTGTCCTCCCGTTCATTGTACCTCTCAGGCACACACAACATCAGATCGATTGACTTTTGAAGCCGAATCGACATTGTTCGTACACGTGGTTTTTACATTACGCGATTTTCCCGATCCGCGATCGGTTCGTACACGTGGTTTTTACATTACGCGATTTTCCCGATCCGCGATCGAAAATATGGATTATAATCACTGTATCACTATATTTAATAACAGCCTTTGATAATATTTTTTTCCAAAGGAAGACGGATTAACGATATAATTTTAGATTCGATGCGCACGCGGCGAAAATACACAACGCTATGACTCAAAATGGCAGCTGTTTCCAACTTCCTTGCTGGGTGAGACACTAGCGCCCCCTATATCCGGTAAGATGAACTACTTTGTATATAGATCGATCGCGGATATCCGGTGAAATACAAACAGCTTCTTCAATAATGCTGTATGTTTTCCGGAGGCACATCAATAGGGTATTTGACTATAATAAAAATATCGTTTCAACTGGTGTCATCCTAAAAGATTATTATCTGAAAACATTATTCCATACGACAAAACTAAAAAATAAAGCTTTATTTAATTAGAAAACATTAAATAAAATTGCTATAATTCTGGCCATGGTCACGTGATCGAAAACGTTCCGTGATCTCGAATGACGTCACAGTCCACACCACCTATGGAATTCTCATTTTGTCAATACATTTCGACGTGTTTGTGCGGCGTAATAGGCTAATTTCGTCTGTTTTTCATCGTTACTATTTTATTAAATACCAAATAGTATGCGACACGCGGCCTAAACACATATTATAAAATTGTCATTGTTTGAAATGTGAACTGTTACGTCATGAGAGCAAATGGAACGTTTCGGCGGCAATTTATTTTTTTGAATTTATTTCTCGATTTTTATGAAAAATAATGAAAATTATGCCGATTTTTTGAATTTATTTCTCGATTTTTATGAAAAATAATGAAAATTATGCCGAAATATATGTTTTGTTAGCTTCAGCATAGCATTATTAACAATTTAAGACGATTTTCTAAAAGTAGTCAAATACCCTATTGTAAAATTAATAAACACTTTGGACTATGGCTCAGACGCTCGACGCGCGGAGCCACTGAACGGAAGAAGAAGAAGAAGAATACCTAATCTGTGAAATGATCCCGAGATGATCCCGAGATCCCGAGTATCCTAGTATTCGTCTTCGTGGTCTATGACCGAGGGAACGAAGGAATTGTGATGTGAAGTGATTTATTAAATAATAATGAATGATCAATGACATAAAGTAATATAATAAATAATTATGAATCAGATGATTTCGGAGTGGTAGGTTCTCTTGGCACTCTTGGCAGTTAACTCAAATGGATAAGGAGTACAACTACTTTTGTTGGGCATCATGCCCAGCTGATATCCTTCTCATGGTGTTTAAAAAATTAGACATTCAATCTATGATAAATTGTATGAATGTGAACAAATTTTGGCGAGATTTATGTGAATACTATTGTGAGGTATGTTGGGTAAATAATTATTCTGATTTCTGACCCTTATTCTCAACATGAATAACATGATAAAGAAAAGTGAAAGTGATCCTAATAGGATTCAGTGGTTTCAACACAAGAAAAACACAGGAGTAGGTTCCCAATCTGTCCTTTAAATATTAATTTATGTATGGTGTATTTTTATGTTCACTTCAGTTTCGCGACTTGCTGAGTTACTTTGGTATTGGTTCTCCTATGGATCTCCTCATTTCTGGTTTGATCTCAGGATACACACACTTTTCGAATACTTTAGTTTTCACACACAGGTTGGGGCACAGTTCAAAGAGCTGATGGTTGTTGGGTCCCAAGGTGTGGCGACCCCACACTGGAAAGCGCTGTGTTGACAGACCCTCCATTAGGTGGACTGACAACATCAAACAAGTGGCAGTGAGCCGCAGGATTCAGGAGGCGCAAGACCGATGCCTGTGGAAGTCCTTGCAAGAGGTATTTGTCCAGGGGTGGACGTCTTTTGGTTGGCAAAGAAAAGATCGTTGACCACACATAACTTTTCTATTAATAAGAGGTTCAAATCAATAAAAAATCAAACTGTATGGAATCAGCAGTTTGTGTCAATGCACTTTTTATGAAATGTTCATATTGTGTCCTAATTGTTGTGTTTCACATTAACAGCATGTTGACTTATGGAAGGACATGGTTCAACAAGGCATTGATGATGAAGGTGTCACTTTTGCAGAAAAGTCATTGTTAGGTTGGCGGGAACAATTTCTAAGTGCACAACAATGGCTAAATATTGGAAGTGTAAATGTGCATTTGGGTTGTTGTCAAAGATATCCTGACTATCCTGTTAAAAATATTTATGTATTTAGAGGTATGCCTTTTTAAACTATTGTGCCTGCATTTGTTCTTCAGGTTTAAGGTTTTTGTAAATCCTGTATGAACTCTTTGATATCCTAGGATTAAAAATGAAAAGATCGCTAATTACTCTTGCACAGATTTTTTTTTCATGATATAATAATGATGTTATCAAAATGTTTATATTTTTTAATTATTATTATTTTTCAGATAATCTCATAGTAATAACTAGTGTTGCTGTGAAATATTTTAACATAAAGTCTTTTGAACTGATAAAAGTGGTAGAGCGATCATGTAAGTGTTACCATTTAAATAATGTATACAGTTTTTGCAATTCATGAAGGCGAGTGAGCTTTACTCGTGGTTACTTCATGTACATGCACATTGCATAAGTGGGCGTGCCTGTCAAAGCCTAGGTGGGAGCGGGCAGGCGCGAGCATTGCGCTCCTTCACGATACGACACACGATACATACTATGCTTATACAGATACGACACACACACAACCATAAGTCAGTCGCCTTCGTGAATTGCAAGAACTATAATAGTAAATTAAAATTGCTTTGAATTATAGTCTTAATGAAAAATTAATTAATCATCCAAATAAACTTCTTTTTCTCCATGCAAAATGGATCTTTTATAGGTAGCCTACCTAATATTATTTAGTTTTACTTAAATTTTTTACTATACAGGGTGGGCCAGACTAGTATATTTTTTTTCATCATACCTATTGGAAAAACGAATATTGCCTTCAGAGGATAGCGGGAGCAAAATTTAATTTTAACCCCATGGCACTTTTCATTTCTCTCTTCTGATTGGTCCGCGTTCGTGCCTTAGTATGTGTTTATTACTACTGCGTTCGTTGCAGAAACCTGTCAATCGCTCATTCCGTTCGAAATTCAAAATGTTTGAGAACCTGTTGTCTTCGATAAGTCACGTGATCAATTTGTCGATCGGATATAGGTACGCGGTACGCCCATTCTGTATCCAACATAAATATTAATGTTTAATTATTTCATAAAAAATATTTGTGTTTTATTTAAACTTTCAATATACGTATTGGTAATATCTATACATAGTAGGTTGATACTCCTAGCTTTTTCTCATAGGTAATGATGAAAAATAGTATGTGTCATTCGGGGCCAAAATATTTTGTTCTCGGGCGGCGTATATTGAATTCCTCGCTACGCTCAGGATTCTACTTTAGAATCCTTCACTTCGCTCTGAATTCAAAATAACGCCCTCGGGGAACAAAAAATTTCTTTGGCCCCATATAGCACAAATAACTATTTTAGATTGTTGACTGAGGGCCCTACCAGGAACCTCAAGGGGAAAAACCGGTTCCCACCTGATTATGAGAAACAAATTTTAATTTAAAATTTTGAAATATCATTGCCTTCAGCCTTGACAAACTTTTAATTTATTTTTAATTTTTTCAGTGACAATTTCCGCAATTTTTATAGGGCATACCTAATAACTGTACTCTTTTAGAAAAAAGTCTTGTCTGATAAGCTTTTAAGAGCATATTCAAGAAAATTAAGTACATACATCTAAAATCTACAGAAAATTTTAAAATTCCGCTAAAATTAAAAGAAGAGGTTCATAGCACTCGTGATTTTTAGAAACTGTAGCAACTTATCTTCTTCAATTGGGTGTTTGAAAAAAAAATTTTTTTGTGATAAATGGAAAGATCATCATCAAGATCAAGATCATAATATATAAGTTTTATAACAAAACTTTTTTTTTTTTTTGGTATAATTTAAAAGATATTATCAAATTAAAAATAAATTTTTGAATCCAGTACCGAAAACACGCAGACAGTTCCCTTTTTTAAAAACTTTTTTAAAAAAGCAGATATATTGACGGGAGAATTTTCGATTGAAAATTAGGTGCTTTTTCAATATTAAGTCAAAAAAAAGGTGAAAAAATAAATATTTTAAATCAGAAAAAATACAGTGTGTTCGGGACATAAAAAGGTAAGTTTTCACCAAATTTCGTGAAAAAGTATTTTTTTTTGTAAAAGATTTTGAGGTTATGTGAAAAAAGTCTAAATATAAAAGTTGTAGATCTTTTTATTGCCTACAACTTTGCCATGTAACTTTTTTCCATAGGACTTGTAGTTTTTCCGGAAATCGAGATAAACCGTTTTTTACCCTTAAACCCCCCCACCCCCACTTCCCGACCTCAGATCGCCCGTAATTTATTTTTCCTTTCATTTTTGTTGCATTCTCTTCCTTTTCCAATGGGTTTCATTCTACTATAATTTTTTGTCACTTTTTATTATTTTTTAAGGCTTCTAATGATATGCCAAAATATTAAATTAAATTTTTTTTCTCGTAATCGGATGGGAACCGATGTTTTCCCTTGCGGGTCCTGATAGGTCCCAAAGTCAACAATCTAAAAAAAATTTATATCCACCTGGTCTTACCCAACCTGTATTTTTACTATATTTAGGTATCAAATATGAAGAAACATCTGCAATTATATTTGAAGTGTCAAGTGTACCTGTTATTGAAGATGCTGACATAGTAATTCCGCCGTGTGATACTATTACAGATGATATCATAGTAACTCTAACAAATAAATTGTGTAAAGATAAAGATGAACTTAAGCGAGTGATGCAAATTGATTCCAAGGATATAAATTCATTTAAGTATTTTGCAAATAAGCAAATTGCGTAATTAACTTTATTAATTTAATAGATGATCATCAGATTACATTGTTTAAAAGTCCTATGGGATCTCTGGTACTACATGTTATTATAATCCTGCAATTATAATGGAATTCATTTGCATAGCATAGGTTTTATCGTTGTGTTTAGATTATTACTGGAAAAATAAAATTGCATATCTATATACCATGGTTCTTGAAACCACTTATGCCTGCGAAATTCTATTTTTTATATAATGCTTAATTTTTTTTTATATTTTTAGAGTCCATCAGAATTTTTGCTATGAGTATAGCTTCCAACAGAATTTTTGCTATGAGTATAGCGAGAAAAGTGTCCTGTGGGTGCACGATGCTCAAGAAACGGGTTGGGAAACAAAATTCCTAGCAAAATATCATGGAGTCCATCAGCTTTGTGGTATACACATCTTCAAGAAAAATGTGTATATTCTGTTAAAAAGTGGTCAGGTCATAATTGCTGATACGTCATGCAAGGCATTTGTACCACTTGTATCTTATTTTCATAAACCACAAACTTATCCGGATTTGAAGCCATTCATGTTACTTAACTACTGTTTATTATTTAAAGGTAAATTATCACAAAACTCATTGTAGGCAGGCAGATTTTTTTTTTTATATGTATGTTAATGTTGAGTGGTTTTTGAAGCTCCGAAGGCCCTGGAACCCAGCACCCACTATCGATGCATTCTGAGTGACGGAAAGATGTCCGGCCATTTTGTTAAGACTATGGCCTGCTATGGGGTCACGTGTGTTTTAGAACATGGACATACTTTGCTCTTAGGATATGAAGATGGAAAGGTAAGCACAGTTTTTATTTTAATGTTATTTAACTTTTATAATAATATTTTGTGTTACTCGTCCACTTCAAGTTGGCATTCGACGACCATAACAAAATAACGATCCGAAGTAGCGGCCAACTTGAAATGGGCGTTTAGTATGTGTGTGACAACTCAAAGAGACTTAACCTCAAGAGGACTCAACCTTAGAAAAATTATTTTCGAAAAGCAGAAACGCACCAGTGTGCGTGTTTGGTATTTGAAACCCTGATCTCCTCAAAAACAAAAAGTCGAGGCCGCAACCTTTCCCTACTATTTTTTTTTATAGTCCTACTATTCTACTAATATTATAAATGTGAAAGTTTGTGAGGATGTTTGGATGGAAGGATGGATGTTTTTTGAACTCTTTAACGCCACATCGAATGAACTTTGTAATGGCGATAGCTCATACCCATGATTAGCACATATAAGCTACGTTTTCGCACAGGCGTCGCTCGCTCGCTCTCTCTCGCCCTCATACCTTGGCCATATCGCGCGACACGCCGAACCGCGCGACGCGCGGCGATTCGCCTATGCGAAAACGTTGCCTTAGTCAATAAAACTGAGCGAATTCTACGATCTAAAACATTTTTATGTTTCCAGATTGAAATTTATATAGCTAAAAAATTGATTGAGTCAGACTTCCCTGAATTGGTTTTGAATTTACAAACTTATTCGGACAAAAACAGCCAATCAGAATCAAGCCTTAGTATAACTTCAATGGACGTGTATGAAGATTTGTCAGGACATCATCTGTTTGTGTCAACAATGTCCAATGTAGTATATGAACTGCTATTGCAATAGGCTTACCTGTTTAACAAACGAAATGTTCTATGATATCGTAATTTATAAGTTGTGCTACAGTGTAAAGATATGATATCATCATCATCTCCCTCTCCTTGTCCCACGCTATGTGGTGTCGGGACAACATGTCTTGTAAGCCATGTTGTAATGTAAGTGGTTCGGCTTGACATTTTACGACCGGCCGCCTGCCTGTCGTCAACCCTCCTTGGGAATGCTTTTGTTGGTGGAAAAGATAGAACCGCCACATTTCGGTTCATTAGGGTAGTGCTGGAATCCCCCTTTTTTTTAAATCCCCAGACTCGAGCGCCAGGCCTCGAACTCTGGACTGTATGCGGGCACTATGTATGTGGCGTCCACGCATTGGAGAGCTTCCAGTTATTTTTATTCGTGGATTGCAAGGTTGTGTCCCCTGAAGACAGAATAACTTCAGTATCCTCTTCATCATCAGGTTCTGGGTTCAAAACTGTGCTCACTTGACATATAAAGGTGCTGAAATTTTTCTTCATAACACTAGCTGCTGATTCCGAACTGTGCAACTTCAGCGTTTTTTCAATGACGATTAGAGCTGAAAACCTGACTAGCCTCACTCTTTACAACAGCGACACTTATTTCATCACAATCCTTCGTCACCATTGTATACACTTCTGCGAACTTTGTTTTAGCGGAATGGGCAACTGGCTCCATCAATGGGTTCGCACTTCTCCGCAATCGTGGTATGTTTTTATTATGCGTCTAGATAAAAACAATATATTATGAATTTCTGCACAAAGATACTATTTAAATGCTTTGTTAATTACAAGAAATGTAGAATAGAAAATAAATAAATAAAATTTACATACTTATTGTTTCATTTGACTGAAAAGTCAACAAAGACTAGCTGACTGGGCGAACTTCGTACCGCCAACTTATCTATATAAAACAAATAAACTATCATAATCAAAAAAACTATCCTATCTTTCAAGTTGGACCAAATTACAGATAGTTACGAAGTTTAATCTAAATCGGTTCAGTAGTTTAGGAGTCCATCGCGGACAAACAACGTGACACGTAATTTATATATATTAAGATTAAGTGTCACGTTGTTTGTCCGCGATGGACTCCTAAACTATTTAACCGATTTTGATCCAACTTCGTAACTATCTGTAATTTGGTCCAACTTGAAAGATAGGATAGTTTTAGTAGTTATTTGTTTTATTTATATAGATAAGTTGGCGATACGAAGTTCGCCGGGTCAGCTAGTATTATATGAAATCTCATGTTCACGATGTATGTTCGTGATAAATTCGAAAACTACAGAACCGATTTTGATCAAACTTCGTAACTATCTGTAATTTGGTCCAATTTAAAAGATAGGATAGTTTTTATCTTAATTATTGACATCAATATTTGTTATTGCAAATCAAAATAGGTTAATTACATGACTGCCATATATACAGTTCGGAATTTAAGTTGCTAGGCAACCTAAATCTCGAACGATGTTAGATTGCGAAATAGTCTTAACCCAAATAGACTACTTATCTCACTAATCCTTACTAATATTATAAATGCGAAAGTGTGTTTGTTTGTTGGTTTGTCCTTCAATCACGCCGTAACAGAGCAACGGATTGATTGATGATTGATTTTTTCCATGGGTAGGTATAGTTGAGGACCTGGAGAGCGACATCGGCTACTTTTTATCCCGGAATTCCCGAGGGAATTTAACTAAGTCCACGCGGACGAATTCGTGGGCATCAGCTAGTAATATAGAATATCTATATATGTTCACGATGTATGCTCGGGCTCAGGCGGAACGTGACACTTTCGTGCGTGCAGCCGGTGTTAATCGATTTATTTATAAGACGTTATCACGTCAAAAAAATTACCTTACCCACACATTTTTCAAATGTCACCACTTCACGATCATCGTGAGTTGGCGCCTATTCAGAGCAAAATTCGCCTTAAAAAGGTCTCTGACTCAATGTCAGAGGATGACTGAGTGCTACGTATAAAAAATTAAAAAAAAACCATAAAATATACAGTAGGTATATTATTATTACCTAGTACTTAGTATTATTTTTAAACTTAATTTTTTTTAAAGTACACAACTTTTATAAAGCTGCTGCATTTTCCTTCTTTGAACCGACTTCAAAAAAAAAGGAGGAGGCCATCTATTCGATCGAAGAAGTTTTCCTTTCTAATGAAAAAAGTTGATTCTGCTAATTGTGATATTTGCGGTACGATGAATGGTGTCCAGCACGTACTGATGGAGTGTAGCAGATATAGCGTACAGCGGGAAGTAAGTACTTTTACAGCATTTTACAGAGATATAACATCAATAGATATGACGTAGGTGCTTTTACAAGCCTCCTCTGTCTTCCTCCGACAGAAGGCTTTAAGTCTATTGTTGATATATGTCTGTGCAGGCACTGAATTCTGCTTCAGTTGTTTCTGTTACATTGCACCAGAATTTTATTTTAAGTACTTAATTTTAGAAAATTGTAAGTTAAGTCACAATGGGGCTGGCGTGTCCGTGTCGGACGAAAGCTCCTCAAAAATTAAGATAATAAAAAAATCTATGTTTTTATTTTCTTAAAAAAAACATAACATATCTGCGTAAAACCATTGAAGCATTTTCTATCTAAAAATTAAACACTGTCAACATTAAAGAATCATAGTGTGTACCAGACACAATATACACTGTATAATTGATATGTACAAGTTTTATTACATACGTCTAATTTTGGGCATAGAATCATATTTTTTTAATTTCAATAAATAGGTAAGTCTGCCCTTATTGAAACACCCTTAAATTTATAAAGCTACCACTGAATTGCAATCCACTCCGTAACAGTCAAAATCTGGCGTTAGTTTGCGGTAACAGCGATTACCACCAAATCTGTAACTCTTCTATCATCTTGTCGCTAAACGTTAGCCATACTTCGCCGTACACTCAGGTACAGTAGGTACACATACAAGTTCAAACCATAAATGAATGACAGATGTATTTTAGCGGTCAGTAGCGTTCGGATTTGTATAGGAAAATCCCCTAAAAGGTTCCTGGTCCATGGAGCGAAGGACCTGTGGTTCGACCGCAGTGAGACGCGGCCGCTCGCCCGTGAACGCTCGGTCGAAGTATTGGGTGTCCATTGGATGCCTCTGAAACATTATTGCACTTTCGAAACTTTGCCTTTACAATTTACAAACATTCAGCCTAGAGCTAAAATTAAGCCTCAAATAGCCCAACGGTTAAAAGTGTGGACTGAAAACTCAAAGGTCGATTGTTCCTACCCGTTGCTGTATTGTATCCTACCTATTGCACTATTGTCGTACCCATCCACTCCTACCAGTTGTTACCACAGGCTTGGCTATATTCTTAAAGACAAATTAGCATCTTCTAAACAGGGCTCTATAATACCTACTGGATTATAATTATGAGAGTTTGACCTATCCACTTTCATATGCCATCGCCCATCACGGACTTTTCTGTATAGGTAAGTAGAATTGTCCCACCATACCACCACTATACATTGTTTTGTCATATCTCAAAGGGATTAGGCAGCGTTTGCAATTATCGTCATATTTCAACCAATTGACACAAAATCTTAAGAAATTAAAAAAAATTGGCTAAGTGCGAGTCAGGCCTCGCTCTTTTAGGGTTCCGTAGATATGACCAAATCACTTTTTTAGGCGTCGCGACACATCTGCGGAACGTACGGCGCCGATCCTTCCGCGGCGGAATTGTCGGTTGCAATTCGTACGGCGCGCCGAACGCGACGGAAGGTTCGGCTGATGTGTCGTGGGTAATTGAATTTACATTGCGAGCGTAACCAACCGAACTTTCGGCGCCGTACGTTCCGTAGGTGTGTCGCGACGCTAACTAGATATTTAAATATGCTCGTTTGTTTTGGCCACAATTACTTATAAACCGCATCATAAATCGGTGTTTTCAGTATTTGTTGTTTAAATACACTATATACTACATAATATACCAAAATTTCAAATTCCTAACTACACACATCAAAAGTGTCTAGGGATCAACATAGGTATATTTTTGCAATAACTTTTCTCCTGATTGATATTAATTAAAATTTTCTTTAAGGATTCATCAAATAAAGTGTTTTCGTTTGTCACAGTAACGATAAACCAAGTCACCTTTGCATTAATAAAGAAATTTGCCATTTTCCTAATAAAGGGATTTTTGACATTTGAACCACTAACATTAAAGTTCGAAAAAAAGACTGAAATAACAGTTTTCTTTAAAATTTTATTGGGTAACTTAAACAATTAATAATCCGTATTTCTACCGCGAACACTAACAACACAAGAACATCGGTTTGGCATACTCAAAATGAGTTCATCCAAATCACGCTGTGGAATGGCCGCCCATGTTCGTTGCAACAACAAAAAAAGGTCTTCTTGCCACTGGATACCCTCCATATTCGGCAGAGCTCTTCTCTGTAGCATATCCCATGCATGCTCAATCGGGTTCAAGTCTGGCGACTGAGCAGGCCAGGGCAGGACATTGATGTTAGCTGCGGCGAGAGTCTGTCTTACAACTCTTGCGGTGTGCGGTCGTGCATTATCATGCATTAACTGAAATAAGGGACCGATTTGCACTTGTAGAGGAACGATGACGTCTGATACAATCGTCTCAGCATAAATTTGAGCGTTGAGTTTGCTTCTGATCCAAATCAACTCAGTTCTTCCGCCGATCCAAATACCCGCCCATACCATGATGGTTCCACCACTATAAGGATGGACTTCCTGGCAGGATTTTAATCGCTGATTATGAAATTATGAAATGCACCAAAAAGGATCCATATAAATTTATAAAATCATAAATTTATTACAAAGCCACATCTCAATCTCAAGAAATCCGCATAAAAATGCTTGATCCCTAGACACTTTTGATGTGTGTAGTTTAGTTTGTGAGATAGACCCCCTAACAAAAGTGGCCTAAAACCGAAAACTTAGACGACCCCCCATTTCTTCATTTTTCTAGCTAAAAAATAATAAAAAATATATTTGAACTCTACTAAATGAGTTCTAGACAATGACACCCCTCATGCCAGGGTAAAAAATAAAGTTTTATTTCGACTCCTTTTCCATGTATGCCCTCTTTATTTTTTAATTTATATACATACATATATATTATATGTATATATGCCGTATATATTATATACGGCAATAGAAATACACACTCTGTGAAAATTTCAACTGTCTACCTGACAGGACAGGACGGACAGACGGACAGCGGAGGCTTAGTAATAGGGTCCCGTTGTTGGCACCCTTTGGGTAAGGAACCCTAAAAAAACACGCCTAAACCTTCCTCATGAGTCATCCTGTCTTGGTGAAAACCGCATAAAATCCGTTCAATAGTTTTTGAGTTTAACGCGAACAGACGCGGCGGGGGACTTTGTTTTATAATATGTAGTGTAATGCAGATTACGCCGCCAGCATAAACAAAAGTGGCAGGCCTCCGTCCTCGCTATTTATGTTTAAAGTAGAGACGGATATCCGAGGTTAGAATAGTTTAAAACAGAAACAATATCCATTCTTTACTTACCACACGAGGTTTGAATGGCGCCTCAAGCTCTCTTCTCTCCAATCTATCCCAGCTAATTTGTTCGAAGAATTTCTGCTCTCTGATGTCGCCGTGCATACATTCGGGCCCGCCCAGTCGCGTCCTGGCGTCTTTATCCAGTAGCTAAAAGTATTGTTTCAAAAAAGTAAGTCCTTATATAATATATGCCTATTTCCCACAGCTGGGAAAAACTTCGCTTTGGGGAGAGGGGATATAGACCAATATCCATCCTTAGAGATATATAATGGATAGGTTATATTATACAGTAGGTATAGATTGGTGGATATCTTAATATTTGATCAGGTACCTACTTGTTATAGGCTTCTTGCTTAGTCTTACTTTATTGTACCTACCTATACCCATCGTAACAGTAATCATCGAGATATCGTCACATACCTATAAGTACCTACCTACTTAGGAATGATGCCCTGATATATAAATATAGCCTTGGGCAATAGAACTCTTAATCTTTACCTACCCTTGTTAATATGCTCAGAGACTCTGGCGATAGGAAGCGAGGGTAAGACGGCATCTCATTGCAGATGGACCAGAATAGCTCGTCTTCGTCACAGCCGCTAAACGGACTCTGGCCGATCAGCATTTCATACAGCAGCACACCGAATGACCACCAGTCCACGGTCTGGTTGTATTTTAGACCTTTGATTATCTGAAAATTCAAAAGGTGAGATTTCATAAGGGGGAAGATTTATTGGATAGAAAATCTTAAGATACGTCAACCTGTAACGAGCAGGTACGGGCGGGTCACAGACAAACAGACAGACGGTCAGCTGACTGTTGTACCTACCTATATCCGATGGTTGTTTATAAGTGGGTAGGCAGGTACTTCCTAGAATCGCATGGAATCATTTGATTTTTTTTTTTTTTTTTTTTTTTTTTTTTTTTTTTTTTTTTTTTTTTTTTTTTTTTTTTTTTTTTTTGGAATCATTTGATATTGTTATAAGCAAATGAGTCAAACGCTATATTTTAGATACAGTATACATACAATTATATAGTTAATCTATCCTTACTAATATTATAAATGCGAAAGTGTGTTTGATTGTTCGTTTGTTGGTTTGTCCTTCAATCACGCCGCAACAGGGCTACGGATCGACGTGATTTTTTGCATGGGTATAGTTGAGGACTTGGAGAGTGACATAGGCTACTTTTTATCCAGGAAAATCAAAGAGTTCCCGAGGGATTTTAAAAACTAAATCCACGCGAACGAAGTCGCGGGCATCAGCTAGTTTTTAATATTTTTAGTTTTTTTACAAAGTCCGAAGTAAATTAGTAGATAAAAGAGGATAAATAAAACCTGTTTTGAAAATGTATGAATTTTCAGATATCTCACATTTATAGAAAATAGCATTAAGTACGTGTTATTGTGAAGAAAATAGTTTAATGTTTGTGGAATCCACTTTTGCTGTTATGCCCATGGCAGTTGGCACGTAGTCAACATAGAGCCTTACCTCGGGAGCCATGTAGTCCGGCGTACCGCAGAAAGTATCCGCAGTCTTGTCCAAGTATATCTGCAACTTGCACATGCCGAAGTCTGCTATCCGCACGTGTCCGTCGAAATCCAGTAGAATGTTATCCAGTTTCAAATCCCTATAAAATTATTTCATCAATCTTAGATCATACATTATGTACCTAGTTTATGATCCGGGAGCCGCACTAAAATTGCTCTTTTATTGCATCATTGCACACGGTTTTTCAGAATTTTTATATAAATTGATAGGTATAAATGTAAATTTGGTGTGCCATGATTTATCCTGGCAAGTGGCAACAGTATTTTTAAGCTATTGCATAGCTTTTATCGCGGGCTTTGAACTAGGACAAACAGTTTGAGCGCGGCGACCGAATCAAAAAATTCCGTAACGAAAAAAAACCTAACACCGTTCGTTCGAACAGTGGGCGAACGGCCGCTTTCTTTACCCGTATGGTGTATGATGTCGCAGGTTCGAATCTTACTCGCGAAGTAGTGACAGTTCGCTTTTCTTGTTTGTTTGTTTTTTAATTTTTTTTGCATAATTTTTATTATGCAAAAAAAATATTGCATAAATATTATAATTGCATAACTAAGTTGATAAAAAATGCTATGCAATAGCTTTGCCGCGGCAGTCCCCGAGTGCCACTTTTTTATATTATTAATAAGCAATAGTACATATTTTGCACTTACACGGAATTAATTGTAAATAGACCATTTTGTACCTATGAATGTTGGTCTGTCAGTAGGTTATCTTAGAGAACAGTAAAAGGTAGCTAGATAAAGCTAAAGCTAGATACTTGAAATCACAGAATGTGTATTTCTATTGCCGCTATAACAACAAATGATAAAAAAAAGTTCAAAATTAATAAGGGTCTCCATTGTTTGTATTTATTAATAATACATACTTATCTATTAAGTAATACATATAAATGTAGTTATTTTTATCCGTATACGAATACGAGGGTCTCCATACGATAAACTAAAAATCTTTTTACGGAACCCTTCAATTGCGGGTGTGACTCGCACTTGGCCCTTTTTAGGGTTCCGTAGTAAACAAGGAACCCTTATAGTTTCGCCATGTCCGTCCGTCTGTCCGTCTGTCCGTCCGCGGTTTAGCTCAGAGACTATTGGTACTAGAAATCTGTAATTTGACAAGGGTATAAATATCAATTACGCCGACAAAGTCGTGAAATAAAATTGTGAAAAATATTTTTTTTTAGGGTACCTCCCCTACATGTAAAGTGGGAATTTTTTTTTCTCGTCTATCCCATAGTGCGGGGTGTCGTTGAAAAGGTCTTTCAAATATATATAAATATATATATATTTTAAAGTGCAAAATTTTATTAGAGTCAAGTGTCCCCCCCCCCCTCTGCCAGCTAAAAGGTTATATAAAGGATTCAAATAAAAATTCACAGCAGTAGTATATATAATTAATTTTAAAGGAAAACTATCACGGCTAAGTAGGGTTCATTAGTTAAGGAGTTATATAGATCTGTTTTTTCTAAGTTAGTTATTACACGTAGTGTAAGTTGCATATTTTGTAGAATATTATAGTATTTAAACCATGGAACTCAAAATTTATTCAATATTCATAAATAAAACAAAAGCACTATCCTAGGTCAGCAATAATATTTGAGACTTTCAGCTACGGAACCCTACACTGCGCGTGGCCCGACACGCACTTGGCCGGTTTTTATTTAATATTATGTAGGTATATAGTATAGTCTCACACTTAGTTTTAATAAACCGTAAGTTTTAATCCTATATATAGGTATTTTAATCTAATACATATGTATTTAATTATTTATATTAATTGTCTGTTGTTTATAGCATTAAGCTGAATGTTTATTTATTTATATAGGGTTTTTATCATACCTGTAAACGATTCCTCTCTTGTGAAGAAATTTAAGCCCCGACACTATTTCAGCGGCGTAGAATCTCGCCCTCACTTCCGGGAATCGTCCGCTCTGCTGAATATGGAACATCAGGTCTCCGCCGTTCAAGTACTCCATCACGAAGAATAAGTGAGACTGAAAACAAGATTTATTTTTATTCGATGACATACCTGCCTAGTAGCGTTTGACCTTGTAATAGCCTGAAGGAGATCAAAAAGATCTTTATTAGGTGTCCTCTAGAATGAGTGATTTCGACAACGCTAAATGATGCATCGACTATAGGTACTAGACGTTTAATATATCCGTCCACAATCACAATTCACAGGTAGCAAAGGTATCCAGCCCTGCCACTTGCTAGTACAGAAGCATACTAAAAGTTGAAGATTGCAGCGTAGGTACAGTCTATTGTTTTTACCTCTACTCATTTAGGTTGTTAAAACGAACGAGAAATGCTAGAATAGCTAGCTTAGCTGTTAGGTCCAAACAGACCAGACCTGAATTAATTTAGAAAATACAACTTCCCTACATCACTTCTATCCATTGCGTAGACTACTTACATTAAATATATAAAGGATTTATCCGTGCTGAAAAATCTTTATACCTACGTACTTAAGTATTTTAAATAGTGTAGGTACAAAATTAAAACTTGCTATTTAAAACGGTGTGTAAAATTCGAATCCGTACGTATTCCACTAGCTTTCAGTGCTTTGACAACACTGCTACGGTCTGCACTGGTATGGCTTTAGTTACGGTCTTTTTACTGCTGATGCTATTTCTGACATATCTCACCAGTCTAGTATATAACTTACATCAGTTTGGAAAGTCGCGAACAAATGGCAGAGGTAAGGATGGTTGGTGCCAAGAGCGAGGACCTTCCTCTCAATAAGAGTGCACTCTACGTCGTCGTCTTCCAATACAACGTCCTTTTTTAAGCATTTCACGGCGTAGTAGTATTCTGTATCTCGCAGCTCTGCTAACATTACCTGTAATTTAATAAGCGCAGCATAAATGTAATGCATAAATATTACAGTCTGAATTATTTTGACAACATTTTCACTGGCACTATAATTTGTACGCCTGGCTTAGTTTGGGAAAATAGTCAGTGTTTCCTAGCTATTGCTACCGCTACGGAGCTACCTACGCCTGTTAGCAGATTTACAGTCTACAGACCAATAAATATTATTGCTCGAGGTACCTAGCTTGAGCTCAAACGCTAAGAGAGGTCGAGAAACGCATAACATGTATTAATTTGGCATGTGTTTATTGATCATTAGAACAAGATGGCCTCTCACGTAAAATATGATTACAGTTATGATTTATTTAGCAGGAAATATATTTGTCACGCGATGTGCTTGTACCTAATTTTCGTTTCAAATCAAATAAATGGGAGCTTTCTCCGTATTTCTGGCTCGGCGTCAAAGGCATTTGGGCCAAGTATCGAGACACCAGCAACACGTTGATGTTGTGTTAGGAAACTCACTTCCATAGTTAAGTCTAATTAGATAAGCGATTGCTCAATTATTAACTTTTTATTTTACTAACGATTCCAAAATTCCTTTTTTATCGAATCAAACGACGCCGGCAAGGGAAAATAGAAAATATAACAATCTCTTTGTAGCTAACTTCCAGGTTTATGTGAACTGAACCTTAGTAAAAGGACAACACAGCATCCCATATCTCTATCCGAAACTAGGTACAAAATTGAAAAAATTCTATGTATCCACCTATGTAACCACGTCTTATGGGTATAAAGAATCTAAACAAAATATTAAAAAAAACCGGCCAAGTGCGAGTCGGACTCGCGCACCGAGGCTCCCGTACTCCGGAAGTAAAAGTAAAACGATAATTATTATATTAATTTGCGTATTAATCGTTAACTTTGTTTGTAGAGTTTTCCACTCGGTAGGTATAGTTAAAAATACTAGTTATACTTTGAAATTTCAAACCCCCGATTTTCCCCCTTTTTTAATAAAACTAAAAATAATTTTCGATTCTCTTTTACTCCAGTGATGTTGGGCCACTATTATACACAACTATTTCAAATTTCATGTCGATAGCTTTAATCATACTAATATTATAAATGCGAAAGGGTTTATTGGCTTGTCCTTCAATAAAGCGCATAATAAACAGAGCTACGGATCGACGTGATTTTTTGCATGGGTATAGTTGAGGACCTGAAGAATGACATAGACTATTTTTTATGCCGGAAAATCAAAGCGTTCCCGACGGATTTTAAAAACTTAATCCACACGGACGAAGTCGCGGGCATCAACTAGTAGTTACTAAAATAATCGACTGTGACAGACGGACGGAGAAAGTCTCACCATAAGGGTTCCATTTTTACCATTTTCGTACGGAACCTTATAAATAGGTCAATTGTGCGAGTCGGACTTGCACACAAAGGGTTCCGTACCACCGTACAAGATTTATCACTATTAATATCGATCAAAAATGTTCGTTTGTTTTGAGTATATAACCAACACTTATATACTCAAAGCACATAATATACAGAAAATTGCAATTCCTAGCTAGTTTAGTTTTTGAGATAGACCCCGTCAGAAAAATGATTTAAAATTGTCAATTTTGACGGTACCCCATTTCTTTATCGTTGAAGCTAAAAAATAACCAAAAATACATTTTGAGCTCTAGACAACGACACCCCACATGGCAGGTAAAAAAAATTTCGACTTTCATGTATGGGAGGCGGGAGTCCCTTTATTTTTTAATTTTAATTTATTTAGTTGTTACAGCGGAAATAGAATTACACTCTGTGAAAATTTGAACTATCTACCTATTACGTTTTCGATATAAAGCCCGCTGACTGAACAGACGGACAGCGGAGGCTTAGTAATAGGGTCTCGTGGCACCCTTTGGGTAGAATAGAATAGAATAGAAATGTTTTTTATTCAAATAAACTTTTTTACAAATGCTTTTGAATCGTCGATGAGTCTACCACTGGTTCGGAATGCCCTTCCTGCCGAGAACCAGCAAGAAACTCGGCAGTTGTTCTTTTCAAAACAAGTTTACAATTTAATAGATACTATGCTATGTATGCAGTGTTTCCACAATGAGGGGAAGTTCCACAAAAGCATATCTAATTATAATTCAACACATGTTAAGACGGGCAGATTGAAAGTACAAATTAAAGTAAAAATTCCCACCGGTGGTACGGAACCCTAATTAAGATACCGGCCAAATTGATAGCCACTTCCTTTTTGGAAGTCGTTTAAAAATGAAGTGCCTGAACAAAACAATAAGTATCTGCGTTTTTAAAATATTTGTGTGTCTGCTTTTGTTTTTTTTTTTTTTTTGTGAATTGTGATAGTTTTAAACCTCAAAATAGAATGTTAGCGACATACAGAAGTTAATTTTAATAAGTTAATCTATTGTATTCACGAGGCCGATGACACGTGGCTTGCGACGTTTAAATGTGAGTAGCGATGTCAACACCGAAAATAGCCCGAGTAGAGTTGTAATACTTGCAGGGCAGGTAAAGGAGACACAGTGGGTGGCAAGATGCCATTATGTTCTGCCAGCTTACGCTCCATAAGAATTAATCACATTTATCACGACTTTCGCCCGTCACTAGTAACGTATAGTTTGTTGTCCGAATTCATAGTAAAAACTAAACGTAATATATTGTGCAGGTACTGATATGACTTTTCAATTGCGTTCAAAGACAGCTTTTTAACCCCCGAAAAAAAAGAGGGGTGTCATCCTACCAATATGTATTATAAATGCGAAAGTTTGTGAGGATGGATGGATGTTTATTAATCTTTCACGCCACATAACACATTGAATGAACCGATTTCGTTGTTTGGAATAGGGATAGCACGAATAATCAGGATTAACACATAGGCTACATTTTATCCCGGAAAATTAAAGAGTTCCCGCGGGAATTAAAAAACCTTAATCCACGCGGACGAAGTCGCGGGCATCATCTAGTAACTTATAAGTTTGACTGTGTATCTGTGTGGCTATCTGTACCCTCGCAGTTCCCTTACGAATGGACCGATTTTGATACGGTTTTTTCTGTTTGAAAGCTACAAGCTGTCGGGCCACAACGAATAGACCGATTTCACTGAAATTTGGAATAGTGTTAGCTTCCTACTAATTTTTTCTGTTTAAAAGCTAACGTAATCGAGGTCAATTTTAGGTACGATTTGTGAAGATCTGCTCAGGCGTTTGAGCAGATCTTCACAAATCGTACTATTACACGTATTTGGTATCCTTTGATGAGACCCTTTAGTCTTACAAAATTTCACTGTGCGATTGATTTGAAAGGTAGGTATACTATTATTTCGGATGATTTCCTAGGCATGGGTAACCTTGAGCTGACGCTGCAGCATCAAATAGTTTGCTGGATACCCAAATTCTCAGCAACTTAAAGCAGATATAGTGTGTTTGGGCTCATTAGAATGGTCTCAATGAGTAAGTGCTAGATATAATATTATGATGATCGAGGATCGAGGAGGATCTGATGATGGAGCAGAAAACTGGGTAACCGGATATCAGGTATACCTGTCGTTCATAGTGCGGCCATAAATTCACCTGTCGGAATTGTTTTAAATTTTCAATTTAAACTTGTTTAATGGTAAGCGTGAGGTAACCTATAAAATCAAAATAGCTTAGGGTGAGATCTATAGACACTCGCTCGAGAGCCCAGACTCAAGACTGAGTTAAAACGAGACAGATTTATGTCAGGAAATACTTGTGTCTCATTTTAACTCTATCTTGAGTCTTGAGCAGAGCCAGAGTACGATCTATAAATCTCAGCCTTAGTCTCAAAGTTGAGACTACGCCATTTTTTCTGCTTTAAAGTATGTAGGTACTTACAACTAGGTACTGTAAGTCTACTTGTTAATGAAATTGTTCGTTCAATAAGTTCATTGTACTCAAACATTTGATATAAATAATTTGACATTTCCATGCAGTCGAGACTCGAGAACAAGTCGAGGCGGGCCGCGGGCGGTATTATCTATCTATCTAGGTATCTATCTATCTCTATCTATTCTATCTATATAAATAAAAATGAATGTTGGTAAGCGCATAACTCAAGAATGGATGGACCAATTCGGTTAATTTATTTTTTGTATGTTCCTTAAGTTCCACGGAAGGTTTTAATACAAAAAAAAAAAAACAAAAAATTAAATTCACGCGGACGAAGTCGCGGGCATCAGCTAGTTATAATTATAAAAGCTTTCATCGGGTCGTTATGAAATATTTTACAGAAATATATTATGTAAATACTTTATGCAAAAATTATAGGTACACATTTATTACGTTACATTTCGGACAACCAATAGAATCAAAATATTAATTATTATTATTAAGTATTCGTTTTTAGCCCTGCTACCTGCCTCAATTTTGATTCTTCCCTCCTATTATTCAAATTTTTCCCATCAATTAGCCCATCAGTTATGCACAAATTAGAAAAGGCAATAATAAAAACGTGGCCCCTAAGGTTATGTGTAGGTACATTGCCGTAGGTTGTTATCTACTGACATTCAAACTCGGTTGTTTCGCATTTTTAAATAACAATAGGGGTGCTATGAAAGTATTTATATTTTTATTAAAGTGTTAACCTATACTTAAGGAAATAAGATGTATAAGAAAAAATTTATAAACACATATCAAAAATTCCGAGGCCAGCGGGATTCGAACCCACATCCCTTGGGAATCGCGACCCAAGTGTGTGCGACGCGAGTGTGTTGAATTTTTGATATGTGTACGGGTCGACGTGATTTTTTGCATGAGTAGCTACTTTTTATTCCGGAAAATCAAAGAGTTCCCGCGGAATTTTAAGAACTAAATCCACGCTGACGAAATCGCGGGCATCATCTACACACATCAAAAGTGTCTAGGGATCAACATATATTTTTGCAATAACTTTTCTCCTGATTGATATTAATTAAAATTTTCTTTAAGAATTCATCAAATAAAGTGTTTTCGTTTGTCACAGTAACGATAAACCAAGTCACCTTTGCATTAATAAAGAAATTTGCCATTTTCCTAATAAAGGGATTTTTGACATTTGAACCACTAACATTAAAGTTCGAAAAAAAGACTGAAATAACAGTTTTCTTTAAAATTTTATTGGGTAACTTAAACAATTAATAATCCGTGTTTCTACCGCGAACACTAACAACACAAGAACATCGGTTTGGCATACTCAAAATGAGTTCATCCAAATCACGCTGTGGAATGGCCGCCCATGTTCGTTGCAACAACAAAAAAAGGTCTTCTTGCCACTGGATACCCTACATATTCGGCAGAGCTCTTCTCTGTAGCATATCCCATGCATGCTCAATCGGGTTCAAGTCTGGCGACTGAGCAGGCCAGGGCAGGACATTGATGTTAGCTGCGGCGAGAGTCTGTCTTACAACTCTTGCGGTGTGCGGTCGTGCATTATCATGCATTAACTGAAATAAGGGACCGATTTGCACTTGTGGAGGAACGATGACGTCTGATACAATCGTCTCAGCATAAATTTGAGCGTTGAGGTTGCCTCTGATCCAAATCAACTCAGTTCTTCCGCCGATCCAAATACCCGCCCATACCATGATGGTTCCACCACTATAAGGATGGACTTCCTGGCAGGATTTTAATCGCTGTTGGCGTCCAGGGGTTCTCCAGTGTCGTATACGTCTTGTATCCGGTCTCATACCAAAACGAGACTCATCAGAAAAGCACACGAAACGCCATTGTTCTTCTGCCCAATTTCTGTGTTCAAGAGCCCATTGATATCGAATCCTACGATTGTGCATTGCTATAGGTGGTACCCGTAGCGGTCTTCGGGAATGAAGGTTCACTTCATGCAAGCGGTTTCTGACTGTTTGGTCGCTAATTAAGTTCCCTGAAGAGTGATGAAGCCTCACGGCTAACATCATGGCGGTTATTGTTGGAGCTCTTCGAGTTAAGATTTGAATGTATCGGTCTTGTCTCCGTGTGGTGCAGCGATACCGTCCTCCATGGCGCTCAGCCACGGTACCAGTGCTTCGGTAAAGTGTCCAAAGTCGACTGATAACACTCTGACTTGTATTCAGAGCTAAAGCCACAGTACGTTGCTGGGAATCAGCTTCTATCATTCCCACGGCTCTGAGCATTTCTTCCCTGCTTAAATGACGTCGCCGCTCCATAATAACGTTGGTTTTAATCAGTAGTAGGGAAACAGTAGCACTAATAATGTCTTCAATGCGTTGTATGTTTTTATAGGGAAAATATTGACAGCTGATTTTCATCTTTTACTCGAATTTGATTGACAGTTCCTGATTCAAATTATGAAATGCATCAAAAAGGATCCATATAAATTTATAAAATCATAAATTTATTACAAAGCCACATCTCAATCTCAAGAAATCCGCATAAAAATGCTTGATCCCTAGACACTTTTGATGTGTGTAGTTATTAATATTTTGTACTAGCTGATGCCCGCGACTTCGTCCGCGTGAATTTAGTTTTTTGTTTTTTTTTGTATTAGAACCTTCCGTGGAACTTAAGGAACATACAAAAAAATAAATTAACCGAATTGGTCCATCCATTCTTGAGTTATGCGCTTACCAACATTCATTTTTATTTATATAGAAGATTTGTATGATTCCAACTGGGAAAATTCTACGTGAGAATGTATGAGAATCCTACGTGTGGCTTACAGAAGAGACAATAGTGTCTATTTTATTTTTTTATAGTAGAGAAACGATAAGTTCTTTTCACAAACCCAGCGTGTCACAGATGGAATAGGCGCATCTTTCAACAGTGTCATGTAGGTGCCTACATTCTTAATATTCGTCGCAAGTTCGTAGTGTCGAAACAAAAGTGTTTTGTTGTAGGCGATAGCCAGTTTTTTCTTGGCAAATTCCCTTACTTTAATTTTGTATACTTATTTTTAGAACTAGATGTTCGCATATATTTTGCATTTTAATTGTTAGGATTCCAGCTAGCCCATCTTTAATTACTTTAAATAGTCATCGATGACACAAACACGAAAGTACTGTATTAAAAAAATATTGGTTATCCGTAAGGTCGGTTTACGGACGATAGTTTTACGTGATAACGTCATAAAGAAACATTGATGAAAAATTGCATACTTTTATTAATTGAATTGAATAATTATCACTGAATTATCATTATTTTTTATAATACAAAGAAGAAGTTAATTGAAAATTACAATTTTCTCTAGTCACCACCCCAAGTTTGGGCCGATCGTGCCTCTCTATCGCTTGTTCCGAGCTCTCGCTTGCACGCGCAGGCTCAGGTGAAACGTGACACTTTTTCGTACGTGCAGCCGGTGTTCATCGATTTATAAGACGTTAGTTATCAGTTATCACGTCAAAAATCTCAATAAAATTAGGTACTTAATATTAATATATTATAATATATATAGCTCGATTACCACTCACTCACTGACACACTCACTCACTCATTGACAGGGTTGTTCTCCTAGAAGGAGACAGAAATCGATATAATGATGTAGGGGAGATATGTCCGGGTGGGGGATTCGAGTTGGGGAAAATTATGACATTTCGGAAAAACAAGATGGCGGCCGACGTGATTCTTGCAACTCTTTTGTTTTCCAACCGATTTCTTTGAAATTTTGGATTATTGTAGAAATTAGTAAACGATTAACAGAAAAAGTGAAAAAAATTAAAAAAACAAGATGGCGGCCGAGCTGTGACGTCTCAAATTTCCGACCCCTCTCCTGTAAAATTTTGTATGAAAAAAATTTTTTTCACCCATGGTGTCGTATAGAGCTCAAAGAATGTGACTCGGAGAAAGGTGGAGAGAGCTGATGAGTGAGGAGTTCGGAGACGGGCGAGGGGCACGGCCAGGGTATAGAAGATAGGTGGAGGGTGCTCGACCAAATGTCATTCGAAACCTCGAGCAATTGCCAGTGAGTTGAAAAAAAATTCCAAAATGGCGGAAAAAAAATGGCGGCAAATTTTGTCCGTCTCTCTCTCGGAAACTATAAAAGATGGAGGAGCGGTTTCTCGACAAAAGATGATCAAAACCCGGAGGTCTACCTGGTGAGTAGGAAAAAAATTCAAGATGGCGGATTTTTTTTTCCCATACAAAATGTATGGGGAATATTGAAGGGACTAGAAGTTGGGAACTATGCAAGACATTGATTTTGATAGGTTCATAGGGCTTTTTTTCTTTTTCTTTTTTTCATTTTACATTTGTTTTTTTTCTTTTTTTTCATTTTACATTTGTTTTTTTTTCTTTTTTTTCATTTTTTTTTTCTTTTTTTTCTTTTTTTTTTCTTTTTTTTTCTTTTTCTTTTGTGAATGAGGAGCACGGCCAGGTTATTGCAGATAGGTGGGGTGTGCTCGAACAAATTTTTTGGCAAAAGATGACCAGAATCCGAAGGTCTACTTGATGAGTAAAAAAATCGCGGTCCGCTTTAGCGGGCCGCGCACCCACGCGCCCTACTTGTAGTAATAACACTTCCCGCGAACTGCTTTAGCAGCTCGCGCACCGAGCGAAATAAATAAAGCCGAACAATCGCGGTCCGCTTTAGCGGGCCGTGCACCCACGCGCCCTACTTGTAGCAATAACACTTCCCGCGAGCTGCTTTAGCAGCTCGCGCACCGAGCGAAATAAATAAAGCCGAACAATCGCGGTCCGCTTTAGCGGGCTGCGCACCCACGCGCCTTACTTTTAGTAATAACATTTCCCGCGAGCTGCTTTAGCAGCTCGCGCACCGAGCAAACGCTAGTTATAATATATATAGCTCGATTACCACTGATTCACTCACTGACTGATTCACTCATTGACAGGGTTGTTCTCCTAGAAAGAGACAAAAAACGATACAATGATGTAGGGGAGATATGTCCGGGTGGGGGATGCGAGTGGGGAAAAATTATGACATTTCGGAAAAACAAGATGGCGGCCGACGTGATTCTTGCAACTCTTTTGTTTTCCAACCGATTTCTTTGAAATTTTGGATTATTGTAGAAATTAGTAAACGATTAACAGAAAAAGTGAAAAAAATTAAAAAAACAAGATGGCGGCCGAGCTGTGACGTCTCAAATTTCCGACCCCTCTCCTGTAAAATTTTGTATGAAAAAAATTTTTTTCACCCATGGTGTCGTATAGAGCTCAAAGAATGTGACTCGGAGAAAGGTGGAGAGAGCTGATGAGTGAGGAGTTCGGAGACGGGCGAGGGGCACGGCCAGGGTATAGAAGATAGGTGGAGGGTGCTCGACCAAATGTCATTCGAAACCTCGAGCAGTTGCCAGTGAGTTGAAAAAAAATTCCAAAATGGCGAAAAAAAAATGGCGGCAAATTTTGTCCGTCTCTCTCTCGGAGACTATAAAAGATGGAGGAGCGGTTTCTCGACAAAAGATGATCACAACCCGGAGGTCTACCTGGTGAGTAGGAAAAAAATTCAAGATGGCGGATTTTTTTTCCCCCCCATACAAAATGTATGGGGAATATTGAAGGGACTAGAAATTGGGAACTATGCAAGACATTGATTTTGATAGGTTCATAGGGCTTTTTTCTTTTTCTTTTTTTTCATTTTACATTTGCTTTTTTTCTTTTTTTTTCTTTTTTTTTCTTTTTTTTTCTTTTTCTTTTGTGAATGAGGAGCACGGCCAGGTTATTGCAGATAGGTGGGGTGTGCTCGAACAAATTTTTTGGCAAAAGATGACCAGAATCCGAAGGTCTACTTGATGAGTAAAAAAATCGCGGTCCGCTTTAGCGGGCCGCGCACCCACGCGGCAATTACCACTGACTGACTGACTGACTGACTCACTGACTCACTCACTGATTGACACGATTGTTCTCCTAGAAAGAGACAGAAAACGATACAATGATGTAGGGGAGATATGTCCGGGTGGGGGATTCGAGTGGGGAAAAATTATGACATTTCGGAAAAACAAGATGGCGGCCGACGTGATTCTTGAAACTCTTTTGTTTTCCAACCGATTTCTTTGAAATTTTGGATTATTGTAGAAATTAGTAAACGATTAACAGAAAAAGTGAAAAAAATTAAAAAAACAAGATGGCGGCCGAGCTGTGACGCCTCAAATTTCCGACCCCTCTCCTGTAAAATTTTCTATGAAAAAAATTTTTTTCACCCATGGTGTCGTATAGAGCTCAAAGAATGTGACTCGGAGAAAGGTGGAGTGAGCTGATGAGTGAGGAGTTCGGAGACGGGCGAGGGGCACGGCCAGGGTATAGTAGATAGGTGGAGGGTGCTCGACCAAATGTCATTCGAAACCTCGAGCAGTTGCCAGTGAGTTGAAAAAAAATTCCAAAATGGCGGAAAAAAAATGGCGACAAATTTTGTCCGTCTCTCTCTCGGAGACTATAAAAGATGGAGGAGCGGTTTCTCGACAAAAGATGATCAAAACCCGGAGGTCTACCTGGTGAGTAGGAAAAAAATTCAAGATGGCGGATTTTTTTTTTCGGGAATATTGAAGGGACTAGAAGTTGGGAACTATGCAAGACATTGATTTTGATAGGTTCATAGGTGTATTAAATCTCGGAGAATTAAAAAAGAAAAATATACTGGCCGAATTGAGAACCTCCTCCTTTTTAGAAAGGGTTAAAAAAGGTGAAAGAGTGGTTTTTTTGCCAACTATCCACGCGACCAACTACTTTGGAGGTACGCAGGCTACTTTGGTGGTACGCAGGCTACTTTTAACGTACGCAGGCTACTTTGGAGGTACGCAAACTACTTTGGAGGTACGCAGGCTACTTTGGTGGTACGCAGGCTACTTTTAAGGTACGCAGGCTACTTTGGAGGTACGCAGGCTACTTTGGAGGTACGCAGGCTACTTTGGTGGTACGCAGACTACCTGCGTACCTCTAAAGTAGTCACCATAGAGGTACGCCGACTACTTTAGAGGTACGCAGGCTACTTTTAAGGTACGACAGCTACTTTAGAGATACGCCGTCTACTTTAGAGGTACGCAGCCTACTTTGGAGGTACGCCCACTACTTTAGAGGTACGCAGGCTACTTTTAAGGTACGCAGGCTACTTTGGAGGTACGCAGGCTACTTTGGAGGTACGCAGGCTACTTTGGTGGTACGCAGACTACCTGCGTACCTCTAAAGTAGTCGGCGTACCTCTAAAGTAGCCGGCGTACCTTAAAAGTAGCCTGCGTACCTCTAAAGTAGTCACCATAGAGGTACGCCCACTACTTTAGAAGTACGCAGGCTACTTTTAAGGTACGACAGCTACTTTAGAGGTACGCCGGCTACTTTAGAGGTACGCCGTCTACTTTAGAGGTACGCAGCCTACTTTGGAGGTACGCAGCCTACTTTGGAGGTACGCCCACTACTTTAGAGGTACGCAGGCTACTTTTAAGGTACGCAGGCTACTTTGGAGGTACGCAGGCTACTTTGGAGGTACGCAGGCTACTTTGGTGGTACGCAGACTACCTGCGTACCTCTAAAGTAGTCGGCGTACCTCTAAAGTAGCCGGCGTACCTTAAAAGTAGCCTGCGTACCTCCAAAGTAGGCTGCGTACCTCTAAAGTAGACGGCGTACCTCTAAAGTAGTCACCATAGAGGTACGCCGACTACTTTAGAGGTACGCAGACTACTTTTAAGGTACGACAGCTACTTTAGAGGTACGCCGTCTACTTTAGAGGTACGCAGCCTACTTTGGAGGTACGCCCACTACTTTAGAGGTACGCAGGCTACTTTTAAGGTACGCAGGCTACTTTGGAGGTACGCAGGCTACTTTGGAGGTACGCAGGCTACTTTGGTGGTACGCAGACTACCTGCGTACCTCTAAAGTAGCCGGCGTACCTTAAAAGTAGCCTGCGCACCTCTAAAGTAGTCACCATAGAGGTACGCCCACTACATTAGAAGTACGCAGGCTACTTTTAAGGTACGACAGCTACTTTAGAGGTACGCCGGCTACTTTAGAGGTACGCCGTCTACTTTAGAGGTACGCCGTCTACTTTAGAGGTACGCAGGTAGTCTGCGTACCACCAAAGTAGCCTGCGTACCTCCAAAGTAGCCTGCGTACCTCCAAAGTAGCCTGCGTACCTTAAAAGTAGCCTGCGTACCTCTAAAGTAGTGGGCGTACCTCCAAAGTAGGCTGCGTACCTCTAAAGTAGACGGCGTACCTCTAAAGTAGCTGTCGTACCTTAAAAGTAGTCTGCGTACCTCTAAAGTAGTCGGCGTACCTCTATGGTGACTACTTTAGAGGTACGCCGTCTACTTTAGAGGTACGCCGTCTACTTTAGAGGTACGCAGCCTACTTTGGAGGTACGCCCACTACTTTAGAGGTACGCAGGCTACTTTTAAGGTACGCAGGCTACTTTGGAGGTACGCAGGCTACTTTGGAGGTACGCAGGCTACTTTGGTGGTACGCAGACTACCTGCGTACCTCTAAAGTAGTCGGCGTACCTCTAAAGTAGCCGGCGTACCTCTAAAGTAGCTGTCGTACCTTAAAAGTAGCCTGCGTACTTCTAAAGTAGTGGGCGTACCTCTATGGTGACTACTTTAGAGGTGCGCAGGCTACTTTTAAGGTACGCCGGCTACTTTAGAGGTACGCAGGTAGTCTGCGTACCACCAAAGTAGCCTGCGTACCTCCAAAGTAGCCTGCGTACCTCCAAAGTAGCCTGCGTACCTTAAAAGTAGCCTGCGTACCTCTAAAGTAGTGGGCGTACCTCCAAAGTAGGCTGCGTACCTCTAAAGTAGACGGCGTACCTCTAAAGTAGCTGTCGTACCTTAAAAGTAGTCTGCGTACCTCTAAAGTAGTCGGCGTACCTCTATGGTGACTACTTTAGAGGTACGCCGTCTACTTTAGAGGTACGCCGTCTACTTTAGAGGTACGCAGCCTACTTTGGAGGTACGCCCACTACTTTAGAGGTACGCAGGCTACTTTTAAGGTACGCCGGCTACTTTAGAGGTACGCCGACTACTTTAGAGGTACGCAGGTAGTCTGCGTACCACCAAAGTAGCCTGCGTACCTCCAAAGTAGCCTGCGTACCTCCAAAGTAGCCTGCGTACCTTAAAAGTAGCCTGCGTACCTCTAAAGTAGTGGGCGTACCTCCAAAGTAGGCTGCGTACCTCTAAAGTAGACGGCGTACCTCTAAAGTAGACGGCGTACCTCTAAAGTAGTCACCATAGAGGTACGCCGACACGTGGGCCGCGCACCCACGCGCCCTACTTGTAGTAATAACACTTCCCGCGAGCTGCTTTAGCAGCTCGCGCACCGAGCGAAATAAATAAAGCCGAACAATCGCGGTCCGCTTTAGCGGGCCGCGCACCCACGCGCCTTACTTTTAGTAAAACACTTCCCGCGAGCTGCTTTAGCAGCTCGCGCACCGAGCGAAATACTAGTTATTATTATAATATATATAGCTCAATTACCACTGACTGACTGACTCACTGATTGACATAATTGTTCTCCTAGAAGGAGACGGAAATCGATATAATGATGTTCGGGAGATATGTTCGGGTGGGGGATTCGAGTGGGGAAAAATTATGACATTTCGGAAAAACAAGATGGCGGCCGACGTGAATCTTGCAACTCTTTTGTTTTCCAACCGATTTCTTTGAAATTTTGGATTACTGTAGAAATTAGTAAACGATTAACAGAAAAAGTGAAAAAAATTAAAAAAACAAGATGGCGGCCGAGCTGTGACGTTTCAAATTTCCGTCCCCTCTCCTGTAAAATTTTGTATGAAAAAAATTTTTTTCACCCATGGTGTCGTATAGAGCTCAAAGAATGTGACTCGGAGAAAGGTGGAGAGAGCTGATGAGTGAGGAGTTCGGAGACGGGCGAGGGGCACGGCCAGGGTGTAGAAGATAGGTGGAGGGTGCTCGACCAAATGTCATTCGAAACCTCGAGCAGTTGCCAGTGAGTTGAAAAAAAATTCCAAAATGGCGGAAAAAAAATGGCGGCAAACTTTGTCCGTCTCTCTCTCGGAGACTATAAAAGATGGAGGAGCGGTTTCTCGACAAAAGATGATCACAACCCGGAGGTCTACCTGGTGAGTAGGAAAAAAATTCAAGATGGCGGATTTTTTTTTCCCCCCATACAAAATGTATGGGGAATATTGAAGGGACTAGAAGTTGGGAACTATGCAAGACATTGATTTTGATAGGTTCATTGGGCTTTTTTTCTTTTTCTTTTTTTTCATTTTACATTTGCTTTTTTTCTTTTCTTTTTTCTTTTTTTTTTCTTTTTCTTTTGTGAATGAGGAGCACGGCCAGGTTATTGCAGATAGGTGAGGTGTGCTCGAACAAATTTTTTGGCAAAAGATGACAAGAATCCGAAGGTCTACTTGATGAGTAAAAAAATCGCGGTCCGCTTTAGCGGGCCGCGCACCCACGCGCCCTACTTGTAGTAATAGCACTTCCCGCGAGCTGATTTAGCAGCTCGCGCACCGAGCGAAATAAATAAAGCCGAACAATCGCGGTCCGCTTTAGCGGGCCGCGCACCCACGCGCCTTACTTTTAGTAAAACACTTCCCGCGAGCTGCTTTAGCAGCTCGCGCACCGAGCGAAATACTAGTTATAATATATATAGCTCGATTACCACTGACTGATTCACTCACTGACTCATTGACATAATTGTTCTCCTAGAAGGAGACGGAAATCGATATAATAATGTTCGGGAGATATGTTCGGGTGGGGGATTCGAGTGGGGAAAAATTATAACATTTCGGAAAAACAAGATGGCGGCCGACGTGAATCTTGCAACTCTTTTGTTTTCCAACCGATTTCTTTGAAATTTTGGATTATTGTAGAAATTAGTAAACGATTAACAGAAAAAGTGAAAAAAATTAAAAAAACAAGATGGCGGCCGAGCTGTGACGTCTCAAATTTCCGACCCCTCTCCTGTAAAATTTTGTATGAAAAAAATTTTTTTCACCCATGGTGTCGTATAGAGCTCAAAGAATGTGACTCGGAGAAAGGTGGAGAGAGCTGATGAGTGAGGAGTTCGGAGATGGGCGAGGGGCACGGCCAGGGTATAGAAGATAGGTGGAGGGTGCTCGACCAAATGTCATTCGGAACCTCGAGCAGTTGCCAGTGAGTTGAAAAAAAATTCCAAAATGGCGGAAAAAAAATGCCGGCAAATTTTGTCCATCTCTCTCTCGGAGACTATAAAAGATGGAGGAGCGGTTTCTCGACAAAAGCTGATCAAAACCCGGAGGTCTACCTGGTGAGTAGGAAAAAAATTCAAGATGGCGGTTTTTTTTTCCCCCATACAAAATGTATGGGGAATATTGAAGGGACTAGAAGTTGGGAACTATGCAAGACATTGATTTTGATAGGTTCATAGGGCTTTTTTTCTTTTTCTTTTTTTTCATTTTACATTTGCTTTTTTCTTGTTTTTCTTTTTTTTTTTCTTTTTTTTTTCTTTTTCTTTTGTGAATGAGGAGCACGGCCAGGTTATTGCAGATAGGTGGGGTGTGCTCGAACAAATTTTTTGGCAAAAGATGACCAGAATCCGAAGGTCTACTTGATGAGTAAAAAAATCGCGGTCCGCTTTAGCGGGCCGCGCACCCACGCGCCCTACTTGTAGTAATAACACTTCCCGCGAGCTGCTTTAGCAGCTCGCGCACCGAGCGAAATAAATAAAGCCGAACAATCGCGGTTCGCTTTAGCGGGCCGCGCACCCACGCGCCCTACTTGTAGCAATAACACTTCCCGCGAGCTGCTTTAGCAGCTCGCGCACCGAGCGAAATAAATAAAGCCGAACAATCGCGGTCCGCTTTAGCGGGCCGCGCACCCACGCGCCTTACTTTTGGTAAAACACTTCCCGCGAGCTGCTTTAGCAGCTCGCGCACCGAGCAAATGCTAGTTATTATTATAACATATATAGCTCGATTACCACTGACTGATTCACTGATTCACTGATTCACTGATTCACTGACTCATTGACATAATTGTTCTCCTAGAAAGAGACAAAAAACGATAAAATGATGTACGGGAGATATGTTCGGGTGGGGGATTCGAGTGGGGAAAAATTATGACATTTCGGAAAAACAAGATGGCGGCCGACGTGAATCTTGCAACTCTTTTGTTTTCCAACCGATTTCTTTGAAATTTTGGATTATTGTAGAAATTAGTAAACGATTAACAGAAAAAGTGAAAAAAATTAAAAAAACAAGATGGCGGCCGAGCTGTGACGTCTCAAATTTCCACCCCTCTCCTGTAAAATTTTGTATGAAAAAAATTTTTTTCACCCATGGTGTCGTATAGAGCTCAAAGAATGTGACTCGGAGAAAGGTGGCGAGAGCTGATGAGTGAGGAGTTCGGAGACGGGCGAGGGGCACGGCCAGGGTATAGTAGATAGGTGGAGGGTGCTCGACCAAATGTCATTCGAAACCTTGAGCAGTTGCCAGTGAGTTGAAAAAAAATTCCAAAATGGCGGAAAAAAAATGGCGGCAAATTTTGTCCGTCTCTCTCTCGGAGACTATAAAAGATGGAGGAGCGGTTTCTCGACAAAAGATGATCACAACCCGGAGGTCTACCTGGTGAGTAGGAAAAAAATTCAAGATGGCGGATTTTTTTTCCCCCCATACAAAATGTATGGGGAATATTGAAGGGACTAGAAGTTGGGAAGAAATCGATATAATGATGTTCGGGAGATGTGTTTGGGGGGGGGGATTCGAGTTAGGGAAAATTATGACATTTCGGAAAAACAAGATGGCGGCCGACGTGAATCTTGCAACTCTTTTGTTTTCCAACCGATTTCTTTGAAATTTTGGATTATTGTAGAAATTAGTAAACGATTAACAGAAAAAGTGAAAAAAATTAAAAAAACAAGATGGCGGCCGAGCTGTGACGTCTCAAATTTCCGACCCCTCTCCTGTAAAATTTTGTATGAAAAAATTTTTTTTCACCCATGGTGTCGTATAGAGCTCAAAGAATGTGACTCGGAGAAAGGTGGAGAGAGCTGATGAGTAAGGAGTTCGGAGACGGGCGAGGGGCACGGCCAGGGTATAGAAGATAGGTGGAGGGTGCTCGATCAAATGTCTTTCAAAACCTCGAGCAGTTGCCAGTGAGTTGAAAAAAAGTTCCAAAATGGCGGAAAAAAATGGCGGCAAATTTTGTCCGTCTCTCTCTCGGAGACTATAAAAGATGGAGGAGCGGTTTCTCTACAAAAGATGATCAAAACCCGGAGGTCTACCTGGTGAGTGGGAAAAAAATTCAAGATGCCGGATTTTTATTCCCCATACAAAATGTATGGGGAATATTGAAGGGACTAGAAGTTGGGAACTATGCAAGACATTGATTTTGATAGGTTCATAGGGCTTTTTTTCTTTTTCTTTTTTTTCATTTTACATTTGCTTTTTTTCTTGTTTTACATTTTTTTTTTCTTTTTTTTCTTTTTTCCTTTATTTTATTCTTTTTCTTTTTTTCATTTTTCATTTTCTTTTAGTCTTTTTTCTTTTTTTCTTTTCTTTTCTTTCTCTTTTTCTTTTTTTTTCTTTTTCTTTTGTGAATGAGGAGCACGGCCAGGTTATTGCAGATAGGTGGGGTGTGCTCGAACAAATTTTTTGGCAAAAGATGACCAGAATCCGAAGGTCTACTTGATGAGTAAAAAAATCGCGGTCCGCTTTAGCGGGCCGCGCACCCACGCGCCCTACTTGTAGTAATAACACTTCCCGCGAGCTGCTTTAGCAGCTCGCGCACCGAGCGAAATACTAGTTATAATATATATAGCTCGATTACCACTGACTGACACACTCACTCACTCACTCACTCACTCATTGACAGGGTTGTTCTCCTAGAAGGAGACGGAAATCGATATAATGATGTAGGGGAGATATGTCCAGGTGGGGGATTCGAGTTGGGGAAAATTATGACATTTCGGAAAAACAAGATGGCGGCCGACGTGAATCTTGCAACTCTTTTGTTTTCCAACCGATTTCTTTGAAATTTTGGATTATTGTAGAAATTAGTAAACGATAAACAGAAAAAGTGAAAAAAATTAAAAAAACAAGATGGCGGCGAGCTGTGACGTCTCAAATTTCCGACCCCTCTCCTGTAAAATTTTGTATGAAAAAAATTTTTTTCACCCATGGTGTCGTATAGAGCTCAAAGAATGTGACTCGGAGAAAGGTGGCGAGAGCTGATGAGTGAGGAGTTCGGAGACGGGCGAGGGGCACGGCCAGGGTATAGTAGATAGGTGGAGGGTGCTCGACCAAATGTCATTCGAAACCTCGAGCAGTTGCCAGTAAGTTGAAAAAAAATTCCAAAATGGCGGAAAAAAAATGGCGGCAAATTTTGTCCGTCTCTCTCTCGGAGACTATAAAAGATGGAGGAGCGGTTTCTCGACAAAAGATGATCAAAACCCGGAGGTCTACCTGGTGAGTAGGAAAAAAATTCAAGATGGCGGATTTTTTTTTTCCATACTAAATGTATGGGGAATATTGAAGGGACTAGAAGTTGGGAACTATGCAAGACATTGATTTTGATAGGTTCATAGGACTTTTTTTCTTTTTCGTTCTTTTCATTTTACATTTGTTTTTTTTTCTTTTTTTTCATTTTTTTTTTCTTTTTTTTTCTTTTTCTTTTGTGAATGAGGAGCACGGCCAGGTTATTGCAGATAGGTGGGGTGTGCTCGAACAAATTTTTTGGCAAAAGATGACTAGAATCCGAAGGGCTACTTGATGAGTAAAAAAATCGCGGTCCGCTTCAGCGGGCCGCGCACCCACGCGCCCTACTTGTAGTAATAACACTTCCCGCGAGCTGCTTTAGCAGCTCGCGCACCGAGCGAAATAAATAAAGCCGAACAATCGCGGTCCGCTTTAGCGGGCCGCGCACCCACGCGCCTTACTTTTAGTAAAACACTTCCCGCGAGCTGCTTTAGCAGCTCGCGCACCGAGCGAAATACTAGTATTAATATATATATAGCTGTTCGTGCTGATTCACTGATTCACTGACTGATTGATCACCTCTCCTGTAAAATTTTGTATGAAAAATTTTTTTTTCACTTATGGTTTCGTATAGAAGACAAAAATTCATTCGGAGGAAAATTATGGAGAGAGCTGATGATTGAGGATTTCGGAGACGGGTGAAGAGCACGGTCAGGGTATCGAAGATAGGTGGAGGGTGCTCGAACAAATGTCACTCGAAACCTCATCCAATTCGCAATGAGCTGAAAAAAAATTCAAAATGGCGGAAAAAAGATGGCCGCCATACAAATTTCGTCAGTATCTATCTCGGCGAGTATAAAAGATGGAAGAGTGGTTTCTTGGCAAAAGATGATCAGGACCCAAAGATCTATTTGATGAATAGAAAAAAATCCAACATGGCGGAATTTTTTTTTCTCCATACAAAATATATGGCGAATATTGAATAGACTTGAAGCTGAGAACTATGCAAGACTTTGATACGGTTTCTTTTCAAAATTTGTTTTTATAAAAGAATTCTCATTCTGACAAATGATGAGATATGATGATCGAGGGTTTGGAAGGTGGGTGAGGAGCACGGCCATGGTAATGACGATAGGTGGGGGTGCTCGAACAAAAGTCACTCGAAACCTCATCCAATTGGCAGTGAGCTGAAAAAAATCCTAAATGGCGGATTCAAGATGGCGGCCATACAAACTTCAACGGTGTCTATCTCGGAGAGTATAAAAGATAGAAGAGTGGTTTTTTGATAGAAAATGATCAAGACCTGAAAGTCCACTTGACGATAGAAAAACCGCGGTCCGCTTGCGGGCCGCGCACCCACGCGCCCTACTAGTATATATATATAGCTGCTGGGGCTGATTCACTGACTGACTGATTGATCACCTCTCCTGTAAAATTTTGTATGAAAAAATTTTTTTGCACCAATTGTTTCGTATAGAGGACAAAAATTCATTCGGAGGAAAATTATGGAGAGAGCTGATGATTGAGGATTTCGGAGACGGGTGAGGAGCACGGCCAGGGTATTGTAGATAGGTGGGGGGTGCTCAAACAAATGTCATTCGAAACCTCATCCAATTGGCAGTGAGCTGAAAAAATATCCAAAATGGCGGAAAAAAGATGGCGGCCATACAAACTTCGTCAGTGTCTATCTCGGAGAGGATAAAAGATGGAAGAGTGGTTTCGTGGCAAAAGATAATCAGGACCCGAAGGTCTACTTGATGAACAGAAAATAAAATCAAAATGGCGGATTTTTTTTTTTCTCCATACAAAATATATGGCGAATATTAAAGAGACTAGAACTATGCAAGACTTTGATACGGTTCCTTTTCAAAATTTGTTTTTATAGAAGAATTCTCATTCTGACAAAGAGTTAAGATATGATGATCGAGGGTTTGGAAGGTGGGTGAGGAGCACGGCCAGGGTATTGAAGATAGGTTGGGTGTGTTCGAACAAAATTCACTCGAAACCTCATCCAATTGGCAGTGAGCTGAAAAAAAATCCAACATGGCGGATTCAAGATGGCGGCCATACAAACTTCAACGGTGTCTATCTCGGAGAGTATAAAAGATGGAAGAGTGGTTTTCTGGCAAAAGATGATCAGGACCCGAAGATCTACTTGATGAGTAGAAAAACCGCGGTCCGCTTGCGGGCCGCGCACCCACGCGCCCTACTAGTAATATGTATAAGGCTCTTACATTAAACTCGGCGCGGCGAAACATGATCCCTATGACAGTTCGTGTTAGTGATGGTTCGTGTCTTTGGTCGTGTCGATAATTTTTTTTTTTTAGACAAAGGCGTGGCTTGCATTCAGCCACGTTGGTAAACATGTTTTAAAAAATATTAATGTGCATTTTTAATGTCCATTATGTTGTTGTTGTATTAATTTAAGATTTTTGGCATAGATTAAGTAGGTAAGTAAAACGAAAGTTTCCAACCTTGTTATTTTCTAATAATGTTTAACCCGGTAAACACGTTTTTGCTATATAAGTATATTTATATATATATTTATATATTATAAGTATATTTATATATATACTTTTACTTCAATCTCACTCTTTTACTTTGCATCATACTCAAAATAAATATTGTTTCAGGTTGTGCAGCCAGGCTTAACACCACTCCGCCATTTACAGCCAATAAAATGCTGACATTATTAGAAAAAGCTTGTAGTGAAGTGACTCCGGATAATTGGAGGAAAGCCGTAGAAAAGACCAAAAAACTTTGCTACGATGATTGGGATCGAGATGTGCGATACGACACTCTTGAAGATCAACCATTATTGATAAATGTAAGTGACAGCAGTTGCAGTTCAGATTCCGAGTCTGAGACGCAAACACTCATGTCATTATCAGATTCAGAATAAAATACAGAGTGTAATAAAAGTAAGTGATAATACTTTAGGGTGTGTAGTGTCCCTTATATAGAGTTCACTGGCAAAGTAGCAGCGCTAAAAGCAAAAAAATTTTTTTGTGATTTGCATGGGGAAGCTCATGTGACGCTTGCCCATACAAATCACAAAAAAAAATTTTTCGCTTTCAGCGCTGAGTACTTTCACTGTAAACTATATAAGGAACACATGCAAACCCTAAAGTATTATGACTTACTTTTGTTACACCCTTGACCCTGTGTATGTAAATAAATAATTGTTAACAGATTTTGTTTCATTTCATTTTGTCCTATAGCTGTTATTTTTTAATTTTCTTGGGTATAATATAATCATGTGTGTATGTATGAATGGTATGATCGTAATATTCTGTTCCATTCCATAATATATGAACTAAAATGTGAGTGTGAAAAAAAATTGTGCACTCGTTTCCATTACCGACATTTTTACTTGCCGCCCTAGTCGATAAACGTCACACGACGTAAGTTTTGCAAGACGTAAACATAAATTCAGATTGAGATAACTTCTTGTAAATGTTAAGAAATGTTAAAAATATCAACGGCATATCATTACTAATCGTATAAAGCTACGTAAAATTTATAAATGGCATTTTTAGACGCCCCCAATATGATCCCAATTTAATGGTGACGCCACTACAATGTTAGGTGACATTAGCTGTCAGTGTCATAGGGATCATGTTTCGCCGCGCCGAGTATAATTAAGAAATTGAATTTGCATCCAGTGTATTTGAAATCAAGTTAATTTTAACGAACCTTAATGGACCTAATGATAAAACTAAATATATAAGTACCTAAGTAAAAATTTACGAGGTAGGTACGCCAAAACTAAAGATCTGGCACTTCTTCTATTGACAAGTGGGTCAGCGGTATAAAACAATAGTTGAGTGGTTTTTGAAAAATAAATTTTGTTAGTATATAATATATAAAGCTGCTCGTGCTGATTCACTGACTCACTCACTGACTGATTGATCACCTATCCTGTAAAATTTTGTATGAAAAATTTTTTTTTCAACAATGATGGTTTCGTATAGAGGACAAAAATTTATTCGGAGGAAAATTATGGAGAGAGCTTATGATTGAGGATTTCGGAGACGGGTGAGGAGCAGGGTAGCCAGGTGAGCCAGGGTATTGAAGATAGGTGGGGGGGGAGCTGAAAAAAAACTCCAAAATGGCGGATTCAAGATGGCGGCCATACAAACTTCATCGGTGTCTATCTCGGAGAGGATAAAAGATGGAAGAGTGGTTTATTGGCAATAGATGATCAGATCAGAAAAAATCAAGATGGCGGAATTTTTGTTCCATACAAAATATATGGCGAATATTGAAGAGACTAGACTATTTCAAAAGGACCATGGGCAATTTTGTATGGACCCCGTCCCCACCCTCCAACAGTCACCGGATTTATGTTAATATGTTCATTTGGATCCAAATAGACGTAAATAGTTGGTTTCAGCTTCAAAATCGCTGGGGTTCTTCTAAAAAAAAAAAACTTTTTGTTTGAAATTGATTTATTTTTGTTATTTTTTCTATATTTTATCGTATAAAAATCATATAACAGTAAAAATAACTACTTCTACTCTGTTAGAATAACCCAGGTTTTTTTTACGGGGTTTTTAAAAAGGTACACTTTCCTCTATTAGGTGTTTTAAATGTACTATTTTTGAAATTCAGTCAGACGTTCTTTTTTTGAAATTCATACAGTTATCACGCATCGAGCAGTAAGAATGTGGCTGTCTGTTGAGAAACCTTTTTGCAGAAGGGATCGAAAAAAAACAAAGGTGTGTTATAATGAAATTCAGTACAACATTATATCATACTTTTGAATGATATAATGGTTATTATGACATTGGGTGTTTTAATGTTGGCAATAAGCTAACTGTTTCAGAATCTATTAAAGAGGATTTATAGCATGGGAGTAGATAAATAGATAAATGAGTAGGTATTTTGGAATTAGTCATCAATAATACGTCAACGAAATATTTTTTTGAACGTAAGATACAATGAGAACCCCATGCATTTGGGCATCGTCGCCATAGTAAAAAAATATCATCTTGCCAAGGTCTATCAATTGCGCTACATTTAATTCTTGTTGATAGGGGGGGACGATTCCGCCCATAGTCCTTTGTTTAATAGAAGAATTCTCATTCTGACAGATGATGAGATATGATGATCAAGGGTTTGGAAGGTGGGTGAGGAACACGGCCACGGTATTGAAGATAGGTGGGGGAGGTGCTCAAACAAAAAATACTAGTAACCTCATCCAATTGGCAGTAAGCTGAAAAAAAATTCAAAATGGCGGACTCAAGATGGCAGCTATACCAATCTCATCGGCATCTATCTCGGAGAGTATAAAAGATGGAAAAGTGGTTTCTTGGAAAAAGATGATCAGAACCCGAAGATCTACGTCTTGGTGAATAGAAAAAAATTCAAGATGGCGGAATTTATTTTTCTATACAAACTATGCAAGACGAAGTTTCCTTTTCAAAATTTGTTTTTATGGAAGAATTCTCATCCTGACAAATGATTCGGAGAAAAAATATGGAAAGAAATGCTGATCGAGGATTTGGAAGATGGGTGAAGAGCATGGCCAGGGTATTTGAGATAGGTGGGGGCTGCTCAAACAAAAAAATCTCGAAACATAATACAATTGATAGTGAGCTGAAAAAAAAATGGCGGATTCAAGATGGCGGCTATAAGAATTTAATAGGTGTCTATCTCAGGGAGTTTAAAAGATGGAACAGTGGTTTTTTGACCGAAAATGATCAGGACCTGAAAGTCTACTTGACAAGTAGAAAAACCGCGGTCCGCTTGCGGGCCGCGCACCTACGCGCCCTACTAGTTTTAAATGTACTTATTTCTATTCACTTGACAAAAGTAAGTAGGTACGTTCTATTTTCATCAGACAGCTCAAAACAAATACTTTACAAAATCCGAAAATATATACCTACGTAGGTAGGTATTATAAAAAAGTTATCCTATGGTTCTAAAAAATACGATTCAAAAGCGGATTAAACAAGCAACTTCTTGAAAGTAAGCAATGATGGCACCTTTCTAACTTCATTATTATTACCTATTGTTTTATTTGTTCAAAGGTGGTACTTGTAATGAACTGTCTACTCTATTTAACGTAATTTTTCTATCTACGCTATTTAAATATAAAAATACTCACCTTGCCGAAGCTTCCTTTGCCCAAAACCCTTATAAACTGGAAATCTTCTATAGTATATTTCCTGAAGCGTGGAATAGTCCTTGCAGGAGGGGTAAAGCGTCCAGTTCTTCGGAACAGATCATATGCCGTTGAATGCTCTGTAATTTTATTTATTTAATTTACATTTGTAATTGAAATGAGTGTTATAAAATATTATTATTGAATTATTTAGGTACTTGAATCCGTTAAATATTTTAAAGATTCTAATAATATGTAGGTAACGGTACGTAATATATGTTAACAAAGCCTCCAAAATTATCAAAACAAATGGTACAAAATATCAATTTTGTTTATGAGCAGGGAGGCCAGCGTTAGGTATTTTATATGAATAATTTGTGTATGTACTAATTAAGTAAATAGGTGCCTACGTATTTTATGTAGGTAGTTAAGAATTAAACCTTTTAGTGATTTTATAACGAACCCATCTAAAAAAATAATTACGATTTACCATCAACAACGTGGGCTAACGACCGGTTCCTGTATTCAATCAAAAACCGTAGTGATTATAGTGGTATTCTTTATTATGAAGTAGAAAGGTAGCTGAAATCTATCGATAAATCGGTATTCCAATAAATTTATGGACTTTTTTAAAAATATAGGTGACTTCGAGTAATTAGGTACAGATAAATTAAATATAGAAACTGGACATTTAATTTTTTTATCAACATTCACCAACCGCAACCAACCAAGTTAAACATAGTAGGTATTCCGTAATGTTGCCTTACGGTTATACTTACCGTAAGGCAACAATGCCTCACGAGTAAACATTTTATTACTTTATTACTCGTGTGACGATGCTGTCAGTTATTTTGATATGTTGCAAATTCACGTGCTCTATAAAAATATCTACCAAGTTCAGACAACGTTCAGACAATGTCAAGGTCGTTTAATAAAAGACATGCAAATATTTTAATTAAGTAGATATGATGAAATGAATTTTGAACGATAGATATAATATTATTTTATATTTAATGATTAATGTCGAATTCGTCGTTCGTTAGAGTGTTGATACCTAGTGTAAAAGCTTAAAGAAGGACGAGGATTTTTCTTATACGGATAGTATACCTGTGGGAAAGTAAGAAGACGACAGACTCGACTCACTCGATATTTTAGACTGAAGAAAAATAAACGTTGAGTGATCTTTGGGTTTGGACTAACAAATTCATTCTTATAAAGGACTTCATCAAGCAGTGTCTACTGTTTAGGTACACTGCAAAGTACAGGCTCGCATCTTATCACCTTCTTTGGATATGTATGCAGAGATCAATTCTTGTAGTTTAACAAAGAGTTAAAGAGAAAAAGACAGACCATGAGGGCTGCGATGGACGTCCCACTACATGAGTGATAAAGAAAAGCCAAAGACGACTGGAGACGGTTAGTAATCAAACGTGTGAGAACGTTGCAGTGACGATTACAACAACTGCCATGAGCCCGAACGACAAAAAATAAATTCGTAGTATTTTTTAATGCTACTTAACCTACTTACACTTTCTTGTCACGACTACTCGTATGTTTTAATCTTTTTGCGCTAATAAGTCGTTCAATATTGTGATATTCAAATTTCAAAACAGTGTCAGGAACGCGGAAGCTTTAAATGTGGTATGAGAAACACCAGCATCCCAAGAGAAAGTCCTGACGCGCTGTAGCGTCGATATTTTTAGCCGGTTTTGAAATACAATTCGCTTTTTGCCAATTGTGTCAGGAAGTATTTTATTAGGTACACACGAACTAAAAGTTCTTCTTGAAATAGAGTCTATTGAGAAGCTTGTTTGCATAGACCAAAATAAACCTGACGGTTCATCGAAATAGAATAGATAAAAAGAGCTTTTTAAATAAAAATGAATGGCGCGATGTTATGTTAAATAGAATAATTAATTACATACGCTTAATTTAGTGAAATGTACTATGAAGTTAAGGCGGCAGTGTAAGCAAAGCATCCATTCGTTAGAAGAAAATAATTATGAAAAATTAAGAAGAAAAGTAAAAGAAACCAAGAGGAGATGATTTTTCCGAGCATTTAAAAGTAAATTGTTTATTAATGTCTTACCCAACTCTTGTTCTAAGATGTCGTGGGTAAATGTTTGTGGAGGTGTGATGCCTGCCGAGGTGCTGGGGCTGTCTCCACCTGCAGATAAACACTATAACACTAACTGCCCAAAGTTTATTTAGGGCATACCTACAAAATAGCGGCATATAAATAAGTATGTACCTCAACGAATACATCTAAAAATTCTAATATTCATTATTGTTCGGGATGATCTATGTAAGCCTACCTTTTATATATATAAACTACTAACATCTTCAACTCAAGCAGTCTGTAATACTGCTTCGAATATTATGATTTTTTCGATGAATTCGGGCATAATGTTCGCGAAATCAAAACTCCCAACGAGCAATGCCAACAAAGAGGTGGACAGTCTGGATGGATAAAAATACGTAACGTTTGAAGCTCCGCCAAATAAATCGACGATCATCGTAACTTTCGATTGCTCACGGGAACTACAAGGGCTGGCGTTGATTCTATACGATGATTGATCTAACTGTGTCATAACATAAGCTGATCATTTAACCGTGGAATTGAGCATCCTAATGTTAACAGCCAAAATATTTTTAAATGTTTGATGGTCATATCTAGTTGAAACCATATAGTTGAAGAACATAAAAATTGTAAAAATCAGCTATCCTTTACTTATATTACTTTAATTTGTGTGTTGTGTTTAGAAAGTAAGAAATCTAGCAGAAATAGAAACGTCTTTGTTAATTTCAGTTGCACCGTGTCTATTAATTATTATGCAGTACAGGTGAGCTACGACTGACTGGCGTCTATCCAGACAGCGGCAGCCGCATACTGCGCCCACGCGGTTCTCCACAACATAAACAAACGTGTTTAATCCAGAACTGTTATGGAATAAATTCTACCTATTCAAAGAAGTCTTAATTAGACTTACGAACATTGAGACAAACTTATTTGTTCAAACAATATTATTATCGTTTCAAACATACCTACCTGTCTTTGACGAAGTTCGAGACGCTAAGGCTTCCACAAGAAGTCGCTGGTTCACTCCACACAAATTTGCCGTTAATTTTTCACACTTTCGATGACAGTTAACATCGCAGTCTACAACAAATAGAGCCAGGTTGCGCTTTATTTTTGCTTCCTTACTAGTTTCTTCTTACATACAGACTGTGCTTAAAGCCGTGCAAAGCATTCGTGCAAAAGTGTACATAATTTTTTACAAACTAGTAAATATACATTTTTATATACAACTTAGTTATTTGTATATTGTTAAACGTTACCTTTCTTAGCATGCAGAAAACCTGAAGGCGATGTTGGAGCCGAGGAAACAAAACCCGAGTCGGTAGAGCCCGTTGATATTCTTCCATCAGGATTGTTTTCACATTCGAGAAATTCAGCTGAACCTTGACTAGACCCAGTTTCACCTTCATCTTCATTGCCGTCTTTTTCTGTGTCGTCGTCTGATGACTCATCATCAGATGATTCAGAAGAAGAAGAGCGAATTGTTTGAGGATTCCGTTTCTGAAGAGGGCGTGGTGTAGCAATTAGTGGTTTCAGTGCCTTTTCTTCTTTAGCGGGTTTCATATTAGTTAACATATTAAAAGCGTCGGCAGATGGAACTGGTTTATCTGGTATTTTAGTATTTGAACTAGTCTCTGTGGTATCTTCATTCTTTTTTCTCATATTGCTTGAACTGTCTTCTTTGATATTTGTGTACCTTTCTGCTGGTTGTATTTTGTTATCTTTTATGTTTGTAATTTTTAAATTGACATCGGATATTGCTGGCTCTACTTTATCTTCCTTATTTTCTGCATTAGTATTATCAACTATTACACTCGTTCCTTTTGATGAAATAGAAGAATTTGATATTATATCTAGTTCCTCTGCTTTTATCTTAGTAAGTTCAGAAACTTCGTTAATTATATCCCTCTTCTTTGATGATGTATCAATAGGAAATTCGGTAGTTGTACTATCAGAAATATTTGAATTATCAGAAGTATCGAGTGCAGCACTAATAAGAATCGGTTGAACGTTATTTTCAATCGAAATTGTAGCCATTCTTGTATTCTTATCTTCGAGACAATTTTTTGATTCTCGGCCTACATCGGAATGTTCTGCGGCGGTTTTTTCTGTGTTAATTTGGTCAATTAAATCCTTTGTGAGATTAATTTTATTTTTAGACTTTTCATTATTAGTGTTAGATACTTCTTTTGACTGACTTAATTTTGCTTGTGGCGATGAATTCTGTTTTTTAATAGAATTTTCCTCAACGGACTTCTTGTTTTGCTCGCTAACATAAAATTTCTTGCTGTTCTTTGATTTTGTTTTACTTTTTGTGTCTTTTGTTATATCTTCGTTTTTATTTAAAATGTCATTGGATTTCACCGTGTCTGCTGTAAGTTCTATTTTTTGAGTTCGATTTATGTCTTTCATTTTATTTACTGAGGGTTTTTCTTTTTCGCTGGCCTTGTCTGATTCTCTAGTCTTACAAATTGAATTTTCAGATGGTGTAAGGTCAGAAGTTGTTATTACTTTTGCACCGTCTAAAATATTTTCCTTTATTTCTACATGAGATAAAACTGGTTTTTGAATGACTATGGAGTTATCTTTATCATTCGGAACAGAATATTTTGATAATTCTTTACAATTTTCATCGATGTTTGCATTTGTGTTGTCTTCGAGATCACTTTTAAATTCATTTTTATTCGTATTTTCTTCTTTTGTAATTGATGTTTCAATATTCTTAGATTTTTCGTCAATTATGCCATACTCGCCCACGAGATTTGCATCAGTTATTTCCTCCAATAACGGCGCAGCTTTAGTTTCATTTTCTTCTATATTAATATTATGAGTTTCTTCTTCTGGATACCAAAACAAAGATCGTTTACTATGCTCTTTAGCTTCGTCTAAGTTTTGTTTCCTTTTAATTAAATAAATTGTTTCCCTTTTTCCGATCTTTTCCCAAAAGTTACCATCTTCAGGTTCAGGGGATGTTAAATTATCAGAATTTTCTGTTTGAGGTTTATATTTATCTTTGATTTTTGATTTAATACTTTTTCTATGTCCTTTATGTTTTTGAATATCTTCATTTGATAAATTTTTATCGTTCAAAATGTTTTCTACCTGAATATTATCAACTCGTTTTAGGTTTTTTTTCAATTTTATGCTTTTTCTCTGACTTTCGATATCAGTTGATATTTCACTAAGTGGATTTTCATCTACTGTACTACTAAATATAATATCCTTTTTACATGGACGAGATTTTTCTTCAACAGTAATATTTTCAACAATAAATTTCAATTGCGGAGTTGTTGGTGTAACTTCTACTGTTGATGTTATTTTTGTTTTGATTTTAGGTTTCAAATTTATATTTTTATCTAACTTTTCTTCTACAGGAGGTAAATTTAATACATTAACTTTTTTAGAAATTTCTTTGATACAATCTAATTTACGGATATTGCCACCGGAAGAACATTTTCGTAAACTCCTCCGTTTTGGAAATGTAGGGTCTTTATTGTCTTTTGACGAAAGACGATCGTGTAAAGAGTGGTCTGATTTTGTAGTAATTAAGCGATTTTCCTGATGACATAATTTTCTTTTTTTTGTATCCTCAGACTCCAAATTTATATCACAACAAAGATTATTTTCCGCTCCAACTTTACTTAAATCTAAGGGTGCAGTACTTAAATTCTCTCTCCTAATTAATGAATCCAATAAAGAAGCTTGTTCAGCCAGAAGCTCCATAGAGCAACGTCTATCGAGAGATTTGTTTGGGAAAGTTATTTTATCGTCCTCATTTTGCTTTTCGGAACTCTTTTCACTATCTATGATAGTTTTTGGAGATATTTTTGTACAGTTTTTAGGTTCATCTTCAACTTTTTCTTTTAAGGTAAATTTTTCTACTAACTTAGCTCCTAATGTTTTCTTTTCTTTTTGTGTTTTATAAGCCAAATCATCGGCTAATTTTTCTCTCCATTTCTTTGATTCTGCTTGCTTTTCTAAAACTTCTGATTTTGGCAAATCTTTAGTAGTGATGTTACTTAGTACTTCAACAGGCTTACGTGGAGAATCTCTTTCTCTTCTTTTCACAGTGTATAGTCTTACAACTGCCCGATCACGTTTGATAGTAGAGCGTTGGGGACCAGGTGACGTATCAATACCAGTATCAGGTTTATCATGTCCATTGTCTTTATTTGTTAATGGACTTTCACGTCTTGGTGGCAACCCTGTAGGTACAGTTGAATTTGAACTTTGTGATTTCGTACGATATTTGTCTCGGGACACGTCAATATCTGCAGTATTGATATTTATAGGCCGGAAGGTAAATGTGGATGGCACATAAGTTCTACTCGATAAAGGTATCCTTCGAGGACTATTTATTCTAACCGGGCTTGAGGTACCTTTTTCTGAGATAGTACTTAGCATCGGTGCATATGTACGACCACCACTCGTTAACCATCTCGAACTAAGTGGTGCACGGGAATATCCTCCAAGAGATGAATGAGAACTGTAACTTCCACCGGGGTTTAGATAAGAAGCACTGTACGAAGTTCCGAATGGAGCTGCAGCACTACTATAACTATATGGTGAACTTGTGTAAGAAGACGAACCACTATAATACATGTTGCTTATATGATCGGAATATAGAGGCATAGTAACGCGAAAATACGGACACACGACAATAGCCCGACGATGCCGCCGGGCAGTCGCGCGATTCAGACTGACCGGAGAGCGTGCGCCCGCGCACACCTGCGCATCCCGCCCACTCTGCGTTCGCCTCGTATGCCATGTGATTGATCGGTGACGTAAAATTATCAGTTGTAAGTACTTTTTACTGACACTGTATGGTAGGTAATCTAAATGGCTTTCTATTAAAAAACAAGGATTCATTAATTTTAAATGCTTTAAATTGTTTATCTAAAAACAGCTTAATGCATTTGTTGGCTCGACTCTGATATAGAAAGACGAAAATAAATCATAACATGAAATTCTTATATTTAGTTTCAGTAAAATGGTCTAAAATATTTTATGTTCAACGAATCAGAATAGGTAAGCAATTTTAATTATTTATTACTAGCTGATGACGAAGTCGCGGCTTCGTCCGCGTGGATATAATTTTTAAAATCCCTCGGGAACTCTTTGATTTTCCGGGATGCCTATGTCATCCACGAAATTTGCATAAATCTAAGGCATAAAAATCTATACTAATATTATAAAGAAGAATGATTTTTTGTTTGTTTGTACTGAATAGGCTCTGTAACTACTGGACCGATTTTAACCATATTTTCACCAATAGAAAGCTTAGTTATCAGGAAGTAACATAGGCTATAATTTATTTTCAAAAATATTAGAAACCCTTAAGAAAATTGCAATAATGTAACCCAAAGTAGCAAAATTATGCCTGTAAAATGCATTATGTGGCGTGTGCTGAGAAAACTATTGATGATACATAAAAATTATGTACTACATGATTAAACTACGCATTATTTTCTACAAAAAAGTCCCTAAGGGAATATATCAAACTATCATATTTAAGTCACAATAGTAGATTTTGTGTTCTAAAGTTTAATTAGTTCGCCTTTAATTATTATCGTAGTATTAATTCTTCCTTACTAATACCTATTATAAATGCGAAAGTGTGTTTGTTTGTTGGTTTGTCCCTCAATCACGCTGCAAAAAAGCTTCGGATTGACGTGATTTCTGGATATTTATAGTTGAAAACCTGGAGGGTGACATAGGCATGCCGGAAAATCAAACAGTTCCCACGGGATTTTAAAAACTAAAACCACGCGGACGAAGTCGCGGGCATCAGCTAGTATATTATGATATTCTAAGCAGCGATATCAATATAATCATACAATTTTAAAACTAATCTAGCTTTTGCCCGCGACTTCGGTCCCGCCATCTATTAAAAGAAATCGGGAGTGGTGGTTCCTATATACAAAATTACCAATTTTGATTTTTTCAATTTTTCAGCTGTTCTTTTGGGTTTTCCCTATTTTTGTTCTTTTTAAACCACCCCTTTATTACAGTAAGAAAAACTAAAAAAATTCAAATCGATCAAGCCGATGTTGAGTTTTAGCCAAATCAAAATTGAAAAACCTCTATACCCAATTTTCATGGATAATTAATATCTCCAAGTATTCCCATTTCATGATGATCTACTACTAAGTATATTAATATTGTAATAATATCTTGAATTTTGAAATAAATTACAACTAGTACTGACCTTAATATATTCTTCACTAGGTGTTGCCCGCGACTTCGCCCGCATTTATTCAGGTTGTATATTTAATTTCTTTTTTCAAAAAATCGACTTCAATGGCTAAGATCCTCCTGTACATTGTACATATTATATGTTCTTGTGAGTCAACCGTAAGAGATATAGACATAATACGCTATCACGAACTTTTTTTAGAATTATTTGAGAGGAACTATTCCACCATAGTTTTCTTGTAACTTTAACTACATATTTACGCAGTGCACGCCACAGAAGCTTTCAGATGAGACGATTTTTACCTTAATTCACAAATTATCGTCCTACTGATAGCTTATTTTCGCAAAATGTTCATAAATTATTGCCCTACTCATATAATTACTTTTTCTATTAGTGAAAAATTGGTGAACAAATATATGCATGGAAATCCGTACAATAGTTTTTGAGACTAGCCCGAATAAACACGAACTTATCGCGGTGACGGATCTATGTAGTGATTTTTGATACCTTGGATTACATTATATATTGCTATTTTCGTAATGATCTCTAAATTTTTGAAAATAAAATATAGCCTGGGAAAAAAATTACCCGTGCTACTACGGTAGTATGACTGGTTTTAACACGGGTAACGACAGCTATGTTACCCGCTAATAATGTAGCTTTCTATAAGTTCTATAAGTAAGTTTCTATAGAATTTATAAAATCGATCAAGTATTTTCGTACCACTTGCTCAAAAAAGTGACATTCTGTGCCACAAAAAGCGAACATAACAATAGTCATTTTTAATCTGTTTAAAACAGGGAAAGAAAATTGTACTGAATTTTATTCATCCTCTAGGGGGAGAATGTGATTTAAATTTGGAATACTTACCGAAGTTTATACTGAACTACATCTGTGTTTACACCATCGAGTTTGTATATAAAGCATTATACATCTTTTTGAACAAGGAATACGCATTTATTATGCAGTTACATAGACGAATGATATTTACTACCGTGCAGTTATGATTATTTAAATAAAATTACGAAAACCGACGAGGCCGTATGAGCTTGTTAAGTTGCTTTTCCGACAAAAAAATATTAGTCTAGGAATTTGCCGCGTTTTTGTTTTCTTCAAATACATAAACGTAAAGTTTATTTTAATTTATTTTTATAAATAAGTTAATGTTCTAAAAATACGTTACGATGTTAAATCAAAGCAACAGTGACAGGGAATTGTCGGATTCCATCAGTGCAAATGCTGCCGCAATTATAAATAATTTGCTTCCAACAAAATCCAAGGAAAATTGGAAAAGGAGAAGTGCGAAAGGCCTATCAATTTCAGAATCAGTACTTCTTGTCTATTTTGATTATTTATCCAAGACAAAGAATCCGAATAAAATTTGGTGCCTATACTCAAAAATGTAGCTCTCTCTCTATCAATAATTGGACCAATGCATGTTTCGAATGTTAACTTTTACTTTTAACTGTCATTATTTTAATAAATGCTTATCTCATATTATTATTGTGTTAATTTTTTCGCAAATGGTATGAAAAGTAGAGTATTTCCCTCGGTGATAAAGCTGTCTTAGTCTTGGGTGAACTTAAATCCCTCGCTACACTCAGGACTCGTCTTAAATCCCTCGCTTCGCTCGTGATTTAAGTTCGCTACGCTCGGGAGTAAACCTCGAGTCCTTCGTTACGCTCGCGATTTAAATCGTCACCCGCGACAGAAGACACTGCTTTATCCCCTTGGTTAATAATCTACTATTTTTGAATTTATCCATTACAAACCAACATACAAACAATCAAACAATCAAATCTTTTCTCTTTATAATATTAGTTTAGAAGTTTAGATTAGATTTAGATAAGGTACCTATTTAGGTAACGTATCGTATAACGTACATAAAATAATAAAATTCGGTGGTTTGTGCGATCGAACTACGAAAGACTACGTTAACGCTACGGATAATTTAAGTGCTACGATCTTACTCGTAGCTTGAACCCGCGTAGCGACAAGCGTAGCATCACGTAGCATAAAAGCGGTATTTGGAATAATATTCATACAGGAAACGTAACTTTTTAGTCAAATAAGTTAACTCTTTTTTACCTATTTACAAATAGATATAATGTTTTCACTTCGATTGTATTTTTTGTTTATATTCCGTGATGGTTACGTTGATTGCAAATCGTTTTTTAAGATTTTTTTTCATTGAATTGGCTTAAAAAGTAACTATTCCACCTTTCAAGTGTGGACAGAACAGGATCCTATGCCACTTGTGTCCAGCGGCTCCTTTGAGAACATCCATCCACGAAGTAAGGTATATGTATAATTTATGTTAATTTTTCCTATGAAATTCTATGCTGAATATCATAAAATTTCTTTCACAAAAATATGAAAAATTAAGAGATTAGGTATGGGAATAGTAGGTAAGGGATTTTATTTATTTATTTCATTTTCTTAATCCTCGACTATAAAATTAAAAATATAGCTAAACATTAAAATTCAATCGAGAGAAAACATATTTCAAATCACGATAATCATAAAAATAAATTACTGTCAGTAGGCAAACTGATTATTTATATTAAATTAATTCAATTATTGTCATAATTAATTTTAACACTTACTATCATCATCAACCGATAGACGTCACATACTCGTAAAGCTCTTGAAAGCATCGCCACAGAACACGGTCTTATGCCATCATCATCCAGTGTTTCTCCGTCGTGTGCAGAGATGTGCGTCCAGGTCCACCAAATGGGGAGCGTCTACCAAACACTTATAACATGACATTATAATTTATTTTTAAGCTATTGCATAGCTTTTATCGCGGGCTTTGAACTAGGACAAATACCTAGTTTGAGCGCAGAGACCGAATCAAGAAATTCCGTAACGAAAAAAAACCTAACCGTCGTTCAGTAAGCGTTCAACATTTTACAGGTTCTCAAGTAGCTCTATTTGGCGCAGTGGGCGAGCGGCCGCTTTCTTTACCGTATGGTGTATGATGTCGCAGGTTCGAATCTCACTCGCGAAGAGGTGACAGTTCGCTTTTCTTGTATGTTTGTTTTTTAATTTTTTTTGCATAATTTTTATTAATATATTTTTATTATTAATTTTTTTATTAAAAAATATTGCATAAATATTATAATTGCATAAGTTGATAAAAAATGCTATGCAATAGCTTTACCGCGGCAGTCCCCGAGTGCCACTTAACTTTTTATACATTAAGTACCTACATTAAAAATCTTTCTTCCAAACGTTCTACTCGTAGCAATAATGATTTATTTGGCACCCAAGATGAATTTGCCTTTTCTTCCTCCCGTATCTTAGGTACTATAACTATCTGCAGTATCAGTATCTCCTTTATGTACCTATATGTTCTAACCAGAACCCATAGTACGAGTTTGCACTTCTCACCAACGTAATAAATTTCGAAACAAAACTGTCAGAGCAAAAACAGACTTTGAAGAATTCAGTTTTTTAAGTCGAGGCTTGTGTACTACGAATTTTTATTTCATAGCTTCTGCTTTTGGCGATAGCTGTAAATATTGAGTAGGAAGTTGAGTATTAAACAAGGCAGTTAAGATCCTTTTTACTATGACTAGTGTTTTATACTCGTTTATTTGTTGTCGAGATTTATAAACTTGTACTAATGTAGGGTTAGTAGGATCAGTTTATTATTATAGACACTCTACGACAGGCTGAGGCAGCACATGCTTTACTTATCCACCCTTTATATATCACGAAGACGCTTGAAATCTTGACAAAACTATACTCTCTTGCATCAAGTTTCAATTCAAACGAAACGTCGTTAATTAAAAGATATTTATCTAAAAATATAAAAGGAAAAGGTGACTGACTGACTGACTGATCTATCAATGCACAACTCAAACCAATGGACGGATCGAGCTGTTTGGCATACAGATAGCTAATATGACAGGCATCCGTCAAGAAAGGATTTTTAAAATTCAACCCCTAAGGGGGTAAACTCGGGGTTTCAAAAATCGAACTTAAATTGAGCGAAACCGAGGGCAAAAGCTAATTCAATATTAAAAACACAAAACACACTATAGTTGCTTCATAAAGCTAGAGATAAGTATTTGAAAACAAAACTTCAAGTGCAATCAAAAGTCAAAACGAACGAGCAAAGGTTAAATTAATATTTGTTGTTAAATGCAAACAAACGTGGGTAAGCACAATAAAACACAGTCTGTACAACTGTACTTATAAAATATTCTGTATTCATAATATAGGACTGAACTATGAATACTGAATATGTTAATGTTTCTGCTGAATGTTATTTATCTTTCTTCGTTACCATCTCAACAGCGGTGATAGCCTAGTGGTTAATGGAGATGGCTACATTAAGGGGCAGCGATCGGCGTTTCTGAGACTGCATCGCGTTTTTGCGACTCAAACGCGTTCGATACGATGATAAAAGTAACGAAGGTCAGCGTTTAAAAATCGCGAAATGCCGATGCTAAAAACGCAATCCGATCGCTGCGTCTGACGTTTCTTGTGTGCCACAATTAACATTTCACTCTAGGAGGAGACCTAAATTTTCACAAACCAATAACAATAATAATTGTCTCTGGGTTTTGAAAATTGCTGGATACCTCATTATAACTACTTACCTTCTTATTATGAAAATGCAATGCTAACGTTGATAGGTCTCGAATATCACGTGTAAGTACTCGTGATAGTGACCAAATAAGCGAAGTAAATATTTTTAATACTAAACTAAAAGTTGCCTGCGAAGTGCGATTTCGTCCGCGTACTCAGTAGAATGTGTAAACGTTTATTTATTTAACACACCATAGGTTTGAGTGGTGTGTATGTACCTACCTATACATAACTATGTAAGTAGATAATTTTTTTGCGGAATGCATCTTTGCATATATTCACAATTAGCTGATGCCCGCGACTTCGTTCGCGTGGATTTAGTTTTTAAAATCCCTCGGGAACTCTTTGATTTTTCGAGATAAAAAGTAGCCTATGTCACTCTCCAGGTCCTCAACTATACCCATGCAAAAAATCACGTCGATTCGTATCCCTGTTGCGGCGTGATTGAAGGACAAAACAACAAACCAACAAACAACAGACACTTTCCATTTATAATATTAGTAAGGATAAGATGTTTAAAACTGCATCCGCATAGAAGAACAGGCATAATAATATGATATTGCAGCTTTATTAATACTATGTACTGACAAAGAGAGATGATAAGTCATGTGGGAATCATCTCTTCTCAATAGAATTAAGGACTAATGTCACTTATATTTGGTCACAACTTCCTCATACCTTAATTAATGGACTAAAAATATCATGACAGCAAATTCATCATGGCTACAAAAAAAAATTAGGAAATTACCTTCACACTTAAGGCCTTGCTTAAAGAAACCATAAAGAAGAGCACCACAGTGGTCGCAGAATGTTGGTGACATGAACTGGTGTGGACGAAAACGATGCGGTACGTCTACTTTGAACCTCTCCCTTAAATACTGTAACAAAGAAATTATTTTAAAGTTAAGTACTACCCTTCCACTTCAAGTTGGCCGCTACTTCGCGTCGCGCTTCCCCGCACCGCGCCAGGCACCTCAAGTAGTCAAGCCAGGCCCACTTATATAGTAATACAGATAGTAACGTACCGCTCGCGATTGCCTGGACCGTATTTTTGGAAGTTCCTTATCGCGCGATGCGAAAGGGGTCTAGACGGAAAAAATTAAGACTAAATTGAACCGAAACTTTTTTTGAATGTGAATTTGGCATTGTGTTCAATATTTTCGTACTACAATATTAGATCTCCGTAGCCTTGTGGTTTCTACAGTCGTATAAAGGTCGATGGTTCGAATCCCAGCTCGACAGACTGAATTTTCTATTTTCAATTTTATTTTAAATAATTTCTACACGTGGAATTTTTCCCTAATTTTTTACTGCTACAATTTATTTGCTATAATATTTTAAAAAATTATGTCGGTTTATGCACATTAAGAACTTCGTTCCATCCGGGTGTCCTTTGACACCTCTCAAGTTTTTGGAACGTAAGTTCCTTATCGCGCGGTACGGAAGGGGGCTAGACGGAAAAAATTAAGGAACCGACACTCGACATAATTTTGAAACCAACACTTTTTTGTTGAATATGAATTTTGCATTGTGTTCGTTATTTTCGCGATACAACATTAGGTCTTCGTAGCCTAGTGGCTCCGGCAGTCGCCTAAAAGTTCAACGTCGATGGTTCGAATCCCAGCTCGACAGACTGAATTTTCTATTTTCTATTTTATTTTAAATAATTTCTACATGTGGAATTTTTCCCTAATTTTTTATCACTTATAAGTCATAAAAAATTAGGGAAAGGTTCCACATGTAGAAATTGTTTAAAATAAAATTGAAAATGGAAAATTCGGTCTGTCGAGCTGGGATTCGAACCCCATCGACTTTGAACTGTTATGCGACTGTCGGAGCCACTAGGCTACGGAGACACAATGTTGTATCGCGAAAATACCGAACACAATGTAATCGAAAGGAACTACGTTCCATCCGGGTGTCCCTTGACACATCTCAAGTTTTTTTTTACTATTGTTATTGTCACCTTTTAAATTTTTTTGTTAAGTTCATCAAACAACAATAAACAGCTAATTTATTGTTGTTTGATTACTACTTTTGTTCGCGTGTCATTTATTATACTCTTTGTTTTCTGCGATGTTAAATAATGCGAAAAATATTTTAGTATCTCCATTATGGTATTCCTTATTCCTTTTTTGCGTCGTATTCATCATTGCTTAGGATCGTGACCCCTCTCTAAAGTCACTTAATGGTAGAAGTTCTTTTTGCGGGATAATCATGCGGTTCCTAGATTCATCCATATAGGACACAACTGGAGTTTCGACTTTTATTAGGTTCAACGGAGATGTTATTGATGACTGCAACAGTCAACACTCACGACACACATGACGGCTTGGCTGATTCACTTTGCATGGGTTTTCATTAATGGAACGAATTTAGCTTGTGCGAACACGTACGACTGTAACTACCCGACCTTTCAAGCGTTTCCGTGATCTGTGCTTCAAGCTCTTTGGGAGCGTACATACTGCGTGTAAGTTACTCGTACGCTTGAACACAAATATTTGTGGGATTTAGTGATAAATTTTATCATTTAGGTACATGAATATCAGTGCATGAGGGGATATATTGAAAGAAATATTTCGGATATATCTTTATGTATCTAATATCTAACTAGAGCAGTTATACTGTACTTATACATCGGACCTCCAGTCACTCATACCGACTTGGTCAACGTTGCTTAACCAACAATATATCGACAATAAATAATATATTATGCATCGTCACCAATAAGCCCCATGATTATGTTATTATTGTTTTAAATAGACCTAAGCAGGTGATATAGTTATTATTTTTTAAACTTTATATAAGTTTGGTCAACTTTTTATGCTGGTGCCACTTATAGGGGGTTTACACGGGTCGATTTTAGCCGTGCGGCAAGACACCAGTCGAATTGCCTGTAAAAATCGAATCGCCCGCGCCACCCCATCTACACCGGTCGATAAAAACAGTATGCGACTTGTTCATTTCCAAAGAAAATGTTGAGCAGAACAGACACGTGTTTTACGTGCCGGCATCGAAATGGTTCGTAGTTCGATTATTCAAGAGTTGCTTGAGAAACAAAGAGAGAGAAACAGAAGGAAAGAAGGAAATGTAAATTTTGGATAAGTGGATGGATTTCTCGCGTAGAGTTCTGGGTGATTCGGATACTTTGCTGGTTTAATTGAGTTTGCTGGTTTAACTGTAACTGTATCGTATTATTTTTGACCGAGCGAAGCGAGGTCTCTGAGTTTACTAGAGCGATTTGAACTTGTCCGTCCGTCCGTCCGTCCGTCCGTCCGTCTGTCAGAGCCTTATAACTTTTGAATTACTGAACGTAATTACTTCAAATTTAGATATAATATGTAAACCGATGGCCTCCAGCCGAAAATGGCTTAAAAAGTTATAAAAATCTTTATTTCAGGGGGGCTCTCATAGAAGCGAATGCGAAGAAATTTTTTTTTATTTGCGATTCATAGGTTTTCTGTGAATCATTTTAAAGACAATTTGGAACAGAGTACAACCGTATTTTTTCTTTATTTTTTTCCTAAAATTGACGAAATGGGGGGCTTCCAAAGTGGCGATTTAATACGCTCGCTTGAAGACGCTCTCTGGGAAAATTTTCTATATATTTTCAAGTTGTACTTATTTTCTTACTTCACTTGTATCCTGTACTTGAACAACAAATACTAAAATGATATGAATATTATAAAGAAACGAGATTATTTAATTTTTAATGAGCATCAGTAAATTTCACATAGCTTCACAATAATGCTAATAGATGGCGCAGTCATTAACTATTCCATTGAAGTAGGAGTTACGACTATGATTTATCCCAAAAACAGTTTTGCGTCGACCATTATTATTTAGGTACATAATATAATAACATATTATTCAATTAAAATTATTCTTTAGTTAAATATCATTTTGTATATTTTCTATTCGCGTCGATAGATGACGATTTGTACAGATGCCCCTAACCCGTTTTCACTCGTTAGTAACTACATAATAATTCAATGTTTTCACTGACGTTCCCTAACCTTTACGGGCTACCTATGATAAATTATGTGATGATTACTGTCAACTTCTTTATCACGATCCTGTACGGGACACCTAAAAGGACATTGGGACGGATGTTAGGACTTAGGATTGTGTTTTGGAGCTACCTACGTAAAGAGACTCCTACATAGGGGATGATTTAGGTATGTTTGGTGAAAACGGGCATAATAATAATAATGTCAGTTTTGGTCGTCATGTATCGATTGAATGAATAATCATGGGATACCGTTACCGCGAGGTTCCAGTTCGGGGCGAACCACTAGTTATTCATGGATTTTAAACGATCTGTACCGATAACGTAGCGGAACAAAACAGCGCAAAAGACACCTCATGCGGCGGGCGATCGCATGCAACTGACAATTTACATTGTCGATTTTAGTCACCCGCCGCATGCGGCTCGTCGCCGCACAGCAAAAGTCGGATGGCACGCAACTTGCGATTTTAGTCACTTGCGGCGTCATTTAGACGATCGATTTTCGCCGCACGGCTAAGCCGCACGGCGAAAATCGACCCTTGAAAACCGCCCATTAGACTATTGTTTTAAGGTGAACTCAAATTGTCCTTACCACAGTAGCATCCGAATAGGCGGTTGAGCCGGGACACTTGCCTAGCAACTTGCTGTGACACCGCTTGTGTACCGCGGTCTGACACACGACACACCTGTAGCCTTGTTTGCCGAACCCCCATAGAAACTCTTTACAAAACGCGCAGAATGTAGGCTGCCGGAAAAACTTTGCCACGAAGCGATGACCATTGACGTCATGGACCCTGCAAGGAAAATACATAAAAATTAATAATATCTAATTAATAATGACGCTTTGCAATTAAAATAGATGTAGATAGCTGAAAGGAATGGTTATAATGATTGATAGGATATGAAAACAAATTACCTAAAAATATCTACCAATTCTTTCTTCAAGATTTAAATGCGTATAGTGAATATAAACAATGTTTCAATCACTAACATAATGCAAATGTAGCGAATGGATCGGCCTAATTTCGTTTTCCTTGCTCTGATACTCGAATATTTACTAATTTGAAATTGTATAAAACCGAAATATTAAAACATTGAATTTTGCTTACAGATCTACCTAAATTCGTATAGGTTTTTATTAACCTATCACAGTTTACGAGTAGACAGTTAAATCCCCGATTAATCAGTAAGAGCATATTTATCCATAGTTTGCGTTTCACAATCAAGGATAAGTGCAACCAGCAGTAGGTAGCTTTTTCCCTCTCATCTAAACTGTGCCTTGAATTTTTGTTCTACGATAACCACTAAACAATATTAAACTCCAGCTGGAGTCCAGCTAAAGATAGAATGAGTTTTGTCTGATTTTTTTTTTTATTGTGGGATAGGCTTGCGCTTGACGACAATCAATGCTGGACAGCACTGATGAGGTCTAAGTTGGAGCGCGCTTGCCTAGAAAATGCCTATTCACTCTTGCCTTGAAGGTACTGAGGTTATACGTGGCCGGAAACACAGATGTTGGAAGTGCGTTCCACACCTTAGCGGTTCGATTCAGAAACGTTGAACTGAAGCGTTTCGTGCGAGCAGGTTGGATTTCAACCACGTAAGGATGCCAACGCTCACGATTTCTCGAAGTTCTGTGGTAAAGGGGGCACAAGGTTGTGAAGTACTTGAGCGCACTCTCCAAAGTATATCCGATAGAAGACCGATAGACAGGCAACATTGCGACGGTGCTGCAGACTGAGCATTTTTGCCTGCGTTAGTGACTGATCACCTATAATTCGGCGGGCACGGCGATCTACCGAGTCTAATGCATCGAGTTGGTACTAGGCAGAGCCGTCCCAGAGGTGGCAACAGTACTCCATGGCCGAGCGCACCTGAGCCTGATAGAGAGTCAGGCGCTGCTCAGGCGTGAAGCACCGCTTCACCTTGTTCAGGATACCAAGTTTTTTGGCTGCTGTTTTTGCCTTTGACTCGATGCATTTCCCGAAATTGAGGTTGGGCGAGATGTCTATTCCCAGGAGCTCAATATGGTCACTAATCGGTATGGACACACTTTGGAAAGTTGGAGTCAAGGTAAACGGACTCCTTTTGGCAGTGAATAAACACGCTTGAGTTTTGGTGGCATTAAACTTAACTAAATTGGCGTCGCCCCAATCGGACACCTCCTTCAGAGTTAAGTTAATGCGATTCACCATGGCCTCTCTATGCTCATGGATCTCAGTAGCACTGGCTCGAGAGCTGGACATGTATCTGTCCGTAACAGTGCTGTCATCAGCCTACCCAAAGATACCGGGCTTTAGAAGATCGTTGATGTGCAGCAGGAAAAGTGTTGCGGACAGAACAGATCCCTGAGAAACACCGGCGTTGACAGCCATTAGGTCAGATGAGCAGCCGTTAACGACAACTCTAAATAACCTCTCACTCGGGAAATCAGATATCCAGCTACATAATCCAGTGGGTAACCCGTATGACGGAAGCTTACTGAGAAGACTGTTATGCCAAACCCGGTCAAAAGCCTTTGATATATCAAGAGACACGGCGAGTGCCTCACCCTGTTTCTCAATGGCTTCGCCCCAAGTATGTGTGGCATACACTAGAAGATCTCCCGTGGACCGGTTTTTCCGAAAGCCGTACTGGTGGTCAGACAGAAGATCGTTTTCTTCCAGGTATGCCAGGAGCTTATTGTTAAGCACACGTTCCATAGCTTTACAAAGGATGGACGTGATTGCTATCGGTCTATAATTGGCCGGGTCAGCACGACTCCCCTTTTTCGGTACTGGCTGCACGTTTGCAACTTTCCACGACTTGGAGACATGAGCAGTTTCAAGAGAGAGACGAAACTAGCGTGTTAGTACAGGAGACAACTCAGGGGCGCAACTCCTCAGGACAACTGCAGGTATACCATCAGGGCCACTGGCCTTGCTCACGTCGAGGTTACGAAGAGTTTTTAGAACCTCTTGCTGGTGTATGCGTATCTCCGGCATAATAGAGTCACAAGTTGGAAGGGTGGGCGTGCATTTGTTTCCAGCAAAAAGACGTGAGTTTTCAGCAAACAAAGATGCTAGAAGATTAGCCTTGTCTGTTGCAGGAACAGCCAGTGATCCATCTGGTTTCTGCAGAGGCGGCAGCGAAGGACGGCAAAAACTCGCTTCAACCGACTTCGCGAGGGACCAGAAAGCTTTGCTACCACTGGGGTGAGAGGCTAGCTTACGCCCGATGCGGTTAGTTCGACTGAAGCGAGCTCTCTCCAAAACCCTCTTGTAGGATTTGGCGGCAATATTGAATTCTCTTTTCTTGATTTTGACATCCGGAGCTTTGAGAGCGCGAGCGTTCGCCCATGATACAAACGCTGTATGCTTACGAGCCTCTGCAACAGCGCATTCAGCGTTGTACCATGGGGGTGTCTTACCATTGGGCGATACGTCTGAAAATGGTATAAAGTATTCCATTGCCTGGCGTATCACATCCGATATAGCACTCCCACAGCTCGACGGATCGTTAGTAGAGAAACAAACTTGCCGCCAAGGATAAGATGCAAAAAAGTGCCGCATCTCATCCCAATCTGCTGACCTGTATCGCCACACCCGTCTTTTAACTGAAGAGTCTGAGGACGGAGGATAAAAATTGGATACAGTTTTCACAACACAGTGGTCTGATGACCCCAAGGGGGAAGAAACTGAGACCGAAAACCTGTCTGGATCAGTTGTCAGCAGAAGGTCCAAGCAATTGGGTGTGTGTCCATCAACATCTGGTATCCGAGTGGCCTCCTGGACCAGCTGAGAGAGATCTAGCGATAGTGCAAATTTGCGCGCCTCTCTCCCGGCATGGTCAGTTTTTATGTATGGGAAGAGCCACTCCTGGTGGTGGGTATTGAAGTCTCCCAGAAATACCAGCTGTGCGGCAGGATATCGATGTTGGACGATGTCAGCCTTTTCGCCGAGGTAGTTGAACAACTGAGTCGTCTCCTGGTCACCGCTATGCGAATGATAAACGCACGCATATACTGTTTGCTCACAACCTGTATCAACCAAGCACCACAGAACTGAGAACTTAGGTACCTCCAAATTACGGAGACGTTGGCAGCAGATATTGTCACGAGCGTACAAACAAACCCCTGCGCGAGCTTTAAAATTATGCTCAAGCGAATACCCGGGGTACTGCAGGTACGCTGTGTCTGCTGGGCTCTGAATTTGGGTCTCCGTGAGAAAGAGTAGGTACGGCTTTGTTGTCTCAAGATGGTGGTGGACAGCATTGAGATTAGAGTGCAATCCTCGGATGTTTGAGAGGTGCACTGAAAAAGAGAGGATGTGCAGCCGCTGTTTAAAACCATTTCTCTTTTTGTTGCGCTTCATTTTTAGGGGGAGTGAATAGGTTTGGGGAGATGGAAGTTGTACGAGATGCTGCATTCTTGACACCGTGACCCAAATCGAAACAGTGCTGATGGTAGACTCAACTGGAGACCGCGGGGACGCCCGAAGCCCCCTGGAAATCGCCATCGGGTCCTCTCTCCGGTCGCCAACCGGCACGATGGAAGCCATTCCAGGATTTTTCGCCAAAGGTGGCGGGGCAGCCTTTCATAGGTGTCGAACCTACTAATTGGGCCCCCAACTACCTGCGGTCGGCCAGCGAGCGGTGCACCGTGCTTCGGATCCCGCTGCTCTCCAAATTGAGCCGCCCGGCACCGTCACAACTCAGATCAGAACCTGTCATCAAAATGCAACACAACTGTACAAACCCATTTCCCCATGAATGGCTGCAGCGAACAACGCACCGGAACACGACACATCCCATGACGCGACGAATCGTGTCACAAAATGAGTCATTTAGCGGTTCGACTTTGTTTGCTGGGTGGTGATACTAGCCACGGCCGAAGCCTACCACCTATGATATTGTTGCTCAATTAGCACCACCCGGGGGTCACGTGTAGGGCAGCGAGAATTTGAACCTGATTTTAGTAAAACCTACGGACGCGAGCAACTTTAACCCCCAGTTTTGTCTGATTTTTAGGGTTCCGTACCAAAATGGTAAAAATGGAACCCTTATGGTGAGACTTTCTCCGTCCGTCCGTCCGTCTGTCACAGTCGATTATTTCAGTAACTATTAAAGCTATCGACATGAAATTTGGCATAGTTGTGTATAATAGTGGCCCAATATCATTGGAATAAAGAAAAATCGAAAATTATTTTTAGTTTTATTAAAAAAGGGGGAAAATCGAGGGTTTGAAATTTCAAAGTAAGATAACTATACCGAGTGGGGTATCATATGAAAGGCCTTTACTTGTTCATTCTTAAACAGTTTTTTATTTATTTCTATATATAATAGTTTTTGAGTAATCGGCCAAAATGTCGAACAAAATACCGTTCCCCCCCCCTTTATCTCCGAAGTTTACCAATCGAAAAATCTGAAATAATTATCGTCAATAGAGGTTTATGTATATTTTACAGTAAAAATAAAATCAACGCGAAAATTATTTTAGTTTAATTAAAAAAGGGGGAAAATCAAGGGTTTGAAATTTCAAAGTAAGATAATTATACCGAGTGGGGTATCATATGAAAGGCCTTTACTTGTGCATTCTAAAACCATTTTTTATTTATTTCTATATATAATAGTTTTTGAGTAATCGGCCAAAATGTCGAAAAAAATACCGTTCCCCCCCCCCCTTATCTCCGAAGTTTACCAATCGAAAAATCTGAAATAATTATCGTCAATAGAGGTTTATGTATATTTTACAGGAAAAATAAAAGCAACGCGAAAATTATTATAGTTTGATTAAAAAAGGGGGAAAATCGGGGGTTTGAAATTTCAAAGTAAGATAACCATACCGAGTGGGGTATCATATGAAAGGCCTTTACTTGTGCATTCTAAAACAGTTTTTTATTGTTTTCTATATATAATAGTTTTTGAGTGATCGGCCAAAATGTCGAAAAAAATACCGTTCCCCCTCCCTTATCTCCGAAGTTTCTTCTTCTTCTTCTTTATCAACCGATAGACGTCCACTGCTGGACAAAGGTCTCTTGCATGGACTTCCACAGACCTCGGTCTTGCGCCGCCTGAATCCAGCGGCTCCCTGCGACTCGCTTGATGTCGTCGTTGTAAAATCTGAAATAATTATGGTCAATAGAGGTTTATGTATATTTTTCAGGAAAAATAAAACCAACGCTCTAACTAGCATAGTTTTTTTTATATTAACATTAAACATCTACAAACAAAGTTAACGATAATTAAGCAAATTAATATAATATTATCGTTTTACTTTTACTTTTGGAGTACGGAACCCTCGGTGTGCGAGTCCGACTCGCACTTGGCCGGCTTTTTTTATATTGCATGTATTATACCTTGGTTAGGTAGGTATATGTACATCATCATGAGCAACCCATCAACGGCTCACTACTGAGCGCAGGTCTCCTCTCAGAGAAGGGTTATAGACTATAGTCCACCACGCTGGCCCAATGCGAATTGGTGGACTTCACACACCTTCGAAAACATTATGAAGAACTCTCAGATGTGCAGTTTTCCTCACGATGTTTTCCTTCACCGTTGAAGCAAGTGATAGTTAATTGCTTAAACGCACTTGACTCCGAAAAGTCAGAGGTCGATCCGGGATTGAACCTGCGACCCCCCAAATAGGAGACCACAGTCCTAACCATAGGCTATCATTGCTTCTATTACACTGCTTATATGTACATTGTACCTACCTATCTTTAGTTTAGTCTCGGAACGAATTCTTATGATTTAGAAACGCGCATTGAATATAGGTCATGTAAGCTCATGTAAGGCACAGTTCTAGAAGTCTAGTAGATTCGCAGACCACAAAATACTGTGATAATATTATAAAATATTTGACCTTTGGAAGTTTATTGGTTTGTCCTTCAATCTCTCCGTAACAAAGCTACGGATGGACTTGAAGAGTGACTTATGCTATTTTTTATCACGGAAAAACAAAGGGTTCCCGCGGGATTTTTAAAAATCAAACTTCACGCGGACGAGATTCAGCTGCCGTAATTTACATTTTTCACAATTCCAGTGGCTATGGAAAGTTGTTAACTATAAGAACTGTCAAACCTGCGATTTGGCACACAAAATGCAGGTATTTGACAGTTCTTAGTAGCTTATGATAGCCTCTGAGATAGAGAATCTCAGCCACCACAGGACTATGAAAATAAAAAGTTGTGTGGTGTCGTGGGACACCAGATAGGAACGAAGTTATTTTTACAAAAATATTTATTTCAAGTTCTATTCGAGGTATATTGAAAATAATTATTCGGGTTTACATTTTTTATCATGATTTTTTTATCGATAAAAATCAAATTGACCCCAGGGAAGCCTAAATATCGATTTTATAAAATATTAAAATTAAAATAATTTTATAAACTAAAAATGAAAATAAAATTGCGCGCCCCCGGGTGGGCTCGAACCACCAACTGCCAATTACGCCACGGGAGCGATGCACAACTTGTTGAAATTATTATATAAGATATTTTTTAGGCCATCAAATAAAAGTGTCGTTACAACTTTTGGTCTTCATTTTTAAGACCAAAAGTTGTAACGACACTTTTTCCGTCTAGCCCCCTTTCGCAACGCGCGATAAGGAACTTCGTTCCAATAATAGTAAATAGGTATATAATATTTAAATGCTTACTTATGGTGCTTGATGGCGCCGCGCCGCTGGGTGATGCGCTTGCCGCGGGAGCGACGCACTTCCGGCTCCCCGTCGCGCCCGCCGCCCGCGCCTCCCGCGCTCGGGAACCACTGAAAACACGCGTTCACAACAGCTTAGCTAAATAAGCACTCTTCTTCGACTAAGCCAGGGATTCTCAAAGTGGTCGATTCCCCTTGGGGTCGAAATCGGTTTCCCAGGGGTCGACCTAAACAAAAACTGATTTTGGGGGTCGAAGAGGTCTAAACATCGACCCCTATTAATTAACACAAGAGACACTGTATAAGTTGTGTTAAATGTGTACTACTTAACTTGTTATAAAAATGACTAATATTTTAGTAGGAAGTATGTCTATTTATTTTGTTAAATTTTGATGAGAAAATGATGTTAAGTTTACTAACTTAAGGTGGAAGACAAGGCTCTGCCCACGAAATTCAAATTTAATTTGGTTTTTCGCAATTTGTAAACTAATACGACAAAGTATGCTTATGGCATTCTAATTGCGACAATGGCAGTATCATATTCACAGCTTTATATAAAGAACTTTACTTGAAAGTGACCAGTTTAAGAAATCAATCAAAATACTGAGTTGGACGTGAGTTACTCACAAATTAGTCGATATTTTGATTAATTTCTTAAACTGGACACTTTCAAGTAAAGATTTTTATATAAACCTGTGAAGATGATACTGCCATTGTCGCAATTAGAATGCCATAAGCCTACTTTGTCGTATTAGTTTACAAATTGTGAAAAACCAAATTAAATTTGAATTTCGCGGGCAGTACCGTGTCTTCCACCTTAACCAACCGCAGTTTTTAAGGTGGATTATACGAGTCTGCCCGCGAAATTCAAATTTAACTTGGTTTTTCCCATTTTGTAAACTAATACGACAAAGTAGGCTTATGGCGTTCTAATTGCGCCAGTAGAATTATCACCTTCACAGGTTTATATAAAAATCATTACCTACTTGAAAGTGACCAGTTTAAAGGTGGAAACAAACTATCGGACGCGGCTGACGGACGCGGCTTACGGACGCGACTTATAGGGGATCTGGTTAATAAATGTGCACTGAACTGTGCAAACTATCGGACGTAAGTCGCGGACGTGACCTTGAGCGTTCGGACGTCCGAGAGCTATCTGGCCCGCTGGATGCGAAAACGTCCGCGGACGCTATGCACGGGGTGCGGGACGCATCCGTGCGTCAGAATGACCACAGAGAAGGACTTTAATGAATATTCGGGAGCTCGCACGTTCGTGCTAAAGAGAATATAAAGTACACTACGATTTTACGTGCGTGACATTAGTGATTAAATTCTGCGGGCAAGCCGTCACAAGATCCTTTTAATGCATTTTCAATAGATTATATTAATGCCATTTCACTAGACATGTTTCTTCGACGAAGAATCTTCGTCAACAGCAAAGACCATCAATTAGACATAGTCGTAATTCCTTGTTCCATGTAATAAACACTGTGTCTGTAGAATATTCTGGGGTTGGGTCTGTGGGCGCTCGGACGAATCCGCAAGACGCGTCTTAACGACTGTGCACACTTATCAGTCGCATCCGTAAGCCGCGTCCGTCAGCCGCGTCCGATAGTTTGTTTCCAGCTTAAGAAATTAATCAAAATACAGAGTTGAACGTGAGTTACTCCCAAATTAGTCAGTATGTAGGTAGGTAACCGTTCTGCTTGCTCTATAAATGCTAATGTTTACAAATAACTACACTAGCGGCACGCTATGATGGCCGGTTTGACGTTTGTCCGCTCATGAAGTTCCGTATTAATTGATAACGACTTTGAAGGAAATAATTGTATTACTTTATTGACGATAGTGATGTGCAGAGATTCATAAATTTTATCGAATGTAGTTTTAGGTTTAGGACTCAAAATTTATTTATTAAATTGATTTCTAAAATGTATACAAGTGTAGAAAAATCAGTTTGCACCATTTAAGGGGTGAATGTACTTGTGAATATGAACAATTTTCACTATGTGGACAAACCTCTGAAATCGCAAAAAAATATCAGCTGTTTCATACAAAAGGTAAAATTTTTATTTTTATATGATATATACCACAACTCGGCATTTGGTTTTCTAAATTGAAAATTTTTAAAAATGGAATCTAATACGATCGTCACTTAGGATCGCTGGCTAGCACAACTACTACCTCCGGCAAACTCGCGTCAATGCTCAATGCAAAACAAAGCAGTTTCGAATTGACGTTGCTTCGAAAAGTATAAACTGTCAGTGCAATGCGATTGTGATATAGTTTTGACCTGGCTTTGGATTTCAAATATTGATACTGCATTACTGTTGACCCTTGCTCGTTAATTTGGACTCTGTTCAAGCCCTTTGTTGTGGATTTCGTCGATATGACCGAACGTACGCAGAGAACTGTTCTAAATAGTCAGACACGTGAGTTCGTAATACGCCTTCGTAACTATTTCGATCGTGAAGCTCAAAATGGAGGGCCAATTTTACCTATAACGTCAGTGGTTGAACGCGTAGCTGATGCGCTTAATATTGGACAACGAACTGTTAGACGGATAACTAAAAAAAAATATGGCGAGACTGGCACAGAAGAAAATAAACTTCACACACCAAAAAAGAGAAAACGAGCAAAACCAGTCGTAGGCATCGATAGCTTTGATGCCGATGCTATCCGAAGACATGTTTACGGCTACTATTTACAGAAGGAGTATCCAACAAGAAAAAAGTTGGTGCATTCACTGAAGGAAGCTGGATTATTCTTCGGTGGGGAAAGTTCTTTAACGAAGATTTTGAAGACCATTGGATCGATACAAAAAATGTAACAAACGCAAAATATTGATGGAAAGATTTGATATAGCGATGGCAAGGTATACTTTTTTACGGCAAGTGAAAGAAATCAAAAATTGGCAAAATGTTGTGTTCTTGGATGAAACATGGCTTAATGCTAACCATACTGTAGGCCGTTCTTGGAATGATGACACAGCAGCATCTACTTCCAAAGTTCCTGTAGGAAAAGGATCGCGACTTATAATTTGTCACGCCGGAACCATCAACGGGTTTGTCGAAGGTTCTCTCATGGCTTTTGCGTCAAAAACCACTGGAGACTATCATGAAGACATGAATGGAGAAAAGTTTACTGAATGGTTTACCTCAATGTTGTGTAGCCTCCCTGAACCATCTATTATAATTATGGACAACGCCCCATACCACTCGATGCAAATTGACAAGCCACCTGCCCAATCCCAAAAGAAAGCTGATATCGTCGCATGGCTTCGTAAAAATGGCGTAGATGCAAACATGAATATGTTAAAAGCGGAATTAGTACGTCTTTTAAAAGAAAACAAACCAACCAAGATCTGATACGTCATTGACGAAATAGCATTAGAACATGGGCACAGAGTTATACGGTTACCGCCTTACCATTGTGAGTATAATGCGATTGAGTTGGTGTGGGCTCAAATTAAGGGATATGCTGCAAGACACAATACAGAACCCCCATTTACCACAAAAAAAATGCTAAAATTATTAGAAGAAGCTTGTGAACATGTGACTAAAGGAGACTGGGAAAAGGTTGTGAATAGAACTGTTAAATTAATAAGGGAAGATTATGAAAGAGATGTGAAAATAGATAATATTATAGAAAACGAACATATAATTATTAATGTAGGTGATGATAGCAGTGACGACAGTGAAAATAGTAGTATGGACGAATCTGATTAATTATGGCCTTTTGTGGCACCTTTTTTGGTATCTTTTGTATTCATATGTTTCTTGTGTGCATATAAAGTATGTATATTCATTTTCATTCAAATATTCAGTTCGTTCAAATAAATTAAATAAACATATACATTTTTGTTTTATTAAACCTATTTAATCAGGTACAAAAACAAAACTTAATTGTTTTTTGTTCGAGAATAAATTGACATTCCACATCACTATTGTAATGTGTCAAACCGGCCATCATAGCGTGCCGCTAGTTTAGACTCACTATAACTACTGATGTTTTAAATGCTATAAACAAGAAAAATGACATGACACTAATAGGTATACTGACATTCGCTAACGTACCCGAAACAAAGTCGACATTCCACGTCCGGGTCAGCAACGTCTCGACACATCGCCAAATTACATGTCACTCTTTTTTTATTTTATTTTTGTTTATATACCAATGTGCCGCCCTTACAACCAGAGTCTTGCTACTAGTTGCCGGTTTTCGCAAAGAAAACGCGTCGTCACCTCAAGGTCTTTTTCCTGAATTCCCTGGCAAGAGTCCGATTTGATCCGCAACAATTTGCGCGAATGGCATATCTTGAGAATTTGCTTGACATGCCCGATTAATTTGTGTCGATTCGATCCGTTGCCGTGACTCATTCACAGTCCAAACTGCTTTCATTCATAAAAGTAAACTAAAATACTACGAGTAGTATCATAATTTCTATAATATATCGAGTAATCTTAATTTCTATAAAAAATGCGTGAGAGTCGTGTGAATGTATTTTCTTGATAAAATTATAATATTTAAGAGTAAAGAGGAGTAGGTAGGTACTTATAAAAAACTTGAGAGGTGTCAAGGGACACCCGGATGGAACGCAGTTCCTTTCGATTAATCAATTTGGCTTTGTGTTCAACATTTTCACACTATAATATTAGATCTCCGTAGCCTTGTGGTTTCGACAGTCGCTTAAAACAGTTAAAAATCGATGGTTCGAATCCCAGCTCGACAGACTGAATTTTCTATTTTCTATTTTATCTATACATATAATAAAACAGAAACGAAACCAATTCTGTAAGTACATTTAATAGATTCAAAAAAGGGTTTTTGCTTCTAATTGTGTTCAAGATTCAGATATCAAAACAGAAGCTAAATTTTTTTTTGTCTGTTTGTCCTTCTTTCACGTAAAAACTACCGCACATATTTCTACAAAATTTTATACCGTGGTAGCTTATTACTCGGGTCAACATCTAGGCTACTTTTTATCCCGGAAAATCAAGGAATTTCCGAGGGACTTTAAAAACTAAATCCACGCGGACAAAGTCGCGGGCATCAGCTAGTTTTAAATAAGTTCTACATGTGGAATTTTTCCCTAATTTTTTATAACTTATAAGTTATAAAAAATTTTTTATAACTTATAACTTATAAGTTATAAAAAATCAGGGAAAGGTTCCACATGTAGAAATTGTTAAAATAAAATTGAAAATGGAAAATTCGGTCTGTCGAGCTGGGATTCGAACCATCGATTTGCATCGATCGACTGCCGAAACCACAAGGCTACGGAGACCCAATATTGTACCGCGAAAATACCGAACACAATGCCATATTCATATTCAAAAAAGTGTCGGTTTCAAAAAAGTTTCGATCCGTCTAGCCCCCTTCCGCACCGCGCGATAAGGAACTACGTTCCAAAACGCGAGAGTGGATAATATAGCTGTCGAATGCGTCCGTTAAGCAACTAAAGACTACTAACAAGAATACCTTCATGATGCCTTCAAGTTTCAGCACGTTACAGTTACGTATACGTTACATATACGATCCCATCAAACGTTTAAGCGCGCTGTTCTTCTATTTATATCCATGCATTTACTGTTCGATACTACGCCACTCAACCTTGATTCTTACCCAATTTTCGACTTGGCTGTTCCAGTTAACCAGATGCTATCACAATAACTGTTGTCTAACATTAATCATTGTTTTACTTGTCGTCATGGTCATAACTTTTACTATAGGTACTAGTGGTTCGCCCCGAACTGAGACCTCGCGGTATCCCACAATCATTCATTCAATCGGTATAATAATAATAATTATTATTATTTGTGTTTGATAATTGAATAACATAATTAGTTGTCTTGTTAAACAAAATAATAATAATAGTTGACTCAAAACTGTTTAATTGCGACAGTCAATCAATTAACATTATTATTTATTGTGAAGCTGTGTTGAAAATTCACACGTCTATAATATTTATCTAATTTTAGTATTTGTTGTTTCTCTACTTTGAAAGCCCCCCATTTCGTCAATTTTAAGGGAAAAATTTAAAAAAAATGTACTCTGTTCAAAATCATCTTTAAAAAGATACGTCGTAAGGTTGGTTTAATACTCAGAAGTCGCAAGCCTATGTAACGCAACGAAAAATATTTTACTTCGCATTCGCTTCTATGAGAGCAGAGCTCCCCTGAAATAAAGATTTTTATAATTTTTTAGGCTATATTCGGCTGAATGCCATCTGTTTGCAATTATTATGTTTAAATTTGAAGTAATTACGTTCAGCAATCCAGAAGTTATAAGGCTCTGACAGACGGACGGACGGACGGACAAGTGCAAATTCACTCAAGTAGACTCAGAGACCATCGCTTCGCTCGGTCAACAAACATTTCTAGTCGTATATTACTTTTAGTATGTTAATTATTTCATAAAAGCAAGAATTTCGAATTAAATAATTTCTTCCCTTGTGAGATTTTAACACCAAGTAGGTATTTCATTATTATATCACAGTAATAAGGTGAACCTTCCTTACTCTATGATTATATCTTTTTAACCCAGAGTTAACTGCTGCTTTGACAGATTTCGTATAAAGCTTCTGTCAAAATTACACATTTATTCCAGGGTTAAACGTAACCCGGCGTTTCTGCAAGTGGGCTTTAGAATTGCTTAGAATAGAATTAAATAAAAAAAATTGCTTAAGAATACAAGCAATTAGCTCTTAGATACGTAATGTTATGAATAAAACTAGCTTTCGCCCGCGGCTTCGCTCACATTAAGTTCGATTTTTCAAACCCTTACATTACCCCCTTAGGGGTTGAATTTTAAATCATAAACATGTCTTAATATTCAAGGGTTTAATTTTAAAAATCCTTATTAAGCGGATGCCTATATTAAAGAGTAGAGACATATTTGTCAAACAGCCCGAACCATCCAGTGGTTTGAGCTGTGCGTTGATGACAACCTTTGCCTTTTAAATATACCTACATATTTAGATTTGGGGTTTTTGTTAAGTACCTAATAAATTATTATTTATCTGGTACTAACTGAACTATAGTAGTTACCGTTGTACGTTTACGTATTGTAGATAATATTTGTGCGAGCGCGCGTGTATTCCATATGAACCCACTAGAGCTACGTGTTACAAAGCTTGTGGAAATATTTACATCTGAGCCGCTGATACACACAATACCTATGCTCCTTTGTGTAGGTATCATGTATGTTACGTACTCATTGTACTTACTATTGGACTGGGAATTTTAGGTGCAATTTTATACACCTTTGCTATCTGATATCTCCCAAAGCCACCATGATCCAAACTTTTCTTACCTTAATGGGGGGCACACGCAGAGAAACTTTCAGCTTTTATAAAATGATGAAGGTCTGATCGGCCTGGGCTCCCAGTCCATATGCATTGTTTGCTCCCAATTATTTGATGCGTCTTTTTAATAATAAAAAACTAGGTAGGTTGGTATTCACCTATATTAAGTAATAGGTATTCACGTAGGTCTAGGCTTATGATAGTTTTTACTTAGGAAACCTTGTATGAAAAGGCTATCTAAATGAAAGGGATTTTGCGAATGAATCCTTACTAATGTTATAAACGCAAAAGTGTGTTTGTTTGCTAGTTTATTCTTCAATCACGTAGTTGAGGCCCTTGAGAATGACATAGGTTAGGTACCCGACCCTTTTTATCCCGGAAAAACAAAGGGTTCTGGCGGGATTTTTATAAAACCTGAATCCAAGCGGACAAGGTCTCGGGCAAAACTAGTTTGTACCTACTTTACTGCTTCCAACAGCTTCGGAATGTTGCAGACGACAGGTCAACAAACATAGTACCTATAGGCGTGCCTATCCACTTGTGCAGGCGTAAATCACGATGAAAGCTTTTATGCGAACATCGCAAATAACGACGCTGAACCACACTACAATTTATCGACCGAGCGAAGCGAAGGTCTTTGAGTCTACTTGAGTGAATTTGCACTTGTCCGTCCGTCCGTCCGTCCGTCTGTCAGAGCCTTATAACTTCTGAATTACTGAACGTAATTACTTCAATTTTAGATATAATATGTAAACCGATGGCCTCCAGCCGAAAATGGCTTAAAAAGTTATAAAAATCTTTATTTCAGGGGGGCTTTCATAGAAGCGAATGCGAAGAAAAAAAAAATTTTTGCATTTCATAGGGTTACAGTACCTCATTTTAAAGATAATTTGGAACAGAGTACAAAAGTATTTTTTTTTTAATTTTTTTCCTAAAATTGACGAAATGGGGGGCTTTCAAAGTGGAGATTATATTTGACCTCACAACGTAATAACCATTGAGAGCTGTTCCTTGAAAGTTTTATAATTTTAGCGTAATATCATGTACTTGAACAACAAATACTAAAATTAGATAAATGTAATAAGGAAACTAAATTATTTAACTTTTAATGAGCAGCAACAACAGAACTTCACAATGATGTCAATAGATGGCGCTCTCATCTCATATAGCAAATGCAGCTATATGTAACATATTATTCAATTAAAATTATTATTTAGTCATTTAGCAAACATCAATAAAACTTCACGTTGCAGTTTGTTTTTACATGTTTTCTGATCGTGTCGATAGTTGACGCTGTGTACAAGTAATTTAATTTGAATGTTCCAAAAAACTATACCTAAGTTTGATTGAGGCCTTGAGGATTTTACTATAACAGTTCCCTAACCTTTACGGGCTACCTATGTTAAGTTAGTTGACACTTTCTGTCAACTTTGTTTTTACGAGCCTCTACGGGACAACTTAGGTGAAAATGACATTGGGATGTTAGGATTGTATTTAGGGGCTACCTACGTAAAGAGACTTCTACAAAGGGGATGATTTAGGTATGGTTGGTGAAAACGGGCATAATAATAATGTCAATTTTGATCGTCATGTATCTATTGAATGAATAAGTAATAATGGGAAACCGTTACCGCGAGGTCTCAGTTCGGGGCGAACCACTAGTTATTCTATGCGAACCGCAACTGCAATTTTCAATAAGCATTTTGGAAATGCTTAAAGTCATGGAGCCGGTAGTACAGTAGGTAAGAGTTCATTCATTTCAGCTGATGTCCACGAGTAGGTCGGCAACGACTTAGGTTTTTAAAAATATTAGAGATCTTCGATAAGTATTTCGGGAAAAAAAGATTGCAGAGCAGTGTTCAACGTTTGCCAGTCACTTCAAAATCGTTTCAGCTGTTCGATAGGCCTAGGCAAACAAAAAAAAAGCCGGCCAAGTGCGAGTCGGACGCGCGCACCGAGGGTTCCATACTCCAAAAGTAAAGGTAAAACGATAATATTATATTAATTTGCTTATTTATCGTTAACTTTGTTTGTAGAGGTTTATTGTTAATATAAAAAAAAACTATGCTAGTTAGAGCGTTGGTTTTATTTTTCCTGTAAAATATACATAAACCTCTATTGACCATAATTATTTCAGATTTTTCGATTGGTAAACTTCGGAGATAAGGGGGGGGAACGTTATTTTTTTCGACATTTTGGCCGATTTATCAGAAACTATTATATCTAGAAATAAATAAAAAACTGTTTTAGAATGCACAAGTAAAGACCTTTCATATGATACACCACTTGGTATAATTATCTTACTTTGAAATTTCAAACCCCTGATTTTCCCCCTTTTTTAATTAAACTAAAATAATTTTCGCGTTCATTTTATTTTTCTTGTAAACTATACATAAACCTCTATTGACCATAATTATTTCAGATTTTTTGATTGGTAAACTTCGGAGATAAGGGGGGGGGGGGGGGGACGGTATTTTTTTCGACATTTTGGCCGATTACTCAAAAACTATTATATATAGAAATAAATAAAAAACTGTTTTAGAATGCACAAGTAAAGGCCTTTCATATGATACCCCACTCGGTATAGCTATCTTACTTTGAAATTTCAAAGCCCCGATTTTCCCCCTTTTTTAAACAAACTAAAATAATTTTCGCGTTGTTTTTATTTTTCCTGTAAAATATACATAAACCTCTATTGACCATAATTATTTCAGATTTTTCGATTGGTAAACTTCGGAGATAAGGGGGGGGAACGGTATTTTGTTCGACATTTTGGCCGATTAATCAAAAACTATTATATATAGAAATAAATAAAAAACTGTTTTAGAATGCACAAGTAAAGGCCTTTCATATGATACCCCACTTGATATAGTTATTTTACTTTGAAATTTCAAATCCCCGATTTTCCCCCTTTTTTTATTAAAACTAAAAATAATTTTTGATTTTTCTTTATTCCAATGATTTTGGGTCACTATTATACACAACTATGCCAAATTTCATGTCGATAGCTTTAATAGTTACTGAAATAATCGACTGTGACAGACGGACGGACAGACGGACGGAGAAAGTCTCATCATAAGGGTTCCATTTTTACCATTTTGGTATGGAGCCCTAATAGGTAGTTACCTACAAAAACCGCCTTCACAAGATTAGCCGGTGCAATATAGGTATCTATTTAATAGGCACAACAGACAAAACTTTTAACGTATGTTTGAGTTATAGTACCTGAGCTGTGGTTCAAAAAAAATTATAGGGTAAAGATTATTTTTCGTAGGCTCAAACGTTTGTCAAGTGGTTAGTAAAAGTGTTTACTTTTAATAACCACTTATACAGATTTATTTATAACATAGATTTCTACCCTCTATGTACTATATATAATGTACTACGCCTATACGAATAACTACGAAGTTAAAGAACTGTAGCTACTAGTTAGCAGACAGCAGTTCTTTCGGTAACTGAAACTTACATTTTCAGCATAAAGACGCTGATGAGCGGGAGGGCGCGTGCGCGGCGGCGCGGGCGAGGTGCGGCGGCGCGCCCCCCCGCCCGTGAAGATCATCGGAGCGCGCGCGCGGCCATCGCTCGCGCCGCCGACGCTGCCCGCTGCGGCCCGAGCTCTGCCGCTGCGGGGCGGACGGCAGACCGACCACGCCGCCGGTCGCCACTTGCCGCCGCAATTGCGTATTTATAAACGAAATTCCACGCGAGCTATTCGCGGCCGGATACACTTTTTACACGACTTTCGGCACTTACGACGTTCGGAGCACTGAAGAGAGGCGGGTTCCTGGATTGTCTGCCGGAGTCTGTGAGTCAACAGTCACCGCCCGCCTTCGTTCTACGAGAGTTTAAGCGATACACAAAAATGCGCTTAAAATAATAAGAGTACGAGACTACAGTGGCTAATAAATGATAGAGAAATTATTTTTAGTTTACGACTCGAATGTTTATTTCATTACAGTTTCCAACAATAGACGATGGAACATTGAAACTGTTTCTGAAATCTTCATTTCAAAATTCAGCACAACAAAAACTAGAAAGTAAGAAACTATCTATACCGGGAGCCGGTAACTGCAATTTTCCCATCATACGGGATCGAAAACTCTATAAGGGAATTTGTAGTTAATAAAATTATACGTTTAAATTAAGCTTGGTACCGAGGTATGTGTTAATTTAAATAGCCGAAAAAAAGGTTATTTTTTTTTCAATACAATAATGTATAGCCGTCATCGTGGATATTGAATGTTTGCATTGTATTCGATACAAAATTTCGTACTCTTTCAGGAGAATATTGCACAAAGAACATTTTTTGGCCGGACCGATCTCGCATAGGACCTACTTAAAGTACTTTACGATATGGGATGAAGTTTCTTCGTCATCTTATGCATTTGCATAGTGTTTTTCTGAAAAATTAAGAATATTTCTGTTGAATACAATGCAAACAATCAATATCCGCGACGGTAATACATATTAGCATTAAAAGAAATTAACATTTTTTCGGCTGTTTAAACTAACGTATACCAAGATTAAAATCGTATAATTGTCAACTAATTATTATATTATTACTAATTCCCATAGAGAGTTTTCGATTCCGCATGACGGGAACTTTAGTGTTATCGGTTCCCGGATTATATGGCAAATCTACCTACAGTAAATTATATTAAGTTACGCCATCTATGTATAGGTTACGCTTAATCGATAAAAACTTTAAATCTTCTTGCCTATAGTCTTCTAAATTAATAAGTAAATAATTTTGAAGAGTATCGTTCCTTCATGTAGGTATCTGCCCACTATAAAAAACCGTCCAAGTGCGAGTCGGACTCGCGCACCGAGGGTTCCGTACTCTAGAAGTAAAAGTAAAACGATAATATTATATTAATTTGCTTATTAATCGTTAACTTTGTTTGGAGAGGTTTACTGTTAATAAAAAAAACTATGCTAGTTAGAGCGCTAGTTTTTTTAGTTGTAGAGTTTTTTCCTGTAAAATATACATAAACTTCTATTGAGCAAAATTATTTCTGATTTTTCAATTGGTAAACTTCGGAGATAGGGGGGGAGGGGGGGGGGGGGGGGGGGGGGGGGGGGTATTTTTTTCGAGATTAATCAAAAACTATTAAATATAAAAATAAATTAAAATGAGGTTTACAATGTACAGGTAGGTGCCTTTCATATGATACCCCACTCGGTATAGTTATTTTACTTTGAAATTTCAAACCCCCGATTTTCCCCCTTTTTTAATTAAACTAAAATAATGTTCGCGTTGGTTTTATTTTTCCTGTAAAATATACGTAAACTTCTATTGACCATAATTATTTCTGATTTTTGAATTGGTAAACTTCGGAGATAAGAGGGGGGTGGGGGAGGGTGGACGGTATTTTTTCGACACTTTTCCGATTAATCAAAAACTATTATATTTAAAAATAAATAAAAATCTGTTTTAGAATGTACAAGTTCAGGCCTTTCATATGATACCCCACTCAGTATAGATAACTTACTTTGAAATTTCAAACTCCCGATTTTTTAATTAAACTAAAATAATTTTAGCACCAAAAAATTATTAAATTATCTAATACGCTATCAAATTTCTTGGAAATAGGTTATTTGTACGTATTGGAAAAAGGAAAATAAACAAAAACCAAGGATATGTATAATCTCAGTTTTAATGAAATCCATCGCTACATACTTAGTATGTTAAGTACCTACATGATGTACCTACTCGTATGTGCACTGTCAAATCAACTGTGTTTATTATTGCATAGCTATCTATCTATCAAAATTGTTATTAATAGATATTTCGTGTATTACCTAATGAATAAAATGAGCAAGTAGATAGGTGAATCTATATCATATGTACCTATAATTTCCTCAATTTATGATCTATTTTCTGTCCAAAATTGTGAAGAGTGCATAAGATGATCTCAAAACCTGAAAAACCGATATGAAATCTTAGATTCGTTTGAAAAAGCATTCCATTACAATCATTTGCCAGTTTAGTTTGTAAACGGATGTTTTGAAACATGCTTACAGAAATATACGTCTCCAGTGACATGGGTATGACGTAGGCAGTGCGAGGCTCCACCGTCCGTTTACACCTTTCCATAAGCATGTACAGTTGACGACGGAATGGAGGCGAGAGGAACTGCCATCCTGACTGGTAAATTGAGTCGTTCACTAGTTCACTCTGCAAGAGCAATGGACGATTTACCTTCAGAAACCTGGCGCGAATTTAATTATGTCATTTCACTACGAAGTACCTTCATGCCTACCTACCCATTACAAGTTTCCGAATGTCTTTGATTCCTACATAATCGAAACTTTTAAGATTCTATACAAGTAAGTAGGTAGAGGCACAATCGAACGTTTATATCGTTGTTCGAAGCGTGTTCGATGGGGTTTCGGGTTGGGGTAGTTAGACTAGGTACCTATTAGTTCAGGGGCACATAGTAAATAGGTACTTAGCAGATCGTAGTGGGGTAGTATATAATATAAAGTAATATATCTCTAATATATAAAATTGTCATGTCGCGGTGTTTGTTATCAAACTCCTCCGAAACGGCTGGACCGATTTTTATGAAATTTTGTGTGCATATCGGGTAGGTCTGAGAATCGGCCAACATCTATTTTTCATACCCCTAAATGATAAGGGTGACCAACCACTAAATATTTTTGTTGGCGGTACGAAGTTCGCTTGGTAGCTAGTGTAAGTAAAAGTATATATATGTAAGTAGGTAACTACTTATTTGGCAAGTATATTATTTATAAGAGAAATACTTGTGCTTACCTCGACCCTAAGAAAAGTTCCATAATAGCAGTAAATAAAGAGCTGCGCCAACATGCAGGCAAGATACAATAAAATCGAAATAAATTCTGCTGACATTATGGAAAGCTGGAATGAATGAATTAAGTAGGTTACATTTTTAGGGTTCCGTACCCAAAGGGTACCAACGGGGCCCTATTACTATGCCTACGCTGTCCGTCCGTCCGTCCGTCTGTCAGCGGGCTGTATCTCGTAAACCGTAATAGATAGACAGATGAAATTTTCACATATTATGTATTTCTGTTGCCGCTATGACAACGAATAATAAAAATTAAATTAAAATATTTCCATGGGTACATGAAAATATTTTTATTTACCTACTTAATTTTTTTTGTAACGGAACCCTAAAAGAGCGAGGCCCGACTCGCACTTGGCCGATTTTTTAATTTTCATAAGATTCTAAATGACGGCGTTTCAGAACACATAAGGGTTCCATTTTTACCATTTTGGTACGGAACCCTAAAAACTCATACTGATTATATTATAATAATGAGCTGAAATCTTAAATGCGTGTTAGGGTGCCAGCCCAGGCCACGAGCGGCGGCGGCGTATCGTTTCGTAGTTTCCCGTCACTATATTATGTAAGTACTTACTTAAAAGTTAGTACATATTTATATTATGTTATTTTCATGATAAAATGTATTCTAAATTTTCTAATAACACTATAAAATTATAAAGATTTAAGATAATACGCCTAGAATTTAATTAAAGCCTAGCCTTCACTGATATGGTAATACTATTTCAAAAGCTGTAACTTTTTCATTGAGTTAAATTAGAAACTTCTTTTCACAGCGGTTAAGAGACCATTAACCTTTGTTAACCGACTTCCAAAAAAAGGAGGTTCTTAATTCATCGGAATATTTTTTCATGTACATGTCGCAGTACGATAGTTGAAGCCGTGTTATAGCTATAAACCTAGATTTATAGCTATATGCAGGAATATAGCTAGGTATACGAAAGCAATTCATAGCTATCTTACTAGGAATATAGCTATAATACGAACTCGATCTAGGAATATAGCTATCTGACTAGACTAATCTAGTAAAATGGTTATAGAAGCACCTACGAGAGACAGTGGGATGACATTATTTGTAAAAAAACTTTTGACGCAATGTTAATGCAAGCAAATTCTAAAGACCGTGCTCGTCTTCTCGCTGTCTCTGCGAAAGAATCCGGACACTGGCTCCATGCTATCCCTTCTGCTAATCTGGGCACTCTTTTAAACCACGCCACTCTTGCAGTGGTAGTTGGTCTTAGGCTCGGCGCCAAAATAACCCAGCCTCACCGTTGCCACTGCGGTGACCACGTCGACGCTACGGTCATCACGGGCTCTCCTGTTCGAAGAGCGCTGGTCGTTTCTCCCGCCACAATGCCCTCAACGACATCATCCGCAGGTCTCTTGCTACTGCTCACGTGCCAGTTGTATTAGAACCTATTGGTTTGGCACGTAGTGATGGCAAGAGACCTGATGGTATGACGCTTGTTCCTTGGAGAACAGGGAGGTCGCTTGTGTGGGATGCCACCTATGTAGATACTCTAGCTGCTTCCCACATCCATGCGACCTCCTCTGTGGCGGGTGCAGCGGCTACTAGCGCCGAAAAGGCTAAGAGGCGCAAATATGAAAAACTTGACAGTGGTTTCATATTTGCGCCTTTTGGTGTAGAGACCCTGGGGCCGTGGGGACCGGAGGCTCGCGCACTTTTTTTAGAGATATCAAAAAGAGTGATCGAGTCTACCGGGGATCCAAGAGCTGGCAGCTACCTTGGCCAAAGGATTAGCTTGGCCATCGAAAGAGGTAATGCTGCCAGCATCTTGGGTACTATGCCACACTGCGGTGGCTTGGATGGGGTTTTAGATTTTAATTAGTTTTTATTTTAGTTTTAATTTTAGAGTAAATTTAGGTTTTTTATTTCTTTCTTGTTAGGTATTTATATTGTTTGTTCACTTAAAATAATACAATTTGGTTAATTTATATCAATTATAGAAGTACCTACTATGTTTTCCAAAATCTAAAGTAAGGTTAGGTTGGGGTCCGACATGAACAGGTAGGTTCCATTTGGTATAATCATACTTAACTTGGGTATATTGACCAAATGGAACCTAAGTGCCCGGCCTGCGGCTGGGCAATGACTCTTCATGTCGAACCCCAACCTAACTTTAGATTTTGGCAAACATATACTTAGTACTTACATAGTACTTGTTAGGCAAGATTCGGTGATCAGGTGCTTGGGAATTGCGTGAGCTGATGATCTATAAAGGCCTAGGAACAGATCTTCATAAAATATAGCTAAAATCGATCTCGATCATGTAAGCTTTCAAACAGGAAAAATCGCATCAAATCACGCCTCCTTTTTTATCGGGGCTTAAAAACGAGTAGCCAGTTGTGCAAATCAAAGAAAAAGTACACTTCTATAACCATTTTACTAGATTAGTCTAGTCAGATAGCTATATTACTAGATCGCATTCGTATTACAGCTATATTCCTAGTAACATAGCTATGAATCGAGCTATATTCTGGCATATAGCAATAAACATAGGTTTATAGCTATAACAGTAACACGTGGTAACACGGCTTCAACTATCTTACTGCGACATACATTCACCGATTACTCCAAGACGCCTGAACCGATTACAAATTCTTTTTGTTTCAAAGGGTATAATTCCCAGGTGGTACCATTTAAATTTTATCGAAATCAGTCAGTTTTTAAAAAATCAACAATAAATTATATACTTTGTACTGGCGCTGGCGAGGGCGTTTGACGTCGGTTTTTAAAAATAAGTTTTTTTATAGGTTTTTTAGGTAGTAGGTATCACAAGCCGTTTCTGAGAAAAAGGACCTCGACACACTGACGGACAACAAAGTAATCTTATAAGGGTTCCGTTTTTTTCGGAACCCTAAAAATTAATATTTAATTTTTGTTCTTAAATAGAGACAAGTAGAATTTGATGTTGTATAGGTATATCATTGAAATGAAAATAAAATGTTTTTGTTTAAACCGATGTTCCGCTCGAGAGCTTGCTTAATTTTTTTTACCAAAATCACTTTTCTAGTACTAACATTTGACGGTTTAATAGATTCTGAATAATAAACGGACAGACTTGTCAGGCAGACTGTTAGACTGGAGGAAACAAGGAAACCGTATGAAGTTTCTTGGTTTATTGCGGGACACTAAAAGTTTCCATCTTACCCCAACAATTTTGTACATAGTCATGCAAATAACCCAGGCCATAACGAAAAATTGAAAGATCATCGCTTCATCGAAAACTGATTCGACTTCCTTTGCAAACCTGAAACAGACTTTAATATATATATAGCTGCTGGGGCTGATTCACTGACTGATTCACTGATTCACTCATTGTGATCAATGAGTGAATCAGAATTTTACAGGAGAGGTGATACCTCTCCTGTAAAATTTTGTATGAAAAATTTTTTTTTCACCGATGGTTTCGTTTAGAGGACAAAAATTCATTCGGAGGAAAAATATGGAGAGAGCTGATGATTGAGGATTTCGGAGACGGGTGAGGAGCACGGCCAGGGTATTGAAGATAGGTGGGAGGTGCTCAAACAAAAAATCCTCGCTGAAAAAAAATTCAAAATGGCGGATTCAAGATGGCGGCCATACCAATTTCATCGGCATCTATCTCGGAGAGTATAAAAGATGGAAGAGTGGTTTCTTTGAAAAAGATGATCAGAACCCGAAGGTCTTGATGAATAGAAAAAAACTCAAGATGGCGAAATTTATTTTCCATAGGTACAAACTATGCAAGACGAAGGTTGCTTTTCAAAATTTGTTTTTATTGAAGAATTCTCATCCTGACAAATGATTCGGAGAAAAAATATGGAAAGTAATGCTGATTGAGGATTTGGAAGATGGGTGAGGAGCATGGCCAGGGTATTGAAGATAGGTGGGGGCTGCTCAAACAGAAAATACTCGAAACATCATCCAATTGGCAGCGAGCTGAAAAAAAAATTCAAAATGGCGGATTCAAGATGGCAACTATAAGAATTTCATAGGTGTCTTCTCAGGGAGCTTAAAAGATGGGAGTGGTTTTTTGATAGAAAATGATCAAGACCTGAAAGTCTACTTGACGAGTAGAAAATACGCGGTCCACTTGCGGGCCGCGCACCCACGCGCCCTACTAGTTTAGTATATATCTATAACACATGAATAATAACGAGTTGTTATTTTGCCTGTCAGTCATCAGCCACCGGAACGAGATGTCTATGAAACCAGAACTGAGCAAAAACCAAACATTTCCCAAGCCGACTGGTCCTCGTGGGAAATTAGACCAAAACCCCCCACCTAGGGTGAACAGATCCATACTTAAGAAAAATCTCTAAAAATATGTACGTATAATGTGAGATCCTTGTTATCTGTAGAGAGATATTTACAATTAACATACGCCTTAGACAACATTTGAGGAGCTATTGTTTGTAGGAAGGGCGGTATCTATGAGGGTAGATAGGTAGGTAGGTAGGTACTCGTAGGTACTAATTTACCAAACAATTTGTTCGTAATGATTCACGTAGTTCACGAATTTCTTCTGCAACGCCCGCTTATGATTTTCATTTTGGTCAATATATTGAAAGCGATCAATACTTTTCGCTTCAGTTTCAAAATCATCAACAAAGTGTTCCAAATTATATCTAAAGATTTGCAACTGAGTTTTAGCTTGTGCATAGAATCCAACGATCGTGCAGTCCATAGTTACATGGCCGTAAGCTTGTAGAGTAATAAGGACACCCATGTACACAATTGCTATATGAAATCTGAAAAAAAAAAAGCACAAAAGTAATTTTTTACCAACAAGTTATTAATAGTAAAACTATGTAAGTATGTAGCCGATGCCAGCGAATTCGTCTTCGTGCATTTAGGTTTTTAAAGATCCCAAATCTTTGTGAAATAATCTCTGTCTAATGTCTATTGGGATGCGAGTTGCAATAGCTAACAAATAATTTTATTATTGTCCTTAAAATTTTCAAAGATTTTTATTTAAACCCGAACCTCTCTAATTCAAGGCTCAATGGTTAAAAGGTGTGGACTGAAAACTTAAAGGTTAACGGTTCGATCCCAACCCGTTGCACTATAAGTAGTCATATCCACTCCTGACACAAGATTTAAGCTTATTTGGAGGGGATGAGGGATAAATGAGTCAACTCTGGCTTGCCTCATAATCTTTATAAAAAAAAATTACTATGAAAGATGATACTTACATTGGTGCATTATTCGTGTCAAACGGGAAGTATCCCGGAATATGAGCTTCTTGCCCCATACTTCTATTTATAATTGGATAAGCAGTAAATAGAACGCCACAAACGCTTATAGCAATATAGTAAAATTTGAGGAGGCGAGTCATTGATACAGCATTGGCCCTTGCTATGGTCTCGTGGTGTGAATTTTTAGGTGCAAAAGATGAGCCTAAAATCAGATCTTACAATTTATATAGATCTTTAATTTTACCAAATAAAGTTTGGGTATTATATAAATAGTTAATAAAAGTAGAGAAACTAAACTATACATAAGTATATCTAAGAACCTAGTAATTGGTCTCCACTGAATAAGGCTTTTCAAATCAAAGCGTCACTAAAAAGATTTTAATAAATTAATGGTCCCATAATGATCCATAGATCATTAGAATGGCTTTTTAGGGTTCCGTAGTAAACAAGGAACCCTTATAGTTTCGCCATGTCCGTCCGTCTGTCTGTCTGTCTGTCTGTCTGTCCGTCCGCGGTTTAGCTCAGAGACTATTAGTACTAGAAATCTGTAATTTGACACGGGTATAAATATCAATCACGCCGACAAAGTGGTGAAATAAAATTGTGAAAAATAATTTTTTTAGGGTACCTCCCCTACATGTAAAGAGGCGATGAATTTTTTTTTCTCGTCTATCCCAAAGTGTGAGGTGTCGTTGTATAGGTCTTTCAAAAATATAGTGGGTGTGGGAGCACCATTTCTCAATTCAGGGATCCGTTTGTGAAATATGATATTTTAAAGTGCTAAATTTTATTAGAGTCAAGTGTCCCCCCCCCCTGCCAGCTAAATGGTTGTATAAAGGATACAAGAAAAAATTCACAGCAGTAGTATATAAATTATAATGAATTTTAAAGGAAAACTATCACGGCTTAGTAGGGTTCATTAGTTAGGGAGTTATACCTGTTTGTCTACTTACGGTATTACACGTAGTGTAAGTTGCATATTTGGTAGTATATTATAGTATTTAAACCATGGAACTCAAGATGTATTCAATATTCATAAATAAAATAAAAGCACTATCCTAGGTCAGCAATATTATTTGAGACTTTCAACTACGGAACCCTACACTGCGCGTGGCCCGACACGCACTTGGCCGGTTTTATTTATTTAAGATTATGGTTAGGGGTTTTATTTTAGTCAGGTACCTATTAACCCTTACTTACCCTTAATTACTTCAATAATTTTGACGATGCGTTCAACTCGCAAATTAAACGCAGTTTGTTTGCAAAGCGTATTCAAAGTGGTCAGAAGTATAAATAAGGTTTCCAAGAGTTTTTCAGTGCAACGCAGGTTCTGCAAACATAAGACAAGTGATTATTTTCTAGATATACCTACCAAGTACCAACCTACAGAATATGGAGTCGTTACAGAAGGTACCTATAGATACTTGATTCTAGATAGTAATAGATTGGTAGGTATAACTGCTTGTTTATTTATTGAATTAGGCTTCACAATTTTAAAATTTTAGATTTAATTTTGCTTTTTTACCATTGTACCTAAAACCCCAGTTACAGTACCTGGCATCAAGTATATAATAGTAGATTATTAACCAAGGGGATAAAGCAGTGTCTTCTGTCGCGGGTGACGATTTAAATCGCGAGCGTAACGAAGGACTCGAGGTTTACTCCCGAGCGTAGCGAGGGTGTTAAAAACTTAAATCACGAGCGAAGCGAGGTATTTAAGACGAGTCCTGAGTGTAGTGAGGGATTTAAGTTCACCCAAGACTAAGACAGCTTTATCGCCGAGGGAAATACTCTACTTTTCGTACCATTTGCGAAAAAATTAACACAATAATAATATGAGATAAGCATTTATTAAAAATAATGACAATTAAAAGTAAAAGTTAACATTCGAAACATTGGTCCAATTATTGATAGAGAGAGTTACATTTTTGTTTGGTACATTTATTGTTGATGAGTTGATTTGAGTATTTCTCTGTTCTTGCGTCTGACCATTTGCACTGATGGAATCCGACAATTCACTGTCACTGTCGCTTTGATTTAACATCGTAACGTATTTTTAGAACATTAACTTATTTATAAAAATAAATTAAAATAAACTTAACGTTTAAGCCTAGCGCAAACATACAACTTTTAGTTGAACAACTATTTAGTTGTGTTTCATAAGTTTATGGAAATGTACTGCGATCATAGAATGTGCGCAAACTATCAACACGATAGTTGCTCGACAAAAAAATCAAAAAGCCTTACGATTTGCTTTTGATTGTATGGAATTCACGAAAAGTACACAACTCGACTAAACAGTTTAGTCGATGTAAAAGTTGTATGTATGCGCCTTACCTTATGTATTTGAAGAAAACAAAAACGCGGCAAATTCCTAGACTAATATTTTTTTGTCGGAAAAGCAAAGGCATCAAGCTCATACGGCCTCGTCGGTTTTCGTAATTTTATTTAATAATCATAACTGCATAATAAATGCGTATTCCTTTTTCAAAAAGATGTATAATGCTTTATATACAAACTCAATGGTGTAAACACAGATGTAGTTCAGTATAAATTTCGGTAAGTATTCCAAATTTAAATCACATTCTCCCCCTAGAGGATGAATGAAATTCAGTACAATTTTCTTTCCCTGTTTTTAACAGATTAAAAATGACTATTGTTATGTTCGCTTTTTGTGGCACAGAATGTCACTTTTTTGAGCAAGTGGTACGAAAACAACATATTATACATCGAACCTTGGAAAGGGATAGGATACTTGATAGAAAATCGTGGGGCGGATAAAATCTTGGCTTGGCATCGGTCAGCGAAATGGCGCACTACTACTCCCAAGTCCCATATTTCCACTTTGCACACAGGTCCTTACAGTTTTTAGGGTTCCGTAGTAAACAAGGATCCCTTATAGTTTCGCCATGTCCGTCCGTCTGTCCGTCCGTCCGTCCGTCCGTCCGCGGTTTAGCTCAGAGACTATTGGTACTAGAAAACTGTAATTTGACAAGGGTATAAATATTAATCACGCCAACAAAGTGGTGAAATAAAATTGTGAAAATTTTTTTTTTTTAGGGTACCTCCCCTACATGTAAAGTGGGGATGAATTTTTTTTCACGTCTATCCCATAGTGTGGGGTGTCGTTGAATAGGTCTTTCAAAAATATTGTGGGTGTGGGAGCACCATTTTTCGATTCAGGGATTGTGAAATAGGTACATGAAAAAATTCACAGCAGTAGTATGAATGAATTTTATAGGAAAACTATCACGGCTAAGTAGGGTTCATAAGTTAAGGAGTTATATCTGTTTTAGACGTAGTGTAAGTTGCATATTTTGTGTATATATATATATATATATATATATATATATATATATATATATATATATATATATATATATATATATATATATAGGTATATATAATCTGAATCTCGGTAACGGCTCCAACGATTTTCATGAAATTTGGTATGCAGGGGGTTTCGGGGGCGATAAATCGATCTAGCTTGGTTTCATTTTTAGAAAAGGTACGTTTTATCCGTGTTTTCAGGCAATGAACACCCCCTTAACGAAGGTAAATTTCGCCATCATCTATAAATTTCCGATAGCTCGCAGGTAAGTCAGGCGGCGACGAATCCAGAATACCCCAGTTCGAGTCCAAGACGATTATATTTTCCCCTATGATTTTTTTTTAATATATAATTTCCAAAAACACGATTTACCAAAAAAAAAACCACCCAGATATTAGTATTTTAACCATAGAACTAAATAAACTAAAAGTACTATCATAGGTCAGCAATAATATTTGTGACTTGGAACTATACGGAACCCTACACTGCGCTTGGCCCGACACGCACTTAGCCGGTTTTTAAGTTTTAACTTACCTGAATAGCACGAACAAGGAGTTGTATATTGTAAGAAATTACAACGATCCATACTAAAATGCGATAACAGTAATGCAACTTATATTCCCATTTCGTTACTGGTTTTGTAACAATTTTAAAATACCCAACTCTCGCTAACGCATTGAAATGGGTTCGAAATGATTCCATAGTTTCGAACATTTTATTACAATGTTTTATGGTACTATTTGGGTTCTAGTGTGTAAAGTGCTAGGAGTAATAGAGTTCTGTGGTAAAGTGGCACCTTTTTATATTATGTATTTGTTCTATAAGGTAGGTATGCCAAATTATTCCAAAACAGAATACAAAGGCAGTTATGAATCAAACTACCTATCCGATTTTACAGTTTAATTTATTGAAACATCGTTATTTTTATACAGGTTGTCCCAAATGCTTTTACTATTAATTATTATTAATCTGTGTGTTTTAGAACAGAAGTCGTTAGTCAAAGCCTTTGTTTAAATTGCTTTACCTAATCCGAAACTGGAAAGTTGACTGCACGTTCAGTCGTTTAGACTTTAGTTATTACAATTAATTGATAACCTAATTTGGCCGTTAATCAATCGTGAATGCGTTACAAAGTTTATATTGTTTGTTTGTTTAGCCAAGGAACCTAGTTAAGAAGTCGAACTCGGAGTATCTCACCCAAACTTGAGTGCATACCACTGCTCCAGATGCTTACGAATCGTCTCATTATACTGTTCAGTTGTAACCTGCCTATATTGTCAGCTACCTTCCGACTTCCGTCGTACGTCCTGTAAAAGCCTTTTAGCTGATATCATGATGAGATCATCCGCAAAGACAAGAGTTAAAACCAAAAGCCAGTAAAAATAACAGCCTATATTTGAAGACTTCGTAGGCGTTTCTTTTAAAAGCAGCTAATTACCGTCAGACACTTTGGATTCGCGCTGATATATTATCGTTAAACTAATAAGCACTTAACGCCCCCCAATGTCTTGTTCATGTTTGTAAATAATTTATAGCTTTAGCCTCTATTTGATATCTAAAGGACCCGCCTATTTAATAATTGCAGTTGTCCGCAACTTCCTTCGTAGAATATTCTTCCCTGCGACGAGATTAAAGTAGCATAAAGAGACACATCTTCTCATCTTCCAAATACTTAGATACCTGTAGCCCTCCAGAAAAATAGACAGACAGAATAAATAGTTTTTGTTTATTAGGTAAAAACATACCTACGAAATTTCAGCGATTCAAATTCGAATTTCAAATCAGCGATACCTACCACAGTGCGTTGCACCTCGTTGGCCTAGCGTAGGTACCTACCTACCTACTTGGATTCTGGACGGAGCTCGGCTGGCTGGAGTGGGTAGCCGTAAGTTGACGCACGAAAAACGTGCGGACATCGCCTATGTACCTACCTAATTATAGGTAGTCTACAGAAATGAATCCCAGGAAGAAAAGAGTGCGTTGCAGCGCGCGCCTTAGCTTCGTAGTGACAAGTACTATTATATATTCTGTGGTAGTGATTTGGCCAGTTTGTACCTACCTACTTCAAACAAACCTAAGGCGCGTCGCTCACACACTCAAAAGTTGAGGCGGCGTCGAGGCGCAGGCACACAAGCGGCGCGCCGCATCTAAATTTTCTTTAGAAATAAATGTCGGGGCGCTAATCTAAAGCAGCCCGCACACAGTCAATAATATTGTCGAAAATATTGACGAAAATATTGGCAATATTTTCGTCAATATTTAGACCCCGCACACTACGCAGTAATATTGTCAATATTTCTAACAAAAAGTGATTTCAGAAAGGCTCTTTTAGGGTTCCGTTAAAAAAATTAAATTATTATATTTCCATGTACCCATAGAAATATTTTAATTTAATTTTTTTAATTTAATTTAATTTTTATTATTTGTTGTTATAGCGGCAATAGAAATACATAATATGTGAAAATTTCATCTGTCTATCTATTACGGTTTACGAGATACAGCCCGCTGACAGACGGACGGACGGACGGACGGACGGACAGCGTAGGCTTAGTAATAGGGTTCCGTTGGTACCCTTTGGGTACGGAACCCTAAAAATAATTTTCGATTTTTCTTTATTCCAATGATGTTGGGCCACTATTATACATTATTATAATATATTATATATTATTATATACAATGCCCAATTTCATGTCGATAGCTTTAATAGTTACTGAAATAATCGACTGTGACAGACGGACGGACGGACGGAGAAAGTCTCACCATAAGGGTTCCATTTTTACCATTAATGATGGCTTAAATACTGGATGACAAAGTGGAAAAGTGGAATTAAATCATTTAAATCTAATAAAAGAACTTCGAAATACAGAAAAAGATGATTTTAAAAATTACATGAGAATAAAAGGTAGTAGCTTTCAAAAAATACTATCTTTAGTAACCCCTTACTTAAAAAAACAAGATATACTGATGCGAAAATCGTTACGTCTCCCACATTCTAATAAATTCTATTAAATATTCTTTTTCATTGCTTGTTGCACTGGGGATGTCCTCCATTTTTGATTGCGAGCGCACGTCCTCCTGCCTTGAAATCTTTTTTCAACTAAAATATTGACGCGCGCCCGCACACTGTCAATATTATTGTCAATATCCCTGCCTCCCCCCGATATTGACGAAATTTCCGGACTTCGACAATAATATTGATCAAACCCCGCACACAGTCAATAATATTGTCAATATTCGTAAATATTGACAATAATATTGACTGTGTGCGGGGTGCCTAAGCAGTCGCGGCACGGTCGAGGTCAAGGCGCTGCGGAGTCTAGGTGCAGCCGCAGCGGAGTCGAGGTGCAGGCGCGGCGGGGGCGCTACATGTGCCCCGCCGCGCGCCGCGCCCGCAACGCTGTTTTCGATGAAAGCTCCCTGGCGGCTTAGATTTTTCCGAAATTGTCAACAATTATAGTCATATTTCAACCAATTTACACAAAATCTTAACAAATTATACACTAAAACCTTCGTCATGAAGGGAGATTTCCCTATCTATTGGTGAAAACCGCATTAAAATCCGGTCAGTAGTTTTGAGTTTATCGTGAACAGACAGACAGAGACGCGGCGGGGAACTTTGTTTTATAATATGTAGTGATGTTCGCAACCAACACACCGCACGTGTAGGTACGTTGATTTAGGCGACGTTTTCGCATAGGCGTGGCTTCGCGCGGCGCGTGCGGCGTCGTGTAGCGGCGGGCACCGCGGCGTTCGCCGACGCGGGCACCGCGGCGGGCAGCGCGGCGGGCAGCGCGGCGGGCACCGAGGCGACGCACAGTGGGTCGAAACAGCTATATGAGGTACATAGGATTTTTTGTTACAAATTTCATTAAAAAAAAATACTTATCGAAAGACCTTGTCATTCTGATGAATAATTGTTATTAAACGTTTTTCTCTAAAACTGATAGTTTGCCCGGAAAAAAATATTTTCAGTTTTTGTTGTATATAGAATGAAACAGAAACTGCTAAAAGCTAATAATAAGCTGATGCCCGCGATTTCGTCCGCGTGGGTTTAGTTTTTAAAGTACCTCGGGAACTCATTGATTTCCCGGGATAAAAAGTCACTCTCGGGTCCTCAACTATACCCATGTAAAAAAACACGTCGATCCGTAGCTCTGTTGCGGCGTGATTGAAGGACAAACCAACAAACACACTTTCGCATTTATAATATTAAGTATGATTAGCTAATTTTTCACTGTTTGTAATTATTAGTTTCCAACAACAAAGACAGTTTAGCTAAGGAGATACATTAGATACATAATAAAATAAATTGTTAAAAATAAATAAAGAAAGCTATATTTTGAATGTTTTATTTTTGTAGATCCTTTGTTTGAATTCACGTTATCCTACTAATATTATAAAGGCGAAAGTTTGTGTGTATGTTTGTTCCTCTTTCACGCAAAAACTACTGGATGGATTTGGCTGAAATTTGGAATGGAAATAGATTATACCCTGGAATAACACATAGGCTACAAATTATCCCGGAAAAATCCAAGGTTCCCGCGGGATTTTAAAAAACCACTGATAGATGGCGCTGATTGTACTTAAATCACGCTTACATTATCCTACTATCCTACTAATATTATAAAGGCGAAAGTTTGTGTGTATGTTTGTTCCTCCTTCACGCAAAAACTACTGGATGGATTTGGCTGAAATTTGGAATGGAGATAGATTATACCCTGGAATAACACATAGGCTACAAATTATCCCGGAAAAATCCAAGATTCCCGCGGAATTTTGAAAAACCACTGATAGATGGCGCTGATTGTACTTAAATCACGCTTACATTATCCGCAGCATCGAGAATAAGTAAAAAATTCCAATTCATCAATCAAGTAGGATAAACACAGTTATTGAAGTTTTTCATTATCAATAGAAAATTTCTTAGGGATTAGGGATGGATTACGAAATAAATTATACAAATAGTACAAGGTATCGATTTGTCCAGTCATAGTGAGTACAATGTACATTGCTAGATATTATAATGACTGATCATGTGTAGATCCTATCCTATCCTATTATTCCTATTATTATTATAAATGCAAAAGTTTGTGAGGATGGATGTTTGGATCGATGGATGGATGGATGGATGTTTGTTACTCTTTAACGCGACAACGAATGAACCGATTTTGCTGAAATTTGGCACAGACATAGAATATAGTCTGGAATAGCACATAGGCTACTTTTTATACCGGAAAAGCAAACAGTTCCTGCGGGATAGCATCGCTATTTTTTACGCATTTGTCCTTCAAAATACGCGCAATGGAGTTTTAGATTAACGTGATTTTTTTGCACAGGTAAAGTTAAGAGCCTGAAAAATGACAAAGGCTCCTTTTTATCTCGGGAAAACAAACGGTTCCTGCGGCATATTAGTATACTACTTTTCACACATTTATCTTTCAATTATGCGCCAATGGAGTAACAGATTGACGTGGTTTTTTGGATTGGCATAGTTGATGACTTGAAAAGTGACAAAGGCTACTTTTTATCCTGGGAAAGCAAACAGTTCCCGCGGGATATTAGTGTTCTACTTTTCACATATTTATCCTTAAATTAGGCGCCAGCGAAGATACAGATTGACGTGGTTTATTGGATAGGCATGGTTGAGGACTTGAAAAGTGACAAAGGCTACTTTTAATCCCAGGAAAACAAACAGTTCCCGCGGGATATTCGTATGCTACTTTTCACATATTAATCCTTCAATTATGCGCCAATGAAGTTACAGATTGACGTGGTTTTTTTGATAGGCATAGTTGAAGACCTGAAAAGTGAAAAGGCTACTTTTTATCCCGGGAAAACAAACAGTTCCCGCGGGATATTCGTATGTTACTTTCACAAACTTATCCTTCAATTATGCGCCAACAGAGTTTTAGATTGAAGTTTTAGATTATTTTTTAGCGCAGGTAAAATTAAGGGCCTGAAAAGTGACATACATACACACATACTGTAGTAGTAGGTATGTATGAATGTATGTATGTATGTATGTATGAATGTATGTATGTATGTGTGTATGTATGGAATGCATGTATGTATGTATGTATGTATGTATGTATGTATGTATGTATGTATGTATGTATGTATGTATGCATGTATACATGTGTGCATGTTTGCATGTATGCGAACATACATACACACATATCTACTACTACTGTATGTGTGTATGTATGTATGTATGCATGCATGCATGTATAAGTGTATGCATGTATTTATGTATGTTTGTATCCTCCTCCTACTAACAATAAATACTTTAATTATATCCTATCCTACTTATTACTACTCATATTATCCCACTAATATTATTAATGTGAAAGTTTGTGATGGATGTATACGGATGTATGTTTGTATAGATGTCGTATACGGATGGATGGATGTATGTTCTCTGAGATAGGGGTTGAACTATTTAGACTGTTATACTCCATAACTTCGTTAAATTTGAACTAATTTTTAGGGTTCCGTACCCAAAGGGTACCAACGGGACCCTATTACTAAGCCTACGCTGTCCGTCCGTCCGTCTGTCAGCGGGCTGTATCTCGTAAACCGTAATAGATAGACCGATGAAATTTTCACATATTATGTATTTCTATTGCCGCTATAACAACAAATAATAAAAATTAAATTAAATTAAAAAAATTAAATTAAAATGGGTAGGTGGGTAGATGGAAATCTTTTAATTTAATTTTTTTTAACGGAACCCTAAAAGAGCGAGGCCCGACTCGCACTTGGCCGATTTTTATTATTACTTTAACCGACTTCAAAAAAGGGAGGAGGATCTCAATTCAACGGAAACTTTTTTATGTATGTTCACCGATTACTCGAAGACGCCTGAACCGATTTGGAAAATTCTTTTTTTGTTTCAAAGGGTGGTTTCACTTCCCAGGTGGTCCCATTTAAATTTTATAGAAATCAGTCGAGCGTTCTTAAAAAAATCTACAATAAATTATATACTTTATAGTGGTGCTCCCGGGACAAAAAGTAGCCTGTGTTATTTTCCAGGTCGTCAACTTTACCTGTGTAAAAAAAAATCAGCCAATTGCGAGTCGGTCCTCGCTCTTTTAGGGTTCCGTTAAAAAAAGAAATTAAAATAATATTTCCATGGGTACATGGAAATATTTTAATTTAATTTTATTTTTTTAATTTAATTTTATTTTTATTATTTGTTGTTATAGCGGCAATAGAAATACAAAATATGTGAAAATTTCAACTGTCTATTACGGTTTACGAGATACAGGCCGCTGACAGACGGACGGACGGACAGCGGAGGCTTAGTAATAGAGTCCCGTTGGAACCCTAAAAACCACGTTGACTATATGCACTTACACTTTATATGGTGAAATATTAAAACTGCGAAAGTGCGTTGGTTTGTCCTTCAATCACGCCCCAACAGAGCTACAGATCGACGTGATTTTTTGCAGTGTACCTATAGTTGAGGACGGAGAGTGACAGGCTACTTTTTATCCCGCAAAGTCAGAGTTCCCAAGGCATTTTAAAGGCTAAGTTCACGCAGACGAAGTCGCGGGCATCAGCTAGTTTTAATATAATTTACAGTTTTAATCCATGAAATATCCTTTTTTAAGTGCTTAACTTATAAGTTTCTCTTCGATGAACTAGTGATTTAAAGTTAATTTCAATATTTATTCATAGAATTTTCATGCAGCACATTATTTTGGTCAAATATTTGATAATCAACGACATTATAAAATCAATAAAAATCTTTTTTTTTTTTTTTTAATTTCGGTTTCTAATAACTTTTAAACGGGCAAGTTTGGGTGCAAGCTGATAACATAGAGTTATAGCCAATAAGCCAAAGAATAAGAATAAAGTAGTTTTAAAGCAAGACATTTCAAGACTTGGCCAAATTTTAGCAGTTTCTGTTTCATTCCATACAACAAAAACTGAAAATATTTTTTTCCGGGCAAACTATCAGTTTTAGAGAAAAACGTTTAATAACAATTATTCATTAGAATGACAAGGTCTTTCGATAAGTATTTTTTAAATGGAATTTGTAACAAAAAATCCTATGTCCCTCACATAGCTGATTCGACCCACTGTACGTCGCTGCGGTGCCCGCCGCGCTGCCCGCGTCGGCGCCCGCCGCGTGCGACGCCGCGTGCTCCGCCGCGTTCAACGCCGACGCCTCTCTGTAAACGCTCTCATACTTCGCAATATGTTTGAGCTTCACGCGCGACTCGACGCCGCACGCGCCGCGCGACGCCACGCCTATGCGAAAACGTCGCCTTAGCGTTTCGGTACGGTGTGGCGTGTAGAAACCAATTAAAATTGATTCATGAAAAAACTGTGGAAGGGTAGGGTCTATACAGAGAACTGCATTTGGAGACTGAAAGACAACTGCAAAATTTCAGTTCACACTGGTGCAGTTATGTCAACTGTAAATTGCAATAAAATTGCGAACTGTGCGGTGTAGGATGGTGCCGGGTGCGGCATAGACAATGATGGTGGCGGTAATTTACTAGTTATTAGCTACTCATTCTGTATTTTACAACTAATATTTTGGGTGCAACTGCAAATAGGTATTAAGTAAGTCTAAAATTGTAAATCAGCAACGAACAAGAGTGAAAGAAATGGTTCGTCTAATTTCACCCGCACCATCGTTGTCTATGGCACACCATGCTATACCGCACAGTGTGTAAAGTCGTATTTTTAAATCCAGATGCAGCCAATTTGCCTAGAGATTAAAATAAAAAAGTTATTGAACATTTTAATGCTTATATTTGAGAAAATAAATCACATGTATATTATTTATTTGGTATTCAGCTCCGGCCGAATCAAATATTTAGTGCATTCGCTCCACAGTCAATGGAATGTTAATGCCGAACTTTTGTTAGATATTGTGAAATTATATAACATGCATTTCTGTCCATACTCATACAATATTCCAAATGACGAAATAAAAAAGTAATATGTGCATCCATCAATCAACCTAATAATACTAACCCAATGCTGTATTACACTAAGGTTATTTATTTCATCATAAATATTCCTATTCTCATCACATGGTTAAATTTATACAGCTTTTAGCAAGGAATCAATTAAATGGAGTTCATTTTTCAATTAAATTCACATAATTTTACACTGAGACTGATCATCACACTCACTAATTGTCTTGGCAATGTCTCTTGGGTGAAGTTTCATCTACGATAGGCTCCTTTCGTTTTAACACTTTTGTTTCTTTATCTTCGGCTGCCTCTTGGTTCGAACTAGCAATATCCTCGTCAGTCTTATCATCAATGCATTGTAATCTGCTATCGCTGTCTTCGCGGCTGCGGTCAGGAGTATCATCGATGGATTGTTCCTCGTCAAAGTTAGAGTCATCTTCCTGATTAGAGTCTTCTACTGACTTTTCAAGGTAATCGTTATCATCAGCCGCCGCTTCTAGTCTTTCGGCCGATCGTTGGGATTTCTCGTCTTCTTTGGGGCTTATTGAACTTCGTTTGCTGAGCGAGATTCGGGACATCAGCGCTCTGTGTAGTTGTGAAATATCTACTGGAGCCCCCTGTAATGATAAACCACTTCACAGGATATCTACTTTCAGTAAATTACTAATTCTATAATAGGTCATTCTCATTTAAAAGTAATATATATTATTATTTATTTTTTATTGATAATATGATGTAAGTATATAAATAATATTCATATATTCGTCATTGATATAAATACAAATCATCCAAAACTTTGGAGGGGATATCCTCCATATTATGTAGTCAACTTCAGCCTGGCTAATTAATATACAGGGTGGAAAAAAATTATGGGCCCTGAGGGGAACTACCTTAAATCCTTAAGTTAGATCATTTTACTTAAAGGAAACATTCCCTTATTTTTAAAAAGAAACAAAACTGCATTCAAAGTTTTTCAAAAATTCGCTTGTCTCACCCGGGAATAGAACCAGCCAAAAATTCAAAAATAAATACCCGCTATTTTATTGCACTAAACTACGGCCGTTCAGAGAATGCGTTCCTGACACGTCGCGATTGAACTGACGACGTAACTTTGTAATGGCGTTGCAGTTACGATAAAAATATTATTGCTGGTTGTTTACCGTTTTAACAATTGATGCATTATAAAATAAAATAAAATAAAAAGCCTTTTATTTCCTACAAATTAATTTTACATATAACTATTTTATTTACTATTGTTAATATACTATATAATATTTGCTACTAAATAATATTTACTACTAGATAATATTTACTATTATTATTAGCTAACTTGGTTAGATTTTATACCTAAATAATATAATTTGTAGGAACCCCATTATTGGGTGAAGGCCTCCTCCAAAGATGCCCATTTGTCTCTGTCCTTTGCAGTCTGTTTCCAGTTTGGGCCGGCTACTTTTTTGATCTCGTCGTCCCAGCGAGTCAGTGGTCTTCCTCGATTTCTTTTACCTGGAGGTCCATTCCAAAAAGTCGCTTTTATGGTCCATCTTCGGTCTTTAAGCCTCGCGACATGGCCAGCCCATCTCCATTTAAGTTTTTGTGCGTATTTCAATGCATTTGTTGCTTTGGTTTTTGATCTTATTATTGTGTGTCGTATTTTGTCTGATTTCTTTAGTTTAAGCATGCTGCGCTCCAGTCCTCTTTGACAGGTGGTGATTAGATTTTTTACTTTTGAAGTGAATTTCCAGGTCTGGCAGCCATAAGTCAAGCTTGGATGGAGGCTGGAATTCATAATTTTTGTTTTTATGGTAATAGGCAGGCCACTTTTAAAGATTTCCTTTAAACTCCAATATTTATTCCACGTTTGTTGTATTCTTCTTTTCACTTCTAGTTCATTATTTTTCGGATCAAAACTAATTTGCTTACCTAGATAGATGTATGAATCTATATATTCGAATGGCACTTTATCTATTGTTAATATTCTTCTCCGCCGATTTTTCATTGCCATAGTCTTAGAGAGATTCATTTTCAGACCCACCTTGATACTAGCCGAATGTAAAGTTTCAATCATTTGTTGTAACTGGGTGCTGGATTCCGATAACAGCACTAGGTCATCTGCGAATCTTAAGTGACTTATGTATTCGTCCTTTATATATAGGCCTGACTTACTCCAATCTATCTTCCTGAAGATAGCCTCTAGAATGGCTATGAATAATATTGGAGATAAGGGGTCGCCTTGTCGTACGCCTCTTTCTATAGGAAAACTTGGTCCTAGAGTTTCTAGCTTAATTTTGCCCATGTTGTTTTTATATACGCTCTTTATGACTTGTATGTATACGTCTTCAACTCCCTGCTGTTTTAGGCTTTCCCATATACTTACATGTGTTACTGTATCGAATGCTTTCTGGTAGTCAACAAACGCTATGTATAGCGGTCTTTGTTGTTCTTGGTACTTTTCAATGATTTGTTCAAGTGTGTGGATATGGTCCACTGTTGAGAAACCTTTCCTGAAGCCTGCTTGTTCTATTGGTTGTTTTAATTCCAACGTGCTACTGATTCTTTTATTTATAATGGCTGAGAAGAGTTTGTAGAGGCTCGGGAGTAAGCTTATTGGTCTGTAGTTGCCAATGTCTTTCGGATCACCCTTTTTATAGATGAGTATGAAGTCCGATTCAGACCATTGTATGGGCGTTTCAGTCTTTTGCAGTATTAAGTTAAATAGTTCCGCTAGTGGTCCGGCTAATGTTTTGTATGCTAGTCTTAAAACTTCATTTGTTATGTTGTCCGATCCAGGGCTTTTTCCAAGTTTTAAGCTATTTATTGCTTCTTGGACTTCCATTTCGTCCACTGGTTTTATACTGATTTCGCCGTTATTTTCGTTGGTGTTTGAGATGTTATTATTTTGGATGCTATCACTGTATAACTTTTTATAGAAGTCTGTCGCCGCATTGATAATGGCAGTGCGCTTGCACAAAGTTCTGTTGTCTTTTCTTAATCCTTCTATCCAGGTCTTGTTCGTTCTTAGTTCCTTAAAGGCCTTCTTTATGCTTCCTGTGTGTTGTAGATGTCTTTCTATAGTATCTTCTCTGTATATAGCGTAATCTCTTTTTATGTATTTATTTGTTACTTTGTAGAGGGCGGAAAGCTCATTTCTCATTGCTCTCGATTTATTTGTTCTTTCTTGTAGTTCTTTTCTTCTTTTCAGTAATAGAGCGGTGCGATCTGATAGTATATTGTGGTGTCTATGTGGCTCTCTTCCCTTTTCACGAGCTTTTTGCAAGCTTTGGCTAATAGCATTTACTATTTTGTCGTGATAAGTTTGTATTGATGTATGTTCCAAGTTGTAGGAAGGGTAGGGTAGCATTGAAGTTAAGTTTTTGTTGTATCTTACTACTTCGTCTTTGGTCTTTAGTTGAAAGTTGTTTATGTTTGTAAATTTTACTCTACTTTGTTTTTGATTGGCTATTTTTAATGATGATCTAATTAATCGGTGGTCTGACGGATAGTTTAAATTCAGGACTTCAAAGTTATTGAATAGTTTTGGTTGGTTGGATAGTATATAGTCGATCTCATTTTTGTGCTGTCCATTTGGGGATCGCCACGTCCATCTCCGGCTACGGTTTTTCTTGAAGCATGTATTGATGATAGTTAGATTGTATTCAAGTGCGTAGTCCACAAGTCTCTGTCCTCTGTCGTTTCTTTCCCCGTCCCCATGTTGATGCACTGTTAAGTATTCACCTTCTTTAGGAGCATTGGCATTGATGAGCATTAAAACAACATTATTATAATATCAATAATCAATTAATGTTATAATTTTGAAAGAAAGTAGCATTTTTATATTTAGGTTGAAAATGGTAACCACAAATGGCGTTACTAGCATTTTTATACTTAGATTAAAAACGGTAACCCCAAATGGCGTTATGGGCCGCCATTTTGTGACGCTAAAACAGTCGTCTGTTGTCGTTTCGTGCGCATAGACCACGTTCTTCAAGTGTTTTCGATCTGTTTTTATTTGATTACCCGGCTTTCGTTAAATGTACTGTTTCTGCTTTTCAAACTGTCATCGGCGCTAAATCGGACTTCGATTGTGTTTTGTAATGCGTTCTTTTTACTTTTGGTGCATAATAATGCCTAAACGTGGACAAACATTGAAAAGTGGAGCCGGTGAGTTAATCATCAAGCTGCAAGATTACTTTGAGCGGGAGCGGCAAAATGGCGGACCCCTGGTACCTGTCGAACAAGTACAAGAACGCGTCTCTCAGGCGCTTGGAGTTAGCAAACGAACGATAGCAAATATTAATAAAGAAAAGTTCGGCTCTACTGGCATGGAAGATAATATTTTACGTACTCCGAAGAAGAAACGTAGAACTAAACCCGTGACAGATATTGACACCTTTGACGCCGATGCAATCAGTAATCATATATATGGTTACTATTCCAGAAATGAATATCTCAACAGGAAGAAGCTTTTGGCATCGTTAAGAGAAGCTGGACTGTTTAGCGGGGGTAAAACTGCTTTAACCAAAATCTTAAAAGATATTGGTTTTTCGTATAAAAAAACAGACAAAAGAAAAATTTTATTAGAACAATACGACATAATTTTAAAACGGATAAGTTTTTTGAGAGAAGCAAAAAAAATTGATAACTGGGATAATGTCGTGTTCATTGACGAGACATGGCTAAACGCCAATCACACGGTTTCCCGTTCTTGGACGGATGATACACAAGCGTCGACGTCGAAAGTACCAATGGGTAAGGGGGCCCGTCTGATAATATGCCACGCAGGTTCTGCAAAATACGGCTTTGTGGAGAACGCGTTACTGGCATTTCAATCAAAAACCACAAATGACTACCACGAGGAAATGAATGCCACTACATTTAAAGAGTGGTTCCAGAACGTGCTTTTGCCCAGCGTACCAGAGCCTTCTGTAATATTCATGGATGCCTCCTGTCACTCGGTTCAAATACAGAAACCACCTACCCAAGCTAATAAAAAAGAAGAAATGGTGGCTTGGTTACAAGCAAAAGGCATTGACGCAAATATGCAGATGCTAAAAGCAGAGCTAATTAAATTAGTTAAAGAAAATAAAGCGGCAAATGTGCGATACGAAATCGATGAACTGGCTCTGGAGTACGGTCATCGCGTTCTAAGAATTCCACCGTATCATTGCCAATATAACGCGATTGAGCTAATCTGGGCTCAAATAAAAGGTTACGCCGCCCGCCACAATACTTCCCCGCCATTCAGCACGAAAAAGATGATGACCCTATTAAAAGAAGCCTGCGGGGAAGTCACAAGAGATGACTGGGCAAAGGTTGTTGAGAAGACTAAAAACCTGATTGTGGAACATTTTGACCGAGATATCAGGATTGATTCTGTTATTGATAATAATAATATAATTATACATGTAGGCGAAGATGATGATGAAGACACCACCTCCTCAAGCGAATCGGAGTCTGATTAATATTCTGTACGCACATTCAATTCAATGTACTTTATTGCATAGAAATACAGATTGTAACTTTGTAACAAAGAATAAATAAAACAATTTTATTATATTAATATTACCCTTTTTTGGTTTCCACTTAAATAACTAAAATATAAATTTTAAATGATTCCGTCAATTTAAAACGAAAATAATCTTAAAAATAACGCGGCGGTTCATTTTGGAGGAACGGTAACGAACTCAGTGTTATGTTGTGCCCATCACTAGTCGTGACTAACTGATAGGTGTCAGGAACGCATTCTCTGAACGGCCGAACTTTAGTCGATACAATCGATGTTAAAGATAAAATTTCTCCAAGAAACATTATGTCTTACACTCGTCTGTCGTACAAGATATCCATTAAATCGAATATTTAGTTTACAAGTTCTTTAGTCAACTTTACCTAGAACTGTTCACTTTCAACAAGTAAAAGACACGTTAGGTATAATCTTCTAATAACTTTAACATCCAAAGACATTGTAGGAAGTACAAATCTTGCTAATATTATTATCTCTAAGTACCCTTTTGAAGACTTAGATAAGAAAATCGTTTAATGGTAATAATAATTCTATGCACATTTCCTTCTTACGAAAAGTTTAAAAATTTAAACGTTTAACTTTGCGGTGCGGGACAGCAATTTTGAAACTCACACATGACACATTTTGAGCATTTTTATCGATTTTGCTTCCATTTAGTAATTGTGTAATAAATAATAATGGCGTATCAAGAACAATTCGATTTATTAGAAGTTTAAGTACTTTTCAAACAACAAGAATTGTAGTTTATCTGACAGTGTTGAAGCTAAATTGCAATTCTGTTTTTTAAATTCACAAAAAAAACTATTTTATCTAAATCTTCAACAAGGAACTTAGAGATAATTAGCAAGCTTATACTTCATACAATGTCTTTGGGTGTTAGTTATTAGAAAATTATAACGTGTCTTTTACTTGTTGAAGGTGAATAGTTCTAGCCTCTAGGGAATGTTGATTAGAGAAATTTGATTTAATGGATATCTTGTACGACAGACGAGTGTAAGACATAAGGTTTCTTGGAGAAATTTTATCTTTAACATCGACTGTATCGACTAGTGCAATAAAATTGCGGGTGTTTATTTTTTGAATTTTTAGCTGGTTCGATTCCCTGGTGAGACAAGCGAATTTTTGAAAAACTTTGAATGCAGTTTTGTTTCTTTTTAAAAATAAGGGAAGGAAACATTCCCTTATTTTTAAAAAGATTTTAAGTAAAATGATCTAACTTAAGGATTTAAGGTAGTTCCCCTCAGGGCCCATAATTTTTTTCCACCCTGTATATTAATTAGCCAGGCTGAAGTTGACTATATAATATGGAGGATTTCCCCTCCAAAGTTTTGGATGATTTGTATTTATATCAATGACGAATATATGAATATTATTTATATACTTACATCATATCTATATATATATAAGAAAGTGGTGTTAGTTACACTATTTATAACTCAAGAACGGATGAACCGATTTGGCTGAAAATTGGTGGAGAGGTAGCTTAGAACCAGGAGACGGACATAGGATACTTTTTATCCCGTTGATATGAGATTTCAGCAAGCTTTCAACATTTTGGAGGTTCATAAGTAGCTCTGGGTGGCTCAGTGGGCGAGTGGCCGCTTTCTTCACCGTATGGTGTGTGATGTCGCAGGTTCGAATCCCACTCGCGAAGTCGTGACAGTGCGATTTTCTTGTTTGTTTTTTAATTATTAGCAAAATAATCTAGTTCGGCATGCAATCATTTAAAATTGTAATGTTGTCAGAATTGAGGGCAGTTGCTAATTGACATTGGCTGTGGATGTACGGCTAGTTGTCGAGGAAACGCAAGTACCGACTACCGAAATAATATGTCATAGTGTGTAATTGTTGAAATATCAATTTACTTTTGTTCTAATCGTTTTGATTCCGATTAATGTGTTGTGGACGTGCAGAAGGGGTAAGTGCTAGGCTAATAGATTCACTATTTTAGGGCTTCTATTAAGTAGGTACTGTGTTTGAGTCATTACAATACTTTCTTCTCTTTGTTGATAGCCTAACGTCATGCCCTTTCTGCCACGGGACAAAAAGGACGATATCTGTTAATAAAAGTCGACCCTGAGATCTTCTGAGGCTAGTCTTCCTTGGTGTGGCAGGGCACCTGTATTGTCACCTTAAACGAAAACCCTCCTGGCGCTCAACTGCATGTGAAGCATGAATAAATAGTGATACGAACTTGACGTGTATTTCTTAATATTTCTTCAGCAATTCATACTGTTGGCACTTAGCAACTTGAAGACATAACAAATGGCGCCTGCGTAAAATAATACTTAAGAATTAAGATTTAAAGCGAAATAAGATACCCACTTAAATGGTGTATAAGTTATGCAGAACTTGAATTAGTATTTTTCCTCAGTAAGACTGTTCTAAAGTTGTATCACCTACCTACTTAATTGGATCTACACAACGAATCATTAGATTAGTCACTGAGGTGCTATAATACATACTTAGAGGCAAATTGCAATCAAATTATATAGAATATACATGGATACAAATAGAATAACTGTTATTTGCATGATTGGTTGCTAAGTCATCATAATAAAGAGTTAAGTAGGTAATTATTAGTAAAATCATTAACAATAAGAGCACAAGATAGGTATTCTTAAACCTTTAATCCTTGTATTTGGTCATTGATATATTATTTTCTGGACATGCAATTCATGCTTCATTAAATTATGAATTCATAAACATTATGAATGTATAGATTGTAGGTATTTGATTTGTAATGATGGTAACTTATAATTTTGAATTTTAATGATGGTAATTTGTCAATAGCCTCATAGAAATTGAAGTGTTGGATAATTTAATTACAATATTGAAAGGTAGGTATATACACATATTTAATTTTTTTTTGTATGTAATCTCAAGAGATCAATATTTAATGAATTTTTGGAATTTTTTATTGTATTCTGTGGAATGTTTTTTATTATTTGTTGAATCAAGTTAATGATATTATTTGACTGAAATAGGTTAGCTATTTTTACGTATCCGTTTTCTTGGCGTAAACGTTTTAGAAATACCTTAGTATAATGGATGTAAACTTTTTATTGAAAGATGAGCTGGAATTCGAACTTGCGACTCGTGGGGTATACATCAAGAGTGTTGTACCGGTTATGAAAAAGTTGTTAAAGGAACTAATGTTTTCAGAAGAAAAAGGAAATTACTCTTATCAGATTAAGGCCCCAAAACAAAGTTTTGAGAACCCTACGGATGAGTTAGATATCTGCAATTCAAAGATTGATACTTTGGCAAGTTACATTTCAGAAATTTCGGAAAAACCTGATAGGAATTTATTTAGGCGTCTAGTTTCTAGGTTGTACCATGTTAAAAATAGGATCGACTTTATAGTACCGGATTCAGATAAAGCCACCGAGAGAAGAGAGAATTATAGAATTAAGGTTGATAATTTATTAGCACAGTTGGAAGAACAGGATGATAAAGTCGAAGAAGAAGGACACCTTACTGCTAATGATAAGCGAATTTTACAGGAAACTTTAGGTCCAATTGGAGAGACAATCATTAAGAAATTAGAAAATGAGTCGGAATCCGGTCAAAACTCAAGAAACGTTAGTAGACATGAGGATGATGATGCTAACAAGTCAGTGAACTTTGAAGAGAAACTTGAAACCCCGCGTACAAACGTTAGGGCTCGCAAAATTACTCGCTCATCAACCATCATTGAAGAGGAAGATCATACGCATAAACGTAAACTAGTTCCTATTAGTCAGTGGGGAGTAAAATTTTCTGGAAATAATAATGTAGTAAGTGTAAATGCGTTTATTGAAAGGGTAAATGAGCTTAAACATGCTAGAAATGCTTCGGATAGGGACTTATGGCGATATGCGATTGACTTCTTTGAAGGGGACGCCTTAATTTGGTATAGAGCAAATAGGGAAAACATTTTTAGTTGGGAAGAACTAACATTGTTACTGAAAAGAACATTTGAGCCGCCATGTTACCAAGAAGAACTATTAGATGAAATCAGATCTAGAACACAAGGGAGAAATGAATCAGCTATAATATATATATCGATAATGCAAAACATGTTCAACAGGTTGCCAGAAAGAATCTCAGAACAAAAGAAAATCACGATTATTTTAAGAAATCTCCAGCCTTACTTCCAGAGGGCAGTGTGTAGGGACCAATTCTCCTCAATAGCTGACTTGGTAAATGTACTTAGAATAATAGAAAGAACGAAAATAAGTTGCGAAAAATTTCAGGAACCAAAATCAAGTAAAAACACTTTGGAACCGGACTTAGCATATAAAGCGGAGGAAGTGAAGGAAATAAAGGTGGTGGATAATCATGTTTTGGCAATAAAAAGCAGTACAGTGGAGGGAGAAAAGAAACGTTGTTGGAACTGTAGAGAATGGGGGCATCTATTTCGGTCATGCACAATTCCTAAGCAACGTCTATTTTGTTATAGATGTGGGCGGTTTGGAATAACCTCAAAAGATTGCTCTTGCAAGGGAAACGAGGTCGGGGAGAGCAACAAACCTGCCAATTTAGCCTCCCCATAGATAGAGATAGTAAAGAATGGCAGGACTGGCTAGGAGTAGTCAATAAGATATTTGGTCATAATGAAGTAAGTAATCTCACGGTATCTAAAGAAAATGACAACAGATCGTACGTGATGTTGAGTATTTTTGAATTTAAATGCATGGGCTTATTAGATTCTGGTGCAAACACAACGGTTATCAACCCGAAATTTGCGGACACCTTAAGAATGTTAGGATTACGGTCATATAAAAGTACTATTACAAGCTATATTTCAACTGCGGATGGTACTAGTCATACAATATCGGATTTGTTTGATGTTCCAATTAACTTTGATGGTCAGTCACATGTTATGTCAATGCTTGTGATGCCAGGGTTAGTACAGAGTATATTATTAGGTAAGGATTTTTTTGATCTATTTGGCATCACCTTTCAATTTAAAAGTGAAATTATGCTCAAGGAAGGTGAAATAAATGCTATTAATCTGAACGCTGGCAATACACTAGTATCACAAAACGACTTAGATGAAATTCAACAAGATGAACTCTTGAAGGTAGTTGATGAGATGAAGCTTGCTATAGGTAAAGGACTAGGTAGAACACATCTAATTGAGCACAATATTGATACAGGTGACAGCAAAGCAATACATCAAAAACCATACAATTTCTCGCCGGTAATAAGACAACAAATCGAAAAGGAATTAGATGATATGCTCGAAAAGGATGTCATAGAGCCGTCCTTCAGCTCGTGGTGTTCACCTGTGCTCATAGTAAAGAAAGCTAACGGTAGCAATAGGTTATGTTTGGATAGCAGACAACTCAATAAGGTCACCAAGAGAGACACATATCCTTTGCCTCGTGTATCTTCTATCTTGGACAGTCTACGCAATGCTAGGTATTTGAGTACAATAGATCTGAAGGCTGCATTTTGGCAGATACCGTTAGATGAGGCCAGCAAACAGAAAACAGCGTTTGCATTACCAGGCAGGGGATTGTTTCAATTTAAGGTCATGCCATTTGGCCTAGTTAATGCCTCGCAGTCGCAGCAGAGACTTATGGACATGCTGTTTCAGTCAAAGCATGAAAATGTATGGGCATACTTGGACGATATAGTCGTGTGTTCGTCAACCTTTGAAGAACATTTAAGCTTACTGCGTTGGGTTACGGACATTCTTAAAAAGGCTAACTTGACTGTAAATATGGAGAAATGTCAGTTTGCTAGATCCTCGTTGCGGTACTTAGGATATATTATTGATAGGGAGGGATTAAGAACCGATCCAGATAAAGTTTGCGCTATCCTAAACTTTGCAAAGCCGAAAAACATTAGGGAACTCAAGAGATTTATCGGCTTGGCCAGTTGGTATCGCAGATTTGTAAAGAACTTCTCTCAGATAGCAGCTCCATTACACCAGTTAACTAAAACAAAAGGCGTTTCAAAATTTAAGTGGACGGAGGAAGCGGACAAGGCGTTCCTACAATTGAAGACACTGTTGACCACTACTCCAGTCATTACATGTCCGGATTACTCAAAACCATTTTTTATACATTGTGATGCATCTAAGAATGGCATAGGAGCAGTTCTATGTCAGAAATCGGATAATGGTGATCAGGCAATCGCATATTTGAGTCGTAAGCTAAACAACCATGAAGTTAAATATTCGACATCTGAAAGAGAACTATTAAGTGTTGTGTTTGCGATAGAAAAGTTTCGGCCATACATTGACGGGGTTCATTTTACGGTCGTAACAGATCACAGTGCGTTACAGTGGTTACATAAGATGAAGGACCCGCATGGACGCTTAGCGCGGTGGGCAATGAAACTCCAACAATTTGATTTTGATGTGGTGCATAGGCCAGGATCATGCAATGTAGTCCCAGATGCTTTATCTCGCTCATTAGAAGTCAATGCTATTAAAATTCTAGAAAAACATAAAGACATCTGGTACAAAAACAAGGTCAAAGATATACTGTCAGGGGGTGATCAGGATCCAGGTTGGAAGGTCGAAAATGGCTTACTGTTAAAATCAGTATCATTGCGTCAGTACCCAGCAACCAGCCGTTGGAAAATATTTGTACCAGAAAGTCTAAGGACAGATATATTAAGGGAATGTCATGACTCAACTACTTCAGGGCATTTTGGTGTTCGGAAAACACTCTTCAAAATAAAACAGAATTATTACTGGCCCAATTTGCTGCGAAATGTAGAAGATTACGTTAATAAGTGCGAGACTTGTGCCAAAGTTAAAGTATGTCAGCAACCGTCGTTCGGAAAAATGGGACAGTACAGGGAGGTTTCAGGTCCATGGCAGGTAATTTCGGTAGATTTGATGGGTCCATTTCCCAGGAGTAGAAGATGTAACACGATGTTATTAGTTTTGACATGTTGGTTTAGTAAATTTACTCTATTGTTCCCTTTGCGCACCGGAAAGGCGGACAAGATTTGTGAAATACTAGAAAGTCAATTCTTGTTGTTCGGGGCGCCGTCAGCCATAATTTGTGATAATGGAAAGCAGTTCAAATCTGAAGCTTTTAAAGAAGTGGCAGACAAGTTCAATATAAAATTGTGGTTTACGCCAAATTATCACCCACAAAGCAACCCAACGGAACGGGTCAATAGAGTAATAGGCACAATGATAAGCTCATACATAAAATCAGGGAAACACTTCGATTGGGATATCCATCTCAGACATTTGGGTCATGCCATTCGAACAGCGATCCATGAAGCCACGGGATACACTCCGTCTTACTTATTTTTTGGTAGGGAAACGAGTGTGGCACCAATAAACCATTTAGAAGATTTAAAAGACCTTAGGGACATTTTACCGGTTAGAAATCAACAGCTATTCTTGAATCAGACTGAAATAAAAGATAAAGTTTATAAGGAAGTTGAGAAGAGGTTGAAGACTTCACATAACCGTAGCAGAAAATTTTATGATGTAAAGCATAGATTAGCAAGTTTTAAAGAAGGTGACATTGTTTGGAAACGGACTAAATACTTATCTAAGGCTACGCAAAAATTTATGTCGAAATTGGCACCTAAGTTCGAAAAAGCTATAATCACAAAGAAAATCTCACAAAATGTTTACCGCTTGAACAACGCCTTTGGTAAGGACATTGGAGTTTGGCATGCTAAGGACTTGAAGGTATACTGAAATTAAAAAAAAAAAAAAAAAAAAAAAAAAAATGTAGATACATTTTTTTGTGAGGGCGGGGATATTTGATATGAGATTTCAGCAAGCTTTCAACATTTTGGAGGTTCATAAGTAGCTCTGGGTGGCTCAGTGGGCGAGTGGCCGCTTTCTTCACCGTATGGTGTGTGATGTCGCAGGTTCGAATCCCACTCGCGAAGTCGTGACAGTGCGATTTTCTTGTTTGTTTTTTAATTATTAGCAAAATAATCTAGTTCGGCATGCAATCATTTAAAATTGTAATGTTGTCAGAATTGAGGGCAGTTGCTAATTGACATTGGCTGTGGATGTACGGCTAGTTGTCGAGGAAACGCAAGTACCGACTACCGAAATAATATGTCATAGTGTGTAATTGTTGAAATATCAATTTACTTTTGTTCTAATCGTTTTGATTCCGATTAATGTGTTGTGGACGTGCAGAAGGGGTAAGTGCTAGGCTAATAGATTCACTATTTTAGGGCTTCTATTAAGTAGGTACTGTGTTTGAGTCATTACAATACTTTCTTCTCTTTGTTGATAGCCTAACGTCATGCCCTTTCTGCCACGGGACAAAAAGGACGATATCTGTTAATAAAAGTCGACCCTGAGATCTTCTGAGGCTAGTCTTCCTTGGTGTGGCAGGGCACCTGTATTGTCACCTTAAACGAAAACCCTCCTGGCGCTCAACTGCATGTGAAGCATGAATAAATAGTGATACGAACTTGACGTGTATTTCTTAATATTTCTTCAGCAATTCATACTGTTGGCACTTAGCAACTTGAAGACATAACACCGTTCGACCGCGTTTCCGTCAAGTCACTATAAAACGTGGTATAACAAAAACGCATCTAACATGGAATAACAAAACGCAAATGACAGTGGAATAACAAAACGTAAATGACAGCTAAACGTAATTTTGTCTTTGGTTAAAAATGGTAAAAAATTTGACAATTATAAAAAGTGTTATAATAAAGCATTACTGATATTATAAATGCGAAAGTGTGTTTGTTTGTTGGTTTGTCCTTCAATCACGTCGAAACAGAACAGCGGATTGATGCGATTTTTTGCATGGGTATAGTAATGGATGTAGTAGTGGTTCCTCAGACCGGGAGAGCTACTTTTTATCTCGGATAATGAAATAGTTCCCGCGGGAGTTTTAAAAACTAAATCCATGCGGACGAAGTCGCGGGCATCAGCTAGTTATCAATAAAAAATAATATGTACGACATCTTTTATACAGGATAAAAGATGTCGTATATAATATTCGTCATTGATATGACATTGATAAAAGTCATTCGGTAATTCTCAGTAGCAGCCTAAAATGAGAAAGTTCGTGATCTATGATACACTTCATTGCCAGAAGAAGAGAACCAAAGTCACCGACATAGCTCAGCGAGTCGCGAAACTGAAGTGGAAGAGGACGGGGCACTTAGTTCAAAGATGTGATGGTCGCTGGGGTCCCAAGGTGCTGGAGTAGCGACCCCGCACCAGGAAGCGCAGTGTTGGCAGACCCCCACTAGGTGGACCGACGACATCAAACTAGTCTCAGGGAGCCGCTGGATTCAGGTGGCGCAAGACCGAAGCCTGTGGAAGTCCATGCAGCAGACCTATACATCTGTGAATTCGCATTTGCATCTCCTATTTTCTGCTATTTTGGAGTATAAATTATTGTGAATGATATTCATTATAATGTTCGTAACGTAAGTCATAACGACTAAAATTCACATCAATAATATCTACCTGCAGCCCTTCACCATGAGCCAAATGGATTCAAAACTAGGCTATTGGGCTTACTGGTGAGTATTGAGAGGAGCTCTAGGGCTGGGATCTATAGATCGTACTCTGGCTCCGCCCAAGACTCAAGACAGAGTTAAAATGAGACACAAAAAATATCAGTTCAGACATAAATTTATCTCGCTTCAACTCAGTCTTGGGTCTGAGTGAGAGTGCCATCTATAGATCTTACCCTAGTTGTGTTGTATAAGCCCTATCACACTTGTATACGAACCATAATCAAAAACAGTTTGACGTGCTGCTGCGCGTCGGCCGCGGTGATCCTCAGCGACTTGTTGCCGGCGCGCTCCACCACCATGTCGGGCCACAGCTTCGTGTTGAGCACGACCCGCAGCGAGCCGGCCACCCGCGCCACGAGCCGCGCGCCGCCCGCCCCTCCCGCCGGACCGTCGTTGAGCCGCAGCACGCCGCGCCCGCGCTCGCGCCAGCTGCCGCTCTCCCACGCGAACAGCCGACACGATATCTGCATACCATTTATATCATTAGCTAAAAATTCAACATTCAGCAAAATTCCAACCAATGCACTTCCACAACACAAGTTCAAGGAAGCCTGACCTTGTTTAATTCAAATTAAAAATTATTTATTTCATCTAGGTCAATTTGTAGCTCTTAATTATACAAGTCAAGACCTCTGGTTAGGAAAGTAAAGGAGGTTGGCGAATTTAGACCCAGCATTTTTAAAAACCGTTCACATTCAGAAAACATTTCATTTTAATTATATTTTTCAGAGTATTTTACTGTGTAAACCCCATATTTTTAGAAGATGGGGATCAAAAATATGATTATTCACAAATACACATTATAAATAACTGTTACATGGCAATACAAGTGAATATCTTTTTTCTCCCAACTTTGTTTGATAGACTTTGATTATTTTTTTGTTAGTCTGGTTTACTAGAACAAGTATGAGAAGTTTGATTCATGAACGTGGGCGTTCAGTATTCAGTTCAGTTCGTCTGGGTCAGAAACTCTATGGAATTCGCCAATCTTCTTTTGAGAAACGATAAGAAACTTAGCAGTTGCTCTTTTCAAAACAAAAATCTTACAATAGCTTGTCAATATAACATGAGGAGACAGAATAAAACCATATAAATCTTTTTCAGAGGTTTTTACAGTAGGTAGAAGGTTAAAGAGGCAAGCTATGATCATTTGATTCAGACTTTGATGCAGAGCCATTAGTGCTGTATCCAGTAGAAGTTGCAGTAAGCCACAGACCTGCAGCACGTTGATCTCGCCCTCCTCGCCGGTCATGGCGCAGTAGGCGGCGGGCGGCGGCGGGCGCGCGTGGGAGCGCTCGTACTCTGCCGCCGCCGCCGCCAGCCCCTCGCTGCCCTCCGCGCTCCCTCCCGCTGTGTCCTCCTGTGGCTATCGTCACATACATCTTTACTTATATTAAACATGCGAAAATATGTTTGTTTCTTGGTTCGTCCTCCAATATGCAGCAATGGAGCAACAGATCAATGTGATTATTTTGCAAGGGCATAGTTGAGGACTTGCAGAGTAACATAGGCTACCTTTTATCCTGGAAAAACAGAGGGTACCCACAAGTTTTCCAAATCAAACTCCACGTCACAGGAAAACAAACTACATAAGGTAACTGACTGGAGTGCAAGACCCACCAGCAGATTGAAGCCCTAGGAGCAGTATTTTTTTGATAACAACCTAAACTCAGTTTCAAACTGACATACTTATAGATGAACAAATCATGAAATGCAGTTCCTGTTTTAATTTTATAAATGTAGCTGTATCCCTGTTTATATCTTCGGTCTTGCATCACCTGAATCCAGCGGCTTGCTGTGACTCTTTGGTGTCATTGGTCCACTTATGACACATTTATCTCAAGTTAATTTTTTTTCTAGCATATATTATTTGTTTGTTATATCCACCTATATAATGGATTTGACATAACATTGTAAGGCTAAGCTACTTGGAAAGCTAAGACATATTATTTAATTCATATAAGTATTCATTTCAAAAAACACAAACTAACCTGACTACTATCTTTCACAGATGCAGCAGCACTCGTAAACAATAGTTCGGATGTGCCATTTGACGAGCTATGGTCCACTGATGCGTCTCCATTATTCACTGCTTCTTTGATAACCACACGCTCACTCAAATTCTGCCCAAAAATAAACCCTGAAGAAGAAGTACTTGGGGGCTGAACAGGGCCTGGAACGGATGTGGTTGTTCTTGGGGTTGCATTAGTGGTGCCGAGGGGCACAAACTTAGGAGCTTCTGCTTCTTTTGTAGGCTCTCGAGACCCTTCTGTCTCTTTCTCTTTATTACCCTTATCTACTTCAGGAACTTTTAGAACTGGGTTGGTTCCTGATACAAGTTGTGCCGGACGTAGCACAGATCCTGCAATGAAATACTCATTAGGTAAACATAGCATGACCTATGCTCTGGCTGCCTGTACATATGCAAATTGTAATCTCTAGGGTATTATGTCTATGGGTACTTTTATTTATCTGTTGTCCCACTGATGGGTCAACCCACTGGGACTACAGATAAACATTAAACACCTATAAAGGAGACGTCCAAAATTGTATTGAGTCTGGGTCTGGTCTTGTACCAGTGATAAAATAAAAGAAAATAGAATATGAACCCATTTTTGATTAATCAAATCCACGAACTCATCTAAATTATGGAGCAAAAAATTATTTATCATCTCCACGTGACGTAACTTAACTATGTATAATCTGGATGATGGCGGGCGGATTCATGTTTTTTGACGTAATGAGGTTAGCTGTCAAAATATCATGAGATATTATCCGACCAGAAAGCTATCTTGTGCCACAGAGTACTTTGTTAATAACAAAGTACTCTGTGATTTGTTACAAGCAATGAGCTTGGAACAGGAATAAATTAAAAAATAAGACAGCCATTTGAAAATAGATGCGCATCTACATGATACCTATCTTCTCTATAGCTTAAACTCGGATTGAAGGACGCCATCTTGTAAGTGTAGCGAAGTGTTCGCAAGTAGTACCGAAAAACTTGAAATTATTTTTATTTTAGCAAGTTATTTATTGCGATGTTCTAATTTATTTTATTTTTAATGAACTTTCTGTATTTTTCTGCTTTTCATGGTATAGTGTACAAGAGTACACCCAAAGTGGACCATCTCTTTTAAATAAACAAAATAAATATTGATTATTTATTTTGCTGGTTAAGCAAAGTTGACCCAAGTCAGTAACTGGATCAGTGACCAAATAGACAGATCCAACTTTTTCATTTCCTGTAGCCCTGGAAAGCCTGTTAAGCTGTTAGTTTTAAGTAATTATTGCTTTCACCTGAGAATAATTGTTATACCCAAGAGATATTATCCAGTCAAATCATACCCAGAAGGATATTTGGACCCACCACATTACTGTCTCAAAAAGTTCCTACCATTAACTGATCAGTTTAAAGGTGTGGACCCACTTCAATGAGGATTACTATATACTGTACATAAAGAGAGATATAGACCAAACAATGAATTAAGACAATAATAGGTAAGACATAATATCTGGTTTTAATTACAATGCAAGGAAACAATACTCATCATCATCATTATCAACCCATCATCGGCTCATTACTGAGCACAGGTCTCCACTAAGAGAACGGTTATAAGCCACAGTACTCCATGCTGGCCCAATGTGAATTGGTGGACTTCACACACCTTCAAGAACATTATGGAGAACTCTCAGGTGTGCAGGTTTCCTCACGATGTTTTCCTTCACCGTTAAAGTTAAAGCAAGTGATATATAATTGCTTAAACGCACTTAACTCCAAAAAGTCAGAGGTGCATACCCAGGATCGAACCTGCGACCCCCCCAATAGGAGACCACAGTCCTAACCACTAGACTATCATTGCTTCTGAAACAATACTCAATCATACATTTATATTGAATCTAGATGGTATGTTATAAGATCACAATTATGTTTCTGCAGGGAGAATAATGAAAGAGACCAAGTACACATTGGCTTTCTCAAAATAGGTTCGCTATTGAGGGAAACTCATTTTCCACTGACACTTTCTATTGAACACATTAAATTTAGTACAATAGGTTATTATTACTTACCGAAAGGGTTGCAACTTTTGCTTGAGCTGGAAGCAAAACTGGATGACCCAAAGCAGTCCAGTCTAGGCTTTGCGAGAACCACACGCGACTGTGATGCTCCATTACAGAAATCATCAGGTGTTTTACCTGAAACAATACTTAACTAATAACTTCAGTAGGCCTGTGCATGACCTGCCTTGGTAATGTCAGATTGTCTTCCCATCAAACTATGAGAACAAGGGAATAGACTGGATCTGTCTTTACACACACACTTCTGCACTATCCAATAGTCTCCAGTAAATTTAACCGAAATATGGTCAAGAACAGTTTTAATATAATGTTAGCTTATACAACACCAAATTTTTATAATTTTCTTATTAGTTAGACTATTGTTTTACTTCCAATAAAAATGTATTGCAGTTACCTATCTTAGTGTTGTTGTGAAGTGTAAACTGATTGACGAGAGAAACTACAAATACGAAATAATATTATCCTTCTATAAAACTCGACTAATCAAGACAATTTTTAAACATAGGACCAAATTGAACACAAAAAAAATGCTGATGTAGTACAGGTGTGTGTGGTTTATATCTGGGACTTTAATGATCAATATATCTCATAAATCTGTGTCACTGAACGCTATACATACTTATATCAAAAAGTAAAGTGGTACGTTGCTAATTTTGGTGGTAAAAAAGTTAAGAACTGCCTAATAATTCAATAAAATAATAATTCATACCTTGCTTTGCATCTGCCATCATCGATGAACCATAGACCACGAACACCACAGAATACTTTATACAAATATAAAATTCTTCTTGACTTTATACCTACTCCTTCATAGCGGAGACCGTAGGCAGAGAATAGATAAGAGACGAACGTAGGATACTGATAGGTACCTATGTTCTATGGATAGTACCATGGAACTAGGAATTACGACTATAGTCTTCCCATTTCTATGTAGTGCCTATCATTTCAGTTCCATAATTTTTACATGGAATTACGACTACAGTGCGACAAGGCGACAATAACTTGGCAATTACGGTTATTATTCGTCTATGCTTGACATAGACTTGATAACTATGCTATTAACTATGATTTATTGTGTGGTACTGTACCATTAGGGTGGAACCACATTTGTGAGGATCTTTTCGGATTTCGCCCTAAAACTGTCAAATTTCATAGAAAGGAACGTGAACGGATCAAATCGGCTTTTCGATGCGTACACGAATGTATGGAAAATGACAGTTTTGTATAGGTAAAATCCGAATCGATCCTCACAAATGTGGTTGTGGAAATGGGTGTGACACACCTTATACTAGTCCTATTTCCTTCCTACCATGATTATAGTTCCTTGTACTGTACCATAGATTAATATCTAGATTGTACTGTACGTTATGAATTTATGATTGTCTATAATATTTAGTGATCTGTGATTATCAAAGTCAAATCCTGGTCCGTGAGTCAATTAAACGTAGTAACTAATACCTAATCTGTGTTAATAATTAAGAAAAGAATGGAATGAATTTACGTGTGTGATTTTAGTTTTAAGCTTGCAATTTTAATTTATAAGAAAATTTTATTGATAAATGTATACTTTGATAAAGGCATTCCAACATTTTATAATTTGTATAGAGTAGAGTAAGTTTGATACTGAATACTATCTAGGAGCAAACTTTCAGTGCACTGTGCTGCTGTGCATCGTGTTAACATTTGAGTGACATTTGATGAAGGATTTTACAAAATCATAGTGACAAGTGTCAAAGTTTAATGCTACGTAAAGATAAAATCAAATAAGGTAAAATTCAAATTAATTTATTTCCTCCTTCCGTGAATTTGTTATTAAATAATTCTTCTAGTTAATGTTTCTTTATTTATTTATTAGTTTTACTAGCGATTTCACATTGTAGTAAATAGTTACTATTTACTACTATTTAAAGGTATATAAACATGCAATTTATAACATTCACACCCCGTGTACGTAAAATCATTTTAAAGTGAACACAACATGCACAAAAAATTCGAACCTATATGCAGAAACATAACATTATATAAAAAAGAAAGATAACTATAATAACAATTCTAACAATTCAATAAAATAATAATCTAAAATATCAATAATAATAATTACAATACAATGCTTATGTGATGGTCTACAACAGGGATTCCCAAAGTGGTTGATAGAATAGAATAGAAATAATTTTTATTCAAATAAACTTTTTGCAAGTGCTTTTAAAAAGTCTTACTCTACCACTGGTTCGGAATGTCCTTCCTGCCAAGCAGAACCAGCAAGAAACTCGGCGGTTGCTCTTTTCAAAACAAGCTTACAATACAATAGGTACTATGCTATGTACAATTATTTTGTTACACAGGCCAATTATTACTGTGTTATGAATCACTGGAGTGAATTAAATCCACGCTTTTTTGTCATTTATATAGACTTAAATTGTATAATATGCTTTTTTCATGAGAGTAGTTTTAATTGATTTCTTAAAGTTGTGTAAAGGCAAGTCCAAGATTGACTGCAGAATTTTATTATAAAATGTCACACCCATTTCTACAAATGTCTTTCAGACCCTCTGGAGGCGCATTCGAGGAACTCTCAACTCAAAATGTTTTGTCTGACAAATATTATGTTGCTATAAATATACAGTGGACCCCCGGTAATCTGGCCCATGTCTAATCCGGCACCCCCTGTAATCCGACATGGTCTATCATTTATTATTTAATGTTTTTTGACAATCTTCACTAATGCATAATTGAACAAGTTACAACTTGTATGCACTACCACTATTTGACGTGTAGGGTATTGTTTTGCTTCTGATTGCTGAAAACGTAAGCTCTCTATTGTGTTGCTTAATTTACTAAATTTGACATACATAATAAAGTATGATTTGTACAAATATATAACATATAGAATCTTATTGGATCTGTAATTTGTCGGATTACAAGGTGCTCCTTTGTAAAAAATCTGGACCTATAGGGGGTCTTAGGCAGTACTCTATAAACCGACAAATTTGATTGTTTGACACTGCCCTGCAAAATGTTTGATTTGTACAAATATATAACCTATAAAATCTTATCATTGGATCTGTAATTTGTCGGATTACAAGGTGCTCCTTTGTAAAAAAATCTGGACCTATAGGGGGTCTTAGGCAGTAGGTACTCTATAAACCGACAAATTTGATTGTGCGACACTGCCCTGCAAAATGTTTGTCGGTTTACTGGGGGTCCACTGTATTGTGAAGCTACTGTAAGAAGGACTATTTCTTTAATTTTTTCTCGAAGGGAATACCGCAGTTTTAAATTATATATGGCGTGAATTGCCGTCTTCTGCAGTACAAAAATTTTTCCAATATTGGCTGCTTTACTCCATAGTAAGATTCCATATGACATAATACTAAGGAAATATGCAAAATAAAGAACTTTTGCAGTTTCTATGTTAGCTAACTGTTGTTAACAGCGTAAGCAGCAGCGCTAAGCCTGCCAGCAAGTGTTGCTATATGGGCATTGTAGCTTTGAATCCAGGGTTAATCCCAAGAACACTGCATTCATTAGCGGAAGGAGTTTTACATATCTATTTCGATGAAGATATCTAAAAAATCATTTGTCACGCGTCGTCATTAGAGCATTTAATATCAAAAATTCTTCCAACTGTACTTATCATTAATTTTTGTTATCGTTAATACACCGTTTATAGGGTTCCGTACCCAAAGGGGTGCCAACTGTACCCTATTAGTAAGCCTCCGCCCTCTGTCTGTCCATCCATCTGTCTGTCAGCGGGCTGTATTTCGTAAACCATAATAGATAGACAGTTGAAATTTTCACATATTATTGTGTATTTCTATTGCCGCTATAACAAAAAATAATAAAAATAAAATTAAATTAAAAAATAAAGTGGGCTTCCATACATGGAAAAGGAGTCAAAATAAAATTTTATTATTTTACCCTGGCATGTGGGGTGTCATTGTCTAGAGCTCATTAAGTGGAGTTCAAATATATATTTTTTGACCGAGCGAAGCGAAGGTCTCTGAGTCCACTTGAGTGAATTTGCACTTGTCCCTCCATCAGTCCGTCCGTCCGTCTGTCTGTCAGAGCCTTATAACTTCTGAATTACTGAACGTAATTACTTCTTTAAACATAATATGTAAACCGATGGCCTTCAGCCGAATATTGCTTAAAAAGGTTGTAAAAATCTTTATTTGAGGGGGGCTCTGATAGAAGCGAATGTGAAGTAAAATATTTTTTATAGCGTTACATAAGGTTGCGGTATATCACTTTAAAGATAATTTGGAACCAAGTACAAAAATAGGTATTTATTTTTAATTTTCCCTTAAAATTGACGAAATGGGGGGCTTTCAAAGTGGAGATTTAATACGCTCGCTTGAAGACGCTCTCTGGCAAAATCGACCATGTATTTTGAAGCTAGCTGAACCTATTTTTTTTTTTATTTCACTTATATCCTGTACTTGAACAACAATTAATACTAAAATAATTTCGTTTCTTTATAATATTCAAGAATATTATAAAGAAACTAAATTATTTAATTTTTAATGGGCATCAGTAATTTTCAACATAGCTTCACAATAATGTAAATAGATGGCGCTTTCATTATCTATCCCAAAAACAGTTTTGCGTCGACCATTATTATTTTGTTTAACAAGTACTAATAGGTACATGTATAATAACATATTATTTAATTAAAATTATTCTTTAGTTATATATTAATTACTACATTTTGTATATTTTCTATTCGTTTCGATAGATGACGCTTTGTAAATATGCGTTTTCACTCGTTAGTACCTACATAATAATTCAATGTTTTCACTAACGTTCCATAACCTTTACGGGCTACCTATGTTAAGTTAGGTGATGGTTTCTGTCAACTTCGTTATCACGAACCTGTATGGGACACCTTAAAAGGACATTGGGACGGATGTTAAGACTGAGGATTGTATTTGGGAGCTATCTACGTAAAGAGGCTCCTACTTAGGGGATGATTTAGGAATGTTTGGTGAAAACGGGAAAATAATAATGTCAGTTTTGGTCGTCATGTATCGATTGAATGAATAATTATGGGATGCCGTTACCGCGAAGTCTCAGTTCGGGGCGAACCACTAGTTATTGTTTAGCTACAAAAATGAAGAAATGAGGGCCGTCAAAGTTGTCGGTTTTAGACCAATTTTGTTAGGGGGTCTATCTCAAAAACTAAACTAGTTAAGAATTTGAAATTTTGAATTATGTACTATATATATAGTGTAAATAAACAACAAATACTGAAAACACCGATTTATAATACGGTTTGGAAGTTGTGACTGAGACAAACGAGCATTTTCCCCCATATGCTAATTTAGTACTTTCTAAGAACTAAAGATATCTAAATATTATCTAGTTTTAAAAACATGATGTGGTCATATGTACGGAACCCTAAAAGAGCGAGGCCCGACTCGCACTTGGCCGATTTTTATAAAAATTTTTGTACCTGGTAATTTTATTTTCTCGCAATCGAAGTGAAATGCAGAGTGTTTAACTCGGGACTAAAGCCATTAATACTTGATTCCATAGCAACCCTCGCTCCCGCTCGGGAGCTAAACATCTCGTATATAATGGGATCGTTTAGTCCCTTGATAAATAATCTACTATAATAGCACAAAGGATTATAGTTTGGGGGCCAGGCACATTGTTTACTTTGCTTTATTGTAATATAGAAGAATTTTTTTTTTTTAGTTTTTGTAATCGATTTTATTAATTCTGTTTTGTGTGCTACATACTTATTTGGGTGGGCATTAATCGGAAAACCGGGTGGTAAAATCTATAAAATCGTATATAATATCTTGAAGTTCGCTTTGTTGTTCAATCAAATATACTGCTGAATCGTATGTGTCGACCCGAATAAGATGTGTGTGTAGCACGCCAACAGACTCTCAGTTAGGTACTAACAGCTTAAAGATTCAAAGTTAGATAAAATAAATACCTACCTGTGTTTAGGTAATGTACATATTTAGCTGAGTCAGAGGTGGCATAAATAAATGAACCATTGCATTAGGGCAGTAGTCGCGGAGCTGTCGCTCGGAACTACCGCGCGTACACACTTCGTGGGTTTAAACGTTTTATGTGGCTAACTAAAACTTCATCCTTACGATAATTATTACGTCGCCTATCATTTATTTGTTTGTGAAATAAAGTACATTATTGATAAGGAAAGTTTGTACGTTTATCCAAAATGTGAGTTTATCGTTTGGCGTTAGAAAGTCACGATTATGTGAAAAAATCAAGACTCCAAAATATAACTTTTTTTCAAAATGGTAAGTTAAATGTAACTTACGATGAAGAAATAATTCTTCTTCTGCCAATCCGTACTTCTTCAGCGTGGTGGGCTATGGGCTCAATCCTTACTCATTCAAACGGAGACCAGGGCCCTGATTCTGTAACTCAGTGGCTATCAAAAAATGTTAGCCACTAACATATATTTTTTATCCATTGAAGGTTTGCTATGAAAATAAAAGTAACATTTTCGTAGCAAACCTTCAATAGATAAAAAATATATGTCAGTGGCTATCATTTTTTGATAGCAACTGAAGTTACAGAATCAGGGCCCTGTGTTCAATAGAAGGCCGGGACGACGGGTTGATGATGAAGATTATGAATTAACTTACCTGTGATAACTTACCTATGATAAAATCTTTGTTAACTCTAATGCTCCTCCAAGCCTCCATGATTCCTTGATAGTAACCATGTAGAGATGTCTGCTTGCCGAACCGGTCGCGGTGGTAGACTTGAATTTTGAATATTAATTAATTTAATATTTTAATTTTGTAGCGTAATCGATCGATCTTTGTTAACTCTAATGCTCCTCCAAGCCTCCATGATTCCTTGATAGTAACCATGTAGAGATGTCTGCTTGCCGAACCGGTCGCGGTGGTAGACTTGAATTTTGAATATTAATTAATTTAGTATTTTAATTTTGTAGCGTAATCGATCGATAATTATATAGATACCAATGCGCTGCAGTACGAACCGCTATATAAAATGTACGAAAATGATGTAGGACGATTTTTTTTCAATCCGGATGGTGCGGTCCTAATACAAAAGATTATTTGAAAGTTTCGTGCACATAATATAGTATAATACCTACCTATCTATCTACCTTGGTAGGAGTTATTCAAAAATTCTTTTTTTCGTACTTGGACTTAGTATAAGACTATTAATTGGTCACCTTAGACCAGATATTCTATGAAACTATTCATTCTATACCGTACTTGGACGCTTAGTCCAGTTGGTTGGTTTCATAGATCCAGGTCTAATTCAGCCAGTAGACTTGGACTACTCATACGCGAGCTCCTAAATGATGGTGAAAACCCTAAGGCCGAGGCCATACTGTTAAGGCGACTGCGACGCGACGGAGATTTCGTTGAAACAAACTCCTCTAAACAGATGGGGGCGACCGCATCCGATAAGCGACGCGAGAAAATTTGTTTATTTCGCGCGTTGTTTTCTTTAGTACTAAAACCAATGAATGTGTCCGCACTGAGTACGGCCATTCATTTACGCAATGTAAGCTTGATTCTCTAGTTTAGCGCCACTGCAACGCGGACACACGAGTCAAGTACTTCTAAACAATGAACACATTAAAAACAATCAACTTGCCGTCTTCAGGGAAACGCTTGGAGACAAAACAAACATTAGAGTTATCAGTTACACCCTGGACTTGGAAGAATGAAGTGTCGGGTGTAAAACAAAGACCATTACCTATTAGTACCAGTTAGTATAAAACGGCCGTCCAACAAGCACAGTGGTCTCTTCTCTACTTATTAAGTACTCCTACGAGTTAACTAATGATTAAGAAAACTCTAATTAAAAATGTAATTTTTAAAATTCAGTGAGTTCGGGTTATTTTGACTCACGATTTATCGCGTCGCCAATCGCCTTACTAGTGTGGCTGTGGCCTTAAGATATTTAATATAGTGTAGGATCTGGGAACCCGCCTTATTACGTGTTATCCCAAGACAACCCTACTATTATATTATCTATATATATTTCTATTCTAGGTCCATTCATGTTTTTGATTTACATAAACGATTTACCATATTTTGTCCAAAATACTTGCGATATTGTACTATTTGCTGATGATACGTCTTTGATTTTCAAAGTCGATAGGAAAAAAGACAATTTTGACGATGTAAATAATGCATTATCTCAAGTTTCTGAATGGTTTACGGCAAATAATCTACTTTTAAATGCTAAAAAAACAAAGTGTGTTGAGTTTTTATTGCCTAACACCAGAACTGTCAGTAAAAATTTAAAGATAAGTAATGAATCCTTGAAAACAGAGGACTCCACAGTGTTCTTGGGATTAACCCTGGACTCAAAGCTGCAATGGGGCACCCATATAGCAGTACTTGCTGGCAAGCTCAGCTCTGCTGCTTACGCTGTTAGGAAGATTCGACAGATAACTGACATAGAAACTGCAAAAATTGTTTATTTTGCATATTTCCATAGTATTATGTCATACGGAATCTTAGTATGGGGTAAAGCGGCCGATATTGGAAAAATTTTTGTATTGCAGAAGAGGGCGATTCGCGCAATCTATAATTTAAAGCCGCGGGATTCGCTTCGAGAAAAATTTAAAGAAATAGGCATTCTTACAGTAGCTTCACAATATATTTATAACAATATAATATTTGTCAGACAAAACATTGTGAATTACAAAAAAAAGGGTGAATTACGAGATAGGCAGGTTAGAGATCCAAATAGGCTCGTGATCCCTCGACTGCGCCTCAAGAGGGTCCGAAAGACATTTGTGGGAATGGGCGTGACGTTCTATAATAAAATTCCACAGTCGATCTTGGACTTGCCTTTACACAAGTTTAAGAAATCGATTAAAACTACGCTCATGAAAAAAGCATATTATACGATTGAAGACTATATAAATGACAAAAAAGCGTGGATGTAATTCGTTCCAGCGATTCATGAGACAGTAGGTAATGATTAACCTGTATAATTGTATATCAAAATAATTCTATTCTATTCAGAGTTTCCACTTTATTTGTGTACAAGTCATATTTTAAAATGAGTATTTGATTTGAATATTAGTTTCAATTCGATGCCTTGTAGGATGGGTAGCCTAAGTATGTCACACTCTCTTTAACATTTCTGCGGTGGTGTCGTGTGATGCGGGTTGTTGCGTTCCCTAAAATATGGTTGAGCGAAGCAATGGCTGGGTCATGCGTCATGCTCGTGAACGGGTGCCACCAGCGGCAATGGGGCTACTTTCTGTCTGCCCGTCTTGACATGTGTTGAATTATAATTAGAAATAATTACGTATGCTTTTGTGGACCTTTCCCTCATTGTGGAAGCTCTGCATACATAGAATATCTGTTAAGTATATTGTAAAAGTATTTTGAAAAGAGCAACTGCCGAGTTTCTTGCTGGTTCTTCTCGGCAGGAACGGCATTCCGAACCAGTGGTAGACTCATTGACGATTTAAAAGTACTTGTAAAAGTTTATTTGAATAAAAAACATTTCTATTCTATTCTATTCTATTCTATTATAAAAGAAAGTGGTGTTAGTTACACTATTTATAACTCAAGAACGGATGAACCGATTTGGCTCAAAATTGGTGGAGAGGTAGCTTAGAACCAGGAGACGGACATAGGATCCTTTTTATCCCGTTTGACCGCGTTTCCATCAAGTCAATATAAAACCTGTTATAACAAAAATGCATCTGACATGGAATAAAAAAACGAAAATGACAGTGGAAGAACAAAACGTAAATGACAGCTAAACGTAATTTTGTATTTGGTTAATTATGGTAAAAAATTATGGTAAAAACAATTATAAAAATTATAGTTTAACGTAAAATTTGATAATATCATCAGTAATATGTTTTCTCTTTGAATCATCATTAACTATGCCGCGAGCAAGACGATCAAATGTTTCCTGCTACAAAGCTACGGATTGACGTGATTTATTGGATAGGTATAGTTGAGAGCCTGGAGGGTGACAAAGATTTCCCGCGGGATGTTATGAACTAAATCCACGCAGACGAAGTCGCGGGCATCAGCTAGTTATGAATAATGGGAAGCGGTCACGAACTTCAGCAATGAATACGATGCAGAAAGAAAAAGATATTTAATATTTTGGTAATCCAGGACAATGGAGACAGAAGATGACGTCGGGCGCAACCTGCTAGACGACATGCCGCCCATCAACTGCGAGCTGTTCGAAGGGCCCTACAGCGGCAGCAACGACATCGGCGATATGACTTTCTGCCTGGGAAACTATGTACCCGACTTTATGAAGGTATGTCAAATAAATAATTTTGACTTGAAAATAAAAACGGCCAAGTGCGTGTCGGGCCACGCGCAGTGTAGGGTTCCGTAGCTGAAAGTCTCAAATATTATTGCTGACCTAGGATAGTGCTTTTGTTTTATTTATGAATATTGAATAAATTTTGAGTTTATGGTTTAAATACTATAATATTCTACAAAATATGCAATTTACACTACGTGTAATACCTAACTTAGAAAAAACAGATATATAACTCCTTAACTAATGAACCCTACTTAGCCGTGATAGTTTTCCTTTAAAATTCATTATATATACTACTGCTGTGAATTTTTTCTTGTATCCTATATACAACCATTTAGCTGGCAGAGGGGGGGGACACTTGACTGTAATAAAATTTAGCACTTTAAAATATCATATTTCACAAACGGATCCCTGAATTGAAAAATGATGTTCCCACACCCACAATATTTTTGAAAGACCTATTCAACGACACCCCACACTATGGGATAGACGTGAAAAAAAAAAATTCATCCCCACTTTACATGTAGGGGAGGTACCCTAAAAAAAATTATTTTTCACAATTTTATTTCACGACTTTGTCGGCGTGATTGATATTTATACCCTTGTCAAATTACAGATTTCTAGTACCAATAGTCTCTGAGCTAAACCGCGGACGGACGGGCAGACGGACGGACATGGCGAAACTATAAGGGTTCCTTGTTTACTACGGAACTCTAAAAAAGAGGAGGTTCTCAATTCTTCAGTACATAATTGTTTTTTTTTTCTTCTACAAGTTGGCCCTTAACTGCGATGTCATCTGGTGGTGCAATATAGGATGGAATCGGATTAACTTTAAACCTATACCCACTAATCTATACGGCATCGATCGATCGATTTCTACACGGCATCTTACCAGAACTTTGACGGTCATGATGTAACCAGTCCAGAAAAAAAATTGAGATTATAAAACTTGTTCCTGCCGTGAATCGAACCCGGGTCCTCCGACGTTTAAGGCCACAGCTCAGGACTGTACCCTGAAGATCGTCATTTAGAAAACTATCTATGAAAAATTCAGAAATAGCCGCAACCTAACCGCATCTATGTAAAAATATAATAGGTGATACGTTATTTCCGCTCTTACCTACCATAAACATCAATCGATTGTTTTTGAATGAGTTTTAAGAAATTTTTGATAAAATTTGTTATAAGAATCATTAATTAACATAATCATCCTACCCAATAACCTCCCTGAAATGTGTTTCATTGTTCCGTAAAAAGATAACTAAGTACCAAGTCCCAGCGTGGTTTTCCTCGAATGAATTTTAACCAGTCATCGAAGTTAGAGAGCTGTAGCTGTAGTAAGCGATATGGGTATATCGCTCCGTCGCAGTTAGTCATTTTTACACAGAAAATTTAGATTTATGTATTTTCTCATGAAATATATACCTACTTACCTGATGATGAAAAAAATATAAGTAAGTATGTACAAGAAAATTTGTGTCATAATCGTCGAAAACAATTTCTCAGCTCAATGATAATAATGAATAAAATTCGCCAGAAAAATAATCTATACTCATTAATATTATAAAGAGGAAAGATCTTAAATGTGGCGGCAATTGCGTTGGTGCGGACATATTGTTAGAATGCCCAACGAAAGGATAGCCAAGCGCATCTTTTATTCTGAGCTTAAGGACGGAAAGCGGAAACAAGGCGGTCAGTTCCTTAGGTATAAAGATGTGCTAAAGAGGCATATGACCAATTGTAACATCGACTCCTTTCGTTGGGAAAGTCTCGCTGAAAACCACACGAGTAAGGTAACAGAGCGGAAGCTACATACAAACGGCTCGCGGCGGGCTCACCCATACATAGCGCAACGCTGTGTGCGTGAGCTCTCACCGACACATTCACCGACACGCCGCTCAGGGTCAAACCGGTCCACTCAGGGTCAGAACATAAGGGCTGACGGTCGTGCGTTTAGTGGAAATAAATAGACGAAGAGTGAGTGATTTAGATTTATTTGTGTACTTAAATAGTGTAAAAATGCCAAACTCTTGCACAGTTTGTTTAAATTAACCCAAAGACAATAAGGACATTTCCTTTTTTTATGTCTGAGAGATAAAGAGAAGTAAGTACTTTTTTATACGTATAGTTACGTATTAAATTAATTAACCGACCGATTTCGTTTAAAATCGATATTTGGGCTTCCCTTGGGTCAAGAAAGAGGAAATGGATGCCAAAATTTTAAAGTCACCGCCATATTGAAATTCTTTGTTATTCGACCGATTTCGTTCAAAATTGATATTTAGGATTCCCTGGGGTCAAGAATTAGGAAATGGGTTCCGAAATTTTAAAAATCACTGCCATATTGAAATTCTTTGTTATTCGACCGATTTCGTTCAAAATCGATATTTCGGATTCCCTGGGGTCAAGAATTAGGAAATGGGTTCCAAAATTTTAAAAAGTCACCGCCATATTGAAATTCTTTGTTATTCGACCGATTTCGTTTAAAATCGATATTTGGGCTTCCCTTGGGTCAAGAAAGAGGAAATGAATGCCAAAATTTTAAAAAGTCACCGCCATATTGAAATTCTTTGTTATTCGACCGATTTCCTTCAAAATCGATATTTAGGCTTCCCTGGGGGCAAGAATTAGGAAATGTGTTCCAAAATTTTAAAAAGTCCCCGCCATATTGAAATTCTTTGTTATTCGACCGATTTAGTTCAAAATCGATATTTAGGCTTCCCTGGGGTCAAGAATTAGGAAATGGGTTCCAAAATTTTAAAAGTCATCGCCATATTGAAATTCTTTGTTATTCGACCGATTTCATTCAAAATCGATATTAAGGCTTCCCTGGGCCATTATTTGTGAAACAACATTAATTGTGAAGTTATGGCAAAAATACTGATGTTCATTAAAAAAAATCGTTTCTTTATATTTTTGTTAATTTAAGTATTTATTGTTCAAATTCAGAATATAACTGAAATTATACATAATTATACAAACTTTAAAATATTTTTATTTTTCCTTAAATTGTTTACATGCATCAGGTGACAACCCTAGCAGAATAGGTATACTTCTTCGACCTTGTTAGGAAGCTTCCTCTCTGTTCGGAATATTTACTCGTGTGCTGAAAACCGAGGGGAGTGGAGGCACTTGGTTCAGCAGGCTGTCACGGATTTTGAAGATAAAAGGAGGGTAGATCTGGATGTTTACCGAGATCAACTGAAAAGTAGACCACCCTCCAATATAACCTATAATTACGTCGATGGTGCCCTATCATGTCCTCACTGCGCGCGGCTATTTCGTGCAAAAATAGGGTACATCAGCCACATCAGGGCACACGAGCGAAGCCCTTATTGAACTTTCAAAGTTGACAGAGATCCAGTCGCTGTTGCCGAAATCGGCAGTGAACTAATGTAATGTAAAGAGGAAAGATTTTTTGTTTGTTTGTTTGTACCGAATAGGCTCTGTAACTACTGGACTAGACTGGACTAAATTATCAGGAAGTAACATAGGCTATAATTTATTTTCAAAAAATTTAGAGATCCTTAAGAAATTGCAATAATGTAACCCAAAGTAGCAAAATTTTGCCTATAAAATGCATTATTTGGCGTGTGCTGAGAAAACTATTGATGATACATACAAATGATGTACTAGATGATTAAAGTATTCATTATTTTCTACAAAAAAGTCCTCGGGGAATATATCTAACTATCATATAGTAGCTATTGTGTTTTAAAATTTAATTAGATCGCCTTTATTATCGTAGTATTAGGTCTTCCTTACTTAAAAAACACGCTTTCGCATTTCGTATTACATATTATAAATGCGAAAGCGTGTTTGTTCGTTGGTTTGACCGTCAATCACGCTGCAACACAGCTACGGATTGACGTGATTTTTTTTTGGATAGGTATTGAGCACCTGGAGGGTAACATAGGCATCCCGGAAAATCAAATCAGTCCCCGCGGGATTTTAAAAACTAAATCTACGCGGACGAAGTCGCGGGCATCAGCTAGTCATATTATGAGTTATGAACTTATGATGACTAAACAATATCAAGCTAGGGAATTCCTATTGTGACGTCAAGGTCTTGCTTATATCGTGTTGCATTCATAGCAATTGTCTACGTTAAATGCGTAAAGATTTGCTCTCTTTCAAATAATGGGTACATTTCTATGTACCATTCCGTGTATTGTGTAAATTAATTGATTAATTTTAAAATATGTAATAATAAAATCAAACTTCGATTGTATGGGGCGCCCTCGAAATAAACTTCTCTATGGACTTTACTGTAACGTTTACAGTTTAAAAAATAAATACTTAATCCTATTCACAGTTATCTCCTAATAATATTAGTAAGAGATAAAAATTATGTACCTATATATGCTTTTATCGTTGCGCATATTAAAACAGCAAGGCGCCATGACGAAGCAGTTTTTATTCTCACCGCTAAGTAGAAACCTTGATGAGTTTCAATGTGTAACTATCTACCTAGCTTTTTAGGGTTCCGTAGTAAACAAGGAACCCTTATAGTTTCGCCATGTCCGTCCGTCTGTCTGTCTGTCTGTCTGTCCGCGGTTTAGCTCAGAGACTTGGTACTAGAAATCTGTAATTTTACAAGGGTATAAATATCAATTACGCCGACAAAGTGGTGAAATAAAATTGTGAAAAATAATTTTTTTTAGGGTACCTCCCCTACATGTAAAGTGGGGATGAATTTTTTTTTCTCGTCTATCCCATAGTGTGGGGTGTCGTTGAATAGGTCTTTTAAAAATATTGTGGGTGTGGGAACATCATTTTTCAATTCAGGGATCCGTTTGTGAAATATGATATTTTAAAGTGCTAAATTTTATTAGAGTCAAGTGTCCCCCCCCCCCCCCCTCTGCCAGCTAAATGGATGAATATAGGATACAAGAAAAAATTCACAGCAGTATTATATATAGTGGAAGTCCATGCAAGAGACCTTTGTCCAGCAGTGGACGTCTATCGGTTGATAAAGAAGAAGTATATATAATGAATTTTAAAGGAAAACTATCAAGGTTAAGTAGGGTTCATTAGTTAAGGAGTTATATCTGTTTTTTCTAAGTTAGGTATTACACGTAGTGTAAGTTGCATATTTTGTAGAATATTATAGTATTTTAAACCATGGAACTCAAAATTTATTCAATATTCATAAATAAAACAAAAGCACTATCCTAGGTCAGCAATAATATTTGAGACTTTCAACTACGGAACCATACACTGCGCGTGGCCCGACACGCACTTGGCCGGTTTTTTTATTTTATAGTAGTTGACCCGCACCAGCTTCGCACGGGTAGGCTACAAAACAAACTTCAAACACAATGGTACAAACATCTGAAGCCTGGAGTTTAATGATTTATTTTATTTAGATTTATTTAATGAATAAATGCCTGTGACTAAGATACATTTAAATGGTATGCATGTATTCGATTATTGAAATCGGTTCTTTGACGAAGTTATGAAGTAAAATCGATAAAAACTTTCATCCACACTTTCAAGTTTCAATTAAAAAAAGAATTATTAAAATCTGTTTTGGGCTCAGTAGGTATCGATAATAAAGCATCCCCCGTTCAGAATTATCTAAATATGTAGGTATATTCAATGTGCAGAAATAGTCCGGTTACAGTTTTATTGTGTTTTAGTGCAGTTTTCTAAAGCCGTTGACCCAAGCTGATTGCAATTGAAACTGCGGGGGCATCCCATTTCCCCATTTCCACTTCCGAGTGTGGTACTGGTAACTAATCTGAAGAGCGATTGTCTATCTTTATTTCATGATGAATATTTTTAACGATTTTCATATATCGTTGAAATCAAATAGCGATTGTGTAAGTCCTACCGATGACATCGTGATGAAATAAAGACCGATGGAGAACGATCGGAGATTGAACATAAATAGCGCCACCTATTGACGAGTAGCAGTAGTTCTTAGTCTAGTCGCTTCTGCTATTCAACTATAGGTGGCGCTAAAAGCTTCTAATTTTGTATATTTTCTGTGTTATTAATCATTCTTCTAGGGTTATATGTGGTTACAGCCATGTATTTTTTCTTGTTAGAAGTAAGTCTGTGTACTTTGTCGCTGTCAAGTGTCAATCAGTGTCAATGTCAGACGTCAGTCATATGTCAATAATCTATGAAAAAATTCGTTTGTTTTTATAATGATTCATATTATTCATAAATCTAACATCTAAGCATGATTAAGGGAATTGAATTGAAGAAAATTTTTTACTCCAATAAACTTTTACAAAGGGCTTTCGAATCGGAAATATGTAAGTAAACTATACGGTTTATGACCGCGACTTCTTCCGCGTAGAACAGGGTTTTTGATTTCCGAAGGAACTCTACTTTCTCCAGATAAAATGTATCTAGCCGTGTAGTAAGTAGCCGTGCCAGTGCTAGTCCAGTATATGAGCTATCTCCAATCCAAATTTCAGCCAAATGGGTTCATTCGTTGTGCCGTGAAAAACAAAGTAAGGTAAAGGTAAATTACTATAAATAATTACTATAAATAATTACTAGAAATATTCATATCTTTCCTACAAAAATTTAAACATGAACAACTTCTAACTTAGTAATGTATGTATATTCTTCATTACACACACAAGACAAAAGAATAGATCACAAGATAACTTTAAATGTCTTCCTAAAGAAAGAAATTTATCAACATCTTAAACTCTTTATTTCAGTGCCAAAGGCAAGGGAGGGAGAGTTTTGGAGGAACACAGCTGCTGCCCTTTATAGTTTAGAAGATGGTGCCACCACGACAAGCAAAGAAAGGAAACTGTAAGTAATGATTCATTTTTTAAGTGGAATTAAATAAATATAAACAACACACCAGTATATTCAGTATTGGCACGAACTCAAATACAGGGCACGAAAGCAAAATCATCCAAATTGTAAGAGCCGTTTCTAAGAAACCAATTACATATACAAGAATTGATCATAAAGTATAGGATATACTACTAATATTATTAATGCCAAAGTTCGGATGGATCATCCATCCATATTACTCTTTCACGTCACAACAAATCAACCGATTTAGCTGAAATTTGGAATGGAGGTAGCTCATCATCATTAACAACCCATCAACGGCTCACTACTGAGCGCAGTTCTCCTCACAGAGAAGGGTTATAGGCCATAGTCCACCACGCTGGCCCAATGCGAATTGGCGGACTTCACACACCTTCAAGAACATTATGAAGAACTCTCAGGTGTGCAGATTTCCTCAAGATGTTTTCCTTCACCGTTGAAGCAAGTGATATTTAATTGCTTAAACACACTTGACTCCGAAAATTCAGAGGTGCATACCCGGGATCGAACCTGCGACCCCCCGAATAGGAGACCACAGTTGTAATTACTAGGCTAACTATTGTAATCACTGCTTAATGCCATAAGTAGGAGGTACATACATAAGTAGGTATACATAGGCTACTTTTATCCCGGAAAATTACAGTTCCCGCGGGAATGAAAAAACCTCAATCCACGCGGACGAAGTCGCGGGCACCATCTAGCTTATTATAAAAGTGAAAGTTTATGAGAATGGATGGATGGATGTTTGTTACTCTTTCACGTCACAACGAATCAACCGATTTAGCTGAAATTTGGAATGGAGGTAGCTCATACCTAGGATTAATACATAGGCTGCTTTTATCCCGGAAAATTACAGTTCCGCGGGAAAGAAAAATCCTTAATCGACGCGGACGAAGTCGCTGACATCATCTAATGTTATTATAATATTATTAAAACACTGCTGTATCTTTATACATATAAAAGAAATAATATTCTTAATTTCGATTATTTCAGAAAAATGATGGCTTCGCTACGACGATTTTTGTGTGTACCAGAACACACTGGAGACAAATACAGAATCATACAAATAAAAAAAATTGGCCAAGTGCAAGTCTTTTAGGGTTCCGTACATATGACCAAATATTTTTTTTAAACTAGATACATCCTTACTAATATTATAAATGCGAAAGTGTGTTTGTTTGTTGGTTTGTCCTTCAATCACGCCGCAAAAACTAGATACATCCTTACTAATATTATAAATGCGAAAGTGTGTTTGTTTGTTGGTTTGTCCTTCAATCACGCCGCAACAGGGCTACGGATCGACGTGAATTTTTGCATGGGTATAGTTGAGGACCTGGAGAGTGACATACTACTACTTTTTATCTCGGAAAATCAAAGAGTTCCCGAGGGATTGTAAGAACTAAATCCACGTGGACGAAGTCGCGGGCATCAGCTAGTATATAAATATCTTAGTTCTCAGAAAGTACTAAATTAGCATATGGTTATAAATTGCTGTTTTCAGTATTTGTTGTTTAAGTACACCCTAAGTACATAATATACCAAAATTTCAAATTCCTAACTAGTTTAGTGTTTGAGATAGACCCCCTAACAAAATTGGTTTAAAACCGACAACTTTGACGGCCCTACATTTCTTCATTTTTGTTGCTAAAAAATAAAAAAGTATATATTTGAACTGCACTTAACAAGCTCTAGATAATGACACCCCACATGCCAGGGTAAAAAAATAAAATTTTATTTAGACTCCTTTTCCATGTATCATCTCCCATACCCCCTATATTTTGTAATTTAATTTAATTTTATTATTTGTTATTATATTGGCAATAGAAATACACAATTTATGTGAAAATTTCAACTGTCTATCTATTACAGTCTACAAGATACAGCCCGTTGACGGACGGACAGACGGACACATGGACAGTGGAGGCTTAGTAATAGGGTCCTGTTGGCACCCTTTGGTACGGAACCCTAAAAAAGAAAAGATAATATTATGTATGTTCATACAGGTTTTTATTCAATAAGATATGTTATAGTAAGTAGGTGAAAATGTAAAATGTTTATAATTATAAGAAAGCTTTTACTTTTTACTAAAATGTTACTTTTTATTATCATGTTTGTGTGTAGCAGTACACGCTGGAAACAAATGTAGAATCATAGAAATAAAAAAGATAATGTTATGTATGTTCATACAAGATTTTATTCAATAATAAAATCTCTTGTCACGACCTATGTTCGGAATAAACTCGAAAACTAATGAACCGATTTTGATCAAACTTTGTAACTATCTGTAAGGGGCCATCCATAAATTACGTCACACGTTAAGGGGGAGGGAGGGGGTCGACGAAGTGTGACATTGTGTAACAAGGGGGTGGGAAGGGTCCTTAATTTCGTGACGTCACATTTCAATATCTATTATAATCCAAGTGTTAAAACAAGAACGTTAAAATTATTACTTTACGAAAACCTCAAAAACATATTCAACTAATTTATATTATGTGTAAATATAGAGATACCAATTGTTTTGTCGACCACTCGCTCTACTAGTGTTTACGCGCCGACCGCCTAGGCGTCCTTTGATAAATGCCGCCAAACGCATTGCACCTAGCGGTGATTTCTTTGTAAAGCAAAATATGTGACGTCACACTAGGGAGGGGGGGAGTCTCACAAATGTGACCAGTTGTGATAAGGACGGGGGGAGGGGCAAAAAAATCATGAAATTCGTGTGACGTAATTTATGGATGACCCCTAATTTGGTCGAACTTAAAAGATAGGATAGTTTTATCTTAATTATTATGACATCAATATTTGTTATTGCAAATTAAAATATGTTAACTACACGACAGTCATATATGTATATACAGTGCGAGATTTAGGTTTCAATTACTTCCTGTACATAGTTCGAAGAGCGACGACGACGACGACGACATCAAACGAGTCGCAGGGAGCCGCTAGATTCAGGCGGCGCAAGACCGAGGCCTGTGGAAGTCTATGCAAGAGACCTTTGACTGGTTCTCCTACGGATCTCCTAATTTCTGAGGAGATTATCTTTGATTGCCATTGATTGTCCACTAGGAACCACCAAGGAAGTAAAAGACATTTAAGACTGCAGCTGTGCTCAATTTAATTAATTTAGTAAGTAAATAAATGTTTGTTTATCATAGTCTTATAAAGGCTATTTGAAGATGTGATAAACAAGACTAATTATTTAGTACTAGTACTACTGATGCCCGCGACTTTGTCCGCCTGGATTAAGGTTTTTAAAATAAGGATAAAAAGTAGCCTACGTGTTAGTCCTGGGTATGAGCCATCTCCATTCCAAATTTCAGCCAAATCGGTTCATTCATTGTAGCGTGAAAGAGTAAAAAACATCCATACATCCTCACACACTTTCACATTTATAATATTAGTATGACAATAATATTAGTAGGATGATGGTAAGTAAATACCTACATGTCCCTAATATAGTGTAGCAAGCAGTGATAGCCTAGTGGTTAGGACTGTGGTCTCCTATTCGGGGGGTCGCAGGTTCGATCCCGGGTACGCACCTCTGACTTTTCGAAGTTATGTGCGTTTAAGCAATTAAATATCACTTGCTTCAAGGGTGAAGGAAAACATCGTGAGGAAACCTGCACATATGAGAGTTCTTCATAATGTTCTTGAAGGTGTGTGAAGTCCGCCAATTCGCATTGGGCCAGCGTGGTGGACTATGGCATATAACCCTTCTCTGAGAGGAGACCTGCGCTCAGTAGTGAGCCGTTGATGGGTTGCTAATGAATATAGTGTAGTGCTCAGCGAGTCGCAAAACTGAAGTGGGCGGGGCAGATTGTTCGAAGAGCTGATGGTCGCTGGGGTCCCAAGGTGCTGGAGTGGCGACCCCGCACCGGGAAGCGCAGTGTTGGCAGACCCCCTACTAGGTGGGCCGACGACATCAAACGAGTCGCATGGAGCCACTAGATTCAGGCGGCGCAAGACCGAAGCCTGTGGAAGTCCATGGAGGAGACCTTTGTCCAGCTGTGGACATCTTTAGGTTGATTAAGAAGAATAATAGAGTGTTGAGATTCATTAAAGAAAAAATTTGCTTTGCTGTTCTAATAATACAAAGAAAACTGTGAATAATAAATTATTATAATTAAATATAGTACTAGCTGATGCCCGCGACTTCGTCTGCGTGGATTTAGTTTTTAAAATCCCTCTGGAAATCCTTGATTTTCCGGGATAAAAAGTAGCCTATGTCACTCTCCAGGCCCTCAACTATACCCATGCAAAAAATCACGTCGATCCGTAGCCCTGTTGCAGCGTGATTGAAGGACAAACCAACAAACAAACACACTTTCGCATTTATAATATTAGTAAGGATGTTAGTAAGTAATAATAATATAACAATATAAGCCTTTATTACTGAATAGTTTACATCTTATTTTTACAAATCATTGTATAATTTTATTGTATTTAAAATTAAATTAAGCTTGACAATAGTAAATGTGTTTTATTTATTCAGTATGTATATTGCAGTTCTATATTGTTTTGGCATACTAATATAAACCTGAAGAAACTTAAAGTATGCCAAAACAATATCGAAAGAAGTATATTAGTAAATGTTCCTATAATTAGTAAAATAAGGCTGCACACATTTTTAATTATTTGGAGAAATAAAAAAGATAAATGTATATCCATAAAGGTTTTTATTTCATATAAATTCCCTATGGTTTGCTTATTTACCTACACTGTAATTTTATTATATGTGTAACTAGCTATTATTAATAAAATATTTATTTACTACTACCGATTATAAAGAAAATTGATACCAGGGTTCCAAACGCGCCCTGGGCCGAGAAGAGCCCACTTCAAAATCAGCTGGGGTATTTTTTCATTACCACCATTTCACAAATCATGTAAAACTAATTAGAAGTTTCAGTCTTAACATGTGTTTAATTATAATTAGGTATGCTTTTGTGGAACTTCCCCTCATTGTGGAAACACTGCATACATAGCATAATATCTATTATATTGTAAACTTGTTTTGAAAAGAGCAACTGCCAAGTTTCTTGACGGTTCTTCTCGGCAGGAAGGGCATTCCAAACCAGTGATATCGATGATTCAAAAGCAAAAGATTTTAGACTTATTTAGTGGCTTAATGACATAATTATAATGTATTATACAAGTACGTACCACAGTCCCATCGTGACCACGGTCCATGCAACTGGATCGAAATATTGACATTATATAAAACAAATATACATTATAAAACAAAAATCGTGGTACATAATAATGATTCAAAAGCACTTGTACAAAAGTTTATTTGAATAAAAACATTTCTATTCTTCTCTAGTGCCGCTAGCACCATTCATTCCCAAGCTTTCTTGTTCTTTAAATAAGTTAATTATTTACAAAAACTTTGGACTTGTTGAGAGACATTTCCAATATGTCTTCTGGGAGTTTATCATACAAACGGACACAGCTATCAACGAACAAATTGCTAATTTGAGTCTAGGAGCCGGATTACAACAGGCACCAGGGAAGTCAAAGCTGTCCATGAATCTGTAAAAAATATTTATCATATTAATATTATAAGCCTTGTAAGTGAAGCAGTGATAGCCTAGTGGTTAGTACTGCGGTCTCCTATCCGGTGAGTCACAGGTTCAATCTAATTCTGGGCACGCACCTCTGACTTAAGAAATTAAACATCACAAGCTTCAACAGTGAAGGAAAACATCTTGAGGAAACCTGCACACCTCTTCTTCTTCATAATGTTCTCAAAAGGTTTGTAAAGTCAAGGTTTGTAAGGTTTGTAAGTGAGATATAATTTAATAAGTGAATTGAGTTTTCTTTCATTCAAATTATTTACATTGTATTACCTATACCAATTATTTTTGTTATTTAAATATATTAAGTTTTAGACATTACTTAATGCACTGTTTTATTTATTTATTTAGACATAGGCATTGTCCAGGGCACTTTAAGTTTATCCAATGGGTACAAAAAATTAAGAGATTAAAGTAGGTAGTGTAAGTAACCTTTAGATTAAAGTAGTTATGTATTAGTAAGAAAATTAGGACAGAAAATTTACTCTCATCATTTTCTTACCTATGAACTACCTATGATTTCTTTAGTCTGAACATAATATTTTCAAATTAAGGCTTAGCTCGCTTAGTAAAACAAATAAGACTTAGTAAGAAAAGGTTAGAATTATTGTACTTTAGGTCTTGTGTGGTGGTGCATGTGAGTGGTGGTGGCATTGCTTGCTGGGAACTTGGCTTTCTTGCTTGGCTGGGAAGGTGAGCGATGCTTAGCTTGTAATTGCATGTTTGACCATACAGATTTTTTATGTTGGCGGATTATAGCAAAATAATTCTAACCTTTTCTAGCTAATCATGAACTTCCGCAAAGTAACGCCTGCTTAGCTATCCAAACAACTAACAAAACTTACCTACTTTTGATTTCAGTAGGTAGATATTCCTGTGGATCTTTTCCTTGGCGGCATGTATGGATTGAGTTCGTCGTTTATTATAGTTTAATTGTCGACGAATTCCCCCATTGGCTTTATTAAATGGATGTAGGTACTTATTATAGACTAAATCACAATAATAAAACACAAATTATACGCAAAAACTAACTATCACTAAAAAACCCTACACACAACAATACTATTTTAATAATAAACACATTAAAACACTATTTTTACTAATTATTTTTAAATTTATCAACACTTACATGGCGCAAATACAATGGATTTATACGAATAAGGTAGCCTCGGACTCACCGCAATCATTTGACATTAGCAATGAGATGGCCATGAGCTCATAAAAGATAGACAATCGCTATTTTCTGTCAAATGGTACAGAATCATTCACTCATCGTGTGCTCATCGTTAAAAATAACGATAAAATCGGGGGCTTATCGTTAAGAATCGATGAACCGCATAGACAATTCGAATTTGCTGTTTGACAGATTAAAATGTACGTTTTTGTCATCAAATGAATAAGATTTTGATGGAATAAAGATAGACAATCGCTCTTCTGAATAGAAAATATACTAGTGGTTCGCCCCGAACTGAGACCTCGCGGTAACGGTATCCCATGATTATTCATTCAATCGATACATGATAACCAAAACTGACATTATTATTATGCCCGTTTTCACCAAACATACCTAAATCATCCCCTAAGTAGGAGTCTCTTAACGTAGGTAGCTCCTAAATACAATCCTAAGTCCTAAAATCCGTCCCAATATCCTTTTAGGTGTCCCGTACAGGATCGTGATAAATAAGTTGACAGAAAACATCAATCACCTAACTTATAGGTAGCCCGTAAAGGTTAGGGAACGTTAGTGAAAACATTGAATTATTTATTAAACATTGAATTATTTATTTATTATGTAGGTACTAACGAGTGAAACCGGGTTACGGGCATCTGTACAAATCGTCATCTATCGACGCGAATAGAAAATATACAATATTTAACTAAAATTTAACTAAAAAATAATTTTAATTGAATAATATAGTACAAAAAAATTACAATACAATTATTGTATTATAATAAGTATCTAAATAATAATGGTCGACGCAAAACTGTTTTTGGGATAGGTCGTAGTCGTAACTCGTAGTTCCATGGGAATAGTTACTGACTGCGCCATCTATTAGCATTATTGTGAAGCTATGTCGATGCTATATGAATTACTGATGCCCATTAAAAATTAAATAATCTCGTTTCTTTATAATATTCATATAATTTTAGTATTTGTTGTTCAAGTACAGGATATAAGTGACCTAAAAACATAAAATCAGTGTGAAAATCCATAGCGGATTTTCCTAGAGAGCGTCTTCAAGCGAGCGTATAAAATCGCCACTTTGAAAACCCCCCATTTCGTCAATTTTAAGGGAAAAATTAAAAAAAATATATTTTTGTACTCAGTTTAAAATTATCTTTAAAATGATACGTAACAATTTTATGTAACGCGATATTTTTTTTTTTACTTCGCATTCGCTTCTATGAGAGCCCCCCTGAAATAAAGATTTTTATAACTTTTTAAGCCATTTTCGGCTGGAGGCCATCGGTTTACATATTATATCTAAATTTGAAATAATAACGTTCCGTAATTCAAAAGTTATAAGGCTCTGACAGACGGACGGACGGACGGACGGACAAGTGCAAATCGCTCTAGTTAACTCAGAGACCTCGCTTCGCTCGGTCAATAAACAGTTATGTTTTAATAACCTAAAAAATATATTATAATTACTAAGTAGGCATTTTATTTAGGAAAAAAGAATAGATCTACGTCATATGAATTTATTAAAATCGAAACTTGGTTCAGTTTAAAGTGCAATAAATAAGTAGTAGGTACAGGACAGGGCCACTAGAGTTCACGGTCGAATTTGTATTTTTTCAATGTTCGCGATGTCAAGTCTGTGAAACTTTACAGCGTTTATTTAAAAAAATCTATGACTAATACAAGTAAAGTCCCAATTCGTAATTGTTCTCAATAGTGGTACTTGTTTCAGATGCTTTTCACTATGCGATCTCATCACATGTTGACCGACGTCGTTTTAGAAGTTGGCAACGAGTTATTTCATGTTCACAAAGTAGTCCTGGCTGCTGGAAGTCCTTATTTCAAGGTAATTATGTTTATACATATTACTTAAGTACTAAGAATCTAATAACCATTTGTCATGCTATAGACTTCTCAGACCACTGTACATACACACATCAAAAGTGTCTAGGGATCAAGCATTTTTATGCGGATTTCTTGAGATTGAGATGTGGCTTTGTAATAAATTTATGATTTTATAAATTTATATGGATCCTTTTTGGTGCATTTCATAATTTGAATCAGGAACTGTCAATCAAATTCGAGTAAAAGATGAAAATCAGCTGTCAATATTTTCCCTATAAAAACATACAACGCATTGAAGACATTATTAGTGCTACTGTTTCCCTACTACTGATTAAAACCAACGTTATTATGGAGCGGCGACGTCATTTAAGCAGGGAAGAAATGCTCAGAGCCGTGGGAATGATAGAAGCTGGTTCCCGGCAACGTACTGTGGCTTTAGCTCTGAATACAAGTCAGAGTGTTATCAGTCGACTTTGGACACGTTACCGAAGCACTGGTACCGTGGCTGAGCGCCATGGAGGACGGTATCGCTGCACCACACGTAGACAAGACCGATACATTCAAATCTTAACTCGAAGAGCTCCAACAATAACCGCCATGATGTTAGCCGTGAGGCTTCATCACTCTTCAGGGAACTTAATTAGCGACCAAACAGTCAGAAACCGCTTGCATGAAGTGAACCTTCATTCCCGAAGACCGCTACCACCACCACCACCACCACCACCACCGGTGGTTATAGGTGGTAGGGTACCACCTATAGCAATGCACAATCGTAGGATTCGATATCAATGGGCTCTTGAACACAGAAATTGGGCAGAAGAACAATGGCGTTTCGTGTGCTTTTCTGATGAGTCTCGTTTTGGTATGAGACCGGATACAAGACGTATACGACACTGGAGAACCCCTGGACGCCAACAGCGATTAAAATCCTGCCAGGAAGTCCATCCTTATAGTGGTGGAACCATCATGGTATGGGCGGGTATTTGGATCGGCGGAAGAACTGAGTTGATTTGGATCAGAGGCAACCTCAACGCTCAAATTTATGCTGAGACGATTGTATCAGACGTCATCGTTCCTCTACAAGTGCAAATCGGTCCCTTATTTCAGTTAATGCATGATAATGCACGACCGCACACCGCAAGAGATGTAAGACAGACTCTCGCCGCAGCTAACATCAATGTCCTGCCCTGGCCTGCTCAGTCGCCAGACTTGAACCCGATTGAGCATGCATGGGATATGCTACAGAGAAGAGCTCTGCCGAATATGGAGGGTATCCAGTGGCAAGAAGACCTTTTTTTGTTGTTGCAACGAACATGGGCGGCCATTCCACAGCGTGATTTGGATGAACTCATTTTGAGTATGCCAAACCGATGTTCTTGTGTTGTTAGTGTTCGCGGTAGAAACACGGATTATTAATTGTTTAAGTTACCCAATAAAATTTTAAAGAAAACTGTTATTTCAGTCTTTTTTTCGAACTTTAATGTTAGTGGTTCAAATGTCAAAAATCCCTTTATTAGGAAAATGGCAAATTTCTTTATTAATGCAAAGGTGACTTGGTTTATCGTTACTGTGACAAACGAAAACACTTTATTTGATGAATCCTTAAAGAAAATTTTAATTAATATCAATCAGGAGAAAAGTTATTGCAAAAATATATGTTGATCCCTAGACACTTTTGATGTGTGTATAATAGACGCGCGAATTCAAACCGGCCACAAGTTGGTAAATCAAATTTTCGCAAATATTTTACAAATTCCCGTACTATCTCTACATTATACACCAATCAAGATACTTATTTTTAAACAAACAAGCTTATTAACATCATTTATCTGTTTTCTAAACGTATCTCGAAGAACCAAATTCACACCAAAGTATACTTAATATACCTAATGCAGTAGACTTTGACCTGACCTTACCTAACCTCACATGTAACTAACAAAGTGAATCTTATATAATAAAGTGTCACTCGTAAGAAATAGAGTTGATATACCTATTTCTCAAAACAGCTCACAATGCACTGTAGCAATCTAAAAAAAACGTTTTTGAAGTAAAACTTCTTTACGCACGCTTTGGGGAGTAAGCTGGTGAATGCGTTACGAAAAGCGTGATGTGATCGGGCGAGGCGAACGGAAGTTGAGAGGGAGATATATATAAGTAAGTCAAGATAGAAATAGAGAGAGTTACGTTTCGTGTATTACTTTAGGGGCAAGAGAGAGAGGTGCGAGCATACATTTTCTTTCTCTCTTTCTCTCATAGCCAGTTGCGTTTCGTATATCTGAAGTTTTACTTCAGACGTTTGGTCTAAAGCACACTCGGTTTTTTAAGTGCCATGCATGACAAGAATTTCGCGTTGCAGCCGTAAAAGATGCGACAACGCTTTATGACCTGTTTTTCTCTCAACGAACAAATTCAATTTAAGCCCAACGTGTCCGGTTCATTCATACGCGTATTGTAATGTCAAATATCAAAAATGATTGAACTCACACAGGCCATGTTCACAAGCGGGCTGAAGGAAAGCGAGATGTCCCGCGTGCGATTGCAGGGTGTGTGCCCGTCGGCGATGGCCTGGCTGGTCTACTTCATGTACACGGGCAAGGTCCGCATCACAGAGGTCACTGTGTGCCAGCTGCTGCCTGCAGCTACTATGTTCCAGGTATTATGCCACACTGCAACACATTCTAGTCCCTCATGCCCTGCCCCAAAAGTATTACGTACTTAATGCAAAAAGTACCGGCCAAGTGCGAGGCGGACTCGAGGGTTCCGTACTCCAGTAGTAAAAGTATTCAAGTAAAACGATAGTAATATTCGGTCGCAGTTAGTTTGCCAACTGCAATTAAGTTTATAATCACAAAAAAAAATTGTGATGCAATTACAAAACGGTTTTTTACTTACTTGTGCTACATGATTTGCTTCATGCCAAACATGATTCTAAGTCAACGGGAAGTACCTTATAGGTTTTGATTCCCTTGCGAGTGTCAAAATATGCGGCATAAACGGAGCATAAAAGGCCGTATCTTTTGATTGCGTCGATTTAGAAGTTTGATTTTTTCACTGCTGCAAGGGATTGCAGACCTGAGTATTGGATATTAATTTCAACTTGATTCCACGCGTTCCTGAGAAAAAGGGTCTTGACAGACGGACAGACAGACGAACAACGAAGTGATCCAATAAGGGTTCCGTATTTGGTATGGAATACGGAACCCTAAAAATCGCATTAAAATTGACCCAGTAGTTTTTCAGGAAAATGGGAACAAACACAAGGGCGGATCCAGTTTTCATGTCAGGGGGGGGTCATTTAGTCAAGGTCAAGTCAAGATATAGAGATAATATAACTGTAACTGGACGAATTCTGTACATTAAATATATTTTGAAAATTTAAATTAGAGGAGGCTCGACTAGCTGATAGCCTCGACTTCGTCCGCGTGGAAAAGGGCTTTTTTAGGGCTGTACTATGTAATCCATAATACTTGGTACAAAAATATCGTTTTACGACTGCACAGCACCACTAATAGCAATCCACAGTTGACATTTTCGCGAGCGAAACGAGCGCGAAATTATTAACGACTACACTGCGCCGCTATGTAAGTACCTACTTGGTACCTACATCAGCAATGCATAAGCGAGATTCTCGCGAGCGAAGCGAGCGCGTAATTTTTTACGATTGCACTGCGCCGCTATGTAAGTACCTACTTGGTACCTACAACAGCAATGCACAACCGAGATTCACGGGAGCGAAGCGAGCGCGAAATTTTTTACGATTGCAAATTGGAATAGACCATACTTGGTATCTATACAATATCAATTCAAAATGAAGTTTCTGAATTCCCACCATTTAGGTGGGCCGTACCTACCTAGCAGCATCAAGATTAAGGAGTTGGTACCTGGAGCTCATATGATATAGCCCAGTTGATGATGGCTCCACTACGCCGTTATGTAGTCCATACTTTATAGCCATTACAGCAATAAACAACAGACATTTACGCGAGCGAAACGAGCGCGAAAATTTTTACGATTGCACTGCGCCACTATGTAAGTTCATATTTGGACCTACAACGGCAATGAACAACCGAGATTCTCGCGAGGGAAAAATTTTTTACGATTGCAAATTGGAATAGACCATACGCAGTCCATACTTGGTATCTATACAATATCAATTCAAAATCAAGTTTCTGAATTCCCACCATTTAGGTGAGCAATACGCAGATATGTAGTCTATATTTGATAGCCACAGCAGCAAAGCACAATTGATATTTACGCGAGCGAAGCGATCGCGAAAATTTTTACGATTGCAATAGACTATTATGTAGTCCATACTTGGTATCTATACAATATAAATTCAAACTCAAGTTTCTGAATTCCCACCATTAAGGTGGGCCGTACCTACCTAGCAGCATCAAGATTTAAGAAAAAATTGTACATATCAGCATGAATAATTTATGTAAATATCATCTAATTCAAATTAATAACTTTATTCCTTAGCCTTGACATTGTAAATATTTAATAACTGTATCTTACTAGCTATGACATTGTAGATATTTATTAATTACTAGCTGATGCCCGCGACTTTGTCCGCGTGGATTTAGTTTTTAAATTCCCTCGGGAACTCCTTGATTTTCCGGGATAAAAAGTAGCCTAGATGTTGACCCGAGTAATAAGCTACCACGGTATAAAATTTTGTAGAAATCTGTGCGGTAGTTTTTACGTGAAAGAAGGACAAACAGACAAAAAAAAATTTAGCTTCTGTTTTGATATCTGTATCTTGAACACAATTAGAAGCAAAAACCCTTTTTTGAATCTATTTCATGTACAGAATTGGTTTCGTTTCTGTTTTATTATATGTATAGATTTAAAATTTTGTTCGGAGTTACCCTGGCAATGTTGAATATGCCTATAATTGGTAATTTGTAACAGCATTAGCATTTATTAACCAAATTGTATTATTTTATGTGTATTTGCAATTTATCGCTGGCATATCGATTAAATAAATAAATAAATAAGATTGAGGAGTTGGTACCTACCTAAAATTTTTACGATTGCACTGCGCCACTATGTATATAAGTCCATATTTGTACCTACAAATTTGTACTCACAAACGAGATTTTCGCGAGTGAAGCGAGTCATTCACTTCCTCTACTTCAATGGGTTTTTAGTGAACGTGGAGAAGCGCGAGTCCAGTTAGACGGTCTTCTGCCATTGAAACTTTAAGCCAAATTTTGAGCCTCCTAAGAGTGGAAAATGATCAAGAAGGAGCAGTTGAATATTATTACCTACCTACAAAATACGCTCACCGGGCGCTGCTTACATCTACATACAAATTTTCTCAATATTGTTCGATTACGCACAGCCCAGGGGGGGGGGGGGGGGGGTCATGACCCCCATGACCCTCCCCCTGGATCCGCCCTTGAACAAACAATGTACTTAAACGTACGGAAAACTCTCAAGCTAGACGCAGACAACGACTTCGTTCCGCCGTGGGCAAAATCAGAACACCTGTGGAATCACCTCCATATCTTTTGTTCAGAAACTGTAAAGTCTGGAGAGCTGAAACTATGTGGTTTTTAGACTGTTTTTTTTTTGCTGTTGTTTAGACAGGCTTTGTGATCAACCTCATTCTGGGGCGTAGGGATATGTAAGATTTCTTTAGCGTGAGGCATTTGTCGATACAGTTTTTACAACGTGCAAAATTCTGTTGTATTAATATAATAAGATAAGATTAGGATGGTGGTTAAGCTAGGTTGCAAACACCCCATTTTCCCCTAATTCCTAAAGGTATTTTTAGTCCTGTTTTCATTATTTTTCATAACAATGCAGATCAAAAAGTACCTTATCGTCATCATTAATGAATCGCTACAGTACGTTTATCTTATCATAATGAGTAGGTATATATACGAATTCGGACCTATCAAATCATTAATTGTTTATAATGAACATTTATTTTGATAACATCAGCAATAAGAATTATAATATGTGTAACATTAAAATGATTCCCTAAGCTGCGTTAAGGCGTGAAAACTTAACGAACAGACAGACAGACACTATTAATTTCGCATTTATAACATTGGTATGGATGTGAAAGGACAAATATTGTAGTTGTGTGCTGCAGATATCCAACGTGATAGACGCGTGTTGCGCGTTCCTCGAGCGGCAGCTGGACCCGTCCAACGCCATCGGCATCGCCAACTTCGCGGAGCAGCATGGCTGCGTGGAGCTCAAACAGAAAGCCAACCAGTTCATTGAGAGGCATTTCACACAAGTAAGTTGAAAACTGAGAACATCCACTGCTGCCAACTCTCTTACCAGAATAGGCAAGATGACCTATTTGGAAACTGTTGGATGTTTGGAAGTATCAACTACATATTTCGAAAAATATCTTATTTCAGCAAAAAAATATTTGGTAGATTAAATTTAATTTTAATTAATTAATTTAATTTAGTAAAATTGCCGTTTTGGACCGAGCGAAACGAAGGTCTCTGAGTCTACTAGTGACACTTTTCAATTTAACCTAAACTGCTGGCCATATAAAATTAAAGTTCAAAATTATTTATTTCACGTAAGCCAACCTGTGGCTCTTATGACACGTCATGAATCTACCACCGGTTCAGAAAGCGGATTCTGCTGAGAAGAGCCGGCAAGAAACTCAGCAGTTGCTCTTTTCAAAATAATAATTTTATAATATTATACAGCTATTACATTGTAATAAGTTTTTTATACTATCTTGTGGGCAGCCGGATGCCATGCCGATTTAACCCATGCAACTTTGTTAGAATATAATAGAATATAATATTTCCACAATGAGGTGAAGTTCCAAAAAAAGCGTAGGTACTACAATTCAATTCACGTTAAGACAGTCTGAAAGTAGCCCCATTCCCGCCGGTGGCACCCGCTCACGAGCATGACGCATGATCCAGCCGTTGCTACGCTCGACCATATTTGAGGGAACGTAGGTGAAAACTGCGTCAATCTATGCCACTGTCACTGTTTGAATTTACGGCGTTCTGTCTGCAACAATAAATATTAGCCAATAGCGAGAGCGTAGCGGCCAATCAGAGGTGATTGCGATCGTCACACTGTAGCAATTATTTTTAGATAATCTGTAAGTAAATCAGTCGGAAATATCAAATCATGACGTTTAACCGATTAATTTCTAAAATGACAGATGTACCTACGCACTCATCATTCTCTTTTCATGTATACCTATAGTTAAACAAGTATACAAACCTCTTTTCTAAACTTTCCTCTACGATTCATCGGTCTCAAATGAGTTTTATGAGACTGATGAATTTGGAGTTAGATACCTGTACAAGTATTACTCAGCAATTGTTAAACAGCGATGTAAATAATGATACAAGTTAGCGGTATTCTATCATTATTATTAAGATAAGCGCGGTCGTGCTGATTATAAATGTGCGAAGTCACGTCGTTTCACTTAGTTACTTAAATGCGTCAGCGTTATTGTTTACGACGTTCGGTTTATATTAAGTATTAACAGCAATTTAAACAGCAGCCTAAGCTTGTGTTAGGAGTGGGCACGACAATAGTGACTGATGCAAAAGGGTGGGAATTAAACTGTCGACCTTTCAGTTTTCGGTCCGCATCTCTCACCGTTATGAAGAATGATACAAGTTCATTGTACGTGATTGAGGCTTCATTATAATAGTAAGCTAATCTTTACAATTTCATGTATCCATACTGTACTTGCAAGTTCATCAATTAGGTAATCTCAACACTGCGATATCACTTGGTTACCAGTAACATGTGCCGTCAGGATGCATTAAAAATTCGATTTTTTATGAAAATAGTTCATTTTTGAAACGGCTTAACTGATTTGACGAGACTTTTTCAGCCACATAAAGCACTGTGCAAGGAAGCATTCTTCAGGCTTCAAGTAAATTAAGAGAAAGGATATTGGATTTTATTAAACTTAATACATGCGTATTATTGAATACACATAGAATCAGCTGTACACAGTGTGTTTACAATAACGGACAATAGTTTCTTTCTTATAAAATAATAAAACAATAAAAATTAAATTAAAAATAAAAATAGTCTCACAATCACAAAGTCTCTGACATAAATATCGGAGGGACGCTAACGTCTCCAAAAATGGAGATATTATTTAAAAAAATACATGCTGGTGCCCTGTACTTTTGTCCTTTAGTTGGCTAATTTTTTTAAAATCAACAACAAAACAATTATTTTACAAAAGGTTTTCAGTTGGATTATCATTATTAGCAATCCATATTTTGGTATTGAAAACAACGTTATGATCGAGTTCTTTGTTACTACTTGAAGTTACTCAACCAATAACCAATTAACAACCAATTTTCCTTCTTTATAGTGCGTAGGTAACTAGTTAGAATTAAACACGTAATAGTATATTCTTACAAATGTTTTAATTCAAATAATAAACATATTTTTAGAAGCAATACATTTAGGGCATTCCGAAGCAGTGGTAGACTCATCGACGATTCAAAAGCACTTGTAAAAAAGTTTATTTGAACAAAAAATATTTATATTCTATTCTATTTACCTACCATCCAACCCTGAGCCCATAATAAAGCGTATATAAGTAGCAGGGTTCGAGGATATATATCAATGGATATATATCAAGATGTATATCCGATATATATCAAACTGGGTTCGACGATATATATCAATGGATTTTTTATAATATATTGCAATACAAAAATGGTTTAAAAAATTAATATTATTAAGTTTGTTACTGTATTTCTACTTGCCAAATGAAGATGGTGTGGGAGTAGAGTTAAAACATACTCCCTAATGGTAAGTTCTGATCCATAAATGGCAACACTTCTGCCGGCATTTGGCGTCAGTCCGTCAGTCGTGTCAGAAAAATTTTATGTTTTTGAGTAGATTTTTTGTTTTAAAAGATTTTATGTTTTTTTAGTTGATTTTGCCTCTAAAAGAAAATTTTATATTTTTTAGTTAATTTTGCCTTATATAAAAGAAGATTTTATGTTTTAGTTTCATTTGTCTGATTTTTACTTTGAGTATGAAACCAGCATTTTAAGTACCTAAATAATTAAACATTAAAAACATTTTAGTTTTTTTTTGATAATTTTGGTATGTTTATGTAACATAGTGTTCATAAATAATACAATAAAATAATAATATGGCTTTCATACAAAATTGATATATATCAAACTTGACATATATCTGATATATATCATAAATATCCGATATTTTGATATCTATATATATAAAAGAAAGTGGTGTTAGTTACACTATTTATAACTCAAGAACGGATGAACCGATTTGGCTGAAAATTGGTGGAGAGGTAGCTTAGAACCAGGAGACGGACATAGGATACTTTTTATCCCGTTCGACCACGTTTCCGTCAAGTCACTATAAAACGTGGTATAACAAAAACGCATCTGACATGGAATAATAAAACGCAAATGACAGTGGAATAACAAAACGTAAATGACAGCTAAACGTAATTTTGTCTTTGGTTAAGTATGGTAAAAAATTTGACAACTATAAAAGTGATAGCTAAACGTAATTGATAATATCATCAGTAATATGTTTTCTCTTTGAATCATCATTAATAATGCCGCGAGCAAGACGATCAAATGTTTCCTGCTACAAAGCTACGGATTGTCGTGATTTATTGGATAGGTATAGTCGAGAACCTGGAGGGTGACAAAGATTTCCCGCGGGATGTTATGAACTAAATCCACGCAGACGAAGTCGCGGGCATCAGCTAGTTTATAATAAATATCGGATATTTTCGAACCCTGATAAGTAGGTATTTTAACGATTTTTGGTGGGGGAAAATTTTAAGGGTTTGCATGACTGACATGCTAATTCTCACTTTTGTCGGCAAACCCTATTAATAACCATGTTTTATTTTATTCTTTAGTGTTTTATGTTTCACTTCATTCAATTTAAAAAGCCCAACATTAATATTTTATAAAGAGCTAAAAAAAAAGATTTCTCGATCATCTTAAACTAAACGTAAACATAATACATATATGATATCGCACACACGTGGTAAATGTACTATGAAATTAAGTAAAAGCATTATTCTTTATTTTTCAGGTGTGCCAAGAAGAAGAGTTTTTACAATTGACGCCTCAAGAATTAATATGTTTGATAAGAAAAGATGAACTGAATGTGAGGGAGGAGCGAGAAGTTTACAATTCGGTATTAAGTTGGGTAAGTGTCATTAAGTTGAGCATAGTTTCTAAACATATCTATTTTACATCAACATAATTATACAAATATACATAAGTCCATGTTAAGTGGTCTCGAGAATGACTGCATGATATTTTTATGCAAAAATATTCACCAAAAGAAGAACTTTTTAGCTGGTACCTACTATTAATTACCTAGTCTGTCAAGTATATTTTTTACATTAAAACCCTACAGCTCGAATGTTTTCAACAAAAAAATGTATAGTTAATTAGCTAGAGTATGATCGTACACTACAGTAAAGTACGATTCACATTAGATGCAGTGTGTTAGAGTGCAGTAAATCATCAGTAACCCATCAACAGCTCACTAATGAGTACAGGTCTCCTTTCAGACAAGGGTTATAGGCCATAGTCCACCACGCCAATGCGAATTGGCAGACTTCACACACCTTTGAGAACATTATGTATGAAGTACACTCAGGTGTGCAGGTAGGCAGGGATATTCAATTGCTAAATTGCACATAACTCCGAAAGTCAGAGGTGCGTGCCCGGGATTGAACCTACGACCCCCCGAATAAGAGACCACAGTCCTAACCACTAGGCTATCACTGCTTCAAGTGTGCAGTAAATAAACATATAATAATTTTATTTAATATAAGAATAGATACATAATAGACTGATATGTACACATTGCACTCAATCTCACAAATCCACCAGTAATCATGACTCTCAATAAGCAACATTCTTGCATAAACTGTGTTAAGGAAAATAATCATGTTATGTATTTACCTGTATCTACAGTATCCTCATTCCTTTTTCGATACATTATTTTATTTACAGGTAGTTGTTTATTTATCTATACTAATATTATAAAGAAGAAAGATTTTTTTGTTTGTTTCTTTGTACCGAATAGGCTCTGTAACTACTGGACCGATTTTAACAATTTTTTCACCAATAGAAAGCTTAGTTATCAGGAAGTAACATGGGCTATACATTATTGTCAAAAAAATTAGAGATCCTTAAGAAAATTGCAATAATATAACCCAAAGTAGGAAAATTTTGCCTATAAAATGCATTATTTTGCTTGTGCTGAGAAAACTATTGATGATACATAAAAATGATGTACTACATGATTAAAGTACTCATTATTTTCTACAAAAAAAACCCCGAGGGAATATATCTAACTATCATATTTAAGTCACAATAGTAGCTTTTGTGTTCTAAAATTTAATTAGATCGCTTTTATTATGGTGGTATTTATTCTTCCTTACTAATACTTCATACTTATATTATAAATGCGAATGTGTGTTTGTCTGTTGGTTTGTCCTTCAATCACGCTGCAACAGACCTACGGATCAACGTGATTTTTTGCATGGGTATAGTTGAGGACCTGGAGAGTGACATAGGCTCCTTTTTATCCCGGAAAATCAAAGAGTTCCCGAGGGATTTTAAAACTACATCCACGCGGACGAAGTCGCGGGCATCAGCTAGTACTCAGTAAAAGTACAGCTGTTCACGTTGCGTTTTGTAAAATTTAAGCTGACTTGACTTTGTTCAAAGGTAAAACACGACGAGGATCGGAGGTATCCGCGCATGGAGCACATATTGCAGGCCGTGCGATGCCAATACCTCACCCCCAACTTCCTGAAGGAGCAGATGAGCACCTGCTCCGTGCTCAAGAAGGTTCCTGCGTGTAGAGAGTACCTCGCTAAAATATTTAAGGTTAGTAACTTAGTACTTTGTTGATGTGTGTTTTCATGTTTTAACTAGTTTTGCCGGTGCGTCCGTTACTGCGTGATTGAAAGCACTTTCACATTTATCAGTATCTCGCGTATTTGTTTGCTGGTTTGTCCTTCAATCACGCAGCAACAGAGAAATACTATACATATATATATACATGGTTATACTTGAGGAGTTAGAGAGTGATATAGTTTACATTTTATCCAGGAAAAACAGACGGTTCCAGCAGGATTTTTAAAAATTTAACTCCAGGCAGATGAAGTCGCGGTCAAAAGCTAGTAACTAATATTACTAGTAATATTAGCAAGGCCCGCTTTCAGAAACGCCGAGTTATCCTTTTGACCCAGGGTTAGCTGCTGCTTTGACAGATTTCGTATAAAGCTTCTGTCAAAATTGCAGAATTCCTGGGTTAAACCTAACTCGGCGTCTCTGCAAGCGGGCATAAGTGAATGACTCAGTTCAAGAAGTCCCCAAGTCCATAATGACCCACTTCAAGAGGTCCCTAAGTACATATTAAGGGCTTCTTGAACTGATCCATTATGGACTTCTTATATTGGGCCATTAGAATAGAATAGAATATAGAATAAATTTTATAAACACATATCAAAAATTCCGAAGCCAGCGGGATTCGAACCCACATCTCTTGGGAATCGCGCCCGAGTGTGTTAGCCACTTACACTATAGCCACGGTCGAACTACCCGTCAGCATCGAAATTAGTGATATGTATCTACTTTTTCAGTTTAAGCAACTGCTAGCGACATCTAGTAGCAACACGTTACAGTTATTGATCTACTTTCCAAGACCCCATATTACAATGGAGCTCGTTAGGAACTAGAGATGCCACATTGCTTTTTTTTTTACTATTTATTTTTATTAAAGTGTTAACCTACACTTAAGGAAATATCAGAATAAATTTTATAAACACATATCAAAAATTCCGAAGCCAGCGGGATTCGAACCCACATCTCTTGGGAATCGCGCCCGAGTGTGTTAGCCACTTACACTATAGCCACGGTCGAACTACCCGTCAGCATCGAAATTAGTGATATGTATCTACTTTTTCAGTTTAAGCAACTGCTAGCGACATCTAGTAGCAACACGTTACAGTTATTGATCTACTTTCCAAGACCCCATATTACAATGGAGCTCGTTAGGAACTAGAGATGCCACATTGCTTTTTTTTTTACTATTTATTTTTATTAAAGTGTTAACCTACACTTAAGGAAATATCAGAATAAATTTTATAAACACATATCAAAAATTCCGAAGCCAGCGGGATTCGAACCCACATCTCTTGGGAATCGCGCCCGAGTGTGTTAGCCACTAACTGTGGCTAATAGTAGAATAGAATATAGAATAGAATAGAAATATTTTTTATTCAAATAAACTTTTACAAGTGCTTTTGAATAGTCGATGAATCTACCACTGGTTCGGAATGCCCTTCCTGCCGAGAAGAACCAGCAAGAAACTCGGCGGTTGCTCTTTTCAAAACAAATTTACAATACAGTAAATACTATGCTATATATGCAGTGTTTCCACAATGAGGGAAGTTCCAAAATGCATACCGACTAACTTCTATCTTAAGATGGGCAGACATAAAGTATAGCCCCATTCCCGCCGGTGGAACCCGTTCACGAGCATGACGCATGACCCAGCCATTGCTTCGCCATTCAAGTTGTCTCTAAAGTGGTCCACAGTCGGCCACACCGACAGCAGAGTTTACTGTGCCCTGACGTGACAGGACCTGACGCTGCACAAGAAGCCCGTGGTGAAGGAGCGGCGGCCGAACACGCCGCGCATCATCTACGTGGCGGGCGGCTACTTCCGCCACTCCATCGACGTGTTCGAGGCCTTCAACCTGGACGACAACTGCTGGAGCACGCTGCCGCGCCTCACCGTGCCGCGCTCCGGCCTGGGGGCGGCTTTTCTTAAAGTAAGGGGACATGTCAAAACAATCTCGGCAAAATAACGAGAAAACTGTTTTTTTTTTGGCGTGATAACGTCTTCTAAATCGATGAACACCGGCTGCACGCACGAAAAAGGGGCACGTTCCGCCTGCGCCTGCGCGTGCAAGCGAGAGCGTGGAACAAGCGATAGAGAGGCACGATCGGCCCAAGCGTTGGCCTGTGACTAGAGAAAATTGTAATTTTCAATTAACCCCTTCTTTGTATTATACAAAATAATGATAATTCAGTGATAATAATTTCAATTCAATTCATAAAACAGACTTTACAGACAACCAATTTTTTATTAAAATGTTACAAAAAAAAAACTTATAGCTAAACAGCTAATCTAATTACTATACAAATCATGCCCGCGTGGAATGGTGCCAAAAATACTGGCTGATCCTTTGCGCAAAAATGAGCCAGCCCTTCTGTCACCAGATAGGCAAATAACCGCGGTGAAATATCTCGTAAAAAAACTCCACAGCAAACTGATTTTATTACTTTTTAATCGATAATCTTATCGAGATATTGAGATTCAAAGTATGACAAAAATTCCACCAATTTTTTGTTGAAACGATTTTAGATTGCGAGATAGTCTTAACCCAAATAGACTTAATCTTACTAATCCTTACTAATATTATAAATGCGAAAGTGTGTTTGTTTGTTGGTTTGTCCTTCAATCACGCCGCAACAGAGCAACGAACGGATTGACTTGATTTTTTGCATGGATATAGTTGAGGACCTGGAGAGTGACATAGGCTACTTTTTATTCCGAATACTTTTTATTCCGAAAAACCCGAGTTCCCGAGGGATTATAAAAAATTAGTTGTCTGTAAAGTCGGTTTACGGGCGATAGTTTAACGTGATAACGTTATGAAGATGAACAGCGTGCTGCTAGGACTAGCTCGCGACACATCCGCTAACCACAGCGCGCACGCAATGACTGTGGCGGGCGCCGGGCGGCGGTCACAAGCCAACGCTTGGGCCGATCGTGCGCCTCTGTCGCTTGTTACGCGCTCTAGCTTGCACGCGCAGGCTCAGGCAGAAAGCGACACTTTCATGCGTGCAGCCGGTGTTCATCGATTTATAAGACGTTATCACGTCAAAACTAATTCCACGCAGACGAAGTCGCGGGCATCAGCTAGTAGGTAAGTAAATATGTTTGTTGTATAGGGGTTGTTCTACGCGGTGGGCGGGCGCAACACGTCCCCGGGCTCGTCATACGACAGCGACTGGGTGGACGTGTACAGCCCCAGCGCGGAGCAGTGGCGCCCCTGCAGCCCCATGGCCACGCCCCGCCACAGGGTACGTTGTGACGTCACCACACACCACTGCCAAATAACATTTCAAAGGACTATGCAAAAAATTATATGGGCACTGTCCCAAAATCCTCAATCCAAAAATTATTGGGGTTTTTTTAAACACGAAAGAAGTACGCACAGCGTGCGTACTTCTTTCGTTTCGTTTCGGAACACACACACACACACACACACACACACGAAAAACCGGTTCATTAAATGGGCCATAAATCGTAAACGGTAAGTTTTACAAAAAAGTTTACAGGAAATAAAAGATGCAAAATTTTATTCTCTACAAAAAAGGTCTAAATAACTTTTGCCCTAAAGTGGATAGTTTCCGAGATATCGGTCAAAAACTTTTCTTTAAGATTGCGATCGAAGCTCCACCTGGATCTGTCAGCATTTTGTGCTTTTAATTGTCAGTAAGTAACCCTTAACCTAAAAAAATATTAAAATAGGATCGGAAATTTAGTGCGAGGTTGACCAAAAAAAACGGCTTTATTTACTGGCCTATAGTGCATACAAACGTTAAATCAAAGTTACAAATAAACACGACTTGTACAAGCCACATGTCAATGGTCATGATCACCCTACTGATGCAAGGTCAATCAAGCCAACTATGCAGATTTTATAGTGCACAGAAGTGTACGGTAACACTCTTAACACTCGACGTACGTTTCGCTCCGATAATGAAGCATCAGGAGATATTGCCTCCACAATACACAGTCTTTTGCAATCACAGTTCCGAACCAGTGGTAGAATCATTTGACGATTCGAAAGCATTGACGATTGTGAAAGTTTATTTCAATAAAATAATCGGTCAAGTGCGAGTCGAACTTGAGCGCCGAGGGTTCCGTACCTACGCATTATACCGCCATTATATTATGATTACCTATAATTTTCAACTCTTTTATTTTTAGGAATTTTTCCTTTATTTGTGCTGACCTTGATATTGAAAATTTCGTGATTCTAGGTCAACGGAAACTATCATATAGGTTTTCGGCCCGAAACCTGTATGGTACTTCTGGTTGAATTGTCAATTTTGGTTAAAAGCAAGGTCTTACAGCACAAGTAAAGGGAAAATTCCGAAAAATAAAAAAAGTTGAAAATTAAGGTTTTTGGTACTTACAAGTTTTCGCGAAAATCTAAATTTGCCCATATCTTTTTATCGTGTTGACTCAGGACTTTGATTTTTATACACCTAATAGGGACTACAGATCACAGTATCATGGTATATTTTTCGACTTGCTAGGTCCACCCGTTCCTGAGAAAATCGGTAGTGACACACGGACAGACAAACGGACAAGAGAGTGATTTTATAAGGGTTCCTTTTTTTACCTTTTGAGGTACAGAACCCTAAAATTATTATATTTTATTCTATTGTTATTTACGTGTCAGGTCGGAGTAGCCGTCATGGACGGCCTGCTGTACGCGGTAGGCGGGTCCGCGGGATCGGAATATCACAAAACTGTAGAATGGTAAGTACTCATATTCATCATTTTTAATAGCAGTAAACCTTCTTAACAAACCTTTCTGGCTGCGCTTAAGCTTAAGCAGATTTTGGCATTTCAAGAGATGGAAATTGTAATTGAACTTTCTCCGATCCTTACTAATACTATAAATGCGAAAGTGTGTTTGTTTGTTGGTTTGTCCTTCAATCACGCCGCAACAAGGCTACGGATCGGCGTGATTTTTTGCATGGGTATAGTTGAGGACCTGGAGAGTGACAAAGGCTACTTTTTCTCCCGGAAAATCAAAGAGTTCCCGAAGGATTTTAAAACCAAATCCACGCGAAGTCGCGGGCATCAGCTAGTATGAATATAAAAATCCGTCGCTAAAGTACATTACATCAAAAATTCTAGAAAACCAATAGTTTAATTGAGAATAGGGTTTTTGACTGTAGTCAAAATGTTGATATTCAATATTTATAATCGAAAATGTAACATGTAAGAATAACATTAAAAACAGAAAATAAATCGGTCCAAAAACAAATAAGTTATTGAGCTTTAAAGTTTCCTGATAGACAGAGAAAACGCTACTCAAGTATGATGTCACAATTCACCAGCTCCATACATGCTCCATACAAAATTTCGTTTTAGAAAAAGATAGATATAGTCACAATAAAACTTCTTCTCTATCGATCACTCTTGTCAGAGTGGTCGTGGCTGCTGGGATGATGTGACATTAGTTGATAGTCGTCAGTCTCCTTGATTGTTTTTGGATCGCACCGCCTCCCGTGCGATGCTCCTCCACTTGCGACGATCAGTTGCATTGCGGGAGCACTCCACCACAGTTGTCCGGGTCACCGCTTTGATCAAGTCTGTCCAGCGCGTTGGTGAGCGTCCTCTCGTTCTTTTCCCTTCCACCTGACCCTGCACCACCAACCGTTCAATTGACCCTTCATTTCTAGAGATGTGACCGAAGAACTTCAGAATTCGCAACTGCACAGTCGACGAAAGCCTTTCTGTTATCTTTAGTTCTTTCAAGATGGAGTTGTTGGTTCTGAAGGCCGTCCAAGGGATCTTCAAAAGGCGCCTCCAGCACCACATCTCTAAGGCATCAATTTTACGGCGGTCCTGCAGTCTAAGAGACCAGGTTTCAGCTCCGTAGAGGAATATTGGGAAGACGAGGCACCTCATAAGTCGAACCTTAGTGGTTTTGGTGATCCTTCTGTCCTTCCAGATTTTGTTGAGCTTCTCCACCGCAGACCTAGTAATAGCACATCGCCTTCGGATTTCTAGCTCACAACCCCCGGTATTGGAGATAGTTGAACCTAGATAGATGTAAGTTGGCACCACCTCACAATCGGCAATGCGTTGGATTTCCGTTCTGTTTTGATTTGCGCGATCTACTATCATCATCTTGGTCTTATCCCTGTTGATGGCCAGTCCAAATTCTAAGCTAGTTATCTCCAGACGTGTTAGCAGCTCTTCAATATCCTCTTTTGTTTGAGCAAAGAGTGTAGTATCGTCTGCATATCTGAGATTACACATCTTCTGCCCGCCAACAGATATGCCTTTATCCCAGTCTTCCAGAACAATCCGCATTATGTGTTCGGTGTAAATGTTGAACAGTAGTGGTGAAAGAATACACCCCTGTCGAACACAACAAAACAACACAACAACACAACAACACAATAAAACAGCTTATAATTATTTCGAAACTAGTAAAGATATTTAAAAAAGAGAAATGGCATTGTGTTATAATAAGTAAAAACGTTATTTTAAATAAATAAAAAAATGTCAGTCAAATACCCTATTAAAGACCTTTTTCGTGTAAATGGTAGTCAGCATAAACAACTTTAGCGGTATGCTGCGGTGTATGAATTTTTGGTGACAATTTACAGTGACTAGAATTGCTTTTGAGACATGTTTTACTATTATACAGTGCAGTCGTGGTTTTGACGTGATAACGTCTTATAAATCGATGAACACCGGCTGCACGCACGAAAAAGTGTCACGTTCCGCCTAAGCCTGAGCGTGCAAGCGAGAGCGCGGAACAAGCGATAGAGAGGCACGATCGGCCCAAGCGTTGGCTTGTGACCGCCGCCGCCCGGCGCCCGCCAGTCATTGCATGCGCGCTGTGCGCATTTTAGCGGATGTGTCGCGAGCTAATTCTAGCAGCACGCTGTTCATCTTTATGACGTTATCACGTAAAACTATCCTCCGTAAACTGACTTTACAGACAACCAATTTTTATAAAAAGATTCCTTTGGCCAGCTACGACCCCGAGAAAGATGCGTGGACGTACGTGGCGTCGATGGGGAGGGCGCGGCTGGGCGTGGGCGTTGCCGTGGTCAACCGGCTGCTGTACGCCGTGGGCGGCTTCGACGGCGCGCGCCGCTCCAACTCCGTGGAGTGCTACCACCCCGAGAACAACTGCTGGACCGAGGTCGCGCCCATGCACTACGCGAGGAGCGGCGCCGGTATGTGCGGCGTACGGCCGTATATTCATTATTTATAATCGAAAATCTTCGACTATTTAAAGTAGGACTTGCCTTAAAGCAGATTTAGTACTAAATAAACTCTGCCACTTTCCGCGGGAGGTGAGGTAAATACGTACACCACACATTTACTAACTCACTACGTCTCCATGAGCGCACACTAACTCAATAGCTGTCACACTTATAGAAAATGAGCACACAAGCAAATAATTACACGTACGTCGTACATGTACTTCGGCAGAAGGGAATGCGTGCGCTTCGCAAGTCCTTCTCTCCCTCGTCCAAGTCAAAAATGTAACATTTGTAAAAACAAAAAATAAATCGGTCCAAAAACAAATAAGTTATAGAGATTTAAAGTTTCCTGTTAGACAGAGAGAGCGCTAGTAAAGTGTGATGTCACAATTCACTAGCGAGCGTACACGCTCCATAGAAAATTTCGTTTTAGAAAGAGACAGATACAGTCACAGTGAAACAGCTTATAATTCCGAGACTAGTAAAGATATTTAAAAAAGAGAAATAATATTTTTATTAATATTTAAATCACTGATTAGCTCAATGCATTTTTTAAAGAATATTAAACCAACTGAACTTGATTAAGGCTGAAATTAGACGGTGCCTCGTTTATCGTTCATTTTTGCGAAAATGAACCCTAAGGCCCTTTGCCTTAAGGGCGAATTTAGACGGATAGATCATCATGCCTGTTACACTTGCGAGTTTTACTTACGTAACTCCTTACATAAGTAACAAGTGTTAACACTGTAAGCAGTCCTGAAAGCTGCGTGCGTACCTATCGTTTGCTAATGTTAGCTATGTATCTTACGTAAAAACTTACAATTTTATTTGTGGCCTTATTTTATCAAAATACTCATATAGCTTACCACAACACTTTTAAACAAGTTCTAGTGGCTAGTTACCACACTATCGTCTAGACGTGCCGTACAGCGATATAGCGTTCACACGGCACGATGGCGTGTAGAAACCGATTAGGTATGTGGGGTATAATTAAAACTGCCATACCCCCTTTCAAATTAGTCTGCATCCTCACTTTACCATCAGGTGAGATCGCAGTTAAGGGCTACCGAAGTGAATAAAAAAATCCAACCGATAACTAGTCTATATGCGTTTCAATTTTCAAATGCCTTTGTCTGAGGGGGGCTCAACTGATATCTTAAAATCTACGAGATACGCTCAATTTGTCATGTAGACATTTAGCGCTAGCTTAGGCGTATACTCTGTAAAATATAGCTTGAGTCCTGTGACAGATGTCATCCAAATGACGCCTATAAAGTTTGATAATTTAGTGTATGAAGAATGTACGCGAAAAATATCATACTTCATTGGTTTATGCACATTAATAGTGACGTTCCTTTTGCTATCGTAACCAAAGTCTATAACTTACGGGCACTAAATATACGTAAAACGGAATAAGAATTTATAATTTATCTGCAGGACTGCTCTAGCGACTCCAATATAGTAATATCGATATCATTATGATGGATTTTCAACATTGTCCCAGACCTATCTATGTTAAACTGACAACGGTCACAGGACTCAACCTATATTTTACAGACTTTAGTGACAGTGTTTTTTTTTTATTTGTGTTCCTCCCGTTTTTCCTTCGACATGGGGGTCGAAGACTGTTCTAGATAGGTACATAGTTCAGATGCTTTTACTCTTTTTATTTGTGCAACTCCTAGATTTCATTAAACAGAGTTTAAATACCTTACAAATCAATGCATACATTTTCATTTAATTTAAATATTATATAATATATTATAAAACATTATTCTATTGTAATTAAATAGCTCTTAATATACTTAGGTAGTTACAAATTACAATATGTATTTAAAGTTCTTTTTTTTACGTGATAACGTCTTATAAATTGATGAACACCGGCTGCACGCACGAAAAGGTGTCACGTTCCGCCTGAGCCTGAGCGTGCACGCGAGAGCGCGGAACAAGCGATAGAGAGGCACGATCAGCCCAAGCGTTGGCCTGTGACTAGAGAGCGCCTTCCACCGCCAGTCAGTCATCGCGTGCGCGCTGTGGTTAGCGGAAGTGTCGCGAGCTAGTTCTGTTTCTTTAAGACGTTATCACGTAAAACTATCGTCCGTAAACCGACTTTACAGTCAACCAATGTTTTTTATGTTTTTTTTGTGTTCTTTCGTCGGTTTCTCAGACGCGGTGCGCGTACTTTCGTCGCTCGTCTCAATGTGTAACTAGTAATGTGTCCGCCCGCAGGCGTGGCTGCCCTGAACCAGTACATCTACGTGGTGGGCGGGTACGACGGCGCGGTGCAGCTCGCGTCCGTGGAGCGGTACGACACCGAGCGCAACGTGTGGGAGCAGGTGGCGCCCGTGCGCGCCGCGCGCTCTGCGCTCTCGCTGGCCGTGCTCGACAACAAGCTCTACGCCATGGGTGAGACGGGAAACACGAACTATATACCAGTCTGGCGCAACTTCGAAGAGAATTTTTTTTGTATGAAACGTGCGCTAATTTTAATGGCGGCTTTTTATCTTACTCTGGTGTTTTTCTCTGTCGCACCTACCGATTTCGTCTCCAGTCCTAGAGAGTTGACAGAAAAATCGTTTTTTTATGTTGGCGCTGTTCGCTAACGCACGTTCATTTCTATGATAAAAGCGTATTCAATGTACCTCTCAGTGTTCAAAAATTAACAACTATTTAATAATAATTTTGGAAAAAAAAATGACTCCGAGCAGCATACGGCAAGGACGTTCTAAATTTAAAAGATAGACGCTTGCAAATAATCACATCTGCTTCGTGTTTTTAGAACTCAAAACGTGCACCATTTTAAATTGTCGATTTAACTTTTAAATATCGATTACAAAAAGTGCATAAAATGTTTATGACGTCATATCTTGGTATTTCATACGCACTTATTAGAAGTGTGCGTTTTGAGTTCTGAAAACAGGAAGCTGATTTGATTAGTTGCAAGCGTCTATATTTTTAAATTTAGAAACGTCCTTGCGTACGAGGTCTAAAGCTACAACGTTGGTCCAACTTTAATCTATAAATGTTCTAAAGACTGATCATTTTCCAGGTGGCTACGACGGCACCGAATTCCTGGACATAGTAGAAATCTACGACCCGTCGACGAACTCTTGGAAGAGCGGCACGCCCCTGTCGTCGGTTCGGTCGGGGCACGCGTCGGCCGTGTGCTACCAGCACGTGCCGCCGCCCGAGCCCGACGCGCCCGCGCTCGTGGCCAGGCCGCCGCGCCGCGCGCCGCCCGCGCCGCCCGAGGACGTGCCCATGGCCAACAACATACTGAGCAGCCTCTCCACGTCGCACAGACAATTATAGCGCAGCCACTACACCTAGGACGAGTTTTTTAGTATTCCGATGCAAAATTCGTGATTATTAAGGTTGAAGACATGGTTCTGCCCGCGAAATTCAAATTTAATTTGGTTTTTCGCAATTTGTAAACTAATACGACAAAGTAGGCTTATGGCATCCTAATTGCGACAGTGGCAGTATCATCTTCACAGGTTTATCGACTAATTTGTGAGTAACTCACGTCCAACTCAGTATTTTGATTAATTTCTTAAACTGGTCACTTTCAAGTAAAGATTTTTATGTAAAACTGTGAAGATGATAATTCCACTGGCGCAATTAAAAGGCCATAAGCCTACTTTGTCGTATTAGTTTACAAATTGTGAAAAACTAAATTAAATTTGAATTTCGCGGGCAGACCCTTGTCTTCCACCTTAACAGCGAAATCTTAGTGTAATCAAAATTGGCAGTACAGATAATACATCTTTGTGGCTGTTAGCACGTCTTCGTAGCAAACCTTTGTTTCCCTGCTGTCCAATAAGAGGGAAACAATACCAATGTTGTCTGCTCTTAAGCAGTAAAGACATTGCATTATTGTGCACTTATCCCTTTATTTCCACTGCTACGGATAAAGACGAGCTAACAGCCTAACAATTAAACTATTGACATTATGATAAGAAACACACTTAATTTTTCGCGTGCAATACTTGTTGGCGATCGTGCTATGGGGCTGTGACAATCCAGTGAATTGGTGCTGTGAATCTGTGACGTCAATATGGGTAAATTACAGTTTCAAGCTGCGCGATGCACTTTTATGCCAACTAATGCTTTTTTTCAGTGCCGTACTTTATTAGGGTATTTAAATTTATTTTGCATATAAAATTAAAAGGAATATGTAGATATAAAATTAAAAGGAATATGTAGATTGCGTAAGTGACCTTGACATTGTTACGTTAACAAATATTCAGTGCTGACTTAGTTAAGTATGTGCATACTGACTTCACTAATATGTGCATACACAATGAAGAAATTACCGCGAATAGCAGACTTTTGTAAGTATATTAGTGTGTCAGTTCTTGGCGCCTGCACTGACTGACTGACTGACCGGGCTGACATTGTAAATCTGCCTTGGCAGTTTGACTTGAGTGTCATATTATGTTAAACATTGATGATGCTAAATGCTTTTTAACGTCAAAATTAATTCATCTAATTAATATAATAAATTTTAAATACTTGTGCAATATGTATAAGATTTCATCCGAATGTAATAAAATTTAAATACTTGTGCAATATGTACAGCTCACTTTTAAAATATTTTATATGGTATAATTTATAATCATGTGATATTGTTTTATATTGTCTTGTAAATGAGGAAAATATGATAAATCAAAATCACGATAAGAAAATATTATAATACTTATTTATATTATTATTGAAAATATAAATGTTTTGTAGTACCTAGTATATTACGTTGCGCGCAGAAGCTTTGCCGCTAGCTGCTCCAACCGACTGCGCGGGTCGCGGCCGTCGCATCAACCTACTGCGCGCGATTCATATATAATTTTATAAGTATGGTATATTTTATTGGTTTAACTTCTAAAAGTAAGGTACTATATTTTACGCCAATTTGACGATTTGAACTTTGACTATGGGAATATTCGTCACGCTCATGCTCGCTTAATGTGTAAAGTACGAGGTACGAGAAAAATGTCAGAGAAACTCAATCCACAACAACTGCTCACGTTCAAGCTTTTTTTTTTTTTTCAAAAATCAAAATCATTTATTTCATATACATTGTTGCATAGTAATGGGTTTGATCTTAATACAATAATTGCTTAAATGGTATTTAATGCGATAGGTACTTGAGATCAAAAACTTTACATGCTTGATCATGGTTTTATGGTTCAGTTAGTCTTCATGGTTTAGTTAAATAAAGGATTAAAACGAATGCAACTCTGAAACACCCGATAATTATAACCTTGTGCAATTTGTTTACTTGGATGTTTACACGTTTCTTCACTTCATTAACGTTCTCGTTTCATGACGATGTGCTAACGTGTGTACCTACTTTTGTAGTCTAAAAAATAATTTTCTACTAGACTAGTCAAACTTAGTAGAAAATTATTTTTTTGACTAGTCAAACTAGTCTAGTTAACGCAGAATTTTTTTTTAAATAAGACCCTATCAACGCTGGACTTCAGTATATTGAACCGTTTGGAAGTTATCTACACAAATAATTAATGAAAATGAAAAACGTAGTGATTATATACTCACGAGCGAGCCAGTGACACTTAAACCCCCGTCATAGCATAATCAAACAGCTACATAATCATAAGCTGACAGACGGACGGACATGGCGAAACTATAAGGGCTCCTTGTTCACTACGGAACCCTAAAAATGATTGCATCACTGTAACGATCGCAATGACCTCTGATTGGCTGAATTTATGGCGTTCTTGCTCCATTTATGCATTTTAACCAATAGCGGGAGAGTACTAGCCAATCAGAGGTGCGATTGTCTAGTTATTCCATTGTCGCTAATGTTATCGAATACGATCAATGGAATAACTTTTAGATAATTGGTACCTAGAGGTCATTGAGATCGTTACACTGATACAGGTGTACCACCACTGGCTAATCTTCAAAACAAACCATTTCTGACGGTAGGTACTAACCGTCCAGTTTAAGTTGGCCGTTTCCTCCCGTCGCGCTTCCCCACACCGCACCTCAAGTCAGACCCACTTAGTACAGGTACAAATAGCAACGTACCGCTCGCTATCGTCAGTACCCTGCCCCTGTAGCCAAGTAACACTTCGTTGTGTCTATTCTCTTTCTACGATAGTTGTCACTTGAAGTTTAAGCTAGAGCTAGACTAGATGGCGCTGCAGCTGATCAAAGACAGAAGTGTATTGATAATATTTCGCATTTTGTAGTGTTTTTTTAGCATTTAAAACATTTATAATACAAAATGCCGCAAAATATTATCAATACACTTCTGTCTTTGATCAGCTGCAGCGCCTTCTAGTCTACCTCTAGCCAAAACTTCAAGTGACAACTATCGTAAAAAGAGAATAGACACAAAGAAGTGTTACTTGGCTACAGGGGCTGTTTTTCTTCAAACGTCTGTTTTGTTACGTTATAAATTTTACAAGTTTTAATTAGTTAGTTATTGTTGTTAGGTTACTATTGTTAGCGTGTAGTTTTCTATGATGAGTAAAAAAGAAAAAGTTTTGCATAGCGCAGACTATTTACATTAATGACTGTCTTTGAAGAGGAGAAAAATAGGAAATTAAAAAATCACACCCTTCGACAGTCAAAACCCATGAAAAGTAGTGCCAGAAAACTTCTGTCACAGTCGTGGTAAAGTAAAATACGTGTGGCACTCGGGGACTGCCGCGGTAAAGCTATGGCATAGCATTTTCTAGTCGCACGCACACAAACACCGTGCCGAAGTCTGCCGAACTGAAACGACGGTGTTAGGTTTATTTTCGTTACGGAATTTCTTGATTCGGTCGCCGAGCTCAAAGCCCGCGATAATAGCTATGCAACAGCTTAAAAATACAATTAATTGTTTACTTATGTCATTATGAGTCATTTTGCATCACGATCGTCGACGACGACGACTTGAATCAGACGTGTAGTACCTACTTTCACAGGCATGTAGAGGATTATAAAATTATAAGGAATGATCAAGTTTACTTTTTTGGGAAAGAAAAGTTTCCCATGGGATTGTTATGAAGATAAATCAAGGCAAGAGTGAATAGGCATTTTCTAGGCAAGCGCGCTCCAACCTAGATCTCATCAGTGCTTTCCAGTATTGATTGTCGTCAAGCGTAAGCCTATCTCCAAATAAAAAAAAATCCAAGTGGGCAAAGTTGCTGGCAAAAGCTAGTTTTAAAATAAATGTCTAATCTCGAATTCATTTCTATAGTAACTTCAGAGTAATCCAAACCTCATATTGTAAATTATTTGAAAATACATATAATTGCTATTTGTAAGAAGATGTATGCGGCAATGTATAGTTACAATAATTAAGCAAAAGTTATGTAAATATAGTAAATAAGGCAATATTCGTAAGGAAAATAAAGACTGTTATGGGAATACTTTAAACTTTTTTATTTACTTGTAGCTTTAAAATCCTTACATACATATTTGGTCTGTTTAACAATATATTTTAGGCAGAAACATACTGTAATAAAATAAAACCAATATGAATTTATTTTTTAGCTAGATAGCACTCCTAGATTGTTACTTATCTATTGCAATACTTATTAAAATGTTAAAATATATTCTGGAAGTACTCTCCCATCAAGGATTTAAGGCTTTTTAATGATTTTCCTTCGTCGTCTAACGAAAATCCTTACATCAGGAACATCTGCTTCATTTAAAATCTCATCGGGATTTGAAGCATTACTTACATTATATGATAAATTAGTATTATTTGTTATTGCATCAACAGCACCATTGGGTCCAGGATCTGTTATTGGTGTAGATATATCTACATGCTCAGGTTTTTGAGGTGTAGAGGTTGCTAGCGCCTTGATATTGTTTAACATACAAGTTTTCATGTTAGTTTTAACATTATGTATTTTGTCTGTATGTTCAATATCACTCTTTTGGCTATCCTGTGCTTGGATACTTTCTGAAGTGTATTTTGGTTGTATTCCAGTGGATACGATGACAGTTTTAAGTATTTCAGATTCATTCAGTGCAGCCTTTTCATATGAATTTTTTTCAGGCAAACTATTCACATTTGTATTTTCAACACAATCTTTGTAGACTTGAGATTTTTCAGTATCACTTCGCTCTTTTCCTATTACTGTTTTCTCATTTGATTGGTCTTCTCGAAGCGTTGCAAAAGTACTTAATTTACTGGCATTACACTGTTTTCCATTTATATCTGCAACACTAAGGTCAACAGCATCTTGAGTGTTATCATAAATAGAGACATACTTATCAGTCAAAGGAAGTTGACTTTCAGGATGGGGAAGTCCTAAATCATCGGGCGTTATTAAACTACTGCTGTCGCCAAATAAATCGCTAAATTTATTTTTAGTTTCAATCGAAATCACTGGCTTGCTGTTAATTTTAGTGTCTATTTGTAATTCTTTTAGTTCTTTTGTTTCAGTACAAGTTGTGTCTTTTAGCTCAGTTTTTTTTTTACTTTTTCGAATCTTCCCACTATCCTTAGAGGAATCTTTTGATGTTTTTTTTATTTGTGTGAAAGGTTTGCTTTTTTCACTATTTATAATCTCGTCATTAATTGAGTTCACATATTGTTTTTGTTTATTTAAATCTACAGAATCCATAGATGGTTCACTTTTTGGAAAGATTTTTGTAGATTTTCTGGCATCATTATGTATATCTCTAATTTCAGTTGCTTCATCACTCAATTCTAAATCTTCTGCAAGAGTACATGCAAACTTTTTTTCAGGTAACACTGTACTAATTTTCATCATTTCATTGTTAGTATTGGGAGTTGCTCTTAACGAAGTACTTACATCACCACAGTTTTCTATTTCAAGTTCAATGTTTTCATTGCCATGCTTTTTAGCAGGGTTTTGTGTTTTTGATGATAGACCAAAATCCTCATGTTTTACGGCAGTTAATATTTTATCAGGTTTTTTTATCTTTGGTATTTTGTATTTGTTATTATTTTTCATATTATCAGAATCAATGTCTGTCAAGGTATTAGAAATTTTATTGTGTTCTTCTTTACTCTTTTTATTTTCATCCAGTTTATCCACACCATTATCTTCAAAATCCTCATGTTTTTCAGCAGTTAATATTTTATCAGGTTTCTTGATCTTTGGTATTTTGTATTTGTTATTATTTTTCATATTATCAGAATCAATGTCTGTCAAGGTATTAGTAGTTTTGTTGTGGTCTTCTTTACTCTTGTTATTTTCATCCAGTTTATCCACACCATTATCTTCAAAATCCTCATGTTTTTCAGCAGTAAATATTTTATCAGGTTTCTTGATCTTTGGTATTTTGTATTTGTTATTGTTTCTTATATTATCAGAATCAATGTCTGTCAAGGTATTAGAATTAGTCTTGTTGTGGTCTTCTTTACTCTTTTTATTTTCATCCAGTTTATCCACACCACTATCTTTCGTATAATAATTGTCATAATCTATGTGAATTTCTCTGGATTCTAGTGAATCCTTTAATAATGAACTATCAATGTCCATATTTATTCCATTTACAAAATCGTTATCAGTTTTTGCAGGCAATTGTTCAGTGGGTAATCTTTGATGTATCATGAATTTTTCAATTTCTGGAATATTCCATGCAGAAACAGTAATAGGTTTTAAATCAACATCTGCACTATTAACTGTTGCTAAAACTAAAACTGTTTTATCTTTATTGTTTTTTATGACATATTTTTTACTCGAAATTCTAGGGTCTTCAAGGGGAGTTGCAGCTGTGTGTTTTATTTCTGTAAGGAAAAACATTTTACAAAATATTAGGTATTTAATTTATTACTATTAATTTTTAAAGTTTCAATAGCAAAACAGTTAAGGCACGGGCTATACTGTAAGGTTGACGTTACCCCTCCCATTGCATATTATCACTTATTTGGAGGGGAAAGAGGAATCTAGGTCATGTTCAACAAGAGTTAAATATATATATATGTATAAAATGCCAAATTATGCTCTATGTAATTATATTGAAATTAGATCTGGTTTCATTGAGATATGAAAACAAATCATTAACACCTACCTTTAACTACATGTTGAGGTATTGAATTCTCAATATTAACATAATCAGGCGATTGGCAAGAGGTAGGTTCCATAAAATCTTGTTTTGTAAGGCTTCCTCTCAAGCTATGTTCTCTCTCCCTGTCATTCAGTTCTATTGAACCCTTATTTTGTTCAGTTTTTTGACGTTTACTACTTGGCTCATCAAGCGCATTTTTGCTTTTATATTTTACTGCAGAGTTATTTTGCATATGAGCTGAATGTCCCTGTTCCTGGTTATCATAGCAACTTTCTCTTTCAAAAGTCTTTCTATCTCGACTCTTAGAACGGTTGTATTTATCAGTAGGAGGACTCGGTACTCTTTGTCTACTATTTTTATAATCGACTCTTGATCTATAGGTTTCTGAATGCTGATTTGTATATTTAGAGCGATATTTTTCTGGACTATGCCTAGTGTACTTTGAACCAGATTTGTACCTGTCATGACTTTGTTTCCCATGTGTAATATATCTATTTGTTTTATTGTTATAAAATCTATCCTTACTTGAACAGTTTTCATTACTTCTTTTATCAAAATACCTAATATCTTCTCTTAAAGGTGATTTCCTAATGTTCTTAAGATTGAGTGCCTCAAAATCATCATCTGAACTAAATATTAATTCCATATTCCTAAAAATGAAGGAAAAGGATATGTAAAATTGGTACATTTTGAAAAATAAAAAAAATATCTTTTTTTTATAACTCACCTGCCATATGACATTGATTTCCTTCTTTTAGAAATCTTTTCTACTTTTCTTTCCACAGGATCATCTTTGTGAATATTATTTCTTAAATTCTCTTTGCTTTTGTCTGTTTTATTCCCTATGTGAGAGTCCCTTATATATTCTTTATCTTCACTAAAGTTAGACTTATTTTCCAAATCCGGGATAGTATTTTCTGATTGAGTTTGGGTTGATTTAATTCTAAAACCAATATTTAATTAGCTAGTTTTTACTTTTTTGATAAGTTAAGAATCTTATCAAAAAAGGGTTATAGCTGTTATTATTACTACAGAGAGTCATAATCTCTCAGGCCTGTATTCACAAACATTAATTTGATTTAGATTAAAAAGCATAGTATCACACTGTACTAGTATATTGTGTAGAATTATGGTTCATGTTCAAATTCACTGTGGGACCTCATAGTAATGTAATGTTTGTGAATACAGGTGTTAGATGTGTGTGGTGGGGTCTGGTGCTGATGATGCTGGGTTGCTGTAGCCTACAGCAATCCAGCATCATGTAGAGAAAACTCCTACCACTTTAAGGTTACTGGAAAGGAATCCAGACCCTCAGCTTTGAAATACGACATGAGGAATTTTAAAATCTCAAATGACCATGCAAAAATCGTCCCCACCCACTAACAAATTTCAAACATATATCAATTAATATATCATGGTAGCCTGATGATTTTTTATTATGACGACATCTGCCGTAGGATTGGGGTTTTCATGCAAATTGAGTTAGAATTATTTATTTATTCATTTTTCAGTGAAGTGTTTTGGATACCAGTTTAGTAAATTACAACTACATAAAGAACATACATGAGCATTAAACAACTAGAAAAAATTGTAAGATGCAGATGCGTTTCTGAGTCAAAGAGAGAAAACCGTGCTGAGCGCTGCCTCTGACCACCTCCAGGCGGACCCTTGCGTCGACTGTCTCCTGCATCGCGCTCGCGTACTTCAGCGTGCATGCATTCTTTTGTATTTAAAAATAAACCCCACTCACCCAAAAAAAGAAAATCATTTTTGGATTGAAAATGGTTAAAAGTCTTTTTATGGGATGTTACAATAATATTAAAAATAATGCCACATCTGTTGGGGGGTGGGGACAGTGCCCATACAAATTTTTGCATAGTCCTTTCTGAACAATTATTTTAGTAATATATAATTTACTTTAGTTCACTGTAAAAATAACTGGAGCAAACTTAATGTCAGTGCACAAGTATATTGTATAGTTACCTATCCTCATTTCTATGCCTTTTTTCCTCGTTTTGGTAGCTTGACTGAGGTCCTGATTTACCACCACATTTAGTATCAATTTCATGACTTTCCTTTAATCGCTGCGAATCATAAAAATGCCTTCTAGTGTATAAGATGTTTTTGCCCGAAGTTTGTAGAGATTTTATTATTAACAGGTCTTTCCTAAAACAAAAATATAAAGCTACACTAAAATCTGTATTTTGAATTGAGTCTGCATTGAGCTTCATAATATTTTTTATAGACCTTAAGAATGAACAGTCATTACATCTCTGAATAATATGAAGGATACTTACTCTGTGTTAAGAGACTTGATCATCTCAGATTTTCTTTCAATTTCTGCTCGAGCAGTTTTCAATAATGATGAATAATTCATCTCCAAATTTTTGTACTCAAAGTTTAACTTATCAAAATCCTGCAAAATATTCTACAATTTTAATGCACATCTATTCATAAGTTACCTAATATACTTAAGCATAATGTTGATTTTATTCTTCCTCTTGTCTTTTAATCATGCAACATATAGCAACTGATCAACTTATAAGCTTCAATAGTCTGACAGCTAAAGGTGCAGACTGAAAACTGAAAGGTTGATGGTTCTATCCCCACCCATTGTTCTATCTATTGTTGTATCCACTCCTAACACAAGCTTTCTGCTTGGATGGAACTTGGAATGCATGAGAATACCTATTAGTCTAGTTCAGCTTGGCTAATATACTTTTAAAAAAACTTCGTTTGTAAATGGATATACCTATAGTTAAAGAACTAGAGGATCTAAGACTAGAGACTAAGAGAATAATGAATTTGTTTATAGCAAATGTTAACTGTTATTAAGTAGATACAATAATATAATCCCTAAACTTGGTATTATGGTGAAAGAAATTGCTCAACTATTTGTGCAGGGACAATAAGTACTTGTTTATTGTTACTCACCATTTGTAAACGAGTCATAGCACTAGAATATTCTTCGAGTTTAGCCTTTAGATTTTTATTTTCATTTTTCAGCTGCAAATAAAGGTAAGTTAAGGATACTGTAACTTGGATTTATTTCATCGAAATGCAGATTATTATTAATTTATTCAAGATATCTAATATGTACTAATTATTTTAGGATGTTTAGAATCAAATTCAATTTATAAGAAAATTTAGTTATTCTATGTTGGCGCTAAAACTCAAAGCAAACATACCTCGTCTAAGATTTTCTCGTCGTGATAGTTTTCCAAATTATCGTACAAATCATCCATTGCTTAGCAAATATTTTAAATATAAGCTAATAGGTACCTAGTTCATTATATAAAACTTGATACAATTTACAATTTATGATTTCAAAACCACAAAAATTGTTTCCAGTTTTTTTGCAGTACAGTTACTGCCATAGACCACGAACACTAGGATAGCCCCTCCTTTCTCTCTAATAATAATAGTTGGTAGTTATCCAGTTTTCCTGTCCCTATCATACTCATATTGGTGCCAAGCGTTCTCGCTCTATTTCACACTACCAAAAGTTCGCATTTATCGTCATTTCCTGCCTACGTAAAGTTTCCGGTGCTAAGTTTAACATTATCCGTGCCTTTAAATCTTTTAGTTTCTAATATTAAAATTTACTGTATAAAATTAGGAATTGATTACTTATTTAAGGTGTGTATAAATAATGTAGTTTTTAACAAAAGAAATCTCAAGTTAACAATTGATAAAGCTTAATATTTTCTGTACTTTCACTATCGTAAAAGTTATGATTAATGAACGAAAATAATACTATTATCCGTTTTGTAGGTTCTTCCCTACTTCCAATTTTATAGCCGTAGGTACATATATTCTTTTCTATTATGAAAATTCTCGACAAATGGCGGCAGCGGAACGGTGTTTTTTATCAGGATATCATTTTTATTACTTTCTATCCCCTATTTCCATTCTCAATTTTAAGTTCCTTGTGTTTCATCTAGATAGTTATATGGTCTGATTTGTGCTGTGCCTTATCACACGTTATTTTGTGCAAATAAAATGTGCCTTCAGTGCGAGTGCTAAACTTTTTCATCCAGGATGCGGTCATGTTGTGTCCCTAAATGTTATAACAAAGTAAATTTACACAGAATACCGTTTACTTGTCCCGACAGATGGAAGGTATGGTTGGATATTTGCCCATTTTTGAGTAACTTCTCCCGGACGCAATTAGAAAATATTAGAATTTGTCGTAGTCATTTCAAACCAGAGCACATTAATAATAATTTAAGATTAACTTCAGATGCAATTCCTTCATTAAATCTACCTCTAAATGAACAATCACTTCACAATCAATCGTCAAATCTTAAATATCTTGAGATATCTCCGCTTGTTCCCGAGGGCGGTATCTTTAACATCGTTAAAGTTACCAGCCATATCCCAATTGCGTCCAGGCATATAGACCAAATTACACATGGAGATTCATCTTCCTCTTCGGTTTTGACATCTAATGCATCAATCGTCGTTGGGGTCACAAGGTGCGGGAGTGACGACCCCGCACCGAGAAGGGCAGACCCCCAACCAGGTGGACCGACGACATCAAACGAGTCGCAGGGAGCCGCTGGATTCAGGTGGCGCAAGACCGAGACCTGTGGAAGTCCATGCAAGAGACCTTTGTCCAACAGTGGACGTCTATCGGTTGATAAAGAAGAAGAGAAAAATGTAGAACATCTCTCAACAATAGATATCATTCAGACCTCGCAGTCGAGGCTGAACTCATGCAATGCTATGCTCATTGATGATGATATTCCAAGTACATCTTGTAACTTACTACTGAGTCCCACTGATTGTATCCCAAGTACATCTTGTAACTCGCAACAGAGTCCCATTCCATCAAAAACCATACCTTCCAATGAGACATCTTGTTTGGATCAGACCACCCCAAAACGTAAAAGATCATATAGCCATGCTATAAGATCATATAAAAATACAAAAATTCGCGAAATACGAATACGAAAGAAGGCAGAACTAACCCCACGCAAGCAAAAGATGTATCAGCAATGTCAAACATTACGCTTGAAGCTGAAATCATTAAGTACTAGATATAAAAAATTAAAATCAAAGTTTCAGTCTTTTTATTATAAATATAAAATGTTTATTAAAAAGTATCCACTTTTAAGTAATTTTGGCAAATTATTAGTAGATTCACAGTTGAGATTGTCAGGTGTAAAGCCTAAAGGAGTGAGATACACTATTGATGAAAAAGTTTTTGCACTCTCACTGTATAAATTAAGTCCAAAATGTTATAGATTTTTACAGAAGTGTAATGTTAAATTACCAGCTAAATCTACCATATCTTCTATATTAACCAATGTCCCACTAAGACCAGGTATTAATGATTTTATATTCCAACATTTGGCAGATGCTGCGAAGACCAAAAATACTATGGGCTTGCAATGTACGCTACTCTTTGATGAAATGGCCATTAACAAAAACTTGTTTTTCAATTTCCATACTGGTGTTATTGAAGGTTTCGAGGATCTAGGAGGTGGTGAACGCACTCATAATGTTGCTGACAAAGCTTTAGTTTTCATGTTGCGTGGAATATTTTCACCTTGGAAAATACCCATTGCATTTTATTTTGTTCGTGATGGTATTAAAACCATGTCTCTAAAAAAGATACTTAAAGAGATTATTGCTGAAGTTCTTAAAACTGGGTTTGATTTGAGAGTAACTGTGTCTGATCAAGGCTCTGCCAATGTTGCTGCAATAAATTCGTTAATATCTGAGACACGTGAAAATTTACTTAGAACTGGTCATAATGATCCTCACGTTATTCATTATGAAATCAATAATAAGAAAATTTATCATATGTATGATGCACCCCACTTGCTGAAATGTTTTCGAAACAATTTTCAGAAAAAGGATCTGCTCATCGGCAACAAGCGCGCTCAGTGGGATTACGTTGAGAGGCTGTATGCTATTGATGGGATCCACGGTGTTGCCAAGTCTACCAAACTCACCGACAAACACATAAAACCTTCTTCTTATGACAAGATGAAGGTAAGTGTACATTTTATAGAATATAATAATAATATTCTCCCGACTGAATCCAGTCACGGCGGCTAACCTCGCTCAGAGAGTAGCCATATTGTAGGAGTATTATAGTACAAGTGTGTGCACAAAAACAGGCGCACTCTATTCCCTCAGTCTCATAGTCCAATGGGATGGAAAGTCTGAAACAACCAGAGAGATAAGGTGCAGGATTGACGGCTTTACGTGCTGTCTGAGGCACAGAGTGACTCACCGCCAACTTCCTTCCTCCTCCAACTTGGTATTTTGGCTCTTGATTAAAAATAAATAAGTAGGTATATTACATTTTTTGAAAATGTTACCCCCAAAGGGATAAAATAGGGGTTGATAGTTTGTATAAAAGTCCGTCAATTTTTAAGTTCTGCCTATGAAACTTTGTATTTGGGCTTTCGATTAAAAACAAAGAAGTAAATCTTTCAAAGTTTCTTTAAATTGTAGCGCAAAAGGGGTTGAATGATTTCATGATAGTCCTTCATATTCAAGTTATGTATATGAAACTTGGTATTTTGGCTCTTGATTAAAAATAAAGAAATGGGTAATCACATTTTTTGAAAATTTCATCCTCAAAGGGATAGAATAGGGGTTGAAAGTTTTTATGAAAGTTCGTCATTTTTTAAGTTCTATCTATGAAACTTTGTATTTGGGCTTTCGATTAAAAACGTAGAAGTAAATCTTTCACAGTTTCTTAAAATTCTAGCCCAAAAGGGGTTATACAGGGGTTGAATGTTTGTATGATAGTCCTTCATATTCAAGTTATTTTTCAAGCTATGTGTATGAAACTTGGTATTTGGGCTCTTGATTAAAAAAAAAGAAGTAGGTATATTACATTTTTTGAAAATAATACCTCAAAGGGATAAAATAGGGGTTGATAGTTTGTATGAAAGTCTGTCATTTTTTAAGTTCTACCTATGAAAATTTGTATTTGGGCTTTCGATTAAAAACAAAGAAGTAAATCTTTCAAAGTTTCTTTAAATTGTAGCGCAAAAGGGGTTGAATGATTTTATGATAGTCCTTCATATTCAAGTTATGTATATGAAACTTGGTATTTTGGCTCTTGATTAAAAATAAAGAAGTGGGTAATCACATTTTTTGAAAATTTCATCCTCAAAGGGATAGAATAGGGGTTGAAAGTTTTTATGAAAGTTCGTCATTTTTTAAGTTCTATCTATGAAACTTTGTATTTGGGCTTTCGATTAAAAACGAAGAAGTAAATCTTTCACAGTTTCTTAAAATTCTAGCCCAAAAGGGGTTATACAGGGGTTGAATGTTTGTATGATAGTCCTTCATATTCAAGTTATTTTTCAAGCTATGTGTATGAAACTTGGTATTTGGGCTCTTGATTAAAAAAAAAGAAGTAGGTATATTACATTTTTTGAAAATAATACCTCAAAGGGATAAAATAGGGGTTGATAGTTTGTATGAAAGTCTGTCATTTTTTAAGTTCTACCTATGAAAATTTGTATTTGGGCTTTCGATTAAAAACAAAGAAGTAAATCTTTCAAAGTTTCTTTAAATTGTAGCGCAAAAGGGGTTGAATGATTTTATGATAGTCCTTCATATTCAAGTTATGTATATGAAACTTGGTATTTTGGCTCTTGATTAAAAATAAAGAAGTGGGTAATCACATTTTTTGAAAATTTCATCCTCAAAGGGATAGAATAGGGGTTGAAAGTTTTTATGAAAGTTCGTCATTTTTTAAGTTCTATCTATGAAACTTTGTATTTGGGCTTTCGATTAAAAACGAAGAAGTAAATCTTTCACAGTTTCTTAAAATTCTAGCCCAAAAGGGGTTATACAGGGGTCGAATGTTTGTATGATAGTCCTTCATATTCAAGTTATTTTTCAAGCTATGTGTATGAAACTTGGTATTTGGGCTCTTGATTAAAAAAAAAGAAGTAGGTATATTACATTTTTTGAAAATAATACCTCAAAGGGATAAAATAGGGGTTGATAGTTTGTATGAAAGTCTGTCATTTTTTAAGTTCTACCTATGAAAATTTGTATTTGGGCTTTCGATTAAAAACAAAGAAGTAAATCTTTCAAAGTTTCTTTAAATTGTAGCGCAAAAGGGGTTGAATGATTTTATGATAGTCCTTCATATTCAAGTTATGTATATGAAACTTGGTATTTTGGCTCTTGATTAAAAATAAAGAAGTGGGTAATCACATTTTTTGAAAATTTCATCCTCAAAGGGATAGAATAGGGGTTGAAAGTTTTTATGAAAGTTCGTCATTTTTTAAGTTCTATCTATGAAACTTTGTATTTGGGCTTTCGATTAAAAACGTAGAAGTAAATCTTTCACAGTTTCTTAAAATTCTAGCCCAAAAGGGGTTATACAGGGGTTGAATGTTTGTATGATAGTCCTTCATATTCAAGTTATTTTTCAAGCTATGTGTATGAAACTTGGTATTTGGGCTCTTGATTAAAAAAAAAGAAGTAGGTATATTACATTTTTTGAAAATAATACCTCAAAGGGATAAAATAGGGGTTGATAGTTTGTATGAAAGTCTGTCATTTTTTAAGTTCTACCTATGAAAATTTGTATTTGGGCTTTCGATTAAAAACAAAGAAGTAAATCTTTCAAAGTTTCTTTAAATTGTAGCGCAAAAGGGGTTGAATGATTTTATGATAGTCCTTCATATTCAAGTTATGTATATGAAACTTGGTATTTTGGCTCTTGATTAAAAATAAAGAAGTGGGTAATCACATTTTTTGAAAATTTCATCCTCAAAGGGATAGAATAGGGGTTGAAAGTTTTTATGAAAGTTCGTCATTTTTTAAGTTCTATCTATGAAACTTTGTATTTGGGCTTTCGATTAAAAACGAAGAAGTAAATCTTTCACAGTTTCTTAAAATTCTAGCCCAAAAGGGGTTATACAGGGGTTGAATGTTTGTATGATAGTCCTTCATATTCAAGTTATTTTTCAAGCTATGTGTATGAAACTTGGTATTTGGGCTCTTGATTAAAAAAAAAGAAGTAGGTATATTACATTTTTTGAAAATAATACCTCAAAGGGATAAAATAGGGGTTGATAGTTTGTATGAAAGTCTGTCATTTTTTAAGTTCTACCTATGAAAATTTGTATTTGGGCTTTCGATTAAAAACAAAGAAGTAAATCTTTCAAAGTTTCTTTAAATTGTAGCGCAAAAGGGGTTGAATGATTTTATGATAGTCCTTCATATTCAAGTTATGTATATGAAACTTGGTATTTTGGCTCTTGATTAAAAATAAAGAAGTGGGTAATCACATTTTTTGAAAATTTCATCCTCAAAGGGATAGAATAGGGGTTGAAAGTTTTTATGAAAGTTCGTCATTTTTTAAGTTCTACCTATGAAAATTTGTATTTGGGCTTTCGATTAAAAACAAAGAAGTAAATCTTTCAAAGTTTCTTTAAATTGTAGCGCAAAAGGGGTTGAATGATTTTATGATAGTCCTTCATATTCAAGTTATGTATATGAAACTTGGTATTTTGGCTCTTGATTAAAAATAAAGAAGTGGGTAATCACATTTTTTGAAAATTTCATCCTCAAAGGGATAGAATAGGGGTTGAAAGTTTTTATGAAAGTTCGTCATTTTTTAAGTTCTATCTATGAAACTTTGTATTTGGACTTTCGATTAAAAACGAAGAAGTAAATCTTTCACAGTTTCTTAAAATTCTAGCCCAAAAGGGGTTATACAGGGGTTGAATGTTTGTATGATAGTCCTTCATATTCAAGTTATTTTTCAAGCTATGTGTATGAAACTTGGTATTTGGGCTCTTGATTAAAAAAAAAGAAGTAGGTATATTACATTTTTTGAAAATAATACCTCAAAGGGATAAAATAGGGGTTGATAGTTTGTATGAAAGTCTGTCATTTTTTAAGTTCTACCTATGAAAATTTGTATTTGGGCTTTCGATTAAAAACAAAGAAGTAAATCTTTCAAAGTTTCTTTAAATTGTAGCGCAAAAGGGGTTGAATGATTTTATGTTAGTCCTTCATATTCAAGTTATGTATATGAAACTTGGTATTTTGGCTCTTGATTAAAAATAAAGAAGTGGGTAATCACATTTTTTGAAAATTTCATCCTCAAAGGGATAGAATAGGGGTTGAAAGTTTTTATGAAAGTTCGTCATTTTTTAAGTTCTATCTATGAAACTTTGTATTTGGGCTTTCGATTAAAAACGAAGAAGTAAATCTTTCACAGTTTCTTAAAATTCTAGCCCAAAAGGGGTTATACAGGGGTCGAATGTTTGTATGATAGTCCTTCATATTCAAGTTATTTTTCAAGCTATGTGTATGAAACTTGGTATTTGGGCTCTTGATTAAAAAAAAAGAAGTAGGTATATTACATTTTTTGAAAATAATACCTCAAAGGGATAAAATAGGGGTTGATAGTTTGTATGAAAGTCTGTCATTTTTTAAGTTCTACCTATGAAAATTTGTATTTGGGCTTTCGATTAAAAACAAAGAAGTAAATCTTTCAAAGTTTCTTTAAATTGTAGCGCAAAAGGGGTTGAATGATTTTATGATAGTCCTTCATATTCAAGTTATGTATATGAAACTTGGTATTTTGGCTCTTGATTAAAAATAAAGAAGTGGGTAATCACATTTTTTGAAAATTTCATCCTCAAAGGGATAGAATAGGGGTTGAAAGTTTTTATGAAAGTTCGTCATTTTTTAAGTTCTATCTATGAAACTTTGTATTTGGGCTTTCGATTAAAAACGTAGAAGTAAATCTTTCACAGTTTCTTAAAATTCTAGCCCAAAAGGGGTTATACAGGGGTTGAATGTTTGTATGATAGTCCTTCATATTCAAGTTATTTTTCAAGCTATGTGTATGAAACTTGGTATTTGGGCTCTTGATTAAAAAAAAAGAAGTAGGTATATTACATTTTTTGAAAATAATACCTCAAAGGGATAAAATAGGGGTTGATAGTTTGTATGAAAGTCTGTCATTTTTTAAGTTCTACCTATGAAAATTTGTATTTGGGCTTTCGATTAAAAACAAAGAAGTAAATCTTTCAAAGTTTCTTTAAATTGTAGCGCAAAAGGGGTTGAATGATTTTATGATAGTCCTTCATATTCAAGTTATGTATATGAAACTTGGTATTTTGGCTCTTGATTAAAAATAAAGAAGTGGGTAATCACATTTTTTGAAAATTTCATCCTCAAAGGGATAGAATAGGGGTTGAAAGTTTTTATGAAAGTTCGTCATTTTTTAAGTTCTATCTATGAAACTTTGTATTTGGGCTTTCGATTAAAAACGAAGAAGTAAATCTTTCACAGTTTCTTAAAATTCTAGCCCAAAAGGGGTTATACAGGGGTTGAATGTTTGTATGATAGTCCTTCATATTCAAGTTATTTTTCAAGCTATGTGTATGAAACTTGGTATTTGGGCTCTTGATTAAAAAAAAAGAAGTAGGTATATTACATTTTTTGAAAATAATACCTCAAAGGGATAAAATAGGGGTTGATAGTTTGTATGAAAGTCTGTCATTTTTTAAGTTCTACCTATGAAAATTTGTATTTGGGCTTTCGATTAAAAACAAAGAAGTAAATCTTTCAAAGTTTCTTTAAATTGTAGCGCAAAAGGGGTTGAATGATTTTATGATAGTCCTTCATATTCAAGTTATGTATATGAAACTTGGTATTTTGGCTCTTGATTAAAAATAAAGAAGTGGGTAATCACATTTTTTGAAAATTTCATCCTCAAAGGGATAGAATAGGGGTTGAAAGTTTTTATGAAAGTTCGTCATTTTTTAAGTTCTACCTATGAAAATTTGTATTTGGGCTTTCGATTAAAAACAAAGAAGTAAATCTTTCAAAGTTTCTTTAAATTGTAGCGCAAAAGGGGTTGAATGATTTTATGATAGTCCTTCATATTCAAGTTATGTATATGAAACTTGGTATTTTGGCTCTTGATTAAAAATAAAGAAGTGGGTAATCACATTTTTTGAAAATTTCATCCTCAAAGGGATAGAATAGGGGTTGAAAGTTTTTATGAAAGTTCGTCATTTTTTAAGTTCTATCTATGAAACTTTGTATTTGGGCTTTCGATTAAAAACGAAGAAGTAAATCTTTCACAGTTTCTTAAAATTCTAGCCCAAAAGGGGTTATACAGGGGTTGAATGTTTGTATGATAGTCCTTCATATTCAAGTTATTTTTCAAGCTATGTGTATGAAACTTGGTATTTGGGCTCTTGATTAAAAAAAAAGAAGTAGGTATATTACATTTTTTGAAAATAATACCTCAAAGGGATAAAATAGGGGTTGATAGTTTGTATGAAAGTCTGTCATTTTTTAAGTTCTACCTATGAAAATTTGTATTTGGGCTTTCGATTAAAAACAAAGAAGTAAATCTTTCAAAGTTTCTTTAAATTGTAGCGCAAAAGGGGTTGAATGATTTTATGATAGTCCTTCATATTCAAGTTATGTATATGAAACTTGGTATTTTGGCTCTTGATTAAAAATAAAGAAGTGGGTAATCACATTTTTTGAAAATTTCATCCTCAAAGGGATAGAATAGGGGTTGAAAGTTTTTATGAAAGTTCGTCATTTTTTAAGTTCTATCTATGAAACTTTGTATTTGGGCTTTCGATTAAAAACGAAGAAGTAAATCTTTCACAGTTTCTTAAAATTCTAGCCCAAAAGGGGTTATACAGGGGTCGAATGTTTGTATGATAGTCCTTCATATTCAAGTTATTTTTCAAGCTATGTGTATGAAACTTGGTATTTGGGCTCTTGATTAAAAAAAAAGAAGTAGGTATATTACATTTTTTGAAAATAATACCTCAAAGGGATAAAATAGGGGTTGATAGTTTGTATGAAAGTCTGTCATTTTTTAAGTTCTACCTATGAAAATTTGTATTTGGGCTTTCGATTAAAAACAAAGAAGTAAATCTTTCAAAGTTTCTTTAAATTGTAGCGCAAAAGGGGTTGAATGATTTTATGATAGTCCTTCATATTCAAGTTATGTATATGAAACTTGGTATTTTGGCTCTTGATTAAAAATAAAGAAGTGGGTAATCACATTTTTTGAAAATTTCATCCTCAAAGGGATAGAATAGGGGTTGAAAGTTTTTATGAAAGTTCGTCATTTTTTAAGTTCTATCTATGAAACTTTGTATTTGGGCTTTCGATTAAAAACGAAGAAGTAAATCTTTCACAGTTTCTTAAAATTCTAGCACAAAAGGGGTTATACAGGGGTTGAATGTTTGTATGACAGTCCTTCATATTCAAGCTATTTTTCAAGCTATGTGTATGAAACTTGGTATTTTGGTATTACATTTGGTATTTACATTTATTCTGTAAAAATGACTAGCAATTTGAATTTTTCAGGTCGTGTATGCTGCGCAAGTTTTCAGCAGGGCGGTTTCGGGAGTTTTACACAACCAGATGAAGACATATGAACATCTTCAAATAGTTCATAATTATAGTGTACCATTTGTGAACATTGATAATGGCTATTTCACTGCCGAGATCCTTATGTTCATTAATGATTTGTTTGACAGCTTGAATTGTTCTGGTCATTCAAGTGTTAATTTACGTAATGCTTTGTCTTTAAATTCAGTCCACTTAGAGTTTTGGAACGAAGCCTTGAAGAAGCTAGAATCAATGAAATTTGATGCTTCAGACTCAAGAGAATGTAAGCCACTGTCGTTACGTAACTTTATTCATGACATTAAAACCATTAAACACCTTTGGTCAGAACTAAGATTGATTCCGGGAGTTAAATTTTTGAGTTTGAAGCGTTTAAACCAGGATCCCCTCGAAAACTTTTTTGGACAAATTCGAGGACAGGGTGGATGTAGCACACATCCAGACTGTCAACAATTTGTTGCCTTGTATAAGACATTGCTCATTAATGAGATATCAACTGGTAAATCTTTATATGCAAATTGCACCCCTGATGATGATAAAATGCTGGGAACTCTAAAAAATTTAATTATCAAACGAAATCGAAATATCAATGACATTCTCCATAGTTCGGATGCTCAAAATTTTATTTTCATTGAAGAAAGTATTCCATCCGAAAATACTTTCCAAACCCACGCTGTGTCATACATTGCTGGTGCAGTTTGCCGTTATTTACTACCCAGACTAGATTGTGCGCAATGTCAACATTGTAAAAATGCACTGTTATCTAATGAAATTGAACCATTTCATTCTTTAATATCAATTAAAGAATATGATAATAGTAAAAGAAAATTGTATTATCCATCAGGTAATCTGTCGGCTTTAGTATGGCACTACATTTATATTATCGAACGGACCTTGCCAAAACTCTGTAAAGTTTACATCTACACAGATATTATTAAACAATTTGACAATCTCGATACATCTTGGTATACTTGTCGTGAACACAAATCTGATTTTTTGAAGGCGTTTGGATTGTTTGTTACAAGAATGCAAGTTAGACAATGGTGCATTAATTTTAATAGACGAATTCACAATGTAGATTCAAGGAAAAAGGGAGCAGAAATGGAAAATTTGATTGCAACCAAAGTTTCCAAAGGTGGCAGTTATAGATCAGTGCGACGTCAAAGTAGTTAACATTGTTGTAACCTAAAATAGGTAGAAGTAAGAAACATTAATTTTCTTTTTATTAACCGATTTCAAAAAAGGAGGAGGTTCTCAATTCGTCGGAATCTTTTTTTAATTTATTTTATGTACGTAGAGAATTAAGACGCCTGAACCGATTTGAATTTTTTTTTAATAATTTCAAAGGGTATAAATTCCCAGGTTCCCATAAATTTTATCGAAATCGGTCAAGTGGTTTTTAAAAAATCAACAATAAATTATACACCTACTTTGTATAGTGGCGCGAGAGTTTGAGTCGGTTATTTAAAAAGAATTTTTTATAATAAATTATAACCATTGTTTGTGCTTTAATGTTTGCATTTCTGTGCTCATCTCATTTATTTTCACTGTGTAAGAAGTATTGTGTTCTCTGTATCAACATTATATTTGTATTTGTTATATTTAGATAATAACACTACTTGACCCAGCTTTTTCAAAGGTTTTCAAAATCAGTTCTGATTTGACGAAATTACGTGTTACCTACATCGACACAAATTTTCATCCCCTATTGCGCGCGAAACCTACTGTTTTTCAGGATATCAAAGTCAATGTTTAGTTTTAGTCCTCTTTGTCCCGGGGACAAATTATTAGACTTTTTAATTGCAAACAATTTTAACCAAAACTTCACAATTTTGTCGATAGATGGCGCTGTCACCAAAACTTGTCATTAACATTAATTTTATAAAAAAATAAATATGTAGTAGGTAACTTTACTAATCATTAGAAATAAATCCTTAGCATATTTTATTGAAATCGATTCCGTGGTTTTAGACTACGGAGTATCTGACAGCCTGACAGACTTATTCAGTATGAATACCATCCACAATAAAATAGTAGTTTCCAATTTTTAATATTATGTTATCGTAGGGAAATATAAAGTTAATTAATGTAGATACAATTAATGAAGGGTAGGTTTTAAATATACATTTGTATGTCAAAACCCGTTTAAAGTCATTTTATTTTAGTATTTTCTCTTGCGATCAACAATTAGAATGAATTTTATTGATCACTCATGACATTGACACATTGACATTGATTTCAGCAATTGAATCAATAAACAGTACGCAATCTTTTTATTTAATTTGTGCAAAAGTCACAACGGAAATTTATTTCATGAATTTTTCATTAAGTTATAATTACTACGTGTGATACGTTAAATTGTAATTCAGTTAAGTGCTATATTGTATGATACATTGTAATTAGTTGTAAAAAGATTTAGAGAAAACTTTTACGAGTACTTTGCAAAAGGCATGATGACAGAAATATCTATTTCGAAAGAATAAAAAATAATATCTTATATCAGCAAAATAGATAAAATATGTCGTCATAATATTTTATCAAAATTTGAAGATATATTATGTGATGTAACTTTCGCTCTTATCTCTGTTCAATTCAATATGGTGGATTGCTGTATTTTATGGTTTTATTTTATCAAAATAAATATCAATCTCTGTCAAAATAGTCGAATAAATAAATACATTTTTTATATTCCATGAATCCTATTTCCATGGATATAATATTCATAATTTCATTGTTTCTTCGCAACTGTCATCATGCCTATTCATGTTCATGCCTAAATGGACGTAGTTATGCATAAATGTTCCAACCCACAAGTCTGTCGAAATTGAGTTAATAGTACTAAACTGGTTTTATACTAAGAACTTTCCAGTCCTTACATCATTATTCTTTTATTTCCAATGTTCCAACCAACAATGTGTAACACATTTGTAGCAAAAAAAAACAATTAAAACTGCATCAATCTGACTGAAAACTTGCTGTGGGTTGGAACATTTTTGCATAACTACGTCCAAATATTATGCTGATTTTTTAATTCAAACAACTGATTTTTACTTAAGTAACTTTTCGTATTTTTATCTTTTTTATGACGTTTAGACCTATTATTTATGTACATATTTAAGACCCACTTATAAATCGCCAAGGGAAATTTAATCAACGAATAAATTTGACGTTTAGACAGATTTTCATTACGAAAAACTGCTAAGCAAAAATCAATGAAGGCAATGGGGCTGTCTTAATTTAAAAAATGCATTTAGTGTAGTATGGATGTATGGATATTGGATTGTGATCGTTACAGTTTATAGAACTGGAAGCACGGGCGCCTTTCCAAAAATATCACGATCGCGATGACTGTCACTATTAGACCATTTCGAGGCGCTAACATAGGATAAACATCTGGAAAACCTATCTATTTGGTATATGTTATATTATGGGCATGGGCGTTTAAATATTTAAAAGGGAAGTCAAATTTATTCCGCGTTTAAATGGAACAACTGCGATGGTGATATTAATATAATGTACTAGACAATATATTTTTAAAAGAGTAACTGTTGAGTTTCTTACCGGATTCTTCTCAACAGAAAACTACATTCCGAACCGGTAGTAGCTTAAAATATGAAAATGAATAAACCAGCTATTCAAAGTAAAAATTTCTTTTATTTTACAACCTTAATTTTTAAATTAGAATTTAGAATCATAGAATACAGAAAAAAAATCGGTAAATATAAAAAAACCGGTACTCGAAAACCGATAAGTACATCACTATAATTATAAACTTACGGTTCACTCCGATGGGCCTATCCCATCCCTAAATAAAATAAAAAGTAACCGCTTCCGGTTCCGCTATGACGTAATTCTGCTTAAGCGATGGACCAATAAGCATCGAGTTCCGCTATTGCTATACATCGTGTTAGAGCAGGACATGCTGGGTTATCAATGAAATTTGCACTAAACATGAATGGATAGAGTCGTTAAATCACGGGAGAGTGAGATGCAAGATAGAAAATGTATAGATGTACCATAGTGAAGGAACACGCACACTAGAATCCTGTTAAGATTCTATTTTAGGCTCTATGGAGTTTGACGTCTATATCCTAGTGTTCGTGGTCTATGACTGCCACAGCACCTGCCACAGTTAGGGTGGAACCACATCTGTGAGGATCGATTCGCATTTATGCCGATGCTATAAGACACACTTGTAAGGATCGCGTCCTTACGGATCCGTAAGGATGCGTACGCGTCCTTACGGATCCGTAAGGATGCGTACGCATCCTTTCGGATCCGTAAGGAGGCGAAAGCCTATAAACATTGTTGACTGCGTAGGGATGGTCGATGATGGCATCGATATTTTAATTGCTAGCTCAAGCACGATATTAATCTTCTTCTACACAGAGGAATTGGATGCCAAAAATTGAAAAAGTCGCCGCCATATTGAAATTCTTTGTTTTTCGACCGATTTCGTTCAAATTCGATATTTGGGCTTCCCAGTGGTCAAGAAAGAGGAAATGGATTCCAAAAATTAAAACAGTCGCCGCCATATTGAAATTCTTTGTTATTGGACCGATTTCGTTCAAAATCGATATTTGGGCTTCCCTGGGGTCAAATAAGAGGAAATGATTTGCAAAATTATAAAAAGTCGCCGCCATATTGAAATTCTTTGCTATTGGACCGATTTCGTTCAAAATCGATATTTAGGCTTCCCTTGGGTCAGGAAAGAGGAAATAGATGCCAAAATTTTATAAAGTGACCGCCATATTGAAATTCTTTTTATTGGACCGATTTCGTTCAAAATCGATATTTGGGCTTCCCTGGGGTCAAATAAGAGAAAATGATTCGCAAAATTATAAAAAGTCGCCGCCATATTGAAATTCTTTGTTATTGGACCGATTTCGTTCAAAATCGATATTTGGGCTTCCCTGGGGTCAAATAAGAGAAAATGATTCGCAAAATTATAAAAAGTCGCCGCCATATTGAAATTCTTTGTTATTGGACCGATTTCGTTCAAAATCGATATTTGGGCTTCCCTGGGGTCAAATAAGAGGAAGTGATTGGCAAAATTATAAAAAGTGACCGCCATATTGAAATTCTTTGTTATTGGACCGATTTCGTTCAAAATCGATATTTGGGCTTCCCTGGGGTCAAATAAGAGGAAATGATTCGCAAAATTATAAAAAGTCGCCGCCATATTGAAATTCTTTGTTATTGGACCGATTTCGTTCAAAATCGATATTTGGGCTTCCCTGGGGTCAAATAAGAGAAAATGATTCGCAAAATTATTCGGTCCAATAACAAAGAATTTCAATATGGCGGTCACTTTTTAAAATTTTGGCATCTATTTCCTCTTTCTTGACCCAAGGGAAGCCTAAATATCGATTTTGAACGAAATCGGTCCAATAACAAAGAATTTCAATATGGCGGCGACTTTTTATAATTTTGCAAATCATTTCCTCTTATTTGACCCCAGGGAAGCCCAAATATCGATTTTGAACGAAATCGGTCCAATAACAAAGAATTTCAATATGGCGGCGACTTTTTATAGTTTTGCGAATCATTTTCTCTTATTTGACCCCAGGGAAGCCCAAATATCGATTTTGAAGGAAATCGGTCCAATAACAAAGAATTTCAATATGGCGGTCACTTTTTAAAATTTTGGCATCTATTTCCTCTTTCTTGACCCAAGGGAAGCCTAAATATCGATTTTGAACGAAATCGGTCCAATAACAAAGAATTTCAATATGGCGGCGACTTTTTATAATTTTGCGAATCATTTTCTCTTATTTGACTCCAGGGAAGCCCAAATATCGATTTTGAACGAAATCGGTCAAATAACAAAGAATTTCAATATGGCGGCGACTTTTTATAATTTTGCAAATCATTTCCTCTTATTTGACCCCAGGGAAGCCCAAATATCGATTTTGAACGAAATCGGTCCAATAACAAAGAATTTCAATATGGCGGCGACTTTTTATAATTTTGCGAATCATTTTCTCTTATTTGACCCCAGGGAAGCCCAAATATCGATTTTGAACGAAATCGGTCAAATAACAAAGAATTTCAATATGGCGGTCACTTTTTAAAATTTTGGCATCTATTTCCTCTTTCTTGACCCAAGGGAAGCCTAAATATCGATTTTGAACGAAATCGGTCCATTAACAAAGAATTTCAATATGGCGGCGACTTTTTATAATTTTGCAAATCATTTCCTCTTATTTGACCCCAGGGAAGCCCAAATATCAATTTTGAACGAAATCGGTCCAATTACAAAGAATTTCAATATGGCGGCGACTTTTTATAATTTTGCGAATCATTTTCTCTTATTTGACCCCAGGGAAGCCCAAATATCGATTTTGAACGAAATCGGTCCAATAACAAAGAATTTCAATATGGCGGCGACTTTTTATAATTTTGCGAATCATTTTCTCTTATTTGACCGCAGGGAAGCCCAAATATCGATTTTGAACGAAATCGGTCCAATAACAAAGAATTTCAATATGGCGGTCACTTTTTAAAATTTTGGCATCTATTTCCTCTTTCTTGACCCAAGGGAAGCCTAAATATCGATTTTGAACGAAATTGGTCCAATAACAAAGAATTTCAATATGGCGGCGACTTTTTATAATTTTGCAAATCATTTCCTCTTATTTGACCCCAGGGAAGCCCAAATATCGATTTTGAACGAAATCGGTCCAATAACAAAGAATTTCAATATGGCGGTCACTTTTTATAATTTTGCCAATCACTTCCTCTTATTTGACCCCGGGGAAGCCTAAATATCGATTTTGAACGAAATCGGTCCAATAACAAAGAATTTCAATATGGCGGTGACTTTTTATAATATCGCCAATCATTTGCTCTTATTTGACCCCAGGGAAGCCCAAATATCAATTTTGAACGAAATCGGTCCAATAACAAAGAATTTCAACATGGCGGAAAAGTGGCACCTGTGTTTGCATACATACTTGAGATAAAAACTAATTTCATCGATATATCGATACTTTTTGGCACTTCATGCATTTCCCTAGTTGCCGAAGACGCTTTCGCACGCGTAAGGATCCTTACGGATCCGTAAGGATCCTTTCGGATCCGTTCGCGTCCGTAAGGATCCTTTCGCATCCTTACGGATCCGTAAGGATGCGAAAGGATCCTTTCGCATGCGAAACGTGAGCTACACTTGTAAGGATTTTAGGCACTTTTAGGTACAAAAAATGCGAAAGCCGAATCGATGCGAAAAGCCGAATTGATCCGTTCACGTTTCTATGGAATTTGACAGTTTTGTATGGGCGAAATCCGAAACGATCCTCACAGATGTGGTTCCACCCTTACTGCCACAGCATACCACAGAACACTATTACCAGTTACCATTAAAAAATATATCCTTCTCTATGGTTACCATAGAATAGTGACATAGACCACGAACACGGACCAAACACCATAGACCACGAACACTAGGATAACCCATGGTTATCCAACCACGTACACCACGAACATTATTTAGATCGATCATCACAGAATAGGGTATTTGACTACTTTTAGAAAATCATCTTAAATTGTTAATAATGCTATGCTGAAGATAACAAAACGTATATTTCGGCATAATTTTCAGTATTTTTCATAAAACTCGAGAAATAAATTCAAAAAAATAAATTGCCGCGAAAACGTTCCATTTGCTTTAATGACGTCACCGTTCACATTTCAATCGTAATTTCATCAACTTGTAGAAGATTTCCAGTATTAGCTTTTACAAAATTGGTTCCTATTTTTCTAGGTATTCTTTAATAAACTATTAACAACAAAAAACAGAGGAAATTAGCATAATAAACGTCACACAAACACGTCGAAATGTATTGACAAGATGAAAATTCCATAGGTGGTGTGGACTGTGACGTCATTCGAGATCACGGAACGTTTTCGATCACGTGACCATGGCCGGAATTATAGCAATTTTATTTAATGTTTTCTAATTAAATAAAACTTTATTTTTTAGTTTTGTCTTATGGAATAATGTTTTTAGATAATAATCTTTTAGGATGACACCAAATGAAACAATATTTTTAATATAGTCAAATACCCAATTATCAGTGATCACAGAACATCAAAGAGTAATAATAGGAAACATAGACCACGATAGAACCATGGACCTATTATACAAACACTGTTTGTATAATAGGTCCAGTGCGAGTACTCGGTCCTGTTTGTCAAACAGGAGTCCTGTTACAGGACCGAGTACTCGCAGCTGAAAAGCGAGCCGACCGAGATAGCTAGTACAGAGGCCGTGTGTCCCTTTCTAACAGGGTGACAATAAGATTTTCGATATGTGAGACAAATTCAATCTTGCAATCGTCCTACTAATTAGTTTATTATAAAGTTATTGAAGTTTTTCATTAGCAATGGAAAATTTCTTAGGGATTAGGGATGGATTACGATATAAATAATACAAATAGTACACGGTATCGATTTGTCCAGTCATAGTGAGTACATTGCTAGATATTATAATGACTGGTCATGTATAGATAATGTGATAAATTAATCACTTTCTCTGGATATTAATCATAATAGCTGGCCAAAGGCATCCAAAGTAATAAATACAGCCCCACTCCCCTCCCGCGCCTTATTCCGTTGCCGCACGATCGGTATATTTACCAAAATCTTAGGTTAGGTCAGGGTTGTACAGAAATATTCAGGTGCCCACTTGGCAGGGCACTTAGGTTCTATTGGTTTGAAATGAAAAATTTAAATAATGAAAATTGTAATAATAATAATACAAATACTAGTACAAAAGTAAGGAGTAAGGAACCATCGTAATCGGCATCGGCATCGTACGTACTCGACCCATCACACAATACAAGAATTTAAAAATTCATGGTCAACATAGTTGTAGATTTAGCGTTCACGTTTTAACGGGTTACCGCTCGAAAAAAATAGACTAGATAAAAATTTATATTTTCTTTTTTGTTATGGAATATAATATCTATAATTTAATTTAATCTCGGATTAGCCTCTGTGTAAGGCGCAACAGGAAATATACTTTATCTACTTGTTATAGGGTTCATTTTCGTAAACACAAAGGGGAATGCCCACTGTCCATACAACTTTGGGCCCATTGCGGACATGCAAAGATATAATAATGCATTATTTATTTAGGCTTTTTAGTGTATCTTTAATAATAAAATCTGGTTCAGGTGGCCGCCAGACTAATAATATGAGAAATATAGCGTATTTTTGTAACCATTTTTGGGGTTATGTTTTTGACAGAGAGCTTAATTGTCTGTATTTTTACACTTTCCCTGACTTGTTCCTGTTTCAAAATATCACTGTTTAATACTTTAAAACATTAAAACCTACGATTAAAACAACAAATACGCATTTCGCAAGATGACAGACAATAGACATATATTCGTAATTCCTAGTTCCATGTATCAGCCAGAAACACCATCTTCAAAAACATGAGTGAAAGGAAATGTCATCTAATGTCAAAAAATGAATGTTGCCATTTACCATTTCACTCGTGAGTGAAAATATTTATAATCGATTCTTGAATAATACTCGAACACAATCGGTACTGAAGAGTCACTTTAACGTAGGTGAGCCGTCGGTATTGTTAAGACGTAATCCTGCTGTGTATCGCCTATTCATATCATATTTTGATGTCTTATGTCTCCAATCATGATGACGTAACCTCGCCTCTCGACACATTATACATAACTAGCGACCCGCCCCAGCTTTGCACGGGTAGTAGAGCATATTACGCCTATACTTTGCAATCTCTTTGAAATGTTCCTTAAGTTATATTGAACAGTACGTAGGCTTATAAAAGAAGTATCGCTCGGCTTATAATATAGCAATGTCAACGCGGTGCTGGGGAGGTCACTGGTCGCATCACGTGAGCGAGTCCAGTCATCGCCATCGGGTTGAAATCCTCGTATTTATTTTGGCGCGTTCGTTTTTATTTTGCGATAGCTCCTAAGATATTCATTTAAATTGCATGGTGTAACGCATTATCAAAATGTGCATGAAATGCTTATGGTAACTAACGTATTTAAGTTGATAAGGATTAATACTGTATCCGTCTAAATAGATTTCCAATAACCGCATGGTATGTGACCATTTTTTAAAAGTTAAAATGGGTATAGTAAGCTATCCTTAAAAGATAGATATAAATTGTTTTGTCATATCTCAAAGAGATTAGGCAGCATTTCGATTAAGGCTCCCAAGCGGCTTGAATTTTTCCGACATTGTCAACAATTATCGTCGTATTTCAACCAATTTACACAAAACGTTGATACACTAAAACCTTCCTCATGAATCACCCTATCAGTAAAAACCACATGAAAATCCGTTGGGTAGTTTTTGAGTTTATTGCGAACAGACAGACCGACAGACGCGGCGCGGAACTTTGTTTTATAATATGTAGTGATAAGAATTATAAATACACTTCAAGAAAATATGAACTAAAGGTCTTTATTGTCCTACTAATATTATAAAGGCGAAAGTTTGTGTGTATGTTTGTTCCTCTTTCACGCAAAAACTACTGGATGGATTTGGCTGAAATTTGGAATGGAGATAGATTATACCCTGGAATAACACATAGGCTACAAATTATCCCGGAAAAATCCAAAGTTCCCGCGGGATTTTGAAAAACCACGGATAGATGGCGCTGATTGTACTTAAATCACGCTTACATTATCCGCAGCATCGATTTTTTCATCGAAATTCGGGTTTTTTAAATCCTGCAAGCAAGCATGCAAGAAAATTATCAAGCAAGCAAACAAGCAAGCAAGCTTCGGTTTCAAAAAACCATTGCAAGCATCAGTTTTTGAAATTTCAAGCACAAGCGACTGCATATCCTAACGCTTACGAACGTCAAAAATTGACATTGTTACATAAAATTTAATTATTATCTATCTATACTTATAATAAAACTGTAACTGGGACTGTTCCTACAAACACTTCCCGCGGGATATAAATGTGCTACTTTTCACATATTTATCCTTCAATTATGGGCCAACGGAGTTACAGATTGACGTGTTTTATTGGATAGGCATAGTTGAGGACTTGAAAAGTGACAAAGGCTACTTTTAATCCCGGGAAACAAATAATTCCCGCGGGATATTTGTACGCTACTTTTCACATATTTATCCTTCAGTTATGCGCCAACGGAGGTATAGATTGAAGTGGTTTTCCTAGCACTGGTAAAGTTAAGGGCCTGAAAAGTGACAAAGGCTACTTTTTATCCCGGCAAAACAAACGGTTCCTGCGGGATATTAGTATGCCTCATCACATATTCATCCTTCAATTATGTGCCAAGGGAGTTACATATTGGATAGGCATAGTTGAGGACCGGAAAAGTAACAACAGCTACTTTTTATCCCGGGAAAACAGACAGTTATCGCGGGATATTCGTATGCATGTTTGTATGTATGTATGTATGTATGTATGTATGTATGTATGTATGTAGGCATGTATGCATGTATGCATGCATGTATGAATGCATGCATGTATGTATGTATGCATGCATGAGTGCATGTATGTATGTATGTATTGGTACTTAGGCGTGTAAATAGCCCAAGTACGTATTTGCGTGTGCGTTAGTTTGCCAATTTAATATTGACTGCGGTAAATAAAATTTACAACCCTGAACAATGCAATGTGCAGAAACAAACTGTTATACATTAACAATATCACTTACCTGGATCTCGCAGACACTTCTGGATTGGTTTCCTGCAGGACTAGGCTCGTGGCGACACAGGTTGCTTGTTCGGGAATGTGCGTGGGCGCGTGGCGTTTTGACGGATTATCGAACGCAGGGTCCGATTCGCGTGGTGGATAAGCGAAGACTGTCTTCTGTCACATTTGCAATTAGCGACAGTAAATTAGGCTTACAACGCCGTCTATATGCGTCGTTGAGACAACGGTGCGTGAAGTTGCTAATGTACAACAGTAGGGCGTTAAGGCACATTACACAATCCAGGAATGTAAGATTATATCCCAGAATATACACTTTTTATCCGCGCAAACATTCTCCCCGGTCTAGACGGAGTCTAGGATCTCAATAATAAATAATGAGTTTAGCGAAATATAAGTACGCGAACAATAAAATTGTTATAATGTTATACTTAAATTAATAGCGAAAGGCGGTCTTTGAATTAATTATTTATTATAGAAAAATTAAATTAGCGTTAAATTATACTTAGCGTTAAAACAAAGAAAATTTATTTTAATAGATTTATTGCGTTGGAAGCGGGTAAAGTTTTACAACTGGACGCTTAAATTCACCAGATTCCGTTTTTACCAAAGCAACGCGAACCACATTATCAGCCCCTGGATAAACCTTTGTTATAATTCCTAGCGGCCATTGTAACGGCGGTAGGTCATCACAGCCGAGCAATACGACAGTACCTACTTCAATAGGATTATCAGGCGTACACCATTTCTGCCTAACTTGTAAAGTGTGTAAATATTCTAAGCGCCATTTTTTCCAATACGACTGTACTAAACTGTCGAGTAACTTTTTGCGATTAACTAAGTTTGGGCGTTCGCTAGGCAAAGGAGTTGCCGGAAAATATTGTAAAGGAGTTGACATTAAAAAATGGGCAGGCGTTAGAATTTCAGGATGCGGATCTGACGATAGTAAACAAAGCGGGCGCGAGTTTAATCGACCGAGCGAAGCGAAGGTCTTTGAGTTAACTAGGGCGATTTGCACTTGTCCGTCCGTCCGTCCGTCCGTCCGTCCGTCTGTCAGAGCCTTATAACTTTTGAATTACTGAACGTAATTACTTCAAATTTAGATATAATATGTAAACCGATGGCCTCCAGCCGAAAATGGCTTAAAAAGTTATAAAAATCTTTATTTCAGGGGGGCTCTCATAGAAGCGAATGCGAAGTAAAAAAAAAAAAATCGCGTTACATAAAATTGTTACGTATCATTTTAAAGATAATTTTGAACTGAGTACAAAAATATTTTTTTTTTAATTTTTCCCTTAAAATTGACGAAATGGGGGGCTTTCAAAGTGGCGATTTTATACGCTCGCTTGAAGACGCTCTCTAGAAAAATCCGCTATGGATTTTCAAACTGATTTTATGTTTTTAGGTCACTTATATCCTGTACTTGAACAACAAATACTAAAATTATATGAATATTATAAAGAAACGAGATTATTTAATTTTTAATGGGCGTCAGTAATTCATATAGCATCAACATAGCTTCACAATAATGCTAATAGATGGCGCAGTCAGTAACTATTCCCATGGAACTACGAGTTAAATTCAATGTTTGATAAATAATTCAATGTTTTCACTAACGTTCCCTAACCTTTACGGGCTACCTATAAGTTAGGTGATTGATGTTTTCTGTCAACTTATTTATCACGATCCTGTACGGGACACCTAAAAGGATATTGGGACGGATGTTAGGACTTAGGATTGTATTTAGGAGCTACCTACGTTAAGAGACTCCTACTTAGGGGATGATTTAGGTATGTTTGGTGAAAACGGGCATAATAATAATGTCAGTTTTGGTTATCATGTATCGATTGAATGAATAATCATGGGATACCGTTACCGCGAGGTCTCAGTTCGGGGCGAACCACTAGTATGCATTCAATTTGCGTAAGTACAGTTAGCAATTCTTCGTATGTCAGAAGTTGATTACCGATAACTCGATATAAATGCGTTTTGAAACTTTTTATGTTAGATTCCCACATCCCTCCAAAGTGTGGAGAGCGAGGAGGAATCATTTTCCATTCTATGCGGTTGTTCTGTAATTCGAGGCTTAATTTATTTCTATATTCAGAACTACTCAGAAGTGAACAAACCTCATTTAATTGCGACCTGGCTTTAATAAAAGTTCCAGAGTTATCTGTGTAAAAACAAGAAATTGGACCTTTCCTTGACAAAAATCTTTTTATGGCCATGATACAAGAGTCAGCTGTTAAGTCCGATGACAGTTCTATATGGACAGCTTTCGTCACAAGACATACGAATAAGCATATGTAAGCTTTCTGCGACTGATAACCGCGGCGTCGCGTAGGTGTTATGCGGAGCGGACCCGCGTGATCTACACCAGTGTGAAGGAATGCCTTCGCTTCTTGAAGGCGATAAGAAGGGAGATCAGCCATTACTGGGGTAGGATGCATGGGTTTTACGCGAAAACACGTATTACATTTATGCACTCTAGACCTAATAACCGTCCTAGCGTCTAGTATCCAAAAACGTTGGCGGATAAGCGACATTAAAAGACTTGGTCCAGTATGGCAATTGCGAACATGATAGTGATCGATGATCAGATCAACTGCGTGGTCATGTTTAGGTAGTAAGGTGGGATGTTTCGCGTCGTAAGGTAAGTCTGCGTTAGAAAGTCTACCTCCGATACGCAATATTCCTTCATCATCTAAGAACACTGCTAACTTTAATAGTTTTTTCGAAGGTAACTGTTTATTTTTTAATCGCGTTATTTCTTCACTGAAGTGAACCTTTTGAATATCTTTTATTATAGCGTTTTCAACAAAATTGCGTTTTTTAACTTCTTCAGTAGAAGGAAGAAGCTTTGCGAAGCGTAAGACATAGTAAGCGGTGCGAATTAATTTTTCCCAGGAGGAAAAGCGTTTAGATAAAACGTATAATAAGGGTTGTTCACATTGAACATGCGTGGTTATTAAAGTTTTTGATTTGAATTCAGGTAGCAAATCATCAGACGTAGGCGAAAATTCACTTATTGGCCATTCAGATGGCGAATTATGGAGCCATTCCGGGCCATTCCACCAAAGGGGGTGCGATAACAATTGCGATGGGAGAACACCACGTGATAAACAATCACTCGGATTTTCAATTCCAGCAACGTGGTAAAAGTGTTTTGAGTCTAAGTTTTCTTGACACTGGGCGACGCGGTTGCTTACAAAAGTATTCCATCTATGAGGTGAAGATTTTATCCATGACAGCGCTATAGTCGAATCTGAAAATGCGTAGATTCCTTCAATAGGAATGCGAGAAGAATAAGTATCTTTTACAACTTTAATTAATTTTGACATTAGGAGTGCGGCACATAGTTCTAATCTCGCAAGCGTGGTTATTTTTGTCGGCGAGACCTTTGACTTCGAACATAATAACTGAACACCAATGTTACCGAAAGTGTCTGTGACGTGTAAGTAAATGACACAGCCATAACCTTGAAGGCTAGCATCACAAAAGGCGACAATATTTGTTTTGCACCCTTCAGTAACACCTATGTGGCGCGGTATTTTTAAATTTTGAAAATTCGAAAAATCATAAACTAAAGCCAAAAAGCGTTTTACAATATCTTCTGAAGGTGTGTCGTCCCAATCGATTTTATTGAGCCAGAGCTCTTTAATTAGAAGTTTCGCGTATAAAATAACTGGAGCCACAAGCCCTGTCATTGCGATGGGAAATAAGCGAAAATTTAAAAGCAATAAAAATAAATCTGCCTGTAAATTGGGCCCAGTGTGTAAAATATCGTTCAATGAAATATTTTTATTTAGCGTTTTGGCGGATGCGTCAATTACAATTCTTAAGCGACTTGTACATTTGTCAGTGCGAATAACAGCGTGATGCGGAATGTAATATCCCTCATCTGTATTATTATTTTCTGGGACCTCAGATAAATAACCTTGTTGAATATACTCATTAATAACTTGGTTATAATCCTGGCGCAATGAAGGATCAGCTCTAAATTTCCTTTCTAAAGAAAGTAAGCGACGATGTGCTACGCAGCGCGAGTTACCTAACTCAGTTACATTTTTACAGAAGGGTAAAGCTACCGAATAGCGACCACTCTCATCGCGAGAAACTGACGCGGTATATAAACTTTCACATTCAGTCTCGTCAGGGCTGAGATGGCGTTTGTTATCAATTTGTTCTAATTCCCAAAATTTTTGAAGATTAAAGTTTAAATCATCAAGTGCAAGCGCGGTAAAAGATGAGTCATCAGAGTTGCAATCAAAACTACAATCACCCATTAAAACGTATCCGAAAGTAGTCAGTAGTGCAGCGGGTGCGTCACCTTTAGGTATAATTTTATCACCTAAGTAAATGTGAGGAAACAGTTGCGCACCTAAAATTACATCAATACCTCCAGGTGTATTCCACGTTAAATCCGCGAGCGGCAACTCTTTAATATAATTCATATTACAATTTTCAATAAATTGTGACGGTAATTTATCTGTAAGGCTGTCTAAAACTAAAGCCTTTATCTGATATTTATAAGTGGGGTAAACACGCGACTCGATATTTAAGTAAACATACCCATGAATTTTTTGCGAACTAGAACCTATACCCTTTATGAACGAGTTAACACTTGGTGTAATAGGTAAATTAAGCGATTTGCAACATTTAAGGCTTATAATGTTGCTTTGAGACCCAATGTCTAATAAACAGCGAATAACAACCTTATTGTCATTATTATAAGGCTTGGCGTATATTTGAGCGGTTGATAACAAAACATTAGAACGCGTTTTTATGTTGGTATTTACAAAACTATTTGCGTCGCGAGGAAACGAAACAAGTGTTTGAGTGACGGTGGTTGGAAAGGTTTCAGTTGCATTGGGAATTAAAGGCTTGGTAAAATCGGATGCGACAGAGGACTTGGTCACAACAGACGCTGCGCTTTTATTTGCGTTGTCTGAATTATTATTTCCTCTACAAAGGCTAGAATGATGCCTTTTCTTTAAGGAAATACAACTGTTATTGTGACAAAATGATTTTGATTGGCATCTCCCCAATTTGTGAAATAGGGATAAACAGTTGATACACCCGTTTTTCGATTTAATAAAGTCAAACCTTACCTGCGGCGACTCCATTTCTATGTATTTTTTACAATGGTAAAGATGTGTATGCGAATCGCTTTTACATAAAGTACATTTATCCCGCGATTTATTGATGGTATCATCGTTACCCGCATGATTTGACGTATTACATGCAACGAACGTCTTGTAGGTATTTCGTGCATTAGCGTTTGATTTATTTGACCTATTGTTCGAAGGTGCGGAATTATTACTTGAGCGTTCGAGAACCTTTATTCGATGTTGAATGAATTCTATAAATTGCGTATAAGACGGTATCTCAGTACTTTGCATTTGCAAAGTCATTTCAAAGTTCTGTATAGTTTGAGAATCTATCTTCTTTAATGCGAAAAATAAAAATATAAAATCAGTAAGGTCTGGAATATCTAACTGTTTCAGAGCGGAAATAGAAGCGGAAAATTTCTCAACGAATGTATTTAAACTATTGGCGGTATTAGTACAATTCTTTAAATCAAAAATATTATTTAGATAATGAGTACCTAATGCTCTTTTATCTTGATATTTCTTAATCAGACTATTCCAAATAATGTGATAAGTTTCACCGGTCGGAACTATACCTGCCGTGAAATGTAATGCACCATGAGATAACTTAGTAATTAAATGTTGAACGCGCTGGGAATCCGTCAAATTCGGATTATTATGAATATTAGCTTTAAAAGATTCATAGAACAAAGGCCAATTTTCATTTTTACCGTCAAAACTTGGTATGTTGATTGGCGGTAACTTAATTACTGGAGCTAAATTATTATTACTAGATGCGGCTGAACTCTCAGTACTAGTACTTTGCGATAAGATCTTGTTACGGATCCTTTTAATCGATCCATATAAATCCTCAAAAGCATCGAGGGCCTGATAATTAGGCTGCGTTGCGGGATCTATTTTAAGCGAAATGCTATTTATTTCGTCTAATACAGATTCAAACTTTGTGCGAAGGTCATCAATTGTTTCAGAATCACTCATAAACTTTTCATTCTTACGCGATTCGAAGTTAGATATATTTCGCGACACATCGTATAAACGATTTAATCTATGAAATAGATTTTCTTTTTTGCATATAAGAATGCTTAATTGCGATGATAGACCACATTTCTCCATTTTAAACAAAAAAACAAACACGAAATTAACTCGTTAAGCGGTTTTCAATAACAGAAATCAAAATGGCGGTGAGCGAACAAAAGGAAACGCCCTATAACTCACAATTACAATCTTACGATTAATTTACGTAAAATCGCGTGAATCGAACGAAAATATTAGCGTGGGTATTAAATTAAATGCGTTAACTATAATAAATTGACCAACTTGTGAATAATTTACACAAATTCGCGGCGAATTTCTGTCGAATAAGTTACGACCTAAATTCTAGACTGGATCAATCTGGGTTCGTTTGGACCAAAACTTGTGGTACTTAGGCGTGTAAATAGCCCAAGTACGTATTTGCGTGTGCGTTAGTTTGCCAATTTAATATTGACTGCGGTAAATAAAATTTACAACCCTGAACAATGCAATGTGCAGAAACAAACTGTTATACATTAACAATATCACTTACCTGGATCTCGCAGACACTTCTGGATTGGTTTCCTGCAGGACTAGGCTCGTGGCGACACAGGTTGCTTGTTCGGGAATGTGCGTGGGCGCGTGGCGTTTTGACGGATTATCGAACGCAGGGTCCGATTCACGTGGTGGATAAGCGAAGACTGTCTTCTGTCACATTTGCAATTAGCGACAATAAATTAGGCTTACAACGCCGTCTATATGCGTCGTTGAGACAACGGTGCGTGAAGTTGCTAATGTACAACAGTAGGGCGTTAAGGCACATTACACAATCCAGGAATGTAAGATTATATCCCAGAATATATACTTTTTATCCGCGCAAACATGTATGTATGCATGCATGAATGCATGTATGTAAATATGTATCCATACATGTATGTATGTGTGTATGCATGTACGTATTTATGTTTGTATCCTCCTGCTACTAACTTTAACTACATTAACTATATCCTATGCTACTTATCCCACTAATGTGAAAGTTTGTCAGGATGGATGTATGGATAGATGTACTTAGTATACGGATGGATGGATGGATGGGATGTATGGATGGATGTATGTTCTCTGAGATAGGGGTTGAACTATTTTGACTGTTTTACTCCATAACTTCTTCAAATTTAAACTAATTTTTATTCTTATTTTAACCGACTTCAAAAAAGGAGGAGGATCCAATTCAACGGAATCTTTTTTATGTATGTTCACCGATTACTCTAAGACGCCTGAACCGATTTGGAAAATTCTTTTTATTCTCAAAAGGTATACTTCCCAGATCCTACCTACTACAACTACTACTACAACTACTACAATTACTTCTACAACTAATACTACTACTACAACTACTACAACTACAACTACTACAACTACTTCTACAACTACTACTACTATAACTACTACAACAACTACAACTACAACTTTTATGGGACCACCTCGCAAAGTTTCTGTATCGATTAAAAAAAATTCAGGCAAATCGGTTTAGAAATCATGGAGATATTGATATTTATAGGTTAAAAAACACAATACTTTTTTGATCCTTTTTTGAAAATCAGTTAAAAAGTAGCCTATGCTAGGCTTATACCATCAGCTATCTGTCATTGGAAGTCCCGTCAAAATCAGTCCAGCCGTTCACGCGTGATGTTTCTACCACGGGATATAGGGAATATACATTTTTATTTATATACGATAATAATTACATTTTTTGTTTAAATCCGAATGCGTCCTATGTTCCTGTGAGTAACGTTATTCACCGGAATTCCTGTGAGCTACGTACGATTATTCTGACTTTAAGTCGGTCCAACATCATTGGAATAAAAATAAAATCCTTACTAATATTATAAATGCGAGTGTGTTTGTTTGTAGGTTTGTTGGTTTGTCCTTCATCACGCCGCAACGGGGCTACGGATCAACGTGATTTTTTGCATGGGTATTGAGGTTCTGGAGAGTGACATAGGCTACTTTTTATCCCGGAAAATTAAAAAGAGTTCCCCGAGGGATTTAAAAAACTAAATCCACACGGACGAAGTCACGGGCATCAGCTAGTAGTCTATACTTCTTCTTCGTTTGTTTAGTGGCTCCGCGCGTCGAGCATTTGAGCCATAGTCCATAGTTTTTCTTTTAAAATATAAATATACACACACCCATTAAACGCTACACAAATCTGATAATAATCGAAAAAAATCGACAGTATCGATTAGTATCATGGTTAATGCTGGCAACATTTTAAAGAAAATGGCTACAGCTTGGATCACAGACTACATTCAGCTTACTCGAGTCAATATAAATACTTTTAATTTATGAAAATTACTGATAATAGTGGCGGGTTTCATAATATTATGATAATTCGTATTTATTTATTTTAAAATGGTTCTGTAATTTGGATAAATTCTATCGTGCTGTCCGCGGAGGGCCCAAAAGTGGGCATTCCCCTTTTCAGAGTTATCGGTCCTGTTTGTATAATAGGTTCATGCATGGAACTAGGAATTACGACTACGTAGACCACGCACACAAACAAGTTATAGCTTGGCAAAAAAGAGTAGAAACGGAACTAATTTTTTTCTTTCCTGGCAACACACAGTTTGGCGCCATTGGTTCTTTTGGAAAAGTTTGGAATTCTTAATTCTGTGATAAATTGTACAAAGTAGTTGTAGTAGTAAAGCTATAGGTAGTTCAATTCAATTTTAATTGGTTTATAGGGGTTCTCTTGTGAAATATAAAGCGGGAAATATTTTGTCGGAACTCGACAATACTCTCCGAAAAACCGCTGACATTACGGGTATGTCTATTAATTCAGTGAAATAAATGTTAATATTAACTTACTAAGTTGTTATAAAGCAAGTTTTGCAAGATTTCACCATGAAAACATAAATATTTAGAGAGGTTACGAGTTTGCTTATTTAATCAGAATTTGAAGTTGATGATATGAGAAACACAACTCAAGTCATGGATGTCGAATTACCGGAAAAGGGATATTATTTGGAAAACGATATTCATTGTATTACGTAAATAAAATAAAATAAATGAAACTACATATTACATAAACTGCATTTTAGTCAATAGCCCGGTGCGCAATAGGCTATTTGACTACTTTTAGAAAATCATCTTAAATTGTTAATAATGCTATGCTGAAGCTAACAAAACATATATTTCGGCATAATTTTCATTATTTTTCATAAAAATCGAGAAATAAATTCAAAAAAATAAATTGCCGCCGAAACGTTCCATTTGCTCTCATGACGTAACAGTTCACATTTCAAACAATGACAATTTTATAATATGTGTTTAGGCCGCGTGTCGCATACTTTTGGTATTTAATAAAATAGTAACGATGAAAAACAGACGAAATTAGCCTATTACGCCGCACAAACACGTCGAAATGTATTGACAAAATGAGAATTCCATAGGTGGTGTGGACTGTGACGTCATTCGAGATCACGGAACGTTTTCGATCACGTGACCATGGCCAGAATTATAGCAATTTTATTTAATGTTTTCTAATTAAATAAAGCTTTATCGACCGAGCGAAGCGAAGGTCTTTGAGTTAACTAGAGCGATTTGCACTTGTCCGTCCGTCCGTCCGTCCGTCCGTCCGTCCGTCTGTCAGAGCCTTATAACTTTTGAATTACTGAACGTAATTACTTCAAATTTAGATATAATATGTAAACCGATGGCCTCCAGCCGAAAATGGCTTAAAAAGTTATAAAAATCTTTATTTCAGGGGGGCTCTCATAGAAGCGAATGCGAAGTAAAAAAAAAATATCGCGTTACATAAAATTGTTACGTATCATTTTAAAGATAATTTTGAACTGAGTACAAAAATATTTTTTTTTTAATTTTTCCCTTAAAATTGACGAAATGGGGGGCTTTCAAAGTGGCGATTTTATACGCTCGCTTGAAGACGCTCCTTAAGAAAATCCGCTATGGATTTTCAAACTGATTTTATGTTTTTAGGTCACTTATATCCTGTACTTGAACAACAAATACTAAAATTATATGAATATTATAAAGAAACGAGATTATTTAATTTTTAATGTACATCAGTAATTCATATAGCATCAACATAGCTTCACAATAATGCTAATAGATGGCGCAGTCAGTAACTATTCCCATGGAACTACGAGTTAGACTAACGACCTATCCCAAAAACAGTTTTGCGTCGACCATTATTATTTAGTTACTTATTATAATACAATAATTGTATTGTAATTTTTTTTGTACCATATTATTCAATTAAAATTATTTTTTAGTTAAATTTTAGTTAAATATTGTATATTTTCTATTCGCGTCGATAGATGACGATTTGTACAGATGCCCGTAACCCGGTTTCACTCGTTAGTACCTACACAATAATTCAATGTTTTCACTAACGTTCCCTAACCTTTACGGGCTACCTATAAGTTAGGTGATTGATGTTTTCTGTCAACTTATTTATCACGATCCTGTACGGGACACCTAAAAGGATATTGGGACGGATGTTAGGACTTAGGATTGTATTTAGGAGCTACCTACGTTAAGAGACTCCTACTTAGGGGATGATTTAGGTATGTTTGGTGAAAACGGGCATAATAATAATGTCAGTTTTGGTTATCATGTATCGATTGAATGAATAATCATGGGATACCGTTACCGCGAGGTCTCAGTTCGGGGCGAACCACTAGTTTTTTAGTTTTGTCGTATGGAATAATGTTTTTAGATAATAATCTTTTAGGATGACACCAGTTGAAACGATATTTTTATTAAAGTCAAATACCCTATTATAGTGCGCGCGTTTACAACCACAGACCAGGAACAACAAGATTTACAACTGAGTCGTTGGGCAATAAATCATTCTAATCATAGACCACGAACACTAGGATATCTAAACTAGCGGCACGCTATGATGGCCGGTTTGACACATTACAATAGTGATGTGGAATGTCAATTTATTCTCGAACAAAAAACAATTAAGTTTTGTTTTTGTACCTGATTAAATAGGTTTAATAAAACAAAAATGTATATGTTTATTTAATTTATTTGAACGAACTGAATATTTGAATGAAAATGAATATACATACTTTATATGCACACAAGAAACATATGAATACAAAAGATACCAAAAAAGGTGCCACAAAAGGCCATAATTAATCAGATTCGTCCATACTACTATTTTCACTGTCGTCACTGCTATCATCACCTACATTAATAATTATATGTTCGTTTTCTATAATATTATCTATTTTCACATCTCTTTCATAATCTTCCCTTATTAATTTAACAGTTCTATTCACAACCTTTTCCCAGTCTCCTTTAGTCACATGTTCACAAGCTTCTTCTAATAATTTTAGCATTTTTTTTGTGGTAAATGGGGGTTCTGTATTGTGTCTTGCAGCATATCCCTTAATTTGAGCCCACACCAACTCAATCGCATTATACTCACAATGGTAAGGCGGTAACCGTATAACTCTGTGCCCATGTTCTAATGCTATTTCGTCAATGACGTATCGGATCTTGGTTGGTTTGTTTTCTTTTAAAAGACGTACTAATTCCGCTTTTAACATATTCATGTTTGCATCTACGCCATTTTTACGAAGCCATGCGACGATATCAGCTTTCTTTTGGGATTGGGCAGGTGGCTTGTCAATTTGCATCGAGTGGTATGGGGCGTTGTCCATAATTATAATAGATGGTTCAGGGAGGCTACACAACATTGAGGTAAACCATTCAGTAAACTTTTCTCCATTCATGTCTTCATGATAGTCTCCAGTGGTTTTTGACGCAAAAGCCATGAGAGAACCTTCGACAAACCCGTTGATGGTTCCGGCGTGACAAATTATAAGTCGCGATCCTTTTCCTACAGGAACTTTGGAAGTAGATGCTGCTGTGTCATCGTTCCAAGAACGGCCTACAGTATGGTTAGCATTAAGCCATGTTTCATCCAAGAACACAACATTTTGCCAATTTTTGATTTCTTTCACTTGCCGTAAAAAAGTAAACCTTGCCATCGCTATATCAAATCTTTCCATCAATATTTTGCGTTTGTTACATTTTTTGTATCGAAATCCAATGGTCTTCAAAATCTTCGTTAAAGAACTTTCCCCACCGAAGAATAATCCAGCTTCCTTCAGTGAATGCACCAACTTTTTTCTTGTTGGATACTCCTTCTGTAAATAGTAGCCGTAAACATGTCTTCGGATAGCATCGGCATCAAAGCTATCGATGCCTACGACTGGTTTTGCTCGTTTTCTCTTTTTTGGTGTGTGAAGTTTATTTTCTTCTGTGCCAGTCTCGCCATATTTTTTTTTAGTTATCCGTCTAACAGTTCGTTGTCCAATATTAAGCGCATCAGCTACGCGTTCAACCACTGACGTTATAGGTAAAATTGGCCCTCCATTTTGAGCTTCACGATCGAAATAGTTACGAAGGCGTATTACGAACTCACGTGTCTGACTATTTAGAACAGTTCTCTGCGTACGTTCGGTCATATCGACGAAATCCACAACAAAGGGCTTGAACAGAGTCCAAATTAACGAGCAAGGGTCAACAGTAATGCAGTATCAATATTTGAAATCCAAAGCCAGGTCAAAACTATATCACAATCGCATTGCACTGACAGTTTATACTTTTCGAAGCAACGTCAATTCGAAACTACTTTGTTTTGCATTGAGCATTGACGCGAGTTTGCCGGAGGTAGTAGTTGTGCTAGCCAGCGATCCTATGTGACGATCGTATTAGATTCCATTTTTAAAAATTTTCAATTTAGAAAACCAAATGCCGAGTTGTGGTATATATCATATAAAAATAAAAATTTTACCTTTTGTATGAAACAGCTGATATTTTTTTGCGATTTCAGAGGTTTGTCCACATAGTGAAAATTGTTCATATTCACAAGTACATTCACCCCTTAAATGGTGCAAACTGATTTTTCTACACTTGTATACATTTTAGAAATCAATTTAATAAATAAATTTTGAGTCCTAAACCTAAAACTACATTCGATAAAATTTATGAATCTCTGCACATCACTATCGTCAATAAAGTAATACAATTATTTCCTTCAAAGTCGTTATCAATTAATACGGAACTTCATGAGCGGACAAACGTCAAACCGGCCATCATAGCGTGCCGCTAGTGTAATCCGTCTATCTCGCTCGCACTCATTGGGCTTATCGAGCGTGATAGTGATGTGCGTAACAGCAGGTAGTCGATATCGATAAGATTCAATAAGGGTGGAACCACACCTGTGAGGATCGTTTCGGATTTCGCCCATACAAAACTGTCAAATTCCATAGAAACGTGAACGGATCAATTCGGCTTTTCGCATCGATTCGGCTTTCGCATTTTTTGTACCTAAAAGTGCCTAAAATCCTTACAAGTGTAGCTCACGTTTCGCATGCGAAAGGATCCTTTCGCATCCTTACGGATCCGTAAGGATGCGAACGGATCCTTACGGACGCGAACGGATCCGAAAGGATCCTTACGGATCCGTAAGGATCCTTACGCGTGCGAAAGCGTCATCGGCAACTAGGGAAATGCATGAAGTGCCAAAAAGTATCGATATATCGATGAAATTAGTTTTTATCTCAAGTATGTATGCAAACACAGGTGCCACTTTTCCGCCATGTTGAAATTCTTTGTTATTGGACCGATTTCGTTCAAAATCGATATTTGGGCTTCCCTGGGCTCAAATAAGAGGAAATGATTTGCAAAATTATAAAAAGTCGCCGCCATATTGAAATTCTTTGTTATTGGACCGATTTCGTTCAAAATCGATATTTAGGCTTCCCTTGGGTCAAGAAAGAGGAAATAGATGCCAAAATTTTAAAAAGTGACCGCCATATTGAAATTCTTTGTTATTGGACCGATTTCGTTCAAAATCGATATTTAGGCTTCCCTTGGGTCAAGAAAGAGGAAATAGATGCCAAAATTATAAAAAGTCGCCGCCATATTGAAATTCTTTGTTATTGGACCGATTTCGTTCAAAATCGATATTTAGGCTTCCCTTGGGTCAAGAAAGAGGAAATAGATGCCAAAATTTTAAAAAGTGACCGCCATATTGAAATTCTTTGTTATTGGACCGATTTCGTTCAAAATCGATATTTGGGCTTCCCTGGGCTCAAATAAGAGAAAATGATTGGCAAAATTATAAAAAGTCGCCGCCATATTGAAATTCTTTGTTATTGGACCGATTTCGTTCAAATTCGATATTTAGGCTTCCCTTGGGTCAAGAAAGAGGAAATAGATGGCAAAATTTTAAAAAGTGGCCGCCATATTGAAATTCTTTGTTATTCGACCGATTTCGTTCAAAATCGATATTTAGGCTTCCCTTGGGTCAAGAAAGAGGAAATAGATGCCAAAATTTTAAAAAGTGACCGCCATATTGAAATTCTTTGTTATTGGACCGATTTCGTTCAAAATCGATATTTGGGCTTCCCTGGGCTCAAATAAGAGAAAATGATTGGCAAAATTATAAAAAGTCGCCGCCATATTGAAATTCTTTGTTATTGGACCGATTTCGTTCAAATTCGATATTTAGGCTTCCCTTGGGTCAAGAAAGAGGAAATAGATGCCAAAATTTTAAAAAGTGACCGCCATATTGAAATTCTTTGTTATTGGACCGATTTCGTTCAAAATCGATATTTAGGCTTCCCTTGGGTCAAGAAAGAGGAAATAGATGCCAAAATTATAAAAAGTCGCCACCATATTGAAATTCTTTGTTATTGGACCGATTTCGTTCAAAATCGATATTTAGGCTTCCCTTGGGTCAAGAAAGAGGAAATAGATGCCAAAATTTTAAAAAGTGACCGCCATATTGAAATTCTTTGTTATTGGACCGATTTCGTTCAAAATCGATATTTGGGCTTCCCTGGGCTCAAATAAGAGAAAATGATTGGCAAAATTATAAAAAGTCGCCGCCATATTGAAATTCTTTGTTATTGGACCGATTTCGTTCAAATTCGATATTTAGGCTTCCCTTGGGTCAAGAAAGAGGAAATAGATGGCAAAATTTTAAAAAGTGGCCGCCATATTGAAATTCTTTGTTATTCGACCGATTTCGTTCAAAATCGATATTTAGGCTTCCCTTGGGTCAAGAAAGAGGAAATAGATGCCAAAATTTTAAAAAGTGACCGCCATATTGAAATTCTTTGTTATTGGACCGATTTCGTTCAAAATCGATATTTGGGCTTCCCTGGGGTCAAATAAGAGGAAATGATTTGCAAAATTTTAAAAAGTGACCGCCATATTGAAATTCTTTGTTATTGGACCGATTTCGTTCAAAATCGATATTTGGGCTTCCCTGGGCTCAAATAAGAGAAAATGATTGGCAAAATTATAAAAAGTCGCCGCCATATTGAAATTCTTTGTTATTGGACCGATTTCGTTCAAATTCGATATTTAGGCTTCCCTTGGGTCAAGAAAGAGGAAATAGATGGCAAAATTTTAAAAAGTGGCCGCCATATTGAAATTCTTTGTTATTCGACCGATTTCGTTCAAAATCGATATTTAGGCTTCCCTTGGGTCAAGAAAGAGGAAATAGATGGCAAAATTTTAAAAAGTGACCGCCATATTGAAATTCTTTGTTATTGGACCGATTTCGTTCAAAATCGATATTTGGGCTTCCCTGGGGTCAAATAAGAGGAAATGATTGGCAACATTATAAAAAGTGACCGCCATATTGAAATTCTTTGTTATTGGACCGATTTCGTTCAAAATCGATATTTGGGCTTCCCTGGGCTCAAATAAGAGGAAATGATTTGCAAAATTATAAAAAGTCGCCGCCATATTGAAATTCTTTGTTATTGGACCGTTTTCGTTCAAAATCGATATTTAGGCTTCCCTTGGGTCAAGAAAGAGGAAATAGATGCCAAAATTTTAAAAAGTGACCGCCATATTGAAATTCTTTGTTATTGGACCGATTTCGTTCAAAATCGATATTTGGGCTTCCCTGGGGTCAAATAAGAGGAAATGATTTGCAAAATTATAAAAAGTGACAGCCATATTGAAATTCTTTGTTACTGGACCGATTTCGTTCAAAATAGATATTTGGGCTTCCCTGGGCTCAAATAAGAGGAAATGATTTGCAAAATTATAAAAAGTCGCCGCCAAATTGAAATTCTTTGTTATTGGACCGATTTCGTTCAAAATCGATATTTAGGCTTCCCTTGGGTCAAGAAAGAGGAAATAGATGCCAAAATTATAAAAAGTCGCCGCCATATTGAAATTCTTTGTTATTCGACCGATTTCGTTCAAAATCGATATTTAGGCTTCCCTTGGGTCAAGAAAGAGGAAATAGATGCCAAAATTTTAAAAAGTGACCGCCATATTGAAATTCTTTGTTATTGGACCGATTTCGTTCAAAATCGATATTTGGGCTTCCCTGGGGTCAAATAAGAGGAAATGATTTGCAAAATTATAAAAAGTGACAGCCATATTGAAATTCTTTGTTATTGGACCGATTTCGTTCAAAATAGATATTTGGGCTTCCCTGGGCTCAAATAAGAGGAAATGATTTGCAAAATTATAAAAAGTCGCCGCCAAATTGAAATTCTTTGTTATTGGACCGATTTCGTTCAAATTCGATATTTAGGCTTCCCTTGGGTCAAGAAAGAGGAAATAGATGCCAAAATTTTAAAAAGTGACCGCCATATTGAAATTCTTTGTTATTGGACCGATTTCGTTCAAAATCGATATTTAGGCTTCCCTTGGGTCAAGAAAGAGGAAATAGATGCCAAAATTATAAAAAGTCGCCGCCATATTGAAATTCTTTGTTATTGGACCGATTTCGTTCAAAATCGATATTTAGGCTTCCCTTGGGTCAAGAAAGAGGAAATAGATGGCAAAATTTTAAAAAGTGACCGCCATATTGAAATTCTTTGTTATTGGACCGATTTCGTTCAAAATCGATATTTGGGCTTCCCTGGGCTCAAATAAGAGAAAATGATTGGCAAAATTATAAAAAGTCGCCGCCATATTGAAATTCTTTGTTATTGGACCGATTTCGTTCAAATTCGATATTTAGGCTTCCCTTGGGTCAAGAAAGAGGAAATAGATGCCAAAATTTTAAAAAGTGACCGCCATATTGAAATTCTTTGTTATTGGACCGATTTCGTTCAAAATCGATATTTAGGCTTCCCTTGGGTCAAGAAAGAGGAAATAGATGCCAAAATTATAAAAAGTCGCCGCCATATTGAAATTCTTTGTTATTGGACCGATTTCGTTCAAAATCGATATTTAGGCTTCCCTTGGGTCAAGAAAGAGGAAATAGATGCCAAAATTTTAAAAAGTGACCGCCATATTGAAATTCTTTGTTATTGGACCGATTTCGTTCAAAATCGATATTTGGGCTTCCCTGGGCTCAAATAAGAGAAAATGATTGGCAAAATTATAAAAAGTCGCCGCCATATTGAAATTCTTTGTTATTGGACCGATTTCGTTCAAATTCGATATTTAGGCTTCCCTTGGGTCAAGAAAGAGGAAATAGATGGCAAAATTTTAAAAAGTGGCCGCCATATTGAAATTCTTTGTTATTCGACCGATTTCGTTCAAAATCGATATTTAGGCTTCCCTTGGGTCAAGAAAGAGGAAATAGATGCCAAAATTTTAAAAAGTGACCGCCATATTGAAATTCTTTGTTATTGGACCGATTTCGTTCAAAATCGATATTTGGGCTTCCCTGGGGTCAAATAAGAGGAAATGATTTGCAAAATTTTAAAAAGTGACCGCCATATTGAAATTCTTTGTTATTGGACCGATTTCGTTCAAAATCGATATTTGGGCTTCCCTGGGCTCAAATAAGAGAAAATGATTGGCAAAATTATAAAAAGTCGCCGCCATATTGAAATTCTTTGTTATTGGACCGATTTCGTTCAAATTCGATATTTAGGCTTCCCTTGGGTCAAGAAAGAGGAAATAGATGGCAAAATTTTAAAAAGTGGCCGCCATATTGAAATTCTTTGTTATTCGACCGATTTCGTTCAAAATCGATATTTAGGCTTCCCTTGGGTCAAGAAAGAGGAAATAGATGGCAAAATTTTAAAAAGTGACCGCCATATTGAAATTCTTTGTTATTGGACCGATTTCGTTCAAAATCGATATTTGGGCTTCCCTGGGGTCAAATAAGAGGAAATGATTGGCAACATTATAAAAAGTGACCGCCATATTGAAATTCTTTGTTATTGGACCGATTTCGTTCAAAATCGATATTTGGGCTTCCCTGGGCTCAAATAAGAGGAAATGATTTGCAAAATTATAAAAAGTGACCGCCAAATTGAAATTCTTTGTTATTGGACCGATTTCGTTCAAATTCGATATTTAGGCTTCCCTTGGGTCAAGAAAGAGGAAATAGATGCCAAAATTTTAAAAAGTGACCGCCATATTGAAATTCTTTGTTATTGGACCGATTTCGTTCAAAATCGATATTTAGGCTTCCCTTGGGTCAAGAAAGAGGAAATAGATGCCAAAATTATAAAAAGTCGCCGCCATATTGAAATTCTTTGTTATTGGACCGATTTCGTTCAAAATCGATATTTAGGCTTCCCTTGGGTCAAGAAAGAGGAAATAGATGGCAAAATTTTAAAAAGTGACCGCCATATTGAAATTCTTTGTTATTGGACCGATTTCGTTCAAAATCGATATTTGGGCTTCCCTGGGCTCAAATAAGAGAAAATGATTGGCAAAATTATAAAAAGTCGCCGCCATATTGAAATTCTTTGTTATTGGACCGATTTCGTTCAAATTCGATATTTAGGCTTCCCTTGGGTCAAGAAAGAGGAAATAGATGCCAAAATTTTAAAAAGTGACCGCCATATTGAAATTCTTTGTTATTGGACCGATTTCGTTCAAAATCGATATTTAGGCTTCCCTTGGGTCAAGAAAGAGGAAATAGATGCCAAAATTATAAAAAGTCGCCGCCATATTGAAATTCTTTGTTATTGGACCGATTTCGTTCAAAATCGATATTTAGGCTTCCCTTGGGTCAAGAAAGAGGAAATAGATGCCAAAATTTTAAAAAGTGACCGCCATATTGAAATTCTTTGTTATTGGACCGATTTCGTTCAAAATCGATATTTGGGCTTCCCTGGGCTCAAATAAGAGAAAATGATTGGCAAAATTATAAAAAGTCGCCGCCATATTGAAATTCTTTGTTATTGGACCGATTTCGTTCAAATTCGATATTTAGGCTTCCCTTGGGTCAAGAAAGAGGAAATAGATGGCAAAATTTGAAAAAGTGACCGCCATATTGAAATTCTTTGTTATTGGACCGATTTCCTTCAAAATCGATATTTGGGCTTCCCTGGGGTCAAATAAGAGGAAATGATTTGCAAAATTATAAAAAGTCGCCGCCATATTGAAATTCTTTGTTATTGGACCGATTTCGTTCAAAATCGATATTTGGGCTTCCCTGGGGTCAAATAAGAGGAAATGATTGGCAACATTATAAAAAGTGACCGCCATATTGAAATTCTTTGTTATTGGACCGATTTCGTTCAAAATCGATATTTGGGCTTCCCTGGGCTCAAATAAGAGGAAATGATTTGCAAAATTATAAAAAGTCGCCGCCATATTGAAATTCTTTGTTATTGGACCGTTTTCGTTCAAAATCGATATTTAGGCTTCCCTTGGGTCAAGAAAGAGGAAATAGATGCCAAAATTTTAAAAAGTGACCGCCATATTGAAATTCTTTGTTATTGGACCGATTTCCTTCAAAATCGATATTTGGGCTTCCCTGGGGTCAAATAAGAGGAAATGATTTGCAAAATTATAAAAAGTCGCCGCCATATTGAAATTCTTTGTTATTGGACCGATTTCGTTCAAAATCGATATTTGGGCTTCCCTGGGGTCAAATAAGAGGAAATGATTGGCAACATTATAAAAAGTGACCGCCATATTGAAATTCTTTGTTATTGGACCGATTTCGTTCAAAATCGATATTTGGGCTTCCCTGGGCTCAAATAAGAGGAAATGATTTGCAAAATTATAAAAAGTCGCCGCCATATTGAAATTCTTTGTTATTGGACCGATTTCGTTCAAAATCGATATTTAGGCTTCCCTTGGGTCAAGAAAGAGGAAATAGATGCCAAAATTTTAAAAAGTGACCGCCATATTGAAATTCTTTGTTATTGGACCGATTTCCTTCAAAATCGATATTTGGGCTTCCCTGGGGTCAAATAAGAGGAAATGATTGGCAACATTATAAAAAGTGACCGCCATATTGAAATTCTTTGTTATTGGACCGATTTCGTTTAAAATCGATATTTGGGCTTCCCTGGGGTCAAATAAGAGGAAATGATTGGCAACATTATAAAAAGTGACCGCCATATTGAAATTCTTTGTTATTGGACCGATTTCGTTCAAAATCGATATTTGGGCTTCCCTGGGCTCAAATAAGAGGAAATGATTTGCAAAATTATAAAAAGTCGCCGCCATATTGAAATTCTTTGTTATTGGACCGATTTCGTTCAAAATCGATATTTAGGCTTCCCTTGGGTCAAGAAAGAGGAAATAGATGCCAAAATTTTAAAAAGTGACCGCCATATTGAAATTCTTTGTTATTGGACCGATTTCCTTCAAAATCGATATTTGGGCTTCCCTGGGGTCAAATAAGAGGAAATGATTTGCAAAATTATAAAAAGTCGCCGCCATATTGAAATTCTTTGTTATTGGACCGATTTCGTTCAAAATCGATATTTGGGCTTCCCTGGGGTCAAATAAGAGGAAATGATTGGCAACATTATAAAAAGTGACCGCCATATTGAAATTCTTTGTTATTGGACCGATTTCGTTCAAAATCGATATTTGGGCTTCCCTGGGCTCAAATAAGAGGAAATGATTTGCAAAATTATAAAAAGTCGCCGCCATATTGAAATTCTTTGTTATTGGACCGATTTCGTTCAAAATCGATATTTAGGCTTCCCTTGGGTCAAGAAAGAGGAAATAGATGCCAAAATTTTAAAAAGTGACCGCCATATTGAAATTCTTTGTTATTGGACCGATTTCGTTCAAAATCGATATTTGGGCTTCCCTGGGCTCAAATAAGAGGAAATGATTTGCAAAATTATAAAAAGTCGCCGCCATATTGAAATTCTTTGTTATTGGACCGTTTTCGTTCAAAATCGATATTTAGGCTTCCCTTGGGTCAAGAAAGAGGAAATAGATGCCAAAATTTTAAAAAGTGACCGCCATATTGAAATTCTTTGTTATTGGACCGATTTCCTTCAAAATCGATATTTGGGCTTCCCTGGGGTCAAATAAGAGGAAATGATTTGCAAAATTATAAAAAGTCGCCGCCATATTGAAATTCTTTGTTATTGGACCGATTTCGTTCAAAATCGATATTTGGGCTTCCCTGGGGTCAAATAAGAGGAAATGATTGGCAACATTATAAAAAGTGACCGCCATATTGAAATTCTTTGTTATTGGACCGATTTCGTTCAAAATCGATATTTGGGCTTCCCTGGGCTCAAATAAGAGGAAATGATTTGCAAAATTATAAAAAGTCGCCGCCATATTGAAATTCTTTGTTATTGGACCGATTTCGTTCAAAATCGATATTTAGGCTTCCCTTGGGTCAAGAAAGAGGAAATAGATGCCAAAATTTTAAAAAGTGACCGCCATATTGAAATTCTTTGTTATTGGACCGATTTCCTTCAAAATCGATATTTGGGCTTCCCTGGGGTCAAATAAGAGGAAATGATTGGCAACATTATAAAAAGTGACCGCCATATTGAAATTCTTTGTTATTGGACCGATTTCGTTTAAAATCGATATTTGGGCTTCCCTGGGGTCAAATAAGAGGAAGTGATTGGCAAAATTATAAAAAGTGACCGCCATATTGAAATTCTTTGTTATTGGACCGATTTCGTTCAAAATCGATATTTGGGCTTCCCTGGGGTCAAATAAGAGGAAATGATTGGCAATATCATAAAAAGTCACCGCCATATTGAAATTCTTTGTTATTGGACCGATTTCGTTCAAAATCGATATTTAGGCTTCCCTTGGGTCAAGAAAGAGGAAATAGATGCCAAAATTTTAAAAAGTGACCGCCATATTGAAATTCTTTGTTATTGGACCGATTTCGTTCAAAATCGATATTTGGGCTTCCCTGGGGTCAAATAAGAGGAAATGATTGGCAACATTATAAAAAGTGACCGCCATATTGAAATTCTTTGTTATTGGACCGATTTCGTTCAAAATCGATATTTGGGCTTCCCTGGGCTCAAATAAGAGGAAATGATTTGCAAAATTATAAAAAGTCGCCGCCATATTGAAATTCTTTGTTATTGGACCGATTTCGTTCAAAATCGATATTTAGGCTTCCCTTGGGTCAAATAAGAGGAAATGATTTGCAAAATTATAAAAAGTCGCCGCCATATTGAAATTCTTTGTTATTTGACCGTTTCGTTCAAAATCGATATTTAGGCTTCCCTTGGGTCAAGAAAGAGGAAATAGATTCCAAAATTTTAAAAAGTGACCGCCATATTGAAATTCTTTTTTATTGGAAAGATTTCGTTCAAAATCGATGTTTGGGCTTCCTTGGGGTCAAATAAGAGGAAATGATTGGCAAAATTATAAAAAGTGACCGCCATATTGAAATTCTTTGTTATTGGACCGATTTCGTTCAAAATCGATATTTAGGCTTCCCTTGAGACAAGAAAGAGAAAATAGATGCCAAAATTTTAAAAAGTCACCGCCATATTGAAATTCAAAATCGATATTCAAAATCGATATTTCGGCTTCCTGTGGTCAAGAAAGAGGAAATATTTGCCATAACACATCTACACATGATGTAATCCATCCCTAATCCCTAATCCCTAAGAAATTTTCTATTGCTAATGAAAAACTTCAATAACTGTGGTTATCCTACTTGATTGTTGAATTGGAATTTTTTACTTATTCTCGATACTGCGGATAATGTAAGCGTGATTTAAGTACAATCAGCGCCATCTATCAGTGGTTTTCCAAAATCCCGCGGGAACCTTGGATTTTTCCGGAATAATTTGTAGCCTATATGTTTATCCAGGGTATAATCTATCTCCATTCCAAATTTCAGCCAAATCCATCCAGTAGTTTTTGCGTTAAAGAGGAACAAACATACATACAAACTTTCGCCTTTATAATATTAGTAGGAAGTAGGATACGCTCTAAATCGGGAGTCCCAGTAAAAGGTTTAGCACTTTTATCTTGAAGTTTTGATAAAGCATCTATTAATGTTGCTTGAAGTCGCGCTATGCTAGGGAGAAATTTTCGATAAAAATTAATCATATCTTCTAAATCCCTGTACTGTTTTAGGTAGAGGAAAATCCTGTAAACTCTTAATGCGGTCAGCAGGAGAGCCAATCCCGGGAGCGCTTATTTTGTATCCAAGGAAACGAACCTCTGGAACATTAAAATATCATTCTTCTCGTTATTAACTATACCGTATCCTTCAAAAACGTTTGAAAAGAATACGTAAATGTTTTGCATGCTGTTCGCTATCTTTTGAAGAAACTAAAATATCATCGACGTACGCGAACTAAAAATCTAAACCACGAACAACTTTGAACCCAGAGAAGCCTAAATATTGATTTTGAACGAAATCTGTCCAATAACAAAGAATTTCAATATGGCGGTCACTTTTTAAAATATTGGCATCTATTTCCTCTTTCTTGACCCAAGGGAAGCCTAAATATCGATTTTGAACGAAATCGGTCCAATAACAAAGAATTTCAATATGGCGGTCACTTTTTATAATTTTGCCAATCATTTCCTCTTATTTGACCCCAGGGAAGCCCAAATATCGATTTTGAACGAAATCGGTGCAATAACAAAGAATTTCAATATGGCGGTCACTTTTTATAATTTTGCCAATCATTTCCTCTTATTTGACCCCAGGGAAGCCCAAATATCGATTTTGAACGAAATCGGTCCAATAACAAAGAATTTCAATATGGCGGTCACTTTTTAAAATTTTGGCATCTATTTCCTCTTTCTTGACCCAAGGGAAGCCTAAATATCGATTTTGAACGAAATCGGTCCAATAACAAAGAATTTCAATATGGCGGCGACTTTTTATAATTTTGGCATCTATTTCCTCTTTCTTGACCCAAGGGAAGCCTAAATATCGATTTTGAACGAAATCGGTCCAATAACAAAGAATTTCAATATGGCGGTCACTTTTTAAAATTTTGGCATCTATTTCCTCTTTCTTGACCCAAGGGAAGCCTAAATATCGATTTTGAACGAAATCGGTCCAATAACAAAGAATTTCAATATGGCGGTCACTTTTTATAATTTTGCCAATCATTTCCTCTTATTTGACCCCAGGGAAGCCCAAATATCGATTTTGAACGAAATCTATTTATTTATTTATTTATTTAATAGATATGCCAGCGATAAATTGCAATATACACTTTAAATAATACAATGTGCTTAATAAATTCTAATGCTGTTACAAATTACCAATTATAGGCATATTCAACATTGCCAGGGTAACTCCGATCAAAATTTTAAATAATTAATAAATATTAACAATGTCATAGCTAGTAAGATACAGTTATTAAATATTTACAATTTACAATTACAAACCGATCAAAATTTTAAATAATCAATAAATATTAACAATGTCATAGCTAGCAAGATACAGTTATTAAATATTTACAATGTCAAAGCTAAGGAATAGATATTATTAATTTGAATTAGATGATATTAACATAAATTATTCATGCTGATATGTACAATTTTTTCTTAAAGCTAAACAAACTATCATGGAATATGTCAATGTCAGGGCACGTCGAGTTATTGTATGCATTAATAATTCGATTTATTGGGGCGAATTTGCCTAGGTTAGATTTAGAGAAGTGGGGCTGGAAGATGTTTTTGATAGGATGTCTAGAGGGTCGTCGAGGGACATGAATGCTGACGTGGTACAACAGGTCAGGGGAATCCAAGGTGCTGTGGACTATTTTATAAAGTGTTATGAGGTCAGTCACCAACCTGCGTTTTTCCAGGGATTGGATTTTAAAATGTTTCAAGCGTGTGTCATAGTCAGCTTCTTAAGGACAAGAGTTGTCTTTGAAGGCTAGGTACCTCGTGAAGGAGCGTTGAACTCGCTCTATTCTTGAAGTGTGGATTTTGTAGTGCGGGTTCCATGCCGGGACTGCGTATTCCAGGATACTACGCACTAGTGCATTAAATATTTTTATAATGCAGTCGGTTCTCATAAAGTCACTCGTGTTACGTTTAATGAAACCCAGTAGCTTCCACGCTCGGGAGACTATTTGGTTGATGTGTTCCTTGAATGTAAGCTTACTATCGATCATAATACCGAGATCCCTGATGACTGAAACCTCCTCAAGCTGATGGTTGTGAATAAAGTAGCCAGTTCCTAGTATGTTCTTTTTACGGGTGAATTTTATGTGCGCGCATTTGGAAACGTTAAGAGTCATTCTATTTTTAGCACACCAGTCTACAATAGAGTTGAGATCATCTTGTAATAGATGATAAATCGGTCCAATAACAAAGAATTTCAATATGGCGGTCACTTTTTAAAATTTTGGCATCTATTTCCTCTTTCTTGACCCAAGGGAAGCCTAAATATCGATTTTGAACGAAATCGGTCCAATAACAAAGAATTTCAATATGGCGGCGACTTTTTATAATTTTGCCAATCATTTTCTCTTATTTGACCCCAGGGAAGCCCAAATATCGATTTTGAACGAAATCGGTCCAATAAAAAAGAATTTCAATGTGGCGGTCACTTTTAATAATTTTGCCAATCATTTCCTCTTATTTGGCCCCAGGGAAGCCCAAATATCGATTTTGAACGAAATCGGTCCAATAACAAAGAATTTCAATATGGCGGTCACTTTTTAAAATTTTGGCATCTATTTCCTCTTTCTTGACCCAAGGGAAGCCTAAATATCGATTTTGAACGAAATCGGTCCAATAACAAAGAATTTCAATATGGCGGTCACTTTTTAAAATTTTGGCATCTATTTCCTCTTTCTTGACCCAAGGGAAGCCTAAATATCGATTTTGAACGAAATCGGTCCAATAACAAAGAATTTCAATATGGCGGTCACTTTTTATAATTTTGCCAATCATTTCCTCTTATTTGACCCCAGGGAAGCCCAAATATCGATTTTGAACGAAATCGGTCCAATAACAAAGAATTTCAATATGGCGGTCACTTTTTAAAATTTTGGCATCTATTTCCTCTTTCTTGACCCAAGGGAAGCCCAAATATCGATTTTGAACAAAATCGGTCCAATAACAAAGAATTTCAATATGGCGGCGACTTTTTATAATTTTGCCAATCATTTTCTCTTATTTGACCCCAGGGAAGCCCAAATATCGATTTTGAACTAAATCGGTCCAATAAAAAAGAATTTCAATGTGGCGGTCACTTTTAATAATTTTGCCAATCATTTCCTCTTATTTGGCCCCAGGGAAGCCCAAATATCGATTTTGAACGAAATCGGTCCAATAACAAAGAATTTCAATATGGCGGTCACTTTTTAAAATTTTGGCATCTATTTCCTCTTTCTTGACCCAAGGGAAGCCTAAATATCGATTTTGAACGAAATCGGTCCAATAACAAAGAATTTCAATATGGCAGTCACTTTTTATAATTTTGCCAATCATTTCCTCTTATTTGACCCCAGGGAAGCCCAAATATCGATTTTGAACGAAATCGGTCCAATAAAAAAGGATTTCAATATGGCGGTCACTTTTTAAAATTTTGGCATCTATTTCCTCTTTCTTGACCCAAGGAAAGCCTAAATATCGATTTTGAACGAAATCGGTCCAATAACAAAGAATTTCAATATGGCGGTCACTTTTTAAAATTTTGGCATCTATTTCCTCTTTCTTGACCCAAGGGAAGCCTAAATATCGATTTTGAACGAAATCGGTCCAATAACAAAGAATTTCAATATGGCGGTCACTTTTTAAAATTTTGGCATCTATTTCCTCTTTCTTGACCCAAGGGAAGCCTAAATATCGATTTTGAACGAAATCGGTCCAATAACAAAGAATTTCAATATGGCGGTCACTTTTTAAAATTTTGGCATCTATTTCCTCTTTCTTGACCCAAGGGAAGCCTAAATATCGATTTTGAACGAAATCGGTCGAAAAACAAAGAATTTCAATATGGCGGTGACTTTTTAAAATTTTGGCATCTATTTTCTCTTTCTTGACCCAAGGGAAGCCTAAATATCGATTTTGAACGAAATCGGTCGAAAAACAAAGAATTTCAATATGGCGGCGACTTTTTCAATTTTTGGCATCCATTTCCTCTGTGTAGAAGAAGATTAATATCGTGGTTGAGCTAGCAATTAAAATATCGATGCCATCATCGACCATCCCTACGCAGACAACAATGTTTATAGGCTTTCGCCTCCTTACGGATCCGAAAGGATGCGTACGCATCCTTACGGATCCGTAAGGACGCGTACGCATCCTTACGGATCCGTAAGGACGCGTACGCATCCTTTCGGATCCGTAAGGACGCGATCCTTACAAGTGTGTCTTATAGCATCGGCATAAATGCGAATCGATCCTCACAGATGTGGTTCCACCCTAAATGGATTTTTCAAGTTATGAAATCAATCATCTGTGTGATCACTATCGTCTTCCTGTAGATTTATAATCATAGGTTCAACTTGAACTCTCAAGATGCCAGCTGCTCTATTAAATATTTTTTTTTAGGCTTACTTTAACTTTTCGTAAAAGTTCTTCTTTTATTTCATTATTTGTAAATGCGATGTTGTTTTTCGTTAACCACTCCTAAATGTTTTTCTAGCTCTAAAACATTCATGCCTTGGCGGGCCACTCGACCGAAAATTTGTCCAATTCATCACGCCGCCGCGCCATCGTCTTCGTCTCGGCCTACCACGCTGGTTTTGATTCCGACATGCAGCACCTCTCCAGTGTATCATAGATTAATTATAGTGCTCAGTGACCTAGACTAACCACAGATGATCAAAGCATGAGGAGTTTGCTGGTTTCTTTGTAGTCGTAATTCCTAGTTCCATGTTTTTTGAACTGAAGCCGTGAACTTAGAGAATTGAAAAGCTGTTAACTTCACTCACGTTTCTTTTATAGCGATAACAAAAAAATCTACATTTTTTAATTTTTTAATCAAGTTGTCAAGGGGTAAAACTAAATTGGTGTTATAATATGTTTAATCTCTATGATAAATTGTTCGGTTTGTACATCAGTGAGGTGATATGCGACCTCCGCGATACGATCCTCCTATACGATCTCCTTAGTGTTGTCAATACCAAACGTGTCAACTGTCATACTTTGTTATTATGAGTCAATATTTATTTATTTGTTATTTATTCGTCTAGTGGAATTCTTTCAGTTAAATAAAACCAATATTTCTCTTGGTTTCTCGTTTATTATGCCACAATTTATTGAACTGAAAATGCCTGACGAAAAACTAGGCAAGCCTACGCTATTAAGATATCTGCGACCCGATAAGTTTGACATCGAGCCTGAAGTCGCGGACGCCGATGCAAAATGGCTACATTGGAAATCGACATTCGAAAGCTTCTTAGCAGAAGAGATTACCGAAGATGTACCAGACTCTCTTAAGCGTAAGCTGCTAGTTAACCACTTATCGGCATCGATTTACAAGCATATCAAAACTTGCTCCACTTATAAAGATTCAATGAAAGTTCTAGAAGACATCTATGTCAAACCGAAAAATACTATTCTAGCTCGACACATTCTCTTCAATCGCAAGCAACGAGCCGACGAAACGATCTCTGACTATGTTAGAGCTCTCCGGCTTTCCGCGAAAGATTGTAAATTCGAAGACGTCATAGCCCAAGAGCATGAAGACCAAGCAGTTCGTAGCGCTCTCATATCCGGCTTACTATCACGAAGGATTTGCGAGCGGTTACTAGAAAACTCTAAACTCACTCTCTCAGAAGCAATTAACCAAGCCGTAGCTCTAGAAACGGCAGAGAAGGATGCAGTTGCTATTGGTGACAGATCTCCGCAACTTACTGCCATATCGCAAGGTAGTTCACGAGACGAGGAATCCGAAAATCTAGCAGCAGCTCCATCGTCACGAACTTTTCAAGCCGCTCCGACCACGCCACCTCCGGCTAAACCCTGCTTCTTTTGCGGTGGGAGTCTTCATCCAAGGTTCAGATGTCCAGCCAACAAATCCACCTGCAAAAAGTGCTCAAAGAAAGGACACTTCGCAAGCGTCTGTAGATCGGGCAATAGTAATAGGAACTTGAACATCACGACAGTTGAAGATCCTACGATCTCTAACAATGACCGGTTCTACAGTGGAGCTATTTCTGCTGCCTCTCCTTCGAGTCTTAGAAGTGCGACAATTCCAATAATGGTCAACGATTACAAGGCTGATGCACTCATCGATACAGGAAGTTCAGTCAGCTTCATTAACGCTAAAGTTGCTCGCATAATGAAACTACGCAAAAAACCCTGCAAGCAGACAGTCAATCTCGCTTCTCTCAATCAAGTTTCCTTTGTCGAAGGTATCTGTTTTGCTACCATTGCGATGAATAAGCATACTTACAAACAAACACCTCTTCTAGTTGTCGACAACCTCTGTGCCGACGTCATAATTGGCCATGACTTGCTTAAACATCACTCGAGTATTCATTTCAATCTTGGTGGGCCTGGCGAACCTTTAGAGATATGCAACGTGTTACGAGCTTCGGTACCGTCAGTCTCCGTATTTACGAATCTATCGCCGAACATTAGACCGATCGCCGTGAGAAGTCGGCGATACAGTAAGGAAGATGAGGACTTTATAAAACAAGAAGTGTCTAAATTACTTGAAGACGGGGTCGTTGAAACAAGTATTTCCCCCTGGAGAGCCCAAGTCCTTGTAGCAGGAGGAAATGTTCATCGAAAACGACTTGTCATTGATTACTCCATGACCATAAACAAATTCACCGAACTGGATGCCTTCCCTTTGCCAAACATAGAATCAGTCGTTAACAACGTATCAAGATTTAAAGTGTTCACTCAAATTGACTTAAAGAGCGCATATCATCAAGTACCCATCTTAGAAAATGAAAAGATATATACAGCTTTCGAAGCATGCGGCAAATTGTACCAGTTTACACGCATTCCATTTGGCGTGACTAATGGCGTTGCGGCTTTTCAACGAACCCTGGACTTCATCATAACAGAAGAGAGACTAGAAGGAACGTTCGCTTACTTAGACGATGTAACCGTCTGCGGTAAAGATCAAAGGGATCATGACCGTAATCTAAAACGCTTTATGGACGCCACTAATAAATTTCATTTAACTCTAAACGAACAGAAGAGTGTTTTCAATAAGACTAAAATCAACTTGCTTGGATATACTGTTGAAAATAATACAATCAGTCCTGACCCGGAAAGACTAAAACCTCTTTTAGAGCTTCCTGCTCCAACTAAAACTAGTGAACTAAGACGAGTCCTAGGTATGCTTGCTCATTACGCTAAATGGATTGCGCGTTTCTCCGAAAAAATAAAGCCACTTACATGCGTGACTACTTTCCCGTTGTCGCCTGATGCCCTAAAGAGTTTTGAAGAACTCAAGCAAGATATCAAGGCAGCCGCTCTAGTAGCCATTAACGACAGTGAAATGTTTACAGTCGAAACAGACGCTTCGGAATTCGCGCTAGGGGCTACGCTGACTCAACTTGGAAGACCAGTTGCCTTTTTCTCTCGGACACTGAATAACTCGGAATGCAAACAATCCTCAATCGAAAAAGAGGCTTGTGCGATAGTAGAGAGCCTAAAGAAATAGAGACACTACCTGATTGGTAGACATTTTCTTCTTATAACAGACCAACAATCGGTAGCCTTCATGTTCAATCAAAATCATAACAGTAAAATAAAAAATGAGAAGATCCAACGTTGGCGGTTGGAACTGTCATGCTTCAAATTTGATATAGTTTATAGACCAGGCACTGAAAACGCTGTTGCGGACGCTCTATCTCGCGTATGCGCCTACATGAATATAAACAAGTTGAAAGAACTACATGACGCACTCTGCCACCCGGGGGTAACTAGAATGTATCACTGGGTAAAATTTAAAAACTTACCCTACTCAGTTAATGATGTCAAGGAGATGACCGCCTCGTGCCCTACCTGCGCCGAAATAAAACCGAGATTTCTAAAGGCCAAGGGTCAATTGATAAAAGCTACGTCGCCGTTTGAACGGATCAACATAGATTTTAAAGGACCACTACCTTCTGAAACAGCCAACAAGTACATACTTACGATTATTGATGAGTACAGTCGGTTTCCTTTTGCTTACCCATGTAAGGATATGACCTCAGCCACTGTCATTACTTGTCTGAAAGATCTTTTTCTGACATTTGGCCAACCTCTCTTTATTCATAGTGATAGAGGATCGTCATTCATGTCCGAAGAGTTCAAATCATTCCTACGACAGTCAAACATAGCCTCATCCAGAACGACGCCCTATAACCCCCAGGGTAATGGCCAAGTGGAGCGACTAAACGGAACACTCTGGCGAACTATTCAACTTAGCCTTCGGTCAAAGGGATTATCGATAGAAAATTGGGAAGTAGTACTGAAGGACGCATTGCATTGTATCCGCTCCCTCCTGTGTACGGCAACAAACGCCACTCCGCACGAAAAACTTTTCAAATACCCTAGGAGATCCCCGAACGGGGATTCACTGCCATCTTGGTTCACGCCGGGACCGATCTTTGTTAAAAAGAACGTCCGCTCTTCTAAAACGGACCCTCTTGTCGAGGAAGCTGAGCTCTTAGAGATCAATCCCTACTACTCTCTCATAAGACGGGATAATGGAGAAACCTCAACGGTATCAAACTGTCAATTGTCTCCTTGCCCCAGTACTACTGATAATAGCAGAGACGATAGCTTTGAAACGGCCTCCGAAGATGATCACCTCACGTTTCCATCTGAAAATAACTCCACACCTCCACCTGAAAATAACGCTCCTTCGTCATCGTCTCGTGTTTCTACACGAGACGATGACGAAGGAGCGTTATTTTCTTTTCGTTCTTCGGACTGGACTCCCCAGGAGATCGTATAGGAGGATCGTATCGCGGAGGTCGCATATCACCTCATTCTCCCCCGGTTCAGTTTTCACTCTCACTCCCGTCAACCACAAAGTCCGTTAGGTAGGAGGGTAATTTCCGCGTCCTATTAGATCTCCTGGGGAGTCCAGTCCGAAGAACTGGCGAGGACGTCGTCGACTCTTCTACACGAGACGATGACGAAGGAGCGTTATTTTCAGGTGGAGGTGTGGAGTTATTTTCAGATGGAAACGTGAGTTGATCATCTTCGGAGGCCGTTTCAAAGCTATCGTCTCTGCTATTATCAGTAGTACTGGGGCAAGGAGACAATTGACGGTTTGATACCGTTGAGGTTTCTCCATTATCCCGTCTTATGAGAGAGTAGTAGGGATTGATCTCTAAGAGCTCAGCTTCCTCGACAAGAGGGTCCGTTTTAGAAGAGCGGACGTTCTTTTTAACAAAGATCGGTCCCGGCGTGAACCAAGATGGCAGTGAATCTCCGTTCGGGGATCTTCTAGGGTATTTGAAAAGTTTTTCGTGCGGAGTGGCGTTTGTTGCCGTACACAGGAGGGAGCGGATACAATGCAATATGTCCTTCAGATGATTATGATGAATCATCACGACTGCTTTTTTATCCTTTTGAAACATTAGTTGAAATTGATTTCACATTAATAGACATCATATTTTAAAAATCACTGTCGCAAAAGTACGAATAATACCTACTCAAGAACAGGAAAGTTTTATAAAGTAGGGCTTTCACGACGATATTTTCGTGGATGTATATAGGTATCGGCGTTAGATAGCAGAAACACCTAATTATGTACCTAAATCAATTACTATATACCTATTACAGTCTTACTAAAAACTGAAAAAGCGATAAATAGCGCTTGCATTTGATTTAAGTACGTCTCGCTATAACAGATTTCCAATTTAAAAACAATCTTACAGTCATACAGATAGTTCTAAAAAATATTTAATTTTTGTTTCTTGAGACCACAGCAAATATTATTTCTATTTGTCCAAAGTTTTGCTCACCATACCTGGGCCTTGATTCTGTAACTTAGTTGCTATCAAAAAATGATAGCCACTGACATATATTTTTATCCATTGAAGGTTTGCTATGAAAATAAAAGTATCATTTTCGTAGCAAACCTTCAATGGATAAAAAATATATGTCAGTGGCTATCATTTTTTGATAGCAACTAAGTTACAGAATCAGGGCCCTGTTCCACTTGAAGTTGATGTGCAAGACGTAGCAAATTGCGGACTGCCTTCAGAATAAATTCATTCTTGATTCCGTCACACGGTCACAGAGAAACGAAACCAAGAACGAAACGCTCTACAATGCTCGCAAGCTGCAGCTGCTCTTGGGTTTATTCCTGAACGAGTTCTCAATATTTTGATTTTTGAATTTAAAAATTTTATTTTCGTCATTTTCACTCGTTGCTTGTTTCATTGGCGTGATTGGCGGCTGTGGTCTTTACATAAAGTTTAACTGGATTCGTGTTGTGTGTGTTTACAGATGGAGTCTTTTGAGAAGTTTTAATACATTTTATAGACGATAATAATTACTGTTCTTAAAAATGTTAGTGTTTTTAAGTAATTTTTTGGTGTGATTGAACGTAATTGTGAACAAGTGCAACAGGCGAATCGTAAGGCCTGTTAACGTGCAAACAGAAGTATTTTGTGAACACAAAATGCCTACAGATTCAGAATGCGACTGCGATCTGGTGTCAAAGGAGTGGCTTTTAGCCAAGCTGCGCTCGGATGAGAGAGACATGATTCTCATAGATTGCAGAGGGTCAAATGAGTATTCAATTTCTCATATACGTTCCGCCGTCAACTTTTCTATCCCGAGTATTATGTTGAGGAGATTAGCTGCAGGGAAAATCGAGTTGGCTTCCACGGTGCAGTGTAAGGAGCTTAAAGCGCGGATAACGCACTGTTGCTCTCGGGGCATGTTTGTGCTGTACGGCGACGGAGCCCCTCGAGAGCCAGACTCTGTACATGGCATTCTGCTGAAGCGCCTCAAACAAGATGGGGTACAAGTCGTCTGTCTTGAAGGTAATTATCCACCAATTGTACCATAAAATTAACTTAAAAGTTCATGCTTGCTGCACTTCCAGTCCTGTACACTATTGTCAGTTGCTAAGTACACCAATTATTATTAGTAGTACATAAATAATTATTATCAAAGGAAGATGGCGAGCTCCATAGAGTTTCAGACCCAGACTTGAGGCTCATGTTTATGAAACACTTGTTCTAGTAAACCAAACTAATGAAAAAGTTAATCAAAGTCAATCAGATGAAGTTGGGAGAAAAGATTAATATTCAATAGAAAATTATTAAAAATCGGCCAAGTCCGAGTCAGGCCTTGCTCTTTTAGGGTTCCGTACATATGACAAAATCATCTTTTTAAAACTAGATACATATTTATCTAAATAAGAACTAAAATATCTATCTTGGTTCTTAGAAAGTACTAAATTAGCAAATGGGGAAAAAAATGCTCATTTGTTTTGGTTACAACTTACAAACCACATTATAAATCTGTGTTTTCAATATTTGTTGTTTAAATATACTATATAGTACATAATATACCAAAATTTCAAATTCCAAACTAGTTGAGATAGACCCCCTAACAAAATTGGTCTAAAACCGACAACTTTGATGGCCCCCCCCCCCCCCATTCCTTCATTTTTGTAGCTAAAAAATAAAAAATATATATATTTGAACTCCACTTAATGAGTTCCGCAGACAGACGAACGGATGGACAGCTGAGGCTTAGTAATAGGGTCCTGTTGGCACCCTTTGGGTACGGAACCCTAAAAATGAGGTCAGGTTTCCATTTAATTATTTTTATTGCAAATTACCATTATAATATCATTTATTAGCTTTGAAAAATCGAATAGGCACTGAAGATTATTGTCTGAATATACCAAAGTAGTCCAGTTAACAGGTAGGAAAAGGTAGGGTTAGGTAGAAAAAGGTAAGAAGTTAATGAAACTTTGAGATGTTGTAGAGGGATGGTTAATTAACATTTTCTCAAGTTTTGGACCTCAAGTACCCCATGATAAAAGAGGAGAGTGGGAGGAAAACTGCAAAATTTTTACTACCTTTTTACTCAATAACTATGGCAAATTATTTCTATACTTTTTAGTAGAGCATTACATTTACTATAATTGTGATTACATAAAAATTTTTGTGTAATCATAATTGTAGGAAATTTAACACTACAAAAATGTATAGAAATGCTTTTGCCATACTCTCATCGCTACTTCTTCCTTCTCCATTTGCCATTCTCCTTTTGATGAGAGTTCCTTATAAGTTTTATGGAATTTGTTGAAGGATAGTAGGCAATTGCTGGTTTATAAATTAAGTATGCAAACCCATATGAAGTTGAGACAAGTCAGTAAAGTAGAAAGTAAACTTACAAATCAATAAAGAATGTATATATTAAATTGGAATAAATTTCTACACAAGGCTACAAGCTGTAGCTTGCAGGAAACCATACTTTGCAAGATCCTCCATGGTTAGTATAGCACCATGTAGTCACCTAGTGCTTATAAAATATAAACAGACAAGGACATAGTGAACTTATCACTCTGAAGAAGGGAAGGCTTCTACACTAAATTACTCTTTTCCTACAGTTTTTCCTTGATTAACCATTTACTGTAAGAATCAAGGCTACAGGCATGTGCATAAAGGCACTGGGAGCATTCACCTATTTTTTTAGAAAAGAATAGAATAATTTTTTATTCAAATAAACTTTTACAAAGTGCTTTTGAATTGTCAAGTGAATCTACCACTGGGTTGGAATGCCATTCTATAATGTAACAGTTCAAATTCGAGCATTACATCAGTGAGTGAGAAGAACCGAGCATTACAGTGTGCAAACTGTAATGATACAACAGGTAACGTCAGTGCCTCAAGCCATAAAAAAACCACTGATTCGAAAACGACTCCAGGTGAATGCTCAAAATCGCATTTTGGATTTGTGATCGCTCATCAGTCAGTGCGAGAGTATTGTAACACAATGCTCAAAATCGAATCTTAGTTTGTTACATTACAGGCGAATGCTCCCAGTGAAGAACCACCTTAATATTACAAAATGGAGTCTCTTTCGTACTACCATGGCACCTAATCCTAATCTATTTTTAATAAAGTAAATTAAGACTGTTAGAACAAAACTAGGATTAGTAAGGATTTTGTTCATCTGATGACAGTTTTCAGACATGTTTTGAATATATGTATTTCCTATAAATTCAGAAAATAATTATCACGTTAGCACCATTCTATAAAGCAGTATAGTTTTATAGCTGAGTCTTACCGCCTTTCATATATCTACTAGACAAATTTTAATACATTTGTCAGGCTCATGTCAGCCTATTCATTTGTGTTTTTATGTAAGCAAGTAACTACTCAATTACCTATCGTAAGACCTTTTGAATAAATGTATATTAATTAGGTAGTCCTAAAAGTAATGCCGGAGGTCGCAAGTCGAGGCATCCGCTGCTCCAAACGTGGGAGAGGAAGTCTGCTACTTATTGTGCTCCTCAGTGCGAGACGATAGATTACGATCACCGCACTAAGTCGAACGCGCTCGTTTACGTTTCCGTCTACGGCATATTTTATGAGCTATTAAATTAATACACAGCTTTATCATACTATATCCTGATAAACTATTATACTTACGCACCAAACTCTTCATATCATCATCATTATCATCCCATCAGTAGCCTAAGCACGAATATTTTCACTTTCGAATAGTTAACGTAAATAAGTTAACGCCGACAAGATATTTTGTTTGAAAACGACTGTACCGCCTGACAGGCAGTCAGTCAGTGCAGTCAGAAAATATTCGTGCTTAGGCTACCTAGCTCACTACTGAGCATGGTCTCCTCTCTGAGAAGGGTTATAGGCCATAGTCCACGCTGGCCCAATGCGAATTGGCGGACTTCACACTTTCGAGAACATTATGGAGAACTCTCAGGTGTGCAGGTTTCCTCACGATGTTTTCCTTCACCGTTAAAGCATGTGATATTTTAATTTCTTAAACGCACTTAACTTCGAAAAGTCAGAGGTGCGTACCCGGGATCGAACCTGCAACCCCCCGAATAGGATACCACAGTCGTAACCACTAGGCTATCACTTATTATAAGCAATGCTTAACTCATAATATCACTAATACATAATTTAAAGTATATTTATACACTTACTACTTATTGGTATTCAGAAACTTTGTAGTTAATTAATCGTTACGTAGTGTTTAGTTAGACAATAATGTATCTTAATACCTAAAATATAATCACACATTACTTTAAACTTTAAAGCATGAATACCAGCACATGTTATGTATCATATTTTTATTCATATACATATATATATTATATGAACTACATGTAGAACTGTTTCACCAAATATTAATTGAAGTAGATAGAGGCTTCGATCACAGGATAGAGGTGGTTAGTAATACCTATACTATTGTATAATAATAGCTGTTGCCCGCGACTTCACGTTCATTCAGGTTTTATATTAATATTCTTTTCAAAAAACTAACTTCAATGTAAAACTGGCTCGGATTGACGAACTTATGGAGTAAAATCGGCAAAACTAATCATCCCCTATTTCACCCCCTTCATGTTTTATTATTGCGATAAAAGTTAGTGTATATATTATTATATTAAATCCTTTCCCAAGGTCTCTCTGTATCTGTAAATATATTTAATAATGTTCTCCCGACCGAATCCGGTTACAACCTCCTTAGAGATTAGGCATCTGCGCGGGAAATATAATAGTGCACAAGTGTGTGCACAAACTTAGGTGCACTCTATTCCTTCACTTTCAGTCTGATTGGACGGAAATCTGTCACGACCGGAGAGAAATCAGGCGCAGGACCACCGGTTTAACGTGTTCTTCGATGCACGGTACACGGGGATGACTCCCCGCCAACTTCCTATATAAATCCGGGCTAGTACTCAGAATATTTCTTGACAGAAAACCCAATACTTTTTGGCCCTACCCGGGAATCGAACCCGGGACCTCGTCATCCATTGTCGAACACGCTAACCGCGTTGGTGTAGCTTTAGACCAACGAGGCAGTTCTGTAGATATAGATTGGACCTTGGGAAAGGACATACGCTTATCTACTTTTGTCGCATTAATAAAACGTGAAGTGGGTGAAACAGGGGATGATTATTTTTGTCGACTACTCCATAACTTAGAAATTTAATAAAAATTGGTTCAGCGCTTTTATGTGTGAAAGCGTTACTTAGTACTTTGTGACATGGATAATTTATAAATAAGAGCTAGATTATAATTATGTATCTATAATATCGATAGAATAGGTGTCTTTGTTTTAATACTTTTTTCACGCAAATAGCTCTCTACGTAGGGATAGCACTGATTTCATCATTTCACACACATAGCAACTATGTTTCTTCCCAAAAAACAAAGTGTTCTTACGGGATAACGTAAATCGACACGAAAGACGAAGGTACCTAGCGGGGTAAACAAGCATTTTTAGTACCTAACTATACCTAGTTGAAACTGTTTAGGCTTCAGAAAGAATCGTGAATGAAGCATTAACACTAATAATAAACGTACGATCAAAGGGGGCCGGATGCCTGCCTCGCTTCGGGTCTTCGACAGACGGAAGAGTGCCGCAATTTTATTAATAAGTTCCTGTTTCATTCACGTCCTGCCAGTTCCATTAGTCAGTAATTTGTATATTTAATAACTAACAGAAAATACATAATTGAAAATATACCTATCTACCTTTTTATCTTTTCTTTTGGGTACATACTTCTTTAGCAGGATTTTTTTAGCAATAGTTGCAATGTGTGCAATAGTTTCTGAATGAAATGGCTGTAACACAGGCACACTGGATGAAAGTACCTATAGGAGTACTTCACTATGTAATTCAAATAAATATATCATATCCGAGTCCCTTTAATAATATAAGAAAAAGGACGTTGCCAGTTGGAGTTTTTTTCGCAGTCTTAGCTGGTTTCATTTTAATAACAGAGGAAATCGTGTGCATCTGGATCTCGTAGCTCGCTCGTCCTCGATCATAACGAGCTCGTATAGGAAATGAAATTGTGACGGGAAGCGATATTTCACACTGAACAGCCGCCCGCTGCTGGAATATCTTGCCACCTCCACTTTGAAACACCAGTTATGTATATTTATAATGACGGGAATTAATTTGCACGTTATAAAACCATACACACACTCAAAGCAAAAGGGTTTTGAGCCTTATTCATAGTTTAGTTATTCAATCTTGGTCGTTGAAAACCGTATTTCCCTTAGACATAGTTAGATAGCTATAGTTAACTTACAGTGTTGTGGTAGGATGAGGCAGAGTCAGTGAACAATGATCAAGAGGCCGGCGACTTATTTCCGCTGATACTGTTATCTGCAATTATCAACTGTCCGATGGCGCCATGACATTTTCGTTTTATGACTTTGAAATTCTTCTTTTAGTTGATTCACCAAATCACCATGTACCAACTCGATTCCTGAATCTCTTCTATTGTGTTTTTGCAGTTTTATCCACAGACGTGGATCATCTGCAGTCCAACCCATCCATATTTCCAAAGTCGTCTAGCCGTAGTCTTACACACCCGTAGGTGTCGATTCCCCTGATTTCATCAAGCCCTAGGGCTTAATGACCCAGCGGTTATTCTAACAGCCAATTACCAATAACCAACCAACAACCGGACAATAACATCACAGCAGTTTAAACAAACAAACAAAAAGTGTAAATTAAAAACATTAAAACACCCCCGACATGTGAATCAGTGGCCGGACTATGTACGTAATACCCAACAAGCTATTCCTCAGTTTTCTGCTCCATCATTAGATGCTCCTTCTTGATCCTTGATCATCATCTATCTAACACCTACTCATTGAGACCATTCTAATGAGCCTAAACACACATATCTGCTGTAAGTAGTGGAGGAGTTTGGTATCTCGCAGACTTCTTGATGCTGCAGCATCTGCTTAAAGCTACTATGTTTTAGAAATAATCTGAAGCAACAGAGTACACCATTCAAATCAATCGCACCAGTAAAAGTTTGTAAGACCCTTTAATCAAGTAGGAAACGAGCTGATGCTCTTTACTCGCCTGAACAGATCTTCATCACTTTAGCTTTCAAACAAAAAACTGTATCAAAATTGGGCCATTGGGGAGCTATTAGAGAACAGACAAACACATAGATACACATTTCAAACTTATAACACCCCTCTTTTTTGTCGGGGGTTAAAAATTAAAGTCTTAGTAGCTATTGAAAAAAAATAGAGGTTTCGTATTTTTTTCTGGTTGTTCATAAAATATTAGGTAAGTAATCTAATTTTTATGGGGGCAAGGCTGCTCACCGCACTCTTTGGCTTGCACTTCTCGAAAGACAATCATATTGTATTTTTGTGTTCTAAATTAAACATATAGTAGTAATAAGTTATATAAAGTAGTAATAATTACTATTACTACTACTGTAAGTACTATATATATTATTGTGGAGTACAAATACATTATTTCCATAACACTAGTAGCTACGAGTACCAGGGGCTTATGCGTAATCTATGCAATCATCTGGATAGTTTTAACTAGGAATCATCTTTCCTTTTTCTTTTAACACCTCAATTTATTTTTGTTTCAACGCTTTGAAAATCCTAAATTTCCCTTCACATTTTCTTGGAAGTTCGGTCTAAAGCAATGACGTCAATCTGATATATTCTGAGAACTAAAGTTTATATTTCGATTATACATTAACTTCCAATTATCGGGATTGTTAGCTTTCTTGTGAAGTTGTTATGTTATACACTATGAACTCCGTGAGATGACTTAGTCAGCTAATTTTATATCGCGTTATGTTAAATTTATAGATGATATTATAATGTAAAGTAATAAGTTGAACATTTGAAAATCAAGTAGACACAATAATTGTGACCTATCTTACAACGCATGAAGTCAATCGCTCCGGAGCACAGGCAATATTATTTATATCTCATGCTCGCCCACCATTCCTCTAAATTGGCTCAAATTGTCCCAACTAACTTGTCTTGATTAGGCTCTATTTATGACTAAAAAGTTACTAACTGCCACTTGTTCTAGTTTGTAATTTTTTGTAATGCAAATCAACATTTAGACAGCTAGATTAGTATCGTTAGAATACCAGAAATCTCTATCCATATTTCCCTTCTTATAAATGCGAAAGTAACGGCTGGATCATGCGTCATGCTCGTGAACGGGTGCCACCGGCGGGAATGGAGCTGCTTTCTGTCTGCCCGTCTTAATATGTATTGAATTGTATTACGCATTTTTGGAACTTCCCCTCATTGTGGAAAAATTCTATTCTATTCTAACAAGTTGCATGGGATAAATCGGCTTGGCATCCAGCTGCCCACAAGATAGTATAAAAAACTTATTAGCTACATAATAATATTGTAAAATGATTATTTTGAAAAGAGCAACTGCTGAGTTTCTTGCCGGCTCTTCTCAGCAGAATCCGCTTTCTGAACCGGTGGTAGAGTCATGACGTGTCATAAGAGCAACAAGTTGGCCTACGTGAAATAAATAATTTTGAATTTTGATTATTTTAAATTTAATATCTGTTTGTCTGTTAATTTATCACGTCTCAAATGCTGATATTGACGGTTCTCGCAGTGGTAGCTTGCATTGTATTTTAGAGTTAGGCATGGGATACTGAAAACTCCTTATATCCCACATATGTTAAAGAAACTAAACTCCAGACGCGGTGATCCGCCAGAGGAAATATTACAGTAAGGTTCCTTGTGCGACCAATGTTTAAAATATATCGATCAACTTTATCATCATCGTAAACATCTATAATGTTTGTCCACCATATATTGTGGATATGGGGCACCGCGTACAACGGTAGTAATACCATGTTTATGGCCTAAAACACTATTTTCTATAAGCCAATTTATCGCAGGGTTTTTTTCCTCAAGGATAATTCATTACCATCCTTGATTCGGCCGACGACGTTTTTCTGACCTTGCGGTCCAACTTCTCTTTTCAACAGTACCTACTATTCAGATGATGGATCCAGTGTGTGCCTATTATAGTTTCATCGGTCTCAAGTCTGTAGGTGTACACTGTCCATGTTTTTAATTAAGTTTTTAACATTATAATTGATCTCCAAAGATCAGTAAACGCTAAATCTCTGACAGGAATATCCTCAATAAAATTATTGAGGAATGAGGATATTAATTTACCGATTATACGAGGATATTAATTACTAGCTGATGCCCGCGACTTCGTCCGCGTGGATTTAGTTTTTAAAATCCCTCGGGAACACTTTGATTTTCCGGGATAAAAGTAGCCTATGTCACTCTCCAGGTCCTCAATTATACCCGTGCAAAAAATCACGTAGATCCGTGGCTCTGTTGCGGCGTGATTGAAGGACAAACCAACAAACAAACACACTTTCGCATTTATAATATTAGTAAGTATGATTAGAATATTAAATTACATAGGAAAACACTGTAATATTACGTCCATACGATGTATTACATCCATACCTATTATGTAGTATGTAGGTATAGTGATCGTTTGGCAAAATCTGACGCCTTTGGAGTAGTTTGACTTTAACAAAATAGTATCCACGATGGCTATATACAATAAATTACGCATGCCAGCTTAAGATGAGCCGTTCATTCAAAGTATCCTGTAGATTCCGGGGTTCAAGTTATTTGGACCTATACTGAAGATTGTGATGTCTATAATTTCTGAACTACGAAATTGACGACCTTGAAATAATTACAGGACAATCTCTAAAGAACCTGCTTTCTAACAAAAAAAGAATGGATAAAATCGAAATACGCCTTAATGAATTACAGCGAAATACACATTTTGACTTTCATCCCCTCTCCCAAGGGAACCGTGCTGAATTTCGGGATAAAAAGTATCCTATATTATACCTCGTAGTATTAACTTAAATCGTGCCAAGTTTCATTTAAATCCGTCCAGTAGTTTCGGCGTGATGCGCGGCCAAGATACAGACAGACAGACAGACAGACAGACAGACAGACAGACAGACAGACAGACAGACAAAAAATTAAAAAAAAATTGTTTTGGCTTCAGTATCGATTATAGAGTGCCCTCAAACAAAAATTTTCAAAATATCTTCAATGTACAGAATTGGACCTGTTACAGTTTTATTATAATATATATTATTATAATATATAGATTGAGGATAATTATTTACCGTTTACTGATCTTTGGAGACCGATTATAATGTTAAAAACTTAAATAAAAACATGTACAGTATACACCTACAGACTTGAGACCGATGAAACTAAATTGATAAATTTTATTTTTGGATTATTGATGTCTTCGACGATACAGAGAATGACTATAACGAAGTATGTAGTCAGCATGTTGGTGGTTATTACATTGTCGTTTGTCCAGTTAAGCTGGACCAAATTCAATTGGAATTCGTGAGTAGTGGGTAGCGGCTGGCAGCTTAGTGAGCACGGGTAGTGGGTAGTGCAAGGCAAGGGCCGGTACTCGGTAGTGCGGAGGGCGCGGGCCAAGGCCTGCGCACCTGCCGCCCACGCGGCCGCTTCGCCCGGCCTTCCGTCGCGCGGCGTGCTCCCCGCCCGCGCTCACAACTGTGAGACACGCCCGACGAAAGGACACCCCAACTGTCACGTATGGTCCAACTCCTGGAACTCATTGTCTCTTAGTACAAAATACAGGTGTCGCAAGTCGCAACCCACCAGATAAGGGTCATCTAATGTACAATAATGACGGATATGACCCATGTGACATAATACGGTAGAGATACATTTGACGCAGCACGGCTTCAAATAGGTGCAAGGCAAAGAGGGAGGAGGCTTACCTATTCTAAGTAGGTATGGCAGCATAATCCACTAAAAAGTTAATAAACAAATAAAACCAAAATTTTCCCAAACACGATACATCTGCTGCACGTTGTTGTGGAGTTAGGTAGTCCACAGACTGTCCTGGTGGCAGCATCAGGTTATTGTTGGATGTTCCCATATTATTATTGCAGTAAATGAAAGTAATATAAATATATCAATTACGTATATTATCACTCATCTCTACACTGGCTGGAAAAAAAGCTCATAGTCCTTAAACAGTTGAACAGAGTTTCATGAAGCATAGCTTAAAACCATCCCAATTAAAACCGCTTTCGAAATTTCGTATCTTTATATCAGAAACAATTAGTTTGTCTACATAATTTATTCAAAATAACCAAATCATCTACCTACATCTGGCATTCAACAATGCAAATCTCGCGGGTGGCTAAACGATCACGTTTTCGCTACGAGGGTGTATACTGTATTGTATACGGGTTAAAGCATTTGATTCAGCGGACGAGGGGCGAATATAATGGAGTCCTTGGTAGCGAGGACACGCGGGGGTGGGCGGCGACGGCGTGCGGGTGGAGGGGTGTTACGGCGTTCATTGAGCGCGGCAGATGAATGAGCTGAGATGACTCACCCGATCGATGCGAATCCTCCTCCCCCCTCCCCCGACCCCCCTCCCACCTCCCACCAACGTCCGCGCCATGGCCGCCTCCGAGGTCGCGCGGCGGCTGCGTGCTGCGACCGACCTGCAACTCCGCCCGCTACACCCGACGACACGGGAAGGTTCAATGTAAACAAGGGAACCCCTAAAGTTTAGTGCAGTCCGTCTGTATGGCACAACAACTTTTTTTTATATTTTTTAGAATATAAAAATATTGCCAAGCTTAACTTGACAAAATATTATGTTCTCCTCTCCCCTCCAAATAAGCGGACGGCTTGTATTAGGAGTGGGTACGGGTGTATATTGAAGTGTCGACCTATCAGTTTTCTGTCCGTATTTTAAACCTTGGAACAATTGAGGTATTTAATTCAGATTCAGAAGTAATGTTAATATACCAATTGCTTTTGTGTAATGTTTCGCTTTCGACCAAGAAAAACAATGATTTTTTCAACCATTCGAAGCAATCTGATTGTTACTGATCATGACGCTATCACTATTTGTCTTGATTCAGAACTCTTATTTTAAAAAAAAAAACATCATCTACTTATTACTTAATTATTATTTATAGGTATAAAACACACTACGCTGCAGGTGCTTCATCTGTGTAGGGTATGTCTGTCTCACTTGGGGTTGACAAAGTTTTTCGATTGAATATAACATTTAGGAAAACTTCAAATAATAAAGTAAAAGTAGTAAAAAATAATAAATTATAAAGGGCAAAGGTATGTTTGTTATTTTGTATTTATTTTAATACATGATATACATCTTAATATATATATTTCTAGTGTGTGTGTGTATGTCACTGAACTCCTCCTAGACGGCTGGACCGATTTTGATGAAATCTTTTGTGTGAGTTCAAGGGATTCGAGGATGGTTTAGAATAGATTCACAATTTGGTCCACTGGAAAATGTTTATTTAACTAATTTTTCATTTATAAGTAGTGGCGGTACGAAGTTCGCTGGGTCAGCTAGTAATAATATAATATACAATTTTTACGCACCTTTTAACAATTTTTGTCTATTATGTACAATGAAAGTGACATGACTGCGCTTGTTTCATTTATATTTTATTAATTTACACGAAATACTTTTTACGGTATTGATACATTTTAGTCAGAGACATCTTGTATTTACTACAAAGTCAAAGATTTTAGTGCATTAAAAACCACAATAGGTTTTTTTATCGCATTCAACTTTTAAACGAACGCAGACAAACTGAAGAAGGTATATCATATTTGCACACCCACACTATAAGCTACACACACACCCACACACGCACGCACGCACGCACGTTCGCACACACAAACACACACACACACACACACACACACACACACACACACACACACACACACACACACACACACACACACACACACACACACACACACCACATGCAGCCACGAACGACGAAGACGAACGCAGTATTAATTAACATTTGTACTAATAAAATAAATATAATACTGTAAATAAACACGTACGGTTGGCAACCCTAGAGTCACAGTCTGTAGGTGTAGCCACCTACTTATGCACCGCAGAGCGATTGTTACAAAGACAAGCTCGCTCCAGTTAATGGAAAATGCTCGTTAATGGAAACTAATAATAATTATGTAGAAGAATTCATTATTCATTCATGATTGTAATTCATTGCGATTTGCGTGTAGATTTTACTGTTAGTTGCGTAGGTTTGGCTACTAGAGTTTGTATCGTTTTCGTAACTACTGAACGTTCATACAGTTATTACGTCTAATAACAAGCCCTCCAGTACCTACAATAGAGATGCTAAAGGTGGATTTTAAAAATTTCAACCCTAAAAGGGTGGTAAAGTTAGTAATGATAAAACATTTTTAAAACGTATTCCACGATGTTGGAGTTGCGGGCATTAGCTAGAAACTTAAAGTGGTTGACCTGTAGATAGGTACTATGGGAAATACGCCCTGTAGCAAACACGGTGAGCGTAATGAGAGCAATATTACCATAACAATGGAGGTGCTGCGAACGGCAGGAAACTGCCACAGCCGCTGACGGAGCAAGGCCGAGCCTCGTGCCGCACAGGAAACGTCAGCAATAGAATAGAATATTTTTTAAGCTATTGCATAGCTTTTATCGCGGGCTTTGAACTAGTACAGTTTGAGCGCGGCGACCGAATCAAGAAATTCCGTAACGAAAAAACCTAACACCGTCGTTCAGTAAGCGTTCAACATTTTAGAAGTTCTCAAGTAGCTCTATTTGGCGCAGTGGGCGAGAGGCCGCTTTCTTTACCGTATGGTGTATGATGTCGCAGGTTCGAATCTCACTCGCGAAGCAGTGACAGTTCGCTTTTCTTGTTTGTTTTTTTGCATAATTTTAATTATGTAAAAAAAAATATTGCATAAATATTTAATATTATAATTGCATAAGTTGATAAAAAATGCTATGCAATAGCTTTACCGCGGCAGTCCCCGAGTGCCACTTAATTTTTTTTATTTTATTTTATTTAAATAAACTCCTACAAAAAAGCTTTTGAATCGTAAAGTGAATCTAACACACCGGTTTGGAATGCTATATCACCGAGAAGAATCAGTAAGAAACTCGGCGGTGGTTCAGAGGTGTATTTACAGTTCTCGTATCAATAGTTGTACCGAAAAATAATTTGTTGAACAACTTAATTTAACTACCGTATTTCAACCAGTTATTTTGAAAAGGGCCATTTAAAGTTGCCGGCCATATTGTTAGAACAGTATTATATTAAGCACTACCTGACCCAGCGAACTTCGTACCGCCAACAAAAATATTTAGGGGTGGGTCACCCTTATCATCTAGGGGTATGAAAAATAGATGTTGGGCGATTCTCGGACCTACCCGATATGCACACAAAACTTCATAAAAATCAGTCCAGCCGTTTCGGAGGAGTTTGGTAACAAACACCGCGACATGAGAATTTTATATATATTAGAGATTAGTGATTACACACTGCTCGAGCGCCATAAATAAATAACCAGTGTTTAAAACCAGTTCGTTTTTCAATGGATACATTTTTTTTCAACCTGTTTTTTTTAAAACAGAAAAACACTAATTCGTCTCTGTTAAAAAAGCTGCTTTAAAAAGCCGCTCGTTGATTCAATGCTCACTGCAACCCTGTTTGCTACACGCGCATTTGAAATTTTGAAGCTCATCCGACACGATCGATTATTAATTTGAACGTGCTCATACTTCAAACGACCTCATCAGAAGTTTCCTCTGCGGTTCTTAGTACTTACGACCTGCCCACTGCCACACGCTTTGTTTGTAATGTTAATGCAGTTGGCCAATCGATATATGCAAACATGCTTTATGGAAAGTCGGTTATAGGTAGTCAGTCCAAATAACGTGTGAGCTACCTTTATCACGCAGCAGTAAACGCACTCAGATACATTCATAAAATGATCGACCGAGCGAAGCGAAGGTCTCTGAGTTTACTAGAGCGATTTGCACTTGTCCGTCCGTCCGTCTGTCACAGCCTTATAACTTCTGAATTACTGAACGTAATTACTTCAATTTTAGATATGATATGTAAACCGATGGCCTCCAGCCGAAAATGGCTTAAAAAGTTATAAAAATCTTTATTTCAGGGGGGCTCCCATACGAAATGGGGGGCTTTCAAAGTGGAGATTGTATTCGAGGCTAGATTTCTAAAACCACTTTGTTTTAAAACTTGAAACTTACACATAATTTGAGTTATATTCTGTACTTGAACAACAAATACTAAGATTAGATAAATATTATAAAGAAACGAAATTATTTGAGTTTTAATGGGCATCAATGTTTTTAACAAAACTTCACTATACTGTTACTAGATAGCGCTGTCTTTAATATTGTAAATATGCATCCCATCCACGAAAGCAGATGACGATTGACGTCATCAGATTCGGCGCGTTTTAATTACAATATAATATAGGTAGTTAAAACTACCTTATGGGAATTATGGGATACCGCGAGGTCTCAGTTCGGGGCGAACCACTAGTATTTAATGATTCATGAACTAATTGGCATTAAAGCCGTAGTCAGAGTTGCTGAGCGTTACTCAATCATCACGTAAAAGATCTTAACGCTTCGTTACTACATAATGTTTTATGCAAATGATTAGTTAATCTGAAGTGCAGCAGTAAATTTTCTTATAATCTTCTTATATAATTAGCTTCTTCTACAATAATATATCTTGTCTTCTATTTACAATATGTACTTACTAGCGACCTGCCCCGTCTTCGCACGGGTAGATCATGCCTAAATGTTGTTTCTGTCATTGGGTCGCATCAGCTCGTTGCGTCGAATACGTGGATTTATTTTCGCGCGCGTTTGTTTTTTTGCCTAAGATATTCATTTAAATTATATGGTGTAAAGGATTATCATAATGTGCATGAATTGCTTATGGTAACTAACGTATTTAAGTTGATAAGGATTAATATTATATCCGTCTAAATAGATTTCTAATTACCGCATTGCACGTATTGACCTTTTTTTTAGAAGTTAAAATAGGCATAGTAAGCTATCCTTAACTAGTGGTTCGCCCCGAACTGAGACCTCGCGGTATCCCATAATTCCCATAAGGTAGTTTTAACTATAGGTATTATATTGTAATTAAAACGCGCCGAATCTGATAACGTCAAAACGTCTAATTATTGTAAATAGAAACGGATTTACTTTTGCAAAAACAACGTGATACTTTTATTGATAATAATTTCCTAATTGAATAACATAATTAGTAATAGACTAAATAAGAATAGCTGACGCAAAACTGTATTTACAATATTAAAGACAGCGCCATCTATTAACAGTATAGTAAAGTTTTGTTAAAAACATTGATGCCCATTAAAACTTAAATAATTTCGTTTCTTTATAATATTTATCTAATCTTAGTATTTGTCGTTCAAGTACAGAATATAACTCAAAATATGTGTAAGTTTCGAGTTTAAAAAAAAAGTGGTTTTAGAGATCTAGCCTCGAATACAATCTCTACTTTGAAAGCCCCCCATTTCGTCAATTTTAAGAAAAAAAAATACTTTTGTACTCTGTTCCAAATTATCTTTAAAATGAGGTACTGCAACCCTATGAAATGCAAAAAAATATATTTTACTTCGCATTCGCTTCTATGAGAGCCCCCCTGAAATAAAGAATTTTATAACTTTTTAAGCCATTTTCGGCTGGAGGCCATCGGTTTACATATCATATCTAAAATTGAAGTAATTACGTTCAGTAATTCAGAAGATATAAGGCTCTGACAGACGGACGGACGGACGGACGGACGGACAAGTGCAAATTCACTCAAGTAAACTCAGAGACCTTCGCTTCGCTCGGTCGAATATTGCCATCGCGAACTTTTCTGTGTATGCCTACTTAGCCCACCATATCTCCACCAAACATTGTTTTGTTATATCTTAAAAGGATTAGGCAGCGTTTTCCATTGAAAACTCGCAGGCGGCTTGACTTTTTCCGACATTTTCAACAACTATCGTCATATTGCAAACAATTTACACAAAACCAAATTATAATATAACCAAATAACCAAAAACAAATTATACACCTAAACCTTCCTAACGAATCACCCTGTCTATTGGTGAAATGGTGAAAACCGCATGAAAATCCGTTGAGAAATTATCCTCGGTACCTCTTAATTTTAACGAATTAATTCTGCAATGTACCCACTGCACGAATATACCCGGCTGTCGACCAGCAGGGAGACGTGGCGAATGCTCGCGAGTCGAATCACATCTCTCGCCAAGAAGTCACTGCGTGATGACTGATGACGCTCTGCCAAGAGTGTTACGACGAAGAAGAAGAATTTATTTCATCATCATCATCATTATCAACCCATCGTCGGCTCACTACTGAGCGAGGTCTCCTCTCAGAGAAGGTTTATAGGCCATAGTCCACCACGCTGGCCCAATGCGAATTGGCGGACTTCACACATCTTCGAGAACATTATAAAGAACTCTCAGATGTGCAGGTTTCCTCACGATGTTTTCCTTCACCGTTAAAGCATGTGATATTTAATTTTTTAAACGCACTTAACTTCGGAAATTCAGAGGTACCCGGGATGGAACCTGCGACCCCCCCCCCCCCCCCCCGAATAGGAGACCACAGTCGTAACCACTAGGCTATCACTGCTTGAATTTATTTCATTAAATTTAATTTTATTGTCAACAGGAGACTTCGCAGAGTTCCGCCGCGCGTTCCCAGAGTGGTGCAGCGAGGCCGGTGCGCAGCATGTGCCGCATCTGCCGCTCATGGGGCTAAGGTTAGAAGAACTTATGCTCTATCTTGCAAGAGACCCACAAAATATATAATCCCCGCGATTTCGTCTACGCGGATTTTTTCTTAAAAACCCGTTTGAGCTCTTTGATTTCCTGGAACATAAGGAGGTCTACATTCGCCCCCGAGATGCAAGTCTCTGTGCCAAATTCCATTGAGATTGGTCCCTAATATCGAGTTATATTTTTACTAATCTTCCCTAAATATTTCCGGGATAATGTAACCTAGTAAATAAACTCAATAGCCCAACGGTTAAAGGTGTGGACTGAAAACTGAATGGTCGCAGGTTCGAATCCTACCCGTTGCACTATTGTCGTGCCCACTCCTAACACAAGCTTTACGCTTATTTGGAGGGGAGAGGAGAATATTAGTCAAGTTCTACTTGGCTGATATTCTTAAAAAAAAAACTTCTACGTGCCCAGGAAAATCTCGTCAAAATTGGTTCAGCCGGTCTGAAGATGAACCCGTATTACAACAGAATATGTAACTTGCTATCATCAAATATTATTATGAGGCAGAGGTAGGCTCAATATTTAAGTAGGTATCTCGCTTAGAGATTCTAACGGAAAAACCTAAAACAGGTCATGACGAGGACAGGATCGTTCATATCCACTGTTCTTGCACAGATTGTTGGTATCGTATAAAATCCGGTTTAGATAGTCGTGTATAGTCTTCACTCTTTCCGTAATGCTAATCATGTATTGTACCTACCAAATTATTGTACCGAGTTACTGACCGAAAACGACTCGAAGTTCCACTGGATTAGTGCTACTTGGTAGAGCTACAGGTTACCAATAGGTGCTTGTACTATTTTTCCAGTACAATATCATCATATAAACATTGCTAATTGCTTTCTTGGCGACAAAAATGGGATACTCTTAAAGCACTATCGCGTAAGAGAGAACGTAATTTTTTAACAGACATTATAAAAATAAATAGTCTACGCGTACATATATTTCTCGTCGGTCACCGGTTTCGTCGAAATTCGTTACAGTTCACGCATAACTATTTAATGACTGAACAGTGAACCAATTCGAATCCCCAACAAAAAATAGGGATGTTATAAGTTTGTCTGTCTATTACCTTGTAGCTCCCCAACAAATGCACCGATTTTGATGCGGTTTTTTCTCTTTGAAAGCTAACGTGATCGAGATGGTTCTTGACTATAATTTGTGAAGATCTGTTCAGGCGTTTGAAGATCATTAGCTCATTTCCTATTTGATTAAAGGGTCTTACAGATTTTCACAGCTGCGATTAATTTGACATTTGGTGTACTCTTACTTTGGATTACTCCAAGCATGGTAACCTTGAGCTGATGCTGCAGCGTCAAGTAGTCTGCAGGACAACCAACTAACATACAGACCATTCTAATGAGCTAGGTGTTAGATAAATGATGATCGAGGCTCTTGGCTCGGTGAGTTGGATTTAATGATAAAGCAGAAAACTGGGGAACAGGATGTCTGGTATATGTTACATAGTCCGGCCATAGATTCACATATCGGGGGTGTTGTAAATTTTTAAATTACACTTGCATAAGAAAGCTGTTAAAAAAAACGTTCGCTGATTCAATGCCTATTGCCTATCGCCATTTGCAACCCGATCGAGAGATCACGTTTCACTGGCGTGAGGTTTCTTAGTTTAAAGCCGCTTAAAGTAGCTAATTGCCAGTGCGCAGCTAAACCTGCTATAGACTCATATTAAGAAGCCGATCGGGCTGGGAATTGGGATGTAATTACCGCGGCGAACTAGAAAAACCCGCACGCGTGGGAATATGATTTCATGCGCGTGAGAGTTTTTCCTCGATTCCATTATAGATTCAGAAAAAGCTGCCCAACGATTGAACTAACCGTCCGTCACGACTGGATGCAGATGACAGATGCTATAGATCCACCGCTCGGAACGACCTTGCCGGTCTTGATTATTCTTTGCAAGCGTGTAAACGTGTTTGTGAGAAGTATAAATGTTGATGAATTATTTTGTCTCCTCTCAATCGTACTGATGATAGAATGAAACGCCGCCATAACAGGATATTTATATTGCTATTTGCTAATAAGTAGATATTACGAGATTTGTAGGTAATAATTACTTTCACTGTGTAAGAAATTGATAATATGGCATTTCGATGTCTAGACTCCGTAGAGCATACTTCCGGCATTTAATTAGAGTTTGCTTTGAGTGTTTCTCAAGCAACCGTCGTGTGATTACCACATACAGAGTGATTGCTTTCGCGTTACGTCCGTTTTCCGTAAGCAAAACCAGTATCAGCTTATTAAAGTATAATAAAAATTTATATTAGTTTTCTTGGGATAGTAGGTAGGTATTGCATTGGGCAAACAGCACAGTTGGTGAAAATAAACATCCATGACCAAACTAATCTACCTACCTACTAAATGATACTTCCGGGCACAGATTCCTCTCAAATGGGAAGGGTTTAGGCCATAATCCACCATCCTGGTGCGGATTGGCTTCACGCAACTTTCCTCATGATATTTTCCTTCACCATTTTATTTTGTTCTTAGATCTTTAGATCTGTTATTTTGTATCGTCATGTTCATAGTTATATTAGTAGTAACTACTAACTAATAAACGAATCTTCGAACACCGAGAACGTTGAGTAAATAAGCAAGACGTAATGGAATTCTCTGTAACCACACGAAAGATAGTCTTGAACTATATAGAAAGATTAGTCTTGAACTCTAGGTAGTGAACCGTATACCTAAATGATGAATTAGGTAGGTATATTATGTACCAAATATTTCATTGCTTCATACATTAAACTGGCTGGTTCCAGAGATAATAATTTGTACACACTTGTCTCAATGAAGGTTACCACGCAGTTCGTTACGCCAATGTCAGATACCTAGTTCATTCATAAGTTATGAATAAATTGCGATAAGTTCTTATAATTTTCTGTTCGGTAGTTTGCTGTTTTCTTTGTTTGTTCAACAAGTTATAAGTTTTGTACTAAGTATAAGTTTCTATCTAGACTCCCTTTTGTTGACAAACAAATTAAATTATATATTTTTTGTTACAATGTTAAATCCATCAAAAATAAGTGCTGTTTGTATGTCGTTGGAAGTTACAAAATCATACATCATAAATCATAATTCATAACTTTTAAGTATAATATAACATTTGAGTATAATACTGCACGCCTTATAGAAGACGTTTATGATTATACCTCGTAACATAATTAATAATTATTTAAATAAAACCGTACAAGGCGAGTCACATCCGCGCACCAAGGGTTCCGTATCTTTTGTGTATAAAACACATACACAAAAGATATTCGGTCAGATTATTCCATTACCTCAATACAAGTTCTTTAGTGTAATGGATTATTGCCGATTTCTATATAAACTGCTAGATAGAAATATCGTGTAAATTTTCACGTAATGTAACTGACTTAAGCCTCGTTCTATCCATTTAAGATTTGTTGACTATTCAAACTTGCAGATATAAGGAGTGCAACGATATTTTTTATGAAATAAATAGGTTTAAAACTTCACCGCCTCAAAGAAATTAATGTAAGTAAATAAAGAATATGAAAATTTTATAATATTAATAGTAACCGAAGTCCTTTCTAATTATGATAGGTACCTAACTAAGTACCTACATTTGATCCAATCATCCAACTTTTAAACGGACCTCCCCCATTCGGCCTCTTTCGCAATGAAAATAAAAATATTGAAAATAAATTTCCAAATGGAATAGTTAATTTAAAGTTATTAAAAATATATATTATATTTGATTTCGATACAATTTGTAAATAGTTCCTAGATCCTTTATTACATTGCGTTATTACGTTACAGAATCCTAAAAATGGTTAATGACTAATGTATTTAAACTCATTCACATCATATTCGTGCTTGTGTGGCCGCTACACCCGGCCGTCGCCTCATTAATGACTCAATAATGAGGTGTTCACGGTTAGCTAACTGAGTTACACAGCATTGCATTAGACTTTGAGAAACGCAAGTCGCGCCTTCAATGGCGGCCGCTCCATTCATACGTCAGCCTGACTCCGTGTACGCGGAAGTGGAACCGTTCGCATTCAGTTTTTCGTTTCTCAAGGCAAAATCGCGCTTGTAATCAGTTCATTTACGAGCGGTAATGGTACGACAGCGTAAAAATTGCATTCTCGAGTTTCCATCAATGAACTGCCGTTGACGTCACTGAATAATTCCTTTCTTTCAGCTTGTTTCGTAAAAAAAGCAACTATTGTTTCGTGCCTTTGATCAGTTTTCCACCCACGCGGCTCCCCTACGGCATCGCTTTTCTCTCTATAAATAGCATTAGGTGTACCGAAATGGTGTGGGTTCCTAAACGCCTACGCTGTGCGAGGCGAAGAGACTTGTTAAAACCAAGGACGGGCGTATTCAAATAACTCATTTACCTAATGCTAATAGGTACTAAATGTTTCACCTGAATTTTGAATTTTGTTAGATGCGCTGGATTATTTTTTTTTGCTATTCGTAATTGCGTACTCTATGCTATCGATAAGGGCCTGAGCAGAAAAGTGACTATTGTCCGCAGATGTCAGTACTCCATCGTCCCATTACTACTATAAAAATAGTCGTCGTTCTATTAGTCCCTCGTATGCTTTATTCATTGCAGTTGTAAGCGACCTATTTTGACGAACTTTAACGCCGAGGACTGTCCCTCGTCTGCTCTGGCTCTAATGGTTTGGGCTAAGATTGGTTGCGTATCCATTTAATAATATACACTTTTTTTAACCCTTCTATAATATGTGATTTTGTTGTGATGTGAGTTTTATCAGTTTGGTAATTCTAATCATTTGCTGTTCTTTCAAACATAATGGCAAAATCTCGCGAAATTGGTTTCAAATCTTTTCTTCTGCTATCATTTCTCATCCGTTGCACGCATTTCCGATGCAACAAAGCGACTCTTATCTTTTTGTGATGTTGCATGGCCGGCATGTTAACAGTAGGTAGGTAGGTAGGTAGACAGTAGTAGGTATTAGGACAGTCGACAGACCCTATCGAAGTGCTTTGTCTGAATTTTTTTCGGATTAGCCAGGCGAGTCAAACAACAAAAATTGTGTCGGCAGACAATTAGGAATTTTTATTAAGAGTCCGATATACGCCGTTGACCTTGCTCGATTGGGCGTTACCGATGAAAATGCCCCGCGCCAGCCGCCCGCACCTCACAATAATTACGCGCAGCGCGGAGTACCTATTTTGTCCGTCGCATCGCAACAAGCGGTCGTTCGCCACAAATACAGGGGTCTTCAACCTTTTTGATTTCAAGGGCCGCTAATTGAATTAAAGTTTAAAATAATTAAGAATTAATGATAATTTACGAAATAATAATCATTACTTAACTATAATATCTAGGTATTTGTAAGTAAAATATGTACACAACATAATATACACTAATATTATAAAGAGGTACGATATTTTTGTTTGTTTGTTTGTACCGAATAGGCTCTGTAACTAATTGGCCGATTTTAACCATTTTTTCACCAATAGAAAGCTAAGTTATCAGGAAGTAACATAGACTATAATTTATTTTCAAAAAATTAGAGATACTTAAGAAAATTGCAATAATGTAACCCAAAGTAGCAAAATTTTGCCTATAAAATGCATTATTTGGTGTGTGCTGAGAAAACTATTGATACATAAAAATTATGTAGTACATGATCAAAGTACTCATTATTCTCTAAAAAAAAGTCCCTGAAGGAATACATCTAACTGTCATATTTAAGTCACAATAGTAGGTTTTGTGGTCTAAAATTTAATTAGATCGCCATTATTATCGTAGTTTTAATTCTCCCTTACTAATACATAATATATGATCAAACGAACTTACCTGTACGTGAAGTTCGATCATTATTATATCAGTCGCTTCATTCGAAGATATAAAATTTATCAAGTAGTCCCTTTGACCTACAAGCAACGACGCACGCTTTAGATACTTCTTATTTTAGTATAATGACAAAACTATCCCACTATACTATCCCCACTCCTCCACCTGTTTACTTGTTCACCATTCTTTCGTCATTTTTTTTAGAGATGTGTTCTTGCAAAAAATACTTTTCGGGATGGGTGGGTAGGGTTATTATATCTTCGAATGAAGCGACTCATATAATAATGATCGAACTTCACGTACAGGTAATTTCGTTTGATCATATATTATATTTCGTCGCTTCATTCTTCAGATATAAAATTTACCAAGTAGATGTTTAGAGATCTAAATTTTTGCAAGAATTGTATCTACAAGTATATGTATGTATTATAAAGTATGGAAGAATAAATTAGCAAATAATTTGTTATTATTACAAATTATACAACATTAGGTTAAAAGAATCAACAAATATAAAGTAAGTGAATACATTCGTAATTTTCAGAGCATATTGCTTTGGCAAATTGATTGTTACTAACTATATTTAATTTGTAAAATCTCGCAAAAGTATGAGAATTTGAACATCCAGCCGTTTTGCGTATTGTGTCGATGCATACACCTATGGAACTGGCTTTTGAGGTGGGTGTCGTGTGCTATGCGCTCTAAAAGTGGCTACGTCTACACCGCTTTCTGACAACACCAACTTTATCCAACGACTTATGGTTTGAGAGGTGGCATTTTTGTAGGGCCGTCTAGTTGTAATAATAAGTTTCGTACAGTTTTCGTTACGAAGCTTTTCGGTGCAAGACATATAGTCCAAAAGCACAGTAGCCGGGCAGATACTGAATTTTTCCTTGAAAAACGGCAAGAATAGAAGGGGCTGTTCTAGCCCTGGAGCAGACATTTTTATTATATCCGTTATTGTTATGTTAATGCCATTGGACAAGACTTAGGATACTACTAAGTTTTATGAGTGATAGGGTTTGAACTCTTTGGGCCATGCACAAAGCCAACAAAGCTTCCACTTTCTTAGTCAGTTTTCCAAGACTAAGTGTTGTATTAGGGTACCAATCTGTGATATGATTGAGAACTAGTTTAGGATCCCATGTATATGTGTACTTGGGAGTGGTTGGTTTGAGTTTGAAAGCTCCTTTAAGGACTTACACACTCATCAGAACCTATAATTATTTTTACCTTATAATAAGGAGAGAGCTGACCTGTGTGTATTAAGTGATCCATAACTAGCTCCTTTTATAAATTCTTGCATTAAATATGAAATAACCTGAGCCACTGTACTTTTATAGCTATCTGAATTGTTTCCTTGACAAAAATTCCACCAAAGGTTTACATTATATTGTTTTTGGTGTTATCAAAAGAGATGCAAGCATTAGATCTATGGAGTCCGCCGGTAAACCTTTTCTATTTTGCAGCATAGTTTTAATTAAATTATAAGACTTACTGTCGTCCGACTCCGATATAATCCGACGTCTTCCTTGTCATTTTCTTGATTATAATTATTTTTTTTAATATGTTATTTTTTCTTCTGCTGACCGCTTCGGCATGATTATATTATCTTGAATTGAAGTTCACTAATATATTCACTTAAAATTCATTTATACGTCCGATCGTTGCTACGCACGAAAAAGGAATGACGAAAGAATGGTGAACAGGTAAACAGGTGGAGGAGTGGGGATACTATAGTGGGAGAATTTTGTCATTATACTAAAATAAGAAGTATCTAAAGCGTGCGTCGTTGCTTGTAGGTCAAAGGGACTAGTTGGTAAATTTTATATCTGAAGAATGAAGCGACGAAATATTATTATTATAAATATAAATATAATTATTATAAGTTAATTCCTAGCTCTTAATTTTTTAATTTGCAATGTTAATTTGATAATAATTTTGTTTATCTTTTGTTTGTAATTCTAATAAGTTTTCTATTCCTAGTTCTTAGTTCCTGTTTTAATTATTATAAATGCGAAGGTGTGTTTTTCTTGGTTTGTCTGTCAATCACGCTGCAACAAAGCTACGGATTGACGTGATTTTTGGATAGGTATAGTTGAGAACCTGGAATGTGACATAGGCATCCCGGAAAATCAAAGAGTTCCCGCGGGATTTTAAAAACTAAATCCACGCGGACGAAAATCCACGCGGACGAAGTCGCGGGCATCAGCCAGTATATAATAAAGATAAAATTTAGAGAAATTAGTGTAAATTTGTGTGTGTAGCAGTGTAGTATTTTTAATTTTACGAATTGCACAATAGCTAAAGTAAAATAAAAAACAATTATGGATTGAAACTTATAATGCACACAGTAACAAAATTAATAACAATAATAACAAATTATTATGTACAGCCTTATAATAAGATACCTACCTATAATATACACACTAAAAAAGAATTAATATTTACACTCACAAATAATCCCGCCTACTATTATGAAACGCTAAAATTATACAATATTTTGCAAATTGATCTGCCACTATTGAAAGTCGAAAGTACCTACTGTTAGGGCTGAAAAGTGCACAGGTCCACTCAGCACAACGTCTCGTCCCGCACTGATTTATCGGGCGACAGAGGGGTTGTCCGCGCGAATTGCGAGTATCGATTACGGAAAAAAATCGTTACAAGTAATTAGAAAAGTTATTTACAAAAATAAGCAGAAGGCTACATTGATATTGTATTATTAAATATTATGAGGGCAACAAAAAATTTTTGTGATTGATAGTTTAGGAGTAAAACGGTAATAAGTTCAAAAACAGAGGCTACTTTGCGTATTTATTTATGATATTTCAAATTTTTTTTTAATTTTTTGGAGTAGAAGACGACATTCCATATATAGTATAGATTAACATATATTTTTTCCAAATCTTTCTCGATAATGATTACGGAGAAAAAAGGTTTTAATTAAGCGCAAGTCACATATATCCACACCTTAAGGACGTATAGTTACCATCGATGAACGTTACACGTTACGAAACATTTTGGTTGCCTGCACTTTTCAGTCGCGAAATCGTAAATTCAAATTCAAAATCATTTCAAATTCAAATTCAAATTCAAATTCAAAATCATTTATTTCATGTAGGCCAACCTGTGGCGCTTATGACAAGTCATGACTCTACCACCGGTTCGGAAAGCGGATTCTGCTGAGAAGAACCGGCAAGAAACTCAGCAGTTGCTCTTTTCAAAATTACACATTTTACAATATTTTTTGTAGGTAATATGTATTTACATTTTAATAACTTTTTATAATATCTTGTGGGCAGCTGGATGCCATGCCGATTTACCCCATGCAACTTGTTAGAATAGAATATTTCCAACAATACGATGATATAATATTTATAGAACAACTCCAAAAATACATAAGTACAATATTCAATACATGTCAAGACTGGCAGACCAGCAGCCCCGCTTCCGACGGTGGCACCCGTTCACGAGCATGACGCATGATCCAGCCATTGCTTCGCTCAAGCTTCGTAGCAGTAGAATTACATTTATATGGATAGAAGATGCATGTTTATGGTTAAATGTGTACGATATAGGACTTACACAGGCAGTTTCACTATGGTTTCGCTGCCACCAAATCGCTGCTAGCGAAACTGCTTGTATTTGTAATGTACAATGTACATATTCGACTTTGCATCTCTAGGTATGTGAAAACTAATCTTTTATGCTTTGGGCAGAGGATAGAAAATTCAGATGAGCAAGACTGCCGATGCCAGAGTACTTGACCGATAATGTTGCTTGGTTCAAGGAGCACAGTTCGCATTCAAACAGAAGTGAAGCCATGGCGAAAATGCCTGTAGTAAAATGTATACAACGAACGTATACCCTGCCTTTATACCTACTTAGGTACTTACCAGAATATTCAAAAGGATAACACCTCTTATCAAATTACAATGTTAGCTTATCTTGCGATAGGTCTCGTGCGTACAAATATTTTAAAATGTTGTTGAGTCATTCGCGCTGATAAATTTTATTCACTTTCACCATTACAGTGTCGTTGATAAGCCAAGATCCTGCGGTGAGTCGGAGGATATCTCCGTGACGTCAGCGCGCTGGCGCCTGACGTCAAACCAAGTCTTGAGGTCGCGTGACTTCATTCACAAATTCGTCCCATCGCCCCGTGAACACGTGTCCTTTTATATCTACAGTCTACACTTATAAATTTATTAAATGAATAAACAGCGTATACAGAGATTCGTCATGCTTTAGTATAAATACGTGGTTTCTAAAAGTGTAGTAATGTATAAAGATTTCCGGGTGTACCTAAAGTATTTTGTTTACGCAGAGATCTATAGTGATTTCATTATTTTATACAAATCATTTTACTCATGACTTCGTCTGTGCGGTTTTTTTAAGATCCCGGGGAACCCTTTAAATTCAATGCAAGCTATCCTTGTTCCAAATTTCGTCAGGACCTTAGGATCAGCGGTTATAGGCTGAAATTGTAATAAAAATACAAAAAAATTTTTTGTTATGAATATATCAAATCGTCAGCGTACAATATGTTTATGATTATGACTAACGTAACCTTACCCGATAGCCGAATGTCACATTACACAGCTTTCTAATGGTCACTGAACTGTTCAGGCTTATTGTTTTTATTCAATACGACTCCAAATTACTTCAAGGTCGTCGTTCGCGGTTCGACGTTCATTCACTAGTTTAGAGACTGGTGATTCGACAGTAATTGTAGTGAAGCAAACTTGTGAAATTCCGTTCAAGAGTGACTAAAAGTATAATCAAAATAAAATTATTTTTAAAATTACCTTGCAACTTGTCAAAAATAATAACTTACACTTTGAAAATAGTGTCTGATTTAATTTGGTTATTTATTGGCGATCCCCTGCCCCCCGGGGACCTCCTCTGGCATGGCCCACTCACATTCTCAACCAGTTCGTTCAATTTCGATGCATTATTGAAACCTTCTGCCGGCTTGAAGCCGATGGTGATATTTATTTTCTAAAACGACACGCGATCGAAAATGTAATATATTTGTATAATTTGATCTCATTTTAAATACATATTATACTTAATTATGTATAGCTTAATCATATAAGTAGATATAATAATCATAGATACTAATCATACTAACAACTTTTGAACAGATAATGGTAAGGTTAAATGGCTTTTTATTTTTATTTAGTTTATTTATGTAATATAGCTTGGAACCAAGAAGCTTATTAAAGTCTCAATAAATGTTAGGACCATAGCAAATAATTGCCTTAATTATAAAAGTGCTACCTATATATTTTACAAAAGTAATGACTGGAACTTCGATTGAGTTCTACAGTAAAGCATAGAGACCTACCTACTACCTAGTCAATAGAGTCGCCTAACTCGAGTCGAGTAAAAAACTCACTCAAACTTCAATAAATTCATAATCATTGATCATGAATACGAGCCGAAAGTTTCTGAAGTTGCCTATAAGCTAATCAATCCATTTTTAAAACAATTTTTTCGGTCTTCGTAGTAACTATTAAGTAATAATCTTGTCTAGCATAACATTATATTTATTTACTGTTGCACCCGATGCAACATCGCAAAGTAACGTCCAGACGATAGGTACCTTCAGAACATAATTCAACCATCACGAGGCCAGCTCAATCCTTTGTCCGGTCAACTTAACTCGTTAAAGTCCTGACAGGACGCGAACCAGTAAGTCAGCCATTAAAAAAGCGTCTCTTGCAGGCGGTCATTGGCTGCGGCCTGCGGCCTGCGGGTCGGCGGGCCGCATTCCTGTGCGCGAGCGCAACGCACGTTGCCGCACGCCCACATGCGCCGCCTGACCGCCTAATGCCTATACAGCATAGCCTACTCGACGCTAACCGACTGGCTCGTAACAGTTTCTGGATCGCCCTGGCCCCGGCCGTTTCACAAGCTCTCCGCCTCGGCCGCTTTATAGCCGCCAGTCGCCACCGACGCATATAGAACTCGTTCATTAATAACGCGACCGGCCGTGTCACGGCTTCCGGCGGCTCTGCGCTCGCCTCCATTCAAATACAAATTGGATTCGTACGAAGTAGTTGTTATTTTATTATTATTACACAATGCTTTCGATGACGCGATATTATATCGCTCGATCTCGCTGCCTACATGGTTTACGAAGGCGAGGAGCGTTTATTTATGGTATATGAATAAACAAGTGAGGTCGCAAAAAAAACAGGCTCTCTCACCCACATAGAAATCGAACGAAATAGCTCTGTTGTCATTATCGGATCAGCTAGAATGGCGTGGTGCGTGGGCGAGCTCCCCTGAATGGACGTGTCGATGTCGGCCACTGTATGCCGGGTCGCCCACTCGGCCGCGGCCTACGCGCGCCGATCTACGCGTACCCACTACCTACCTACCGGCTACCATCGCTGCCGTAGCTACTTGCACGATGCAGCCTACACTAGATATTCCACTGGCCGTTTACTTAATGCTAGTATTATTCTTAATGTTATGAAAAAACAAGTACCTACCCACTCGATTCTACTCCACACGGCATTTATGATAATAGAATCAGCATAGAATCTCTGATAGTGCAAATCGCAAAATGCGTAGACAGTTGAATTATTATAAAAAATAAAACTAGAAATTGAATTTTGTCTACATTTTTGCCAAGTAATTATTTTGGTAATATACTTAAACTAGCTGATGCCCGCGACTTTGTCCGTGTGGATTTAGTTTTTAAAGTCCCTCGGGAACTCCTTGATTTTCCGGGATAAAAAGTAGCCTAGATGTTGACCCGAGTAATAAGCTACCACGGTATAAAATTTTGTAGAAATCTGTGCGGTAGTTTTTACGTGAAAGAAGGACAAACAAACAGACAGACAAACAGACAAAAAAAAAATTAGCTTCTGTTTTGATATCTGTATCTTGAACACAATTAGAAGCAAAAACCCTTTTTTGAATCTATTTCATGTACAGAATTGGTTTCGTTTCTGTTTTATTATATGTATAGATATAGATTATTAATTGCTGAATGAGGAGTATGTTAGTTAATTGATGATGACGGCAAATAAAACATTTTACTCATTAATGAAGCAAAGGATTGAATGTTTTTAACTCCATAATAATTAGATAACATAGAGACAGTTTTCATTACAACTGAATGGCGTCGACTCGAGACCATAGAGTCGAGGGCAAATCCGGGGAAATTTCGCGTGGGAGCAGACGCGTTGGCGTCGCGAAGAGCCGAGGTTGAGTGGCGAGGGGCGAGGGGCGGGGAGCGAGAGGGTGTCGGAGTAAGGCCACGCTGTGTGGGCGGCCATTGATCCGCGGGGGAGGTGAATGGTGAACCCGGCCTCACCCTCCGGGCCACCCTGCGGGCGCGGGCCGCGCTCGATCTCCGCGGAGCGCGGGCCGCCTCTCCCCCGGCGGGCGGTCTCGGCTTCTGCACAAAATCGGTGGCTTACAACCTTTACCTATTAATCTAATTGTGCCAATTGTCATATTATTACATCCAAACTGACATCGATTACAACTTTGCAGAAAACCATCTTCCCTGTTGGAAAATATTGGATAGAACTGGCCTATGAAACTAACACCGTAAAGCACATTAGACTATTTAAGTTTTATTTGACTTAAGAGTTAGAACCACGACGTTAGAAGCATGACGGTCCGGGATTATCATGCTTTTAATTTTTATTCAGCAAAATGAGCAAAACAAGGAGAAAATGGACAAAGTAATCACTTCTCATAATTGTTGTACCTAAATCATTCTTACTTTTATAAATGTGAAATTGTGTTAGTTTGTTGGTTTGTCCTTCAATCACGCAACAACGGAGCAACGGATTAATGTGATTTTTTGCACGGGTAGGTATTGTTGAGGACCTTGAGAGTGGAAACACCGCGGGGTTGATATTTGCAGATTTCAACGGCGGCGTTGTGTTTTTGTTATAACTTATAAAACCTCACGGACGCAATAAACCAGACGGTCAGATGATCTTTTATATCATATTAAAGAAATGACTGAACGTTTCCAGATCGCTCCGTATATCGGGGTCGGGGTGCGACGACGCGCTGTCGTCGGGCTCGTCGTCGGAGTGCGAGGACGCGCACGCGCACGCGCCGCAGGAGTTCCCCGTCGAGATCCTGCCCAACCTGTACCTCGGCAACTCCGCCAACAGCGAGGACTGCGAGGCGCTCGCCACACACAATATCAAGGTGACTGCTTAGGCCCGAATTAGACGGTGCCTCGTTCATCGTTTCGTTGCGAAAATTTTTACGAAAATGAACCGTCTTAATTCGCCCTAAGGGTGAATTTTCTGCGGAAAATTTTTCGAGATTTTTGCTTTCATTTTCAAGGGTCATCGGCCATCCGTCTATATTCGCCCTTAGGACAAAGGGCCTTAGGGTTCATTTTCGCAATAATGGACGATGAACGAGGCACCGTTTAATAGCGGCCTTAGGCTCGCATGCATCGCAGGCTTCGCAAGACTGATTCGAATTCAGATTTAGAGCCCCATTGGTTAAAGGTACAGACTGAAAACTGAAAGATCGACGACTCAATCCGCACCGCACCCGTTGCACTATTTTGTGAAGGGAGAGGGAAGTTTTAGTCAAGTTAAGTTTGGCAAATATTCTTTGAATCTAATGGTGTATTTAAAGTGAAACGGCAATGAGCGGGGCACATGGCCCGAAGAACCGATGGGTGATTGGGTTTCAAGGTGCTGGATTGGCGACCCCGCACCGGAAAGCTCAGCATTGGGTCATCCCCACTAGATGGCCGAACGCTCTCAGACGAGTTGCGGCACAGAATTGTGTTTTTAGCGATCATTACGTCTAGCAATGGACCTCTATTGATTGCGATGATAAACCTATTGGATTATTTGATTTCATCTATATTTTATTTATATACTAGCTGATGCCCGCGACTTCGTCCGCATGGATTTAGTTTTTAAAAATCCCGCGGGAACTCTTTCATTATCCGAGATAAAAAGTAGCTCTCCCGGTCTGAGGAACCACTACTACATCCATTACTATACGCATGCAAAAAATCGCATCAATCCGCTGTTCTGTTGCGACGTGATTGAAGGACAAACCAACAAACAAACACACTTTCGCATTTATAATATCAGTAATGATTCATTATAACACTTTTTATAATTGTCAAATTTTTTACCATACTTAACCAAAGACAAAATTACGTTTAGCTGTCATTTACGTTTTGTTATTCCACTGTCATATGCGTTTTGTTATTCCATGTCAGATGCGTTTTTCTTATAGCGACATGACGGAAACGCGGTCGAACGGGATAAAAAGTATCCTATGTCCGTCTCCTGGTTCTAAGCTACCTCTCCACCAATTTTCAGCCAAATCGGTTCATCCGTCCTTGAGTTATAAATAGTGTAACTAACACCACTTTCTTTTTTATATATAAAGATTTTTATTATTATTAAGCAATAAAATATCACTGCTTGTTCTCAAAAGTGTATGAAGTCTACCAATTTGTATAAGTCAACTTAAAACTCTTTGAGGAGACCTGCGCTTAGGAGTGAGCCATTCATTGGTTGCAGATGATGATGATGATATTTCCGTTTCCAGTACGTGCTGAACGTGACGCCGGATCTGCCCAACACGTTCGAGGCGGAAGGCTGCGGCATCAACTATCTGAAGATACCAATTGCTGACCACTGGAGCCAAAATCTCGCCGTACATTTTCCTCAGGCTATCCGCTTTATTGGTTAGTAGATATTTCAATCGCTTGCTCACAACTCATGTTAAAGATTTACTACTAGAGTCTTACTCTCAACTTAAATTCTTTTCAAATGTGATTAAAAAAAGATGTCCAGCTAGAACTACCACTGTTTTAATTTGCTTTAGTATGGATATATATTATTAGGATTATAAGCAGTGATAGCCTAGTGGTTAGGGCTGTGGTTTCCTATTCGGGGGGTCGCAGGTGCGGTGCAAACCTCTGACTTTTCGGAGTCAAGTGCGTTTAAGCAATTAAATATCACTTGCTTCAACGGTGAAGGAAAACATCGTGAGGAAACTTGCAAACCTGAGAGTTCTTCATAATGTGCTTGAAGGTGTGTGAAGTCCGCCAATTCGCATTGGGCCAGCGTGGTTGACTATAACCCTTCTCTGAGAGGAGACCTGCGCTCGGTAGTGAGCCGTTGATGGGTTGCTAATGATGATGAATGATGAGTAAGGATTCATGTGTGGCTATTTCTGGACAAATCATTCCCTCCTTGTTGTTTGGAAATATTATTTTTGATGAAAATAAAAAATCCCCTATGAAAGGAAATGCTTTCTTTTTAGATTAGCTTCCGCATGCAAGCTTTTTCTATAATTAAGAATAGTACAGCATTTGAACGGGCTTTTATTTGACTTTATTTGAGAATGTTTGCACTACATTGCGAATTGCTTGCACGCATGCCGCGTCCATGTCCCCGTTGTGTTCGTTGTAATCGGTACGCGTGGCGTTCCCGCTGTCGCGCAGAGGAGGCGATGTCGGCGCGCTGCGGCGTGCTGGTGCACTGCGTGGCGGGCGTGTCGCGCTCGGTGACGGTGACGCTGGCCTACCTCATGCAGCGGCACCGCCTGTGCCTGCGCGACGCCTTCGAGCTGGTGCGCAGCCGCAAGACAGACATCGCGCCCAACTTCCACTTCATGCGCCAGCTGCACTCCTTCGAGCGCGACCTCGGCCTGCACGAGCACAGCGCCAGCCTGCCCAAGGTCTGCCTCGCTACCTGATGTAATGTCTCACCTGTTCACGTCTTATCGCGCTCGCCTTGCGGTAAGCATACGTCACGGGACCTTCCGCCAACTTCGAAAACTATGACGTCAACAAACGGACTGAAACACATTTTCATCAAACATTTACTAAAACGTGCATTTTTAGTAGAGATGAAACGGATATCCGTTAACTATCCGGTATCCGGCCTATCGGGCCTTGTTTTCACTATTCGGCCGGATACCGGATAGTATGATTTACCATCCGGTATCCGGCAGGATACCGGATAGTGAATTTTAAAAATATTACTATACTTTGGGTAAATTATACAAAATAATAAGTTATTGACAGTGTTGTTTATTTTTATAATCGCACTTAAAAACATATTGTGTTATAAAAATTTAGTACTCAAAATTAACAAGTGGCAAATTGTGGTGAATGAATACCTCCGCATTTGTTGGTAAGAGTCGACTCCGCTTAGCTTCGTATACCAGACCAGCTTCCGAAAATACCGATCTCGTTCATGACGCCTGTATTCAAAATTTCAAATCAACTGATCGCGATATGTAAAGAGCCGAAGCTCCGGCCTCGTAGCTTGCCGAATATCCGTTATCCGGTATCCGGCCAAACCACTATCCGTTTCATCTCTAATTTTTAGGGTTCCGTACCCAAAGGATGCCAACGGGAGTCGGGACCCTATCACTAAGTCTCCGCTGGCCGTCTGTCCGTCCGTCCGTCCGCCTGTCAGCGGGCTGTATCTCGTAAACCGTAATAGGTAGACGGTTGAAATTTTCACAGTGTGTATTTCTATTGCTGCTATAACAACAAATTATAAAAATAAAATTAAATTAAAAAATAGAGTTGAAATAAAATTTCATACCCAATTTAAAATACATTTCAATGTTTCTTGCAAATAAATATACATTTCAATTTCAATAAAATTAATTTAATAATTTTATTTTATTTACTTAAAGTAATAAAAAAGGTAGATAATGTGGGTGTTTTATTGAGATATTTTATGATTTGTAAAAATTGGTGAAAAAACACAGATTTTTGCTAACAAAACTGTTTATTTTCAATTGAGGGTAGTTTTTTTTCTAAATTTTCATTTGATGAGAACGCCCAATTACTTCCAATCATGAATGCGTTTGATTCATCGTGATAGATCATTCAGTTTAAATGTTATACCGTATTATTTACACCCTTTTTTTTTTAAATAAAAATTCCATAAAAATATAAAAAGAATTTAGATTTTTTTTAAAACGTTTTCCGTCGATAACATTAAGCATAGTTTCCCTCATTTTAATATGTCTACACAATATGAAGACTAACACTGTATATGCTAATTTAGAATAGAATAATAGAATAGAAAATACTTTATTGCACAACAAGAAACAATGGTTGAAATACAACAAAAGAAAATAAGTACAAGGTGCAAAGGCGGCCTTATTGCAAAAGCAATCTCTTCCAGGCAACCCTTGTCTGGAGAGGAAAACGCCAAAGAAAATGGGATAGTGCAAGCTAAGATCGAGGAAACTTATAAACATTATAGACTATTATTATTATTATTATAGACTATAGTAAAATAAATAATATGACATAATATAATGCAATAGATAAATATAATATTACATGTATATCATACATAACAAAAACAATTTAGTACTATGTAAGAACTAAGATATCTAAATATGTATCAAGTTTAAAAAAAAGTGATTTGGCCATATGTACGGAACCCTAAATGAGCGAGGCCCGACTAGCATTTGACCGATTTTTTAAATGTTTCACGCCATGACGCATATATGTATGATTAAGTTAAGATGTTTTAAAATAGCAGGAAGGTCCTGTAACGTATGCTACGATTTTAGCCATATTTCTCAGATTTACTAGTAAAAAAACTAAAATACTTAAGAGAACTCTATTAAAAGTTAAGACAGTCTTAGAATAAGTAGAAATTCCATATCCTTGCCCCTTAACTCTTTCAAACGGGAGTATTCAAAAGCTATAGTTTGAATCAGCTCGGCAGCCCTTGGCTGCGGCCTGCGAGTAGCGCGTGTAAGGCAGTGGTTGAGCGGTGTGTGTGTGGCAGGTGCTGGAGGCGCTGGGCGTGCGCGGCGCGGGCGGCGCGGGCGGCGCGGCGCCGGCGTGCGGCTGCGCGGCGCGCGCGTGCGCGCTGTGCGGCGTGTCGCCCGACTCCGGCATCGAGTTCGACCGCTGGAGCGCCGCGCGGGACACGCCGCAATGACAGTTCTTCTCGCCCGCGACCTCCCGCGGCCCGCGCTGAGCGCCGACCCCGACCCGCACCCGCACCCCTCCCGCACCCTGCCGCACCCGCACCGACCACGGATACCGAATGTATGTACAAAAGATGATGGGTGTGCTAGTTATAGTACAAAATACGCGTGATGTTGTTACGTTCTGTAGAATGTCAGTGTGAAGGCCGTTATGTAGTACAGCGTAGCGCCGACCGCGCGGCCGCGGCACGTCGCCAGCATAGTTCACGCACGCCCAGACCGAGTCGCTCGCGACGGACACGCACCTAGTTGTAGCACCTGCGATGTGGCGAAGGAAAATTTAATCTGTCTAGTGCCACGGTTATTATAGTCCTAAGAAAAATTCTATAATTAGTAAAAATATTGAATGTACTTTATTAAGTATTAATTGTTAAGTCGTTTTTATAAGTTTGATATAAAATTTAATATACTATCATTATATATCCTTAGGCTAATGAATGACACACGACTCGAAATGCATTCCCGAAATATCTTCCACTGCAATTGTTCGCAAGCCACATTAAAGTTTATGTAGTTTGTATTGCTGCTCCGTCGCGCCTCCACGATGGATCGCTGATCGTATTACTGTTTCCTCTGTGAGGACGCATTTGTACCTACTGTCGCAGACGGTTGATTGACTTATTTTATTTGCATTAGAACATACATTATAATATTATTTAACTACGATAGAGTACAATACTATATTAAGACAGGGCTTCTAATGATGATTCTTCCATTGTTGTTATGCATAATAGGTATGCTGTCGATACTTCATACGCTGTTTGCGTATTTTACTATTATTATAATTATATTCGTGGACGAAAATCATATTTACTATAATAAATAATTAATAGATATTATATTGGGTTGTAGCAGATGTTACTTGGCGGAAGTCAATGATACACAAGGACTAACATTATCTTGTTACAATATGCCATATTGTTTTGACAGCGCACATCCGACAAATTCGTAAGGACGATCTAACCCCCAGTTACTGCTAAACCTACTGCATATTTTACTTTTATAATTATTTATTAAGAGTATATTTATAGTTAATTATATAAATAAATAAAAATACACTGCTGTTTTATTTTTTAACGACTTTCTGTAATGTGTTAGTTAGCTACATGAAGTTAGGTTCTTCAAATTATTAAGTTTTACAAATCCCGGCCATGTGATGTTAAGAAATATTTTAAAATGTTACGGGGGCATGCTTATAAATGTGTATTTTTATATGAAGTATAACATTTCACACACGTGGCCGACTGCGCCAGTAAAGACGTGATACTTAATTTTATACTGTTTATATATTTCCATTGGCATTTATCTTTTTTAAGTGCTGTTAAATCGTAATTATATTTTTCTATGTGATTGGAATTATGTTTATCGTCTCTTAAGTGTAAATAAAACAAGCTTTAATATTAAGTATGTTATTGTCATATGTAGTAAATTGTTACAAAACAATTGTTCGTAAGTTTGTTGTAGGAATAAGTCTTATATTGAGATGAGATTGAACTTCCTATATTTGATGCCAATTTGTGTTGCATTTATGGATGCAAAACCGCAAGTACCTATTTTAATGGATAACTTACAGATGGAAACAAAAATGTCCGCAGGTGGCTACTTTCTCTATTTAAAATTTAATTTTTTTTTATCTAAAGGTATTATTTTTTATGTATCTAAAGGTTTTTAAAAGTCCCAATGGTGAATAAAATGAAATAAAACTATAAACAAAATCAAAGCAATCTTTTGAAAATTGAAAACATTTAACATAAACTAACTTTTGCCCGCGACTTCGTCTGCGTGAGTTAGGTTATACTATTTTCCGGGGAACGAGGTCACTCTCCTTGCCCTCAACTATACTATACAATTATATAAAAAATATACTTATCGAAATCTGTCAACCCGTTTTCGAGATTTCATACAAATTGAATTTTCTTCATATATTTTTTTTGTGAAATTTTTCGATGTTATAGTTTTTAGTTATTCTGCAATTCGGGGAGGAGACAAATCCAAAAAATCAAAGGCTATAAAATTCTGTCCAGCTGTTTCTTGTGTTATAAATGGTGTAACTAACCCTACTGTTTTAATTAGTTAATTATTTTTTATCGTAAAACATTTTTGTTCCATCTCCTTAACATTGTTAAAATAATATAGTAATAATACAACTTATTTAGCTTTTGGATATTAATAAAATATCTAAGGGAAATGTGAGATCAAATTTTTCTAACGTTTTGTGTACCTACACTGTACAGTACATTTCAGCGGAATTTTGACAATTCTCAGTTGAGGAAAAAATTGGCTGCGGACAGTAATTACTGTTTCCACTCTGTATAAATAACCAATCTATAATATAATACTATATAAGCGTCACTTGTTATAGGCCTCACAGTAATCATTTTCATAATTTTTTGACTATTTAAGTATATTGTATTGATATTTAATTAATTCAAGTATGTAAGGGCTATGGTGATCTAATTATTTTAGCCTTTAGTTGCACGATATACTCGAGTTTTATATTTCTTAACGTAATTTTATGGTAAAATGTATTGCACAAAATCACCAAAGCCATAAAACCTCACAATAATAATTATCGTCTAAATCATCTTGATATAATGCTACAGTGACAACATAAGTTCTTGTACCTGTGCTAGGTAATCAATGACTTCTTGTAACAATTTTTTTATTTGTTAATAATTAACTCATGGTAATTTAACCATTTTCGATATCACTGTGTTTTATTATTAGGGCAAAATCCCCTTGACTATTGTATTTTAGTAATTATTTTTACTACAATGATGAAAAATCTAATTAATAAATATTTTCGATGTTTCAAAAGAAGTGGAACTTTGTAGAAACGCATCAAAGCCACATGGCACGTAAATTAACCTCGAAAGCAAAATATAAACACTGTTAAACTAAACACTTGTTTTATTTTGTATTTTTTTCTAAGACCCCTTTCTGTATCACTGAAACTTACATACTCGTCCATTGGGCCAAGTCGCGGTAGACGCCAGACGGTAATAGTCTAATATGTAAAACCTTCGCAACTTCTCAACGAAAAAGAGCCGCGCTTCTTATTTCCGTCAGTCCAATCAGTTCATCGATACAATGATGATGGATGCAGATGATCTAGTTTAGTTTCTTTTTTAAATGTAGGTAATTTCTCAGGTCGTTGGGCTGCGCCTTCAGTCGATCGTCAGGCCGATCCTTATTGTGTTAGACCCATTAAGGAACCTGGCGTAGGTACTGCACGCGAATTCTAATCTCGAGCGCCCATGGAAACACGGCTAGACCCGTAGACTGATAAAAATATAGACGAGAAGTCCCGAATAAGAATGGTGTCAGTTTCGATTGCGCTGAGGTAGAGAGGGGAGGCATGGTGAATAAGGTTGCAATTCGTGGGCGACTGCGGCAGTCGCAGAGGCGCCCCGCGCCCCACTCACCGTTGTGTGCAGGGTGCGGTCGTTCGTTACCTGTTACGTGTTTTACCTGTATATTAGTTAGTTTTATTACCATTGTACAGTCTATATTGTTTGGTATTATGCATTTCGTTAATATACACATGAAATGAAACACGACAAAATCATAAAATATTCGCACTGCTCGAATAATCTGTATCTTTACAGCATCAGCTAACGGTCTTTCCACCGCTACACACGCAGCTGATCGTTGTTTTCGTACTATCAATTATATAGACAATCATCACGTGGTCAAATTTCAGCCGGCGTACTATGAATTTATTTTACGTAAACGAGCGACGAGATGTGTAAGGTGCTATTATTACCTCGAGGAGGGCTTCGACTCAGCGGCATAGTTTTGATGGCAACAGTACCAGGATTGCAGAAGAGGTTAGGAGTTACGCCGAACGCGACGCACGGCTTGGAGAAACCGGTTGCAGGCGAAGTATCGAGAAATAGTGTCGTCCTGCTTTCTCTAATCAGATCAGCGGCGTGTTATGATACAATGATACACACAGCTAGCGGCTGTAAGTTACACGTCTCGTATGCATACAGCATACTGTAGTATGACTCGCTCAGTGTGCAGCTGTGAAGCGATGCGAGGAATTAGCTCTTGTTGCTTATGCACTCCTATTATTTGTTTTGTAATAAAACTATTGAAATATCATCTTATTATAAAGAGGAAGGATTTATGAAGTAAAACTTTTTTACGCACGCTTGACTTGGGGAGTAAGCTAGTGCGCTAAGAAAAGTGTGATCGGGCGAGGCGGACGGTAGAGATATAAGTTAGTGAAGATAGAACGAGAGTGTTATAGTTCTTGCAATTCAAGAGGGCGACTGACTTATGATTGTGTGTGTGTCGTATCTGTATAAGTGTGAGCGAGCGCAATGCTCGCGCCTGCCCGCTCCCACCTAGGCTTTGACAGGCGCACGCACACTTATGCAATGTGCATGTACACGAAGTAACCACAAGTAAAGCTCACTCGCCTTCGTGAATTGCAAAAACTGTACGTTTCGTATAAATAACTGTAGGGGCAAGAGACAGAGGTGCGAGCACATATTTTCTTTCTGTCTTTCTCTCATAGTTGCGTTTCGTAAGTTTTACTTCAGTCGTGTCGCGTGTGGTCTAAAAATACTGGACTGGTTTTAATCATTGTTTCACCAATAGAAAGCTAAATTATCAGGAAGTAACAAAGGCTATAATTTATTTTCAAAAAATTAGACATCCTTATGAAAATTGCAATAATGTAACCCAAAGTATTTAGCGTGCGCTGAGAAAACTATTGATGATACATAAAAATTATGTACTACATGATTAAAGTACTCATTATTACCTACAAAAAAGTCCGCGAGGGAATATATCTATCATAGTTGAGTCAAAATAGTAGGTTTTGTGTTCTAAAATTTAATTATCGCGCCGGTAGAAACAAAAGTTGGTAATATTCGTATCGTAGTATTAATTCTTATTCAAATAAATAGTTTTATCATCAAGGGTATTTATATGGCAGTAAAATACTTTTGAACTCATTCGAATCAGACATTTAATTTCGAAGTTATCATGAGTATAAAAAAGCCGGCCAAGTCGAGTCGGACTCGCGCACCGAGGGTTCCGTACTCCAAAAGTAAAAGTAAAACGATAATATTATATTAATTTGCTTATTTATCATTAACTTTGTTTGTAGATGTTTATTCTTAATATAAAAAAAACTATGCTAGTTAGAGCGTTGGTTTTATTTTTTCTGTAAAATATACATAAACCTCTATTGACCATAATTATTTCAGATTTTTCGATTGGTAAACTTCGGAGATAAGGGGGGGAACGGTATTTTTTTCGACATTTTGGCCGATTACTCAAAAACTATTATATATAGAAATAAATAAAAAACTGTTTTAGAATGCACAAGTGAAGGCCTTTCATATGATACCCCACTCGGTATAGTTATCTTACTTTGAAATTTCAAACCCCCGATTTTCCCCCTTTTTTAATTAAACTAAAATAATTTTCGCGTTGCTTTTATTTTTCCTGTAAAATATACATAAACCTCTATTGACCATAATTATTTCAGATTTTTCGATTGGTAAACTTCGGACGTAAGGGGGGGGGGGGGGGGGGACGGTATTTTTTTCGACATTTTGGCCGATTACTCAAAAACTATTACATATAGAAATAAACAAAAAACTGTTTTAGAATGCACAAGTAAAGGCTTTTCATATGATACCCCACTCGGTATAGTTATCTTACTTTGAAATTTCAAACCCCCGATTTTCCCCCCTTTTCAATCAAACTAAAATAATTTTCGCGTTGCTTTTATTTTTCCTGTAAAATATACATAAACCTCTATGGACCATAATTATTTCAGATTTTTCTATTGGTAAACTTTGGAGATAAGGGGGAGGGGGGGGGGAACGGTATTATTTCGACATTTTGGCCGATTACTCAAAAACTATTATATATAGAAATAAATAAAAAACTGTTTTAAAATGCACAAGTAAAGGCCTTTCATATGATACCCCACTCGGTAAAGTTATCTTACTTTGAAATTTCAAACCCCCGATTTTCCCCCTTTTTTAATAAAACTAAAAATAATTTTCGATTTTTCTTTATTCCAAAGATGTTGGGCCACTATTATACATAACTATGCAATTTCATGTTGATAGCTTTAATAGTTACTGAAATAATCGACTGTGACAGACGGACGGACGGACGGACGGACGGAGAAAGTCTCACCATAAGGGTTCCATTTTTACCATTTTGGTACGGAACCCTAAAAATTGTGAAAAGTGTTAGTAAGTATGTAGATGTACCTACATAATTTATGTTTGTTGCTTCTTCACGCAAAAACTAACTAAATAAAGAACCGTTTTCGATTAAACTTGATACGTACATAGCTGTTACTTTTATCCCAATATTCCCACGGAATCGAAACTTACGCGGGTGAAACCGCGGGGCGCAGCTAGTTATTTATAAACAAATAAATCAAACAACTGTTTATCTTGGCACGTCTCAGCTCGCTCAGATATCCGGAGGGAAGGGCAAAAGATCTTAAAGAAGTGTGAGGTCTGGCAATACTAGTCCGGGAGGAATCGGCGCATGCGTATCGAAAACTATTCCACCTCAATTTTTTTATGCGATCCTCTTCAAATGGCCCTCCTAATTATATAAATGCATGTTGCCAGGGCGCCACCTGGTGCCATATTGTTTAAACCGAAATTGTTTAAACAATTGCAAGGAATTGTTATTTTTCAACCGGACAAATTTTTTTTATATTCTTTATTAAAATACCAATAAAAAAGGTCCTATGACTTTTCACGATAAAGTTAATATTTTTAAAGATATGAATTTTTAAAGGTTCGAAAAATCTCAAATTTGGGTACTTTCGACCTATGAAAAATATATTTAAAAAAAAACATAATGCTTTAGTAATATTTTTTTTAATTCTCTATACAATAGTTAATAATATTGTTAATAGAGATTTAAAAAAATTTCATTGTTTATATCTTTTTTTTAATTGTTAATTTCGCGCGCTCACAAGTATGCGTCGCTTATAGTCTAGATTTCCTTACTTGAGTATTCAGGTAAACAAACACCTCTTGATATAAATATCACATATTTACACTCCAACCACACATTTTGAACTATGTTTAACTGTCTAGATCTGTTCATTAAACACATTCGTTACGATTTACACTTGAATGTTTAGAAAAAACATTCAAATGAATTGAATAATAGTTATTTATGCAACTGTTGTATAATAAGGGGTACTAAAACACGAATGCGGGTTTATCACACGAGGCGTAGCCGAGTGTGATAATAGTGAACACACATGTGAATCATATGTGTGTCATAATATCACATGAGTGTGATACTATTATCACACTCGGCTACGCCTCGTGTGATAAACCCACATTCGTGTTTTAATAGTATTTACTGTATTGTAAATTTGTTTTGAAAAGTTGAAAAGAGCAACCGCCGAGTTTCTTGCTGGTTCTTCTCGGCAGGAAAGGCATTCCGAACCAGTGGTAGATTCCTTGACTATTCAAAAGCACTTGTAAAAGTTTATTTGAATAAAAAAAAATTCTATTCTATTCTATTCTATTCTATAATACCCCTTATTATACAACAGTTGCATAAATAACTATAATTCAATTCATTTGAATGTTTTTTCTAAACATTCAAGTGTAAATCGTAACGAATGTGTTTAATAAACAGATCTAGACAGTTAAACATAGTTCAAAATGTGTGGTTGGTGTGTAAATAAGTGATATTTATATCAAGAGGTGTTTGTTTACCCGAATACTCAAGTAAGGAAATCTAGACTATAAGCGACGCATACTTGTGAGCGCGCGAAATTAACAAATAAAAAAAAGATATAAACAATGAAATTTTTTTAAATCTCTATTAACAATATTATTAACTATCGTATAGAGAATTAAAAAAAAATATAACTAAAACATTATGTTTTTTTTTAAATATATTTTTCATAGGTCGAAAGTACCCAAATTTGAGATTTTTCGAACCTTTAAAAATTCATATCTTTAAAAATATTAACTTTATCGTGAAAAGTCATAGGACCTTTTTTATTGGTATTTTAATAAAGAATATAAAAAAAATTTGTCCGGTTGAAAAATAATAATTCCTTGCAATTGTTTAAACAATTTCGGTTTAAATAATATGGCACCAGGTGGCGCCCTGGCAACATGCATTTATATAATTAGGAGGGCCATTGGAAGAGGATCGCATAAAAAAATTGAGGTGGAATAGTTTTCGGTACGCATGCGCCGATTCCTCCCGGACTATACGCACTTGAAGGCACTTGGCCAACTTTGTTTACTATTGGCCTTGACATTAGGTTGACAGGAAGAAACATTGAATAGAATAGATTGATGGAATAAGATAAAACCGGTGGGAACTTGTAGTTTTCAATGTACATAGACATACCTCATGAATTTAATGATCAAATCCAATGTACGGTGTACCTCTACCAAAACCATAGATAAAATAAAAAAGGTTCCTTAATGTACAGGTGATATATATACTGTGTATATGTTACTGTAAAAGCCCGTTTGTTGGTAAATCTTAGGTTTTACCGGTAAAACCTAAGATTTACTAACCCTTAATGGTAAAAGTCCGAATAGTTCTGTGATTATCGTTCATTTCGAACTTTTACCACCATTCACTTGGCAAATCTTAGGATTTACCTCTAGGCATGGTATATGTTGAGAAAAGCAAGTCATAACGTGTTCAGCGTATCAAGAGGAGGAGAAACGGAACAGAGGCAAAGCTTATAAGAAGCGAGCAAAATTTATACCTATTTTGGTAGGGTTGGCACAGGAGGATACAATTTAATAAACAATAGTTATTTGTTCAACAAAATGGCAAAGTTTGTTTTTGTTGTGATTGCCTAGTTTAAATCCCGAGCTAGTGGAGGATTCGAGCTAGGAAGAATTAGGTAAATTAGAATTTCAAAATGGCGCCAACTGTTTTAAATTTTGGTAACAGTTTCCTGTTTTGTGATCCTAGGGATCCTCAAATATTGATTTTGAACGAAATCGGTACAATCACAAAGAATTTCAAAATGGCGCCGACTTTTTTAAATTTTGGTGACAGTTTCCTATTTTGTGATCCCAGGGAGCTCTAAATATCATATTATATATTATGAAAGTAGTTATTAATTATTTATATTACTAATCAGTCAAATTCTTACTATTTTAATTTGGTATTTTTATTTATTAATTTAAGACACACGTTAAATATTCCTTAAAAGTAAAAAATTAACACAACACATTATTTTTCTTATTATTTGGTATTTTACTAACAAACAGAAAAAAGACAGTCAATTTTCATTTTAATAAACAAAAAAAAAAATTTACTTGTTGCAACACGGAGTGCTGTTGTGGCATTTAGAATTATAAAGTAATCCTGATGACTTGCAAGCGCATTTCCTCGACAAGCATTTTTTAAGGCAGTTACATTTTTTGAATCCTTGTCCCCCAGTCAACGACAATTTTCCGACAACTTCTCGAAGACTCACTTCTTTATCTTTAACAACTTCTTCTATCTTTATAAAATCTTCAGAGCAAGAGGTAAACTGATTCTGTGTGTAAAGTTGCTTAAGTACTCCAATTTTGGTACCCAGTTGATAAAATTCGTTGTCCTTTACATCAATCACAATTGCAATAATGTTTTTCGGGTCTGTTTTAGCTCTGTCAATGTCAGGTACTTTCAGTCTTACATTTTGACCAACTTTCACATTTGGATATTTATCAGCCGACATGGCTTTCATTTTTTCAGCTTGGTTTTCCAAATTAAATTTTGCTTTTGTTCGTATCATCTGAACAGATTCTATCTTCTTCGTTATTAGATCTTCTTCAGCTTGAGTTACACTTTCTGTCTCTGAATCAGTATGTCTCTGGATGGGTACATTGACATCATCGGTATCCTTAGTTATTTGCTTCTCCTTCATGTTTTCGGTTACAATCATTTCGTTCCTTTGTATTTTGTTTTCCACATCGTCACTGCTTAAGTCCTCTTCTGACTCATTTTCAACAACTTTGTTTTTTTTGTCCTGTTCAATGATGTCTTCGACGTTAGTATTTTGTTCTGTATTTTTTTGCGAATGCAACAAAGTCTCTAAATCTTCTTCAGATCTTAACAAACCAATCATATCTTTAGGAATTGCTGACGTCGCAATGCCCATTTTCATTGGACTGCCAAACATTGCTTCGTAGGGGGAGCATTTAATTCCCTCGTGATATGCTCTATTTTTCATCGCTTGGATAAATTTCAAGCCCTCTGACCACTTGGACAACTGATTGGTTTCCATCCACGTACTGAGCATATTTTCGATGTCTTGATTGGCACGCTCTACTGATCCTTGACTCTGGCTATGTCTTGGTTTTCCATGTACAATTTTAACATCTGGCCACATAGAGCATAAGTTTTCAATTACTTGGTTACAAAATTCTCGACCATTATCTGAATGAAGAATGTTCGGCGCTCCAAATGTGGTGAAAATATCCAAGAGATGATATGCAACTTCAGCTGCGCGTTTAGTTTGAAGTGCACGAAGGATCACAAATTTAGTAAGATGGTCTTGATAAACCAATATGAATTTATAATTTCCGTCAGGGTTAGTTTGTAAGTCTATGAGATCTATTTGACAACGTGAGTTCATTTCACTATGAAGTATAGGCTTGATGACAATGCCCTTTTTCAAAGTCTTCTGTTTTTTTTGACAAGGTTGGCATAGCTTCAAATATGTCATTATAGCCTCAACTGTTATGTTTTTATACTTGCGATTACATTCTTTAAGCATTCTTGTCCTTCCTCCATGTCCAACAGCAACATGTGTTTCTTCGATAATGTTAAATAAGTCATCGTAACAAACGTAATACTTGATTTCTCCATTCTCTTCCTTCACCGGCGCAATTAGCTTTTCTTCACCGCCTATAGTCAAAATATCATAGCGCTTTATTCGCCTGTAATGAATTGCTTCCTTCTTTTTCACGTTTTTTGCAGTTTTTACTTCTTCTAAACACTTTGCGTATTTGCCCTTAACGAAATAAAAGTTATTGTCTTTCTTGCTAGCCACAAGTTTGTCCATTATTTCATAAAATCTATGTTTTACACTCATTATGAATCACTTAATACTTTAAGTTATCAAAAACACAGATAGAAATCTAATTAGCGTGCGTGTTCAAACGTGTCAAACGATCGACTGAGCCAAGCGGAGCCGAGGCGCGGAGGTGGAACGGGTAGCGGGGGGTTGTAGACTGCCCACGAGTACGAGACGATACCACAGAGGAGAGGAACAGAGGCAAAGCTTATAAGAAGCGAGCAAAATTTATACCTATTTTGGTAGGGTTGGCACAGGAGGATACAATTTAATAAACAATAGTTATTTGTTCAACAAGATGGCAAAGTTTGTTTTTGTTGTGATTGCCTAGTTTAAATCCCGAGCTAGTGAAGGATTCGAGCTAGGAAGAATTAGGTAAATTAGAATTTCAAAATGGCGCCAACTGTTTTAAATTTTGGTAACAGTTTCCTGTTTTGTGATCCTAGGGATCCTCAAATATTGATTTTGAACGAAATCGGTACAATCACAAAGAATTTCAAAATGGCGCCGACTTTTTTAAATTTTGGTGACAGTTTCCTATTTTGTGATCCCAGGGAGCTCTAAATATCGATTTTGAACGAAATCGGTCAATTAACAAAGAATTTCAAAATGGCGTCGACTTTTTTAAGTTTTGGTAACAGTTTCCTGTTTTGTGATCCTAGGGATCCTCAGATATCAATTTTGAACGAAATCGGTACAAAAACAAAGAATTTCAAAATGGCGCCGACTGTTTTAAATTTTGGTAACAGTTTCATAATTATTTGTGATCCCAGGGAGCCCTTAATATCGATTTTATATTATAATAATAAATATAATTTATATTCATCAAAATACATTACAAAGTCACAAAAAATAATTATTTTCTACAATAAAATTTTGACAAGTGCTGGGAGCTGGGCAAGATAAGTTGCGCACGAACCGTAACCGAGAAAGTTTGATTTTATTATAATCCACGCGCACAGAAATAGCTTAAGCGAGCTTTGACGCGAGTTTGCCGACGCTACGGCTGGCCGGCGAACCGCGTGCGTCGTGCGTCTCAGTTTAGTCGAATTAAATGGATGCGGTTGCGGTTACAGAATATCACAATAACATCTAATATGTATGAGGTATCTATCTACTATACATTAAAAATAATAATCAAGTTAGTACTACTTACCTAGTAGAGTCTTTGGGATAGCTAAAAAATGATGTGTTTTTATTCTTTCTATTATTGTTCATACACACTGTACAGTAAACCATATTTACACTTTTATATTAAAACACTAGGGTATTATAAAATTGCATTTAAATACTATTTAAATTATTAAATTACTATCATTAACATTAAATTAAATGAAAACACGACGCGCGACGTGTACTGCATCCCCTGAGCTTGAGCACAGGCCGAGCCTGTATAAACCGATTTCTCTCCGTACGCGACGTAGCGCCTGTGCTCACGCACACACGCGCCTCAAGCTTGTAGTAGTGTACCTATCGTAGCGCGCTTGTATGAAGCTTTGCCTCTGTTCCGTTTCTCCTCCTCTTGATACGCTGAACACGTTATGACTTGCTTTTCTCAACATATACCATGCCTAGAGGTAAATCCTAAGATTTGCCAAGTGAATGGTGGTAAAAGTTCGAAATGAACGATAATCACAGAACTATTCGGACTTTTACCATTAAGGGTTAGTAAATCTTAGGTTTTACCGGTAAAACCTAAGATTTACCAACAAACGGGCTTTTACAGTAACATATATATATATATCGCCGGGTACTGTAGTACCTTTAAAATTATGTATTCAAATTTGAAAATCTTTGATTAGTCCGAAAGTTTTTTCAAGCCACTAATGGCATTCATATAAAACTAAACTCGCCGGCATATTTAGCGGAACATAAAAAAAAGGTTTGATATCAGTATCATGGTTGCTGGCTGGTTTATACGTCATTTAATTTAAAAAGAAATATTTTCAAACTAAGAAAACAACTGAACATCACATTTTATGCAATTGTTTTAATTTTATTCAAATACACCTTATCTGGAGCGAACTTCGAGTATTTCTTCCTTCTGAGTTTGAATTAAAATTTCATTGAAATACTGTTTTTTGTTAGTTTTTTTTTTAATCGCGTATCTTTCTGGAGTTAATGACTGAATTATGCCTGACTTAGCCCCAACGGAGATTGCCAGGGCACTCGAAATGCGAAGAAATGGTCAAACCTACAGAGTGATATCCAGAGATCTTCGTCGACCAGTTTCAACGATCCATCGCAGTATCCAACGGTTCAGGGAGACCGGTACTTATGTGATAAGAGCAGGACAAGGCAGAAAAAGACGCACTTCGAGTAGGGATGATCGTTTCATTCGGCTTCGTGTACGTAGGAACCCCCGTTTGATGGCCGTCCAAGCCCGACATGAGTTAGAAGCAGTGCGGGGTGTAACCGTAAGTGAGCGTACGGTACGAAGAAGGCTCGAAGAAGCTGGTTTGGGTTCATTTGTGCCCGCCAAGGCTCCAAGGCTCGAGGTAAATCATCGTAGAAACAGGTTAACTTTTGCTCAGGAACATCGACTTTGGAACGCGGACCAATGGAGTAAGGTATTGTTTAGTGATGAGTGCAGAATTCTCTTAAATCAAATTGACGGCAGGCAAAGAATATACAGACGCAAAGGAGAACGATACATTCAGACAAATTTTGAAACTACAGTTGCATACGGTGGTGGATCAATAATGGTTTGGGCGGGCATTTGTTTGGGAGCTCGCACAGACTTGGTAGTGATTGACAGAGGGAGTCTGACTGCAGACCGCTATATCAGAGAAGTTTTAGAAGAAAATGTCGTACCGTTTGCCCCATATATCGGTTACGATTTTGTTTTTATGCAAGATAATGCTCGGCCGCATACCGCTCGGGTAACTCAAGCTTATCTTAATGATATGAATATCACTGTTATGGAGTGGCCGGCGAGATCACCGGATATGAACCCGATAGAGCACGTTTGGGACTTGCTGAAAAGAAAAGTTAAGTCCAGAATTCCAGCTCCTGCCAACGTGGGAGAACTGCGAATCGCCGTAGTTGAGGAATGACGGAGACTATCCCAGGAGACCATCGATAACATCATTCTCAGTATGCCTAGACGGGTAGAAACTTAAGTAAGAGCACGTGGAGGAAATACGCGATATTAATCACCATTTTTCTAATTTAATTAATTGTTATTTTAATATTAAATTTCACTTTTCCCGGTTACATGAAAAGTTCAAAAATGTACAATTTTTCACAAATTGCCTTTACTCGCAAAATCTGTTCTTAATGTGATCTCATTTTAAGTAAAACAAATGAAACTTTAAATAACAAAAGATGTGTAGTAAGTAGATTTTAAAATAAAACCATATTTTTTTAATTTATGTTCCGCTAAATATGCCGGCGAGTTTACATTGGATTGGATCATAGTACTACATTGAATACACTAAGAGTTACTACCGGTTTCATCTTGTTCCATCGGGCGGCCCGCTAGATTGAAAGACATGGTATAGCTCTTGTAATTCGCGTGAACTTAACGTAGTTACCTACGTCCGTCGTGTACATGCACATTGCGTAACTTGTGTGAGTGCCCGTCGGAGGTCGGAGCGGAGCGAGTCAATCGACCACAGAGTACATTACATAATATACTGGTCTCGACTCTCGAGCAAGCGCTCTCTCACACATAAAATACAGATACGAATAGGAAGGTCGACTACGGCGACTTTTTGCAGCCAGTAGAGATACAATGGCAAAAGAACGCGATACAGTCGCGATTCTGTCGCAGTCATATATCTTCGTCCACGTAACAACGATCCTGCATCTCTACTATCGCACCAATACAGATATGTGCTACTTGTACCCTGGCTCTTCTTTTTACCCGATGTCGTCCGAAAGTCGCGCGTTCGTCGCGATGCTGAATCGATACTATGCGATTGTATCTCTACCTTTGAGTATTAAATTGCTACTGAATCGCTTCTGTCGCGCGTTGCAGATGCGACGAACCGCCAAAAGAAGCGATGCAGACGCGCGAAAAAGTCGCCGTGGACTACCTCCCTTAAACACAACCCGCGCGCACTCGTGAATTGCAAGAACTGTACTAGGTGTTAAATAAAAATACAAAAAATAGCGATTGTTAATTTATTTTGAAATTTCTAATAATTAATGAAGTACAATATAATTTTTAATCATATCAGTAATAGTAAATGGTGTATTATGTATTCAGTTACATTATCATGTTATCTCATTTGTTTTTTTTTTATGTTATTTCTAATGGAGTAGATGCTGCTTTTTCCAGGTGGTACAAATATAAACACACAAGCTAGCCAAAAGATAATTCTATAAAATATTTTACTCTTGCTAATTGACTATCGTTGGGTGAAACTCGGAGAACATAAGATCTCCCGGCGTCTACGCTAATCCTACGCTGTTATAGGCTTCGTACCTACATTCATATGTTAACTTTCGATATAATTGTATTTTTAAATAAACTTTTACATAATACAACGGATGTACAATCCTCAACACAATATAAGGTTCTTACTAACTACATTATGTACAATAAATTGGTGCCACGAAAGGGTTAACATACCTATAATTTCTACATGACAGTATTGAACTACATAAGGTCTTAGGCTGAGATCTATAGAGCGTACTCTGGCTCTGTTCAAGACTCGAGGTAGAGTTAGAATAAGACACAAATATGTCTTGACAGAAATCTGTCTCATTTTAACTCAGTCTTGAGTCTGAGCTGAGTGGGAGTGCCATCTATAGATCTCACCCTTAGTGACCCGTAGTCACCCTCACTGAAACAGAGCGGCGACGTGCCCAGCAGAACAATCAATAGATGACGACAGAATGTTATCACGTCACCTGTCAACACTACCACTGGTCCGCCGCACGCGTGTCCGCTCCGCTTCAGTCGAAAGGCCACGTAAAGAGCGCTCTCCTAGCTAGTATTGTGACTGTATTTTGAGAGGCTGTTCGTCACACCGTACGCCAAACATATTTATTTAACATTAATATAAATTTTTGGCACAAATCGTGCTTAATGATTACTGTTATCTGTATTTACAAAAAAGGCTCATTTATTGCTTTAGTTTGATATAATTTGTTTGATCGAATACAAAATAGTTAACAAAATTATTTGCATAATACAAAGTTGTGATGCATTGTCAAATATAAATATCATAATGAATATCATAGGAATGCTTTGTAAAGAGAGAAAATTGATTCATCCTTTGGAATGTAACGAAGCTTAATAAATGTAAAAGATAATAAAAATTTAAATGAACTTGTGAAATGATAATATTATTTTATTATTACTCACTAAAACACGTAAAGGCCACAAAATTTCATTGTATTAATATTTATTAATTGGTCCTTTCTGAGAAATAATGTCACGATATAAAATATAATCATCATAATAATGGCACTCGGCAAATTTGGAGGGTTAAATCTTAATTAAAGTGCCACAAATATTTTCCATACAGTATATATGAGTATGTATTATAATATTATAAAATTTTGAATACAATCAAAATAATCTATATAATAATATGGTAGATGCTATATAATCACTAAAAATTGCACTAGCTGCTAAGGCGACACTGGTTTTTTACCAATTAAACTTCTAGTCATAAAAATATACCTTTGAATTACCACTTACTTCTATGATTGACTTTAAATTGGTGTCCCGTAAATAGTAATTCTTGCGGAATAACTTACAAAATACAAAAAGCTCTTTCTGGTCCATTGTCATCTGCCGGTTTCGAGTAAACTCGAACATAACTAATAAAAAACTAGGTTAAATATTTAGTAATTTCGTACTGATCCATGTTGCAATAGTAATACTGAAGATTTGTTAACGATTACTTCCAAATACATACCTACAATCGATTACATCGATGTAATTATTAAACACGTGTGCTATGCCAATTAAAATAGCCATTATAATTTTGTCATACATGCATGATATTATTTCTATCATAAATTTGGAAATACCGGTAGCCTGAGGTATTTACTTTAAAACATTGAACACCCATAATGGATATTCATATGCCCGATAATTTAATGTACGGCGTCAATATCTCGCTGAGCCCGCGATATTTTAACCTGCGAAACAATATCGTAAAATTATTACTGTTACGGAATCGCAAAACGCAATGAGTGTATAGAATTATGTCACGCCAACAGCGATATAAAAACGCATTTTATGAAGTCGTCCTGAGAGTTCGGGGCCTCGTCATGCAGGGATAGCGACAAACGGTTGCGAGGTGGTGTCTAGTACGTTTTTTCACGTACCTTGTCCTTGGGCGTAGATTGTTCGCCCGACTCGAGCGCGAACATCTTCATTTTCTCTTTGAAAGACAGTTGTTCGGGAACCGGCGCGGCCGGCGCGCGCGCCTGCGCCTCGGCCAGCCGCCGCGCGCGGGGGTCCCTGGAATAAATAGTTCATCATCTCAATTCATCGCCGGCTCTAGTGGGCTCTACTACTGGGCTCACATCTCTTCTCGAATGCGAAGGATTTAGGCCATACTCCAGAATCCAGATAACAAATTAGGTACTTTTAAATCAAGAGTGAATAGACATCTTTTAGGCAAGCGTGCTCCATTTTAGACTGCATCTTCACTTACAATTACAGGTGAGATTGCAGTCAAGCACTAGTCTAGTCTCAGCACTAACACTAGTCACTTAAAAAAAATAGTCCACCACGTTGGCCAAGTGCAGATTGGCAGACTTCACACACCTATGAGAACAGTATAGAGAACTCAGACATGAGGTTTCATAACGATGTTTTCCTTCATCGTTAAAGCAATACTGCGATAGGCTAGAGGTTGAAAATTTCGCCCTCCTTTTCGGGGGGCCTGGCATTTGATCCCAGGCTCCCATCTCTGACTGAGAATACCTCTGTTAACGTGGACGGAAGACCTCTAGGTATGTATTAAAAATAAAGAATCATCATCATCATCATGAGCAATCATTATCGTCTCACTGCTGAGCGCAGGTTTCCTCTCAGAGAGGGGCTAAAGGCTATAGTCCAATCACGCTCGCGGGCGACACCGGGCCCACCAGCACGCTCTCCGCCTCCTCGATGACGGTCATATCACAAGTTGCCCGTTTACCTGTACACCTCCTGCGCGCCGATGACGCCGGGCGTGTGCGCGGCCGGCAGCGACGTGCTCGCGGGCGACACCGGGCCCGCCAGCATGCTCTCCGCCTCCTCGATGAAGCGCTGCGGACACAACGACGACATCTGTTAACGCCTTTAATGTGGCTGGAACACTGACGTTTAATCAAACGCGAGCGACGAGGAAACAAACTCGAACAAACCCTAGCATAGTATCATAAATGCGATTGTGTTTTTTTGTTTGTTGGTTCTCCTTCAATCACACCAGACTAGCCAACTATGCAGCACGGTCGACATAATATTTGCATTAATTTCCTGACTCACTCAACTCACACTCCCTCGTAGTCCGATACGATCGGAGAGATTAGGCGCAGGACCCTTTAAGTACTCTCTGAGGCACTGAGATTTTCTTGCCAAAAAACTTTAAATTTTTTTATGGCCCAACCCGAGACCGTGCTGGGTCTCATGTTCCACAGCCAAACAAACTAGCTCCAGCCACTAGACCAGGGAGCAGTTAATGGTAGTCGAGTGTGATAGTGGATACTCACGTCAGGGTCCTCCCTGGCGGCGGCGGCTGGCGCGTCGAGCGGCGGCGGCGAGGAGGCGGGCGGCGCGGGCGGCGCGGCCGCGGCGCGCTCGTGGAATGAGACGCGTTTGTCGCGCGCGCCGCTCACCGGCGACCTGCGGCGTCGACGGACATAGCGTTAACATCGAGATCAGTGGGAAAGTGGCGATAGCCAACACTGTCTGCGTTATGACACGTGCAATTTCGACACAAATGTTATGGAAGATCATATCAACAGAAAGTACGTCAATAATAATGCATGACACAATCTCAGATATTATTGCTCAAACGCACATGTACGGGTTTCCGTGCTCTCCGAAGCATCGTAAACTACCAGACAGGAAACCAAATAACTTCATGTTTTGTAGCCTAATCAGGGACGCGAAAGCATGAGCTCGTGATGAATGATAATTCCAAAAGCTGGCTAGCTTTACTAGACCAATAAGACATATTTAATAAAAATCCTACATTACCCGAATTCTCCCCAGGGTACTACCGTAGTAGACCCACTGACAGGCGCAAAACGCGTAACCGATTTTGATTTATCATTATTGATACTTGCACTTATACGCAACTTTTAGTGACTTTTTGTTACAAAGTGACGAATTGTCTTTTGAAATCTGGTCATAGCGATATCAGATTCGTTTTCATGGGTCATGCGTCATGCTCATGAACTCATGGTGGGAATGGCGCTGCTTTCTTTTTGCCTGTCTTAACATGTATTGAATTATAATTAGGTATGCTTTTGAGGAACTTCCCCTCATTGTGGAAGCACTGTCATACATAGCAACTATGCTATGTATGACAGTGTATGCTATGTATGCTATGTATGTGTGTGTTTTGTTTAGATACTAATCTATTGTAATGTAAAGTTCTTTTGAAAAGAGCAGGTTCTTCTCGGCAGGAAGGGCATTCCCAACCAGTGGTAGACTCATCAACGATTAAAAAAGTTTATTTCAATAAAAATATTTCTATTCTATTCTATTATTCTAATAGATACTCACAGTGGCGGCGGGGCGGCTGCGTGCTCCTGATGATGCGTCGCGTGCGTCACGTGCGGCGCTTGCGCGGAGTGCGGCGCGTGCGGGGCGTGCGGGGGGTGCGGGGGGTCGAGCGCGCGGCGGCCCGCCATCACGGCGAAGGACGAGCCGCGCTCGGGCGGCGGCGGCGGACTGGTGACGCCGTCGCTGGACGCAGCTCCCGACAGCGAGAGGTTGCTCACGCTGGCCGACACCTCCGACACGCGGGACGTCTCCGACAGCGGGCTCTGTGGCACACAATGTAGGGGATGTCACTAACAATAGGCTAAAACTACAAAAACGCATCACGAAAGTAACCCTTCTCTGAGAGGAGACCTGCGCTCAGTTGAGTAGTAGACCGTGTTGTGATGTTTTACGGAAGTTGTTGATGTTTTAGCAGACTTCATTAGAAGTTTACTTACTCGCAAACTAACAGATTCGGTTTGAGATTTTTTTTACTACGCACGGCACCGTTTTCGTTGGAGGATTTATCTTCGGCCACTAGAGCGGCTGATCGACCGAAATAATAGTTTTATCATATTAACTTTTGCCCGAGACTTCGTCCACAAGGATATAAGTTATTAAAAATCTTGCGGGAATAATCAGTTTTTCCGGGATAAAATGTTTCAAAAAACGCGTTTTGATGGCATCGAGTGAGCAGCTGGTAGCGTACCGCGTGCGAGGTGTATCCGTTGGTGAGCTCCGGCCGCGGCGCGCTCTTGAGGATGGACTTGGGCGGCGGCGGCTGTCGCGGCTCGTGAACCTCGCGCGCGTCTCGCGCATCTCGCGCGTCTCGCTCGGCCTCCCGCTCGCGGTCGGGCTCGGGCGACGGACTCTCTTCCTCCTCCACGCCACCCTCCCTCTCACCTCCCTCATCCTGCATCACGGATGAAATATTTTCTGGATATATTACATAAAATGACAGTTGAAGCGTTCCAGATTAGGCCTATCCAACTGAGAAGGTCCAGCAAGAAACACTGTGGTAGATAATAAAAGCGGATATTTTGTTGCGCGTCAAATAATATGCTCTTTGCACTAACCACAAACCATAGCGTTTGTGGCGTTTTGTGGTGGTGGTCTTCCGAGACACCAGCGAGTGGTATGGTTGCTTCACAGCAACTGCATCCGGCTCGAAGAACCACAAGATGTGGGGTGCAGTTCTTTGTAGAAAATTGATAAACGATAACTAATAGATTTAATATGTAGATGATAGTGAACTGTATTATGATATGATGATATATTGATAAATAAATAAAATAAATAAATAAAACTTTATTGACCTTAACCAACACACCAAATTAGTTATCACTAAGAGTCTACTATATACCTATTTAAAAGTAATTGGTGTGGAATGGTCAATGAGCCACCCCCTCAGCTTGTGCCGCAGCATGAAAGGCAGGTATGCCTACCGGACACACCGCAACGCTGATTTTCAGGAAGGGCCCAAATTGATTGAGCGGATGACCGAATTGTACTGTCTTTACCGACCTCACTCACGAGCAATAAACTGCTGAGTACGCGGTGTTCGCTGACATGCAGTGACACTAACAAAGCATTCTAATTTTTTTAAGAATTTTAAGAAATCTATTAAAATATGAAGGCAAGTCTTATTTACTGCGGAATTTTATTTTATAACGTCATGCCCATTTTTACAATATGACTTTTGGAGTTTCTTGCAACGTAGATGAGGATCTACTTCGATTTCTTATTAATTGTATATTATCAATCACAATTTTTTGTGACTAATAATTACATTGTCCACCAAAGATTGTTTTCAATATATTTTTTAATTTAATATACAAAGTTCAATAAAATCAATGAGTGCCTCTTTTTCTTATGCTATTATGTACGTACATATGACAAATAAAAAAATAACCACAATGAAAAATAAGTAAAAAATATAATTATATAAACATATTATAATAAAGTAATATGACCAAACAACTCGTCGATGTTTCCGCTCACATACAGAATTTAGTTAAAGTTAAATACAGGTTTTGATAAATGAGGAAATAAATGAAGTGAAACGGGCTCCGGCGGCGGTATACCTGGTGCATGGTGGCGCGGCGCTCGAAGTCGCGCTCGAGCTGCAGCGCGCGCAGCTGCTGGCTCTGCACGGGCGTGCGCGCGCTGCCCAGCGACACCAGCTGCGCGATCGCCGCGTCCCTGCGCACACGCACGCGTCACACAAGCCACACACCGAGCTTAGGGTCTCCCAACACTGGACATCGGCCCGAGCCGGTCCGAATAAACAACGTCTTTCTTCGTCTCAGAGCCTTGGACGGAAAAACGGTAATTTGCTGATGTATCCGATGACCCCACGTCTGCATGCTTACGTCACTTTACGGATAGACGTTGGGTTCAAAGAGATGTTGGAACGAAATACCTCACGGCTCGCACCGGAGAGCGTTGTGTTGGTCCACCTAATGGGGGTATCCCCACTAGGTGGATTGGTGACATTGGAAGAATCCGAATTACCACAACCATTAGGTGGGTAAAATCTCGACCGAATCCGGTCACGGCGGCCAACCTCCTCAAAGATTGGCCATTTGTGCGGGAGATATCATAGTGCACAAGTTGTTGTATGCAAACATAGGTGCACTCTCTTTTCCCTATGGTACGGAAATCCGACACTACCGAAGAGAGATCAGACGCAAGACCGACTGCTTTAGGTGCTGTCCGAGCCACGGGTGACATACCGCCAAGTTCCTGACACGAGGCTAGTACTGAAATATTCTTGACAAAAACCCAATACATTTTTAACCCGACCAGGGATTTGAACCCAGGACCTCGTCATCTGTATTCGAACGTGCTAACCATTAGACCAACGAGGCAGTTTAAGTAACTTTAACTTTATACTTCAATACTCTACATGCATATATAGTCTAGATTTCCTTACTTGAGCATTCGAGTAAACAATAATGGCCGAATGTTAACCAAAGACAATTTATAGGGTTGCAAAGTTATCGCATGAGTGATTGAACGAATGTGAAAGCATTATAAAACTGAATGATTTTTATCCCAACTGATCATTACTACAAATACGGTCATATATGTGTACCATTACTACAAATTTGACGTAAAAAGTAAATAAACAATATCTTTTTCGTAATTATATTAAAAAGAGGAATATACAAGAAAAAAATAACGTAGATTTACTACAAATCAGATTTTTGTCTTATTCGAAAGTATCCCCCATTTGTGGGTAACATTGTGATACAAACAATTTTCTTGAAGAAAAAAACAGTAGTGTATTTTTATTTACCTTTTCTCTTCAGTAAATAATAATGGCGGAATGATAACGAGACAATGAATAGGTTTGGCAATTTATTACATCAACGACTTCATCAACAGACAACAACAACTCAACATCAACAGTATATAACTCAATTATAGTATTTATAATGTTAAAAATAACGTTGATGATAAGGTTAAAAATAATTTTAACGTTATGATCAACGTTATAGGCACATTTATTGTATTATATACACACTTAACGTCGCCTAGATATCGTTAAAGGCATAAGGGTGATAGTAAAATATTTTTTTTTTTTTTTTTTTCCTGATACTGAGTACCAAAGTGGTGCTCAATTCGATTACAATCTAGCCTAACTTAGTTGGCTAATGAGTAATTTTAATTTAACCTAAACTTATAAATTATTATCTTATATACTAAGAGATTGTCCAATGACACATCTTAGTTTTTCTTGATAATAGTTTTTAGACACTTTGTTCATGTGTTCTTTCAGGCAGCACTAACACTACACTATCACTATTTCACTATTCACTATTTAATTTGACTGTACAATAACTCAAAAGGCTTTGTTCGTTTTAACCGTCTCACTAGCTCTGTTACGTCAAGCAGCTGGATTGCTTCAACGTTAACATGATGGTGAAGCCGTTTATCGTGGGCTTCGGCAAATTTTGGTATAATTTTGTCGACGAATTCAATTTTCAGGTCCCGATGAATGTCGTCATTTCTGATGTACCAAGGAGCTTTCACAATATTCCTCAGTACTTTGTTTTGGAACCTTTGTATAACTTGAATATTAGTCTTTTTGGTACAGCCCCAAAGCTGTATTCCATAGGTCCAAACCGGCATCAGGACTTGTTTATATAAAATTAACTTGTTGTGTATTGATAGTGAGGAATGTCTTCCCAGTAACCAATACAACTTTTTATACTTTAAGTCAAGTTCTTTTCTTTTTGTCTTGACATGAGCCCTCCAGCGTAACTTCACATCAAGTGTCATTCCTAGATATTTAGCTGTATCCACGTATGTAATTTGTTTGTCATTAATGAAAACAGCGTGATAATTTCCTGTTTTATTAGTAAAATCAATATGTACTGATTTTGCTTCGTTCAACTTTATTCTCCATATTTTGGTCCAATTGTACACCTTATTTAGCGCTGTTTGTACTTTTTCCACTGCCTCACTGTGCGTTTCTCCTATAGCCATAATAGCTGTATCATCAGCAAAAGTGGCAATGGTATTATTTTCGAGTTCTGGGATATCGCATGTATATAATAGGTACAGGACCGGACCTAGAACACTTCCTTGCGGAACTCCAGCTTTTATAGGTTTAAGTTCAGAGTAGGCTTCTTCTTGTCTTACTCTAAATGCTCTATTTGTAATATAAGATTCTAAGATATCTCCAAACGCCTTGGGTAGCATATTTCTAATTTTATAAATGAGACCTTCATGCCAGACTTTGTCAAACGCTTTTTCAATATCAAGAAATACAGTGGAGCACACTTTTTTTTCTTCAATTGTTTTCTCTATAATACTGGCAATTCTATGGACTTGATCAATTGTTGAATGTTTCTCTCTGAAGCCAAATTGATGATCTGGTATCAGGTTTTTACTATCTAGAATTGGTTTCATTCTCTTAAGTAAGAGTTTTTCAAACAGCTTTGACATAATAGGCAGCAAGGAGATAGGTCTATATGATGTCACTTCATGAGGAGGCTTTCCCGGTTTAGCTATCATAATGACTTCTGCAACTTTCCACAGGTCAGGCACGTGCTTAAGTCTAAATGCAGCGTTAATCAATGTGGTAAGTTTAACTATGGCTTTTCGTGGAAGATTAAGTAAAATTTCTCTCGTAATTAAGTCGTATCCTGGAGCTTTCTTAGGACCCAACTTAAAATTAATTTCTCTGATTACTTCTTTGGGTGTTGCAAGCTTGATGTCTTCATCTTCTTGGATGCCCGTTATCGTTTCGATGTTCATTATTTGTCCCTCGTGTGGCTTAAATATGTCCTCTAAGTAATTTGCAAATCTCTTTGCTTTTTGAGTGTTACTTATCGCCCACTCACCATTTTCTTCCTTTATAGGGGGAATATGAATGACTGATTTGTCCATGTTCTTTGTTGCTTTCCAGAGTGCATAGTCTGTGCTGCGGTCATTCGTCAGCTTTTGAAGGTAATTATTTGTATTAATTTCTTCATATTTTTTGATTTCACGGTTAATTTTTTTTGTTAGGTTGTTCAATATTCTTTTATCTAGTGGGGATCTAGTTTGATGCCATCTATTTCTTTTCTTTCTCTTTTCAGTTATAAGGCTAAGAATATGTTTCGGGTATGGTGTTTTTCTAATTCTATTTTTCGATGATGGAGTATTTTTCCAGGCCGTCTGTTGTATGTCTACAACAAATTGATTGACCTCTTCATCAAGCTGTTCTGGACATTTTAATGGGACATTTAATTTTATTATGTCATTCAGTTCTTGTTTAAAGCTCTCCCAGTCGGTGTTTTTATTTACTAAGGTCAAAGTAGATTCTTTATGCAGGATTTTTTCACTTATTGTTAATAGTATTGGAGAATGATCGGAGTTCATGTCATGTCGCTCCTCAATTTTCAAATATTTTGGAGATATATTTTTGTAAATGAAGAAATCTATGAGATCTGGAATTTTATTTGGATCAGTCGGCCAATATGTAGGCTTTCCAGTGCTAGCTATATTACATTTTAATTTTTTAACTGCTTCTAGCAGTTCTTTTCCCTTCGTTGTGGTTAGTCTCGATCCCCAGTAGATGTTCTTAGCATTAAAGTCACCTCCTACGATGAATCTATTTCCATATTGTTCTAGGAAACTTATATATTTTTCTTTCTTTAATGAGTGTCTTGGAGGGCAATATACAGCCGATACTATAATTGGGTATAATTTTGTTTTTACACATATAGCCACAGCTTGAATTTCGTGTTCTTCATACTTACTTTCCTGGAAGTGGTACAGATTTTCTTTAATAATGACAGCACTTCCACCCCTAGCTGTATTATTAGGGTGCAATGCATGGTATACTTTGTACCCCTTAATTCTAATATATGACTCTTTAGTGAAGTGAGTCTCCGATATTAAACACACATCAATATTTTCCATATTTAAGACTACTTCTAGTTCGTTTTTATGCTGAAGTAGCCCATTAGAATTCCAAGCCATAATTTTAAGGGTGTTATTCATTGCTTTGATTTTGTTGTAGCTTTTTTGGTGCAACCTTCAAGTTTTTTTAGTCGTTCATCAAAAGAAGACATGTATTTCAAGATGACATCTAATTTATTTTCGAAGGTGTCAATTATTTGTTTTTCATTGTTAGTTTTAGGTTTTGCTGCAGTTTGAGCATAAGACAATTTTTTTGGTGCATTGTATAAGTTTTCTTGACTCTTAGTCATATTGTTATTACCCTCTGATTTCTCTACAAATGTTTGTTTCTGTAGGTGTGGGACAGTAGATCGTTTAGCGTTGTTATTCTTTATGTTCTGCATTTCTTTTGCTATCATGCATCCTCTATAATTTGCTGGGTGTGGTCCACCGCAATGTACGCATTTTGGTTTCTCATTTGCTGGTTTTTTGCAATCTTTAGTTAAGTGTTTTCCGGTGCATTTTACACATCTTGCTTCTCGAGAGCAGTATTTTTGTGTATGCCCGTACGCTTGACATTTTTTACATTGAGGTATTAACTTTGATGTTTTTATTGGCTGTATTTCTACCTTGCATCCTAGGATAGACTTACACCCATATTCTAAGTCTTAACCTCGAAAGCCCCTCGACTCATCCTCACTCGAGGGAGCCTCAAGGAAGGACTCGAACGTTCCTCGAAATTGGTATTCTTAGTTGTAAAGCTAAGGAAATAATGAGTTTCCTTGAATGAGTGTGAGTCGAGTGGAGTCGAGGTAAAAATCAACGATTGCGTCATCATTTTAAGGAATGTTTCATTTGTTATGTTGACTAAACTTACTTTTAAACGAAATTTGAACCTTATTGAACTATGGCTTTCAATTTCAAGTGTCACATATTTATTTCGAGTGTTAAAAATATGAAATTGAACACATTTAAACAAGTCAATATTTATTTTAACTGATAATCTTCTTCTTCTTTATCAACCGATAGACGTCCACTGCTGGACAAAGGTCTCTTGCATGGACTTCCACAGGCCTCGGTCTTGCGCCGCCTGAATCCAGCGGCTCCCTGCGACTCCCTTGATGTCGTCGGTCCACCTGGTGGGGGGTCTGCCAACACTGCGCTCCCCGGTGCGGGGTCGCCACTCCAGCACATTGGGACCCCAACGACCATCAGCTCTTCGAACTATGTATGACCCCGCCCATTTCCACTTCAGTAACGCGACTCGCTGAGCTATGTCGGTGACTCTGGTTCTCCTAAGGATCTCCTCATTTCTGATTCGATCCCGCAGGGACACACCGAGCATAGCTCTCTCCATCGCCCGCTGAGCGGTCCTGAGCCTACTTATGAGACCCTTGGCCTATGTCGGATCCGAGAGTAGTAATTCGCACTAGAGTTGTGCTGTCCTTTTGTGGATGACAATGCAATATTATTGTAACATGGAGCTGATCTGATAATGAAGCTGTAAGATGGCTATCGGAACTCTCTAATAAAACGACGCTACCCCATCGAATTTGGACTCGTTTGATTCGTCTTGATAACTACTCTGGTCCTAGAGGATATTCAGGGTCTGATGATGAAGCCGGAAGGTGGTTTTGACAGCTTTGTGATTAAACGACGTAACCCCATAGAGTTTGGGCTCGTTTGATTAGTCTTGACAAGTACTCTGGTCCTAGATGATATTCAGGGTCTGATGATGAAGCGGGAAGGTGGTTTTGACAGCTTTGTGATTAAACGACGTAACCCCATAGACTTTGGGCTCGTTTGATTAGTCTTGACAAGTACTCTGGTCCTAGATGATATCCATGTTCTGGTGATGAAGCCGGAAGGTGGATTTGACAGCTTTGTGATAAAATAACAAAACGCCATAGAGTTTGGGCTCGTTTGATTAATCTTGACAAGTACTCTGGTCCTAGATGATATCCAGGTTCTGATGATGGAGCTGGAAGATGGCTACAGGAACTCTGTAATTAAACGACGTAACCCCATCAAGTTTGGACTCATTTGATTTGTCTTGACAATCACTCAGATTCTAGATGATATCCAAAGTCTGATGATTAAGCCAGAAGGTGGTTTTGGCAACTTTGTAATAAAACGACGTAGCCCCATCAAGTTTGGGCTTGTTTGATTCGCTTTGATAAGTACTCGGGTCCTAGATGATATCCAGGCTCTGATGATGTACCTACTACTAAAAGCTTGAAATACATTTTAAAAAATTTTTTTTTAATTCGCACTTGTTTCGCTCACGTTAAAAATAGAGGTTAACGTGAGCGAAGCCGCGGGCAAAAGCTAATATTCAATAAACTCTTCAAAAACATTTTAAAATCTAATAAAATACGCGTTATTTAGCTACGATTTACACAAAACCATCCTCAAGGTAGATGCCGATCAACCTTACGTTTACTCCACTCGTACTCACCTCGAGTGAGGAAACTCCTCGAGTGGAGGTGAAATATTACAACTAAGCATATGAAATCACCTCAGTGAGCTTGAGTCGAGTGAAGGAAATCGTGAGGTTACGACTTAGAATATATGGGTTAATGTTGTGGATCTTGTTAATATCCTCATCGTGGTTAAATGTGAGCATGAACATATTTAGAGGCTCCTTGCTCTGCCATCTTAATTTATTTGCTACATCTTCAATTTTGAAGCCTTTATGTATGAGGTCTTCCTTGATTCGGTCCGGCTGACATGTATGATGCAATTTTTTTGCCATAACTCTTATTGGTCTTACTTGCTTGTTTTCGTAGGAATGCCAAATACAATTATTTTGCGTTAAAAACTTGCTAATGTTTCTGTAGGTATCTTCAGTTCTTGCGTTAATTTTAACTGTCTCCTTACCCATCATCTTAACGGTGAATGTATCTTCAGACTGACTGACATTAGGCTGACTTGCAGTTATTAAATCGTAAAACGATTGGTAGTTTGATACACCAGATACAACAATCGGTGGAGGTTGTGGATTCTTTTTCTTAGATTTTCTTTCTTCCTGATCAATTTCTGTTTCAGGTTCTTGAGTCTGAGTGGGTGAAGTGCTCATTTTCCTTTTTTTCCTGCTTTTCGCTCTTATCCACTCCGTTTCTTTAGCGAGCTCTTCCTCATCAGTGCAATATTCAACCTTTTCAGAAGAGCTTTTTTGATTAGAGCCAGAGGCTTCAGTAGGTTTTGGTTCCGATAATTGTTTAATTTTCGTTTGGAGGTTCGAAATTTCTTTTTTCAAATGTTTTATGGCGAGCTGAAGCTCTTGGTTTTCTGCCTTCTTTTCATTAAACGCTTTAAAAAGAAGTCGCTCAGTTTCAGTTTCTATTTTAATTTTTTGTGAAGCCATAGTTGCAGTATATAGCTAGTATGGCTTTAATGCAATATTTTATTTTATAAACAACCTAGTTACTGTGAATCACGGTAACTGGGTCATAATGACCAGTAAAATATGTAATAGTAAAATATGATTTCCTTAAAAAGATTGATGTATTGTTTCGATACCGGTATGGGTATTGCAATTTTCTAATCCCTGGCAGTCTGAAAATATAGTAAGTTGACAATACTACTACAGGGGAGGTGGGTAACATTGGTCGTTTTTAGGATGCCAAAAATTTGCGTAAGTATGGTGTGCAATTGTATGTTTTGTGCAATTGGGTATTCCAAGATGTTATTAGGCAATTTAAAGGATTAAAATTACCTAGGCAATTTTTTAAGCAAATTTATATTAATTATATTAATTAAAAAAATTTAGGAATCTTCATTTCTTAAAGTTAACCCTACTGTGGGTAACATTGTGATATAAATAATTATTTAAAAAAAATCAGTAGTAATAATAATTTGGATAAAATTAATGTCTAAAAGATGTTTTTAGATTTCCAAACTATAAAGAAAACAAAATATCAATCTATCAATTTCTTTATTTATGGGTAATTCCTAGTTCCATGGATTCAATCCATTCATCTAAGGTCACTCATTCGCCTGTCCCCACCTCAACGATTCATAGACAATCTAGGGTTACGAAATGTTACTTTCTCCTAAACTGTGCAAATGAGTTCTGCAAATATTTCGTTTTTGAGAAAATAAATATCTTATAAATGGTAAATTCGAAGCAATGTTTGGTGTAAATCGTAACGAACGTGTTTAATGAACAGATCTAGACAGTTATACGTAGTTCAAAATATGTGATTGGTGTGTAAATAAGTGAATTCATATCAAGAGGTGTTTGTTTACTCGAATGCTCAAGTAAGGAAATCTAGACATTACTCGCTTGTGCATGTTAATTCTAAATAACAGGGGGACCAAATGCTTACAAATATAAAATAATTTTTAAAGAATGAAAAACTCAAATCGTAGCTGATCGCTGGCTCACCTCCTCGCCCTGGCGGCGGCTCGGCGCGCCTCGGCCTGCCGCTCGCGCTCCTCGCGCTGCCACGGGTTGTGCGCGGGCGGCCGCGCGCGCTCGCCCGCCGCGCCGCCCACCGGGTACACCGACACGGCCGGCGGCTCCGACGCGCTCGCCAGGTACCGCTCTGCGTGACATCGCATTACATCAACTTAGAAAGAGGGCAGGCTGGATACTATTATATTTGTCAGACAAAACATTGTGAATTACAAAAAAAGGGTGATTTACACGATAGGCAGGTTAGAGATCCAAACAGGCTCGTGATTCCTCGATTGCGCCTCAAGAGGGTCCGAAAGACATTTGTGGGAATGGGCGTGACGTTTTATAATAAAATTCCACAGTTGATCTTAGACTTGCCTTTACACAAGTTTAAGAAAACAGTTAAAACTAATCTCATGAAAAAAGCATATTATACAATTGAAGACTATATAAATGACAAAAAAGCGTGGATATAATTCGTTCCAGTGATTCATGAGACAGTAGGTAATGATTAACCTGTAAATTCTCTGTTTCCTCATTGTGGAAACACTGCATACATAGCATAATATCTACGATATTGTAAACTTGTTTTGAAAAGAGCAACTGCCAAGTTTCTTGCTAGTTCTTCTCGGCAGGAACGGCATTCCGAACCAAAGGTAGACTCATCGACGATTCAAAAGCACTTGTAAAAAAGTTTATTTGAATAAAAACATTTCTATTCTATTATACTATTGTCGTGCATTATTAAGAGCATTGGTGTTGTGTTTTGTCTATGACGTCATCGAATTAGTGTTGGTACATGTTCACGATTGTAGTAATTTGGCGTTGTGTAAATTAAAAAAGTTGCAGTTACAAGCATAAAAACGCGTTTAATTAGGACGTTGATTTGTATGTCAGAAGATCTCTACCACCTTTTAATTGATGGAAAAAATCTCTCTATAGTCCTCAAGGGTGCTCACTTATCCTCTCACTCTAATCTCTAGGTCCACCGGTCTGATGTGTAAGCTATGTTGTTCGTCAGTCACTCACTCACGCTATGTATTACAGCCTAGTGCAGAAGATAAATTGCTCACCGTCATCAGGCTGCACGCTGGATGTGGGTTGCGCCTGGGCCTGTTGCATGTACTGGTCGTCCAACTCTGTTTCTGATCTTCTTGCAGCCTGAGAACATTACAACGTAAACCTTGACGCTTTGCTCGTTACCATTTTGTTTTTGAAAAGTTAAATTTGCTTAAACCTTTGACTTTGATTTTTTACTAGATGATGCTCGTGACTTCGTCCGCGTGGATTAAGGTTTTTAACTCCCGCGAGAACTCTGTAACTTTCCGGGATAAAAAGTATTAGTAGTAGTAGTAGTAGTAGTAGTAGTTAATCCTGGGTATGAGTTATCTCCATTCCAAACAGCCAAATCGTTTCATTCGTTCTGGAGTTATATAATATCAAACCAATAGAGCAAGATCCCAGTGCCGCCAGACCTAAGTTATTTTCTCAGCAATTATTTGTGTACGATAGAGTACTGTTCGAATGTTCTTTCAGTATATGCGTACCAGCTAGATTGTGCCGACGGCCAATTTCCAGATACCAGGTGCTAAAGGTAGGTAAAAACTAGAATAACTTATCTTAAATTCTCAGGGCTGATTTTCATATATGTTTTAAAGAATATTGTAAAAATTAATAAATTAATACTGCCAGACGCTTACCGCCGGCGGTTAATTTAGCCAGACGCTTTGAAGGTCCCAAAAAAATATATAATTTAAGTTAACTTATATTCTCAGTTCTGATTTTTATACATGATACTCAGGGAACTATTGCGATATTATCTGTAAGCTGCCAGACCTATTGGAAGGGTCAAACATCCCCCCAGACACACATTATGCGTCCCCATATGTATGAGCGCTAGAACATGATTCACTTGTTTAAGTGTGTGAGAGATAATATCATCATACCATAATATTATAAATGCGAAAGTGTGTTTGTTGGTTTGTCCTTCAATCACTCTGCAACAGAGCTATGGATCGACGTGATTTTTTGCCTGGGTATAGCTTAGGATCTAGAGAGAGAGAACTATTGCAATATCTTCTGCAAGCTATACCCAGGCAAAAAATGACGTCGATCCGTAGCTCTGTTGCAGAGTAATTGAAGGACAAACCAACAAACACACTTTCGCATTTATAATATTATAGTATGATGATATTATCTCTCACACACTTAAACAAGTGAATCATGTTCTAGCGCTCATACATATTATGGGGACGCATAATGTGTGTCTGGGGGGATGTTTGACCCTTCCAATAGGTCTGGCAGCTTACAGATAATATCACAATAGTTCCCTGAGTATCATGTATAAAAATCAGAACTGAGAATATAAGTTAACTTAAATTATATATTTTTTTGGGAGCTTCAAAGCGTCTGGCTAAAGTAACCGCCGGCGGTAAGCGTCTGGCAGTATTAATTTATTAATTTTTACAATATTCTTTAAAACATATATGAAAATCAGCCCTGAGAATTTAAGATAAGTTATTCTAGTTTTTACCTACCTTTAGCACCTGGTATCTGGAAATTGGCCGTCGGCACAATCTAGCTGGTACGCATATACTGAAAGGACATTAGAACAGTACTCTATCGTACACAAATAATTGCTGAGAAAATAACTTAGGTCTGGCGGCACTGGGATCTTGGACCACAACATCCATCCAATCATCTATTCATCCATCCTCACAAACTTTCGCAGTTATATTAGTAGGATTATCATTATTTTAACTATAGGCCTCATAAGAAGGCTCAGGGTCACTCAGCGTGCGATGTCACCGACATAGCTCAGCGAGTCGCGACACTGAAGCGGAAATGGGCGTGGCACATAGTTCGTAGAGCTGATGGTTGTTCGGGACCCAAGATGCTGGAGTGGCGACCCCGCAACGCGAAGTGCAGTGTTGGAAGACCTCCACTAGGTGGACGGATGACATCAAACAACTGCAGGCAGCGAGACCGAGGCCAGTGGAAGTCCATGCAAGAGACCTTTGTCCAGCAGTGGGGTCTATCAATTGATAAAGAAGGAAGATTATTTTACCTCTGAAACAGGCTTAGGAGCAACCGGCGGTTGTGATCGTTGCGGGGAAGGTGGTCCGGGCGGATGCCAGTCGTATCTGTTAAATAAAAGTGGGTCGTACAATATTTTATAAACCTATTATTATCTTACGAGTAATATGCAAGACAGTAAAATGGCGATTAATGTCAAAACAATCCACAGCTTCTCACGCTCATCAGATGCATCACATAAAACGCAGTTTTAATTCTTTGCATTTTAGAGTCAGTCATACGCACTGCGTTTCGCAGTAAATGCATTAACTTGTATACCTAACTTGTATTTTGATCGCATTATACAAATCACAGACCCCCACTGTGGACCGAAGACGTCAAACGAGTCGTAGGCAGTCGTTGGATTCAAGTGGCACAAAACCAAGACCTGTGGAAGTCCATGCAAGATACCTTTGTCCAGCAGTGGACGTCTATCGGTTGATAAAGAAGATACAAACCTCTGCGATTGAGCTTGCTGATTTTGATATGCCTGTGTTGGAGCCTGCGATGCGTGCATGTACTGGGAGTGCATGTTCAAATGCATGCCTTGAGTCAGCTGCGGCGAGTAGTGCGCGTTGGTGTGCACGTGCACCTGGTTCTGGCCCGGCTGGGTGGCAGCATGTACGTGCATGGGACCCTGGTTCGGTTGCGCGTGCATTTGACCCTGGCTCGGCTGAGCGCTCGCATGCACGTGCATAGAGCTCGGACTGGGTTGCGCGCCGATGTGGGAATGCGTTGGATTCGCTTTCTGCTGAGACTGTAATTGCTGCAATTGATGTTGCTGTTGATAGTGTTGTTGTTGCAATTGATGTTGCTGGAACTGCTGTTGCTGTTGTAGTTGCTGAAACTGCTGCTGCTGCTGTTGGTGTTGATGTTGTTGTTGCTGTTGTTGGTGTTGTCGTCTCGTGACTTCTTCGGACATTTCTGCAAGCTTAGCCGCTCGGACGCTTGCCGCATTCGCCTGAGCCTGATCAAGTATTAAAACATTATATTAGGCGACACTTTTGATGGAATAGAAATCTTTTTTATTCAAATAAACTTTCAAAAGTGCTTTTGAATCTTCAAGAGAATTTACGCATACACAATCTTACTAATAGTATCCTACTAATATTATAAATGTGAAAGTTTGTGAGGACTGAGGATGTAAGGATTGATGTTAGGATGGATGTTTGTTACTCATTAACGCCACAACGAATGAACCGATTTGGCTGAAATTTGGAATGGAGATAGCTCATACCCAGGATTAGCACAGGCTACTTTTTATCCCGGAAAATTACAGAGTTCCCACGGGAATCAAAAACCTTAATCTACGCGGACGAAGTCGCGGGCACATCTAGTGTTATATACGTAAATCCATAATTTACATAGTCCCAAAAACATAAAATAATACGATAATTCAAAAAGAATATTTCAATGTGCTTAAATGAAATTTAAAAAAAAACATGAATTAAAGCTTTTTATTTTTAATAAATGTAAAATAAATGAAAATGCGTAGTTTTTCATTTTCAAGATTTTCTAGCCGACCCTTTTTCTTTGCGGTCCAGTTTATTTGAATTTAAATCCTTCAAAAAATATATATATAAGCGAACTTTTCCATCCACCATACCTGGTGTTGCATATTGGCGGAGGGGTCTGGAGGCTGTTCGTTGCTGGAGGCGCCGAAGTGCGCCGACTGCGGGCGGCCGCTGCCCGTCGAACTGCGGAGCGACGACCACCTGAGAGTTTATCGATTGGTTACTGCATCAGCTGAACACGTACTTTATAAATAGCAACAGACGAAACATACTGGATTGATACACACTGCTTTGTAATAATTTGATGGTGATGGTTTTAATTTTACTACTTCGGAATCTCAGTAAAAATTTTCGTACTAACAAAATATACGTCTTGTGCGTGCAAATTAAATACGATGCATTCAATTTTATTTCATTTAGTGACATCTGCGTATTTACTGCGTACTATAGACTTACTACCGTAAAAGTGGACCCCCCTGACATCCGCAAGACGCGTAACCGATTTTGATTTATCAATAAGTGCATCTTCTAGTGACTTGTGAACTGACGAATTGTCTTTTGAAATCTGGTCATAGCGATATTAGATTCGCTTTCCTTTTCTATCTTAAGGTACTCTAGGTGCTAACATTTTTTCGCTCCTCACTCCTTTGTATGTCTTCTTACGGTAGTAATCATATTAAGACTATGACACATGCTGGGTATTTTATATTTACCACTTTTATACGTTACAACGATATACCTCTACAAATGTCATTTTATGTTAGGTTGTTTTTCATCCGTTGTTGTGAGTTGCATCTCTAATCATTAGGAGTGGAATGCCATGTTTCCTACCATGTACATAGCTTTGTTTCTTCAAAACAAGAGTGCTGAACTGCTTTCTAGCAGACATAATATTGTCTTCAAACGCGTTATTTTTGCGATAAAAAAAACTCATAACAGTGGTCATGTACACGTGCCTCGTGTATAAATAATTATTATCAATAATCTATATATATACAAAAATGAATCCCCATTTCCCTTGGTAGAAACATCACGCGTGAACACCTGGACCGATTTTGTTCTTTCTTTTTTTGTTGTGTTTGTTATTTTCAGGAGAAGGTTCTTATGAAAGAAAAAATTAAGAAAGTTACTACAACTTTCTTAATTTTGTAGTTGTAGTAGTAGGTGTAGTAGGTGTAGTAGTAGGTGTAGTAGTGGTTGTAGTATTAGGTTCAACTACGTTCCCGACGCGTATTGCACGCACCTGTCTTGTAAGGGGTGATGGTGGCCGTGCACGGAGGACAGGTTCTGGTAGAAGGAGTCGCTCTGGGCGGACAGGTTGTGACTGCTGCGCGACTTGTGGGCCCACGCGCCGCCCGCCGCCTGAGACATTGTGCTGCTGCGACATTGACTTATTGAAAACACCATAACGTGTAACAGTATAACGGGGAAAGTTCTATAACAACATAAAAAACTGCGGGGATGGTGGTGATCAAACTCACATCTCTCGGGAATCACGTCCGAGTGCGTTGACCAGTTTACACCCTAGTGTAAACTGGTGTAAATAGCCACGGTCTACGGTTTAACTATGTACCTATTAGCACCAAAATTAGTGATGTGAGTGTGAGTAGTACGGTAGTAACTGGTCAACACACTCGGGCGCGATTCCTGAGAGATGTGGGATGGATACCCGCCGGTAATTTTTAACATACACAACTGAAAATATCTAAAGCCGCGCTTCCAATAGACGAGCCAGCATGAATGTAGTGGATCCAACTGTACCTGGTCTGCAGCGGCGCGTGCGCGGCTTGCGTCGACAGCGCGTTGGGCGCGGGCGCCTGCTGCGCGAGGAGCGAGGACGAGGCGTGCGAAGCGTGCGAGGCGGGCGAGGCGGGCGACAGCGGCGAGGCGAGCGGCGCGTGGTGCAGCGCCGGCGTGCTCTTGCTGGGCTTCACGGGCTCAGCCGCCAGGCGGGACGGCAGGTCGCGCTCCGAGGCTCGCCGCGCCGCACCGCCGGTGACGCCTCCAGCACCTACAGTACAGCAACCAGTTACAATCTACTTCAGTCATTCATCTCAAACCATTGCCGGCACAATACTGGGCACGAGTCGCCTTTCAAATCTATTTGTTACTAATTACTTCTATATACAGGGTGGGCCAGACCAGGTGGATACAAAATTTTTTTTAGATACTTAGGGGCCTATCAGGACCCGGAAGGAAAAAAATCGGTTCCCACCCGATTACGAGAAAAAAATTTTTATTTAAAATTTTGGAAAATCATTGCTTTGACGGACTTTTAATTTTTTTTTAATTTTTCCAGTGACAAATTCCCCAATTTTTTTATGGAATATCTTTACCTAATAACTGTACTCTCTTAAAAAAAAATTCCAGTCTGGTTAGCTGGTTTTAAGAGCATTAAATTTTAAATTATTTCAAGAAAATTAAGTTCATCCAAAATCTACAGAAAACTTTAAAATTCCATTAAAAATAAAAATCAAAATTGCTATGCACTGGTGATTTTTTAAAAACTGTAGCAACTTATGTTCTTTTGATTGCCAAAAGAAAAATTGTATGTCAATGTGCCGGATAAAAAGTTATGATTTTTCAAAAGTCTTCGTTCCTCATTCGTGTAAATAACGACCTTATTGAAAAAAATGTTAATTGTTTGTGGAGACTGCAGTTCCTTTAATTTTAACTGCCTCGTTGGTCTCGTGTTTGACTGCGGCCGACGAGGTCCCGGGTTCGAGTCCCGGGTCGGACCATATCAAGTATTGGGGTTTTCCGTAAGAAATTCTCAGTACTAGCCCGGAGTTAGGAAGTTGGCGTTGTTTCACCCCCGTACCTTGGAGAGCACGTAAAGCCGTTGGTCCTGCGCCTAATCTCTCTTCGCCTTCGCCTAATCTCTCTCCGGTCATGTCAAATTATCCGTCCTATCGGGCTATGAGAGTAAAGAAACAGAGAGTGCACCTGTGTTCGCGCACACACTTGTGCACTTTAATAGCTCCCGCACAGATGGTTAATCTCTCTGGAGATAGGTCACCGTGGTCGAAATTTGGTCGGGAGGACATTAATCCTTTAATGATGACTGACGGTATCTACATCTTTAAGAGAAAGAAAAATAAAACAATGTTTTATTTTTCATAATTTCGGTCACGGCGGCGGTCTATCTTCAGAGAGATTAACCATCTGTGCGGGAGATATTAAAGTGCACAAGTGTGTGCGCCAACACAGGTGCACTCTCTGTTTCTTTACTCTCATAGCCCGATAGGACGGAAAATTTGACACGACTGGAGAGAGATTAGGCGCAGGCGGAGAGAGATTAGGCGCAGGACCAACGGCTTTACGTGCTCTCCAAGGTACGGGGGTGAAACAACGCCAACTTCCTAACTCCGGGCTAGTACTGAGAATTTCTTACGGAAAACCCCAATACTTGATATGGTCCGACCCGGGACTCGAACCCAGGACTGCGTCGGCTGCAGTCAAACACGAGACCAACGAGGCAGTTAAAATTAAAGAACATACTGCAGTCTCCACAAACAATTAACATTTTTTTCAATAAGTTCGTTATTTACACGAATGAGGAACGAAGACTTTTGAAAAATCATAACTTTTTATCCGGCACATTGACATACAATTTTTCTTTTGGCAATCAAAAGAACATAAGTTGCTACAGTTTTTAAAAAATCACCAGTGCATAGCACTTTTGATTTTTATTTTTAATGGAATTTTAAAGTTTTCTGTAGATTTTGGATGAACTTAATTTTCTTGAAATAATTTAAAATTTAATGCTCTTAAAACCAGCTAACCAGACTGAATTTTTTTTCTAAGAGAGTACAGTTATTAGGTAAAGATATTCCATAAAAAAATTGCGGAAATTGTCACTGGAAAAATTAAAAAAAAATTAAAAGTCAGTCAAAGCAATGATTTTCCAAAATTTTAAATAAAAAATTTTTTCTCGTAATCGGGTGGGAACCGATTTTTTTCCTTCCGGGTCCTGGTAGGCCCCTAAGTGAACAATCTAAAAAAAATTTTATATCCACCTGGTCTGGCCCACCCTGTATACTATGTAATTACTTTCTAATTCTTTAAGTTAAGACATTAAAAATCAAAAAGGTTTTTTTTCTCATATTGTCCTATTCAGTTACCATATTAATATAATAATAACATTTAATATACATATAGAACATAATTATTGTAAATTTTTCATATTATGATTTTCATATTTTATTTATAGCACGAAACATTTTAATGCAAACAAACTTTTATGTAGGACGGTAGGTAGTGATCTAATCTATGTACAGTAAATTAATAGTAGTTTATGCAACTGTCATATAATGAAGGGTATTAAAACACGAGTGTGAGTTTATGAAACGAGCGCAGCGAGTTTCATAATAGTAAAGAGTGTTTTAATACTGGTGTTAAATGCAGTTGCATACACTACTTTATCTTCACTAATGCAATTTATCAAACAACAAGAGTAAAAATCGGTCCAATAACAAAGAATTTCAATATGGCGGTGACTTTTTTAATATTGCCAATCATTTCCTCTTATTTGACCCCAGGGAAGCCCAAATATCGATTTTGAACGAAATCGGTCCAATAACAAAGAATTTCAATATGGCGGTCACTTTTTATAATTTTGCCAATCATTTCCTCTTATTTGACCCCAGGGAAGCCCAAATATCGATTTTGAAGGAAATCGGTCCAATAACAAAGAATTTCAATATGGCGGTCACTTTTTATAATATTGCCAAAAGATCTTACCAAAGAGTTTTGTGTATGTAAGTTTAGTAGTTTCGACGAAGTTTTCACGTATAACCCAACTGTTTTCAAAAGCCAGCCTAATATTAAAATTTTATACAACTTATATGAGGATTTTGACATAAGGCTCGCCAGGTTAATTGGTCGCGTTTTATTGATGTTATAATGAGATTTTACGATATCGATGTGGATATTATACCATCATGTGAAATTGCTTAAATTGAGTGTTTTGTTATCTGCGCTATAACAGTAGTAATTATAAGTCAAGTATTGGAAACATAAGTAGAATGTTATAACATTAGTGTAGATAAAGACTTAAAACGTATTAAACATTATGTACACTAAATAATGTGCATCTAGTTAAAGTGCCTTAAAAATGTAAAAGATTACACCTATTATTATTAATGTGCAGTAGAAATAAAAAAATGCACAAATATAACGGGAAATAAAACAAAACACCATAACGCACTTCACATCCATTTTAATTGAAATAAAAATCCGCAAATAAAGTTGGAACGAGAGTCATGCTCTAAAAACATATAAGTAAAAAATGAAACCAAATGTACGGGAAGCGGTGCGTATATAACACACCTATTTCATGCTCGGTGTGTGAGTCGGCTTACACGAGGGAGGCGGCGGCGGGCGCGGCGCGGCGGAGCGGCGGGCGCGCGGCGAGCTGCTCACGTCGGGGCAGCTCTGCGCCGAAGCGGCCCACTCGCGCTCACCCGCGTTCGCATCGCTAACGCTACGCGACAACTCTCCCGACGACGCGTGCTTGCGCTCTAATGTCGCTCTCTTACTACAAACGCAATCACTATTTTTCCTCGGGCTCTCGCTTTTCGTAGTGATGCGGCCGGTACGCTGCGAGCTTTCACTCGAATGATTAGATTTCAATATAATATTTTCTAGCGTTATCGTTTTAGGCTTCTTATCTATAATTTCGGTAAAAACATAACTTCCAGTGGTAGAAACGTTGGGGTCGGTATGATCTTCGGAAGGTAAATTCGGAAGCTCGAATTCGTTACCTTGTGCTAGAGTGTCTTCGCTTCCACGAGATCCGAATTTGGACCAGTCCTCGAGCTGAATCAGAATACTTTTGACTTCATCCTCGGACATTTTGTCAGATTGCTGAGTGCTCGTATCATCTGCCTTGTCGGGTTCGAATTGTATGTTTGCCATACTAGCACTAATAGGCAAGTTATTTGTTTTGCAAACATCTCTATTTACGCCTACGCTTAAATTCGGACTAGATTGACAATTACGCTTGTAAGTTTTTACGCAGTACTTAAGGTTGATTTGGTTAAAATGTTTCGTTAACGCTTTAACTTTCCCGAACGCGGGTCGATACTCATCGGGGGATTTCCAAGATTTCCTATCTACATTTTCTAACATAACACCAATGTCTGCTGGATTACTGGATACCTTTCTCACGTGAACTATGTCGTTGGACAGTTCCTCAATCGATTCCGATGTAGAAATTGATGGCTCCTCAGTATCTTCAGATTTACTAGACAATGATTTGGAAACGGTGAATAATGTTTTTCTGAGACGCGAATGAATCTTGTCAATTTTATTACATTCTCGGCTAAGTTTAAGAGTAAAGTCCTTTTTGCTTTTATGTGCGATTCGAGGTTTCGCTTTCGGCTGCTCAGGTAAGCCAGGGGTTTGGCATGTGGCGTCTACAGTTGTTGGTTTCCATTCGTCGGGCTTGTCTAATGAAAGCGATGGGAGTATTCTGCGTACTTTGGGAGTAGCCACTTTTTTGTCGGTACCGTCACTTTCAAATATTATCGGTTCGGAATTCGGTTCGTCTATATACGGGATCTGCTGGGCCTCCGGCTGCGGTGTGCGGCAACACTCGCATGCACTTACGCACTCATCGACGCCCGTGCATCTGCCCCTATAGTCGTCTTCCTTCGTTCGAAAATTAAATAAATCCAGTGTGAGTTTAGTATCTATCGGCTTCATCTCTGGAGGCAAACATACAGCTTCACCACTTTCGCTGGACTGATCGTAGCTGGCGGGTGGGTCGAGGATGGGCGGCGGTATGTCCATGGGCACGTGGGTGTCTTGCGAGAACGTATCGCACGAATCTTGTGCGTCGACATCTTCACATGTAAACGTAAATATCGGAATCTGAGGCGGAGGTAGGTGGGCATCTCTAAGCTCTAAAGGACACCCTGGAGTTTCGGGAGACAAATCCTCCCGCAACTGATTGTTTTCACGATCTAATGTTATTATTAGCCTGGGAATGGAACCATGATAGTGGGGTTGGAAATCCTCAGTCTCATCTGTACTAGACTCGGAAGTCTCATCTCTCAAGAAATGACGATTGCGGTAAGAAAAACGTCCGTTACCTGGAATTGAATATATTTTTAGGCCAAAAATCGGATCACCTGCAATTTATTTCAATAAAGAAGCAAACAAAAACTCAAAAGAACCATACCTGTGTAACGTTCAGTTATTGCAGAGTATCCAGAAAAAAATAAGACGAAACAGAGAACTTCGAAACAGAAACAAAATAGCAACACAATTTTTATTTATAAAAGAAAATCAATATAACCAAGGGAAAGGAAAGTTAAAATCGTCAGAAAGTTAAATTTGCCTGCAGTAACGAGCTCTGTGAGCGGCGAGGCGGGTTTCAGTAGCGCCGGATGAGGGTTAATGAAGGTGCCAGAGTTGCGACTCGCCGGATCTTCGTATTGTACTTCTTCGTCTAAATGAAACAACATAAAGTCACCAGCAACCCAGATTATTCACATAGCGGGGTTTCCACTGCAAAATGGTAATGACCAGGAAATAGATAGGACGAACTAAGCGACTAGGAATAGTAGGACGGACTCTGTGTAGACATCATCAGTTTACACTTCCACTAATGAAGAGTTTTTACAGTTCCTGTAACACCACTTCCACTACTCATTTTGTACTCTATTTGCTTAGTCCTTTCCACTACTCGAAAGTGCGTGTATGCCTCTGCGAGTTAAACAGAGTCATTATACGCATTCTCTGCGGCGGAAACCCCGCGTAAGTGTCGAGAAGGGAAAGGAAAGTCATACCTTGTCGTGGGGTGTAGGCGGGTTGATGCAGGAGTGTGGCCAATCCGTGCAGTACGGCACCTTGCTTCGCTACCTCCAGCGTGACTGTGGGACCCGTCCGGACTAAAAATTCTGCTGCCTAAACAAAATAAATAAGTTTGTTATTTATTTTATTTCCATGTTTGTCACAGTACAATAATTAATTATTGTCGAATGTCAATAATATCACACGCACAGGATGTAATTATGATAATTTTATTATTAGTAACAAAACTTATAACTGAAGCCACTTCCTGCTCCCAACCGCTTTTCTTTTTTTTTTTTTTTTTTTAATTTTTTATTCAGAAAATATAATAACAAGTATTAGTAAACTTATTCTACCCCGCCAAACTGCACATGCAGTTTGTTGGCGAGTCTGCGCTCATACAATTAATAAACTTATAACTACATAATTATTATATTCTAATGCTAGCCTACTTGTGTCGGTCAGTCTGTCAGTCGGTCGGTCAGTCAGTCGGTCGATCGGTCGGTCGGTTTGTCAATCAGTCAGTGAAGGAGTCCTTAATGCTCCTTGTAATAAGTCTTAATAAGAAATTCCTTTAATTTCTTCTTAAGGACTCCCTCACTTACCTTTCGACCTTCTCTTACAAACTCCAAACTAGAATTAAATATATTTGGCACTAGATAAGAATTCAATCTTTTACCATAATAATTAGTTACTCTTGGCAAAATGTACCTTATCTTTCTAACAGTACGTGTATGGTCTTTAATAATTTTTCGCTTTTTGTGTTTGTCACAGTAATAATTTTCCAGTACTAGTAAGTAGTTCAGACTAATATTTACCGGTAATATTTTTAAATCTTTATATAGTAACTCATAATCACCTTTATAGTTTTTCTTCTCTTTTTTGTTTACAACTTGTTTTAATAATCTTATTTGTATTTTTTTAATTTCGTTTAGGTAAGTAGTGAACGTTCTCCCATATATACCAAGCCCATAGTTGATAACAGAGTCTGCCAATGCATAATAAACCACAAGCATTGTGTGTTTGTTTAGCACTCTGTTTAGGTGATGGAACTTACTTAGCACTGATCTTAATTTATTGCACACTACCCCAACATGCGTCTTCCAATTAAAGTGTCTGTCAATATGTAACCCCAAATATTTATAGTTATCTACATACTCTAATTGTTGACATCTACATGAGTCCTTGTTATTATGGAGGCAATCATAACTATGTCCAAATATCCCTATGTCTATATATTTTACAGATTTGGCTCTTATATTATGTGGTGAGTATATATGCATGCATTTAGTTTTTTCCAAATTTATAATGATCCCATTGTCATGTGCCCATTTTATAATATTTTCGAAATCCGACTGAATATAATTTCGTGCCTCGCTGACAAAGCCCACAACAAACTCAGTCAGCTATGAAAACAAATAGTGAATAATAGAATTAATAAATTTTCTTCTGAACAGCCCAACGGTTAAAGGTGTGGACTGAAAACTGTAGAGTTATTCCCATGGCGATACCTTCTCCTGCGTGATGCCGATGAGCGAGTGTCCGTCGACGGAGAGCAGCTGGTCGCCGGCCGCCAGGCGCCCGTCCGCCGCCGCCGCGCCGCCCGGCACCACGGACTTTATGTAGATGTAATGTAATTCCTATGGCGATACCTTCTCCTGCGTGATGCCGATGAGCGAGTGTCCGTCGACGGAGAGCAGCTGGTCGCCGGCCGCCAGGCGCCCGTCCGCCGCCGCCGCGCCGCCCGGCACCACGGACTTTATGTAGATGTAATGTAATTCCTATGGCGATACCGTCTCCTGCGTGATGCCGATGAGCGAGTGTCCGTCGACGGAGAGCAGCTGGTCGCCGGCCGCCAGGCGCCCGTCCGCCGCCGCCGCGCCGCCCGGCACCACGGACTTTATGTAGATGTAATGTAATTCCTATGGCGATACCTTCTCCTGCGTGATGCCGATGAGCGAGTGTCCGTCGACGGAGAGCAGCTGGTCGCGGGCCGCCACGCGCCCGTCCGCCGCCGCCGCGCCGCCCGGCACCACGGACTTTATGTAGATGTAATGTAATTCCTATGGCGATACCTTCTCCTGCGTGATGCCGATGAGCGAGTGTCCGTCGACGGAGAGCAGCTGGTCGCCGGCCGCCAGGCGCCCGTCCGCCGCCGCCGCGCCGCCCGGCACCACGGACTTTATGTAGATGTAATGTAATTCCTATGGCGATACCTTCTCCTGCGTGATGCCGATGAGCGAGTGTCCGTCGACGGAGAGCAGCTGGTCGCCGGCCGCCAGGCGCCCGTCCGCCGCCGCCGCGCCGCCCGGCACCACGGACTTTATGTAGATGTAATGTAATTCCTATGGCGATACCTTCTCCTGCGTGATGCCGATGAGCGAGTGTCCGTCGACGGAGAGCAGCTGGTCGCCGGCCGCCAGGCGCCCGTCCGCCGCCGCCGCGCCGCCCGGCACCACGGACTTTATGTAGATGTAATGTAATTCCTATGGCGATACCTTCTCCTGCGTGATGCCGATGAGCGAGTGTCCGTCGACGGAGAGCAGCTGGTCGCCGGCCGCCAGGCGCCCGTCCGCCGCCGCCGCGCCGCCCGGCACCACGGACTTTATGTAGATGTAATGTAATTCCTATGGCGATACCTTCTCCTGCGTGATGCCGATGAGCGAGTGTCCGTCGACGGAGAGCAGCTGGTCGCCGGCCGCCAGGCGCCCGTCCGCCGCCGCCGCGCCGCCCGGCACCACAGACTTTATGTAGATGTAATGTAATTCCTATGGCGATACCGTCTCCTGCGTGATGCCGATGAGCGAGTGTCCGTCGACGGAGAGCAGCTGGTCGCCGGCCGCCAGGCGCCCGTCCGCCGCCGCCGCGCCGCCCGGCACCACGGACTTTATGTAGATGTAATGTAATTCCTATGGCGATACCTTCTCCTGCGTGATGCCGATGAGCGAGTGTCCGTCGACGGAGAGCAGCTGGTCGCCGGCCGCCAGGCGCCCGTCCGCCGCCGCCGCGCCGCCCGGCACCACGGACTTTATGTAGATGTAATGTAATTCCTATGGCGATACCGTCTCCTGCGTGATGCCGATGAGCGAGTGTCCGTCGACGGAGAGCAGCTGGTCGCCGGCCGCCAGGCGCCCGTCCGCCGCCGCCGCGCCGCCCGGCACCACGGACTTTATGTAGATGTAATGTAATTCCTATGGCGATACCTTCTCCTGCGTGATGCCGATGAGCGAGTGTCCGTCGACGGAGAGCAGCTGGTCGCCGGCCGCCAGGCGCCCGTCCGCCGCCGCCGCGCCGCCCGGCACCACGGACTTTATGTAGATGTAATGTAATTCCTATGGCGATACCTTCTCCTGCGTGATGCCGATGAGCGAGTGTCCGTCGACGGAGAGCAGCTGGTCGCCGGCCGCCAGGCGCCCGTCCGCCGCCGCCGCGCCGCCCGGCACCACAGACTTTATGTAGATGCCCAGCTTGCTCTGCCCGGAACCCTGTACCACACACTTGGTTATTACGGCTACCATTTAAACTGGTAAAGCACAAGCAGATATCATTAGTTTAAGACCTGTCAATTTCATCATCATCATCATTATCTCAACCGATAGACGTCCATTTTTGAACATAGGTCTCTTGAAACGATCGCAACGTGGCTTGAGGACGCGCGACGTGAGTGCTTTAGTTTTATGAGTTATGAGTGAGAAATCGTATACCCGGCAGGACCACTTTGGGAATTTATATGATTGGTGGGAAGCTTCTCCAATATGCTTAAAGCCGCCAAACGATTTGGAGTTCATCATAAACATAATCATAAGTTTAAAATTCTTAAATCAACATCATGAGATAAAGTTATATATCGCTGCCCAATCCATTTACTTAAGTACGCAGGCGAATTTATTTATTCTGTATAGCAAAACTTAAAATAAAACAAATTAAGGTGTGCACAGGAACAGCATAATATCTCTAAGGCGACGTTTTCGCATAGGCGAATCGCCGCGTGACGCGCGGTGCGTCGCTCGCTCGCTCTCTCTCGCCCTCATACCTTGGGACGGCTCGCGCGACACGCCGAACCGCGGGCCGCGCTACGATTCGCCTATGCGAAAACGTCGCCTAAGGAAGAGACTTATTCCAGAAGCATTCGAACGTGGAGACAGTGAGAGAATGTGTTAACATAGCAGAGGTAAGTACTTAATGACGTCTTACCTCAACTATGTGGAGGTAGTTCGACTTGAAAGTGTCGTCGTGTTACCTTAGCGGCGACGATGCTCAAGCCCATCCCGTTGGCGTTCTTGTGCAGCTGCACTATCTGCACGCGCGGGTGGTCGTGCTGCGCCAGCGCGGCGGGCGCGCCGTAGCCGTGCATGTACACCGTCCACAGCCCCAGCGCGTGCGGCTGGTGCGCCAGCCGGCACAGCCCGCCGCGCTGCAGCGGCGCCACGAACTCCGCCAGCCCCGGGGGCACGCCGCGCACCACTTCCGCGCTGAACCCGTCGCCCGGGATCAGCAGGGCTGCGCCTAGCCACACGCTCTCTTCTAGCGTTATCTATCAAAGGAAATATCCGCGTGCAGTTAGAGGTTTAGAAGTCTCGCGGGAACTCGGTGGTTTTCCAGGATAAAAGTTACTTTCGAAGTCCTAACTCAAAAAAATCACGTCGATCCTGAATGATCGTTGATTGCTCTGTTGCTGCGTGATTGAAGGACAAACCGACAAACACACTTTCGCACACTATAATATTAGTAAGGATACTTTATTATTGCACACATAGCAAGAAATAGATTATTATGAAAGCTTAGTTAAAGTTAAAGTTGTGGATAGGCTATCAGGCACTTTAACAACAAGTGGTGAAACAGGCCCTAAGTGTTGTGTAATTACATATAGATAAGTGCTCCGCCACTAGCTTTTATAAAGCTCATCAGTCACTCTGATACATTTATGATTTATGCTTAGTAAAGAGTAAGAACGTACAAGTAAATCCCTATCCATAATTATTAAGCTTCTCAGGTCCTTAGCCAAATAACAATTTTTTTAAAGAATTGCTTAACTTGACTTATATACAGAGAGATCTCTCTTCCCTCTAATTAAATGTAAAGCTTGTGTTAGGACTTTAGAAGTGCGTAAGACAATAGTGCAATGGATGGGGGTTAAACTGTAAACCTTTCAGTTTTAAGCCCATACCTTTAACCGTTGGGCTATCGAGGCTAAGTAAATATAAAAAAATGGCAGTCATAGGGACTGCCGATAGAAGTGAAAACTAGATTTGCTGATAATTTAAAACAAATAAAAGCGCACTGCCACGATTTCGTGTGAGATTCAAACCTGCGACATCGTACATTAAACGGTAAAGAAAGCGGCTGTTTGCCCGCTGCGCTGTACAAGGTTGCTTGGAAACTTCTAAAATGTTGAATGCTTACTGAAATCTCATATCAACAGTATACATGTAGCTCATGGAAAGTGTGACGCGTGACGGTTACGACGACGCGGAATCCATGATTTTTGCTCACCCAAAAAAGTGCTCAACGCGCCTAAAGAAGTTTTCACTTCAATAATAATTACCTGGGTGACCGCGAGCTTTAGAAAAAAAAATTCATAGGGGAAAAAATAATGGTCTGGACTCGAGCCGGGGTCTTCTGGTTTCGGGGCCGCCTGATTTCCTAACAGAGCTATCGGAACTTTATAGATGATGGCGAAATTTACCTTCATATTCTAATGATATCGTAGGGGTTTTTCATTGCCTGAAAACATGGATAAAACGACGTTTTCTAACAATGAAACCTAGCTAGATCGATTTATCGCCCCCGAAACCCCCTGCATATTAAATTTCATGAAAATCGTTAGAGCCGTTTCCGAGATTCAGATATTGAGATGATATCAGAGAGAATTGGTCGTTTAAAGATATTAGATAGATAACAGCGCGGTACCTCTCGTCCGTCCGCGCGATACAGCTCGTCGGCCCTGGAGCGCGCGTGCGCCACGGCCGCGTCCACCAGCTCGGGCGGCAGCAGCGGCGCGAGCAGCGCGCGCACTTGCACCGAGTTCAGCTTGAAGCACGCGCCCAGCGCGCCGCACACCTCCTCCGCGATGCGGTACGTGCCCGAGATCAGGCGCGCTGCACATTCACATTTACACGTGAGCAGTCAGCAGTGAACACGCAGTCAACAACAACGTACAGTTTGTACGTCATCGATTGTTATAGTCTGACAATGACATTGCCAAACATAATATTATTAGAAATTTGAATCTTGTTTTTAACTTCCTTTATTGATAACTAGATGATATCCGCGACTTCGTCCGCGTGGATCAAGGTTTTTTTTTATTCCCGCAGGAACTCTTTAATTTTCCGGGATGCCTATGTGCTAATCCTAGGTATGAGCTATCTCCATTCCAAATTTCAGGCAAATCGGTTTATTCGTAATGGTGTGAAGAAGTAACAAATATCCATCCATCTTCACAAACTTTGTTTCGCACTCAGTTATCCTCTGGCATGGTGTCAGAGACCTTTTTAATTCGAATTTTGCTCTGAATAGGTGCCAACTCACGATGATCGTGAAGTGGTGACACTTTAAAATTGACCAAAACTTTCGCATTTATAATATTATAGTAGGATATGGTGTTCACATAACGCATACCCGCTTGGTGCGTGCGAGCGAGATGGCAGTCGGCGGCCAGCTCGAGGCCCTGACGCTCGGCCCACGCCGCCACGAGCGCGAGCCGCGCCGACAGCGCCGCGCCCCAGCGCGCGCTCACCGTGCCCGCCTCGGTCACCAGCTGCAAACATTATTGGGTCATACTTCATATTCTTTGGGAATACAAGCTCTACGCGGCCCCAACATAGCCAATGGCTGTAGCTGTAGCGTACAGATAAAGTATCATAACTGAATACGCACTTGGCCGCAATGACGTGGCTTAGCAATTATTTTGTTACACAAAGAATATGCTGAACTTGACTTGACTTAATATTCTCCGAATAAGCAGAAAGCTTGTGTTGGGAGTGAGTATGGCACAATACTGCAACGGGTGGTGATCGAACTATGAGCATCCGCTGGAGCCTATGGACTTCTAGGAACCAGATTGCAATCACGACGACGACCAGTCGGGGTCATGCATAACGCACGAAGATATAATATTACAGAGATAACGATTAATCGTAATCAACGCCGATTATTATGAGCATTTATCTATTTATCTTTCAATAAAAACATGTTTCATTTATAAAAATATGTGATAGGAGACCTAATCGTTTAATCGCTACTTCTATAATAGTGACTCAACATTTTTGTCACGGCACGTGTAACACGCAAACATTGGGAATATTTTTAACTAAAATGAAACACCAAGAGTAGGTAGTATCTACATCAGTGGCAAGTGGTCGCTGTCTCTCACCCAGTGCGTAAGATGCACACACACATACCTTGTTGAAGCACACGGCGTTGATGTAGTGGAAGAGGTGCGAGAACAGCTGTATCGTGAGCGCCGCGTTGACCCGGCAGCGCCGCAGCAGCACCATGGCGGCCGCCAGCGCTTGCAGCGTGGGCGCTGTCGCCTCCGTCGCGTCCGATGCCGCGGGACTCGTCAGCTCCGCCAGAGCGCGAGATAGCTCTTCTTGGAAACACGATACTAGGTTACTGTGAAAATAATAGCGTATGAATTGTAGGGTTCGTAAGAGTTTGCACATTTTGACACTGTTGACAGAATTCGTAATCGAAACACCGTTATGTAAAATGAATCTTAAATGTATTTAAGGCTGCAGCTTTCTCTGGAAACTGAATTCTGAAAATACGACCATAAACCAATAATTTTTCGGTTCATTTTGCTATAAAATTTATAACATCGAACTCTTAAAAATTTATAGGATTACTTCTGCGAAAAGATTAACGTAACAAAAAGTGAAGTTCTAATAAACCATGTACGTTATAAACATCCAAGAAATGCTAAATCGTTTAACGTCTAGAGAATTTACCAAAGTAAACGTATATTTAAAAACATGACAGTTCATCGAACGGGATTTAATATAACTATAGAAAATAAGATCTTACCTGAAAGCATTTTGGACTGTAGTGGGCAGCAAATCTTGCGCCTGCGTAGAAAACGATGAAATGTGACGATCACACTTCAGGAAATGCAGTAATTCACTTGCATTTGCCATCCAAAACGCTTGTGCTGCGGAATCCGTACATCGCTCCTACAAATTAAAAAAAAAAACAATTTAACGATCGCAATCACCTCTGATTGGCTGAACATTATTTTATTTTAACCAATAGCGAGAGAGTACCATCAACCAGTAGGCGTCATTGCGATTGTCAACCTCATGCAATCATTTTTAGACAACCTCACAGCTGAAAATAGTTTTTTTTTAATCAACCACGCGATTGAGTTTCAATATTTTTTCAGAAGTAACACTTGTTATTTCTGGAATTTCTGTAGCTTAAGTTAGGCCGTGTATTAATAATTTTCCACTTGTCTGAGAGACTCCCGTCTCTCAGCCATTAAGAAGATTAGCCCCCGTACGAACAATTTTAATATTAATATGGATATGAATAGTTAATAATACCTGTACAGTAGTGTGTATCAGTGTAGCAACGTGATGCAGAAATGCGGTGAGCTTGTGTGCTCGCTCCGTCGGCGTCAGCTCCGGCCGGTAATGGGTCGAAGCACGATACCTGCAAACGATTTATTTGTTTGAAAAAAGTTTTATTTGTCACGTAATGAATTTAATAAGCGGACCGTAAAATTTTGTCACGCAGCAATCATATTTATAAACTTTCTTTTCTTTTTTTTAAAGCAGAAACGTTCGCCCCTTTAAATAGGACATGCAGAAGCATAACATGGCGAAATTACGCACGCAAAGTATTACAATTTTATAATAAACTAGCTGATGCCTGCGACTTCGTCCGCTTGGATTTAGTTTTTAAAATCCCTCGGGAACTTTTGATTTTCCGGTATAAAAAGAAGCCTATGTACTCTCCAGGTCCTCAACTATACCCATGCAAAACATCACGTCGATCCGTAGCTCTGTTGCGGCGTAACTGAAGGACAAACCAACAAACCATCAAACAAACACACTTTTGCATTTATAATAATGGTATGATTTTATAATGCTCGCTGAAGAAAAGGATAGCACTAGATTTACACTTCTCTATTTCCTTTATGAAGAACAGACTTATCCACATTCACATGGAGTCGGAGAAGACCTCATAATATATAATTTGGCAGGAAGCCAAATTATATATTTTGAGGTCTTCTCCGACTCCGTAAAAAATAGATTTTGATTCGGGAAAATATAATGGTAGCTAAAATCGCTAGGAATGGTGTAATATTGTATACGCTCTCTGCCCCACTTATACTGATCTATAAAATTAATCTATAATTAACATTGGATTGGCTGGCACCACAGAAATAATAACTTAATTATGGATCAATGTGAAGCGCCACATTTGACATACGAGTGTCTCTGGAACTAATAATATTGCAAATAGTGCACCGAACTCTGTAATTAATCTATGAAATCATAGACACACGTAATTATGCTTACAGCGCCAAAATAGCGTCAATCAAGGAGATCCAAAAATATGACGGCAGCCTCTCCAGTGTTTATCATAGAGTAATTATCGAGCTCAGTGGGTACATTGGAGTAAAACATACACGGGAAAGTTAGTGTTATCGCAGATTACCTGGCGCACAGATAGAGCGTATAGACGGGGGCCAGCTTGAAGGCGGGCGCGTGCGGGTCGAGGTGCGTGATGACGGCGGCCAGGAACTGCGCCTGCCCCGCCTCGGGGAACTCGAGCACGGCCGGCAAGATGGCCTCCTGCCCGCTGCGCGCTATGCTGCCCATACCGCTCCTGTCACACGACCACCCGTGTCACTACTGGCCTTTTACCACCATTCGTTACCCGTGTTACTATGTGTGTGATGCGGGTTACGTTCCCTCAAACATGGTTGAGCGAAGCAACGGCTGGGTCATGCGTCATGCTCGTGAACGGGTTCCACCGGCGGGATTGGGGCTACTTTATGTCTGCCAGTCTTAACATGTTGAATTATAATTAGGTATGCTTTTGTGGAACTTCCCCTTATTGATAAACACTGCATACATAGCATAGTATGTATTGTAAACTTGTTTTGACCGCCGAGTTCTTCTCGGCAGGAAAGACATTCCGAACCAGTGGTTGAGTCAGACGATTGAAAAGCACTTGTAAAAAGTTTAGTTGAATAAAAAATATTTCTATTCTATTCTATCAGTCTTACTACCAGTAGTAACACGGGTTTTAGCTTGGCTACTTTTTGCCATGGCGATTCTCGCAACCTATCAACCCTTTAACCTGAAGCGTGGTTCCCACAGCAAAAGGGTAAAAGCGTAAAGCTTTTCGAAACGGCACAAATGATTTCAATGCATGTATTTACTGGAGTAAGGAAAAACTGTGATTCTTTCACACTAAGTGAACATTCATACTTCTGATTTGCTCGATTGAATGGTTACTTACTTGGTGGAAACTTTTTGAGATAACAAACTACGAGATATTCCAATTCATTGGTGTGTGCGAGGTGTCTTAGGTAAAACTATAGCATACCTACATTTAATGCAACACAAACAACAATGAAGTCACATAATATTGAAAACGAACAAGGAATTCACATACAGAAGGGCTATAAAAAATACCTGTTGTCGTGGCCCGATCCCCCACTCTTAGCGCTACAGATGCTCTTGGTTTCGACGTTGCCGTCCAGATCGAACGTGGTCTCGTAGTTGTCTTTGTACTGGTTGTTGGGGGCGCGGCCGGCGGGAGCGGCTTGCTCCGGCTCGTACGCCGAGCCCGAGTGCTCGTCTCTGATGTACTCGTCCTTGGAGTCGTGCAGGTGCTGCGACATCATGAGCGACTCGTTGTCTAGTTTCAGCGTGTTGTTGTTATACGGCGCGTGCACGGGGTCGGCGTTGTATGCGTAGTCGTGCGACAACGGGCTGCCGGCACGCGGGTAGTCATCGGCTGCGTTGGCGTTGGCGTCCGGCGCGTCGGGCTGGTGCGACGCCAGCGACGTCGGCGACATGGCACCGCTGTTCCTCTGCTCGCTCAATGGCGATCTAACGCGGGAAGGGCAATACACAAGCGCATGTCGGTGAGTCAGTGACAGAAACATGCAACCAAAGAAAACAACGATGATCGACGACAAACATAATATAACACAACATTTAAAGTGTTCAAGGAAGCGACGAGTCGGTGGAGATTGAATAGGATAAGAATTAAAAGAGAACCAGGGAGATGTCATATTACTGAGCGTGCAAGGTTCTGCAAAATGATTTCGACCTGTTGTTGCTTTTGTCAGTCATACAGCGCTTCTATCAATTATTTTAATACATTTATAACATTATAGACTGAGCCTTGTTAAGCCAACAATCTTTATACCCAATTTAGGGTATAAAAATACTCTCTATTACTCTCAAAATTGAAATTGTCACCATAATATATAACGAATTATTGCGAAACGTATTTAATTTTTTTAATTTACCCAGTGTAAATTAAAAATTTAAATCACAAACCTCTGTCAGGTTAAATAAATATTATAATGAACGAAGGCAGCAATAACATGACATATCTCTGTAGATAATAGAAAAAGAACAATGCTAAGAGTGTATTGTGTTACTACTGAACTAGACTAAGCTTTCTATGAAGAAAATAGCTAAATTTTTCTAATTGGTATTAAAATATCTATTTAATTCACAACATTTATTTCTAAGATGTAATAGGTAGGTAGTCACTTCACCTGTCGTATAAGGAGCCGGAGCCGTAGTGTTGGGATTGCGAAAGGTTTCTGTTGATGATGTTCTCTTGTGCGGGATCCACAAACCGGAATGTCGATACTCGACCGAATTTGAGTAAGCAGCCATGCTATTACAAAATAAAGAAATAAATGAATTTATAAATATACTCGTAGAATAATCCTTAAAGGCTGGCGTCCTTTAGGGACGGATCGGGGCGGGTCGCATTGGAACGGGCCGCGGTTCTGTGATGCTCTTGCGTCCATCTGTACGGGGCGCGGCGGACCGCCTAAGCGGATTTTATCTTACAGACGTGTTTTCGTGCTTGGACTGACATCGCGCTACCATGGACAGCTCCGACGAAGAGATGTTATGGTTTCAAATCCTTCTTGAGGAAGAGCAAAAAAATAAAAAACGACGACGAGTACACAAGGTGTGGGTGCATGATATATGCCAGAAAAGAAATGTATTTGGTGAATACCATCATTTGTTTAACGATTTGAAGAAAGATCCAGTCAAATTCTTCGAGTATTTTCGAATGTGTTTTGGAAAATTTGAAACATTGCTGTTTCAAATGCCGCTGCTCATCGTGATATCTAGGGTCTCCTAGATCATACAGTTCTCTATACTTTTGCACTAAAGAAATAAGCAGTTCTTCGTTCATTTTCGTTTATTTTTATTAGCACGGCACCTGCGCTCACATCCGCCTGCCTGCGTCGACTAGACGGATCGGGGCGGGTCGCAGCGCACCGCCGACAGAAATACGCCTGCGAAGCGATCCGCCAATGCGTTGCCGCCCGCCGCGCTCCGATCCGTCGCTAATAAACGATATTTCATACAAAACATAGCCAGGCGTATTTTTGCGTTGCGATGCGGCCCGACCCGATCCGCCTAGTGGACGCTAGCCTTTATGATGCCTGGGCGAAATGTACGGTTTCGACATGGACCGTACACTAATATTATAAATGCGAAATGTTGGTTTGTCCTTCAATCACGCCGCAGCAGAGCTACTGATCAACGTGATTTTTACATGGGTATAATTTAGGACCTGGAGAGTTCTAGGTGTTTATCACGGAAAATCGAAAAGTTCCCCACGTGATTTTTAGAAACTAAATCAACGCGGACAAAATCGCGGGCATCATCTAGCACAAAATAAAATCCAAAAATATATTTCATATTTAATTTATTGGGACAATTGAAATGGCGAAGTAATGGTACTTTATCGATTGTACATAATCTCTAAACTGACTGACAGGTCTAAACACAGGTACCTACGGAACATTGTGTCACTATTTTTAGATTGAAAAATCGGATATTGTAGAGCCTGTATAATGTTTGCTCAGGGTGGAAAGTCACGACGGGCGTATTCGCTTAGGGGTAGCGACGACACTTTAATATTTTATGAGGGTAGCGGAGGGCAGCTATACATTATCACGTGGATGTTAAAGCAAATCTTTGATCTTTGTTCTTTGAACTCTTAGTCCTTCGTCGAATATCTTTACCTAGTGAATAGTTCGGTTCAAGTTAATATTAACTATGTACGATAGTCCAAAAATTCTCATTATATCATACTGGCCAGTGGCAACCTCGCGAATATTATCTGGCACACCCGTGTCTACTGTGACCTCTAAGTGGATTCCCAGGGTCGATAATTGTAACAATGTAATAGCTTCATAATAATATTGTAAAATAATTATTTTGAAAAGAACAACTGCTGAGTTTCTTGCCGGCTCTTCTCAGCAGAATCCGCTTTCCAAACCGGTGGTAGAGTCATGACGTGACATAAGAGCCACAGTTTGGCCTACGTGAAATAAATAATTTTGAATTTCTTTGAATTTCGTTGAATTTTGATAGCCGGCTAAGTCAATTTGCGAATTTCACTCATTCATTCAACCCATCGCCAGCTCACAACTGAGCACAGGCTTCCTTAGTCCACCACGCCTGCCAAGTGCGGTTTGGCAGACTTCACAAACCTTCGGGAACATTATGGAGAACCCTCAGGCATTCAGTTTTCCTCACATTTTTATTTAAATATAAAGTAAGTGATAAATTTTAATTGCTTGAAAGACGCACTTAACTCCGAAAAGTCAGAGATGCGTGATTGATGCGTAATCGTGTCTCGGACTCCTCGAAGTCGTCTTAACCGCTAGGCTATCACCGCACACGATTTCTTGATTCAAGAAGAAGCAGTTACGCATAAAGCTGCTACCCTTCGCTGGCGCCACCACGCAGTGCCGCTGCTGGATGTTTGTCGCTAGTTTGGGAGCTGATGACAGCAGTTACCTGCAAGCGCTGCGAGTGCATCGTGCGCCGCCCGTTGACGTAGACGTGCGCGTCCGTGTGCAGCGGCGTGACGCTGTAGCCGCCGCCCTCCGCCGGCGCCACCACGCAGTGCCGCTGCTGGATGTTTGTCGCTAGTTTGGGAGCTGATGACAGCAGTTACCTGCAAGCGCTGCGAGTGCATCGTGCGCCGCCCGTTGACGTAGACGTGCGCGTCCGTGTGCAGCGGCGTGACGCTGTAGCCGCCGCCCTCCGCCGGCGCCACCACGCAGTGCCGCTGCTGGATGTTTGTCGCTAGTTTGGGAGCTGATGACAGCAGTTACCTGCAAGCGCTGCGAGTGCATCGTGCGCCGCCCGTTGACGTAGACGTGCGCGTCCGTGTGCAGCGGCGTGACGCTGTAGCCGCCGCCCTCCGCCGGCGCCACCACGCAGTGCCGCTGCTGGATGTTTGTCGCTAGTTTGGGAGCTGATGACAGCAGTTACCTGCAAGCGCTGCGAGTGCATCGTGCGCCGCCCGTTGACGTAGACGTGCGCGTCCGTGTGCAGCGGCGTGACGCTGTAGCCGCCGCCCTCCGCCGGCGCCACCACGCAGTGCCGCTGCTGGATGTTTGTCGCTAGTTTGGGAGCTGATGACAGCAGTTACCTGCAAGCGCTGCGAGTGCATCGTGCGCCGCCCGTTGACGTAGACGTGCGCGTCCGTGTGCAGCGGCGTGACGCTGTAGCCGCCGCCCTCCGCCGGCGCCACCACGCAGTGCCGCGACTGGATCGACGGCCCGTACAGCTGCAGCGCGGTACCGTTGCCCGAACCCACCTGCGTATCCATACAATATTGGGCAATACAAGTGTCAGCCAATAAAAATATATCTAGATAAAACTAAAAAGTGGGCGGAGCACGTGTGCCTACAATCCTACTAATATTATAAATGCGAAAGTTAGTGAGGATGGGTGTATGGATGGATGTTTGTTACTCTTTCACGTCACAACGAATGAATCGATTTGGCTGAAACGAATGGAGATACCTCATACCCAAGGTTAACACATAGGCTACACTTTATCCTCAAAAATTAAAGTTTTTTTTATAAATTTTATAATATCTTAATAGACGCAGACGAAGTCGCGGGCGTCATCTAGTTTGCTATAAAGAAATAAGGAGATGTTTAAAATCAATTCGTTATGGGGTATAGATATATCTCAAAACGGCTTAAAGTTTAAAGCTGTGACTTATGTATAAAAGAGACGACTTACTTTCACTAATAGACTATAAAGATTACTCGAAATTCACTTCTTGCCTCCATAAGGAGAATAATTATTTATTTTCTGAAATACATAGCGGATGGAACACCATGCGGAATATAGCGAAGTAGAGCGAAGCGGGGAGCGGTAGCAACGACAACTCTGACACTGACAGATTGCGTTTTTCGTTCAGCTGAAGCAAAAACCGCTCGTCTCTATCATTGGATTAACCGTATTACAGTTACAAAGATACTGCTAATTAACTGGAACAAAGGTTTTTTCCTGCTACAGGATAATTATTGATGAGTATTTTTATTATTAACCGACTTCAAAAAATACAAAAAGAAGAGATTCTCAATCCGACGCGTATTTTTGTTTTGTCGATGTCCATCCATATCTCCATCAAATCTTAACCGATTTCAATATTTTTTTTTTTTATTTGAAAGGGTGTATTTGCAGGTAGGTCCCATTTAAAGTTGGTGAAGATTTGATGAATATCTTCGGAGATGGAGGACGGAACTCCTCAATGAATGAGAGGAAATCGCTCGCGATCGGAGTATGTTTAGACTTTCAACCATGCTTAGTACATATTATCATACATACATAAGCTAAATTTCTATTTATCATCTTATTTTTACAAGCTTTTATTTATCTTGCAATGTATGTTTAGGTCAAATCTTGCAAGATGTATTAGAACCATTCCCGGTTTCCGATTGAGCTGAAAATGTGCATGTACATGTAAATCGGATTACAATGCACTATTATAGTAACATGGAGCTGTTCTGATGATAAGAGGCGGAAGATGGCTATGGGAATTCTGTAGTAAAACGATGTAACACCATGGAGTTCAGGCTCGTTTGATTCGTCTTAAGAAGTACTCTGGTCCTAGATAATATCCATGGTCTGATAATGAAGCTGAACGGTGGTTATGAGCACTCTGTAATGAAACTACGTAACCATATTTAGTTGGGGCTCGTTTCATTCGTATTGATAAGTAAAATTCAAAATTCAAAATTCAAAATTCAAAATTATTTATTTCATGTAGGCCAACCTGTGGCTCTTATGACACGTCAAGATTCTACCACCGGTTCGGAAAGCGGATTCTGCTGAGAAGAGCCGGCAAGAAACTCAGCAGTTGCTCTTTTCAAAATAATCATTTTACAATATTAATAAGTAGCTATTACATTGTAATAAGTTTTTATACTATCTTGTGGGCAGCTGGATGGCAAGCTGATTTAACCCGTGCATCTTTGTTAGAATAGAATATGACATTTCCACAAAACGTACTACAATTCAATTCATGTCAAAGACGGGCAGACAGAAAGTAGCCCCATTCCCGCCGGCGGCACCCGTTCACGAGCATGACGCATGATCCAGCCATTGCTTCGCTCGACCATATTTGAGGGAACGTAACGTAAGTAGTCTTAAATGATATCCATGGAATGGCTCTGATGATGGAGCTGAAACTGCAGCTAGGATATCCAGCACACTAGTACAAATAAAAGCAGATATGTCGTGTTTGGATTCGTTTTGATCAGTATTTGATTCTACATAGTATGCAATGGTGCCACCATCGAGCTGAGCTGATGCTGCAAATTTGGTGAAGATCTGATGAATATCTTCGGTGATAAAGGACGGAATTCCTCAATGAATAGAAACGAATCAATCGCGATCAGAGAATGTGTAGATTTATCCTATGAAGCTACACTAAAAAGCTTAAAATAATAAATTCTTTTAAAAAATCGGCCAAGTGCGAGTCGGGCCTCGCTCTTTTAGGGTTCCGTTAAAAAAAAAATTCCATGTACCCATGGAAATATTTTAATTTAATTTAATTTTTATTATTTGTTGTTATAGCGGCAATAGAAATACATAATATTATGTGAAAATTTCATCTGTCTATCTATTGCGGTTTACGAGATACAGCCCGCTGACAGACGGACGGACGGACGGACGGACAGCGTAGGCTTAGTAATAGGGTCCCGTTGGTACCCTTTGGGTACGGAACCCTAAAAAACCGACTTCAAACGCCACGGAAAACATAAAATAATTTCAGTTTGTACACGTATGTTGAAGTCGGGCGGGCCTCAGTAGAACTATGAAACTGCAACGCTAGCCCGACTTCAACATACCTGTACCAAGTACTATTAAGTTTTGCATTTATTGATCTATACTTTTATTATTTTATTATAAATGTCAAAATCGTACAATGTCAGGTAAGTAAATAAAACCAAAAACACATTTTAGTCAAAAAGACCACCCCTGGTTGCCCCTGAGCCAAAGGTGCCCATCAAGCTCGCGGTATTGCCGCGTTGTATGGCGATTGACAGCCTTTGAATCAGGTAAGCCCCGGAGCGTGGATCGCAGCCTCTTTCCCTTAAACGACGTCCGATGTCAAATAAAAATCTCCTAGCCTCCTCATTCCAGCATCCCATCGTCTCCACCGCCAGAGGGACAAAAAGGTAGCTGCCCAGAAGAGGGGCGTATTTGCCTCTTTTTTTTTGTACTATTAAGTATATTCTGTGCCTAGACCTACAAACTAAAATTTTGGCTAGCGTGACGCATTCGTTTCATCGTTTCTATTTAGGCCCGCCCGACTTCAACATACGTGTACAAACTGAAATTATTTTATACTTTTCCGTGGCGTTTGAAGTCGGTTTTTTTAAAAGAATTTTTATTTATTATTACATCTAATATTTTGACCTTTTGTCCTTTGACTGTGAACTCACTTATAAGGGTGTGTAAGACTACGACAAGACGACTTTGGAAATATGGGTGACTTGCACTGCAATAATCTGCATGGCTCCGAGACCGTGATGATCACGTTGTAAGAATTCAGTGACCAAGATTTTATAAATAAATGACGTTTATTGGTTTAATGGCGGTATTTTTTTCGACATTTTGCACGATTAATCAATGATCAACGATCAATCATGTATAAAAATAAATAAAAATCTGTTTTAGAATGTACGGGTAAAGCCCTTTCATATGATACACCAATCGGTAGGTATCTTACTTCTACTTACTTTACTTTAGTATACTTTACTTTTATTCCAATGATGTTGGGCCATTATTATATAATACAACTATTCCAAAGTCCATGTCGATAGCTTTAATAGTTACTAAAATAATCGACTGTGACAGACGGATGGACGGAAGGATGGAGGAAATCTCACCACAAGGGTTCCATTTTTACCATTTTGGTACGGAACCCTGAAAAGCGTGCCTGCTTTTTGTACCTACTTTACAATTCGATTTAAGTTTCAATGAAACTTGTGCAAATGAAGTTTGTTTCAAATGCAAACCTTAATATCAAATCAAAACTTTAAGATTGTACATTGGGATGTTTTAATATTATTGTGTGACTTAACTGTTCCAGAAGTCAGAACGTACACGTTCATTTTTAACCCCCGACAGAAAGAGGGCTATTTGAGGGATGAAGTTAAGCCGCTTAGTCAGTCGGTCTGTGTCATCGTAGGTATCTAACGGATGGACTGATCGACTGATTTTGAATGTTCTTCTTATTTGAAAGTGGATCAAATTGAAATTGAAGAGAAAAAGCTTAAAGGTCAACCTGTACCATGATTTTAAGTCAAGGAAAATGTTGTTCATTTTCATTTTATATCTATTTTTCTTCTCATTATTAACCGATAGACGTCCACTTCTGGATCGAAGATCTCTCCAGCAACTTGGGACCCATTTCCAGTTCATCTTCGCGAATCGATCAGCTATGTTCTATTGTCAATTTTATTTACGTATTCTTTATGCGAGTCAATGTCATGTCTTCTAGTAGGATATCTGTGAATTCGTTATTCGCTGTTGCTGGCTTGGTACCGTCGAGTACCTACTCGACTTGCATGGAGAGAGAAACGTAGCCACTACTACTTTAAATTCACCGTGCGGATCGCGAAACTGTGTTAATATGGTAATGAATGCCTTGTATGTGTGGATAATTTGTTTTATGCCGATGGAACACGTTTCTCAGGATAACATATATTTTCCGGATCATAATAATTTGATAGAGAAAAATATAGGTATAAAATTATGTCCGATGAGATAATAAGACAGTACAGAGTGATAAACAATCTGAATAAATATTTTTCGCATTACTTAATGCGTTTTTACGGATGGCGAAATATTTTTTTTCTTAACTTGGCAACACAGGAGACAGAATTCAGAGATCCTAGCGTATCTTTTCCCTCCCTTTCTCCGTCCCTTTCCCGTCCATAATAAATGACAGATTTACGCACAGTTGCCGTAAACTTGAAAAGTTACACTAGTGACTAGATCTATCTATCTAGAAGCTGTGTATCTATCTAGATTTTGTTGTGGGTAAGCCGGGCAGATGAGCAAGTTCAACCCACCTCGACGAGGTCCGCGATGCGCACGCGACGGCCGTTCTCCAGCGCGGAGCCGTCGGGCGCCACCTCGACGAGCATGGGGTCGTTGCCGGGCCGCGCGCTGCCCGCGCCGGACTTCTTCTTCCGCCGCCGCGGCTGCGCCGACGCGTCCGACGGCCGCCGCCGCACGTGAAACATGATGGAGCCTAGAAAAAAATTACAACATTGTTGACACCAGTCCAATCCGGATAAAAAAATTATCATCTACTCATGGCATTTGAATGAAAAAAATAAATAATAAAGATATGTCCGTCTAAGGGGCGATTTCACCAATGACGAGTGACGTTTATCTGAGGAGTAAATTGGGCGTTTTGACAGTTTTTGTTTTGAAAATACAGTCAAAATATAAATTTACGCTCGGATAAGACTGTTTACGTTAGTAAAATCAACCCAAAAAGTGCCTATTAATGATGTCTTCGAGTAGAGAAACTTAACACCAGGGTTTGTTATCATTTAAAAAATCTTTATGTAAGTTGTTTCTTATAAACTTTGAACTTGGAAAAACAAAAAAAAACGTAATTGCTTTTATTAAAACCAAATCGTAACTAAAACACACTTTTTGAATTTTTGACTGTCTATTTTCACGGGCTATTCTTCAGAAAGATTGGACCGATTTCAACGAGATTTTTACAGGCATGTAGAGAATAGGCAACAAAGACGAAATCATTTAATTTGTTTAGGTGTGTTGTGTACATGTTATGCATAAATAAATAATGCTAGGTATCAGTTGCTCGGACCTCGGACATGGGCTTAGCTTATGACGCGGTCTTTAGTAAATATAACATGTCTCTGGACGCGGTATAAATCCACCTTAACTTGTCATTTTGTTGACTACCATGCTTCGAATAGCAATATCTGGAATATGAATTTGTTTTGCAAGATTTGAAAAGCTGCAAGATCTTGGAAATTTACATATTGGTCTACTCTACATTGTAAACTATATAAGTGTTGGGACGACTAAGACAAAGTTGTGAATCTACTGGGAAATGCAATTTCGGACATTGAGAGGCCAAGAGTACCTACGATCGTATTGTGCTAAGAGCGCTCGAACGAGACGTTAGGGCGCGGAATGCTCTGTGCTATGAACTTGTTCACGTCTAGTGTCAACATCATTAGTGCCTCGTATGTCGCTCGACGCGGCTTGGAACGCTTTACCGAAGCCCGAGACAGTATCTACACACCTACACGAAGGTACATGTCATACACGATGCATCTGCCGCTCCTACTCTATACTGATCACCGCATGATGCAGATGACCCAAACATTAATTTTATGTTGATTATGATTGCTAGTAAATATTTTCTGTGCCGTTTTTTGTAACTACTAGAATCACATAAATATTCATATTGTGAAAAAAACTTGCACGCCATTGTGTGGCAGATTGTTTCACCACAGAATATATAATAGTACTAGTATCACGTAGGCAGGTACCTACTCTTTTATACTTTATAACTACTATACCTATTTACAACCATGCAAGTTGCAACACATAAATAAAATTAATGGGCTGTATGGCTGCATGGCTCTGATAGGCTGGTACTCTCCCGCTATTGGTTAAAATACATAGATGCAGCAATAACGGCATAAAATCAGCCAATCAGAGGTCATTGCGAATTTGCGATTGTAACTAATGCAATCAATTTTAGAGAATACCCTATCCGGGCTGCAGATTATTGATAAACATATTATTGCATCGGGTATAAAAATAAATCGTTTACCAAAATTCAAATCGATTAGATAAGTGGAAGTAATATAATTATAAATACCTATCATTTGCATGATTCAGATCTCTACACCGGGTGTAAAAAGAGTTTTAAGTTAGTTTTACGTGGGCAAATTTTCATTGAACATAGAACCATCCCGGTAAAACACGCTTTCGAAAAAAAACCCCAATGAAATTGGTCCTAATTGGTCCCATCTGTTTGACCAACGCGTGCGAGGCACGAGCGTTCTATGACACAAAGAGACAGACATGCACAGAGACAGACTTAAAACTTTTAACACTCCTAAAAAGAAAGAAAAAGAGGTGTGCACGCACACACACACACACACACACACACACACACACACACACACACACACACACACACACACACACACACACACACACACACACACACACACACACACACACACACACACACACACACACACACAAAGCCAAGCCTAATCAAAGAGCTCATTCCGTGATTTTTTTAAATGTTTAATACTTAAATCAATTTAATTCGGCAGATTCGGTAAATGCAGTCAAATACCAATATTACAGAATGTGCAATCAATTTAGATTTTATGTACAAAATATATTTTTTTTCTACGTAACTTTATACATGCGTTTAATTTGTCAACAAAAGTAGCGTTTCATTAATCACGGCCTGTCAATACAAACTTTGTTTAAGTTAACAGCTTTTAAGCAACACAGAAGGGGACACAGATATTTCGAAAAATGACAAAGATTTTTTATTTTTATTTAATACCTTAGGTATTCTTAAGTTAAGGCTTTAAGATGCGTGAAATAACCTTGAGAAACGGAGCCAGCGTAGACTTATTTCAACGTCACCGCCATCTAGCGGCTACGCTCGGTACTTGCTCGAGAACTCAGCAAGTACATGAGAGTACCTCAAAATATACCAACGATAAAGTAAATGTGCAGAGGGAACAGTGTTTTATGTTATCCTACCTAGTATGTTTGGGCCTCACTGAGATTGATGTCACGTGCAGGTATTAAGAGTCTCCATTGCTTTAGCTTCACCTAGTAGGCGCCATGTACCATAACGAGCTTGCAAGTAGTTTATAAGTTCGAGGTAATTAATTCTTTTTGTTGTTATTCTTACCTTAATTATTTTTAATAAGTCTTTTAAAATCATTTTATTCTTTGATAGTTTTTAGGGTTTCGTACCCAAAAGGTGCCAACCCTGTTTTATCAAAAATATTTATTTAGGTAATAAACAAAAAATCGGCCAAGTGCGAGTCAGGCCGCGCTCTTTTAGGGTTCCGTACATAATATGACCAAATCACTTTTTTAGGGTTCCGTATACCCAAAGGGTACCAACGGGACCCTATTACTAAGCCTACGCTGTCCGTCCGTCCGTCCGTCCGTCTGTCAGCGGGCTGTATCTCGTAAACCGTAATAGATAGAGAGATGAAATTTTCACATATTATGTATTTCTATTGCCGCTATAACAACAAATAATAAAAATTAAATTAAATTAAAAAAATTAAATAAAAATATTTCCATGGGTACATGGAAATATTTTCATTTAATTTTATTTAACGGAACCCTAAAAGAGCGAGGCCCGACTCGCACTTGGCCGATTTTTAAAACTAGATACACATTTAGATAACTTAGTTCTGAGTTAGTATTAAATTAGGAAGCAGTGTTAGCCTAGTGGTTAGGACTGTGGTCTCCTATTCGGGGGGGTCGCAGGTTCGATCCCGGGTACGCACCTCTGACTTTTCGGAGTCAAGTGCGTTTAAGCAATTAACTATCACTTGCTTCAACGGTGAAGGAAAACATCGTGAGGAAACCTGCACATCTGAGAGTTCTTCATAATGTTCTCGAAGGTGTGTGAAGTCCACCAATTCGCATTGGGCCGGCGTGGTGGACTATGGCCTATAACCCTTCTCTGAGAGGAGACCTGCGCTCAGTAGTGAGCCGTTGATGGGTTGCTAATGATGAAATGATGATGATGATTAAATTAGGATATGGGGAAAGAATGCTCGTTGGTTTTGGTCACAACTTTGAAGGCCCCTATTTCTTCATTTTTGAATCTTTTCCATGCATGGGAGCCCCCTTTATTTTTTAATTTAATTTTATTTTTATTATTTGTTGTTATAGCGGAAATAAAAATACACACTGTGAAAATTTCAACTATGTATTACTGTTTACGAGATATTATAGTCCAGTAAAAAGTTAAATGAAACCATGATCTGACCAGTTTTGGCGCAATGAGTAAAAATGTGTTCATAAATACTTAAATAAAGATATTATGAAAGAAATTTTGATTTAAATTTAGGGGAAAATGATGAAAAAAAAGGGGTTGAAAAATGCCTTTTTTTTAAATAACTTAATAACGGTAGGAAATAGAAAAAAAAGTTTCAAGTAAAAGTTGTAGAGAAAAAAATTCTACACAAAAAAGTTCCTTTTCATTTTTTTGTTATCTGCTTTAGTTTAGCTGCAAAAAATAAAAATTAAATTTGCTTTGTAATTAATTATAAAGATTTATAAAGGCGGGAAACATAGTGCCTATCTCAATTAATTAAGCTTTGAATAACGGTAGTACAGTCAAATTAATAAGGTATTTTTTCGAAATAGAAGATACTTCCGAACATTATCCAACAGTTTTCAAAATCGGTCATCGTAGCTATTAAAACTCTAACCTGCGTGATGTCAGATATCAGATTGAAACTTTTTCGCTTTCTATATTAAAAAGTTAGACTTTAGACTGTTTGACTTTAATTTGTTTTTAACCAATTTAAAAAAAGAGGAGGTTCTCAATTCGCTCGCTGAGTCTTCTATTGCTAACTTCAAAAATCTAGATACTCTGATACAAAAATATAGGCCAATTATTTATACCTTTCATCCCATTGTTTATGACAATGGAGATTGGGAAATAATTTGTTAGTTAACAATTGAATAACTTTTTGAAAAATGGTGGTTAAAGTTTTGTTTCTCCAGGGCTCGATTCTTTCAAGTGTTAAGAAGATACTAGAAGTTTTTCAAATTTTTAAAATAACATCTTATGTTATAAAAAAAATATTTGACCGAGCGAAGCGAGGTCTCTGAGTTAACTAGAGCGATTTGCACTTGTCCGTCCGTCCGTTCGTCCGTCCGTCCGTCCGTCTGTCAGAGCCTTATAACTTTTGAATTACTGAACGTAATTACTTCAAATTTAGATATAATATGTAAACCGATGGCCTCCAGCCGAAAATGGCTTAAAAAGTTATAAAAATCTTTATTTCAGGGGGGCTCTCATAGAAGCGAATGCGAAGTAAAAAAAAATATCGCGTTACATAAAATTGTTACGTATCATTTTAAAGATAATTTTGAACTGAGTACAAAAATATTTTTTTTTAATTTTTCCCTTAAAATTGACGAAATGGGGGGCTTTCAAAGTGGCGATTTTATACGCTCGCTTGAAGACGCTCTCTAGGAAAATCCGCTATGGATTTTCAAACTGATTTTATTTTTTTAGGTCACTTATATCCTGTACTTGAACAACAAATACTAAAATTATATGAATATTATAAAGAAACGAGATTATTTAATTTTTAATGGGCATCAGTAATTCATATAGCATCAACATAGCTTCACAATAATGCTAATAGATGGCGCAGTCAGTAACTATTCCCATGGAACTACGAGTTACGACTACGACCTATCGTACGTATTGTAATTTTTTTTGTACCATATTATTCAATTAAAATTATTTTTTAGTTAAATTTAAATTTTAGTTAAATATTGTATATTTTCCATTCGCGTCGATAGATGACGATTTGTACAGATGCCCGTAACCCGGTTTCACTCGTTAGTACCTACATAATAATTCAATGTTTTCACTAACGTTCCCTAACCTTTACGGGCTACCTATAAGTTAGGTGATTGATGTTTTCTGTCAACTTATTTATCACGATCCTGTACGGGACACCTAAAAGGATATTGGGACGGATGTAAGGACTTAGGATTGTATTTAGGAGCTACCTACGTTAAGAGACTCCTACTTAGGGGATGATTTAGGTATGTTTGGTGAAAACGGGCATAATAATAATGTCAGTTTTGGTTATCATGTATCGATTGAATGAATAATCATGGGATACCGTTACCGCGAGGTCTCAGTTCGGGGCGAACCACTAGTAATTCAATGTTTTCACTAACGTTCCCTAACCTTTACGGGCTACCTATAAGTTAGGTGATTGATGTTTTCTGTCAACTTATTTATCACGATCCTGTACGGGACACCTAAAAGGATATTGGGACGGATGTTAGGACTTAGGATTGTATTTAGGAGCTACCTACGTTAAGAGACTCCTACTTAGGGGATGATTTAGGTATGTTTGGTGAAAACGGGCATAATAATAATGTCAGTTTTGGTTATCATGTATCGATTGAATGAATAATCATGGGATACCGTTACCGCGAGGTCTCAGTTCGGGGCGAACCACTAGTTTTATTGCTGAACTCTCTTTAGCGGGGGCGCGCGCATGCTGTAACAGCCGCGCGGAGCCCTATTTTCAACGTCAAATTAAAATTATAAATAATGGAGATAGAATCCCGGGACTTGGGACTTTTTTATTGGAAATTTCCTCCTCTTAACGAGCTTTTTTCAAAATTGCTTAAATGTCAATATTTTTCGAGTTACTAACAAAATACGAAATATCATTTTTTTTTATTTTTTTTATTATAACATATTTTTTATTATGACATTTTGACTTTATACAGTATACTACATTAAACCAATTTTTTATTAAATCATTTTTTTTCATCTTATTTTGTTAATTGCCGAGTTTCTTGCTGGTTCTTCTCGGCAGGAACGGCATTCCGAACCAGTGGTAGACTCATTGACGATTCAAAAGTACTTGTAAAAGTTTATTTGAATAAAAAACATTTCTATTCTATTCTATTCTATTCTAATAACAATTGCAATTTTTTACCTGCACCAAAATCCTTCAAAAACATTTTTCTAGAGGTGATTCCGACTCGAATGAGCCATCGCTCATATTTTTAGGACCTTTATCTCTATTTTTCACGTTTTTGAACTTGTTGACTAGACTAATACGTAGGTATGTATTTACGAATTCAAATAAATATTGACGAATTTCAAAACATAACATTGACATAACATTTGACGACCTCCCTGGCTCAGTGGTGAGCTGTGTTGTCTTATAACTGGGAGGTCTCGGGTTCGATTCCCGGCGGGGTCAATTTTGGAATTTATAATTTCTGAATTGTCTCTGGTCTGGTCTGGCGGGAGGCTTTGGCCGTGGCTAGTTACCACCCTACTGTCAAAGACGTGCCGCCAAGCGATTTAGCGTTCCGGCACGATGGCGTGTAGAAACCAATTAGGGGTATGGGTTGAATATTCACTGCCATACCCCTTCGAAGTTAGCCCGCTACCATCTTAGACTGCATCGTCACTTACCATCAGGTGAGATCGCAGTCAAGGACTAGCTTGTCATCGAATAAAAAAAACACTTCGGCGATGAAACTTGACAACATAATAGTGCTGTCAATAAAGAGAACAATTAGTTCAGTTTCTACACTTTTTTGCCAAGTTGTACGAAATTAAAAATCACAGCAGTGTGAATTTGCAGTACGCATGAGGCGTAATATAAAATTCGATCCGTAGTCAACCCAAGTCAGTTGACTTGTAATAGAAAAATACCTGAAAAATACGGAGGTATGACAAAATACGAATTTCATACCATATCAAAATACTTTAAGTATATGAGACGTGTCCATGCTTAAAACTAAGTATACAAAAGTCATGCGTTTCATCAAACTATTGTCAGGTTTTGTGCTGTGCAACTCAATCATATTTTTGTAACAGAGTATCTAGATTTTTGAAGTTTGCAATAGAAGACTCAGCGAGCGAGCCCCACACAAATGAAGTTTGATTCTTATTTGATTATGTTATCGAATTCTGTTTGTATGCTCTGGAAACTAGTATGTTTGTAGTTTTATTTGTAAAGTATAATAAATGGCCAATTGCGTGTCGGGCCACGCGCAGTGTAGGGTTCCGTAGTTGCCAGTCACAATATTATGCGTATAATTTTAGGCCTATATTGTACACACTTCTAAGTAGAAGTGTGTAAAATATAGGCCTAAAATTAGGCCGATCACTGCCGCTATAATCTATACTAAAAAATACTTTTTAAAAAACCGACTTCAGACGCCCGCGCCACTACAAAGTATATAATTTATTGTTGTTATTGTAAAAAGCGCTCGACCGATTTCGATAAAATTTAAATGGGACCACCTGGGAAGTATACCCTTTGAAACAAAAAAAAAGAATTTTGAAAATCGGTTCAGGTGTCTTCGTGTAATCGGTGAAAATACACAAAAAAAAGGATTCCGACGAATTGAGAACCTCCTCCTTTTTTTAAATTGGTTAAAAACAAATTAAAGTCAAACAGTCTAAAGTCTAACTTTTTAATATAGAAAGCGAAAAAGTTTCAATCTGAAATCTGACATCACGCAGGTTAGAATTTTAATAGCTACGATGACCGATTTTGAAAACTGTTGGATGATGTTCGGAAGTATCTTCTATTTCGAAAAAATCGGCCAAGTGCGAGTCGGGCCTCGCTCTTTTAAGGTTCCGTAAAAAAAAAAATTACATAAAAATATTTCCATGTACCCATGGAAATATTTTATTTAATTTTTTTAATTTAATTTAATTTTTATTATTTGTTGTTGTAGCGGCAATAGAAATACACAATCTGTGAAAATTTCAACTGTCTACCTATTACGGTTACCGAAATACAGCCCGCTGACAGACGGACGGACGGACGGACAGCGTAGGCTTAGTAATAGGGTCCCGTTGGTACTCTTTGGATACGGAACCCTAAAAATACCTTATTAATTTGACTGTACTACCGTTATTCAAAGCTTAATTAATTGAGATAGGCACTATGTTTCCCGCCTTTATACATCTTTATAATTAATTACAAAGCAAATTTAATTTTTATTTTTTGCAGCTAAACTAAAGCAGATAACAAAAAAAAAATCGGCCAAGTGCGAGTCGGGCCTCGCTCTTTTAGGGTTCCGTTAAAAAAAAATAAAAATAAATATTTCCATGTACCCATGGAAATATTTTAATTTATTTTTTTTAATTTAATTTAATTTTTATTATTTGTTGTTATAGCGGCAATAGAATAACATAATATGTGAAAATTTCATCTGTCTATCTATTACGGTTTACGAGATACAGCCCGCTGACAGACGGACGGACGGACGGACGGACTGACGGACAGCGTAGGCTTAGTAATAGAGTCCCGTTGGTACCCTTTGGGTACGGAACCCTAAAAATGAAGTGGAACTTTTTTGTGTAAAATTTTTTTCTCTACTACTTTTACTTGAAACTGTATTTTCTTTTTCCTACCGTTATTAAGTTATTTAAAAAAAAGGCATTTTTCAACCCTTTTTTTATTTTTTTCATCCCTTTCCCCTAAATTTAAATCAAAATTTCTTTTATAATATCATTATTTAAGTATTAATGAACACATTTTTACTCATTGCGCCAAAGCTGGTCAGATCATGGTTTCATTTAACTTTTTACTGGACTAAATAGCACAATTTTATTTATTTACCTTATTTAAGGTTAGTGCCAATTAAGATAGACCTCTAAATTGTATGAGCGCCCATACAACTCGGAGGACTATCTTAATTGGCTTGTATTATTTATGTATGGGGACACCCTTTAAAATTCAACTTTTTTATTTTTGTAATTTTTCCTTTATTTGTGCTGGTAGACCTTGCATTTTGTCAAATTTTGTGATTCTAGGTCAACGGGAACTACCATATAGGTTTTCGACCCAAAACCTATAGAGTAGGTACTTCCGGTTGACCAAGAATTGTCAATTTTGGTTAAAAGCAAGGTAAGACCTATGGTATGGGTATAGTTGAGGACCTGGAGGGTGACATAGGCTACTTTTTATCCCAGAAAATCAAAGGGTTCCCAAGGGAGCTCAAAAACTAAATCCACGCGGACGAAGTCGCGGATATCAGCTAGTTAAATAATAATTATATATATACTTCTAATAATCCATTTAGTGTCAAAGTAAAATAATCCTTGATTGTATTGATAAAAAGTCACAAATTCAGTAAGTACAACCGATTATGGAGAGTTATGGAGCGTATCATACATAGGTAAATGTATAAGAATGCATACACGAAATTGAGCTCTAATTCAATGCTGTTATGGTTTATTTTACTTTGACGCTAATGACATCGAATACGATTACGATCAATCGCTTAACTATAGACAATTGGACCTGTTACAGTTTTATTATAAGTAGGTATAGATAATACTAGCTGATGCCCGCGACTTTGTCCGCGTGGATTTAGTTTTTAAAGTCCCTCGGGAACTCCTTGATTTTCCGGGATAAAAAGTAGCCTAGATGTTGACCCAATTAATAAGTTACCACGGTATAAAATTTTGTAGAAATCTGTGCGGTAGTTTTTACGTGAAAGAAGGACAAACAAACAGACAAAAATTAAATACAAATCTGTTTTGGGCTCAGTATCGATAGTAAAGCATCCCCCAATTAAAATTTTCAAAATATATTAAATGTACAGAAATCTTCCAGTTACAGTTTTATTATAATATATGTATAGATTAATTTATAAAAACTAGTTATTTTATGTTAATAAGAGTGAATTGCGAATGTCAACCCCTATCTATATTAAAAATCTCGAGTCACGAAGTATGTTCGGGATAAACTTGAAAACTACTACGCCGATTTTGATCAAACTTCGTAACTATCTGTAATTTGGTCCAACTTCTCGGACGAAGTCGCGAACATATAAGCTAGTTATTACATGATGTCCTCCCGACCGAATCCGATCACTGCGGCCAACCTCCTATGCTAAAACGTCGCCTTAGAGGTCAGCCATCTGCGCGGGAGATATTATAGTGCAGAAGTGTGTGCGCAACCACAGGTGCACTCTCTATTCCCTCACTCTCATAGTCCGATGGTACGGAAATCCGACACGACCGGAGAGAGATCAGGCGCAGGACCGACGGTTTTACGTGCTCTCCGAGGCACGGGGGTGACTAACCAGTAACCACCAACTTCCTAACTCCGGGCCAGTACTGAGAATTTCTTTGGCAGAAAAACGCAATACTTTTTTTTAACGGCCGCAGCCCGACCCGGGAATCGAACCCGGGACCTCGTCATCCGCAGTCGAACAAGCTGACCACTAGACCAACGAGGCAGTTAGTTATTACATGACGTGTTGTCCACAGTAGGTACCTACGTATGTCATCTATACTTACCTCAAGCAATTTTTATCAACATGCCTATGTAATCGAAAAATAACAAATATAAAATATAGGTACTAAATATAAAGTGTAAGTAAATACTCACATATACATTTTTAATTCTCTTGCTCTTTTAACAAGATATTTTTTCTTATGTTTTGGCATTTTTGACCTGCACTATTCACTATTTACAGTGTAAATATTTGTAGTGTAAATTTTACACTATTCTTTGACCGATTAAAAAGTTAACTTATTTACAAAACACACACACACAACACACAATTTTAAAGATAAAACTAAACATATTAAATCTATGAATATAAAAATATGTACACATTAGTATAATCCCGGGAATCGAATCCGGGACCTCGTCATCTGTAGTCGAATTTGCTAACCACTAGACCACGTCTTGTATAATACCTATACAACCACTAAATCACAAGATCTACGGTACCTACAGTCGACAGCTGTTCAATGGTACGAGTGAATTGCGAATGTCAACCCTATTGTTATAGGAATAAGGCACGTTGAAAGTCATACTGTCAGGCTTGACTTGATGTTTTGCTGTTATCCACTGTTATGTAGGTATCTACCTCAAACTTAGACCATTCAAAAAATATGGTCTAAGACCTCAAGCAATTTTTATCAACATGCACATCATCATCACCATCATCATCATCATCATCAGCAACCCATCAACGACTCACTACTGAGCGCAGGTCTCCTTTTAGATAAGGGTTAAATAATAGAATAGAAATGCTTTTTATTCAAATAAACTTTTATACAAGTATTTTTGAATCGTCGATGATTCTACCGCTCGCGCTGGTTCGAAATGCCCTTCCTGCCGAGAAGAACCAGCAAGAAACTCGGCAGTTGCTCTTTTCAAAACAAGTTTACAATATAATAGATATTATGCTATGTTTGCACTGTTTCCACAATGAGGGGAAGTTCCACAAAAGCATTCCTATAATTCAACACATGTTAAGACGGGCAGACAGAAAGTAGCCCCATTCCCGCCGGTGGCACCCGTTCACGGGCATGACGCATGACCCAGGCATTGCTTCAGGCCATAATCCACCCAATGCGAATTGGTGGATTACACATACCTTCGAGAACATTATGGAGAACTCTCAGGTGTGCAGGAGTGCAGGATTCCTCACGATGATTTTAATTGCTTAAATGCACATTACTCCGAAAAATCAATGGTGCCCGGGATCGAACCTGCGACCTCCCGAATAGGAGACCACAGTTCTAACCGCTAGGCTATCACTGCTTACATTATTATGCCTAGCATAGGTAATAATCGAAAAAATAACATATTACACTAACTAAAAATTGTAGGTAAATATTCACCAATACATTTTTAATTGTCCACCTGTTTGGCATTTTCGAATTCACTATTCTTTGATTATTTAAGAAGTTTATAAAAGTTTATGTATTTACAAAAAAATATTTACAGTTACTGACTTAAAGATTTTATCTAAACTAAGTAAATCTATTAATATAAATATTTAGAAATTGGTATAAACTCCTTAAAAGCTAAAATTAATTTCAACGAAGTCGCTGCAAAACCGATGCGCGGTCTTCCCTCCGCAACGTCCCGGCAGGGACTGTGGATGGGGCTCGCGAGTGTTTATCAGCTCGGATTTAGTTGAATTTCAGGTTAATATTACTATACACGATTGTAATGCGGCGTAAAAATAAAGTTAAATAGCGAAAAGATTCATATTTTTAATACCTTTTTTTGTGTGCAAGAACGAATTAAAAAGCTAGCGCGCTTTTGGAGAAGTTATGCAAATTATGTCAAAAATAGGTACTCTTTGGGTTTTTTTTTACAAGAGGGGGTTGACAAAAATAAACATTTTTAATAGCCAAAACAGTTATTGAATCTTTATCTTTCATTCTTTATTTTTTATTTACGGCTTAAATCAACAATTATGTTGATATGTTGAATTAAACAACCATGGAATTTAGACATTCACGCTTCTTAAGGCCTTAATACATACAAAACAATACCGTGACTGACTGACTCACCGATAACGAACAAGCTATACCGATGGATTCAGAGCTGATGTGAATCTTGGAGGAAGTATTTCTTGAGTATCCTAATTTCCTAAAGATATATCCTTAGTAGGATTTATCTGAAATTCCATCCTAAGAAGAGTGAATATAAAAACCTCAATGCATCTGATGATGCATGCTGATGCTAGTATGTGATAATAGCGATAATATTTTGTAACGGCCGGATAGAGAATAAAATTGGCATAAATTATGTATTCAATAAAAGCCAATATCAGATCAGACCTGGCTTTATTTTACATTGAGGTGTAAACTTCACTTCATTTTTGCATAATTTTTAGTAGCTGAGATTTGTGAAATCTCTACAAGAGAATTATTTTAAGTCCAGCAGTGGACTGCATCGGTTGTAACAAAGACAATATTTTCACACATAAAATCATCAAAATCCCACAATTTGAACATTGTTTACCAATCGTTTCACATTTACTACTATTAAAAAGATCTATAGACAAAGCTATTCGTTTTAGATACCTACCAAGTAAAAGCTCTCTTTCCCCGTACCGAAGTCGCGAACTAAATGATCGGTTAAAGAACATTTTGCTATAATACTGTGTTCATTGTCATGACTAGGCGTAGGCAGCCTGGGGCGTTGTGCTCGGTGCCTATTACTTCAAAACAACGCGCCACGCGACGATCTAATTGTGACTGCTGGGGGCCGATCGCGCTATTTGCATTGTCAACGAAACGTTTACAGTTCAGTTATGGATCAGTTGCGATTGTGGTGCAACTACAATTCAACTTTAATATAAATAAACACTACACTTGTAAACACTGTATTGAACTGTTGCGATCGAACTTCAACTATAAAAAAGTAGCGTCTATTGAACTGTTGCAAAAACGTTCGTTTGACAGCAGTTGCGTTCCAACTCAAGTTCAACTGAGTGTCACCTAGCTGTCAAATTGTTAGCGCGATACGAAACGTTCAAAAAGCGGTTGCGGTTCGTTTGCAGTTCAGTTACGTTTCAGTCGTAAAAAATAGCGCGATCGGCCCCCTGTTATTCTACGTCATATTCAAGTATTGAAGGTAATCAACAACTCTATAGTATTAAGGGTTAGTGTAGCATTAAGTTATTAATTTAGACTAGGTACGTAACTATTTTTCTAAGTCTTTAATTAACACTAGTGGTTCGCCCCGAACTGAGACCTCGCAGTAACGGTTTCCCATAACTACTTATTCATTCAATACATCGTGCACGATCAAAATTGACATTATTATTATGCCCGTTTTCACCAACCATACCTAAATCATCCCCTAAGTAGAAGTCTCTTTACGTAGGTAGCCCCTAAATACAATCCTAACATCCCAATGTCATTTTCACCTTTAGTTGTCCGGTCGAAGTTCGTAATGTTATTACATTTAGTAGACAGAAAGCGTCACCTTACTTAACATAGGTATCCCGTAAAGGTTAGGGGAACTGTAGTGAAATCAGGCATCAATAGGTACCTAGGTATAGTTTTTGGAACATTCAAATTAAATTATTTGTTTACAGCGCCGTCTATCGACACGATCAGAATACATACTACCAGTATTTTGAGTTTGTGTTGTTTCATTAATCTAAAAAAATTGATATAAATAAGGTACTAAATGATTAAATAATGTATTTATTTAATTTCACATAGTTTCCAAAATACCTTGTACTTGTACTGCAAACTATTTGAGCGGATGAACTATATACGCTACTGACTTAAATGACGTATTGTAATGGCGGGTACCGTTTGAGCGTTTGGCATATTTGTAGCATAGATAAAAAAGTGAAAACTTTGAAATAAAATATAAAATTTATTTTATAATTTGGTGAATTGAAACTTACATTTCCCGATGTCTTATTGCCTAAACTATCTCATGTAGATATTTTTAGATTATTTCTCACTAGGAATAAAATACCCTATTCCTATTTAAAAGTTCAATTCCCCGTTAATATTCAGTCTCGCTCCGCTCGAGACCAGGAGTTATGACAACAATATGTCTTGACTCATGACATCTGTGATAATCTGCAGAAGGAACGAGTATCATTTGTAACACTACATAACGAACGGATATAATATATCCCACTCATAAAAGTTTTACATAAATTGTTCAGTCTCAGAAATGCAAAAAATCGATGCGTAGCTTGTGCGCACCCTAAATTAAATATTACTACCTAAATAATTAAAACTAAGAGTAGTTAAATTAATTATTTTTTTACGAAGGAATCTTACTAATTGAGCTAAAATTTCGCTTGGATCATTTATTGTAGCCTCTACCTGCCTGTGAAAAAACGTCGAAATAAATTCAGCCATTCAGAAGATTAGCCCTTAAAACAGACAGACGGACAAAAATTACAAAAAAAACATGTGTTTGGGTCTTGCTGGTGTTCAAATATTTGATTATATAATCGTATGAGTTCATTAGGAGACTTATTTCTAAATCACTTCAATTTCATTTATTTGTACCTGAAAATTAAAGTTGGATACTGCCACTTAACTGAAACTCAAACATGTGGAAGGGTACATTAGAGCGCACGATAATAAATACCTAGTATACTAATTTCTCCTTTGTAATTTAAATTTACTACGTTTAATATCAGACTAACAGAAGCCCGTGTCTTACTTAAAGGTTTTTTAAAAATTCCATGGCAGCTGTTTTACGGGGATGTAAAGTTAGGTACATCTAGTCTAGACCATTCCTGTCCATCCTTTACCTGCCTGTGAAAGTGTGATTGGGAATGCCTTCAGGGAATCTTTTAACGAAAGCATAAGCTTTTATTAAGCATAAGGTTAATATAGTAAAATTTGAAATATTTAGCGTACCAAACGGTGTACGAAATAGCCTTTCATACTTTGAGAAATGTTCTTAATACCAGCTGTATTATGTACTACTCGTTTTTCCTATATAATTTCTAATTAATTGAAAATTATTAAAATAATTAACTTGATAACTTGTAATTATTATTATACCTTAAAATTATAAACTAAAGGTATTAAAGGTATATAATTATATGGTCGTATAGTTTAATTATGTTTGCCATACCTGCATAGATACTTGTTACTCATTATCTGAGAGTTAAGACACTTTACTAATGAAGGCAATTCTCTGAAAGTTCATGACGGATAGGTACTAAAGTGAAAATCAATACCCTACGTATTACACATCGCCGAAAACAACGGTAGACATGTAAATAAACAGAACAGTAAGATAAGTTGACCAGAAGACAAATTACATTTCTTTAGGTCTATGTTTTTCTTTCGTATTGAACTTGCGAATTTTCAGCAGTGCTTCTAATTAAAAGAACAATAACTAAAATGTATTAAGGAAATATTATAAATATTTCTGCCTATATTGTGTAAAAGACAGTTTTAATCTCTGGATCTAAAATATTTAAAATTCTCATATCGCGGTATTTGTTACCAAACTCCTCCGAAACGGCTGGACCGATTTTTATGAAATTGTGTGTATGTCGGGTAGGTCTGAGAATCGGCCAACATCTATTTTTGGTTAAAAGTAGCCTAATATGTCACCTCCATTACTTTTTTATTGAATGACAAATCAATAAACACATTTCACATATTGGAACGTAGTTCCTTATCGCGCGGTACGGAAGGGGGCTAAACGGAAAAAATTAAGGAACCGACCCTCGACTCATTTTTGAAACCGACACTTTTTTGTTGAATGTGAATTTTGCATTGTGTTCGGTATATTCGCCTTAGAACAAGGCGTCTGCATGGCCTAGTGGTAAGGGCAGTCGCCTATAAGTTCAACGTCGATGGTTCGAATCCCAGCTCGACAGACTGAATTTTCTATTTTCAATTTTATTTTTAATAATTTCCAAATGTGGAATTTTTCTCTAATTTTTTATTGTATAAATTGGATAAAATGCTATTGTACTACTAACGCCATCTGTGAAAATACAGTAACCCCACCAGAGTAACTCTTTGGTTTTGTAACAGTGCAATAGAAATAAAATAAAAATAATTCATCGTAGTTAATGAATTTAATACTAGATGACACCACTAGTTTATTACAATACCTTCACTAAAATTAATCGAAAGGAACTACGTTCAATCCGGGTGTCCCTTGATACCTCTCAAGTTTTTTTTTAAATATTAGTAGTGATGTAGGGATCAAACACGTCATTACCACCTTAATTCCATTGCTCAGATGAGTCGTTCTACTGCAGTAGTAGAGGCGGATATCAATTCTAGTTTATTGCAAGGAAATACATTTTAATACTAAGGTAGCATTGATCGACCACAGGCAGGAGTGGCAAGTCCATTGTTAATATACGAGTACTTACGTAGTTGTGCTTGTTACATCCATAAACATAATACTGACCTACTAACAAACATCATCAATACTCCTATTTAGGTCGCATAAAGTTTAGAAGGCATTTGAAAGTTTATGAAATTGATTTTGAAAGATACGAGTACATCCCCTTTTACATGAGGGAATGTTAGCTTAGGAAACTGTCCAGTGCCAAAACTTTTAGGTTACAATTCATCTGACACACTCCCTCGAGGTCACTCGAGTTAAAAACTTTTTGCTGAAACTTCAAAAAAGATAAGATTAGACGACATCGATGTGATTAATGATAATATCATTGATTATATCCGATGAGTGATCATTATGAGCTATGAAAGAAAACCCTTAAATTAATTATTATTTCAGTTGCCTTGTTGGAAATAATTTGAATACGAGTAGTTATTGACGATACCCAAAAAACTTAGTTATAACCTCCTGAGTTCCTAAAAATACCGTAGACTCTTTGATTTCCCGGAATAACAATTAACAATAAACTTTCTTTCTCCAGGATGTGAGCTGACTCTGAGCCAAACGATGACGACAGCTCACATCCTGGAGAAAGACGGAGTTTACGGTTTTTAAGTAAATACTAACTTTTTATGCCCAAAGTTCTATATCGACCTCATGGTCGATTTAGAACTTTGGGCATAAAAGTTAGTATTTACTTAAAACCTTAATATTTCCGGGATAAATGTATTCCAGATTATTCCTCTTATAATCCTCTGTCTTCAACCGTCAATCGGTCAAACAAAAAAATTCTTAAAACGTGTTTCGGTCGATAAGAGGCAGTTATTTCGAAATCTCAGACAGATTTTTCAATTTTATTTATTTGTTTAGAAGTACCGTGAGTATTATTATAATTAAGATTTTTGAACTAAAAGTTGTTCAGGCAGCATCCACAGAGCGGTATTCAGTGAACAAGAGCCACTCGACGCTACACCGGAATAAGCGAAATGTGAATTGGACGGAGCTGCATTTCAATTGTTTATTTTAAATTTTAGTCGAGGGCGATAGAATATTTTACTTCAAAAGCCTCTTCACATTTAATTACCTGTTTACAAGTGATTGTAGATTTAAATATCTTCTTCTTTATCGACCTATACGGCCACTGCTGGATAAAGATCTCCTGCATGGACTTCCACAGGCTTCGGTCTTGCGCCACCTGAATCCAGCGGCTCCCTGCGGCTCGTTTGATGTCGGTCCACCTAGTGAGAGGTCTGCCAACACTGCGCTTCCCGGTGCGGGGTTGCCACTACAGCACCTTGGGACCCCAACGACTATCAGCTCTTAGAACTATGTGCTCCGCCCATTTCCACTTCAGTTTCGCGACTCGCTGAGGTATGTTGGTGACTATGGTTCTCCTACGTATCTCCTCATTTCTGATTTGATCTTGCAGGGATACTCCGAGCTCTCTCCATCGCTCGCTGAGTGACCCTGAGAATTCTTATGAGGCCCATAGTTAGTGACCATGTCTCTGATCCGTAAGTCATCACTGGCAACACGCACTGTTCGAAGACTTTAGTCTTCAGGCACTGAGGGATTTTGGACGAGAAGACATCTCGGAGCTTCCCGAACTTTGCCCAGCCGAGTTGGATCCGGCGGTTGATCTCTTTCTCGAAATTGGAACTACCTAGCAGGCTAGCTGGACTGTATGTCCCAGGTATATAATTATTAATTATACTCGTCCACAATTTCGACTGCAGAGTTCTCATTTAGAGATTAAAAATATAATACTAAGTAATACTTCTTATTCAATTTTATATAATGTGTTCACTATTATTATGTAAATACAAATGAGAGTATTATAGTATAGTTATCTAATTTAATTTTCAACACGCAGCAACGGAGCGACGGATCGACGTGATTTTTTGCATCTGGATTCAAGAGGGATTTGAGGTAGGTACTAAAAGTAACAACCCAACCTGGGTTATGTTTTTTTTTTTTTTTTTTTATTGCAGGATAGGCATGCGCTTGACGACAATCAATGCTGGACAGCACTGATGAGGTCTAGGTTGGAGCGCGCTTGCCTAGAAAATGCCTATTCACTCTTGCCTTGAAGGTACTGAGGTTATACGTGGCCGGAAACACAGAAGTTGGAAGTGCGTTCCACACCTTAGCGGTTCGATTCAGAAACGTTGAACAGAAGCGTTTCGTGCGAGCAGGTTGGATTTCAACCACGTAAGGATGCCAACGCTCACGATTTCTCGAAGTTCTGTGGTAAAACGGTGAAGGGGGCACAAGGTTGTGAAGTTCTTGAGCGCACTCTCCAAAGTATATCCGATAGAAGACCGATAGACAGGCAACATTGCGACGGTGCTGCAGACTGAGCATTTTTGCCTGCGTTAGTGACTGATCACCTATAATTCGGCGGGCACGGCGATCTACCGAGTCTAATGCATCGAGTTGCTACTTGGCAGAGCCATCCCATAGGTGGCAGCAGTACTCCATGGCCGAGCGCACCTGAGCCTGATAGAGAGTCAGGCGCTGCTCAGGCGTGAAGCACCGCTTCACCTTGTTCAGGATACCAAGTTTTTTGGCTGCTGTTTTTGCCTTTGACTCGATGCATTTCCCGAAATTGAGGTTGGGCGAGATGTCTATGCCCAGGAGCTCAATATGGTCACTAATCGGTATGGACACACTTTGGAAAGTTGGAGTCAAGGTAAAGGGACTCCTTTTGGCAGTGAATAAACACGCTTGAGTTTTGGTGGCATTAAACTTAACTAAATTGGCGTCGCCCCAATCGGACACCTCCTTCAGAGTTAAGTTAATGCGATTCACCATGGCCTCTCTATACTCATGGATCTCAGTAGCACTGGCTCGAGAGCTGGACATGTATCTGTCCGTAACAGTGCTGTCATCAGCGTACCCAAAGATACCGGGCTTTAGAAGATCGTTGATGTGCAGCAGGAAAAGTGTTGCGGACAGAACAGATCCCTGAGGAACACCGGCGTTGACAGCCATTAGGTCAGATGAGCAGCCGTTAACGACAACTCTAAATGACCTCTCACTCAGGAAATCAGATATCCAGCTACATAAGCCAGTGGGTAACCCGTATGACGGAAGCTTACTGAGAAGACTGTCATGCCAAACCCGGTCAAAAGCCTTTGAAATATCAAGAGACACGGCGAGTGCCTCACCCTGTTTCTCAATGGCTTCGCCCCAAGTTTGTGTGGCATACACTAGAAGATCACCCGTGGACCGGTTTTTCCGAAAGCCGTACTGGTGGTCAGACAGAAGATCGTTTTCTTCCAGGTATGCCAGGAGCTTATTGTTAAGCACACGTTCCATAGCTTTACAAAGGATGGACGTGATTGCTATCGGTCTATAATTGGCCGGGTCAGCACGACTCCCCTTTTTCGGTACTGGCTGCACGTTTGCAACTTTCCACGACTTGGGGACATGAGCAGTTTCAAGAGAGAGACGAAACAAGCGTGTTAATACAGGAGACAACTCAGGGGCGCAACTCCTCAGGACAACTGCAGGTATACCATCAGGGCCACTGGCCTTGCTCACGTCGAGGTTACGAAGAGTTTTTAGAACCTCTTGCTGGTGTATGCGTATCTCCGGCATAACGGAGTCACAAGTTGGAAGGGTGGGCGTGCATTTGTTTCCAGCAATAAGACGTGAGTTTTCAGCAAACAGAGATGCTAGAAGATTAGCCTTGTCTGTTGCAGAAACAGCCAGTGATCCATCTGGTTTCTGCAGAGGCGGCAGCGAAGGACGGCAAAAGCTCGCTTCAACCGACTTCGCGAGGGACCAGAAAGCTTTGCTACCACTGGGGTGAGAGGCTAGCTTACGCCCGATGCGGTTAGTTCGACTGAAGCGAGCTCTTTCCAAAACCCTCTTGTAGGATTTGGCGGCAATATTGAATTCTCTTTTCTTGATTTTGACATCCGGAGCTTTGAGAGCGCGAGCGTCCGCCCATGATACAAACGCTGAATGCTTACGAGCCTCTGCAACAGCGCATTCAGCGTTGTACCACGGGGGTGTCTTACCATCGGGCGATACGTCTGAAAATGGTATAAAGTATTCCATTGCCTGGCGTATCACATCCGATATAGCACTCTCACAGCTCGACGGATCGTTGGTAGAGAAACAAGCCTGCCGCCAAGGATAAGATGCAAAAAAGTGCCGCATCTCATCCCAATCTGCTGACCTGTATCGCCACACCCGTCTTTTAACTGAAGAGTCTGAGGACGGAGGATAAAAATTGGATACAGTTTTCACAACACAGTGGTCTGAGGTCCCCAAGGGGGAAGAAACTGAGACCGAAAACCTGTCTGGATCAGTTGTCAGCAGAAGGTCCAAGCAATTGGGTGTGTGTCCATCAGCATCTGGTATCCGAGTGGCCTCCTGGACTAGCTGAGAGAGATCTAGCGATAGTGCAAATTTGCGCGCCTCTCTCCCGGCATGGTCAGTTTTCAAGTATGGGAAGAGCCACTCCTGGTGGTGGGCATTAAAGTCTCCCAGAAATACCAGCTGTGCGGCAGGATATCGATGTTGGACGATGTCAGCCTTTTCGCTGAGGTAGTTGAACAACTGAGTCGTCTCCTGGTCACCACTATGCGAACGATAAACGCACGCATATACTGTTTGCTCACAACCTGTATCAACCAAGCACCACAGAACTGAGAACTTAGGTACCTCCAAATTACGGAGACGTTGGCAGCAGATATTATCACGAGCGTACAAACAAACCCCTGCGCGAGCTTTAAAATTATGCTCAAGCGAATACCCGGGGTACTGCAGGTACGCTGTATCTGCTGGGCTCTGAATTTGGGTCTCCGTGAGAAAGAGTAGGTGCGGCTTTGTTGTCTCAAGATGGTGGTGGACAGCATTGAGATTAGAGTGCAATCCTCGAATGTTTGAGAGGTGCACTGAAAAAGAGAGGATGTGCAGCCGCTGTTTAAAACCTTTTCTCTTTTTGTTACTTTTAGTACCTCAAAATTACAGGATTTTAAAACGACCTAACTCTGAGTGACAAGTAACACCGTTCTTGACCTTCCAGTGTCTGCACCAATTAAAGTTTACGAGAGTCATCAAGTCATTGGTCATAAAATTAGACTAATTGTATAGGACTTACTTCACTCCGAAGATGCGCGGGATATATTTCATAATTTTTTCTGACATAATGCCTATCTAAACATCATTCTTTAATCCCCGACAAAAAGAGGGGCGTTATAAGTTTAATGTGTATCTGTCTGTTCCCTCGTAGCTCCCCAATAAATGGACCGATTTTGATGCGGTTTTTCTGATTGAAAGCTAACGTGAACGAGATGGATCTTGAATATTATAATTTGTAAAGATCTGTTCAGGCGTTTGAAGATCATCAACTCATTTTCTATTTGATTAAAGGGTCTTACACAGATGCGATTGATTTGAAAGGTGTGTTACTACTGTTACTTCGGATTATTTCCAAGATAGATATATTAACCTTGAGCTGATGCTGCAGCAACAAGTAGTCTGCGGGATACCCAACTCCTCAGCTACTTATAGCAGATATAGTGTGTTTGGACTCATTAGAATGGTCTCGATGAGTAGGTGTTAGTTAGATGATGAGCGACGATCGAGGAGGAGAATCTAATGATAGCAGCAAACTGGATCGCGTACGCTGCGGAAACTATTGACAATAGAGCAAAGTTATGTACTACTGACTACAGTTTTATAGAAGACATTTATATCTACAAAAAAGTCCTGAATACAATAAATCTATCTATTACAGTTTTATCACAATAGCTACTTTTTCATGTTAAAATCATACTTAATCATACTAATATTATAAATGCGAAAGTGTGTTTGTTTGTTGGTTTGTCCTTCAATCACGCCACAACAGAGCTAAGGATTGAAGTGAATTTTTGCATGAGTATAGTTGAAGACCTGTAGAGTAACATAGGCTACTTTTTATCCCGGAAAATCAAAGAGTTCGAAAGGGATTTTAAAAACTAAATCCACGCGGACGAAGTCGCGAGCATCAGCTAGTTATCAATACAGCGTTACACAAAAGCAATAGAACTGTAACGAAAGAAAATAATCGCCAAATTTTATTTTGATGAACGTTATCGATCGAACCACGGGAGTGGCTACATACTCCGCGAACACGTACATAACACACTGATGCGGACGTACCTAAGAATGATGGCTACGACCTACTATACTATCACAGATGTCATTGATGATTTAACAATACTATTTGAAATATTGGATAGAAGCAGGCGCTACTTTGCGGAAGTTCATGATTAGCAAGAAAAGGTTAGAATTATTTTGCTATTAATCCGCCAACAGAAAAAATCTGTATGGTTAAACATGCAATTAAAAGCTAAGCACCAATCACCTACCCAGCCAAGCAAGAAAGCCAAGTTCCCAAGCAAGCAATGCCACCACCACTCACATGCACCACCACACACGAGAGACGAGAGTAGTGTAAAAGTCTTGTGTGTTGGTGCATGTGAGTGGTGGTGGCATTGCTTGCTTGGGAACTTGGCTTTCTTGCTTGGCTGGGTAGGTGATTGGTGCTTAGCTTTTAATTGCATGTTTAACCATACAGATTTTTTCTGTTGGCGGATTATAGCAAAATAATTCTAACCTTTTCTTGCTAATACTATTTGATCTTAAACCCAGGCAAGGCAATTTTAGGATGGTAAATATTATATACTTTAGATTATCTACACTTGAGAGCTCCTTATCCGATTTCCGGACTAAAGCGTTCAGGAAAGCTTGTTCACTTTAACGTTAAGTGGGCTTTTAGTGTAGAACCTTTATTGATGTTATGTATAAAATATGTACGGGTATATCATCGAGTTGAGGTATGTACAAGTTCAACACTTTCCTAAATATCGGTTATGAATTAAATCGATATATCTATGTAGGTCTACCGAACCGTGTTTTACAGGCCCAACGACCGTATCCACTCTTCAACTATGTAACTCCCATGGGAGTCCGAGACCCGAGTGAGCCTAGTTAATATAGGAACTAACATACACAGACAACCCACATTTATAAAACAAAGATAATATTTCTCTACATTCATCAATTTGTTACATTCTTTTTTGTTCAAAAACAAAGCTTAAGAGCTGAAAGTAAAAACTAATTTTCAGTGAATTCAATAGAAGAGAGCCTTGGTAAAGTTCAAGTCGATAGATTAAAACAAACAGCGACTGCATTGAAGCTCTGTGTAAAAATTCAACGGCAAGCTCAACATTTCCGAAATTCAAAGATTTCCGACCCTTCTACTGCGACTAACATTTCCCTTTACCCATCCCCCCAAGCATAAATCTTGCCACACGATTAGTAACTAGTGGTTCGCCCCGAACTGAGACCTCGCGGTAACGGTATCCCATGATTATTCATTCAATCGATACATGACGACCAAAACTGACATTATTATTATTATGCCCGTTTTCACCAAACATACCTAAATCATCCCCTATGTAGGAGTCTCTTTACGTAGGTAGCTCCAAAACACAATCCTAAGTCCTAACATCCGTCCCAATGTCCTTTTAGGTGTCCCGTACAGGATCGTGATAAAGAAGTTGACAGTAATCATCACATAACTTATCATAGGTAGCCCGTAAAGGTTAGGGAACGTCAGTGAAAACATTGAATTATTATGTAGGTACTAACGAGTGAAAACGGGTTAGGGGCATCTGTACAAATCGTCATCTATCGACGCGAATAGAAAATATACAAAATGATATTTAACTAAAGAATAATTTTAATTGAATAATATGTTATTATATTATGTACCTAAATAATAATGGTCGACGCAAAACTGTTTTTGGGATAAATCGTAGTCGTAACTCCTAGTTCAATGGAATAGTTAATGACTGCGCCATCTATTAGCATTATTGTGAAGCTATGTGAAATTTACTGATGCTCATTGAAAATTAAATAATCTCGTTTCTTTATAATATTCATATAATTTTAGTATTTGTTGTTCAAGTACAGGATACAAGTGAAGTAAGAAAATAAGTACAACTTGAAAATATATAGAAAATTTTCCCAGAGAGCGTCTTCAAGCGAGCGTATTAAATCGCCACTTTGGAAGCCCCCCATTTCGTCAATTTTAGGAAAAAAATTAAAAAAATAAAATACGGTTGTACTCTGTTCCAAATTGTCTTTAAAATGATACACAGAAAACCTATGAATCGCAAATATAAAAAAAATTTCTTCGCATTCGCTTCTATGAGAGCCCCCCTGAAATAAAGATTTTTATAACTTTTTAAGCCATTTTCGGCTGGAGGCCATCGGTTTACATATTATATCTAAATTTGAAGTAATTACGTTCAGTAATTCAAAAGTTATAAGGCTCTGACAGACGGACGGACGGACGGACGGACGGACGGACGGACGGACAAGTGCAAATCGCTCTAGTAAACTCAGAGACCTCGCTTCGCTGGGTCAAATACAATAATAATGGGTTAACCAGCAACCTTTCGGCATTCAGTGCGCGTCTTGAACCGTTTCATTATTAATTAAGGCAATTAATTGGTGTTAATGATCGTTTTCTAAGACGAAGATGCTATCATATTATAGCGACGTCTACGTGACAGTACCAGGTGTAAAAACACTCTATCTAGGAAACCACGAAAAGTTTTAATGACGTCATGCGACGCTATATAACGGCCTCTATAATACCTCATGAAACTCATCCATTCGCAGTTGGTGAAAATACTCAAATCTTTTATCGCTACAGAAAGTAGCACATAAAGTAATAGTCGTTAGGATGTGACCTTTCCAAATGTGGAACGTGATACGTTTCTAACGCAGTTTCAGGATCTAAAGAATGGACGACATACATGATAGATAAAGTACTTATCTACCTACTGTTAAACTTCCTAGAATTTATTATAATACCTACAATACTATCAAGAGTTAAGTCTATATTTATAAAAGTAAGTCATATTTTTTTAGGGTACCGTACCAAAATGGTAAAAATGGAACCTTTATGGTGAGACTTTCTCCGTCCGTCCGTCTGTCACAGTCGATTATTATGCTATCGACATGAAATTTGGAATAGTTGTATATAATAGTAGCGCAATATTATTGGAATAAAAAAAATCGAAAATTATTTTTAGTTTAATTAAAAAAGGGGGGAAAATCGAGGGTTTGAAATTTCAAAGTAAGATAACTATACCGAGTGGGGTATATGAAAGGCCTTTACTTCAAAAGCAAAATGTCGAAAAATACCCCCCCCCCCCCCCCCATCTCCGAAGTTTACCAATCGAAAAATCAGAAATAATTATCGGAAATAGAAGTTTATGTATATTTTACAGGAAAAATAAAACCAACCCTCTAACTAGCATAGTTCTTTTGATATTAACAATAAACCTCTACTAACAAAGTTAACAATTAATTAAAAAAAACTATAGTATCGTTTTACTTTTACCGCTGGAGTACGGATCCCTCGGTGAGCGAGTCCAACTTGCGCTTGGCCGGTTATTTAATATATAGACGTATTTTATAGTCCTGAGTGACTTAACTCAGTAACACATTGTAAAAAATAGACCTCTTTTTACAAGACATCGGTTAGGTTATTAGAGTGAGTGCTATGAGTGCTATAAAATAGTGATACATACTCGTAACTTAAATAAAGTTAAGTAAGTTGATGGTGACAACACGATTAAGTAGGTTTAAGTAATTTATTCTCTAAGAACAAAACATGCTCACTTACAGAGAAATTAAAACTTAAATTATAACACATTATATACATTACAAAATTGTGGCTCTTAAATAACTTAAATAACTATAAAACTAAAATATTCTTAAGGTTTGCTAACTGTCTTTAAAAAACTTCCTGAGTTTTCTTTTAAAAATTGGAAAAGATATCTCGGTTATTATATCTTTTGGCAGACCATTTTATAGAAGTGCTCCCTCAAATTGTATAGTTTTCGCGCCATATGTTTTTGTTCTAGCCTCAGGCAATTGCAAGTTTATTTTTTTTTTCGTGCAAAGTATGTATAGGATTTAATTTTTATTGTTATTTGTGTGTTAATAGATTGTGTAAGTATTTTTCTAATTTGAATACATATCTTGTATTTATATAATTGGCTAATGGATAATGTGTCAGTTTTCTTATATAGTTATTTAGATGGAAATCGGTAATCTAGTTGAATCAATGTTTTTAATAATTTATTTTGGGATATTTGGAGATCTTTCAGATTATTTTTATACGCATATTTCTATTAGGTATTTAATATAGACTTAGCTAGTGAATTGTAAATTAAAGTTCTTTATACGGTAAGTAAGACTTTATATGGTAGGTATAGATCATGTAGATCTACGCAAAGATCCAGTCAAAAGATGAGATTTTTGACTGCAAGTAATCTAAGTGAGGTCGCCATGATAATTTAGAATCCAAGAATAGGCCAAGGTATTTATCTGTTTTTGATTGCTTAAGCACCTGATTATTTATAGTTAAGAGATCAAAATAAGTAATCTATATATATAAAAGAAAGTGGTGTTAGTTACACTATTTATAACTCAAGAACGGATGAACCGATTTGGCTGAAAATTGGTGGAGAGGTAGCTTAGAACCAGGAGACGGACATAGGATACATTATATCCCGTTCGACCGCGTTTCCGTCATGTCACTATAAAAAGTGGTATAAGAAAAACGTATCTGACATGGAATAACAAAACGCAAATGACAGTGGAATAACAAAACGTAAATGACAGCGAAACGTAATTTTGTCTTTGGTTAAGTATGGTAAAAAATTTGACAATTACAAAAAGTGTTATAATAAAGCATTACTGATATTATAAATGCGAAAGTGTGTTTGTTTGTTGGTTTGTCCTTCCATCACGTCGCAACAGAACAGCGGATTGATGCGATTTTTTGCATGGGTATAGTAATGGATGTAGTAGTGGGTCCTCAGACCGGGAGAGCTACTTTTTATCTCGGATAATGAAAGAGTTCCGCGGGATTTTTAAAAACTAAATCCATGCGGACGAAGTCGCGTGCATCAGCTAGTATCTTATATATATAAAAGAAAGTGGTGTTAGTTACACTATTTATAACTCAAGAACGGATGAACCGATTTGGCTGAAAATTGGTGGAGAGGTAGCTTAGAACCAGGAGACGGACATAGGATACTTTTTATCCCGTTCGACCGCGTTTCCGTCATATCACTATAAAACGTGGTATAACAAAAAATTCTTTTCAAAAAACCGACTTCTAACGCCACTACAAAGTATAAAAATAATTTTAGTTTGTCCACGTTTGTTGAAGTCGGGCGGGCCTAAATATAAACTATGAAACCGATGCGCGACGCTACACAATATGAGACTCGTTTGTAGAAGTCGAGCGAGCATCGCGAGTCGGTTTCATAGTTTTTATTTTAGGCCGGCCCGACTTCAACAAACATGGACAAACTAAAATTATTTTTATACTTTGTAGTGGCGTTAGAAGTCGGTTTTTTGAAAAGAATTTTTATTTTAAGCTTTTAAGTGTAGTATTCTATGATTGAGGAGCTAGGACCTGGAGCTCCATGATGTAGTCCATACTTGTTACCTTCAATAATAATTCGTAATCGACATTTCCTAAATCTCTTTATTTTAGGTGAGCAATATCCCTGCAGCATCAGGCTTGAGGAGTTGAAGGTGAACATTTTTATGGGACCATTTCGCAAACATCCTCTGTCGATTAAAAAAAATCACGCGAATCGGTCCAGTAATCCCGGAAAAATCGGTGGACATACATAGAAAAAAAAAAAGATACCGGCCGAATTGAGAACCTCCTCCTTTTTGGAAGTCGGTTAAAAACGCATCTGACATGGAATAACAAAACGCAAATGACAGTGGAATAACAAAACGTAAATGACAGCTAAACGTAATTTTGTCTTTGGTTAAGTATGGTAAAAAACTAGCTGATGCCCGCGACTTCGTCTGCGTGAACTTAGCCTTTAAAATGCCTCGGGAACTCTTTGACTTTGCGGGATAAAATGTAGCCTGTCACTCTCCAGGTCCTCAACTATAGGTACCCCTGCAAAAAATCACGTCGATCCGTAGCTCTGTTGGGGCGTGATTGAAGGACAAACTAGCGCACTTTCGTAGTTATAATATATCACCATATAAAGTGCAAGTGCATATAGTCGATGTGGTTTTTTACACAGGTAAAGTTGAGGACCTGGAAAATAACACAGGCTACTTTTTGTCCCGGGAGCATACATTTAAACGCCCGCGCCACTACAAAGTATATAATTTATTGTAGATTTTTTTAAAAACGCTCGACTGCTTTCGACAAAATTTAAATGGGACCACCTGGGAAGTATACCCTTTGAAACAAAAAAGAATTTTCCAAATCGGTTCAGGCGTCTTCGAGTAATCGGTGAACATACATAAAAAAAGATCCCGTTGAATTGAGATCCTCCTCCTTTTTTGAAATTGGTTAAAATAATAATAAAAATTAGTTTAAATTTAACGAAGAGGAGTTAAACAGTCAAAATAGTTCAACCCCTATCTCAGAGAACATACATCCCTCCATCCGTATACTACATCTATTATAGATATTTATCTATACAAACATAAATCTGTAATACATCCATCCTCACAAACATTCACATTAATAATATTAGTGGGATAATACGAGTAATAATAAGTAGGACAGGATATAGTTAATGTATTTATAGATAATAGGAGGAGGATACAAACATACATAAATACATACATACATACATAAGTACATACATACATACATGCATGCATGCATACAAAAACACATACATACATACATACACGCATATATACATGCATGCATACATACATACATACATACTTACACACAAACATACATACATACATACATACATACATACATACATACATACATACATACATGTATGCATGCATGCATATTGGCGCATAATTTAAGGATAAATATGTAAAAAGTAGCACATGAATATCCCGCGGGAACTGTTTGCTTTCACAGGATAAAAAGTAGCCTTTGTCACTTTTCAAGTCATCAACTATGCCTATCCAAAAAACCACGTTAATCTGTAACTCCGTTGCGCGTATTTTGAATATCCCGCGGGAACTGTTTGTTTTCCAGGAATAAAAAGTAGCTGTTGTCACTTTTCAGGTCCTCAACTATGCCTATCAAAAAAACCACGTCAATCTGTAACTTCGTTGGCGCATAATTGAAGGATTAATATGTGAAAAGTAGCATACGAATATCCCGCGGGAACTGTTCGTTTTCCCGGGGTTAAAAGTAGCCTTTGTCACTTTTCAAGTCCTCAACTATGCCTATCCAATCAACCACGTCAATCTGTAACTCCGTTGGCGCATTGTTTAAGGATAAATATGTGAAAATTAGCACACTAATATCCCGCGGGAACTGTTTGCTTTCCCAGGATCTTTGTCACTTTTCAAGTCATCAACTATGCCTATCCAAAAAACCACGTCAATCTGTAACTCCGTTGGCGCATAATTGAAAGATAAATGTGTGAAAAGTAGTATACTAATATCCCGCAGGAACCGTTTGTTTTCCCGGGATAAAAAGTAGCCTGTGTCATTTTTCAGGCCCCTAACTTTACCTCTGCAAAAAAATCACGTCAATCTAAAACTCCATTGCGCGTATTTTGAAGGACAAATGCGTAAAAAATAGCGATGCTATCCCGCAGGAACTGTTTGCTTTTCCGGGATAAAAAGTAGCCTATGTGCTATTACAGACTATAATCTATGTCTGTGCCAAATTTCAGCAAAATCGGTTCATTCGTTGTCGCGTTAAAGAGTAACAAACATCCATCCATCCATCCATCCAAACATCCAAACATCCATCCTCACAAACTTTCGCATTTATAATATTAATAGGAATAGGATTTGATAATTATAAAAATGATAGCAAAACGTAATTGATAATATCATCAGTAATATGTTTTCTCTTTGAATCATCATTAACAATGCCGCGAGCAAGACGATCAAATGTTTCCTGCTACAAAGCTACGGATTGACGTGATTTATTGGATAGGTATAGTTGAGAACCTGGAGGGTGACAAAGATTTCCCGCGGGATGTTATGACCTAAATCCACGCAGACGAAGTCGCGGGCATCAGCTAGTTATATATTATAAGACAGAGCAGTTACAGTGGTTGACTCTTTGTCACCCTCCAGGTTCTCAACTATACCTATCCAATAAATCACGTCAATCCGTAGCTTTGTAGCAGGAAACATTTGATCGTCTTGCTCGCGGCATTGTTAATGATGATTCAAAGAGAAAACATTACTGATGATAATTATTATCAATTAAGTTTAGCTATCATTTTTATAATTGTCAAATTTTTTACCATACTTAACCAAAGACAAAATTACGTTTAGCTGTCATTTACGTTTTGTTATTCCACTGTGATTTGGGTTTAGTTATTCCATGTCAGATGCTTTTTTGTTATAAGTACCACGTTTTATAGTGACTTGACGGAAACGCGGTCGAACGGGATAAAAAGTATCCTATGTCCGTCTCCTGGTTGTCAGCTACCTCTCCACCAATTTTCAGCCAAATCGGTTCATCCGTTCTTGAGTTATAAATAGTGTAACTAACACCACTTTCTTTTATATATATAAGATTATTATGTGATACATAATTTAATTCGCATGTTGTGGCTACCTATAAGTGGTGTTTATAGCATACCCAAGAACCGTATTTGAATTTATTATGACTGCATGTTTTTATTGCTGTAAAACTGTTGGTGCCCTTAAATAAATAAATAAAATAAAAAATAAATAAGAAAGACTTTTTGTTAATTTGTTTGTACCGAATAGGCGTTGAAATTACTGGACCGATTTTTACAATTTTTTCACCAATAGAAAGCTCAGGAAGTGACATGGTTCTCGTACTGGCAACTGGCAGTTCATACGTCACGTGTTTTGCGGGAGGGCCGCAGGGCGGTCCAGACATGAATGTTATGTATTAGTATTTAAGTATATTTGTATAGTTCTTTTGTATATGCTAATATTATTGTGTAATTTTATTTGTATATGACAAATTGATGAAATAATTCAAAAGATGGGTTGCTCTAGAGTTTGTTTCGCCATTTCTTCTCTAAGACTTATGACCCCTTACGAAATGGTGGTAGATTAAAAGAGAAAGAGATAAACATTGAATATTTAAATAAAAGTTTAAATGGTTTTAGCTTGTTTAATTTTACTTTGTGTGGAGTTGGTCTAATTCTGATCTCATTTACTAGTTAATTGCTTTTCATTTAATAGATTATCGCTATTTAGGCAAGATCTTAAGACCCATAGAACCGCTTAGCTGACACGGGCATCAGCTAGTATTTAATACGTATAACATACAAAAAATCACGCAATAAACTTCTATCATGACAGAAATTATTTATCGATGTGAATATCGATAATTCCGGAATTCTATTATAAAGATTATTTCGTATAGACATTGCAAAAATTTTATCGGTTGACCCATAGATCGTTACAACCTTCGTTACACTTACATAGGTACATGACACACACGAAAGTAGTTCTCGCTTAGAAAGGACATATACCTAACATCAATTTTCCTTAAGCCTTTTCCTAACCCAATATACGACCTATTTGTCTTGAGAGGTGGTTTTATATACAAGTAGGGTTTTTGGGTCAGTCCGCATTATTCTTGACATTTTACGACTTGTTATATATGTAGTAGTAAGATAGGAGTCATAAAAAAGACTCCTTTATTTTAACTTGCTTTGGTTCGTAAATATCTCGCGTAGTGGTTTAAGGTTTACCTATTTATGGTTTATTGAAAATCCCGTAAGTTCTCTTTTTAACCCCCGACGGAAAGAGGTAAAATCTATTTAATTTAATGTGTGCATCCGTATATTTTTCTTATAATATAATATGAAAGATGGAAGGTTCAAGTTTTTGTCGAGAGACGTTGTCAGAGTGAGGTTACGATACCGAAGTATGACCATTAAAACATATTATGGTGATAAAATCAATGGGTTTGGCCTAGACTCAAGAGAATTGTTCTCTAGGTAGTTGATTGATGGTTGATTCATCAAATGTCTACCTTTCTACTGAGACGCTAGTCGCTACTGACTTAACGTTTATGTATTAGTCATTTAGTATCAATATGACAAAACATAGACAAAATGAAGAAAAGATCCCTGAAGAGAAGAAAAAAAAGAATAGCAATCAGTACCAACTTAAATATACTATTGAGAAAAAAAAATCTGATGACATAAACAATAAATAATTTTTAAACAATATTGACACAACGTTAGTTTAATAGTAAACCGTACAGATCGCACTACAAAGAGTTCTGTCTGTGTTTATATCTCACTTAGGGCCGATTTCACTAACGTAAAATAAGTCTTATCATAACCGAGCGTAAATATGATATTCTGATAGTTTTTGCTCTGAAAATCCGCCAAAATATCTTTACGCTCGGGCCTCGGACAAGCCTTATTTCACTTTGGTGAAATCGGCCTTTTATGGTCAATCAGACTTAAAAGCTTTATTTTAGCGTTCCGTAAAGTGTCCTTTATTCACGCAAAACTGGTTTATTCGAATCACATCTAGGGTTTTTTATCGGCGCCAATAAAAGAATATTAGAAAGTCACCGTTAAATAAGAAAGTGAATGAAATCATGCGTAACAAAGTTCAAAACAAGTTTTGAGACTTACGATTGTGCGGCGAAAGTTCGTACAACTTAAGCTTAAAGCCCTACGAGATCATAAGCACGATTATAAACTTCCGCGAAGTAAAACCATCAAGGACGGTATTATGCATAACGATTCGGCGAACAAACGGGCATCGAACCGCGGATCGAGTTAAAAATACCAATGCGGGCAAGTGGACCGGCATCTGCGGGTACACCGGTCGGACTACTCCGCGGTGCCACATGCGTTTGTTTACTATCGGCTTCGATCGCGCGCGGCGGCTGGAGTGACCGAATCCGCTGAAACGTCGCGGGCCCTAATAAAGAGTTGTTCTGTGCCAACTTACGACGGATGCCCCAATCCATGTCGGCGCGGCGCGCGGAACGGGCGGCATGCGGCGCGACGGCTGCGAGGCGACTGCCGCGTCCTGCCGCCCGCAGTGCCCGCACACTCCCGTTCACGTATTCCCATTGTGAGCCGCGACGAGCATTGTCCGCTGCACGAGTCTACGCGCGAATAACTTTGAAGTGAGCCACAGCCTTAAGATTGACGAAGGGTCAACTAGCAACTACACAAAAGCTCTTACTGGACTTAATTGAAAATTGAAATGAAGTTCAAGTTTTTATTTAATTGTATTTATTTTGGGTATAATTTAATTAATGATTAAGATCAAACATAGGCAACTCCATTATAAGTCGAAGTATATGCATATAAAACTAGAATCAAAAAAAACCGGCCAAATGCGTGTCGGGCCACGCGCAGTGTAGGGTTCCGTAGTTGCTAGTCACAAATATTATTGCTGACCTAGGATAATGCTTTTATTTTATTGAAAATTGAATATATTTTGAGTTCTATGGTTTAAATACTATAATATACTACAAAATATGCAACTTACACTACCTGTAATACTTAACTTAGAAAAAACAGATATAACTCCTTAACTAACGAACCCTACTTAGCCGTGATAGTTTTCCTTTAAAATTCATTATAATATGTACTACTGCTGTGAATTTTTTCATGTATCGTTTATACAACCATTTAGCTGGCACAGGGGGGGGGACACTTGACTCTAATAAAAGGGGAATGCCCACTTTTGAGCCCTCCGCGGACAGCACGATAGAATTTATCCAAATTACAGAACCATTTTAAAATAAATAAATACGAATTATCATAATATTATGAAACCCGCCACTATTATCAGTAATTTTCATAAATTAAAAGTATTTATATTGACTCGAGTAAGCTGAATGTATAGTCTGTGATCCAAGTTGTAGCCATTTTCTTTAAAATGTTGCCAGCATTAACCATGATACTAATCGATACTGTCGATTTTTTTCGATTATTATCAGATTTGTGTAGCGTTTAATGGGTGTGTGTATATTTTATTTTAAAAGAAAAACTATGGACTATGGCTCAAACGCTCGACGCGCGGAGCCACTAAACAAACGAAGAAGAAGTATAGACTACAATAAAGACCTTTAGTTCATATTTTCTTGAAGTGTATAAATAATTCTTATCACTACATATTATAAAACAAAGATCTGCGCCGCGTCTGTCGGTCTGTCTGTTCACAATAAACTCAAAAACTACCCAACGGATTTTCATGTGGTTTTTACTTATAGATAGGGTGATTCATGAGGAAGGTTTTAGTGTATCAACGTTTTGTGTAAATTGGTTGAAATACGACGATAATTGTTGACAATGTCGGAAAAATTCAAGCCGCTTGGGAGCTTTAATCGAAATGCTGCCTAATCTCTTTGAGATATAACAAAACTATCTAATTTATCTATCTTTTAAGGATAGCTTACTATACCCATTTTAACTTTTAAAAAATGGTCACATACCATGCGGTTATTGGAAATCTATTTAGACGGATACAGTATTAATCCTTATTAACTTAAATACGTTAGTTACCATAAGCATTTCATGCAGATTTTGATAATGCGTTACACCATGCAATTTAAATGAATATCTTAGGAGCTATCGCAAAATAAAAACGAACGCGCGCCAAAATAAATTCGAGGATTTCAACCCGATGGCGATGACTGGACTCGCTCACGTGATGCGACCAGTGACCTCCCCAGCACCGCGTTGACATTGCTATACTATAAGCCGAGCGATAATTCTTTTATAAGCCTACGTACTGTTCAATATGCTGTTCAATATAACTTAAGGCGAGGAGGCAGACAAAGTTTAGGTATTTGAGGGGGTGAAAAGCAGGGGAAGGAGCGGAGTCGTAGTCCCGCCCACCGCGGGGCGCCCCGTGCGAAGCGCAGAAATGGCGCGAAGCAACTCTGGCGGGAAACAACTCCCGACTGACAAAACTGGTTATTTATCTAAACTTAATAGGTACTGTAACTTATTTTCGTCAATCCTATTATACTTTATTTGGCTCAGTTAGCATGGTTCCAGTTCATGTTCATAGATAATCAAAAAAAAATTATACAGGTTCAATTCCTAACCAAATACAATAACATGCTTTTTTTATTTTATTTTTTTAATTTTTTTTTTTTTTGGTTAGTCTACCGAGATCGTTCAAAATCGATATTTGGGCTTCCCTGGGGTCGAGAAAGAGAAAATGAATGCCTGCCATAATTTTAAAAAGTCCCCGCCATATTGAAATTCTATGTTATTGGGCCGATTACGTTCAAAATCGATATTTAGGCTTCCCTGGGGTCAAGAAAGAGGAAATGGGTGCCAAAATTTTAAAAAGTCACCGCCATATTGAAATTCTTTGTTATTCGACCGATTTCATTATAAATCGATATTTGGGCTTGCCTGGGGTCAAGAAAGAGGAAATGGATGCCAAAATTTTAAAAGTCACCGCCATATTGAAATTCATTGTTATTGGACCGATTTCGTTCAAATTCGATATTTAGGCTTCTCTGGGGTCAAGAAAGAGGAAATGGGTGCCAAAATTTTAAAAAGTCACCGCCATATTGAAATTCTTTGTTATTGGACCGATTTCGATCAAATTCGATATTTAGGCTTCTCTCGGGTCAAGAAAGAGGGAATGGATGCCAAAATTTTAAAAAGTGGACCGATTACGTTCCAAATCGATATTTAGGCTTCCCTGGGAAGAAAGAGGAAATGGGTGCCAAAATTTAAAAAAGTTACCGCCATAATGAAATTCTTTGTTACTGGACAGATTTCGTTCAAAATCGATATTTAGGATTCCCTAGGGTCAAGAAAAAGGAAATGGGTGCCAAAATTTTAAAAAGTCACCGCCATATTGAAATTCGCTGTAATTGGACCGATTTCGTTCAAATTCGATATTTAGGCTTCTCTCGGGTCAAGAAAGAGGAAATGGGTGCCAAAATTTAAAAAAGTTACCGCCATATTGAAATTCTTTGTTACTGGACAGATTTCGTTCAAAATTGATATTTAGGATTCCCTAGGGTCAAGAAAGAGGAAATGGGTGCCAAAATTTTAAAAAGTCACCGCCATATTGAAATTCGCTGTTATTGGACCGATTACGTTCCAAATCGATATTTAGGCTTCCCTGGGGTCAAGAAAGAGGAAATGGGTGCCAAAATTTAAAAAAGTTACCGCCATATTGAAATTCTTTGTTACTGGACCGATTTCGTTCAAAATATATATTTAGGCTTCCCTGGAGTCAAGAAAGAGGGAATGGGTGCCAGAATTTTAAAGAGGGAATGGGTGCCAGAATTTTGAAAAGTCCCCGCCATATTGAAATTCTTTGTTATTCGACCGATTTCGTTCGAAATCGAAATTTGGGCTTCCCTGGGGTCAAGAGAGAGGAAATAGATTCAAAATCGATATTTAGGCTTCCCTGGGGTCAAGAAAGAGTAAATGGGTGCCAAAATTTTAAAAAGTCACCGCCATATTGAAATTCTTGTTTACTGGACCGATTTCGTTCAAAAATATATATTTAGGCTTCCCTGGGGTCCAGAAAGAGGAAATGGGTGCCAGAATTTTAAAAAGTCACCGCCATATTGAAATTCTTTGTTATTCGACCGATTTCGTTCGAAATCGAAATTTGGGCTTCCCTGGGGTCAAGAGAGAGGAAATAGATTCAAAATCGATATTTGTTCTTCCCTGGGGTCAAGAAAGAGGAAATCGGTGGCAAAATTTAAAAAAACACCGCCATATTGAAATTCTTTGTTATTGGACCGATTTCGTTCAAATTCGATATTTAGGCTTCTCTGGGGTTAAGAAAGAGGAAATGGGTGCCAAAATTTTAAAAAGTCACCGCCATATTGAAATTCTTTGTTATTGGACCGATTTCGTTCAAATTCGATATTTAGGCTTCTCTCGGGTCAAGAAAGAGGGAATGGATGCCAAAATTTTAAAAAGTCACCGCCATATTGAAATTCTTTGTTATTCGACCGATTTCGTTCGAAATCGAAATTTGGGCTTCCCTGGGGTCAAGAGAGAGGAAATAGATGCGAAAATTTTAAAAAGTCACCGCCATATTAAAATTCTTTGTTACTGGACCGATTTCGTTCAAAATCGATATTTAGGCTTCCCTGGGGTCAAGAAAGAGTAAATGGGTGCCAAAATTTTAAAAAGTCACCGCCATATTGAAATTCTTGTTTACTGGACCGATTTCGTTCAAAATATATATTTAGGCTTCCCTGGGGTCCAGAAAGAGGAAATGGGTGCCAAAATTTTCAAAAGTCACCGCCATATTGAAATTCTTGTTTACTGGACCGATTTCGTTCAAAATATATATTTAGGCTTCCCTGGGGTCCAGAAAGAGGAAATGGGTGCCAAAATTTTCAAAAGTCACCGCCATATTGAAATTCTTTGTTACTAGACCGATTTCGTTCCAAATCGATATTTGTTCTTCCCTGGGGTCAAGAAAGAGGAAATCGGTGGCAAAATTTAAAAAAACACCGCCATATTGAAATTCTTTGTTACTGGACCGATTTCGTTCAAAATGTATATTTAGGCTTGCCTGAGGTCAAGAAAGAGGGAATGGGTGATAAAATTTTAAAAAGTCCCCGCCTTAACAAAGAATTTCAATATGGCGGGGACTTTTTAAAAGTCTGGCACCCATTCCCTCTTAAAAATTCTGGCACCCATTTCCTCTTTCTTGACCCCAGGGAAGCCTAAACATCGATTTTGAACAAAATTGTTCGAATGACAAAAAATTTCAATATGGCGGTGACTTTTTAAAATTTTCGCATTCAATTCCTCTTTCTTGACCCCAGGGAAGCCTAAATATCGATTTGGAACGAAATCGGTTCAGTAACAAAGAATTTCAATATGGCGGTGACTTTTTAAAATTTTGGCATTCATTTCCTCTTTCTCGACGCCAGGAAAGCCCAAATTTCGATTTTGAACGAAATCGGTCGAATAAAAAGAATTTCAATATGGCGGTGACTTTGTAAAATTTTCGCATCCTTTTTCTCTTTCTTGACCCCACAGAAGCCTTAATATCAATTTTGAACGTAATCGGTCCAATAACATATAATTCCAATAGGGCGGGGACTTTTTTATATTTTAGCATCCATTTCCTCTTTCTTGACCCCAGAGAAGCCTAAATATCGATTTAGAACGAAATCGGTCGAATAACAAAGAATTTCAATATGGCGGGGACATTTTTAAATTTTGGCACCCATTTCCTCTTTCTTGACCCCAGGGAAGCCTAAATATCGATTTGAAACGTAATCGGTCCAATAAAAAACGAATTTCAATATGGCGGTGACTTTTTTAAATTTGCGCATCCATTTCCTCTTTCGTGACCCCAGAGAAGCCTGAATATCGATTTTGAATGAAATCGGTCCAATAACAAAGAATTTCAATATGGCGGTGACTTTTTTTAATTTTGGCATCTATTTCTTCTTTTTGACCCTAGGGAAGCCTAAATATCGATTTTGAACGTAATCCGTCCATTATCAAAGAATTCCAACATGGCGGAAAAGTACACCTGTGTTTGCACACATACTTGAGATAGAAACTAATTTCATCGATTCGATATATCGATACTTTTTGGCACTTCATGCATTGCCCTAGTTGCCAAAGACGCTTTCGCACGCGTAAGGATCTGGAAGGATCCGTGCGCATCCTTACGGAACCAAGGATGCGAAAGGATCCTTTCGCATGCGAATCGTGATCTACACTTGTAATTTTAGGCACTTTTAGGTACAAAAAAATTGTGAGCCGTCGTGGGACGCCTGGCAGATGTGAAACATCGACATTATTTTGTAAAAGTAATATGCAGAAAAGGACAGATTGTGATAGGAACTAAATATGTCACTAAGTATACATATAATAATACTACTACTACCACTACCCCTACCCCGACCCCTACCCCGACCCCTACCCCTACCCCTACCTCTACCCCTACCTCTACCCCGACCCCTACCCCTACCCCTACCCCTACCCCGACCCCTACCCCGACCCCTACCCCTACCTCTACCCCTACCTCTACCTCGACCCCTACTCCTACCCATACCCATACCCCTACCCCTACTTCTACCCCGACCCCTACCCCTACCCCTACCCCTACCTCTACCCCTACCTCGACCCCTACTCCTACCCATACCCATACCCCTACCCCTACCTCTACCCCGACCCCTACCCCTACTCCTACCCCTACCCTACCCCGACCCTACCCCTACCCCTACCCCGACCCCGACCCCGACCCCTACCTCTACCCCGACCCCGACCCCTACCCCTACCTCTACCCCGACCCCTACCCCTACCCCAACCCCTACCCCTACCCTGACCCCTACCCCTACCCCTACCCCTACCCCGACCCCGACCTCTACCCCGACCCCTACCCCTACCCCTACCCCGACCCCTACCCCTACCCCGACCCCTACCCCTACCTCTACCCCTACCTCTACCCCTACCTCTACCCCGACCCCTACTCCTACCCATACCCATAAAGTACCTAACTACCACCTACCTACCTTTTTTTTTTTTTTATTCGATGACAAGCTAGTCCTTGACTGCGATCTAACCTGATGGTAAGTGACGATGCAGTCTAAGATGGTAGCGGGCTAACTTGGAAGGGATATAGGGCAGTGAACATTCAACCCATACCCCTAATTGGTTTCTACACGCCATCGTGCCGGAACGCTAAATCGCTTGGCGGCACGTCTTTGACGGTAGGGTGATAACTAGCCACGGCCAAAGCCTCCCACCAGACCAGACCAGAGACAATTCAGAAATTATAAATTCCCAAATTGACCCCGCCGGGAATCGAACCCGAGACCTCCCAGTTATAAGACAACAGCGCTCACCACTGAGCCAAGGAGGTCGTCAATTTGACGTAATATAAATATGTCACTAAGTATACATATAATAATACTACTACTACCACTACCCCTACCCCGACCCCTACCCCGACCCCTACCCCAACCCCTACCTCTACCTCTACCCCTACCTCTACCCCGACCCCTACCCCTACTCCTACCCCTACCCTACCCCGACCCTACCCCGACCCTACCCCTACCCCTACCCCGACCCCTACCTCTACCCCGACCCCGACCCCTACCCCTACCTCTACCCCTACCCCTACCCCTACCGCTACCCCGACCCCTACCCTGACCCCTACCCCTACCCCGACCCCTACCCCTACCCCTAACCCGACCTCTACCCCGACCCCTACCCCTACCCCTACCCCTACCCCTACCCCGACCCCGACCCCGACCCCTACCTCTACCCCGACCCCGACCCCTACCTCTACCCCGACCCCGACCCCGACCCCTACCCCTACCTCTACCCCGACCCCTACCCCTACCCCAACCCCTACTCCTACCGCTACCCCGACCCCTACCCTGACCCCTACCCCTACCCCGACCCCGACCTCTACCCCGACCCCTACCCCTACCCTGACCCCTACCTCTACCTCGACCCCTACTCCTACCCATACCCATACCCCTACCCCTACTTCTACCCCGACCCCTACCCCTACCCCTACCCCTACCTCTACCCCTACCTCGACCCCTACTCCTACCCATACCCATACCCCTACCCCTACCTCTACCCCGACCCCTACTCCTACCCCTACTCTACCCCGACCCTACCCCTACCCCTACCCCTACCCCGACCCCGACCCCTACCTCTACCCCGACCCCGACCCCTACCTCTACCCCGACCCCGACCCCGACCCCTACCCCTACCTCTACCCCGACCCCTACCCCTACCGCTACCCCGACCCCTACCCTGACCCCTACCCCTACCCCGACCCCGACCTCTACCCCTACCCTGACCCCTACCCCTACCCCGACCCCGACCTCTACCCCGACCCCTACCCCTACCCCGACCCCTACCCCTACCCCTACCCCTACCCCGACCCCTACCCCTACCCCTACCCCTACCCCTACCTCTACCCCTACCTCTACCCCTACCTCTACCCCGACCCCTACTCCTACCCATACCCATAAAGTACCTAACTACCACCTACCTACCTTTTTTTTTTTTTATTCGATGACAAGCTAGTCCTTGACTGCGATCTAACCTGATGGTAAGTGACGATGCAGTCTAAGATGGTAGCGGGCTAACTTGGAAGGGATATAGGGCAGTGAACATTCAACCCATACCCCTAATTGGTTTCTACACGCCATCGTGCCGGAACGCTAAATCGCTTGGCGGCACGTCTTTGACGGTAGGGTGATAACTAGCCACGGCCAAAGCCTCCCACCAGACCAGACCAGAGACAATTCAGAAATTATAAATTCCCAAATTGACCCCGCCGGGAATCGAACCCGAGACCTCCCAGTTATAAGACAACAGCGCTCACCACTGAGCCAGGGAGGTCGTCAATTTGACCTCAATTTGATTAGCCAAACTGTACGATGTACCTATATGATGTACTTACTTTGCATGATGCATCCCACCATTACTAGATACCTTACTTGATGATGAAATTGATATTTCATGATCCACTACATTACATGTTACACAAATCGTCCTTTACAAAATATTGAAATAGGTACCTACTTACTTTACAACTTCCATCATCTGCTTTTGTTATTTTTAGGGTTCCGTACCCAAAGGTTACCAACGGGACCCTATTACTAAGCCCACGCTGTCCGTCCGTCCGTCCGTCTGTCAGCGGGCTGTATCTCGTAAACCGTAATAGATAGACAAATGAAATTTTCACATAATTATTATGTATTTCTATTGCCGCTATAACAACAAATAATAAAAATTAAATTAAAAAAATTAAATTAAAATGTTTCCATGGGTACATGGAAATATTTTAATTAATTTTTTTTAACGGAACCCTAAAAGAGCGAAGCCTGACTCGCACTTGGCCGATTTTTTTATACTGTACATTCTTAGATTTTGCTTTTTTTCGGACCCATTTTCAAAATTAGTCTACTCTACTACTCAGTCCCTACTTATTTACAACTTTTTTGATGGATAAATTATTTACAATATTAATATATACAAACTTATAATTAGGTACACTCTATTTGACTTCTCTAAAGTCTAAAATATCCAAAATAATAGTTTTCAGTATAAACATAAACAATTTTCAATTATTACAATTTACGATAATATTTGATAGCCGAGCGAGCGCAGCGCGACGCAGGTCCACCTAGCAGCACGCCTCGGCGATCACTGTCTAATTGAGTAGGAGAGACAAAGAAGTCGCTTCTGCGAATAGAAGGGCCAAGTGACAAATTGTAATGGATAATATTAAAATTATAACAGTTGCAATAAATAAAATCTAAAACAGCGATTTGTTGTATTAAAATATGAAAAACAATTTTAAATAATTTTACCAAAATAAATGTATGCATAACAGAGAACGATGGGAGTTTATGTATTTGCAGAGTCAACTTTGCAATTTTTTTCTATCGAGAAAAGTTTGCGTCATCGTGTTTAGGAAACAGCCATCAGGCCAGAAATACGATCAATTATAACTACTTTTTTTTTCATAATATTATGACCCATAGATTTTAAATTGGACGATCTTCATTCGGCTTGTGATATGAAGATCGTGACTGACTACAGCGCTGCAAAGTATAGGCGTAATATGCTCTACTACCCGTGCAAAGCTGGGGCGGGTCGCTAGTTATGTATAATGTGTCGAGAGAGCCGAGGTTACGTCATCATGATTGGAGACATAAGACATCAAAATATAATATGAATAGGCGATACACAGCAGGATTACCGACGGCTCACCTACGTTAAAGTGACTGTTCAGTACCGATTGTGTTCGAGTATTATTCAAGAATCGATTATAAATATTTTCACTCACGAGTGAAATGGTAAATGGCAACATTCATTTTTGACATTAGATGACATTTCCTTTCACTCATGTTTTTGCTATGTGTTTTCGAAGATGGTGTCTCTGGCTGATACATGGAACTAGGAATTACGAATGGGCTGATGTATGTCTATTGTCTGTCATCTTGCGAAATGCGTATTTGTTGTTTTAATCGTAGGTTTTAATGTTTTAAAGTATTAAACAGTGATATTTTGAAACAGGAACAAGTCAGGGAAAGTGTGTAAAAATACCATAGACGAATGATATTTACTACCGTTACAGACAATTAAGCTCTCTGGCAAAAACATAACCCCAAAATGGTTACAAAAATACGCTATATTTCTCATATTATTAGTCTGGCGGCCACCTGAACCAGATTTTATTATTAAAGATACACTAAAAAGCCTAAATAAATAATGCATTATTATATCTTTGCATGTCCGCAATGGGCCCAAAGTTGTAGGGACAGTGGGCATTCCCCTTTAGCACTTTAAAATATCATATTTCACAAACGGATCCCTGAATTGAAAAATGGTGTTCCCACACCCACAATATTTTTGAAAGACCTATTCAACGACACCCCACACTATAGGATAGACGAGAAAAAAAAATTCATCCCCACTTTACATGTAGGGGAGGTACCCTAAAAAAAATATTTTTCACAATTTTATTTCACCACTTTGTCGGCGTGATTAATATTTATATCCTTGTCAAATAACAGATTTCTAGTACCAGTCTCTGAGCTAAACCGAGGACAGACAGACAGACAGACAGACAGACGGACGGACATGGCGAAACTATAAGGGTTCCTTGTTTACTACGGAACCCTAAAAATCCCAGTTTGTTGTTTCTTCCTTTCTCAACCTTTTGTCTCTCAGCCTTCGTATTAAAATCTGCCACTAGTGCTCGCCGCATAATGTGGATCTTCGATTATATGGATAATTTACTTCCTCTATTCAAAGATTACTTTTCCCTCAGGTTCATGTATTTTACATGGATACTAACTGACCCGCTCGCTTCGCACGGGTACCTACTGACTGGGTTTTTCTATTGCTTTGTACCTTGCAACAGAACTTGCTTGGGTTGTTTTTAGGAGTATATAATTATGTATGTGTTTATAGCATGAAGAACAATTCTACTGTGCCTACTTTGTTTTAATAAAAATCTCCGAAAAGCCTACCTACTAAGTTAGTCCTAATCTCAAAAATTACAGCGAAGATTTAGGTTTATCCTTACCAAATTACTTATTAGATATAAATAGGTATACGAAAGTGTATTTGCAACGGACGTGATTGAAGTTTGAATGGGTATAGATGAGGACTTGGAGAGTAACTTAAGCGGGTTTGCGCGGGACCTTTAAAAACCCAATTCCACGCGGATTATATCGGATAATTTATCATAGTTCAGCCGATTTACACAAAACCTATAGGTACACCACTACCTCTGAAAATCAGACTATCGCTTAACTTGGAATATTTGTAATTCATACCTAGTTAAGATTTTCCATTTTATAATATAAAAAAAAAGTTTTAACTCCTTCCAACTTCAAGGGTTTGCACGCAACCACAGGCTTAGCTAAAATATAGGAAAATTGCTTTTCTTTTTTATTTTAGCTCTATGTTCGCGCCCCTAAAGTGTACTCGAGTTGTTTACAACAAAAAGGTCCAAACTCCAATCCTCAGCCTCACTTCGAGGATAATGCTTTTGCATTTTTACACAACTGCGGCAAAACCAAAAGGATTGTTATTGTGGCCAAAAGGATGGTTAAGGATGATTTTAGCATTGTACGTACATATAATGTTTTATTAACGTTTGTTCTACTATAGCGCCTAAACTACTGAGCCGATTTTGGTGAATGAGGTGTCAATCGATTTGTCATTATGGTCCGAATTACAGGCTGTATTTTATATGAACAAAATCAAAATAACGGATGTTACATCCAATTTCGCGTACTCAGTTAGGTTATAGTGTTTGAACTTTTTTCTCGCTATTTTATTAGTTGTATGTATATGTTAGCTTCCTGTTATATAGGTATTAGTGTAACGTGAATAGGAGGTTACCCATTAAACCATTAAAGTTTTACTACTGAGCGCAGGTCACCTCTGAGGGAAGGGTTATAGGCCATAGTCTACCACGCTGGCCCAATGCGAATTGGTAGACTTCACACACCTTTGAGAACATTATGGAGAACTCTTAGGTGTGCAGGTTTCCTCACGATGTTTTCCTTCGCCGTTGAAGCATGTGATATTTTATTGCTTAAACGCACTCTGTAGTAAAACACTGCTTGCTAACTCAAGACTGTTTATTTGACATTTATGATTCAAATACCCACATTATAAAATATTATTATTATACCACATCTTTCCTCTTCTCTACAAATAAATAAATAAATCTCAAATAAAACCAATGATCATACTGGATAGTGGATACCTTATTTACAACAACACTTATTACTTACCAACTACTTACTTATTTACTTGTAGGACATTTGTGAGACAATCTGTTGACGTAGTCGTAATTCCCAGTTCCATGTGTTATCGATTGGTCTGTGGATAGTTGTATCATGTCACATTCCCTAATGTTTGTACTTTGTGGTTGCATTTATCGTTGATACTAATCTCGGTGTCTGTGTTATGTTGGATCTGTGGTCAGATCTTCTAGTGTTCATGGTCGATGATTCAGAATTCGGTTAGACAGGGTTGCAGGCGGTCTTTAGCAGTTTTGTCAAAATTAATATTTGTTGGAATAGAGGATTAGTGAGTTGGTGATTGATGAGTGATTTATGTGATGTTGCAGAGTGAGTGTTGCTGAATTGGTTAATTGGTGATAGTATCTCTTTGCCTAGTGACGGGCCATGAGTGCGTTAGAAAGGGAGATTTGCTTAGGGTCTTCAATGGTGGAGACAGGGCAGCTATGGGGATGGTGGAGGCTGCACCTAGGCTAGAATAGTTAGCCGGGTTTGTCTAGTTAGACATGGAAATGTTGGATTCCATGCTTGTTATGTAAAGATTATAATGTACCTCCTTTGTGAGTAGTTATTATCATTGAGAGAAGATGATTGCTGAGAATGATGTTCTGTTCTGAGATAGTGTGTGATTGCCTTTATTAGACGCTCGGCGAGAAGTGGGGTGCCGTCATACTTATATCCCACTTCTGACATCATGTAGTAAAACACTGCTTGCTAACTCAAGACTGTTTATTTGACATTTATGAACAAATACCCACATTATAAAATATTATTATTATACCACACACTTAACTTAGAAAAGTTGAGGTGCATGCCCGGGCTCGAACCCCCGAATAGGAGACCGCAGTCCTAACCACTAGGCTATCACTGCTTATATCCGATGTAATAATCCTAGCGAAATTTAAAAAGCCACTCGGCAAAGGGGCAATGGATAGTGACGTGATATTTGCATGGGTATAGTTGAGGAATTCGAGAGTGACATGGGCTACTTGTCATCCCGGAAATAAAGGTTTCTCGCGAGATTTTTTAAAATCCTCTCTCCTACGCGGCCGCAGAAAAACTAGTGTGATCATAAAATATATTATACGTATATAAAAATTTTAATAAATGTGAACATTTATGTGAGCGAATGAGTAATAAAGAAAATAATATTAAAATAATTTGAATGTAGAGAACACCAAAAAATGTTATTCGCTAAAATATTATAGGACCCGTTTTAGGAATCACCGCGTGATATTTTGAATAGGCAACCATTTGAATATTAAAAGAATATTATAATCACTCTCCTGTTTTAAATACATTGTAACGCTAGGCGCCATCTAGCGGACTAAGCTAATATTTATTATCTATTTTCCTTAAATTCTAAGTATATATTTAAATATATTAAACTAGCGGCACGCTATGATGGCCGGTTTGACGTTTGTCCGCTCATGAAGTTCCGTATTAATTGATAACGACTTTGAAGGAAATAATTGTATTACTTTATTGACGATAGTGATGTGCAGAGATTCATAAATTTTATCGAATGTAGTTTTAGGTTTAGGACTCAAAATTTATTTATTAAATTGATTTCTAAAATGTATACAAGTGTAGAAAAATCAGTTTGCACCATTTAAGGGGTGAATGTACTTGTGAATATGAACAATTTTCACTATGTGGACAAACCTCTGAAATCGCAAAAAAATATCAGCTGTTTCATACAAAAGGTAAAATTTTTATTTTTATATGATATATACCACAACTCGGCATTTGGTTTTCTAAATTGAAAATTTTTAAAAATGGAATCTAATACGATCGTCACATAGGATCGCTGGCTAGCACAACTACTACCTCCGGCAAACTCGCGTCAATGCTCAATGCAAAACAAAGCAGTTTCGAATTGACGTTGCTTCGAAAAGTATAAACTGTCAGTGCAATGCGATTGTGATATAGTTTTGACCTGGCTTTGGATTTCAAATATTGATACTGCATTACTGTTGACCCTTGCTCGTTAATTTGGACTCTGTTCAAGCCCTTTGTTGTGGATTTCGTCGATATGACCGAACGTACGCAGAGAACTGTTCTAAATAGTCAGACACGTGAGTTCGTAATACGCCTTCGTAACTATTTCGATCGTGAAGCTCAAAATGGAGGGCCAATTTTACCTATAACGTCAGTGGTTGAACGCGTAGCTGATGCGCTTAATATTGGACAACGAACTGTTAGACGGATAACTAAAAAAAAATATGGCGAGACTGGCACAGAAGAAAATAAACTTCACACACCAAAAAAGAGAAAACGAGCAAAACCAGTCGTAGGCATCGATAGCTTTGATGCCGATGCTATCCGAAGACATGTTTACGGCTACTATTTACAGAAGGAGTATCCAACAAGAAAAAAGTTGGTGCATTCACTGAAGGAAGCTGGATTATTCTTCGGTGGGGAAAGTTCTTTAACCAAGATTTTGAAGACCATTGGATTTCGATACAAAAAATGTAACAAACGCAAAATATTGATGGAAAGATTTGATATAGCGATGGCAAGGTATACTTTTTTACGGCAAGTGAAAGAAATCAAAAATTGGCAAAATGTTGTGTTCTTGGATGAAACATGGCTTAATGCTAACCATACTGTAGGCCGTTCTTGGAACGATGACACAGCAGCATCTACTTCCAAAGTTCCTGTAGGAAAAGGATCGCGACTTATAATTTGTCACGCCGGAACCATCAACGGGTTTGTCGAAGGTTCTCTCATGGCTTTTGCGTCAAAAACCACTGGAGACTATCATGAAGACATGAATGGAGAAAAGTTTACTGAATGGTTTACCTCAATGTTGTGTAGCCTCCCTGAACCATCTATTATAATTATGGACAACGCCCCATACCACTCGATGCAAATTGACAAGCCACCTGCCCAATCCCAAAAGAAAGCTGATATCGTCGCATGGCTTCGTAAAAATGGCGTAGATGCAAACATGAATATGTTAAAAGCGGAATTAGTACGTCTTTTAAAAGAAAACAAACCAACCAAGATCCGATACGTCATTGACGAAATAGCATTAGAACATGGGCACAGAGTTATACGGTTACCGCCTTACCATTGTGAGTATAATGCGATTGAGTTGGTGTGGGCTCAAATTAAGGGATATGCTGCAAGACACAATACAGAACCCCCATTTACCACAAAAAAATGCTAAAATTATTAGAAGAAGCTTGTGAACATGTGACTAAAGGAGACTGGGAAAAGGTTGTGAATAGAACTGTTAAATTAATAAGGGAAGATTATGAAAGAGATGTGAAAATAGATAATATTATAGAAAACGAACATATAATTATTAATGTAGGTGATGATAGCAGTGACGACAGTGAAAATAGTAGTATAGACGAATCTGATTAATTATGGCCTTTTGTGGCACCTTTTTTGGTATCTTTTGTATTCATATGTTTCTTGTGTGCATATAAAGTTTGTATATTCATTTTCATTCAAATATTCAGTTCGTTCAAATAAATTAAATAAACATATACATTTTTGTTTTATTAAACCTATTTAATCAGGTACAAAAACAAAACTTAATTGTTTTTTGTTCGAGAATAAATTGACATTCCACATCACTATTGTAATGTGTCAAACCGGCCATCATAGCGTGCCGCTAGTGTAAAAATTATACAAGTAAATAAATAAAATATACATAACATTATAAAATAAATTAAAATAAAATCTTAATACATAAACATAATACATAAACTCAAACGAGTACGGTCGTACGTAAAATGTGATGCACCGGGACTCGATTACCTGCAACGGTGAGAGACGTTCTTTCTTTTTCGTCTCGTTCGAACGTTACCTACCGCTACATAAGAAACTAAAGTTTTGAAATTTCTGAGACATTTTAATTTCTACAAAAGAAGAGAAATTCTGATCAAAGAGTGATTACCAGTGTGTGATTATTAAATACGAAGGAATTGCCCCGATATTGGGTGAGTGTTGTGAATTAACTCGATGTTCGTTAGGTACCTATACATATTAGATTCCATTTTCATAGATTTCATTAAAAATGCTGATTCATTTTAGAATGCTTGTTCTTTTGTATTTAAAATCTCGACGATCTTTAGATAGTCTAACAATCTATACAACATTTAAAACAATAATTATGTTTTGAATGAAAATTTAACGTGTCACGTCACATACCTAGCCTATAGTAAAATCTTGTTTCCTTCTAGAAAATTATATCCAAAATCTTTTTGAATAAGAAACACCCTAAGATTATTATTGATATCATGTTTTTATACTGATTAACTTTGTAAATGTAAACTGTAAAAGAAATTACCTATTAATTAACGTGTGTTGCATTCGACTATTTTGCCTGCATGATTGTCATTTAGTTCTCGCGTCTGCTATTGTAATTATGTCTAGTTGGCCTCATCATTGATCACTATTTAATGCTTAAAATCGCCTATGCCATCTCGTCTCACCGTCATGCATCTTTGGCCGAAGATCAATGTTGTAGTCCAACTATGAAAGCGAAAAAATTCTAAAACGTCCACTTTCGACTACATTCCAGGGTTCTTTCTTCCCTCCCCTACCTCGACCTGCGCTCACTACTTCTGGCGCGAGGTTAACCGGCTACCGACCGACCTGGAGTGGATGAAGACTACCTCGGCGACACTACCCGACGGCGCGCTCAACCCCCAGGGCAGTGGCATTTTTTACGAATTACTTAAAGACTCTCAGACTGTATAGTGCATACTTACCTACGACCCGGCTCTCCGCGTATTTCAGATTAATTGATTTAGATAATTTTTGTAATTCTAAATACCCACATTAATAGAAAATTCTAATTAATTGTAATCCATATTTATTAAATAAGTTCTGCCTAGCTAAATTCTTTCTGTTACCACCTAGAACGTGACAACATATAACATGGATTGTAATAAAAAAATCGGCCAAGTGCAGGTGGGGCCTCGCTCTTTTAGGGTTCCGTACATACAGGGTGGGCCAGGCCAGGTGGATATAAAATTTTTAGATTGTTCACTTAGGGGCCTACCAGGAACCCTAAAAAAAAATCGGTTCCCACCCGATTACGAGAAAAAAATTATTTAAAATTTTGGAATATCATTGCCTTGACGAACTCTCAATTTTTTTTTTTGTTTTTCCAGTGACAATTTCCGCTATTTTTTATGGAATATCTTTACCTAATAGCTGCATACTCTCTTAGAAAAAAAATCCAGTCTGATTAGCTGGTTTTAAGAGCATTATTTCAAAAAAATTAAGTTCATCCAAAATCTACAGAAAACTTTAAAAATTCCATTAAAAATAAAAGAAGAGGTTCATAGCACAGGTGATTTTTTAAAAACTGTAGCAACTTATGTTCTTTCGATTGCCAAAAGAAAAATCGTATGTCAATGTGCCGGATGTATGTATGTAGTAATGATTTTTCAGTCTTTGTTCCTCATTCGTATAAATAACGACCTAATTGAAAAAAATGTTAATTGTTTGTGGAGACTGCAGTATGTCCTTTAATTTGACTTGCCTCGTTGGTCTAGTGGTAAGCGTGTTTGACTGCCGCCGACGAGGTCCCGGGTTCGAGTCCCGGGTTGGACCATACCAAGTATTGGGGTATACCGATAAGAAATTCTCAGTACTAGCCCGGAGTTAAGAAGTTGGCGTTGTTTCACCCCCGTGCCTTGGAGAGCACGTAAAGCCGTTGGTCCTGCGCCCAATCTCTCTCCGGTCGTGTCGAATTTTCCGTCACATCGGGGTATGAGAGTAAAGAAACAGAGAGTGCACCTGTTGTCGCGCACACACTTGTGCACTTTAATATCTCCCGCACAGATGGTTAATCTCTCTGGAGACAGGCGTATTGATAATATTTCGCGGCATTTTGTATTTTAAATGTTTTTTTAGCATTTAAAATGCATAAATTATTCACTGTAGTGTCCATTTAGAATGCACATTAAAATGATTAGGTAATTTAATCACCATCTAGTTTTCGATTTTGAAACTCAAACCTTTCAACATTGCTAACTTAGTCGAAGTCGAAGCAATTAAATTATCCGGTAGTAAAAGTTGAACATCAAATCCTAAAAAGAAACAATTGACCAGCCTTGAATTCGTAGAGCGTCGTCTCCGTCACTTAAACCTATGCAAAGAATAAATTAATACCTAGTAAATACGAAATTCAAATTATTACATAATTACATACTACGAAGGAACCGACCGTAATTGCATCAGCCTGTAAAATTACGTATTTAGTTCAATCCACAATGATAAGACCCACTCTATTTCGTGAGGGGGTGAAACCACAGGGAATTCAACTTGACTCGAGCCTTAGCCTCGAGTAAATAAAAATAGAATAGAAATAGAATAGAATAGAAATAGAAATAATATAATTTTTTTTATTCAAATAAACTTTTTACAAGTGCTTTTGAATCGTCTATGAGTCTACCACTAGTTCGGAATGCCCTTCCTGCCGAGAAGAACCAGCAAGAAACTCGGCGGTTGCTCTTTTCAAAAAAAGTTTACAATACAATAGATACTATTCTATGTATGCCGTGTTTCCACAATGAGGGGAAGTTCCACAAAAGCATACCTAATTATAATTCAACACATGTTAAGACGGGCAGACAGAAAGTAGCCCCATTCCCGCCGGTGGCACCCGTTCACCCAGCCATTGTTTTGCTGGCTTTCGAGTTGACTACGATTCGGTGTACACATCTCATTGGCAGAAACTTACACATTATTTTTATAAATCAAGTAAGTAGAGGTGAGTAATGATAGAACTCACACTATAACCAGTATAATATACACACTGGAACAGTAAACGACAAAGAGTGTGGATTGAACCAAAATAATAACGTTAATGCCCACAACGTTAGGTCCACACAGCACAAACAAAAGTTTGTGCAAACTGTTTGTACAAACAAAAGCTTTTATAAACAGAACGGACGTGAAATTTTCAATTTGCACAAATGTTTGTGTCTTGTATCAAAATGTCGCCGCAAACATATTTGTTTGCGCTTACTACAACCACGCGTTCTGTTTCCACAAACTTTTGTTAGTACATACAGTTTGCACAAACTTTTGTTTGTGCCGTGTCTTTTAAGCGTAGAAAAGCTTAGATATACTCACTGCGGTGGTGGTGCGTCATCACGATAGCGAGCGGACACTCGTCGTCTTCGAGAATATACTCGGAGTTGTCCGCCGTGTCCACCTGTTACGACAAATCAGATTAAATTTAGTGAGTGTAAGATTAATTATTATTTACATATTATTCTCTCGCACGAAGTACACTTGTCCACATTTAGGGTACGTTCCGATATACACTGTGACTTATTGTGTGCATATAGTGGCTGTTTACACCCTATGAGTGGGAAGACTACGTATGAGTTGGGTTGATCAGATTTGGATCCAGGCCACATTGCGTAATTCTTAGTTTAACAACTTATAAAAACCTAAGTTTAAACATACATTAGTATAGTACATATAGTAGAAGACTGACATAGTAACTCAAACCTAAATCCCTAAGCAGTAAGCAGTGATAGCCTAGGGCTTAGGACTGTAGTCTCCTATTCGGGGGGGATCTCAGGTTCAAACCCAGGCAAGCCACTCTGAGTTTTCGAAGTTACGTAACTTTAAGCAATTAAATATTACATGCTTCAACAGTAAAGGAAAACATTGTGAGGAAACTGGCACACATCAGAGTTCTCCACAAAAAAAAAATGTTTTCGAAGGTGTGTGAAGTCCGCCAACTCGCATTGGGCCAGCGTGGTGGGCTAACCCCTTCTCTGAGAGGGGACCTGCGCTCAGTAGTGAGCCGTTGATGGGTTGATGTCCCTAATCTGTTTCTACACAGCATCATGCCGGAATGCTAAATCGCTTGGCGACAAGTCTTTGACGGCAGGGTGGTATATTCATTGCCTCGTTGTTCTAGTAGTTAGCATATTCAACTGCGGATGAAAAGGTCCCAGGCTTGATTCCCGGATCGGGCCAAAAAAAGTAAATATTGGGTTTTCTATCAAGAAATTCTCAGCACTACTAGCCCGGAGGAGAGCACCTAAAGCCGTAGGTCTTGCGCCTGATCCCTCTCCGAGGGTGTCGGCTTTCCGTCCCATCAGAATAAGAGAGTGAAGGAATAGAGTGCACCAGTGTTTGCGCAAACACTTGTACACTATAATATATCCCGCAGATGACTTATCTCAGAGGAGATTGACCACAGTGACCGTATTCGGTCGGGTGGACATTATATAATAATCATCGTTACCTGCACTACGCAGTAGTGGTGCGGGTCGTGCCTGGACAGGCCGTACTTGTCGAGCATCTCGCGCACGACGCCGGCCGCCGTGTCGCCCACCGACAGCAGGAGTGTCTTGTACGGCACGTCGGCACACAACGACGACCCGTATATTTTGAGAGTCCCACCTGTTTGAAACGCAAAATATTTCTTTATCTGTACAATGTAGCTAATTGTTTTGCACGTAATCTCTAAACTAATTTGACAAGTCTCAAATCTAATAGTGTCCATTTTCTCAAAGGGCATTGAAAGGGATAGCCGCGTGAGATTAAAGACCTGTCAATTTAGTTTAGACATTGGGTAGAACAAAATTAGCCATTTTTAAACATACAATGGGTCTTCATAAGATTTACCAGAATCACTCAGCAGTCAGCAGGCAATGGAGCTATGGAGTGAGGATGATATTATATTATTATGAATGGGTGGAATGAGTGATGGATGGTGTGATAGCGATCACATTATTCCAATGATATACAAAGCATTGTATGATATAGGACCAACAGCTTTAAATGATCTTTTTAACAGCTTTAGAGTTTCTTGTCAATAACGAATTGATTGACACCTTAATCATGAAACTTACTCAGCACAGTAGTTTAGGCACGAAAGTGGAAAATTCTTACATCATACAATAAATAGTCACATATTTATGCTAAAATGATAACCCTTCGTTTTGGCTTTGCCGTAGTCAGGTGGAAAGAATGTATAAGAACGTTTACCCGTGTCAGGGCCACCATCCTTGGAGCGGAACTGTTGCAGTTTCCGCTCGAGCTTCTGCTGCCTGCGACGCCGCATCACCGCCTCAGGATTACTGATGCTGCGAGTGAACGACGTCTCCGGCAATTCTGCGACAAACAAAACAAATCAATAAATGCTACCCTGAATCAATAACTTACAAGATTACAAGAACTTATGAAAAGTTTTCACCTGCAGCTATTGCGACAAGGCAAGAGTGCGGGCGACGTATGAGGCACAGGGGGTCGCGAGGAAACGGAGGGGCGCCTCATACGTCTCGCGCCCCCATATCATGTCGCATCATCATCATCATCATCAATACCCAACTAGCAAAAATAAGTCATATAAGAGTCTTGCAAACGTTTTGGATATAACTGAATGGTATGCAATTAAGTCATACAATGGTCATACAAACGTTTATACAACGCGATTTTGGCGCAGTTACTATGGCTATAAAGTCGTACAGCTGTCATTCAAATGTCATAAGCAAAAACGTTTAGTCAATTAGGTGTTATAAAATTAATATTTTAAGTATATTTCGTCATAGTAGTGTTGTAATTTATTATTTGTATGAGTATTTAGTCGTATAGTTATCATAGCGCAGACGTTTGTCTGACCAATGAGTCGTTTTGATGCAGTATTGAAGCGCTTTCAATCATAAGTAATATTAATAAATTATATTGTCTGAGCAGCTCGGCGTCTTCAAAAAATTAAAAAACAAAAAGTAATATGTATTTAATATTTTATACTTCTAATCAATATTCACAAGTTTGAAATGGGATGTGTTTATTTTTAAGTTAGGATAACTCAATGCGAATGTCACTTTTGCGACCAACTTTTTAGGTTTATTAATAAATTTGAAATGCCCCCTTGATTTCTTTTAAATTTAATTATATTTTTCTTTAATAAAAATAAATTATTATTTGTCATAATGCCATTATGATTTACAAAATACTTATATACGATAAATACTGCTGTGTTAAGAGTAAAAAATCCTTCATAATGCCATTATGAGTTACAAAATACTTATATACGATAAATACTGCGGTTTTAAGAGTTAAAACTTAAAGAACGCCATCATTACAAACCTATCAGAGTTCCTTAAAACATTTTAGTAATCCGTCATTTTGTCATTCCAAAACATAGTTCTTTTACATTATCAGAACATTTTAGAGCACATAACTTTTTTGGGAATATAACTATTGCATAGATAGGTATATTATAGACCTCGCCTAACGTTTTAGTCGCAATTGTATTTTAAGAAAGTAATAATAATTGCAAACAATTTCTATGGTATAGTATAGTACAGTTGGTATACTTACCTAAATGTAAATTTTTGTGCATCATGTACCTATAACTAGTACCTACCTACTATTTTTTTTAGATTTCAAATATAGACGTGGCCTTTCTGGATGTGGACGATTTTCTTAAGAAAAGCTATTTTGAATTATTGAGAGAATTAAAATGGCCTTGGCAAAAAACACATGTTGTCAAAGTCGAAAAATGTCATAATTGTCGGTTTCCAACTTTATCCACAATGCTTAAACATTTTGTCATGCCAAATAACATAATAATAATGTTGCTTCACTATAATTTTTTTTGGTGCCAGCAGTGCAAAGATTTCGCTATTTATGATCATTATCCATACGATGAATGTATCTGTAATGAGTAGATAATCAAGAAGCAAATTAAAGTTTATTTTGTACTGCCATGGTAGGTTTGTTTTATTATACTAGTAACTAGAGGATGCCCGCGACTTCGTCCTCGTGGATTAAGGGTTTTTAATTCCCGCGGGAACTCTTTAATTTTTCGGGTTAAAATGTAACCTATGTGCTTTAATCCTGGGTATGAGCTATCTCTATTCCAAATTTCAGCCAAATCGGTTCATTCTTTGCCGCGTTAAAGAGTAACAAACATCCATCCATCCATACATACCTACATCATCACAAACTTTCACATTTATAATATTAGTATGATGTGATTAACTTTAAAGAAATTTTTTCTTCTTCATAATTTTAATCAATTTCATAATTTTTTTCTTTTTCTTCTTTCATAATTTTACGGTTTATGTACGGAACCATCACTCTCTGTCGCGTTTATTTAAAATGTCAGAATTCTGACGTTTTGAACCAAACAAATCATAAGCACTAGCTTTTAGTCATACAGTGGTTTCGGATATGACATTTATATGACTTTATTGACATGTAACATTCATAAGAAACCGAAATTATGACTAGTCTTACAGTTGCGGATATACAAGCTTTTATATAACCAAATTGCTATAAGGTGTCATATATAAGTTGTAATACCAGCCAAAATGTCCTGGCTAAAACGTTTGTATGACTGTTTATTTTCTGCGATTAAATTGCTTTATAGCTATGTCATACAAACGTTTGTACAAGGACATTTTATTACCAAATTGCATTAAAACATAAATGCAATATACATGACGCCTGTACAACGTCATGTTTAAAAACTTGCTAATATACGATACTTATAGGACGAATTAGTCATAAAAGGTTAAAATGTTATGACCATTTTGTTAGTTGGGTAGCCTATAACAGTCCACTGCTGGACTAAAGGCCTCTCCCAAGGGGAGGGTTTGCCCATAATCACCACGCGGGGCAGACGGGTTGGTGATTAGATGGTAGTAGTAGCAGAGAAGAGAGGACGCTGCTGCCCGTTCTCAGTTATATTCCCTTAGTCGCCTCGTACGACACCCGCGGGAAGAGGAGGGGTGGTGACAACTGTATTCTGATCTGCCGTTACCACACGGCAAGTCATGTCGCATATGACATGAGAAATATATTATTTTACTTTAAATTCATTTAAGCCATACAGTGCGTCTACGCTTGGCGAACAGTAGTCGCTTATAGTGCGAGGCTCCTAATACTAAGCTACTTTTGTTCGTAGTATGTTCCCAAACATGCGTTTAGCATTTTTACAAGTTTAGAAAGCACACCGCGTGAGACGTACTTACATAAGTTTTCTCACTAAAAACAGGTTAGCTATTTGTGGATGAGAACTTATTTTAAAAGGACACTTTTTGACGTTTCTCAGCTTAATTTAAGGTTCATAGGACATTTTAAAATTAATAAATACATTCCGTTTTAGTCTGTATGTTAATTTTAAAATACCAATAGCTTTCAACAGGCAATTTCTGTACATAATAGTGAACAACTTTAGTTCAACGACTTTAAACTAAGACTCAGATAAAACAAAAAAAAACGTTTTTCATAAATGAATACTATAATAAACGATATTGCTGATCTCACTGTCAGTAATCCGCCAATCTTGCGCTGGCTACCGTGTTTACCCTCGCGGATAACGCTCGCTTCAGAATATATAATGCAGCTTGACTCAAATATCACGAAGCGAATTTCCAGGCAAAAGGCTACGCTCAGTAATAAGTTTTATTATGTTTTTAAATTACGGAATTCAGTCGCCCTTCCATACATAAAATGCTGAAAGCTTGAAAGAAAGTTGCTTAAAACTGATAAAGTAGATACAGATTATAAATAAATAAATATATATATATATATATATATATATATATATATATATATATATATATATATATATATAATAGATAATTTCGATGCTGACGTGTAGTTCGACCGTAGCCATAGTGTAAGGGGCTAACACACTCGGGCGCGATACCCAAGAGATGTGGGTTCGAATCCCGCTGGCTTCGGAATTTTTGATATGTATTTATACATTTATTCTGATATTCCTTAAGTGTAGGTCAACACTTTAATAAAAATAAAAATACCTAGTAATTTTAGGAATTCAACTTTTTAAGAAGTCGACATAGAGGTCTTATATGCATAATTTGTGTTTCTCTTATTTTTTAAGAAAATCACGCCTAACTTCATCATGTTCATGCCGATATAGTGCGCGCGTGCCGCATTGCATGCTCCATTCACTCTCATCATTTCCTTCGACTTGTCAAAAGAAAAACTTTAAAAAATTGCATTTACTTTACAAACTTACAAGACCTTGTTTGCATATACCTGTGTATAATTTTTCAGCAACAGGTCGATTCTCGTCATTCGTATCGGATTTCAATCTGGACAGCTTTTCCTTCTTTTTCAACTCTTTTTTCTCTCGTTTTGACAATTTTCTTTTGAAATTTTGGTCCGCTTTTTCGTTGACCGATGACAAAGGAACCTGTGAAGAAAACATGAATTAAGTTTTAAACCAACTATTTACGAAAATGTATCACTTCTGTACACGAAAACATTGTGATTTTAGAATAGAATAGAATAGAATAGAATAGAAATATCTTTATTTGCAGCAAAAACACTTATTGCACAAAACATAAATCAGTTATATTTATAGTAAAATGTATTGGAGCAGTTATTGTACAGCAGTGCAACGCTACAAATAGGTAAGTCACTCAGCCTGTGCTGGGACCGATGGCCCCTCAGAGCCAAGACCCGCGGCGTGGCCGCCAGGACTTGCCTCCGAGACGCCACGAGTACCAACGGTGATTTTCAGTGACTGCCTTGAATTGCGAACGTCAATAGCATAGTTTTGTATTATATTTTTGGCAGAACATTAATTAAGTAAGTGCAATATAATATATATATATATAAAAATAAAAAAAAATTGGTGTATTTAAATATACTTATGTGTAAATTTTGAGAGAAAGATATAAAAAGGTAATGATTATTATTATTTATGACTATGATATAGTTTGTAGAATAAAATAACTTATCTATTTTTGTGGAAATAGAAAATATGTATTAAAGAAACAGGCACTCGAGGCAAGGTCCGATTAAATGTGATATTAAGTTTGTTTTTGAACATTCAGAAGTAGTTTTTTATATTTAAATTTGAAACATATGATCGTATTAAGATTTCTGAGAGGGGGAGGGAGGTTATTCCAACATTTTGTTGCATTATATTTGAAACTCCCACGAAAAGCAGCAGATGTATGACGTGGCATGAGGATTAGATATGAGGCTGCCCTTGTGTTGTGAGTGGTATGCACATCGCTCGCCCACTGAAGTTTATGAAAAAGATACTGTGGAACTTTAAACTTTACGACTCCAAATAGCAAAGTAGCAAAATTTAATTGACGTCGAAACTCCATTTTCATTATTCCAGCATTATTTAAAAAAGGAGTTACATGGGTACGAGGTGGAATTTCGAAGCAATAGCGAGCACAAGCATTTTGTACTTTTTGTATGAGGTTCTTAGTGCGAGTCAATAGTCTTGGACCGGTAACAATATCTGCATAGTTGAGTTTGGATAAAACTAAGGATTCACATAGCCGAATGCGTACTTCGGTTTTTATATATGGCCTGATACGATACAGAACCTTTAGCCGATAAAAGCAGTTTCGAACTGTATTTAAAATATGCTTTTCAAACAGCAGGCTCTCATCCATCACCACGCCAAGAATACGTGCCTCTGTTACTCGTTCTATATCTTCACCTTGCACTCTTACCATTGGATTTTTATTACAGATCTTTTGTATTTGGTTTTTACTGCCCAATATCATATATTTCGTTTTAGTAGGATTTAGTACCAAGCAGTTTGAGTCAGACCAAGAGGCTATATTATTAAGGTCTTCATTAAGCTTTTCAACAGCCTCATGGGTTTCATTTGGGGGAAAGGATATATAAACTTGGATGTCATCTGCGTACATATGATACCGGCAATGACTGATCGTGTTAATGACGTCTGCACTATATAAAATAAATAAAAGGGGTCCTAGTATAGAACCTTGAGGTACACCTCTGACAACTGGTCTATATTTTGACTTAGAAGTAGATCCGTCAGAGCGTCTTAGCTCAACTGATTGGGTTCTGTAACTTAAATAACTGGCGAACCAATTTATGGCTTCAGCACTTAGTCCATAGTATTTTAATTTAGCTAATAGAAGCGGCACATTTATTGTATCAAATGCACGCGAATAATCCAACAATACAAGTATTGTGCCCTCCTGCGTCTTGTGCACCTAAGATCTCGTCAACGACATCTACCAGAGCAGTAGTTGTGCCTCGTTTTTTCCTAAAACCTGATTGCATATTAGGTAGTATATTGTTACTTTCAAGGAAATCGGAGAGCTGGTTGTAAATTATTTTTTCCAGTATTTTGGATATACAAGGCAAGATACTTATAGGGCGTAAATCTTTTAATTCTAACGGGTTATCTTTTTTAGGAATCGGTTTGATTAAAGCTTTTTGCCATGCGGTAGGGAATATACTTGTAGTAATAGATTTGTTAATAATGTTTGTAATAACTTCAACTGTAAAAGGAAATATAGACAGTAACATGTCGAGAGAAATTTCATCCGCCCCAGCAGCATTTGATTTGAGATTTCGTAATATTTTAGACACTGTTGTACTGTCGACAGCTTTGAATGAAAAAGTATGTTCTCCAAATCGATTAGAATTGTAGAAAGCAATGTCTGAAGGAGAAGCTTGACATCTACCAGGAACATTAAGAAAGTGGTTATTAATATTCTCAGGATCATTGAAAATTACCGGTAGTACTTGATCGTTTTTACTTTTTATGTTTATATGACGTTTAAGGTTTTTCCATAAATAGAACGAATTTCTAGCGTTATTATTATATATTTTCATCACCAAAAAGTGTCATTAGTACTGAGTAATCTGTTTTAGACAGGATTAGTGTTATCTTTCTTTTAATGTGCCCTGCGGAAACGACGCCTATCTTCGGAACAGCTTAATTTTATCATCACAATAAATATCCAATAAATACTTAATCATCTAAAATTGAAATAAACGCTTTATTTATTTATTGTATTACTCAAACACATGTTTTCAAAATTTTTATCTGTCCGACTATCCAGGGCTAATAATCTTCGGAACGGCTCAACCTACTTTGACGGGTTTTTCACTGGGTAGAAGATTGCACGCGGACTTTCTATCCTGCAAGATCAAAGAGTTCCTGTGGGATTCTTAAAATTTAAATCCACCCGGGCATGAAGTAGTTAAAAAAATCATCACCTCATTGTTAGTAAGGCACTTGAGCAGGAAGCGTCCCTCGCGGTCGTCCGCGTGCCAGTTGAGCTGCACCAGCAGCGGCTTCTCGTGCGGCTCGAGGCGGCGCTCGTCGTCCGGGCCGTGCGTCTCCCACAGCGAGTACGACCCCAGCGACAGCATGCGCATGTCTGGACGGAATTTCTCGATTAACGTCTCTGAAAAGAGAAACAAACAACGTAAGAACAATGCACATTCTAGGTTCGTTGGAGCATGCTGCGCTGCAAAGCATTGCATTGCAGTTATCTGCATACACTTTGATGGGCCGCACCAAGACGCAGCACAGCGTACTGGCAGATCGATTAAGCTCTATATATAAGCCTTGCCTATTTTGCCTTCGTTAAAATCTTTCTTTAAAAAAATCATTTTTATTTAATGTAGGCAAGGCAAACGTTTTCGTGTAGTTAGAGGCTTCGGCCGTATCCTCAAAGACGTGCTGCCAAGCGATTGGGTTATGGCTTTAATTAAAATTGCAATGCTCCCTTCCAAGTTTGCCACCATCTTAGACTGCATCCTTACCACCAGGTGAGATTCGCAGTCAAGGGCTATCTTGAATTTTAAATGGTTCATGAATAAAAAAGAAAACCTTATTGCTCTTATAGCATGTCATCTACGAATGGTCCGGAAAGATTCTGTATATTAAAAATGTATAGTCGCAGCACACTACAGGCGCACATTAGAGGCGCTATTTTACAATAAGAAGCGATGTGGCACGCAACGACTGTAAAATTGAGGCGAGCCTATTCTCAATTCACGATTATTCTTACCTATAACATCGCTAACAGTAGCGTCAGAGGCAACACGGATGCACTTGGTAGCTATCTTCTGACCCGAATCTTGAAAGTAGAATCGCATGACGCCATGAAATTCTAAATTCTGTAACAAAGGTGATGGTTAGGTACAATTGAACGTTAAAAACAGTTAACTGTTAGAACCGGATTACAAATATATATGTTACTTTCGATATTACATTCAGCAAAAAATTTTGCAAAACAAAAAGCAAACAAAACAAAGTTCATAAGTGTTGCATGTTATGTTTTTGTATGGTTCGGACGCAATAAATTCAATGCACGTTCGTGGAATGATATAATACATGATCCGTTTCTGGAAACCTAAAATAACGAATACCTTTACAACAATGTAAACATCTGAGACGTTCATAGCGGAAGAGTTCATCTTTATTCAGTTCTTAGAATGATAAGACAAGCTGACAAGTTAAATTGTAAATAATCGTTCTGAACATTAGTATGACTCATATTTACCTACAACATAGTTATTTATTAACGTACGCAAGTTCAATGTCTTTCATCATTCTACAATCTAGCTAGTCATTTACCTTCACAATACAATACATTCGTTAATGCAAAGTGATATCTTTTATGTTTCCTTACGATGTCGCGACCAAAATTTTGTACGACTTTCGAGGAAGTGGCAGTGAAAGTGAAATTATAGTATTACGAAGTATAACAAATTCTCACGCTAAGCTCAAAACGATATCAAGTATCTATTTGACACCAAGCCGAGTACGACCAAGTCAGAGGATCCGCATTTTTAGTCGATCTGATAGATTATGTTACAGAATGCAAATCTTGAAAGTAACTATTATAAGCTTTCTAGGAAATAGGTAGTAGTAGTGAAAGCAAAAATTGCTAACATAAGTATTTCCCTTTGCAATTACTGCTGTTTTATGGCGGAAACAAAATTATTGGTTGCTTAAATAATAGGAGACGATTTGTTACGATCCTCAAGCAATATCGCTTACGAAATTACGAAGTATCCACACTGCAAACTAAGCTAAATTAGCTGGCTTTAGTTCATAAAACAAACTTAAAGATGCCGATTAGATTAGTATTTAGTACACGGTTGTAACTTGTAGCATTCGCTTGCGCGTTACGAAGCACGAAATTGAGTCTGAGCAAATAATATGCTCAGACTCAATTTCGTACGCTTTAGGTACTTCCTGAGCATCCAAACATAACAGGGATATTGAAACAATGCATAATATGACCCGACAAAGACCCGCTCACATGTTTATAACTCCCGTAAACGTTAGCTTCGTCCTAGCTTCCATACAAACGTAGTTTTGCTAAAATTGCAAAAACATAAATGTGTATTGGAAATGGAGCAAGACGTAATTTAAAATTTGTTTTTTTTTGTGAAAAATAAATAAATAGAGCAAGTTATCAGTTTCTAAACGTCTAAAACATTAAAACTTTTGTCACAACAAAACCCATTTTCAAAGTTCCACGTGTCTCACTCACCCCATTAAATATTTTATTCTAATCTGACGCGTAGCAAAACGAAGTTTGTATGGAAACTTGAGTTTAATACAGTAGTGAATGGGAGCTAATGCTCGGAAAGAAGGTGGAAAGGTATTTAGGGCGGTGAGTATCGCTTACCTCGTTGGGTTCGCTGAGTTCGAACAAGTCGAGGCGGTTGGCGTTCCATTGCTGGATCATGTTGCGGAGCGCCTCGCGATCCAACATCCGCTTGTCCGCCGCATCCATCCTGTCACCGCATCAAGCAATACCTGCAATGCAATCATTACATTCAGATATTTTATTAACTGAAACAATTTATTAATTAACAACTTAGATTCATCAGCACTAATAAGTTAATAATGCCTCTAAGCAAAATTCCCTTCTGTAATCTTATATATCCGAGATGTCTTCTCGTCCAAAACCCCTCAGTGCCTAAGACTGTGTTCGAACAGTGCGTGTTGCCAGTGATGACTTACGGATCCGAGACATGGTCGGTAACTGTGGGCCTCATAAGAAGGCTCAGGGTCACTCAGCGAGCGATGGAGTGAACTATGCTCGGAGTATCCCTGCGAAATAAGCTAGAACTGAGGAGATCCGAAGGAGAACCAAAGTCACCAACATAGCTCAGTGGGTCGCGAAACTGAAGTGGATATGGGCGGGCACATAGTTCGAAGAGTTGATGGTCGTTGGGGTCCCAAGGTGCTGGAGTAGAGGCCCCGTACCGGGGAGCGCAGTGTTGGCAGACCCCTCACTAGGTGGACCGACATCAAACGAATCGCAGGGAGCCGCTGGATTCAGACTGCGCAAGACCGAAGCCTGTGGAAGTCCATGCAGGAGATCTTTATCCAGCAGTGGCCGACTATTCTATAGGTCGATAAAGAAGAAGAAGAATCTTATAGGTAGATACGCGTTGCGTAGTCATATTAACGAGTATTTTATGTTTTCTAGTATTCATAATCATAACTTCACAGGTGTTAATTTCAACAATCTTTCTGGCTCGCCTCATTTACACAAGATAGCGACAGATAACGAAATTCTATAATGTTACAGAAATAAATACGATAACGCTTTGTTTGCAGTCACACACCTACTGAATAAATTGCTTAGAATTTGGAGCAATCGTCAAATAAATGTAAGTATTCCCTTGTTAGGGTTCTGTAGTTCTGTACCCAAGGGTGCCAAAACGGTTCCCTATTACCAGTTACTAAGCCTCCGCTATCCGTCCGTCCGTACGTCTGTCAGCAGGCTATATATCTTGAAAGGTAATTTTCACAGAATGTGTATTTCCGCTATAACAACAAATAACTAGTGGTTCGCCCCGAACTGAGACCTCGCGGTATCCCATAATTCCCATAAGGTAGTTTTAACTATATTATATTGTAATTAAAACGCGCCGAATCTGATGACGTCAATCGTCATCTGCTTTCGTGGATGGGATGCGTATTTACAATATTAAAGACAGCGCCATCTATTAACAGTATAGTGAAGTTTTGTTAAAAACATTGATGCCCATTAAAACTTAAATAATTTCGTTTCTTTATAATATTTATCTAATCTTAGTATTTGTTGTTCAAGTACAGAATATAACTGAAATTATGTGTAAGTTTCAAGTTTTAAAAAAAAGTGGTTTTAGAGATCTAGCCTCGAATAAAATCTCCACTTTGAAAGCCCCCCATTTCGTCAATTTTAGGAAAAAAAATAAAAAAAAATACTTTTGTACTCTGTTCCAAATTATCTTTAAAATGAGGTACTGCAACCCTATGAAATGCAAAAAAATTTATTTTACTTCGCATTCGCTTCTATGAGAGCCCCCCTGAAATAAAGATTTTTATAACTTTTTAAGCCATTTTCGGCTGGAGGCCATCGGTTTACATATCATATCTAAAATTGAAGTAATTACGTTCAGTAATTAGGCTCTGACAGACGGACGGACGGACGGACGGACGGACGGACAAGTGCAAATTCACTCAAGTAAACTCAGAGACCTTCGCTTCGCTCGGTCGATAATAATCCATACAATAATTTTTTTTTTTTCAATAAACTTGGTTTTTGCTCGATCTACCTATATTAGCAGAGTGTTAAATCGGGAACTTACCCGTGGTCTACCTGTGGTCCTACTGGTAGTACCACGGAGATTTTTACTGTCCATGGTATTTCCGACCATGTTGGTAACACCACGGGAAATCAGGGCTTACCCGTGGTACTACCAGACACAACGGTAGTACCTAACAAGTGCAAAAGTTAAATCGTGTACGATGCTACGAAACCTTCGTGTACGGGTCCAAACCGCACTTGGCAAATTTTTTTAACCAAAATTATATTCCATGTATGCCATGACTTCATGATCATGAAATGATAAAAGTGAATAAAACATAATATTAAACATTTTTTGATATTATTTATTTATCTAAATGCTTAAGATTACATTTGACGACATTTTAAGGCATGGCTGATTATTGATTAAACTTTAAAGATTCCTTATACTCGCACAGCGCACTTGCTCTATCCAAAAATGTTATGTATGTACTATGTAGCTATGTAATGAACAAGTATACAAAAGTAGGTTTATTCAAATAGATGAGCTAACCATTCACTTTCTTCTAGTTTCCCCTTGATGTACGACGTATAGACTGCTGCGTAATGGTGTATTAATGGTGTTGACTGAGAGGAGAGCGTTTTATATGTCAAGCTATATAATCTAAGCATAACATAATATTATACATATTATGGACAACTTGAACTATTAGAAAGAAAAATAACACTCATAAAATAATAATATACTAATAAATAACTAAATGATAGATGATGAAACTAGATGATGAAATGGGTATTATAAAAGAGGAAAGATTTTTTTGTTTGTTTGTTTGTACCGAATAGGCTCTGTAACTACTAAACAGATTTTAACCATTTTTTCACCAATAGAAAGCTAAGTTATCAGGAAGTAACATAGGCTATAATTTATTTTCAAAAAAAATTAGAGATCCTTCAGAAAATTGCAATAATGTAACCCAAAGTAGCAAAATTTTGCCTATAAAATGCATTATGCAATAAATAAATACGCTGCAACAAAGCTACAGATTTACGTGATTTTTGGGATAGGTATAGTTCAGAACCTGGAGGGTGACATAGGCATTCCAGAAAATCAAAGAGTTCCCGCGTGAATTTAAAAACTCAATCCATGCGGACGAAGTAGCGGACATCAGCTAGTATAGGATAAAATAATGAAGGTCAATTTAACACCTTTTGTGACAATTTTCAAACTTAATGTATTTATTATGTAAGCTATATAACTTAGTCTCAACAAACTAGACATTTTAGACTAGTTATTTATGCTTATGTTAAATGGCGGAAAATAAGAAAATTTTTATAGTGGGCGGTTCCTGGCATTCGTCATGTGCAGGCGCACCTACACCCGTGTGTTAGTATTTATAATTACAACGTAAACATATGGCCCGCCGCGCGCCGGAACGCGCCGAGCGCCGCGCCGGCCAAACATACATCAACGGCCGTGAATCGCGAGCCTCTTATAAATATTAGGGGTATGTGGCCAACATTCGATCGCAACTAAATCAACATTATGTTTTCATTCAGTAGCTCTATGATTATCTAAACATCAGATTAAACGAGAATGCCGTTTAAATCCATTAAAAATAGTAATGCATAAAAGGAAACCAAGAAGGACAATGTCTGATTGTGTTTGTTTCTTGGTTTGTCCTTCAATCTCGCAGCAACGGCAGCAGCAATGTTTTGCATAGTCATTGTTGAAGAAGGGTGACATAATAATATAATATGCTAAACTTGGCAATAATATCCCGTTAAAAAGGGTTCTCGCGAGATTTTCAAACCTAACTGCACGCGGATGAAGTCGTGGGCGACCGCTAGTCTATATGTATCAAAATGAAAAATTACGCATTTACATTTATTTTACATTTATTAAAAAAAAGCTTGAATTCATGTTTTTTTAATTTTCTTTTAAGCACATTAAAATATTCTTTAATTTTGTCTTTATTTCATTAAGCTAGGTCAGGTACTTTTGAAGATATTGAAGATTGTCTAACCGTCCCTTTTTCTTTGCGGTCCAGTTTATAATATTAGTACCTAAGGATGTCTAGAAAGAGTGATATACGTATGCCATCCCAAAGCTACTGCAATACAAATAGCAATTCATCACAACACCGTCCATGCCTTGAATGTTGAAGAGTTCCGATACTTGGAAGCGTGATTGTTTCACTTAATCCCCCTACATGCTAGCCATCCATGGCCAGTAATAATCAAAGCAGTCGGCGTTGATGTTTTGGTATAGCTGCTTCCGCGATTCGGCGTACTCGCTGGTCGCTGCCAAGCAAACGTGCTCAAATGTACAGCATTGGATTGAACATATATAATAAAATACATGCCCAGAATAGTATAAACATTTTACGTACAAATGTACAATATGTATAGGTAATGAAATAGAGATAATTTTTCTGGAGCATGATGTCTCGTTGGTTTGAATTGATTGAAATTGATTAGGTACATACTGTTCTTTCGCTGCATAGTGCGGGTGACAGGTCAATAGAACGTTACTTATTTTGTATAATATTGTTGTTGTAATCATATCAAGACTAGTATTTTTTTTAGAAAATCGTATTTCGAAATTTTAAGTTATGTTCATTGTTCAGTCACCCGCACGATGATTCTGCAACGAAAAAACGTTTTGTAGCTTCATCGGTTGATAAAAAAAAAACAGTTTTTGTCGTTGTCCAAAAATTCATACAAATCATAATACTTATATATATCCATTGTTTTTTGTAATCCATCGCTGCAATATTGTACCAAGTTGTAAATCGTGTCGGAAGTTTACGCTTGGACGCCGACCTTGCTCCTTCCCGTGACAAATGTATAAAACTATCATACATATACCTGCCTAGTTACGTTAAATAGATACAACTGCATCGAACGTGCAAAGTTAAACTTTAGATAATACTAGCTGATGCCCGCGACTTCGTCCGCGTGGATTTAGTTTTTAAAACCCCGCGGGAACTCTTTGATTTTCCGGCATGCCTGTGTCACTCCAGGTTCTAAACTATAAATATCCAGAAATCACTTCAATCCGTAGCTTTGTTGCAGCGTTATTGAGGGACAAACCAACAAACAAACACACTTTCGCATTTATAATATGTATTAGTAAGGAAGAATTAATACTACGATAATAAAGGCGAACTAATTAAATTTAAGAACACAAAAGCTACTATTGTGACTTAAATATGATAGTTAGATGTATTCTCTCGGGGATTTTTTTGTAGAAAATAATGCGTACTTTAATCATGTAATAATACATAATTTTTATGTATCATCAATAGTTTTCTCAGCACACGCCACATAATGCATTTTACAGGCAAAATTTTGCTACTTTGGGTTACATTATGCAATTTTCTTAAGGATCTCTAATTTTTTTGAAGATAAATTATAGTCTATGTTACTTCCTGATAACTTAGCTTTCTAATGGTGAAAAAATGGTAAAAATTGGGCCAGTAGTTACAAAGCCTATTCGGTACAAACAAACAAACAAACAAAAAAATCTTTCCTCTTTATAATATTAGTATAGACATATGTATTACTAATGTTAATTGTTGCGCCACAGTTTAATACTAGATTTATATCTAGCAATTTATAGCTTTAGCAATCATTATATTAATTATATATTGTAGAGTAAATTAAATTCTGCGTACTTTATATGATTCATAAAATATAATACATATACATGTAACAATAATATGTTTCCATTCATTTCAGAAACAAAACATATTTTTTTTTATGTCTCACTGTTCCTATCAATTGGAACGATTAGCTCTTAGATTGGATGCGTCAACGTACTCATGTCTGTAAATAATTTTAATGAAAAAAATTAGTCATACAGCGTCTCAAGCGAAGTTTGAATCTAATATCTTTAAACGAGCAATTCTTGTATATATATATACCTATATAAATATATAATCTGAATCTCGGAAACGGCTCCAACGATTTTCATGAAATTTGGTATGCAGGGGGTTTCGGGGGCGATAAATCGATCGAGCTAGGCTTCATTTTTAGAAAAGGTCGTTTTATCCGTGTTTTCAGGCAATGAAAACCCCCTTACAATATCATTAAAATACGAAGGTAAATTTCGCCATCATCTATAAATTTCTCGATAGCTCAGAGAAATTGGGCGGTCCCGAAACCAGACCCGGGTTCGAGACCAGCCGATTATATTTTCCTCTATGAATTTTATTATTATTATTATTATTTAATTATTTTTTTTCTAAATATATAATTTCCACAAAAAAAAAATATACCACCCAGTCACCCAGATATTATACATAAATAATATGTATACTATATTTGACCGAGCGAAGCGAGGTCTCTGAGTTTACTAGAGCGATTTGCACTTGTCCGTCCGTCCGTCCGTCCGTCCGTCCGTCCGTCTGTCAGAGCCTTATAACTTTTGAATTACTGAACGTAATTACTTCAAATTTAGATATAATATGTAAACCGATGGCCTCCAGCCGAAAATGGCTTAAAAAGTTATAAAAATCTTTATTTCAGGGGGGCTCTCATAGAAGCGAATGCGAAAAAATTTTTTTTTATTTGCGATTCATAGGTTTTCTGTGTATCATTTTAAAGACAATTTGGAACAGAGTACAAAAGTATTTTTTTTATTTTTTTTTTCCTAAAATTGACGAAATGGGGGGCTTCCAAAGTGGCGATTTAATACGCTCGCTTGAAGACGCTCTCTGGGAAAATTTTCTATATATTTTCAAGTTGTACTTATTTTCTTACTTCACTTGTATCCTGTACTTGAACAACAAATACTAAAATTATATGAATATTATAAAGAAACGAGATTATTTAATTTTTAATGAGCATCAGTAAATTTCACATAGCTTCACAATAATGCTAATAGATGGCGCAGTCATTAACTATTCCATTGAACTAGGAGTTACGACTACGATTTATCCCAAAAACAGTTTTGCGTCGACCATTATTATTTAGGTACATAATATAATAACATATTCAATTAAAATTATTCTTTAGTTAAATATCATTTTGTATATTTTCTATTCGCGTCGATAGATGACGATTTGTACAGATGCCCCTAACCCGTTTTCACTCGTTAGTACCTACATAATAATTCAATGTTTTCACTGACGTTCCCTAACCTTTACGGGCTACCTATGATAAGTTATGTGATGATTACTGTCAACTTCTTTATCACGATCCTGTACGGGACACCTAAAAGGACATTGGAACGGATGTTAGGACTTAGGATTGTGTTTTGGAGCTACCTACGTAAAGAGACTCCTACATAGGGGATGATTTAGGTATGTTTGGTGAAAACGGGCATAATAATAATAATGTCAGTTTTGGTCGTCATGTATCGATTGAATAAATAATCATGGGATACCGTTACCGCGAGGTCTCAGTTCGGGGCGAACCACTAGTATATTATAGTATAGTAGGGTACGAAACTCACCTTAGATATAGAAAAGGTCATCAAAAAGTAAGGCAATTCATTGCAAAGAAAAAAAGAGATTTCTTTATTAAAATATCAATTTGGTTTTTGAACACCGCTGATTAGTTTGTTCTTATTTGCTAATAGCTGCCTCACGGCTAGCAAATTACAACAAACTATTTAAACACCTTCATAGAATAAAATAGAATAGAAATGTTTTTTATTCAAATAAACTTTTTTACAAGTGCATTTGAATCGTCGATCTACCACTGGTTCGGAATGCCCTTCCTGCCGAGAAGAACAAGCAAGAAACTCAGCGGTTGCTCTTTTTAAAACAAGTTTACAATTCATTATTTGCTAATAGCTGCCTCACGGCTAGCAAATTACAACAAACTATTTAAACACCTTCATAGAATAAAATAGAATAGAAATGTTTTTTATTCAAATAAACTTTTTTACAAGTGCATTTGAATCGTCGATCTACCACTGGTTCGGAATGCCCTTCCTGCCGAGAAGAACAAGCAAGAAACTCAGCGGTTGCTCTTTTTAAAACAAGTTTACAATTCAATAGATAATATGCTATGTATGCAGTGTTTCCACAATGAGTTCCACAAGCATACCTAATTATAATTCAACACATGTTAAGACGGACAAACAGAAAGTCGCCCCATTCCCGCTGGTGGGTGGCCCCCGTTCACGAGCATGACGCATGATCCAGCAATTGCTTCGCTCAACCATATTTTAGGGAACGTAACAACCCGCATCACACGACGCCATCACAGAAATGTTTAAAGAGAGCGTGACATACGTAGGCTACCCATGTTAAGGGTTCGATCCCGAGCCTCCGCCTTTTCGGAATTACGTGTGTGTTATCACATACTTCAACAATGAAGGAAAACATAGTGACATCGATATGTACATAGTGAAAATTCCGCACGAGAGAGAGTTCTCTATAATGTTCTCAAAGACGTGTGAAGTCTGCCAATTTGCATTAGAACATTGTGATCAGTAGTGAGTGACTAGTGAGCCGTTGATTGGTTGCCGATGATGATAAATAATAATTATAAATAATGATACTCGAAAACAGTGTCTCTGTTATTTTGCAGGGTGGTCTAAGCTTACTTGTGTATCGTGGGAACAAATTGAGTTAATAATGAAAAGGGTGCAAAAAAGTAAATACCGTGCAGCGAGTAGCGACCCCCGCGGCAAGTGCATAGGGGCGGAACAAGTGCACCTATCGCAACGTGACGCCGCCGACCCCTAAACCATTCAACACATCATTGACATGATATGTTCATTTTCTGCTTTATACGCACGCAAAAAGCGTTGAAGATCTACGAATTTTGGATAAAATGTTGGTACCTACAGTAACTTTTAAGGTACCTACTGCGGTTGACGAGTCCATCGTGAAATTCTGCGTAGGTACTAGCTCGGAGTCAAGAAGTAGTCGGTGCGGTGTGTCACTCCCTAGGGTCGGAGAGCACGTAAAGCCGGCGATCCTGCGCCCGATCTCTATCCGGTCGAGTCGAGATTTCCATCCCATCGGACTATGAGAGTGAGGGCATGTAGAATGCACTTGTGCATGCGCAAACACTTTAGCACTATAAGATGTCCCTTTCAGATAGATAATCTCTGTAGAGATTGGCCGCCGCCGTGGTCGAATTAGGTTGGGAGGATATTATGAAGTAGGTAGGTATGTACACCTACTAAAATAATGAATTTAGAATTTAAGGGTAAAATTAATCCGTAAAATGAAGATTTTCAAACAAAAGACACGAGCGGCGTTCGAGGTAACATTAGACAACCTTTATATTTCTGCATTCTTCGCATTGAAATTGTTTTATAAGTACACGGCCATAGCGGAATGATAATATTACCGTGATAGCGGTTTCTTCATGCGACTCTGTGACAATGGACTGGGAGCCCAGGCCGATCAGACCTTCGTTATTTTATCAAAACTGAAAGTTTTCTCTGCGTGTGCCACCCAGTAAGGTACGATCCCCGACTATGAAGTTTGGATCATGGTGTCTTTGAGATATATCAGGTAGCAAAGGTGTATAAAATTCGTTAAAGTATAGAGCTCAGTTTTTTGACCGAGCGAAGCGAGGTCTCTGAGTTTACTAGAGCGATTTGCACTTGTCCGTCCGTCCGTCCGTCTGTCAGAGCCTTATAACTTTTGAATTACTGAACGTAATTACTTCAAATTTAGATATAATATGTAAACCGATGGCCTCCAGCCGAAAATGGCTTAAAAAGTTATAAAAATCTTTATTTCAGGGGGGCTCTAAAGTAAATTTTTTTTTCTATTCATAGGTTTTCTGTGTATCATTTTAAAGACAATTTGGAACAGAGTACAAACGTTTTTTTTTTTTTTTCCTAAAATTGACGAAATGGGGGGCTTTCAAAGTGGCAATTTAATACGCTCGCTTAAAGACGCTCTCTGGGAAAATTGGCTATATATTTTCAAGTTCTACTTATTTTCTTACTTCACTTGTATCCTGTACTTGAACAACAAACACTAAAATTATATGAATACTAGCTGACCCAGCGAACTTCGTACCGCTAACTTATCTATATAAATAAAACAAATAAACTATCCCAATCCGAAAAAAACTATCCTATCTTTTAAGTTGGACCAAATTACAGATAGTTACGAAGTTTGATAAAAATCGGTTCAGTAGTTTAGGAGTCCATCGCGGACAAACAACGTGACACGTAATTTATATATATTAAGATTATAAAGAAACGAGATTATTAAATTTTTAATGAGCATCAGTTAATTTCACATAGCTTCACAATAATGCTAATAGATGGCGCAGTCATTAACTATTCCATGGAACTACTCGTAGGAGTTACGACTACGATCTATCCCATAAACAGTTTTGCGTCGAGCATTATTATTTAGGTACATAATATAATAACATATTATTCAATTAAAATTATTCTTTAGTTAAATATCAAACTTCAATAAACTATTAATTGCTGCATTTTGTATATTTTCTATTCGCGTCGACTATGACGATTTGTACAGATGCCCCTAACCCGTTTTCACTCGTTAGTACCTACATAATAATTCAATGTTTTCACTGACGTTCCCTAACCTTTACCGGCTACTATAAGTTAGGTGATGATTACTGTCAACTTCTTTATCACGATCCTGTACGGGACACCTAAAAGGATATTGGGACGGATGTTAGGACTTAGGATTGTGTTTTGGAGCTACCTACGTAAAGAGACTCCTACATAGGGGATGATTTAGGTATGTTTGGTGAAAACGGGCATAATAATAATGTCAGTTTTGGTCGTCATGTATCGATTGAATGAATAATCATGGGATACCGTTACCGCGAGGTCTCAGTTCGGGGCGAACCACTAGTATATATTATATTTTATTTGAAATAGTATTAGAAATCACGTCGTTCATTACTTTAAAGAATTTTAGGTGCAATTTTATACACCTTTGCTACCTGATATCTCCCAAAGCCACCATGATCCAAACTTCATAGTCGGGGATCGTACCTTACTGGGGGGCACACGCAGAGAAACTTTCAGCTTTAATAAAATGACGAAGGTCTGATCGACCTGGGCTCCCAGTCCACAATGCGCGATACACACATACATAATATATGATCTCGTGTTCATCAAACTCAAGTTACGGGAATCGTGAAACTTGATGTCTGCGATCCGCTCGATGATCGCAAGATGTAACCGGTGCGAAACGGGCATGAGAACAAGGCCCCTGTGTGAAGATCCCATGTAGGTTATGTAATGTACAGTTATAGAATGTCACGCAACACTAATTGACGGAGCGCAGTGCATTCTGTTCTTGACTGCGACTAAAACCCACGCCTTATCTGAGATGCACCCTGACATGATGTGTAGGTAATACGTGAAACCGGCTCTCGTATCGGTGCTCTTGGTTTACACTAGTAGAGGGTCGACAAGTTTCTCATGTGCTTTAGTACATAATAATTCAATGGCTTTAGGTGCTAACGTTAAACTGTCCCTTAATGTTGTTTAATACACTACACTTTATCTATAACAATATAGAGTTGACTCTTGGTCTAAAGATGACTCTTGATTTGGACATTATGTACCTACCTATACGTGGAAGGATTAGGAATATAGGAAATCCAAAGCATTATTATCCCAAAAAAACTATAGGCGTTTTCTTATGTGATTAATGTAAATGATTAATAAGATATAATACATTAATCAATTAATTAATTAAGTTAATTGATTATAAGGGTTACGACCTCACAAATTAATACGATGCAGAAAAAAGAGGGATTTTACTTAAAAACTAGCTATGATAAAACTTAATAGTAAGATACCCGCTTACTCATAGATAAATCGCGTATTCGCATTGTATAGCTACCCAAATGGAATGCAAAGGAACCAAGCTAAGGTACGATATCATGACTCACACACAGGCACGCAAGTCGTCGACAAACTAACAGGTACTTAACGCTCTTAAAAACCCAAATCTTTCGAGAGTTCAATAAAAACGTAAGTAGGTGATATTAATTATTCCTCTTTAAGGTTTTTATTTTAAGTAAACAAATAAGATAACAATGAAAGTAAGAAAGTGACAAGCAGTTCTTTTGGTAGATTAGATTCATTATGAACAAATAATAATTGTCAATCAAAAAACTCAATTCCAAAATGGCTTTTAGGTGTACCAACTGGATAAAGGACAAACAAAAACTAGGTGTCAAATTTTGAAAATTGCATCGAAGGGGGCTCGGCCGCTTACGGTACGGTTACGGTACGTAAATATAAAGTTATGCCCGGCCGTGAAAATTCCGCTGACATATTTTGGTTTGAACGGCATGCTGTCTCATTGGCATGCAAGAAGATTAGTTCCTATACAGTAATCAGTATACGGTAATTTGAAGGCATAAGTATAATATTTTTAACCGACTTCAAACAAAGGATATCAATTCGACACGTATGTATCATCTATCAGTCATAGTTTTTATTCCCGAGAAATGCACATTCCTATGGGAAGATACGCTTATGCTCACGCTAACGCATGCTTGCTTGCTTGCATGCTTGATTGCTTGCTTGCTTGCATGCTTGATTGCTTGCATGCTTGCTTGGTATTTCAAAAACTGATGCTTGTTTGCTTGGGTTTTTTGAAACCGATGCTTGCTTGCTTGAATGCTTGCATGCTTGCTTGCTTGGGATTTTAAAAACCACTGCTTGTGATTTCAAAAACCTGGCTTTAAACGAAGCGTCCGATTGGGGAGACGCCAACCTGGTCCACTTTAATGCTACCAAAATGCAAGCGTGTTTGTTCACAGCCAAAAAGGAGTCCATTCCCCCAACTCGGACTTTCCGTAATATATCGGTTGCTTGCTTGCTTGCTTGCTCGCTCGCTTGCTTGCTGACTTGCTGACTTGCTTGCTTGCATGCTTGCATTCTTTCTTCCTTCAGATTTTGAAAACCAAAGCTCGCTTGCTTGGGATTTTAAAAACCGATGCTTGCTTGCAGAATTAAAAAAAAATCGGCCAAGTGCGAGTCGGGCCTCGCTCTTTTAGGGTTCCGTACATAAGACCAAATAATTTTTTTAAAACTAGATACATATTTAGATATCTTAGTTCTTAGAAAGTACTAAATTAGTATATGGGGAAAAAATGCTCGTTTGTTTTGGTAACAACTTACCAACCGCATTATGAATCGGTATTTTCAGTATATAAGTATATAGCCAATTTAGTTAAGTTTAATGCCACCAAAACTCAAGCGTGTTTATTCACTGCCAAAAGGAGTCCCTTTACCTTGACTCCAACTTTCCAAAGTGTGTCCATACCGATTAGTGACCATATTGAGCTCCTGGGCATAGACATCTCGCCCAACCTCAATTTCGGGAAATGCATCGAGTCAAAGGCAAAAACAGCAGCCAAAAAACTTGGTATCCTGAACAAGGTGAAGCGGTGCTTCACGCCTGAGCAGCGCCTGACTCTCTATCAGGCTCAGGTGCGCTCGGCCATGGAGTACTGCTGCCACCTATGGGATGGCTCTGCCAAGTAGCAACTCGATGCATTAGACTCGGTAGATCGCCGTGCCCGCCGAATTATAGGTGATCAGTCACTAACGCAGGCAAAAATGCTCAGTCTGCAGCACCGTCGCAATGTTGCCTGTCTATCGGTCTTCTATCGGATATACTTTGGAGAGTGCGCTCAAGAACTTCACAACCTTGTGCCCCCTTCACCGTTTTACCACAGAACTTCGAGAAATCGTGAGCGTTGGCATCCTTACGTGGTTGAAATCCAACCTGCTCGCACGAAACGCTTCTGTTCAACGTTTCTGAATCGAACCGCTAAGGTGTGGAACGCACTTCCAACTTCTGTGTTTCCGGCCACGTATAACCTCAGTACCTTCAAGGCAAGAGTGAATAGGCATTTTCTAGGCAAGCGCGCTCCAACCTAGACCTCATCAGTGCTGTCCAGCATTGATTGTCGTCAAGCGCATGCCTATCCTGCAATAAAAAAAAAAAAAAAAAAAAAAATATAGTACATAATATACCAAAATTTCAAATTCCTAACTAGTTAAGTTTTTGAGATAGACCCCCTTAACGAAATTGGTCTAAAACCGAAAACTATGACGGCCCCCCATTTCTCCAATTTTGTATCTAAAAAATAAAAATTATATATTTGAACTCCACTTAAAGAGCTCTAGACAATGACAGCCCACATGCCAGGGTAAAAAAATAAAATTTTATTTCGACTCCTTTTCCATGTATGGGAGCCCCCTTTATTATTTAATTTAAATTTATTTTTATTATTTGTTGTTATAGCGGCAATAGAAATACACATTATGTGAAAATTTCAACTGTCTATCTATTACGGTTTACGAGATACAGCCCGCTGACAGACGGACGGACGGACGGACAGCGGAGGCTTAGTAATAGGGTCCCGTTGGCACCCTTTGGGTACGGAACCCTAAAAACCGAAACAAATGCGTACGAAGTCGCGGATAACAGCTTGGTTAATCACTGTATAGTTTCCAAACAATACAAAACTATAAATAGATAACGGCTCGGCATTGACATAAATAATACTAAAACATCATTTCGTAAAGTCTACAAGCAAGTTACCGCTTTTCATCAGTGGACTCGTCATCGATGTAACTTAAGCTGGCTTAGAGAGTAGTTGGAAAAGTGATAGTAGGGCAATAGTAGTTAGCAATCGGGTTTCGTTCCGGTGCGGAGAGAGCTTCGCGAGCCGACCTGTCTGTCTGTTACCGGCGGACGTTGCGACTTGCGTGCGAACCGCACCACGTACGTCGCATCGTCGTACGAGAGTAAATAAAGTCGAAATGGCTGCTGTGATCTCGAAATAACTGCCTTTTATTACTTAAGTCATACTAGTGGTTCGCCCCGAACTGAGACCTCGCGGTAACGGTTTCCCATTATTACTTATTCATTCAATAGATACATGACGATCAAAATTGACATTATTATTATGCCCGTTTTCACCAACCATACCTAAATCATCCCCTTTGTAGCCCCTAAATACAATCCTAACATCCCAATGTCATTTTCACCTTTAGTTGTCCCGTAGAGGTTCGTAATAACGAAGTTGACAGAAAGTGTCAACTAACTTAACATAGGTAGCCCGTAAAGGTTAGGGAACTGTTATAGTGAAATCCTCAAGGCCTCAATCAAACTTAGGTATAGTTTTTTGGAACATTCAAATTAAATTACTTGTACACAGCGTCAACTATCGACACGATCAGAAAACATGTAAAAACAAACTGCAACGTGAAGTTTTATTGATGTTTGCTAAATGACTAAATAATAATTTTAATTGAATGATAATATGTTACATATAGCTGCATTTGCTTTAAATGAGATGAGAGCGCCATCTATTGACATCATTGTGAAGTTCTGTTGTTGCTGCTCATTAAAAGTTAAATAATTTAGTTTCCTTATTACATTTATCTAATTTTAGTATTTGTTGTTCAAGTACATGATATTACGCTAAAATTATAAAACTTTCAAGGAACAGCTCTCAATGGTTATTCCGTTGTGAGGTCAAATATAATCTCCACTTTGAAAGCCCCCCATTTCGTCAATTTTAGGAAAAAAATTTAAAAAAAAATACTTTTGTACTCTGTTCCAAATTATCTTTAAAATGAGGTACTGTAACTCTATGAAATGCAAAAATTTTTTTTTTGTTTCGCATTCGCTTCTATGAGAGCCCCCCTGAAATAAAGATTTTTATAACTTTTTAAGCCATTTTCGGCTGGAGGCCATCGGTTTACATATTATATCTCAAATTGAAGTAATTACGTTCAGTAATTTAGAAGTTATAAGGCTCTGACAGACGGACGGACGGACGGACGGACGGACGGACGGACGGACGGACGGACGGACGGACGGACGGACGGACGGACGGACAAGTGCAAATTCACTCAAGTAGACTCAAAGACCTTCGCTTCGCTCGGTCGATTATGTTTATTTTAAACGAAATCGTAACCCATACTCAGCACACGGTTAATTTTTTATTTTGCTTGTGTATCTGTATGTAAATTAGCTATGGAACTCCTGTACAGATTTTGAAGGGAAAACCCTAGTTTCCTGTGTGCCTAAGTGTAGGTAAATTGTGTACGGCCGTTTCACGGATGCGATGAGATAGGTTGGGAAGCTATATCACACAGTGTGCAAGATTTCGTCTAACAGCGATTACAGTGTAGGTACGGCCTAATCGGCCTAATAAAGAGTACATAATATATCCCTATTACTTTATTATAAATGCGAAAGTAACTCTAACAAAAGGAGCTACCAGGGAACAGACGGGACACACGTCAAACTTATAACACCCCCCTTTTTTATCGGGGGTTAAAAAAGTTGAGATTAGGCAAAATTTTTTTGTGCCATAACATTTTTAAGGAACCCTAATACCCTGAACAGTAATAGCGTTGGCATATCGACCATCATTTTACGGGGTGGTCGGAGCCAGGCACCGCATGCCGTGAACGAGGCAAAGGGAATCATTTCCTCTCTCACGCATACTTCCTTAAAAACCATAAACACACAAAACAAATCGAATGTCTCTGCCTTATTTCCTGAATTGAAGGACGAGGACTTGCTTTTACTTATAATGAGACGCATAATTAATTAATTATGCGGAAAATTATATATAGGTATATGCGGAAAATATTGCAGAAACATTTCAATATGTAGTGATTAAAGAATAAGTTTCCAACCTTGATAGTTGTTGAAATACTAATCCCACTGAAAACATTTTCATGTAAAAAGTTGTCGAGACCATATGCTTGCACTACCAAAAAGTTATCAGATCTCATGTAGAGCCAAGCTTCTAACTCTACAAGCCTAACTTCACATACTCTACACCTTAGTCAAAATATGTGGCTTGGCCGTTTCGCCACATTTACATGGGCGTAAGGTGATGTAAAATTTATTCCCTGTTCATTACTTTTCTGTTAAACAATAGTTCTTGTAGTAACGAAACGGCCAAGCCACATATTTTGACTAAGGTGTAGAGTTTGTGAAGTTAGGGCTTGTAGAGTTAGAAGCTTGGCTCTACATGACCATGAGATCTGATAACTTTTTGACAGTGCGAGCCATATGGTCTCTGCAACATTTTTAACCGACTTCAAAAAACACAAAAAGAGGAGGTTCTCTATTCGACGCGTATTTCTTTTTTTTTTGTCGATGTTACTCCATATCTCCGTCAAATCTTAACCGATTTCAATAATATTTTTTTTATTTGAAAGGGCGTATCTACAGGTAGGTCTCATTTAAATTTGGTGAAGATTTGATGAATATCTTCGGAGATGGAGGACAGAACTCCTCAATGAATGAGAGCTTGCATTTAAAAATAAAAATTTTAATTTACACTTGTATACTTTTAAAGTTTTTAAGTAGTCTAGTAATTTATTTTTAAAATTGTGATTTTTTTGTTTCTAAACGAGATCTAATATTAATTTCATAACAATTCAAATCCGTTGGACTTATTAGATAAAATCGAACAATGCAAATGTTGCGCCAAAAGCATTCGTACTAAAATACATTACTACTGTTATTACAAGGCATTGTTAGGATGTTAAAATTGCGTTGGAAATGTATGCTTTATTCAGAATGGACATCGTTGGTAGAACTAACAGACCGATTCTGTAAAAGCTACATCGATTATTGCTACAGTATCAATTGTGGTAATTGGCTGAATTTAAGTTCTTTTTGCCACAATGCATTTTAGCCAATAGCGAGTTAGTTTCGACCAATCAGAGGTGTTTGCAATCGTCACATGCATTGTAGCAATCATTTTTAGAGAATCGTACACTTGTCACTTGTTTTAAGGGTTCCGTACCCAAAGGGTGCCAACGGGACCCTATTACTAAGCCTCCGCTGTCCGTCCGTCCGTCCGTCTGTCAGCGGGCTGTATCTCGTAAACCGTAATAGGTAGACAGTTGGAATTTTCACAGAGTGTGTATTTCTATTGCCGCTGTAACAACAAATAATAAAAATTAAATTAAATTAAAAAATAAAGGGAAAAGGAGTCGAAATAAAATTTTATTTTTTTAACCCTGGCATGTGGGGCGTCATTGTCTAGCTCTAGAGAGTTCAAATATATTTTTTATTATTTTTTGGCTACAAAAATGAAGAAATGGGGGGCCGTCAAAGTTTTCCGTTTTAGACCACTTTTGTTACGGGGTCTATCTTAAAAACTAAACTACTTAGGAATTTGAAATTTCTGTATATTATGTACTATATATACGTACGTGTACGAGGCCTGACTCGCACTTGGCCGATTTTTTTAATCTCTAAACGTACTATTTTTGTTTTTACACAAGTCTGCAGTTTAATTTCTATACTTATTCTAGAAATTGTTCATGTAAAATTATCTATGTACTTACTTGTTAACCTTATAATAGTACCTTTATTGAATGTAGAAATTATGGAGGCCGTTCGCTTGGAATGTGGGAATCAATAGCTGCACTATTAGATTAGTGTACGTAAGCAAATGACCACACGTTATGTGAGCGGTACCTATGATCGCACGCAAAAACGTTGCTTGGTTGAACAGTAGACTAACGAAGCTACTTCCCGAGATTTTTCACTATCTAGGTTATCTTCCGGTCAACATTTCAAAGACTGGCCTTAGTGTTGTACTCAAATTACCTTGTAGTGATAAACTACATAATATTGGAACGTAGTTCCTTATCGCGCGATGCGAAAGGGGGCTAGACGGAAAAAATTAAGACTAAATTGAACCGACACTTTTTGAACGTGAATTTGGCATTGTGTTCAATATTTTCACACTACAATATTAGATCTCCGTAGTCTTGTGGTTTCTACAGTCGCATAAAGGTCGATGGTTTGAATCCCAGCTGGACAGACTGAATTTTCTATTTTCAATTTTATTTCAAATAATTTCTTCAATTTTTTATTTTATTTATTTTTATTATTACTTTATTATTAAAAGGAACTTCGTTCCAACCGAGTGTTCCACGACACTCACGCATTTTTTTATGTACTTAAAAACAATAACTTTAGACTACAGTTAATCACAAATCTGAAACTTAATACTGCAAGGAAAAAGTATAAAAATAATAATTAGAATTGTCCTTCTGCAATGCAATTTACTCAAGATTTTCTCAGTACAACACATAAAAGTACCGATACCTACTTAAGAGTAACCTATGGTTTATCTCATATGTAATTACAACTTAGTCATAAAGTAATAATTCATTTACATTTTACATTTTGCTAAGGCTATTGACCCTACAATATCGTGACCTACATTTTCTATCCGGTGTTTTCACTTTCCTCTGTCTGGTACTTTGAAAAATTTCTTTTGAGTAGTGCGCAGCCGGCAAGTACGCCAGACGCGTTCCGCTAGGCGGGCTAATTGAATTAGAAGCCGTCCGCACTGATGATGCGGCACCGATTGAGCCAACGGATCCTCATTTACTTTTCACTCTATGACCCAAATTAGGTATTATGTTAATATTATAAGTTACGATTTGATTAAGAAGATTCTGTGAATAATTATGATGCCGCCCCACGATCTCTCGACGCAACGTGCCGCCACATTCTGAGACCTAAAGTTCGGCCGTTCAGAGAATGCGTTCCTGACACCTGTCAGTTAGTCACGACAACTGTCACAAAATTATAACATTAATTGATTATTGATATAACTAGTGGTTCGCCCCGAACTGAGACCTCGCGGTAACGGTTTCCCATAATTGACGATCAAAATTGACATTATTATTATGCCCGTTTTCACCAACCATACCTAAATCATCCCATTTGTAGAAGTCTCTTTACATAGGTAGCCCCTAAATACAATTCTAACATCCCAATGTCATTTTCACCTTTAGTTGTCCCGTAGAGGTTCGTAATAACAAAGTTGACAGAAAGTGTCAACTAACTTAACATAGGTAGCCCGTAAAGGTTAGGGAACTGTTATAGTGAAATCCTCAAGGCCTCAATCAAACTTAGGTATAGTTTTTTGGAACATTCAAATTAAATTACTTGTACACAGCGTCAACTATTGACACGATCAGAAATATGTAAAAACAAACTGCAACGTGAAGTTTTATTGATGTTTGCTAAATGACTAAATAATAATCTTAATTGAATAATAGGTATGTTACATAAAGCTGCATTTGCTATATGAGATGAGAGCGCCATCTATTGACATCATTGTGAAGTTCTGTTGTTGCTGCTCATTAAAAGTTAAATAATTTAGTTTCCTTATTACATTTATCTAATTTTAGTATTTGTTGTTCAAGTACATGATATTACGCTAAAATTGTAAAACTTTCAAGCCCCAGCTTTCAATGGTTATTCCGTTCTGAGGTCAAATATAATCTCCACTTTGAAAGCCCCCCATTTCGTCAATTTTAGGAAAAAAAATTAAAAAAAAATACTTTTGTACTCTGTTCCAAATTATCTTTAAAATGAGGTACTGTAAACCTATGAAACGCAAAAATTTTTTTTTTCTTCGCATTCGCTTCTATGAGAGCCCCCCTGAAATAAAGATTTTTATAACTTTTTAAGCCATTTTCGGCTGGAGGCCATCGGTTTACATATTATATCTAAAATTGAAGTAATTTCGTTCAGTAATTCAGAAGTTATAAGGCTCTGACAGACGGACGGACGGACGGACGGACGGACGGACGGACAAGTGCAAATTCACTCAAGTAGACTCAAAGACCTTCGCTTCGCTCGGTCGATAATGTTGTTTTAATGCTCATCAATTGTTAAAACGGTAAACAACCAGCAATAATATTTTTATCGTAACTGCAACGCCATTACAAAGTTACGACGTCAGTTCAATCGCGACGTGTCAGGAACGCATTCTCTGAACGGCCGTAGTTTAAAAACTCAATTTTTAGGGTTCCATATTAAAACAAAGAACACTTAATTTAATTAAACCCATTACAGTTATAGCCATTTTAATCTGAAACTGTTAAAGCTGTAACGTTCAAAATTGACAAAGTTATAGAAACTTGTTAATAACAACTTCTTATACTGCTTACTTGAGAACTTATTATACTGCTACGATTGTACGTAACGTACTCATGAGCCATAGTAATCGGTCGTTAGTCGACCATGATAATGTGTATAGTTTGATGCGGAATCTGCGGCAATAAAAACTATATTGATGGAATTTTCATATAATTCTTGCTTAAAAGCAGCTTGCTAGGCAGCGTATCAGCGTATAGCTACCAAGCTAGATTTTTTTTACGAGCATGAATACGGAACCCTATCCTATGCGTATTCTGATAAGCACTTGATCAGTTATTACCATATACCTACTCTAACAGATTAGTTGCCGAAGCGTAAATAATATAATTTATAAATCACGCCTTCTTCGCCCATCTTACAGGACAGGAGATCTATCTAACCTGGATAGACTAGCTTAGTGCAAAAGCAAATTCGCACAGGCCAGAGCCCTACAAAAAAAATTACATCTGCGCAAGTACCTCCATCAATGTAACTGAAATGTCAACTCATATTGAAGAAAGACCGTAAACGGTGTCCACACATTCGTTTTAGAGCTACGCTTCACAAGCCTTTCGTACCTATGTAGTTACGTACTTTTATCCCTCACGGTGAAACGTCGTCGTGAGAAAGTAAAAAGGCGCAATCAGCGAGAGAAAAGCGCACAGTAGCCGAGAGAATGAGAGCTTAATAGCTTATTTAAAAATTCAGGACATCCAACCAGGTTTGACCTACTGCCAACGTACTTCAATATAAGAATACCTCTATGTATCAGCACACTACCTATAAGCCATAAAGGTATTTATTTGTACGTGTCATGTGTCTTATTAAAGAACGAAACACTCATGAATTTTTAAGTGCTACAATACACGTCAAAACTTAGGTTGTTCACTCTTCGTCGTCAACATCTTGAATAGTCAATTATTGAATAACTGGCGAAACAATCTGTGTCCAGTTGGCACGCCTAAAAGCCACTACTTGGGAATTGAGTTGAATCAATGAATGTCCACAGCTGAATGTTTTTAGCTAGGTCTCTTGTAGGGACATCCACATGCCGCCACCTGTATTCAGCGGCTCCGTTCATCTCGTCTGTATTCTTTGCACCACGTGGGGAATCTCCCTACATAGCGCTTCCGGGGCGAGGTCGCCATTCCCGTACCTTGGGACCCCAACGACTCTCGGTTCTTTGGGCTATGCCACTTCTATTTTGCGACTCGATAAACTATGTCAATAAGTTCTGCATGGATTTACTAATTTCGGTAGATACGAGGCACTTCATCAATTGTCACTCATCATAAGGAATGAAGTTCACCACCAAATAAAACAAAACTATTTTTAATCAACTTTATGCGAAAGCAAATGAATCTAGCTGAGTTTAAAAATATCATCAAAATCATTGTGATTACGCCCTTAGCCAGTTCAGAATAATTCAGAAAGAAATTAGGATAATTTAATGTAAAAAATTATTTTTAAAAAACCAACTTCAAAAGCCTGCACCACTATAAAGTATATAATTTACTGTAGATTTTTTAAAACGCTCAACCGATTTCAATAAAATTTAAATGGGACCACCTGGGAAGTATACCCTTTCAAACAAAAAAGAATTTTCCAAATCAGTTCAGGCATCTTCGAGTAATTGAACATACATAAAAAAAGATTCCAATGAATTGATAACCTCCTCCTTTTTTGATGTCGGTTAAAAAAATTGGGATTTTAAAAGAAAAAGTCCATTAATGTGAAGAATATTAAGTACTTACGTTATAAAAAATGTGCCCTTTAAGAGTGGTAGAACAGCAACTAGTGTAGTGTATACCTACACCATGCTATCTGAAACAAGTATATTGAAAATTATGATAATAGTATCATATAAAGGACAAATTAACACAACAATATGGCAATAGAGGTCAGTCATCAGTGTTGCTGCAATTATGACCTTATTAGTTAATTGATAAGCAACATTGCAGTTGTGAATTACATAGCAGGTATGTATAGCTCTCTGTTTTGTGTATAGGTACACAAAACAGGTTGCAACCAAATATAAATGTAATGCAATAACATCAGATTTGGGTGCCAGGTAACAACCCTTAATATGTGTACACAGTGGTTATAAAATTTATGCATAGAATCTATAGAAATTATAGTTAGAATTACACAGTTTACTCAGTAACACAGTTAGTAAGGTTAACATAAATATTTAAAACTTAATAAAAACTTAAAGTGCATTTTTGAATATAAATTATGCCTGTCTAAAACTAAAGTTGTAGTGTTGTTGCTTGATTATGAGGTCAGAAAAAGTTTAGGTATGTATTCAGTTTTTAAATAGGTTTGCGTTATTATTGAAAATGTCAATATTATTGTGGTTATATAGTTATGTTAAGATCATTAAATAGGCGGCACGTAGGAACAATGGGATTGTAAATGGAAGTATTATTTTTGTGGACACTAAGAGTGAAAGTTTTAGGATTTCTTAATTGGAAGTTAAAATTAATATTGATCAACGAGAGTAAGACAGGAGAATCTAATTTTATTTTTTCTGAAATATTTACAGTTGACATCACAGAAGCAGATGCATATGCCAACAGTTTTTGTAAGGAGGATGCTCGTGCAGAGTGGAAGAAACTTAGCAAGAAAGTGAATCATGGCATAAGCCAGGGCAAATGCTAGGAAGATGATTTACAGTATAAACCTTTTTATAGAATGACTAGTCAAAAATTATTCATATCCACATAGATAAGTAGTGATAGCCTAGTGGTTACAACTGTGGTCTCCTATTGGGGGGGTCACAGGTTCGATCCCGGGTATGCACCACATACTTTTCAAAGTTGTGTGTTTAATTAATTAAATATCACATGCTTTAAGGGTGAAGGAAAACATCGTGAGGAAACCTGCACACCTGAGAGTTCTACATAATGTTCTCGAAGGTGTGTGAAGTTCGCCAATTTGCATTGGGCCAGCGTGTTGGACTATAGCCTATAACCCTTGAAAGGAGACTTCGCTCAGTAGTGAGTCGATGATGGGTTAATAATGATGATGATGATGATGACATAGATACACCAGGAAAGATCATAAGGAGCAATTAGTTTACAAACTTAATCAATAAGAATCTTCATAATTCAGCTAAGGAGGTTGGCAAATTTTGACCCAGCATTTTTAAAAACTGTTCAGATTCAGAAAACATTTAATTTTAATACATATTTTTCAGAGTATTTTTCTGTGTAAACCCCTTATTTTTAGAAGACGGGGATCAAAAATATCAAGTTCACAAGTACACATTATAAATAACCGTTACATGGCAATACAAGTGAATATCTTTTTGCTCCCAACTTTATTTGATAGACTTTGATTAATTTTTTGTTAGTCTGGTTTACTAGAACAAGTATGAGAAGTTTGATTCGTGAACGTGGGCGTTCAGTGTTCAGTTCAGTTTGTCTGGGTCAGAAACTCTATGGTATTCGCCAATCTCCTTTACACTAAACCTTCATAAATTTCATAATGTAGATTTGAGACTACTGTGAACAAACTGACAAACTCAGTGGAAAGACTTGCTGTCATAATATAGTTGGCCCAATTCATTAATGGAGCATTTCAAAATACACTGTTTTGAGTAATTTAGGGTCAAAGTTTATGGAAATTTTAAGTTTACAAGTAAAATTGAAATTTCTTTTCTTGTGTCACAAATATCGATACTTTGCCCATTTTTAACCGAGCTATTCAAAGATAAATCACTAACTGACTGTCCTCCGCTCTCGACCATCCGGCACTCGCTTTATCCCCCCCCATTTTTCCCACTCTTTGCGTCATTTTGTCGGGGCTACACGTGCTTATTCCTGATTGGCCAACGCAACCATGTTTGCCAACAACTAACAAATTACCAACATAAACAAGTGTTGCCACACTGAAAGAATTGCCACTTGAAAAATTCATTTAACACCGTCTTTTTTTATAAAATCATGACACTTGATTGTTGTTTTCTGTTGATTAGAGCCAAAATTTGATGAGGGTTGCGGGTTTTTTTTGTGCGGGTTGTGGGTGGTATATGCCTTCTTCTTCTTCTTCTTCTTTATCAACCGATAGACGTCCACTGCTGGACAAAGGTCTCTTGCATGGACTTCCACAGGCCTCGGTCTTGCGCCGCCTGAATCCAGCAGCCGCTGGTCCTGCAACTCGCTTGATGTCGTCGGTCCACCTGGTGGGGGTCTGCCAACACTGCGCTTCCCGGTGCGGGGTCGCCACTCCAGCACCTTGGGACCCCAACGACCATCATCTCTTCGAACTATGTGCCCCGCCCATTTCCACTTCAGTATCGCGACTCGCTGAGCTATGTCGGTGACTCTGGTTCTCCTACGGATCTCCTCATTTCTGATTCAATTCGGTATATGCCTACCCACGAATAATTTAAGTGAGCATGTAAACATGTTAGGACTTGTCGCACTCGAGGAAGCTCTTGAAAAGAACCGAACTTTGGCTGAATTTTGAATTTTTACAGTATGTTCGGCCGAAGTTCTTATTCAGTTTAAACCACATTCGGCCCATTACTATTATACATTCATTCATGTCAACCCCACAACTGGGCACAGGAAAACTAGAAACTGAATTTGCAATCTTAAAACCTTTCTTACAGTTCCAGGGCCCAGTCAATGACTGATCTATCAACAAACAGCTTAAACTGTTGTTTGGCATACAGAAAGCTATTATGATATAGGCATCTGCTAAGAAAGAATTTTTGAACATCCAACCGCTCAGGTGGTAAAATAGTATTGAAAAATAGTACTATATGTGAGCGAAGCCACTGGAAAAAGCTAATGTAGTATAAAATCAACCCGAATATTGCTAATCCAAATTGTCTATCACCACTTAGCTAGTGAAAAACTTCAGCCTAATTATCAGCATTCAAATCCCAGGAACACACTTAATCTTAAAGATTCTATGAATTTTATGCAATTCATCTTCATAGGTATCTTCTAGGCAAGCGCACTACAACCTAGACAGCATCAGTGTTTTCCAAAATTGATCGTCGTTAGGTACAATAAAAATAAATAAATAAGAATTACTTTAATTTGCTTTAAAGATGAAGAACAATCATTATGAGAAAACCTGCATGCCTGAGAGCTCCTTATAGTATTCAAAGGTGTGTGACAGTGTGAATTAATTTGACCAGCTTGGTGGACAGTGGCTTTCCCTTTAACTTTCCCATTCTGTGAGACACATCCCTATTATTGGGCAGGCAAAGATTTGAGATGAAGATGACTTATTTCTAATAAATCATCTTCATCTCAAAATAATAATAAATTAGTCTAATAAAAAGACTTAATTTGTCCAATTAAATCAACACCTCCAACCATAATAATATGCAATTTTCGCGAATGAAACATTATACACACATCAAAAGTGTCTAGGGATCAAGCATTTTTATGCGGATTTCTTGAGATTGAGATGTGGCTTTGTAATAAATTTATGATTTTATAAATTTATATGGATCCTTTTTGGTGCATTTCATAATTTGAATCAGGAACTGTCAATCAAATTCGAGTAAAAGATGAAAATCAGCTGTCAATATTTTCCCTATAAAAACATACAACGCATTGAAGACATTATTAGTGCTACTGTTTCCCTACTACTGATTAAAACCAACGTTATTATGGAGCGGCGACGTCATTTAAGCAGGGAAGAAATGCTCAGAGCCGTGGGAATGATAGAAGCTGGTTCCCGGCAACGTACTGTGGCTTTAGCTCTGAATACAAGTCAGAGTGTTATCAGTCGACTTTGGACACGTTACCAAAGCACTGGTACCGTGGCTGAGCGCCATGGAGGACGGTATCGCTGCACCACACGGAGACAAGACCGATACATTCAAATCTTAACTCGAAGAGCTCCAACAATAACCGCCATGATGTTAGCCGTGAGGCTTCATCACTCTTCAGGGAACTTAATTAGCGACCAAACAGTCAGAAACCGCTTGCATGAAGTGAACCTTCATTCCCGAAGACCGCTACGGGTACCACCTATAGCAATGCACAATCGTAGGATTCGATATCAATGGGCTCTTGAACACAGAAATTGGGCAGAAGAACAATGGCGTTTGTGCTTTTCTGATGAGTCTCGTTTTGGTATGAGACCGGATACAAGACGTATACGACACTGGAGAACCCCTGGACGCCAACAGCGATTAAAATCCTGCCAGGAAGTCCATCCTTATAGTGGTGGAACCATTATGGTATGGGCGGGTATTTGGATCGGCGGAAGAACTGAGTTGATTTGGATCAGAGGCAACCTCAACGCTCAAATTTATGCTGAGACGATTGTATCAGACGTCATCGTTCCTCTACAAGTGCAAATCGGTCCCTTATTTCAGTTAATGCATGATAATGCACAACCGCAGCTAACATCAATGTCCTGCCCTGGCCTGCTCAGTCGCCAGACTTGAACCCGATTGAGCATGCATGGGATATGCTACAGAGAAGAGCTCTGCCGAATATGGAGGGTATCCAGTGGCAAGAAGACCTTTTTTTGTTGTTGCAACGAACATGGGCGGCCATTCCACAGCGTGATTTGGATGAACTCATTTTGAGTATGCCAAACCGATGTTCTTGTGTTGTTAGTGTTCGCGGTAGAAACACGGATTATTAATTGTTTAAGTTACCCAATAAAATTTTAAAGAAAACTGTTATTTCAGTCTTTTTTTCGAACTTTAATGTTAGTGGTTCAAATGTCAAAAATCCCTTTATTAGGAAAATGGCAAATTTCTTTATTAATGCAAAGGTGACTTGGTTTATCGTTACTGTGACAAACGAAAACACTTTATTTGATGAATCCTTAAAGAAAATTTTAATTAATATCAATCAGGAGAAAAGTTATTGCAAAAATATATGTTGATCCCTAGACACTTTTGATGTGTGTATTTCAGTTCAGTAAACCTCCGTAGTTAATAAAACTAAATAACATTAGTTACTAACCTTGGTAAGTAATAATACAATCCTTTTCATTATTGGTGACATGCCAATATCTGCGAGCATTTTTGTAAAAGCACTACTAAAATAAAAGTTAAACAACTATCAAAACTTTTTGACTGTACAGCAACGTACATCAAACACCTCATCACTTCACCATACTGTTATCTTTCACTGTTACACTAGATTAAACACATTGTAATACTCAACAAATAAATCTTTTAATAGCGCGAACACAAGATCTTAAAAATATTCACTACCTACTTTAGTTTTCTGCACAAAAGTAGGTAAAACTTTGAACTGCTAGTAACCGCACATACTACACAAGCGTTAACTGCTTGAGCTTATCACTGGTAGCAGCAAAGCAGTTAGCAGTGACCAGTGAGTGAAGTAGTACTTGTCCTAAACTTAAAGGACCACACGGACAGTAGTTTTAAAATATTAAGTATGATGATCCTCTAATAAAATTAACCTGTGCTGTGTGTACGTAGGTGGTACGTAGTCAACAGCAACACTACACACTCGTAAGAGAGTAGTATATTCTTTGCACTGAACTCTGAATGGGAATTGCGCAGTGGTGACTGACTGGTGACCACAGACCAGGAACTGACCACAGATGACAGAACACTATTAGCTATTACCTGTGGCTATTACTCCTAGCGCCCCTAGTCTGGTGACAGGCTAGTCAAACCACAAACACTTAGGGATGCAAACGATACATCGATGTTTCTGATACATCGATGTTTCAGTAAAAAAACATCGATGTTTGCCATCGATGTTCACTATTGCAAAACATCAACGTATCGATGATATCTTATACGATGTTTTACATCGATGTTTTGCCTGCCATCTACTTGAAATATTTGGTACTTTTAGCAGAGCCTGCCTGAGTCAGGCAGGCTTTGCTAAAAGCACAGTAGAAATATGAACAGTACGGAAACTACCTACAAACGTTCGAAACGGCTCACTCACACAAACATGCGCATCGACGAGACCCGAAAGCTGTTGTCGCGGTGCTGTCAGTAGTGAGCTATCCTTTTACTACTCTACTAAACTACTGGACCGATTTCAAAAATTCTTTCACCATTAGAATGCTACAATATCACTGAGTAACATAGGCTATATTTATTACAAGAAAAAAATAGGATTAGTAATATAACTTCAATAACGTAGCCCAAGGTGTAAAAATAATAGCCATAAAATGTCTTTCGTCGCATATGCTGTGTAATTTATTGATGATAGAACGAAGAAATGTTCTACAATATTATAAAACGTATCAATATCTACAAAAAACTTAGCGATACCATATTTCCAACTATTGTAGTTATGTCACTATAACCACTTTTTTACGTTTTAAAGATTGATAGAAATGCCGACCAAATTTAAACCATATTATCCATACCTTAGTATTAATCCTTATCCAATTAAATTATTTCGTATTCAAGACTGTTTCAATACATGAAATTACTTTTTGAATTATTCAATTCGGATATTCCATTCAAAAGATATTACGAATTTAAAAATTACAAACTACAGAAAATACCCCTGCTTGGTATGTGAGCGAGCTGTCACCGACGAATGAAACCGACGGATTTGCCTATATCTTTTAAAATAGGTTATAGTTTCCTGTAAAGATAAACCTATAATTTGCCCTTACTGTAATTAATAAATCCCAGGGAAATACTTTCTCGAAGTGACCTACACTAGCGGCACGCTATGATGGCCGGTTTGACACATTACAATAGTGATGTGGAATGTCAATTTATTCTCGAACAAAAAACAATTAAGTTTTGTTTTTGTACCTGATTAAATAGGTTTAATAAAACAAAAATGTATATGTTTATTTAATTTATTTGAACGAACTGAATATTTGAATGAAAATGAATATACATACTTTATATGCACACAAGAAACATATGAATACAAAAGATACCAAAAAAGGTGCCACAAAAGGCCATAATTAATCAGATTCGTCCATACTACTATTTTCACTGTCGTCACTGTTATCATCACCTACATTAATAATTATATGTTCGTTTTCTATAATATTATCTATTTTCACATCTCTTTCATAATCTTCCCTTATTAATTTAACAGTTCTATTCACAACCTTTTCCCAGTCTCCTTTAGTCACATGTTCACAAGCTTCTTCTAATAATTTTAGCATTTTTTTTGTGGTAAATGGGGGTTCTGTATTGTGTCTTGCAGCATATCCCTTAATTTGAGCCCACACCAACTCAATCGCATTATACTCACAATGGTAAGGCGGTAACCGTATAACTCTGTGCCCATGTTCTAATGCTATTTCGTCAATGACGTATCGGATCTTGGTTGGTTTGTTTTCTTTTAAAAGACGTACTAATTCCGCTTTTAACATATTCATGTTTGCATCTACGCCATTTTTACGAAGCCATGCGACGATATCAGCTTTCTTTTGGGATTGGGCAGGTGGCTTGTCCATTTTTCATCGAGTGGTATGGGGCGTTGTCCATAATTATAATAGATGGTTCAGGGAGGCTACACAACATTGAGGTAAACCATTCAGTAAACTTTTCTCCATTCATGTCTTCATGATAGTCTCCAGTGGTTTTTGACGCAAAAGCCATGAGAGAACCTTCGACAAACCCGTTGATGGTTCCGGCGTGACAAATTATAAGTCGCGATCCTTTTCCTACAGGAACTTTGGAAGTAGATGCTGCTGTGTCATCGTTCCAAGAACGGCCTACAGTATGGTTAGCATTAAGCCATGTTTCATCCAAGAACACAACATTTTGCCAATTTTTGATTTCTTTCACTTGCCGTAAAAAAGTATACCTTGCCATCGCTATATCAAATCTTTCCATCAATATTTTGCGTTTGTTACATTTTTTGTATCGAAATCCAATGGTCTTCAAAATCTTCGTTAAAGAACTTTCCCCACCGAAGAATAATCCAGCTTCCTTCAGTGAATGCACCAACTTTTTTCTTGTTGGATACTCCTTCTGTAAATAGTAGCCGTAAACATGTCTTCGGATAGCATCGGCATCAAAGCTATCGATGCCTACGACTGGTTTTGCTCGTTTTCTCTTTTTTGGTGTGTGAAGTTTATTTTCTTCTGTGCCAGTCTCGCCATATTTTTTTTTAGTTATCCGTCTAACAGTTCGTTGTCCAATATTAAGCGCATCAGCTACGCGTTCAACCACTGACGTTATAGGTAAAATTGGCCCTCCATTTTGAGCTTCACGATGGAAATAGTTACGAAGGCGTATTACGAACTCACGTGTCTGACTATTTAGAACAGTTCTCTGCGTACGTTCGGTCATATCGACGAAATCCACAACAAAGGGCTTGAACAGAGTCCAAATTAACGAGCAAGGGTCAACAGTAATGCAGTATCAATATTTGAAATCCAAAGCCAGGTCAAAACTATATCACAATCGCATTGCACTGACAGTTTATACTTTTCGAAGCAACGTCAATTCGAAACTGCTTTGTTTTGCATTGAGCATTGACGCGAGTTTGCCGGAGGTAGTAGTTGTGCTAGCCAGCGATCCTATGTGACGATCGTATTAGATTCCATTTTTAAAAATTTTCAATTTAGAAAACCAAATGCCGAGTTGTGGTATATATCATATAAAAATAAAAATTTTACCTTTTGTATGAAACAGCTGATATTTTTTTGCGATTTCAGAGGTTTGTCCACATAGTGAAAATTGTTCATATTCACAAGTACATTCACCCCTTAAATGGTGCAAACTGATTTTTCTACACTTGTATACATTTTAGAAATCAATTTAATAAATAAATTTTGAGTCCTAAACCTAAAACTACATTCGATAAAATTTATGAATCTCTGCACATCACTATCGTCAATAAAGTAATACAATTATTTCCTTCAAAGTCGTTATCAATTAATACGGAACTTCATGAGCGGACAAACGTCAAACCGGCCATCATAGCGTGCCGCTAGTGTACCAACCCTATTGCTTCAATGGAGCGTAGGTAATTATTTTATCAATTAAGCTTAGTTTCCATACTGTTCATATTTCTACTGTGCTGAAAGTAACTAGTGGCGTGAAGACACTCGGTAATTATTTAATAATTTTTTTAGAAAAAAGTGGTTGTCTGTAAAATCTGTTTACGGATGATAATTTTACGTGATAATGTAATCGCACTAAATAATACGAGTGACTCACACAAGACTAAGTTTATTTATTTAACTGAACACATTAAATTGGTACTTAAATCGCGCACACAGTTAACTTTTAATAGGTGCTACTTGAGCACTCTCCCAAACCAGAGTAACTAGATATTTTCTAGAGCTGTAGCAAACCGTATGTATTCGTTACTGAGTAACGGGTACGCCGTCTAGTACCGAGTAACGAAACGTTACTCACGAATACTTTTCGTTACTCGCATGTTTCGTATCATGGTTACATACGCTGTTTCAATGACGCAATGTTACGCTGCGTTGATGCGTGTATTGAAACGTTTCTTACTGATCGTTTTGCATTTTCCGCGAATTAAAAAGGTAATGTAAAGTTTATTGACAATAAATAATTTTGGACGCCTATTTGTAGCTTTTTCATTATAACATAAACATAAGTCTGGTTTAAACTACGGCAAAGTGAAAAATGCAGTTTGGCATGTAATGAATATGTATTATATCTACAAATTGAAATTAAAAATGCTGCGATGCCGCACCTAGTACATAAGTCATATCTTATAATAAAATTATAGAAAGAACAATACGACTCGATTAACGATTTGTTTCTCTAGCATAACATAGCATGTTATGAGGTATTAGGAGTAACGAGTAACGATACGATAGTAACGAGTACTGAATGTATAGTAACGAATACATACGGGTACGTTTTTTTTTCGTTACTTTTACACCTCTAATATTTTCCAAAAGTTATAATGTCGCCTCGTGACGCCCCACTATTGCTTTTGACGAGAACCAATCGGGAACCAATAGCGTGGCGACACGATACAACGAAGCATGGACAGAACTGCCAACTTAATAAATTAATAGCCGAAACCCAATCACTTAGCGCCGTTTTAGGCGGGAACCAATAGGGTGGCGACATGATACAAGGAGGCATAGACAGAGCTGCCAACTTAATAAATTAATTATTTTATGTTTAATCTTAAATTTTACAATCAGTTTTATAATTATTATTTTTATGTTAAACAATTAACTTTATAATTGTTAAAATATATACATTATTATGCACACATAAAATCTTGCATCGCGGCGACAACAATAACGTCATAAGAAAACTCGGCTCGGCTTGGCTCGGCTCGGCTCGGCTTAGGCGGAACGCGACTCTTTTTCATGCAGCCGGCTATCAAAAATAATAAAGCCGGCTATAAAAAAAATGCTGTTAAATGTAATTTTATTTCCTCTACTTTCCCTATTCTAAAGACTTACCTATTCAATAGCAATAGATAATATTAGTATGTCATAAATAATAGATTTTATACAAAATTTTACGAGACATAGTCGCTAACTATGGGCCTCATAAGAAGGCTCAGGGTCACTCAGCGAGCGATGGAGAGAGCTATGCTCGGTATATCCCTGCGAGATCAAATCAGAAATGAGGAGATCCGTACGAGAAATAAAGTCACCGACAAAGCTCAGCGTGTCGCGAAACTGAAGTGGAAATGGGCGGGGCACATAGTTCGAAGAGCTGATGGTCGTTGGGGTCCCAAGGTGTTGGAGTGATGACCCTGCACCGGGAAACGCAGTGTTGGCAGACCCCCCACTAGGTGGACCAACGATATCAAACGAGTCGCAAGGTCGCAACAAAGTCGCTGGATTCAAGCGGCGCAAGACCGAAGCCTGTGGAAGTCCATGCAGGAGACCTTTGTCCAACTGTGGACGTCTATAGGTTGATAAAGAAGATACAAAATTTTAAAATTTGATAGATCATTAAAAATATTAAAAAAAACATGTTTCGATACATCGATGTTTTATGGGCGTAGTTTTGTGTACATCGATGTTTGTTCTGAAACATCGATGTATCGATACATCGATGTTTTTGCTTTCGATATTTGCATCTCTACAAGCACTGGGCTAGTGGTGCAACCATGGTGCAACGCACTACGCAGTCAACGGACAAACGGAGCAGTCAACTGACCATAGACCACGAACAATAGCATAGACCACGAACACTAGGATACCTAGACCACGAACACCTAAAACTGACAACAGAAATCAGAATAGCAATGCGCGAAAGTGAATAATTTTAGTCGAATTATTCGACTTTATAAATCATTCGAATCGTTCGAATGATTTACCAAAATTAATAACGAACTTGAAAAATTTTTAAATTGAGTTTTATACGCAAAATAGATGAGGTAATCAATAATACTATTAAAAATTTGTCGTATTAAATTTAAACCTAACACTCTGTATGTTTGTTTTTGGAATGTACCTACGCATCGAAAAGCCGAATTGATCTACTATACACAACTCTATGAAAAATTACAGATTTGTATGGACAAAATGCGAATCGATGCGCACAGATGTGGTTCCAGCCTAAACGTAGTCGTAGGTAATTCCTAGTTCCACTTGGCACTTAGTATCATTTTGTAAAAAGTTTTTGTAGGCTTTAGAGCCTGTCCAGATGAGGCGTTTTACGCGCGAGTCGACTCGCGCGTAGACACTCGCGCGTTCCCGAGATACTAGAGCTACATATATTCCGTCCAGATAATGACGCGCGTTTCCTCACTCGCGCGTAACTCGCGCGTAAGACGCTGGTTACGCGCGAGACTCTCGACTCGCGCGTTCTACGCGCGAGTCGAGATACTCGGGCGCCATTACTGCGTCCAGTACTACGCGCGAATCCGTAGCGAGTGGACGTATTCAAAATGGAGCGTGATAACTTCGATACCGAACTTTTTATAGACGAAATTGAAAAAACAATAGCCATATGGGCTATGGAATCTTCAGACTATTTCAATAGAGTAATAAAACGTAGGAACTGGGAAGAAATAGTCGAAATTTTTTGTGAACCTGACGATTCCGAAGAAAAGAAAAAAGCTTTAGGTAAGTAAACAATAGTTTATTTAATAATATTACTTTCTCTTCGTTTACGACGTTTCCATCGACGGTATGCAAGCCACAACACAACCGCTGTATCCGAGTCCATGTTTATAACTGAATCCCTCCCAGTGTAGGAACGCGCGTAAAACGTGATATCTGGACGCAATATAAATTGAAACGCGCGAGTGCACTCGCGCGTAAAACGCCTCATCTGGACAGGCTCTTACGCATTTTAAACTTGTTTTACTTTGACAAATGAACCACTAGTAAATATCATTCGTCTATGTTGTTTTATAATCAAAGCAAAGAGTTTAAGAATCAAAGGAAGAATTGTGTCTGTCTCCCGGATCACAGTCCCGGATACAAGCTATCTCTGCGTTAAATTTCGAAAAGATCAGTGGTCGAGCTTTGAAAAGACAACAAACAGACAGATATCAGCACAGAACACTATTACTTGGATATCATTATGATCTTTATAGATTATTATTATTATGAAGTTACTGATGCCCACGACTTCATCAAAATTTTGCGGGAACTCTATAAAGTTTGATTTTCCAGAAGTAGCATAGTGCGTCACTCACTCTCCGTCAACTATAGTCTATACCCCATGCAAAAAATCACGTCGATCTGTAGCTCTGTTGCGGCGTGATTGAAGGACAAACCAACAAACAAAGACACTTTCGCTTTTATACAATTCAAATAGGTAGATACCTATACTTACAGGTTATAGGTTTACAATAAATGTGTAACAATTTTTTAAAATAATTTGTACTGGTTTCAGATCAAACCCAGAGTTGGACTTGGCTCCAAAGGATCTCAGTTGCCACATGATAATTTTATTTGCTCACAAATTTTTTTAACTGAGGACTTTGAGTTTGCTGTCTCAAGAAATGTTCATACAAAATATACCTTTCCAAAAATGACTTGTCCAAAATATGACCAAAGGCCTGGGCTTGTCTGGTATTAATCAAAATACAGCTCAAATGGACAAACTCACAGAAATAGACACAGTACATGGTATCTCAGAAGATATTGAAATGAAAAATGAGGAAGTATTAGTAAGTAAACTTATTTTGAGTGAAGGAACAAGATTAAAGCAGGAACCTTTAAATCCAGATTGGACCTGTGACAATGTCTATGACATGCACAATGATATATGTAAGGAAGAATTAACTGAGAATAGATGTGAAATGGAATATTTTAGTGAGAATGATTCAAATACACAAGCAGATTTTATTTCTAAAGAAGTTTCTGAATTACAAAAACAAGATCTGTCTGAACATGACGTAGAAACATTTGTAGACACGGGACAAAATATGATGACTTGCATCAAAGTGAGTTGCCCCTATATTATTTCTGAATGCTGTAATTTCATTCATGTCCCCTGACTGTGATCAATTTCATTTGACCCTATGGCATGGCTTTAGAGAGTTTTTTATATGTAGATTATTAAGAGTAGAACAAGAAAAATAATTCACCCAAACAAATCAAAATAATTTTTATGAAGTACCAATCTAATTTTAACATCGGACAAAAACAAATGTAAATTAAAAAATGTATTTTTAAATGCAAGCTTTTAGTAGCTACATCATTAGACTCTGGATATCATCTAGGATCAGAGTACTTGTTATGATGAATCAAACGAGCCCAAACTCGATGGGGTTACGTTGTTTTATTACAGAGTTCCGATACAGAGTTCCATCTTCCGTCTCCATCATCAGATCAGCTCCATGTCACAACAATATTGCATTGTCATCCGATTTACACATACATGCAAAATTTCAGCTCGATCAGAAACCGGGAAGTGGGTCTAATTCATCTTGCAAGATATGACCCAAACAAACATTGCAAGTTAAATAAAAGCTTGTAATAATACTAAATGATTATATTAATAAATATATTATGATAATAAATAAAATGAAATCCTAATTCTAATAAATAATTATAATAGAATGCAGTTGCCTCAAGTAGAAATTCTATGTACTTATTTCGTTAATGAGAGTGGCTGTTTAGTTATAAAAAGAGTAGCAATATGTATATGGATTTAAGAAAAACAACCATGCTCAAGTAATGTTTACATCGTAAGGAGTTTTCACTTTGAGGCCGCGGCCGCACTGGTAAGGCGACGGGCGACGCGACGCGATAAGCTCTAGGCGACGTTTTAGCATAGGCGTGGCTTTGCGCGGCGCGTGCGGCGTCGTGTCGCGGCGGGCACCGCGGCGGGCGCCGACGCGGGCACCGTGGCGGGCACCGAGGCGACGCACAGTGGGTCGAAACTGCTATATGAGGTACATAGGATTTTTTGTTACAAATTCCATTTAAAAAAATACTTATCGAAAGACCTTGTCATTCTGATGAATAATTGTTATTAAACGTTTTTCTCTAAAACTGATAGTTTGCCCGGAAAAAAATATTTTCAGTTTTTGTTGTATGGAATGAAAGAGAAACTGCTAAAAGCTAATAATAAGCTGATGCCCGCGACTTCGTCCGCGTGGGTTTATTTTTTAAAGTACCTCGGGAACTCTTTGATTTTCCAGGATAAAAAGTCACTCTCGGGTCCTCAACTATACCCATGTAAAAAATCAAATCCGTAGCTCTGTTGCGGCGTGATTGAAGGACAAACCAACAAACACACTTTCGCATTTATAATATTAAGTATGATTAGCTAATTTTTCACTGTTTGTAATTAGTTTCCAACAACAATGACAGTTTAGCTAAGGAGATACATTAGATACATAATAAAATTAATTGTTAAAAAGAAATAAAGAAAGCTATATTTTGAAAGTTTTATTTTTGTAGATCCTTTGTTTGAATTCACGTTATTTTAATATAATTTATAGTTTTAATCTATGAAATATCCTTTTTTAAGTGCTTAACTTATAAGTTTCTCTTCGATAAACTAGTGATTTAAAGTTAATTTCAATATTTATTCATAGAATTTTCATGCAGTACATTATTTCGGTCAAATATTTGATAATCCACGACATTATAAAATCAATAAAAATCTTTTTTTTTTTTTAATTACGGATTCTAATAACTTTTAAACGGGCAAGTTTGGGTGCAAGCTGATAGCATAGAGTTATAGCCAACAAGCCAAAGAATAAGAATAAAGTAGTTTTAAAGCAAGACCTCTCAAGACTTGGCCAAATTTTAGCAGTTTCTGTTTCATTCCATACAACAAAAACTGAAAATATTTTTTTCCGGGCAAACTATCAGTTTTAGAGAAAAACGTTTAATAACAATTATTCATTAGAATGACAAGATCTTTCGATAAGTATTTTTTTTAATGGAATTTGTAACAAAAAATCCTATGTCTCTCATATAGCTGTTTCGACCCACTGTGCGTCGCCGCGGTGCCCGCCGCGGTGCCCGCCGCGACACGACGCCGCACGCGTCGCGCAAAGCCACGCCTATGCTAAAACGTCGCCATAAGCCGCAAGATTGCAGCGGCGATAAACTAGCGAATTGCGCTTATATCGCGTATTGACTGGCCGTAATCAGTATGGGACTATGGGTATTCTTTGGTTTAGTTATTAGTACTATTGAAAATTACGCGCAACATAAACAAATATTATAGCCTCAATAGCCCAACAGTTAAAGGTGCGGGCTGAAAACTGAAAGGTCGCAGGTTTGAATCCCACCCGTTGCACTATTGTCGTACCCACTCCTAGCACAAGGTTTCCGCTTAGTTGGAGGGGATAGGAGGATATTAGTCAACTTCAATTTGACTAATATTCTTTATAAAAAATTAAAAAAAAATCGCGCGTCCGGCGTCGCTTATCTGATGTGGCCGACCCATGTGTTAGTGTGTGACCCATGTGTGACGGCGAATTCCTCTTAAAACCTCTTAGGTTGTTTCAACTAATTCGCCGTCGCGTGGCAGTCGCCTTACCAGGTGCTTACCAGTGTGGCCGTGACTTAAAGAGTTTTTGATTACACTGAACTTTTATTCATTAATTTTTCAGATTGAGCATTGCCAATTTAAACCATTTCTGCCTGCAAAATGTACTCAAAAACTTGGTAAGTGCTTATGAATAATTTTCTATATAAATTACAGGCAGGTAATTACAGGTAGGTACACAAGTCACCAACCTGTGCCTCTTATGACACGTCAAGACTACCATTACTCTAAACCAGAATAGTAATATATTATCACTACTATACTTTACAGAGACCTTAACACCAAGCTGGGTTGCATCTCTGTATGGTGATCTCTATTTGAGTCTAAAAACCTGACTACACTAGCGGCACGCTATGATGGCCGGTTTGACACATTACAATAGTGATGTGGAATGTCAATTTATTCTCGAACAAAAAACAATTAAGTTTTGTTTTTGTACCTGATTAAATAGGTTTAATAAAACAAAAATGTATATGTTTATTTAATTTATTTGAACGAACTGAATATTGGAATGAAAATGAATATACATACTTTATATGCACACAAGAAACATATGAATACAAAAGATACCAAAAAAGGTGCCACAAAAGGCCATAATTAATCAGATTCGTCCATACTACTATTTTCACTGTCGTCACTGCTATCATCACCTACATTAATAATTATATGTTCGTTTTCTATAATATTATCTATTTTCACATCTCTTTCATAATCTTCCCTTATTAATTTAACAGTTCTATTCACAACCTTTTCCCAGTCTCCTTTAGTCACATGTTCACAAGCTTCTTCTAATAATTTTAGCATTTTTTTTGTGGTAAATGGGGGTTCTGTATTGTGTCTTGCAGCATATCCCTTAATTTGAGCCCACACCAACTCAATCGCATTATACTCACAATGGTAAGGCGGTAACCGTATAACTCTGTGCCCATGTTCTAATGCTATTTCGTCAATGACGTATCGGATCTTGGTTGGTTTGTTTTCTTTTAAAAGACGTACTAATTCCGCTTTTAACATATTCATGTTTGCATCTACGCCATTTTTACGAAGCCATGCGACGATATCAGCTTTCTTTTGGGATTGGGCAGGTGGCTTGTCAATTTGCATCGAGTGGTATGGGGCGTTGTCCATAATTATAATAGATGGTTCAGGGAGGCTACACAACATTGAGGTAAACCATTCAGTAAACTTTTCTCCATTCATGTCTTCATGATAGTCTCCAGTGGTTTTTGACGCAAAAGCCATGAGAGAACCTTCGACAAACCCGTTGATGGTTCCGGCGTGACAAATTATAAGTCGCGATCCTTTTCCTACAGGAACTTTGGAAGTAGATGCTGCTGTGTCATCGTTCCAAGAACGGCCTACAGTATGGTTAGCATTAAGCCATGTTTCATCCAAGAACACAACATTTTGCCAATTTTTGATTTCTTTCACTTGCCGTAAAAAAGTATACCTTGCCATCGCTATATCAAATCTTTCCATCAATATTTTGCGTTTGTTACATTTTTTGTATCGAAATCCAATGGTCTTCAAAATCTTCGTTAAAGAACTTTCCCCACCGAAGAATAATCCAGCTTCCTTCAGTGAATTCACCAACTTTTTTCTTGTTGAATACTCCTTCTGTAAATAGTAGCCGTAAACATGTCTTCGGATAGCATCGGCATCAAAGCTATCGATGCCTACGACTGGTTTTGCTCGTTTTCTCTTTTTTGGTGTGTGAAGTTTATTTTCTTCTGTGCCAGTCTCGCCATATTTTTTTTTAGTTATCCGTCTAACAGTTCGTTGTCCAATATTAAGCGCATCAGCTACGCGTTCAACCACTGACGTTATAGGTAAAATTGGCCCTCCATTTTGAGCTTCACGATCGAAATAGTTACGAAGGCGTATTACGAACTCACGTGTCTGACTATTTAGAACAGTTCTCTGCGTACGTTCGGTCATATCGACGAAATCCACAACAAAGGGCTTGAACAGAGTCCAAATTAACGAGCAAGGGTCAACAGTAATGCAGTATCAATATTTGAAATCCAAAGCCAGGTCAAAACTATATCACAATCGCATTGCACTGACAGTTTATACTTTTCGAAGCAACGTCAATTCGAAACTGCTTTGTTTTGCATTGAGCATTGACGCGAGTTTGCCGGAGGTAGTAGTTGTGCTAGCCAGCGATCCTATGTGACGATCGTATTAGATTCCATTTTTAAAAATTTTCAATTTAGAAAACCAAATGCCGAGTTGTGGTATATATCATATAAAAATAAAAATTTTACCTTTTGTATGAAACAGCTGATATTTTTTTGCGATTTCAGAGGTTTGTCCACATAGTGAAAATTGTTCATATTCACAAGTACATTCACCCCTTAAATGGTGCAAACTGATTTTTCTACACTTGTATACATTTTAGAAATCAATTTAATAAATAAATTTTGAGTCCTAAACCTAAAACTACATTCGATAAAATTTATGAATCTCTGCACATCACTATCGTCAATAAAGTAATACAATTATTTCCTTCAAAGTCGTTATCAATTAATACGGAACTTCATGAGCGGACAAACGTCAAACCGGCCATCATAGCGTGCCGCTAGTGTAGTGACACAAAAGTCCGTCATACGCACTATCACAGGTGTCGGTTATACAAGAAGTTTCTCGAATGCGAGCGGCACGAAATTGTTTGCGATTGTCCTATGCAATAAGTTATTTATATAATATACTTAAATATACACTAGCTGATGCCCACGACTTCGTCTGCGTGGATTTAGTTTTTAAATTCCCTCGGAAACTCCTTGATTTTAAGGGATAAAAAGTAGCCTATGTCACTCTCCAGTCTTCAGGTCCTCAACTATACCCATGCACAAAAATTGCTCTGTTGCGGCGTCATTGAAGGACAAATCAACAACAAACACACTTTCGCATTTATAATATTAGTAAGGATAAGTAAGATGAGTAGTCTATTTGGTTTAAGACTATTTCGCAATCTAACATCGTTCGAAATTTAGGTTAGCTAGCAACAAATTATAGTTACTCGTAATAACATCGTTCGTTGATACTTGATAGGTATAAAGTATATGACTGTCGTGTAATTAACATATTTTAATTTGCAATAACAAAAATTGATGGCAATAGGTAATTAAGATAAAAACTATCTTTTAAGTTGGACCAAATTACAGATAGTTACGAAGTTTGATCAAAATCGGTCTAGTAGTTTTCGAGTTTATCCCGAACATACACCGTGACACGAGATCTTTATATACGAGTATATAGATATGATGACAAAAATTCGTATCAGTTAAGCGATGCTTGAAAACGAGTGTCGAAAATTTCGCTGGCATTCTAGAAACTCTCCTTGTGTAACTATACTATAACTATACTTACTCACTTTAATTATTTAGATCTTTCACCTTTTTTGGATTCCACTCAGAAATCGTATTCATTAATACCCTTTAAGGATCTTATTGTCTGTCAGATTTTGTGGTTTTAAAAAAGTCACAGTTGAATGAGCAGTTTTTTAACATTTCAGGTACACCTTTGCAGAAGAAATGTATTACAATTGAACAAAAATGTATAGATAAAGCCTCTGCAGTGAAAGAAAACAACTTAAATCAGCGAACACAAGGAAAATCAAATAAGGTTAAAAGTGATAAAAAGCACAGCAGGAAGAACATGAAAAATCACTCTTGTGAGAAACCTTTCTCTTGTAATACTTGTGAAAAGAAGTTCCGCTGTAAACATTATTTACCTGTTCATATGAGAAGTCACTCTGGAGAGAGACCTTTCTCCTGTTTGATCTGCAATTACAAGTTCACAACGAAAGGCAATTTGACCAAGCACATGAAAACTCACTCTGGTGAAAAACCCTTCTTTTGTGATATATGCCACAGTAAGTTTTCCTGGAAGGGAAGTTTAGATGTCCACATGAAAAGCCACACAGGTGAAAAGCCCTTCTCTTGTGATATTTGCAAAAACAGATTTACCACAAAAAGTAATTTAATGACACACTTAAAGAAACATTCTGGTAAGAAACCGTTCACTTGTGATATTTGCGAGAAGAAATATTTAACAAAGGGTAGTTTAACCGTTCATATGAGGAATCACACTGGTGAAAAACCATTCCCTTGTAGTGTTTGCGACGTGAGGTTTACGACGAAGAATACTTTAAAGAAGCACCTTGCAACTCACTTTACAACTTACAACAGCACTAAATTAAATTAAAAAAAACGGTCAAGTGCGAGTCGGACTCGCACACCGAGGATTCCGTACTCCAGAAGTAAAAGTAAAACGATAATTGACCGAGCGAAGCGAGGCCTCTGAGTCTACATGAGTGAATTTGCACTTGTCCGTCCGTCCGTCTGTCCGCCCGTCAGTCCGTCCGTCTGTCAGAGCCTTATAACTTTTGAATTACTGAACGTAATTACTTACTTCAAATTTAGATATAATATGTAAACTGATGGCCTTCAGCCGAATATTGCATAAAAAATTATATTATATATTATTTTAGGGGGCTCTCTCATAGAAGTGAATGCGAAGGAAAATATTTTTAGTTGCCTTTCATAGGCTTGATATATATCTTTTTAAAGACGATTTTGATCAGAGTACAAAAATATTTTTTTTATTATTTTTCCCTTAAAATTGACGAAATGGGGGGCTTTCAAAGTGGAGATTTAATACGCTCGCTTGAAGACGCTCTCTAGCAAAATCGGCTATGTATTTTCAAGCTGAACTTATTTTTTTATTTCACTTATATCCTGTACTTGAACAACAAATACTAAAATTATATGAATATTATAAAGAAACGAGATTATTTAATTTTTAATGGGCATCAATAATTTTCAACATAGCTTCACAATAATGCTAATAGATGGCGCAGTCATTATAATATATTCCATGGAACTAGGAGTTACGACTACTATCTATCCCAAAAGCAGTTTTGCGTCGACCGTTATTATTTAGGTACATAATATAATATCATAATATTATTAAATTAAAACTATTCTTTAGTTAAATATCAAACTTCAATAAACTATTAATTACTACATTTTATATTTTTTCTATTCGCGTCGATAGATGACGATTTGTACAGATGCCCGTAACCCGTTTTCACTCGTTAGTACTTACATAATAATTCAATGTTTTCACTAACGTAGGGAACCTTTACGGGCTACCTATGATAAGTTAGGTGATGATTTCTGTCAACTTCTTTATCACGATCCTGTACGGGACACCTAAAAGGACATTAGGACGGATGTTAGGACTTAGGATTGTATTTAGGAGCTACCTACGCCCTACTTAGAGGAAGATTTAGATATGTTTGGTGAAAACGGGCATAATAATAATGTCAGTTTTGGTCGTCTTGTATCGATTAAGGGCGCTATGACGGGACTGCTACGATTTCCAAGCTCAATAACTTAGAATTCTTAAAGATGGGAGGAAAAAATAATAGACCATTACATAAATCAACTGCTTAGGTATAATTCTTGGGCATAAAAAAAACGTTTTTATGAATAAATACCCAAAAATACAACGTTTGTCAGACCGTGATTAGACACATTTTCGTAAAAAGGGTTGTGTTTGTAGCTTTATAGCATTTAAAATACAACGTTTATTTTAAATTTAAAAATCCTAAACGCACTATGCAGTCCTTGTCTTTAAAATTGTATAATAAGTTTTATTCGATTTCGTTCAGGAAGAGGTTAAAAAAAATTACACAAGCGTCACTAAATATTGCCTTATTCTCTGCTGTGCTTAGAGCTCTCTAGCATCAAAAATACAACTTTAATTTTTGATTTAAAAATTTTAAGTGCACCAAGAAGTCTTTGTCTTTAAAATTTGTATTAAAGTTTTATCAAATTTTGTGAACAAAGAGCTTAAAAAAATTCACAAGTGTCGCCTAATGTTGTATTTTTCTCTGTCGTGTTTATGGCTCAATAGCATTTCAAATATAATTTTATTTTTTGATTTAAAAATCTTAAATACATAAAGCGGTCTTTATCTTTAATCGGTGGGCGTATTTAATAAAAATTTCGTGCACGAATGGCTTAAAAAAATTACACAACCGTCGCCAAATTTTGTCCTTTTCTCTGTTGTGTTTATAGGTCACTAGCATTTAAAATACAACTTTAATTTTTGATAAAAATGTTTTAAATGCACCATGAAGTCTTTGTCTTCAAAATTCATAATAATTTTTATTAAATTTCGTGGCCAAAGAGCTTAAAAAATATTACCAAAGCGTCACCAAATATCGTCTTTTTGCGAATGAGCGACGCTGGCGAAAAAACCTTCATTCCGCTCGCAAACGCGGTGTGAAAAGGTTGGGTCACGCTCGTTTGCTCGGCAATTCCGTGAATTTTTTACGTAAATAATTTGTGCTGGAAGATTTGGTAGTAAGTAGTAAACATGCTTGATACTTTTCTATTTATTATTTCAATTAGGTATAATTTTGTTCTCCCGACCTATTTCGGCCTCGGCGCGGGCCAATCTCTACAGATATTAGCCATCTGCGCGGGAGATATTATACTGCAAAAATGTGTGAGCAAACTTCTTCCCATCTCCGCGCTAGTATTGAGACTTTCTTGACAGAAAACACAATACCTACATTTTTCTAACGCGGCACCTCGTCATCCGCAGTCGAACATGCTAACCACTAGACCAACGAGGCAGTTTTTAATACATAGTAGGTATCAAAAAATTGTATCTTCGCGGTTCTATTTTAGCTAATGCCCGCGACTTCGTCTGCGTGGATTTAGTTATTAAAAATTAGGGGGAAATCTTTTGATTTTGCAAGATAACAAGTAAGGCTATGTTACTCTCCAGATTCTCAACTGTACCCATGCAAAATCACGTCGATCCGTTGCTCCGTGGCTGCGTGATTAAAGGACAAACCAACAAGCCAAAAAACAAACACAGTTTCCCATTTATTTAAATTACATATATTAATATAAGTAAGAGTTATAAGAGTAACTGTAAGAGTAACCGTCTGTTACTTTTTTTTATTGGAGCTTCAGGGTTTGATGAAGATCAGATAGATATGAACTGGATCTCAGTGACGGCTATCAGCAGGAGCTTCGGATTTGGACGTATATGTCTAGGTTTGTTGGGACGCTCTCACAAACCGATGCTTGAGGGTCTGATGAAGATCAGATAGATATTAACTGGATCTCAGTGACGGCTATCAGCAGGAGCTTCGGATTTGGACGTATATATCTAGGTTTGTTGGGACGCTCTCACAAACCGAAGCTTGAGGGTCTGATGAAGATCAGATAGATATGAACTGGATCTCAGTGACGGCTATCAGCAGGAGCTTCGGATTTGGACGTATATGTCTAGGTTTGTTGGGACGCTCTCACAAACCGAAGCTTGAGGGTCTGATGAAGATCAGATAGATATTAACTGGATCTCAGTGACGGCTATCAGCAGGAGCTTCGGATTTGGACGTATATATCTAGGTTTGTTGGGACGCTCTCACAAACCGATGCTTGAGGGTCTGATGAAGATCAGATAGATATTAACTGGATCTCAGTGACGGCTATCAGCAGGAGCTTCGGATTTGGACGTATATATCTAGGTTTGTTGGGACGCTCTCACAAACCGAAGCTTGAGGGTCTGATGAAGATCAGATAGATATTAACTGGATCTCAGTGATGGCTATCAGCAGGAGCTTTTTTGGCTATGGGATGCAGCTACAAACGCTTTTGTAGTAAACAAAAATCATAAGTGGTATTATCAAGTCCAGGGGCAATTGCATGTGACAAATAAAACCGTTTGCATATTTGCCATCTGGACCGGTCAACGAAAAATCAAATATGAAATTATTGCTCGTGATGACCAGTTCTGGAAAAATAACATGGAAACCAAATTAATACAATTTTATAACCATTGTCTTCTTCCAGAACTGGTCGATCCTCGGCACACCAGGTCAATGAATCTTCGAAATCATAGTGAACATACAAAAGGCTCTGACAAGAAATATTTTAAACCCTAAAAAATAGGATATAATTGTATAGTATATACATATAATATATTTTGTATTATATTTTGTATGGAAAAATAAATTCCGCCATCTTGGATATTTTTTGTTCATCAAGTAGACCTTGTCCTGATCATATTTTGTCAAGAAACCACTCTTCCATCTTTTATACTCTCCGAGCTAGACACCGACGAAGTTTGTATGACGGCCATGTTGAATCCGCCATTTTGAAGTTTTTTTTCAGCTCACGCCCAATTGGATGAGGTTTCGAGTGACATTTGGTGGACCCCCCCCCATCTACGATACCCTGGCCGTGCCCGTCACCCGTCTCCGAAATCCTCAATCATCAGCTCTCTCCGTATTTTTTCTCCGAATGAATTTTTGTCTTCTATACGAAAACATTAGTGGAAATTCACTTCCCGGACCAGAAAATGTAGGTATTGGGTTTTTCTGTCAAGAAATTCTCAGTAGGTACTAGCCCGGAGTTAAGAAGTAGGGGGTGTCACCCCCATGCCTCGGAAAACCCGTAAAGCCGTAGGTCCAGCGTTTGCGGTCGTGTTGGATTTCCGTCCCATCGGACTATGCGAGTGAAGGAAAGGAGAGTGCACCTGGGTTGCGCAGTGCGTGCCCACTTGTGCAATATAATATCTCCCGCACAGATCCCTCACTCACATAATTCCGTGTCACCTGTTCTGGTTATTGCGGATGCTCTGGCTTGAAAACTAAATATTAAGTAATGATATTTTGAATGCTTAATTTCATAGTATCAAAATATGTTAGTCGTACTACAAATACCATTAGAAAATCCGTGCAACCGGGTGCCGGTAACAAAATACCTAAAATTGGCGAACGCCAGAATGTTTGAACGCCCTTAAATGAATAATCACGGGATACCGTTACCGCGAGGTCTCACTACCACTACCACTAGTATTATATTAATTTGCTTATTAATCGTTAACTTTGTTTGTACAGGTTTATTGTTAATATAAAAAAAAACATATACATAAACCTCTATTGACCATAATTATTTCTGATTTTTCGATTGGTAAACTTCGGAGATAAGGGGGAACGGTATTTTTTTCGACATTTTGCACGATTTATCAAAAACTATTATGCACAAAAATAAATAAAAATCTGTTTTAGAATGCCCAGGTAAAGCTCTTTCATATGATACCCCACTCGGTATAGTTATCTTACTTTGAAATTTCAAACCCCCGATTTTCCCCCTTTTTTAATCTAAACTAAAAATTATTTTAAATTTATTTTTATTCCAATTATGTTGGGCCACTATTATACACAACTACTAGTATTCCAAATTTCATGTTGATAGCTTTAATAGTGAAATAATCGATTGTGACAGACAGACGGACGGAGAAAGTCTCACCATAAGAACGCGTGTAACGAAAAAAAAAACAGATTTCGCGATGAGATAAAACATAGCCGCAACCTCATGTGAGGCGCGACAAAAGAAAGCGTTTTGCGCGGAATAGGAGTGTAGTAAGCGCCAAATACTTTGTAACTCGTAAAATATTCATTTTCTTTTAAATTCGCTAGGCTACTCTCTTGATAATATCAATCGGAATTTAATGTAAAAAATTTGGCTCTGTAATATGCAACACATTGAAAATAAATGAATATTGGTTAAAAATTAGACCTAACTTCGCGATTTTTTATTATCGAACAAATTTCATCATTTTATGTTTTTGCCTAAGCATGTCCCTTGGCAGTATGATGTAATTTTTGCGTGTTTTTTTTCGGATAGTTGAAACTTGATCTACTACTGTAAAAATCAAATCTGTTTACTGTTAACGAGCGCACACCCACTCTTAAGGGTTCCATTTTTGACATTTTGGTACGGAACCCTAATTAACAAAGAACAATGGAAATTAAATATACATATATAAATATATATAAATTAATCGACCGAGCGAAGCGAAGGTCTCTGAGTTAACTAGAGCGATTTGCACTTGTCCGTCCGTCCGTCCGTCCGTCCGTCCGTCTGTCAGAGCCTTATAACTTTTGAATTACTGAACGTAATTACTTCAAATTTAGATATAATATGTAAACCGATGGCCTCCAGCCGAAAATGGCTTAAAAAGTTATAAAAATCTTTATTTCAGGGGGGCTCTCATAGAAGCGAATGCGAAGTAAAAAAAAAAATATCGCGTTACATAAAATTGTTACGTATCATTTTAAAGATAATTTTGAACTGAGTACAAAAATATTTTTTTTTTAATTTTTCCCTTAAAGTTGACGAAATGGGGGGCTTTCAAAGTGGCGATTTTATACGCTCGCTTGAAGACGCTCTCTAGAAAAATCCGCTATGGATTTTCAAACAGATTTTATATTTTTAGGTCACTTATATCCTGTACTTGAACAACAAATACTAAAATTATATGAATATTATAAAGAAACGAGATTATTTAATTTTTAATGTACATCAGTAATTCATATAGCATCAACATAGCTTCACAATAATGCTAATAGATGGCGCAGTCAGTAACTATTCCCATGGAACTACGAGTTACGACTACGACCATTATTATTTAGTTACTTATTTTAATACAATAATTGTATTGTAATTTTTTTTGTACCATATTATTCAATTAAAATTATTTTTTAGTTAAATTTTAGTTAAATATTGTATATTTTCTATTCGCGTCGATAGATGACGATTTGTACAGATGCCCGTAACCCGGTTTCACTCCTTAGTACCTACATAATAAATAAATAATTCAATGTTTAATAAATAATTCAATGTTTTCACTAACGTTCCCTAACCTTTACTATAAGTTAGGTGATTGATGTTTTCTGTCAACTTATTTATCACGATCCTGTACGGGACACCTAAAAGGATATTGGGACGGATGTTAGGACTTAGGATTGTATTTAGGAGCTACCTACGTTAAGAGACTCCTACTTAGGGGATGATTTAGGTATGTTTGGTGAAAACGAGCATAATAATAATGTCAGTTTTGGTTATCATGTATCGATTGAATGAATAATCATGGGATACCGTTACCGCGAGGTCTCAGTTCGGGGCGAACCACTAGTATTATAAAGCTGTAAGTTTGTTTGTTTGCTTGTTTGCGCTAATCCTCAGGAACTACTGGTCCGATTTGAAAGATTCTTTGAGTGTTAGATAGCCCAGATGTAGTTATGATGTAGTATCTACATATAGAAAAAAAAAGACTACCAGTGGATGTGTCAAAGTGCAATATTCCCAGCTAGAAATAGTAGCGTTGAGGACATCATTAACATAATACTGGGTAAACTTCCAGGAGATAGCGTGAGCTACATGTCCATTAATAACGTAATGGATCTAGACCTAGAGGATGCGGTACTTTACCCACAAGAATTTCTAAATTCTCTAAATCCGAGTGGCCTTCACCCACATTCACTCAAATTAAAAACTGGCACTCCAATTGTGTTGCTAAGAAACCTTAAACCACCAAAATGCAACGGAACCAGACTCCAAGTAAAATTTCTTCGCAATGACGTGATTGGCGCTACAGTTTTGACTAGGTACTCCAGCAGTAGGGCAAGCAGTGCTGATACCTCGCATCCTTATGATACCAACGGATTTGCCTTTTAACTTTAAAAGAATTCAATTTCCGGTGAAGGTATCGTTTGCGGTAACAATTAATAAGGCCCAGGGTCACATTTAAGCACGTAGGAATATATTTACGCCAAGAGTGTTTTTCGCACGGGCAATTAAATGTTGCCCTATCGAGATCGTTCTGGTGAAAATCAACATCTACTTCTGCCGGAAGAAAACAAAACTAAAAATATAGTGTACGCAGTACTTTAAAATAACATTAGTTTTGAGTTTTTTTGAGAATAACATACAATCTACATGATATTATAAGATTATAAGACCCAGTACTTGTACCTAACATTTTAAAGTTCCACTCTTACCGATAAAAGCGTGATGTAGGTACCTAAAATAGCTCCTTAACGTACGTATTATTTAAAAAGCTTTTCACCTTCTACGTAAACGAAGTCGCGGGCGTTAGCCCAAACTCCAAAGTAACTATTCCTCGCGGACGAAGTCGCGGGCAGAAGCTAGTATTGTTTATATATGAACTATGATGATTACTAATGTGAATCAGAAATAAATTAACCTGTTATTTATTGACTTTTTATTGTTTAGATACCATCAACCATGAACGGCGCATTTCTGCGCTGCTTTTCAGTTTGAAGTAACACCTACATCCCATCGCAAACGCTTTCTTGAGCGAAGAAAACTGTCTGGAAAAATGGTAATAGAGCCAACCAGATAATACTCGTGCGATCTACGTCACCTTAGCCGATAGACGTCCACGGCTGGACATGGGTCTTGGCCTTGCAAGGATCTCCACGGTTGCCGGCGGCTTACTTGAGACCGAGTAAGCCGAAACTGGATAGTTTTGTTCAGCTTTTCTTGCTCTTTCGATTGGTCTAGTCAAATCTGCTCTAGCTTTAAAAAAAAGGTCGTTACACCACCAGTTTTCAGAGCAAACTAAACCAATTAGGTACACTCAGAAATTTATGGTAACCAACGGTTTATTGCTTTTAAAATACCAAACTGTTGTAAACACCATTTCAAAACATTAAAAAGGCTAAATGAGATCTTTACACTATTTTGACGTGATAACGTCTTATAAATCGATGAACGCCGGCTGCACGCACGAAAAAGTGTCACGTTCCGCCTGAGTCTGAGCGTGCAAGTGAGAGCGCGGAACAAGCGATAGAGAGGCACGATCGGCCCAAGCGTCGGCTTGTGACACATTTATTCATCAATATTTCTTTGACGTTTTTATTTTTGTCATAGTAAAATTGTGACTTTACTTTCCACTAACTCTGGTGCGTCTCGGTACAAGGATATTAATAATAACAGAAATTCTTTTTCGTTCGGTTGGTGGTTATTTTCAATATATTCACTGTTTGACAAAGCGTGCGTCGTCCCAGTAGTCCGCCATGATTGCCACTGACTGAGCTATGTTTGGTCAAGCCACCATCGAACACTGTCAAAACATCTCGTCAAGCAAAAAAATATAAAATCACATCAAGCGCGGAGCAAGCACGTAAATGCTTGACTCAAGCCTCAATCCAGCGTTGTAGATGGTCAAAATGCTTGACCCAAGCAAAGATCTACGTGCTTGACGCCAAGCTGCTTGCTCGTCTCGGAACCCCATAAAACTATCGTCCGTTAACCGACTTTACAGACAACCAATTTTTTTTCTGACAGAAAAAAATCTCGCTGCGCTCCCACCGACCACCTTGAGACCTTTCGTCGCCTGCGCATGCACGCGCGTAGGTACCTACTTCAGCGTGCATACATATGTACTTATTTACCTACTCGTGTGTACATACTTTTGCATTTTAAAAAAAACCCCCAATTTTCGTATTGAAAATGGGTCTTTTTATGGGACGTCACAATAAAAACAACCGGTCAAGTGCGTGTCGGGCCACGTGTAGTGTAGGGTTCCGTAGTTGCAAGTCACAAATATTATTGCTGACCTAGGATAGTGCTTTTATTTCATTTATAAATATTGAATATTTTTTGAGTTCCATGGTTTATATACTACAAAATATGCAACTTACACTACACGTGTAATACCTAACCTCGCGAAAAATGGTGTTGAAAGACCTATTCAACGATATCCCACACTATGGAATAGACGAGAAAAAAAATTCATCTCCACTTTACATGTAGGGGAGGTACCCTAAAAAAATTCTTTTTCACAATTTTATTTCACCACTTTGTTCACGTGATTAATATTTATACCCTTGTCAAATTACAGATTAATTCTAGTACCAATAGTCTCTGAGCTAAACCGCGTACAGACGGACGGACATGGGACACAACTATAAGGGTTCCTTGTTTACTACGGAACCCTATAATAGAGCCACGTCTTTTGGGGGGTGTGGACAGTGCCCATACTTGCATGTTCCTTTCTCTCCATCACCTGTTGAGTGATCATTATCGACCATGTTTCGGAACCATGAGTGCATCACTGACAACACACGTCATACTGTTCAAAGCAATGATATAAATGTAGTACCTACTAGAATCTAGTAGGTACTACATTTATAAACTATTATAGTTTATGCTATAAAACTTTCTAGCTACCTAATTGTGAATTGAAAAGCCAACAATGCCTATATTCAAGTAAGTAACAAAAAGTATAGTTATTATAGTGAATTATATAATTATCAACATCGTAATTAGTAACACTAGATACGAAATAAAAATTATTTTTTGATTTATTCAAATACTTTTTTATTACGAACGCCCCAGCGGTAAGTGGGGTGCGGGCTGCGGCACCCCTCTGCGGCCCCGCGGTCGCGTGAATTGCAACCTTATTTACCATATGCCGGCTCCCCTCTCTACCTCAGCCCGCGCGAGACTTTCATCCTCAGCCACAGGAATTTTGGCCGACATAACATATCAAAACTTCTCATACAATTAGACAAGCACCAACTCAGCAACCAGGCAAGTCTGCGGAGGTACATCTCACAACAGATTTAAAGTTTTTAGGCTCATTAATGTGGTCCTCATGAATAAAGACAGGGACCAGTCTTATTTACATGAATAAAAGCTGCTTTATATGAAATACGCCCTTCCTCCTCATCGTGCCAGTATCTGGGAGTTGGTTTTGCTGTCGCCGAGCTATGCAATCATCCGTTGAGTGGTAGCAGCGTCCGCTCGCCTACGTGTCCGCCGTCAGCAGCCACGGACGTCGTTGCGGGCCAGAACCTGCCTACGCCACACATATTTGAATCAATTATTGGGTTGAAAGAGAGGCCGCTAATGATCGCCTCCAATGGAGAAATTTGCTTGACCAAGCCAAGGCCCACCCAGGGCTGTAGCGCTTTGATGATGACCTACGTGTTTCACAATTTTTGGAAATTCTACCGCCAGATGGGTTAAATAGGGAATGCATGTTTGTACAAAAGTAGTTCATTATTCAATTTATATCTATGAAATTTGATGTTTTGGCTCTTGATTTTTTTTTCTTGATTCGATTTCTTTGTTTTTAATTGATAAGTAATCAAAATACCAAGTTTCATGTATAATAAATTGAATAATGAAGGACTTTCATACACTAAGGGGTAATTTTTTTTAGCTTAACTCTGTGAAATCTTTAACCAATTTTGACGATTTATTTTCATTGGAAAGGTAAGATAATAATGTCTAAGTGAAGACTACAAATGATGTCATAATGGTAAGTCACCGCCAGAAGTATCACATAGTTCTGATGATGATGAAGTATCCTAAATACCAGTCACTAACCATCTCGGTTAACTATGTCCATTGGCTTATAGCTTTTACAAATTGACACCATAAAAAACAAACACCTAGAATCTAAAGCAGCAAAGAAAAATCTTTTAATTATAATTTATTTAATATATTGTTCTAAAATTGTACATTCACGCACAGACACACAGTAAATTGTATTTTCAAAATAATGAAACATTTCAGTCAAGTTTCCAAAAGTATGAGGGTCATGAAATAGGTATATTATGATTTAAATCAAGTCCAAGACTACAGGTCCACAATTAGAATTAAAGAAGCCAACATTACTGTAACCTTAATGATGAAATAACAATAATTATAAAAAAAAGGATTTGATTCAAGTTCTACAATTTAAATGTGTTAACAAACTTATTTGCTATACACTTGCATTTGATAAACAGAAACTAAAGCAGTAAAAAAAAAACAAATTTAAATGAAATATTTATTAAAGAAAATAATACTTGACTTTTGAGTCAAATTTAAATCTACAAAATTGTTTGGATTCTTACAATATAAATCAGATGATTACAAAATACCTCTTATAATAGAAATAGAATAAATCTACAAAAAAAGAATCTTACAAATTATATCTTAAGAGCTGTACGTTTCTAGGCAGAACTAAGTCTACCCAAAATTTAGCCATGTAAGAAATATCTAGTGTGTAAAATAGCTCAAGTAAATGCAACATAATCACAAAGAGGACTCCTTAAATCTGCTACTAATTATTTCTTTAATATCCTCACATGAATAAAGTTTGGGAGAAATATGTTGTTTGAGACTTGTGTTATCATGATAACCCCTCACAAAAGCTAAGGAGCACAACAGTATGTCATCATCACCAACATTCTGATTCACAAAGGGGTTACAATGAGAACCAAATTACACTAAGAGCAAGTTGTATGATGAACAATCTTGTTTACTGGTCGGAGCCTTCTTCCTCTTCTTCATCTTCCTGTTCTTCTTCAGTGGATGCTGCATCTTTCTTGGGAGGAGCTACGTCCTTGCGTGGTCTGCCACGACCTCGCCCTTCACCAGCACCACTCTGAAAAAGATTAACTCCAAATTATAAAGAGTACTGAATACTTAGCTTTCTGATGTTGATAGAATAGAATAGAAAATTCTTTATTGCAGAACAAGAAATAAAGGTTGATACACAAGAAAGAGAAAATAAATACAAGGTGCAAAGGCAGCCTTATTGTAAAAGCAATAAAAAGTTGATGTTGCAGTTCAGAACAATTTGGATTACCTTTGCTTTAGGGGCTGCAGCTTTTTTCTTGGAACCTTTGGGTCTGCCCCTGCCTCTTTTAGCGACCGGTGCCTGTTCATCATCTGATGAATTTTTGGATTCCTTGGCCTTAGCTGCGGCTGCTGGAGGTCTACCTCTTTTCTTAGTATCTCCTTTGGTTTCCTATAATAAAAATGACTATGTTGCTTTTCAAAACATATAAAAAATTTAGTTTTCATCATCCTCCTTTACCTCTAGTACCTCTATTAGTACATAAGTATTAAGATGAACACTAGATAGTAGAAATATAAAAATTCATGTCTCAATCTCTCTGCTCAATGACTACACTTTGACAAAGCTAACTTATAATAGGCTTGTTTAAAAATACTAACCGCTTGTGTTCCATTAGATTTGGGTCTACCACGTCCTTTCTTCTCTACTACTGTTGATCCATCATCTGACATTTTAGTAACTTTTATTATGACCTATGAAGGCAAATCTGAAATAATCATAAAATCAAATTATTGCAATTAAGGGATAATAATTATACCATTATGGAAAAATCGAATTCACAATGCTGACTGCACTCAAATTAGATTGACGTACATAAAACCTGGTTGCATCTATTTCAAGATAATATTATATTGATTATAATTCGAATAGGAAAGGTAAATACTAACGCAAGAAAAACAAAGGAAAGTCTTAGTTAAAATAAACAAAACCAAAAGTCATTAGCCTCGAGAGACGCCAGCTAGCCATGGTTATTACATACAAATAAACGATCGCAGTTAAATCAAATTAAGATTGATCTATCGAGATTAATGAAATTATTTACAGCAAAATCAGTAAAAATTCTTGGCGCAATCAAATAATTTCTATTGTAGGGACCCCAAGCCAATTTTAAATGGAGTCTGCCATTAGGTAATTTAAGATATACAATATGCTGAACTTACCCGATAATTATAGGAAAAACTATTTTTTGATAAGTAACTATGAGGCACTCAATACTCAGTAAATAATTTTACAAATTAAAATAAATATTCCTAGCCGTACTTACAAAATTGTTTACAGCCAAGATATAGCAAAGGCCAAAAAGAAAATTATGGCGGGCTGGGGCCTGGGAGCAGTAGCCGCTAGCCGGTGTTTATTTGGCGTCAGTGTAGAGGGCGCCAACGTATATGGATATGACAAATGACCTTAGATCTTCTATAGTACAAGTCTATGGATATGACACGGATATGACTGCATAGGACATGGAACTAGGAATTACGACTACGTTTAGAGGACTGCATTTGAAAACTTACGTTGTGATCTTGCGTGAAGAACGTAGAAGAATCGTCGGTCGATTTTACTGAAAAAAAATATTTTTATTAATAATAAATTTTCTTAAGGTTGAAGATTATATTTGGAAATATTTGGAAACTAATTCGACAAAGTAGGCTTATGGCATTCTAATTGCGTATCATCAATGGCAATCAATGGCAGTATCATCTTCACAGGTTTATATAAAAAAAATTACTTTTAAGTGTCCAGTTTAAGAAATTAATCAAAATATCGACTAATTTGTCAGTAACTCACGTCCAACTCAGTATTTTGATTAATTTCTTAAACTGGTCACTTTCAAGTAAAGATTTTTATGTAAACCTGTGAAGATGATAATTCCACTGGCGCAATTAGAAGGCCATAAGCCTACTTTGTCGTATTAGTTTACAAATTGCAAAAAACTAAAGAATTTCGCAGCCAGACCCTTGTCTTCAACCTTAATAAAAAAATTCTATTTCTCTCCTGTAAAATTATGTTATGACCGATCCACACGGTTCACACTTTCAAATTCAACAAAAGCTTGTACAATGTAAAAGTGTACAAACAAAAGTTTGTGCAAACGGAACGTTCAATGTAACAGATGTTTTCGGTAAAGGCTGGAATCACGTGGCATCGAAAATCCGAATTGATGCGTACATGACTCAATGAAACTAGGTTTGTGATGAAAAATGGCATTATTGGACAAAATGTGAATCGATGTGCAATTGCGCACAGATGTGATTCCAGCCTTCTATGTTTATGGTTTTAAGTTTTGCACAAAAATGTTTCTGCTTGTATAACTTAGAATAGAATAGAAATATTTTTGACGTGATAACGTCTTATAAATCAATGAACATTGGCTGCACGCACAAAAAAGTGTCACGTTCCGCCTGAGCCTGCGCGTGCAAGCGAGAGAGAGGAACAAGCGATAGAGGCATGATCGGCCCTTTGTGACTAGAGAGCGCCCGAACGTAATCACGAATAGCTTGGCAAAGAAGAGTAGAAATAATAGGGACGCCTGTTAATCCTATCCTATCCTATCCTATCCTATTAATATTATAAATGCGAAAGTTTGTGAGGATGGATGTATGGATGTTTGGATGGATGGATGGATGGATGGATGGATGGATGGATGTTTGTTACTCTTTAACGCGACAACTAATGAACCGATTTTGCTGAAATTTGGCACAGACATAGATTATAGTCTGGAATAGCACATAGGCTACTTTTTATCCCGGAAAAGCAAACAGTTCCTGCGGGATAGCATCGCTATTTTTTACGCATTTGTCCTTCAAAATTCGCGCAATGGAGTTTTATATTAACGTGTTTTTTTTGTATAGGTAAAGTTAAGGCCCTGAAAAGTGACAAAGGCTACTTTTTATCCCGGGAAAACAAACAGTTCCTGCAGGATATTAGTATTATACTTTTCACATATTTATCCTTCAATCATGCGCCAACGGAGTTACAGATTGACGTCGTTTATTGGATAGGCATAGTTGAGGACTTGAATAGTGACAAAGGCTACTTTTAAACCCGGGAAAACAAACAGTTCGCGCGGGATATTAGTATGCTACTTTTCACATATTTATCCTTCAATTATGCGCCAACGAAGTTACAGATTGACGTGGTTTTTTGTATGGGTATATTTGAGTACCTGAAAAGAGAAAAGGCTACTTTTATCCCGGAAAAAAACAATTCCCGCGGGATATTCGTATGCTACTTTTCACATATTAATCCTTCAATATGCGCCAACGGAGTTACAGATTGACGTGGTTTTTTGAATAGGCATAGTTGAGGACCTGAAAAGTGAAAAGGCTACTTTTTATTCCGGGAAAACAAACAGTTCCCGCAGGTTATTCGTTTGTTACTTTTCACATATTTATCCTTCAATTATGCGCCAACGGAGTTACAGATTAACATGGTTTTTTTGATAGGCATAGTTGAGGACCTGAAAAGTGAAAAGGCTACTTTTCATCCCGGGAAAAGAAACAGTTCCCGCGGGATATTCGTATGGTACTTTCACATTTTTATCCTTCAATTATGTGCCAAGGGAGTTACATATTGACGTGATTTTTGGGATAGGCATAGTTGCGGAACTGAAAAGTAACAACGGCTACTTTTTATCCCGGGAAAACAAACAGTTCCCGCGGGATACCCGCTCTCTACTTTTCACATATTTATCCTTAAATTATGCGGTAATATGCATGCATGCATACATGTATGTATGTGTGTGTGTGTATGTATGTATATTGTATGTATGTATGTATGTATGTATGTATGTATGTACGCATGCATGTATGTACATATCTATGTGTGTATGCATGTATGTATGCAAGTATTCATGTTTGTATGTATGCATGCATGTATGTATGCGTGTATGTATGTATATATGTATATATGTATGCATGCATGTATGTATGTATGTGTGTGTGTATGTATGTATATTGTATGTATGTATGTATATACGCATGTATGTATGTACATATCTATGTGTGTATGTATGTATGTATGTATGTATGTATGTTTGTATACTATATTCGATCCTACTTATCCCACTAATATTATTAATGTTGTTAAGTTAGTGTTAAGTTTGTGAGTATGGATGTATATTGTATACGGATGTATGTTTGTGTAGATGTATAATAGGGATGTATGGATGGATGGATGTATGTTCTCTGAGATAGGGGTTGAACTATTTTGACTGTTTTACTCCATAACTTCGTTGAATTTAAACTAATTTTTATTATTATTTTAACCGACTTCAAAAAAGGAGGAGGATCTCAATTTAACGGAAACTTTTTAATGTATGTTCACCGATTACTCGACGACACCTGAATCGATTTGGAAAATTCTTTTTTGTTTCAAAGGGTCCCAGGTGGTCCCATTTAAAATTTATCGAAAAATCAACAATAAATTATATAGTTTGTAGTGGCGCGGTCGTTTAAATGTATGTTCCCGGGACAAAAAGTAGCCTGTGTTATTTTCCAGGTCCTCAACATTACCTGTGTAAAAAACTACGTCAACTAATATATGCACTTGCACTTTATATGTGAAATATTATAAATGCGAAAGTGTGTTGGTTTCTCCTTCAATCACGCCCGAACAGAGCTACGGATCGACGTGATTTTTTACAAGGATACCTATAGTTGACCTGGAGAGTGACAGGCTACTTTTTATCCCGCAAAATCAAAGAGATCCCGAGGCATTTTAAAAACTAAATTCACGCAGACGAAGTTGCGGGCATCAGCTAGTCCTGTATAACTGTCGCACAATTTTCTTGAATCTAGCAACCCGAACTAGCCTAAATAGTACGACCTTCGACAGATTAGTTTTGATACATAATTCTACTTTACTGAAATCGAAGTAGTACATTTATTGATTCCAAATTTCTTGTTATTTATTTCATATGATACAATTTACTAAAAATAATAATTAATTAATTAATTTAAACCCAAATAGCAACTAAATAATTTATAAAAGAAGTAAAATTTAAACTATATTAGTAGTAATATAGTTTAAATATATAATTAAAGTAATATAGTTTATAGTTAAATTAATTGAAACTAAATTAAATCTTTATGTGGTTGGCTTCACGCTCCTTATACTAATAGGGTATTTGACTATATTAAAAATATCGTTTCATTTGGTGTCATCCTAAAAGATTATTATCTAAAAACATTATTCCATACGACAAAACTAAAAAATAAAGTTTTATTTAATTAGAAAACATTAAATAAAATTGCTATAATTCCGGCCATGGTCACGTGATCGAAAACGTTCCGTGATCTCGAATGACGTCACAGTCCACACCACCTATGGGCTGTGGAATTGTCATTGTTTGAAATGTGAACTGTGACGTCATGAGAGCAAATGGAACGTTTCGGCGGCAATTTATTTTTTTGAATTTATTTCTCGATTTTTATGAAAAATACTGAAAATTATGCCGAAATATACGTTTTGTTAGCTTCAGCATAGCATTATTAACAATTTAAGAAGATTTTCTAAAAGTAGTCAAATACCCTATTGCGCACGGGGTTATTGATTAAAATGCAGTTTAAGTAGTAGGTTTCATTATAATATTTTATTTTATTTACATAAACAATGAATATCATTCGCCCAAAATATCGTCTTCCAAAATATATTCTATTTTCGGAAAATCGACATCCATGGCTTGAGTTGAGCTTCGACCCTAGTATCAACTTCAACTTCTGAATAAGTAGATCTCTTTTACGCAATTATTATGCACTCCTTTTAATATGCTCCATATACTGCTAAAAGATTTACCTGAGAAGCAAACGAACGCATAGTAAATAACAAATGGAAAACTTTTAATAAATATTGCTAAGTATTTATCAATAAACTATTATGTATTTAATATTAATATTATTTATCAAATATTATTATACTATAAGTTTGCCAAAAGTGGTTCAAGTATTATATTAGTCTGGGTATGTGTAGTATATAGGCGGTAGACATCATAATGTCTGCATTGCTCATACAGCAAATAGTGGGTAGAAGCAAAACATAGAGGCGCATAAATACGGGCACCACTATGTGGGGGGACTCAGTCGTGTGTAAGCCACGGACAGAGTAGTACGCAAGTGAAGTGTGTGTGTGTTATTACGTACTATAGAATACATGTGTACATGTGTATTCTATATTGGCGACGAGTTAAACAAAATGACCTCACGTAAGTGCTTATATTTTATTTTGACTTTTATTAATATTTATAAAGATAAATTTTAATTTTTATCGGAAAGGAAGATGAGTTGACTGTGCTGAAAATCTTCCCTGATTTTCTTAAGTCTAGTAAAACTACCCATACAGTGAAATACTTCTTAATTTGACAAAGGAAGAGAATTCTACTGTGGCAGACTGTCAAGTAGAATTTTCAATTTGTTATTGTTTGCATTCATATATCTACTTACACATCTAATAATAATATGGGGTTAGATTACATGAGGCCCCGTCAGAAGGTTGCATAGTTACAATTAATTTACAATTAATTTCCCTCCTGTAGACCTTCTTTCTACTCTGTTAGATTACATGAGGCCCCGTCAGGAGGTTGCATAGTTACAATAAAATTACAATTAATTTCCCTCCTGTAGACCTTCTTTCTACTCACTCTTTAACAATGAATGTTAACGAGAAGAAAAAATAATATTTTAATAATTACATTTACATTTGCTGTTTTAATGGATTTTAATGAGCCCTAGAGGGTATAGTATAATATATTGTAACTCTGGAAGCACAATACACAGTCAGCCACATAAATGACTTGCGGCGAAATTTGATAATGGTACGATTCGCGGCAAGACGATCGTCGAGCTTTGACTGCGCCGAGCTATGATGTTTGCGAGCTAATAACGATCTGCCCAGCTTAGACTGTTTGCGAGCCGATGACGATCTGCGTTCTGATTGACGATCCGGCAAATGGAATGGCGATCCATCATATATCATGGTAGACTCATCGACGATTCAAAAGCACTTGTAAAAAAAGTTTATTTGAATAAAAAACATTTCTATTCTATTCTATTGGAATCCATCAAATTGGAATGTGTGATGCGTCAAAGGCTGGAAGTGCAATGTAGCCAAGTGGAATGGCAATTTGTCAAAGCTGGAAGGGGCAATCTGTAGCTGGAAGTGCAATTCGGCTAATACCCGGTCATAGCTGGAAGTGGCAATCAGACAAAGCTGGAAGTGGCGATGGAAGAGTCAGTGCGGAAGGGCGATCTATCATTGTCAACGCGGAAGTGCAGTCGTGGCGCAAGTGAGATCTGTCGAGCGTAAGGGCGATTTGTCGAGCGGAAGGGCGGTCTGTTGAGCGTAAGTGCGATCTGTCGAGCATAAGTGCGAGCTGTCGAGCGTAAGTGCAATCCGTCGAGCGTAAGTGCGATCCGTCGAGCGTTGCGCTGGAAGGGACGATCTGCCTGCTGGAAGTGACGATTTGCCTACTGGAAGTGACGAGGCGCCTGCTGGAAGTGACGATGCGCCAGCTGGAAGTGACGATCCGCGGCTGGAAGTGACGGTCTGCCTGCTGGAAGTGACGATCTACTTGCTGCGTATTGTGCATTACTTGCTTGGGATTCCTGTTCTCCCTGTATTTAGTTACTGAACCTAGTGGCTGACTTGTTCGGCTGTGAATTAATGACGTTCCGGGTTCAAGTCCCGTTGTGGGTGAAATTAATGAGCTTTTGATCAATAAATTCTCATTAATAGCCCAAAGATGTGAATGTTGAAGTTTGAATGTGAATTTGGCCTAAGTTAAGACTGAATAAGCAGACAAGCGTGCTGCCTATTCAGGCCCTGCGCCTTATTTACAAAAGAGTGCGTAGTGTTTACGCGCACGCGTGTGCACTGACACCTCTAACGTAGTTGATTAGTTTCTATAGGGAGTTGCTATCGGAGCCATATTTATTTATTTATTCAATTTTGTTAAAAGAATATTAAAATAAACTCCTACCAACCAGGAAGATAATATTATGTATTGTGTCATAATATAAAGACTTTTTCGGAAATTAAATTAAATATATATATGGCTCACTACCATCTCAACATTTAACTGCTATATTGAATCACGTGAATAGTAGTAGCTTTCATGCTAGTTGTGACGTATGGTCAAGTGGTAACGATAGCAATCTCACGCCAATCGAATAAACATAATCTTAGCAACTCAAATATAAAAATATTATAGTTCAACTCGGTTGTTGTCAATATTTCACATTTAATGCTAGTTTGAATTCCTGTTAACTCCCAGGGAGCATAATTGATATAAAAGTTTATTTATACAAAAAATTTGTAAAGTCATATTATTAGAAACCCATATCAATCAATTATTTAATTATTTGGAAGGAATATATTAACAACAAATTGCCAGTTGTTTACTGAAATATAAATCAAGTATTGAAGTTGTATAAACATCATTAGATTGCATTAATGAGTTGTAATAGTTTTATATTTTATAAAGTTTTATTATTAATAATTCATCTCAAATCACAAAATTACATAATTAAAAATAAAAATCTTAATCTAAAACTTCCATATAGAAATGTTTCCTTTTCCCTTGTTGTTAATTGTTAAAGAGTGCCCTTAGAGACCACAAACTTCCTTTAGTTAGGTTAAATTTACCACAGTCAAATAAATTCATAAATTCGAAAAAACAAATGGAAATGTGACAGGGGCTACAACAAAGTTAGAAATATAATTTGAAAATATTAGTCCTAAAGTAAGGGTTGGAAAATGCCTTATCCCAGGGAAACCAGTTTTTCTTCCCGTTCATGATTAACATATACAAATTAACAAAATTGGACTGATTTAATGCAGCTCTAAGTTTAGATAATTTCTGCTATTCAGTACTGTCTCTTTTATAGTTTATATGAAAATCTGTCCTACATATTTAAAACATTGTTTATCTTAAGTCCATTAAAATTTAAGAGACGTACGAACTTCAATGTTTGTTAATTTAGCGCGAAAGTAAGCGCTAGCAGATGGTGAATTGCAATGTCCAAAGCATTTTTGACTAATTAGCGCCATGTTTAATGGTTAAGTTATGTTCATCAAAAAAATTTATTGATACAACCTACCCTAATCATGCTCACTATTGTCAGACCGACTGATATTCGTAATACAATACTTATGAGCTATTGGCCAGCATATGGTTATAATCAGGACAGCCTAAGGAGTTATCAATTTCTTAGTTAGCTTCTAATTGAGGTACTTATTGTATATTGGGAATATTGAGCTCACAAATTTGGTATCGAGAATTAGTTGGTATACGAATGATAACAAGGACTCAATGAAAAAAAATTGAGCTTTGTTAAACATAATCTAACCGATTTTAAAGTTATTGGTGTAGTCTCAGAATCTGCAAGAGAAGACAAACAATGATTGTAAACAAAAACTGAAGCTGAAGCAGTGCGATTGGTCATCTAGGTTTTACTGAAGATTCACAGTTAAGTATAGTAGTAATAATAGACCACAAGGAGTGTTCGCGAGGAGAACGAGGAAAGGTGCTCTGTAAGTATTGTATAGATTTTTCCTCCTATCATGGTCAAACAAAAGAAGAAAAGGAGAAAAGGCAGCTGATAGTCGTGAGTATGTTTACGAGTTTCTAAAAGTCCTCAGCACAAAATCTGGAGAGAATTCTGATGTGTTCCTGAAACGTTGGGTGCAAACTCTGCAGGTAATTCACAAAGGTATGGTAGGGATTTAACATTGCAATCTTAAAACGGTCGATGATTGAATATGAGTGGCCTGATGCTAGAGAAACAGCTAAGGAACGCTGCTATATAAATGTTGACCTGATTCAAACATTAATTTTCAAGTATCACCTGGTAAAATTTAAATACTTTCCCCAAATAGGCAGGACCTTCAGTTAAATCCGTAAAAGAAACATAATGTAGATTAAGATTTATTCTGATTTTTAGTTTCAGTAAAGGTTTCAAATCATTATCTTAAGTTTTGTTTATCTTGGTAATAATATCAATTCGAGAAGTTCTAATAAGTAATTTAAAGAGACCCTACTACACAAAGTATTAGCAGTAATCTATTAACTTAATTGACGTTTCAAAACGAACATATTTTACATTTACTCTTAGTATTATAAAGAAAATGAGAAATTCGTTATCGTAATAATTATATCCATTTTGGTAGTGAATCCCATTCAAACAGGTGGGTATTTGAATACGGATTTGTCTTGTATAATGACCAGGTCAACAATAATTTGCTGTTCTATTGATTTCATGTGCTTAGATTAAAATTTAATTAGTCGTGGGTTTGAGAAGTTGCGAACCAGTTATTCACACCTCGATTATTTAAAGTAGTTTCGTGGATCTTTATTGAAAGGATATGTCCCAGCTCAGTATAGTGGCTAGTATTTGATGTATTCATTGATTGGAATTTGTATAATTCCAAATAGCTACTCGAATCTTTTAACTTCAGAATCAGTCAGTAGACAAATGTCACTGTTAAGCTTCGGATGCATGGTTATAGATGGAAAGTTTTCTTATTCTGATTCTTAGTTATTGGAGTAGCACTAATGTAAAAAAAATGCCAACTGGTGACAATCACTTACTGACATAATTGGCATTGACAAGTTTCTTTGTCAAGAGTGACAGGTGTCAACTTAAGTCTGAGAGGCAAGGTTCAATAAGGCGGGATTTTCTCAAAATTGGCGACATTTAAAATAACTTTATTCATTATTTTAACTACGATGTTAAGGGATCTCCATACTTATATTATAACATTCATTAATCCTTAATTTTACAATACCATTTTGAGACATCTTCTTTATTTACAAATGGTCAATCTTAAAATGATATCAGAAAACATAGGGGGTAATAACTTTACTTTCCGGGTTCAGATTATGACATTTTGTAGCAGTGCAATTACAGGCATTTATTAGTGATCAGAAAATTCATACTCAATTTCAAAGCCTTTAGTTTTCTCATCTTTCTGAAATATTTTCATTGGTTGAGACCAGGTATTTACTAATTATGTGATCTTTGTTATGAAAAATTCCAGTTCAAAAAAAAAAAGGGAAAGAAAGGAAGGAACTTTCTGGCGACCATGGTTAAGTTAATACCTACTACGAGTATATTCATATTAGTGACTTTGTTAATAAGCCACTGACATGACAAGTAAAAATTATTTAAACAAGGAAGGGATGTAGTATATAGGCGGTAGACATCATAATGTCTGCATTGCTCATACAGCAAATAGTGGGTAGAAGCAAAACATAGAGGCGCATAAATACGGGCACCACTAGGTGGGGGGACTCAGTCGTGTGTAAGCCACGGACAGAGTAGTACGCAAGTGAAGTGTGTGTGTGTTATTACGTACTATAGAATACATGTGTACATGTGTATTCTATATTATGCTATATGCATTCTAAAAATAAACAAACTCGTAACCTTCTTTAATATTTATGTTTTCGGAAAAATCGTCACCTAAATCTTGTAAAACTTGCTTTATAACAACTTAGTAAGATAATTTTAACATTTATTTCACTGAATTAATAGACATACCCGTAATGTCGGCGGTTTTTAGGAAAATATTGTTCTGACAAAATATTTCCCGCTCCATATTTCGCAAGAGAACGCTTAAAAATACCAACTATAAACTTTAAAAATCACCTCTTAAATTTAACTACGGATGGTTTTATTTATATTAATCGACTAATTTTCAACTATTTCGTACAATTTAACACAGAAATAATATTTACACGAATTCCAAACTTTTCCAAAACAATGAATGGCGCCATATTGTGTGTTGCCAGGAAAGAAAATCTTTTTTGCCAGGCTTCTTCTTCGTTTGTTTAGTGGCTCCGTGCGTCGAGCGTTTGAGCCATAGTCAAGTTTTTTTGATCCTTTCCAAAATTCCGTTTCTTCAAATCCCGATTCCACCATTATAAAATAGGAGTGGTCTGTAACAGGTAAAATGAGAAACCTGTTCCGCCTGTTCCAGTTCCAGTAAGATAACAGTTTCGGAAACCTGTTCCAAAATAACAGCAACAATTCGGTAGCCCAGTGATGAGGAACGGTTCAAGTGTATGTTCCTGAAGTGAAAACCATCCTTCATGCTTAACAGACTGACTTTCCAAACAAACAAAAATCAAAATAAAAACAACAGAACTTGACATGACACGACCTACTCTATGCCGACCACAGACAAACAACTTGTTTTTTTTATCTGGCCTTTCGGACAGGCGAAGGTCTGAGATTATGCTGCCTCGTCAGTAACTTCAAGCTTGTAAAAGGCATAACAGCTGCTATCTCGTTCTAACAAAGGTAAGCTGCGTAAGCTAGAATAGAGAAGAGCATGTTCCGTAGTGCTATCTCTTCCTAACAAAGATTCGGGCTGTTGTGAAACTGGAACAGTTTAAGTCATAACAGCTGCTATCTCATTCTAACAAAGGTAAGCTGCGTAAGCTAGAATAGAGAAGAGCATGTTCCTTAGTGTTATCTCTTCCTAACAAAGATTCGGGCTGTTGTGAAACTGGAACAGTTTAAGGCATAACAGCTGCTATCTCATTCTAACAAAGGTAAGCTGCGTAAGCTAGAATAGAGAAGAGCATGTTCCGTAGTGTTATCTCTTTATAACAAAGATTCGGGCTGTTGTGGAACTGGAACAGTTTCTCATAGGTTTAGACAACAGTTCCATACTGTTGTTTAATGAAACCTGTTATTTTTATCTGTTCCGATATATACGCCTCACTCCTATTATAAAATAAGTTTCTCCGTTCTAAACAAAAATCTATTTCATTAGTTCAATAGTTTCTACAAAATGTGGTTTATTTTATCCAATTTAGGCATGTCGATCTTCTAAAATTATTCATATTGAAATCATGTATAAAATCCATAGCAAAAATATTTTGTTTACAAAAAATTAAGCTTCATTATTCCACCATTTTATCGAGTCCTTTGCCCTATTTCTTATCTACCATGGACTTTACAGACCTCGTGGTCTATGGTGGTATATCAAAGTCACAGACAGGAACAACGGAACAACATGGAACAAATGCAGTCTGTCTGAGTCTGTCTTTGGACTTTGGAGCTTAGATATATCCTTCTCTATGGTCTTTGGTCTGTCTGTAATGGTACATGGTAGTTTTTTTTTGTATTTTTATTGAACTATATCACTATAACTATTAATCTATTGTGCCTCATGCAGCTGTATTATTTTATTTTATTTTAAAGGTATGAAGCCACCTGTTGAGCCAGCAAAGGACGATTGTTGCAACAGTGGGTGTAATCCATGCATATTCGATGTATACAATAACCAGTTAAAACTGTATGAAAAGTATCAAAAACAAGAAGATAAATCCAATTACATTACGGATTATGGTATCTCACAACTTGAATATAAGATATTTTATCTTCTTGATATCTTACAAATAAGCAACACGCAAAAAATTCTATTTTTTCAAAAGTCTGATCTCGATCAATGTCGGCAAATCTGGTGGAAACCTGGTGATCATTTTCTTATAAAATACACCTCGGCTAATAATGTTTCCTGTACAAGGCCATATACTCCTATTAAATTAAAATTACAGGATAAAGAATTATACTATGATTTTCTTATAGTAGTAAGAAAATATAGTAATGGACTAGTTTCCAATTATTTGTTTAACTTGCCCATCGGAGAGGAAACTTTATGGAGAGGTCCATATGGATCCTACAATATACAACCAAACAAATATAGAAGAATTATAATGATTGCACAAGGGACTGGTGTAGCACCTTTTATATCTATTATCCAAAATATAATAAGCAATGAAGAAGATATGTCTAGAATAGTTTTATTGTACTGTTGTAAAGATATTATTGAGATTTTGTTCAGAAATGAATTATATGAATTTAATTCTTACTGGAACTTTTCATATAAAATTTTCTTGAGTGATTCTCTCAATGAGAACTCTTGCAATAAAAAATACAATGAACCACTTGTAAATAAAAAGTTCAACATTGCTGAACTGGACTGTTTGAAACCAGATTCTGATGATCAGTATTTGCTTTGTGGCTCAGTTAAATTTATGAAAGAATATGAAACTATACTAAAAAATGGAAATTATTCTGAAAATATTTTTCTGTTTTGAATATTATTGCAGTGTACCTTGCAATCAACTTATAGGCTGCAATAATAAATAAAATATTTATTATCAAATGCCTAAATCGAAATTGGAATGCTAAATGATTACCTAATACTAGTGATGTGATCATTATGTAAAACATAGTGATTATAATACACTAAGCTTCTGCCTGCGACTTCATCCGCGTGGAATAGTTTATTGGTCTTAGCGTGATGATATATAGCTTATAGCATTCCTCGATAAATGGGCTATCTAACACTGAAAGAATTTTTCAAATCGGACCAGTAATTCCTGAGATATGCGCGTTCAAGCAAAAAAAACTCTTCAGCTTTATATATTAACTGTATAGAGTATAGATATTATACTGACAATATGAAGCTGGGTTTCTCAAAACTGACAGTTGTAAAAATTTGCCATTCATTTCATTCTATGAGTGGAGAAATCAAAAGAAAAGAAAGCAGAAGCTTCAAAACATTTAATATGTGGAGTTTGAACCTTTGTTTAGGAAACTTAGTAATTGCTAGACTATAACTACTATACTTTTCTGGATGATGAAGTGGATCAACTTTGGTTCAACAACTATAAAATAATAATTTAATTAATAAAGTTTATGAAATAGACCTTTTAATTTTTTATTTTGTTTTTCAGTGAATACCAATGCTGTTTTGTACTTTATAATTGGTTCACACTTAACATCCCTTTAAATGTTCTATTTTCAGATCCTGGGGTTAAATTGAACCCATATTATTATACTTATAACCCAATTTACTTGAATTAAATCATTTTGCTGTGTAGTCTACATTCAAAAACTGTTAACCTGTTAACTGACAATCTTTTTCAAAATGGAATTCTTGGTTCGTTCATCGTTCAGTGTTTTTGCTTTGTACTGACCACAGATTAATGATTATGTATAGTACTGACTTGGCACTTCATTAACCAAGTGTAAAGGAGTTGTCCAAAATTGGTTTTTTAAATTTGAATTTAATTAACAAGGATGATTTTAATGTAGTTGGATAAAGATCCCAAAAGGCTTCTATCAAAATAATTTACAGATTTTTTAAAGCCTCCGATAATAAAAATTTTTTTTTTTGTTTTGACTCATTTTTTTGCTTGTGATTTGTCGTAATTCCTTGTTCCATGTGATTTATACACCGGTAAAAAACTGAAAATATTATTCTATGTAAGTTGTCAATGTCAGATGATTGTCAGGAACAAATAATTTCATTTTCGAATAGGCAGTTCAAAAGTACCTAGTCGTAATTCCTAGTTCCTGGTCTGTGATTCCTAGTTCCATGGTTCAAAATGACATGTATTTGGTTCAAAATGACATTTACGTGACATTAACCGGTGCCAGATTTGATAGTCTATAGATTATAAAAGTTTTTAGTGTTACCATCCATTGAAAAATATTTTCTACAAACGGTATTTTATATAATTAATTTAAAAAAACCGAGGACTCTAAAATTACTAGTGGTTCGCCCCGAACTGAGACCTCGCGGTAACGGTATCCCATGATTATTCATTCAATCGATACATGATAACCAAAACTGACATTATTATTATGCCCGTTTTCACCAAACATACCTAAATCATCCCCTAAGTAGGTGTCTCTTAACGTAGGTAGCTCCTAAATACAATCCTAAGTCCTAACATCCGTCCCAATATCCTTTTAGGTGTCCCGTACAGAATCGTGATAAATAAGTTGACAGAAAACATCAATCACCTAACTTATAGGTAGCCCGTAAAGGTTAGGGAACGTTAGTGAAAACATTGAATTATTAGGTAGGTACTAACGAGTGAAACCGGGTTACGGGCATCTGTACAAATCGTCATCTATCGACGCGAATAGAAAATATACAATATTTAACTAAAATTTAACTAAAAAATAATTTTAATTGAATAATATGGTACAAAAAAAATTACAATACAATTATTGTATTATAATAAGTAACTAAATAATAATGGTCGACGCAAAACTGTTTTTGGGATAGGTCGTAGTCGTAACTCGTAGTTCCATGGGAATAGTTACTGACTGCGCCATCTATTAGCATTATTGTGAAGCTATGTTGATGCTATATGAATTACTGATGCCCATTAAAAATTAAATAATCTCGTTTCTTTATAATATTCATATAATTTTAGTATTTGTTGTTCAAGTACAGGATATAAGTGACCTAAAAAAATAAAATCAGTTTGAAAATCCATACCTCGAGAGCTCCTGCGATCGCCATCACCGAGGAGGCACGCAGGCGACCACAGCGACGACGACGGTGACGACGACGGTGACGACGACGACGCTAGACCCACCGGACCAGACACCTGCTCCGCGCACGACGGCGACTCCCTCGCCCGTAGCGCGGAGCCTACCATCGGACTTGACATCGCCCCGCTCGCGGCGGCTATCTGCCCGCCAGCGACGCGGGGCCCCTGGCGATACACTGGCCCCGCGCTCGATGACGACCCTTTCGTCAGTAGCGCGAGGCCCCACACCGAACACAACACCGCTCCGCTCGCGGCGGCGACTTGCCCGCCTGCGACGCGGGGCCCCCGGACCGACACCGGTCCCGCGCACGGCAGCGACACTATCGCCCGTAGCGCGGGCCCACCCTCTGGACCCGACACCGCTCCGCTCGCGGCGGCGACTTGCCCGCCTGCGACGCGGGGCCCCCGGACCGACACCGGTCCCGCGCACGGCAGCGACACTATCGCCCGTAGCGCGGGCCCACCCTCTGGACCCGACACCGCTCCGCTCGCGGCGGCGACTTGCTCGCCTGCGACGCGGGGCCCCCAGACCGACACCGGTCCCGCGCACGGCAGCGACTCTATCGCCCGTAGCGCGGGACCACCCACTGGACCCGACACCGCTCCGCTCGCGGCGGCAATCCTGCCCGCCAGCGAGCGGTACCCCCTGAACTGATGTCGGCCCATCGCACGGTGGCGACACCATCGCCCGTAGCGTGGGCCAACACATTGGACACCGCCCCGCTCGCGGCGGCAATCTCGCCCGCCAGCGAGCGGAGCCCTTGAAGCCCCTCCGCAAGGCCCCTGCTCCCCACGGACCAGGAGCCTCAGCCGCCATGGACCTAATTGCCAAGACGGCTGAAAATCCATCACCGGGGAAGTGCTCTTCCCCGCGCCCCGCCCGGGTAATGAGGCCCTGCCTCGAAGCCCGTACCCTCCGCTGGCCACGGCCAGCGAAGACGACCCGTGCTGCTGCTGAATTACTGATGCCCATTAAAAATTAAATAATCTCGTTTCTTTATAATATTCATATAATTTTAGTATTTGTTGTTCAAGTACAGGATATAAGTGACCTAAAAAAATAAAATCAGTTTGAAAATCCATAGCGGATTTTCCTAGAGAGCGTCTTCAAGCGAGCGTATAAAATCGCCACTTTGAAAGGCCCCATTTCGTCAATTTTAAGGGAAAAATTAAAAAAAAAATATTTTTGTACTCAGTTCAAAATTATCTTTAAAATGATACGTAACAATTTTATGTAACGCGATATTTTTTTTTTTACTTCGCATTCGCTTCTATGAGAGCCCCCCTGAAATAAAGATTTTTATAACTTTTTAAGCCATTTTCGGCTGGAGGCCATCGGTTTACATATTATATCTAAATTTTAAGTAATTACGTTCAGTAATTCAAAAGTTATAAGGCTCTGACAGACGGACGGACGGACGGACGGACAAGTGCAAATCGCTCTAGTTAACTCAGAGACCTCGCTTCGCTCGGTCAATTATTTTTATGACGTTTAATTATTTTTTTTTCTCTTTCACGTAATGACAGTTTGGTTCTGGTTAATGGACACTCAGAATAAAAAACCACCCTCCATACTAAACTGGGACATGTCTTTACACCCTGACATATGAATCTATGGCTGGTCTTTGTATGATATATTATACCCAACATTCTGTTAAGTTTGTTTGCTCCATCATTAGATCATTAGATCCTCCTCCATCGTCAAATAATATCATCTAACACCTACTCATCTAGACCATTCTAATGAGTCCATTGCTGAGGAGCTGGGATGAGGAACACGCAGACTACTTGATCCGCAGTATCAGGTCTAGGTTACCATGCCTTGGAAATAATCCGAAGTAACAGTACACTCAATTTCAAACCATTCGCACTTATGAAAGTTTTGCAAATTGCAAGACATAGTTCAAGTAAGAAATGAGCTGTTAGGGTGGAACCACATTTGTGAGGATCGTTTCGGATTTCGCCCATACAAAACTCAAATTTCATAGAAACGTGTACGGATCAAATCGGCTTTTCGAAAAATGACAGTTTTGTGCAAAATCCGAATCGATCCTCACAGATGTGGTTCCACCCTAAATCTTCAACGGTCAGCTTTCAAAATCAAATGTCAATCAAAATGTCGTTATTCGTTGGGGTCCCGAGGTGCTGGAGTTGCGAAAATCTGTGTAAAGATAATTGATAAATCTGTATGGCAACACTGTCTATGACGTTGACCAAATAGTGTTGTTGAGACTGTTGATAAAATATCGATCTTATTATTTAGAAATATCGATATTTAATACTAATATTTTTTGGACGATCTAACTATTATATTATCTTAAAACGAAATGTAATTTTGTATAGTATATCTCTGTAGTAATATGATTGTAATTTGTAGCATAATAGCAAATAAGAGGAAATCGTTCACCTACGGTAGGCGCTTCTCCGTCTGCACATGGAGAAAAAGAAACGACTTCATCATTATGGAACAGACATGAAGTTAAAAGCTCTTGAAAAATAGGTCTAATGCCAATGAAGTTTTTGGCGGAAGTTTTGATACAATGCCTGCTGAATTAGAGCACTATTTAGATCAGGCAAATATTTCAAGATGATAGACATTTTACTCCCGTGCTATCCGAAAAAGTTGGTAGGTAATATTTGATTTCTTCAGCTACTACATCTATAGCATTTGAACGAATTGCTTCTACTATCATTCTTTTAGGGCCCAATAATCGCAGTAAACAGTTGAACATATAGAACAACGAGTATTTTGAAAACTCTTACTGACTCATTGTCATTTTTGAGCTGACTTACGATCGTTTTTTTTAAATAAAGCCGATATATCGATATTTTTTTCGATATATCAGACTCCGATATGGATGTATTTATAAATATATCCTATCCATAATATACCGAAAATCCGATATTTTATAAAATATCAACAGTCCTAATGTTGATAAAGATTGTGGAGCCTCCACAGTCCACCACCAGCACAATAAGTTGCCAATACAATACAACCAAGTCGAGTTCTGAGCGACGAGTTGGTTCGTCTGAAGATTATATTATACTTTGTGCCAAAATACTTCGGTCTAGACCAATGACAAAAAAATATTCGGTAAGTATGGATTTTTTTCGCGCCGGCGCGAACGTCGAACGTTCAAAGCGTTTTTGCATTTTCTAGAGGAATTTTAAACATTTCGTAAAACCAATTAAGCGTATAATACAATGGTTAAAAACTGGAATAAAAGATAGTGATAAATCAGTGATTTATGGATCTTGAAACTAATATCTTGTGTATGAAAAACTATTAAAATGATGTTATTCCGTGATTTTTACTTTTAGTATAGTCGGAGTAAGAAAATGATAGGTAGTGTTTTATTAGCTAAGTAAGAAAAAAAATTGCAAAGCAGAATGGCATCAATCGTTTTAAAAAGTTTGTCCATTCTGTTGGGAATTTTCTTTATATTTGTGGGCATAACGAAACTGTCGCCTTTTATTTCAAAAGAATTGCATAAAGATTTGGTGAGTACCCAGATAAAATTCCGCATGCGTTACTGTCGAGACAAAATTAAAAAAGGTCACTAGATGCATTAAGATTTTTGTTGCGGAGCAATGTGGCTTTCTATTTTGGTATTTGGCTTGCCGCCTAATGCCCAGCGATGCTGTAAACTACTGTCTGTGACAGTGGGACGTAATATCTCACGCTATCATTCTGTACAGCTGGCAGCAATTTTTAAATATCTATAATAATTCGAAAATCCACCGAGCTACTATAAAAAAACCGGCCAAGTGCGAGTCGGACTCGCGCACCGAGGGTTCTGTACTCTAGAAGTAAAAGTAAAACGATAATATTATATTAATTTGCTTATTAATCGTTAACTTTGTAGAGGTTTAATTATTGTTAATATGAAAAAAAACTATGCTAGTTAGAGCGTTGGTTTTATTTTTCCTGTAAAATATACGTAAACCTCTATTGACCATAATTATTTCTGATTTTTCGATTAGTAAACTTTGGAGATAGGGGGACGGGGAACGGTATTTTTTCGACATTTTGGCCGATTAATCAAAAACTATTATACCTATATAGAAATAAATAAAAAACTGTTTTAGAATGCACAGGTAAAAGCCTTTCATATGATACCCCACTCGGTATAGTTATCTTACTTTGAAATTTCAAACTCCCGATTTTCCCCCTTTTTTAATTAAACTAAAAATAATTTTTGATTTTTTTTATTCTTATGTTGTTGGGCCACTATTATACACAACTATTCCAAATTTCATGTCGATAGATTTAATAGTTACTCAAATAGTCGACTGTGCCAGACGGACGGACGGACGGAAAAAGTCTCACCATAAAGGCTCCATTTTTACCATTTTGGTACGGAACCCTAAAAACCTACTATGACAGGTATGTTGCAGTAAAATATCAATTGTACGTCCGATTATTCTACCGATGCAGACAGTAGGCACAAAGCGGTCGAACTTACCTACCTACAGCTAACACCCCTCTTTTTACCCGACTACGGCCAAAAGGAAGGGTAATGATTTTAGCAGTCTACGTATGTGAATATACAGGGTGGGCCAGACCAGGTGGATATAAAATTTTTTTTAGATTGTTCTCTTAGGGGCCTACCAGGACCCGGAAGGAAAAAAATCGGTTCCCACCCGATTACGAGAAAAAATTGTAAAACTGTAGCAACTTATGTTCTTTTGATTGCCAATAGAAAAATTGTATGTCAATGTGCCGGATAAAAAGTTATGATTTTTCAAAAGTCTTCGTTCCTCATTCGTGTAAATAACGACCTTATTGAAAAACATGTTAATTGTTTGGGGAGACTGCAGTATGTCCTTTAATTTTAACTGCCTCGTTGGTCTCGTGTTTGACTGCGGCCGACGAGGTCCCGGGTTCGAGTTCCGGGTCGGACCATAACAAGTATTGGGGTTTTCCGTAAGAAATTCTCAGTACTAACCCGAAGTTAGGAAGTTGGCGTTGTTTCACCCCCGTACCTTGGAGAGCACGTAAAGCCGTTGGTCCTGCGCCTAATCTCTCTTCGCCTGCGCCTAATCTCTCTCCGGTCGTGTCAAATTTTCCGTCCTATCGGGCTATGAGAGTAAAGAAACAGAGAGTGCACCTGTGTTCGCGCACACACTTGTGCACTTTAATATCTCCCGCACAGATGGTTAATCTCTCTGGAGATAGGTCACCGTGGTCGAAATTTGGTCGGGAGGACATTAATACTTTAATGATGACTGACGGTATCTACATCTTTAAGAGAAAGAAAAATAAAACAATGTTTTATTTTTCCGAATTTCGGTCACGGCGGTGGTCTATATTCAGAGAGATTAACCAGATATTAAAGTGCACAAGTGTGTGCACCAACACAGGTGCACTCTCTGTTTCTTTACTCTCATAGCCTGATAGGACGGAAAATTTGACACGACCGGAGAGAGATTAGGCGCAGGCGGAGAGAGATTAGGCGCAGGACCAACGGCTTTACGTGCTCTCCAAGGTACGGGGGTGAAACAACGCCAACTTCCTAACTCCGGGCTAGTACTGAGAATTTCTTACGGAAAACCCCAATACTTGATATGGTCCGACCCGGCACTCGAACCCGGGACCTCGTCGGCCGCAGTCAAACACGAGACCAACGAGGCAGTTAAAATTAAAGGACATACTGCAGTCTCCACAAACAATTAACATGTTTTTCAATAAGGTCGTTATTTACACGAATGAGGAACGAAGACTTTTGAAAAATCATAACTTTTTATCCGGCACATTGACATACAATTTTTCTTTTGGGAATCAAAAGAACATAAGTTGCTACAGTTTTTAAATAGCACTGGTGATTTTTATTTTTAATAGAATTTTAAAATTTTCTGTAGATTTTGGATGAACTTAATTTTCTTGAAATAATTATAATTTAATGCTCTTAAAACCAGCTAATCAGACTGGATTTTTTTTGTAAGAGAGTACAGTTATTAGGTAAAGATATTCCATAAAAAAATTGCGGAAATTGTCACTGGAAAAATTAAAAAAAAATTAAAAGTTCGTCAAAGCAATGATTTTCCAAAATTTTAAATAAAAAATTTTTTCTCGTAATCGGGTGGGAACCGAATTTTTTCCTTCCGGGTCCTGGTAGGCCCCTAAGTGAACAATCTAAAAAAAATTTTATATCCACCTGGTCTGGCCCACCCTGTATACGAATGTTTATTTATTTATTAGGTTTACCAGCGATTTCACATTGGTTAATATTTTAAAGGTACATGCAAGTTATATATAAAATTCAGATTAAGTAAAATGATTTTAAAGTAAACACGACATGCATAAAAATTCCATACCAAGTATCTGCAAAGACATAACATTATTTGAAATAAGAAATGACATTAAATTTAAATTTTCCACCTACTGAGCCGATTTTGATGAATGTGGTGTCAATCCATTCGTTAGCAGGTCCATAAACTTACTACCGCAAGAGCTTAGGTCCAGTTGACATAGGTTTAGGTAGGTACATTTTACATGAACAAAATTAATATGAAGGATGTTATCATATAAATGCGAAAGTGTGTTAGTTTGTCCTTCAATCACGCCGCAACAGAGCTACGGATCGACGTGATTTTTCGCATGGGTATAGTTTTAGAACTTGACGCAGGCTTCTTTTTATCCCGGAAAATCAAAGAGTTCCCAAGGAATTTTAGAAACTAAATCCATGCGGACGAAGTCGCGGTCATCAGCTAGTATCCAGTAGTCCACAGTCGGTTTCTCGGTTTACAGTTTTTAAACAAGGTATTTTCTTATATCTTATTCCGTCAAGGGTTAAACCAACCTACTAACCAATATTTTTTTTGTTTTAGAGAAAAGAATATGTGAGGTATGCGAAAGTTTTTCCGTTTTCGGAAATGTTGGACTTTAAACTACCCTCGAAATGGTATCGCAGGACTGTAGGTGGCTTAGAAATATTGTTCGGGCTGGCGTTGGCAGTAATACCAAGTCGTAAGTTATTTACCTACTATTATTAATTTTGAGCGCTAAAATCTCAACTGTAGATGACTTGCTTCCACAATCCTACCTTGGCCTTTACTCTCACAGGCGGAGAATTTACATGCTCTTCAAGGCGTGGGAGTGTATATAGGTAATACTTTCACCAAACTGCTACTGAATTTCTTAGCAAAAAACATACATTACAATACCTAACTCGGGTTTGGCCCGTAGCGGAACTCAAACCTATGTTTTTATGCTGTACCTAGGCAATGCCAAACTAAATAGCTGGCCACTTGATCAATCAGGCAGTCAACCTAAAAAAAATAAAAATTCGTCGATATTACTACCAATCTATTTAATTTCATACCTAATTTCCATCTTTTTCATCTCAACCCCTCAGTCTTCACCAGCCCACTTCTGGGCATAGATCTGCTCTCGAGTGGGAAAGCAATTATTTTTAGCGCGGACTGATTTTACAGGGACACCTTTGACAACGTTAAGGAGAAAGCTGTCAGGCTCGCAGGTTGCCTCACGATGTTTTCCTTCACCGTTGAAGAAAATGATAAGTACCTTTTGCTCAAAAGGCAAATAGCTCTCGAGTCTAATGCGTGCCTAGGATCGAACCCCAGACCTCCTGAACAGGAGGCCGTAGTCCTAACCCCTAGGCTGTCGCCACTCAGATATAACCCTCTTAGTAAAACCTAAATGGTAATTTTGTTCGTGTAAAATTTTCATCATCATCATGAGCAACCCAATAAACGTCTCACTACTGAATGCAGGTTTCAGAGAAGGGTTGTAGGCCATAGTCCACCACGATGACCCAATGCGAATTGGTAGACTTAACACACACCTCTAACGTTATGGAGAACTGGCGTGCAGGTTCCTCACGATGTTTTCCTTCACCATTGAAGGATGTGATATTTAATTGCTTAAACGCACATAAATCCGAAAAGTCAGAAGTGCGTGCCCGGGATCGAAGCTGCGACAGGAGACCACAGGCCTAACCACTAGGCTATCACTGCTACTGTAAAAACACGAACAAAATCAATATGACGCATGTTATATTAAATTTCCCGTAGTCGGGTTACAGTTTTTAAACTATTTTCTTGTTTTCTATTACAGACAAGATAAAGAACACAGCAAACGTGGGGCTGGTGTTTCTCATGATCCTTGCTACATATTCTCACGTCATGGTTGGTGATCCTTTCGACCGGTGCGCGCCGGCATTGGTTTTCTTCTTTATGCTCACCGGAAGGCTTGTAGTCTGGTAAGAACTGGAAAATTCGTTATATTTTACTATAGCTTGTAGGAGATGATTGCGTCACCAGTTTAGAGAATCTCCTCACTACTCCGTCTGTAGCGCCGTGTTCTCTATCAAGGTTATAGGGCTTGTTAAAAGAGGTTACTCCGTGACTTTAAATATTTAATCAATTGCACATTAATAATAAAATACAAAATTACTAAACCCTACAGTGGAACAGTGTGACGTGTGCGGCCGGTAAGGAGCAACTGACTCGCAGTCAGCTCAAAACGTTTAGTAAAACTCGGTCGCCAAAATACCCTGTCAGCGCTGCTGCTACATCACACCACCCCAAATTTTTATCTTGGTAAAAATTAACAAACAAAAATCTTAAACTAGGTACACAGTAATAAATTTACTCTAACAATTATACCAACTTTTATTTTTGACAACCCTATTAATGATCCAGATCTGCTTTAGCTAACAACTCTAATGTGACTCGACCCTTATAACGTTATTACATTGTTCGTTTCACTTTCAACGCACGGCACATACCCTATTGCATCACAATACTTTGGCTGACGTCACCACTACCTGGGCGGGAGGCGCCGGGGTTGCTACGGCAGGATTACGCTGCTCTGTCGCTAAGCCCGTGCCGTCCAACTGTCGTCGCACCCAACGTTTCGCATGTTGGTTACACTTGCTTAATAGCCAAACTATTATGATGAGCGTCAGAAGGGTTAGAATCCCAATTGTAATATTCCCGACTATTCGTACGCTGCTTTCCAGCTCTTGATTTTCGGTCGACGCGTTCTGTGCTATGATAACTTGTTCTTCTACTGTAGTCGCTTTGCTCTACTGTTTACGTGGAACGAACAAGATTTTTCTCCCAATAATAAAATTTGCTTCTATCTTCTAATGAAAAATAAAGTTTGCGGATCGGGGTCATTTCGCAATAATTACTAATAAGCTTATTTTGTTACACTTAGTATTCTACCTAAACCTAACTGGCATTTTGCTGACCCGACCACTGCGCGTCGTACGAGTTATAATTGGGGTCGGCAAAATGTCGTCACTGCTAAGTCGACGCGTTTCCTTAACTACTGGTTCACCCGGCGTTTGTCGTGAATTTTTAACATCCAGGACAAACGCTGGTTTTAACCTATCAATGGAGACAAGAGCTTGCCTGTTGGGTAACTGTATTACATACCCTTTGTCCAACCGCTTTATGACGTCATACGGCCCGTCATAAGGGGGTTGCAGACACTTCCTCATTACATCGTTTCTTACAAACACTTTCTCGCAGTCTTTTAAGGCTGGATGAATGAATATAGTCCGGGAGTCTCGTTGGGTATCAGGTTTTGGTCTTAGGCTACTAATTACCTGTTTCAACTGCCTTAGGTATTCCTCGTCGTCCGTTATTCTGCCATCCGATGGTTCGAAGAATTCTCCAGGGAGCCTTAGAGTTCGCCCAAAGGTTAGCTCGGCGGGACTTACCCCTGTGTCGCTACGCGGTGCTGCACGCAGTCCCATCATCACGGTGTGCATTTCATCGACCCATGACCTATTATTCGTTAACCTCGCCATTAAGGCGGCCTTAAAACTACGATGCCAACGTTCTATCGCACCGTTACTTTGCGGATGGTACGGTGTCGTTCTTAACTTATGTACGCCTAGGTATTTCATCAGATGTCTAAAGAGATTACTTTCAAATTGCAAACCGCCATCGGAGCTTAACCTAGCAAATATTCCATATCTGACGATCCATCCCTCGTAGACGTGTTTAGCTACCGTTTTTGCGCAAATATCCTTAATGGGGAATGCTTCCGGCCACCCCGTTTGCCTATCAATCATCGTGAGGCAATATCTATATCCTTCCTCAGAAGTGTTAAAGGGACCGGTAATATCTATATGTACATGACACATCCTATCTACCTTTTCGAATTGTCCTAATGGTGACATAGTGTGTCTGTGAACTTTTGCTCTTTGGCACTCTATGCACGACCTAGCCCAAATACCTATATCCTTATTCATCCCAGGCCAAAAATAATTATTAGATACCATCCTTCGCGTTGTTCTAATGCCTGGGTGGCTAAGATTATGAACTGCCTCGTATGCAGTACGCCTAAACTGCTCCGGTAGGTATGGTCTGGCCTTATCGTCTCGCAAGTTACAAACAATCGACTGAGGTCCGTTAGGCAAATCTATTTTTATTAGTTTCGTATTACCGTTTCCTGCTCCAAGCATTCCAGCGAGCTGTTTATCGTTCGCCTGGGCCCGTGCTACTTCAGCGAAATCGAGTACCGACGGGCACGAAATCGTTTCCACCCGCGATAACGTGTCTGCGGGCGCGTTTTCTTCGCCTTTCAAATAACGAATATCCGTCGTAAACTCACTAATAAATAACAACTGACGGGTTCTCCTCGGCGTTTCTTTGCTACTCCCTAGCTTTTTGAAAGCGAACGTTAACGGTTTATGATCTGTATACAATATCAGATCCCTACCTTCGAACATGTTCCTAAAATATTGCACTGACAAATGAAGCGCAAGAAGCTCCCTATCGTAGGTACTATACTTCTGTTGCGTGTCAGTCAACTTCCTCGAAAAGTAACCTAACGGTACCCATTCGTTGTTCACTTTCTGTTGTAATGTTCCACCGACGCAACTATTTGATGCGTCTGCCATAATCGCAATCGCCTGACCTGAAATCGGATACGCTAACAATGCGGCGTTCTGTAAACCCAACTTACATTGTTCGAACGCTTGAACAGCATTTTCTGTCCACACTATACAACTTTTGTCACGCTTCTTTGCCCCGTGAAGATACTTATTTAATTCTGCCTGATATTGGGCTGCCTGGCGCAAATGACTTCTATAAAAATTTACCATGCCGAGAAATCTACGAAGTTCCTCGACTGTTTTTGGTCTGGGAAAGTCTACAATAGCTTGGACCTTGCTTGGCAGCGGCCTTAAGCCATTGGCTGAAACCTCATGACCCAAAAACTCGACTTTGTCTTGCGAAAACGCACACTTTGCTAAATTAATCGTTAAACCTACTTCCTGTAATCTTTCAAAAACAGCCTCTAAATGTTTTTCGTGCAGAGTTCTATTTTCACTAGCTATTATTATATCGTCTAAATACGAAAAAACGAATTCCGTTTTATACTTCGCGTATTCGGGGTTATTTTGCTGAAAATTTGCCTCTAAATCCTGTAAAACATAATTATTCATAAAACGTTGAAAAGTCTGCGCGGCGTTTCTAAGACCGAAAGATAAACAAGGCCATTCGTATAAACCGAAATTTGTGATAATCGCGGTTTTTTCTACGTCTTCCCTCGCTATCGGAATGTAGTGATTACGCCCTGTTGATATCGATACGGCTAAATACTTTCTTATCCGCTAAAATAAATGTAAAATCTCTTATGTGAGGAATTGGGTATCTATCGGGCTTTGTTATAGCGTTTAGCGCTCTGTAGTCTCCGCACGGCCTTATATTTCCATCTTTTTTAGGTACTACGTGTAGGGGGCTCGCCCACGCGCTCTTCGACGGGCGGCAAATACCCATTTCCTGCATAAGGCGAAATTCTTCTCTTACCTTTTTATATCGGTCTGGTGGTAGTGGCCTTGGGCGCGCATGTACTGGTGGACCTGTAGTCTCGATGTGATGTCTCACGCTGTGACGTGGTGGTTCTTTGAATGTCGCTGGCTTAGTCAATTCAGGGAACCTAATTAGGAGAGAATAACAAGAATGAGACTCGGCTATAGTAAAAATCGACGTATGCACCGAGTTAACTATTGTAGAAACGACGTACAAATTAGTTTCTTGATCTAACAATCGTTTGTTCCTTAAATCTACTAACAAATTATACTTAGACAAAAAATCCGCTCCTAAAATAGGTTGCTTTACATCGGCTATCACAAAGGTCCATTTAAAAGCACGACGCAAGTTTAAATTTAACACTAAAGTTTTGGTACCGTATGTCTGTATTTCACTACCGTTCGCGGCGTAAAGTTTATATTTTTCGTTCACTGCACTGTTACGCACGGATCTATGAGCTTTAGGTAACACTGAAATGTTTGCTCCTGTATCGATCAAATATCGCATACCATTGTCCTTGTCTGTGACGCATAAGCGGTGGTTTCCTAATTCGATGCAGGTACCCACCGGTTCTACCTGCATCTTCTCTAGTTTTCCTGACTCTTCTTCCAGCTGCATGGCTGCTCGCATCGTTTGGCCCTTCCTTTGTACCTATAGTGGTGCACACATAGCCAGTCCGGGCTATCTGGTGTCCGTCTCGACCTGCTGCTGTCTCTCTCTCGGGAACGTGGACGTCCGCGGAACCTTCCGCGACCTCGATTGCCTCGCCAACTTGACCTGGAACGGTCCATCTGGTCTATCCTCGCGCTGAGCTTAGCTATTTCTGCCGCCAACACCGACGTAGTGTTCGACGCTGTGTCTGTTGTCACTACCTCGGCGACAGGTTGCGGCCTCATACTCTCCATAATTTTATCCGCTATTACTGCTAGACGGTCTAAGCTTTTGGCCTCGGTTGCGGCTAGAACTCCTCGGGCAGCTGCTGGTAATAATTTTTGCCATAGAACGCTTAACGTATCGTCACTTATCTTGCCTCTCGCGAGATCCTGCATCCTCCTGAGTAAGTGACTGGGCTTCTGGTCTCCTAGCTCCATCTCTCCTATCAGCTTCTGGATCTGCCTATTTTCGGATTCCTCGTAAATTTCCAGGAGTTTGTCCTTGAGTACCTTGTACTTCCGTTCCTCGGGCGGGTTGACCAGGATGTCTGTCACCTGCTGTATGACCTCTTTGCCTAACTTCGCTACCACCATATTGTACCTGGTGTCATCGCCAAGCTTCTGCGGTGCCAATATGGCCTCCAGCTGAATGAACCAGACCCTGGGCTGGTCTGTCCAGAACTCCGGGATCTTGGATGCTAGCGATATGGATGCTAGTCCCGAATCTTCAAGTTTCACCACGGTCGCTGGTTGCGTCATTTTTTAAAAGTCTTTCGCCGATTTACACTGAATTTAATTAATGTCTTTATCTAACTTAAAACACTGTCCACTTGAGTTGAGTTGCCCTTTTCGTAGAACCGACCGCCTTAAAAACGCAACGACGCAAATTTATTTACACGTGTAACCTTGATAGTCCGACGCGGTGGTCACCAATGTAGGAAATGATTGCGTCACCAGTTTAGAGAATCTCCTCACTACTCCGTCTGTAGCGCCGTGTTCTCTATCAAGGTTATAGGGCTTGTTAAAAGAGGTTACTCCGTGACTTTAAATATTTAATCAATTGCACATTAATAATAAAATACAAAATTACTAAACCCTACAGTGGAACAGTGTGACGTGTGCGGCCGGTAAGGAGCAACTGACTCGCAGTCAGCTCAAAACGTTTAGTAAAACTCGGTCGCCAAAATACCCTGTCAGCGCTGCTGCTACATAGCTTATATTCATTCTACAAAAATCTTTTCGCTATTGTGTACCTAATCATATTTTAATGCAAGCTGCCTACTTCAGATATCAGCGAAAAATAACTACACCCATTTGATCGTATTCCGATCGTGGGCTGCATTGACGTCATGGAGACATGGAACTATTTCTACACTGATCATAGTTTTACGTATCAAATCTTACTTTCATCACACTAATTTATAGTATTTATACTAGTTAGATGGAACATTAAACATTTAGATAGGTATACAAGTTTTGGTTCACGATTGAATTGAAAAACTTCTAATTAATATACTTACCTAATTAGGGTACCTCGGGGTACGTAGATACCTTTGATAATGGAGTCCTTGAAATAAACAGAAAGTAACCAATCGCGCCTTGACCAATTTTTATGAGATGTAAACACGAATATCGAAATAAAATTAGTTCTATCGCATCAGATTGGCTACCAGCCAAAAATTCGGTAGCTATGACGAATATCACTTGTCGCGTAAATAATTGTGCACATACCTACGTAACTATTCTAGTTTGTTATCCCCGGGGAGATTCTGTATTCATTGTGATTTGTAAATAATAATAAAATCTTATAACAAACAACAAATTATTTCGGATTCACTAATTAATTTTGATATAAGTATGTAGGTCATCTAAAAGTCAACTCAAGGATTTAAGCAGTTATTTTTCATTTTCTCCAACATTATTTTGTGTTCTGGATACCTAGGTAGGCTTAATATTATAAATTCGAAATTTTGTGTGTCTGTCTTACCATTCAAAGGCTGAACAGGTCAGCTCAACCGATCATGTAGAAATAAAGAGAGAGTTCGGGATTTTTAAAAACCTTAATCCACGGACATATCAGGCTCTTGTATAGGTTGCTGATATGGGATAGGGCCAAAGTTTAAAACTACTTTCGAAGTAATACCTAGTAGTAGACGTTGTATGGTCACCAAAGTAATTGTATATTTGTATTGTATTCCAAGGTACCAAACTAGTCGCCGTGAAGAACTAGAAAAAACAGCCGCAACACAAAATGGCAACGGACTTAAGAGGGAGTAAAAATGCACGAGTCGTGTTAACTGGCCACCGGTCGCTGTGTTTTTAATGTTAATAGCACAAAACTTGACACGTGGAACAAATTAACATTTAAATAATTTTTGTCAAATATTTCTGTGATTTGCTAGTCATTACAATAAAATCAGAACCATTGTAAAGTTAGTTTTTTTATTTTTTGCACTTTAAACTTGATCACATGCGATTGTCTTTTATTTAACGCTTTAATGAATATGCCATAATATAATTTGTACCCCAAAAGTGATATTAATTTAAGCGATATTAATTAGGTTCGTTTTGTGTGAATGTGATTTGTGAGAATAGAATGTTTTAAAATTATGTAACTATAAGATGTACCTCTTTCTCTGTTGTATCCCTCATTGCTGATGGTCGCAATCCTTTACCATTTTAGAGTTAGAGGTTTTCTTGGAATAATGATGCGGTGGGTACCCAAATCCTTCCGCATTTATGTAACGTATAGTATGTATTGATATAGTATATGATACTTATAATTATAATTATATAGAATATAGGTTCACAAACTGCCACTTTTCAGTAGATTATAAACTATGCTTATTACTATGTATGTATTTTAAGTAAATAGGTATTTATATGACGTATTTTGCTCAAATGTAATGTTGCAAAAACAATAATTGGAAATCCAATATTTATTTCTAATTCTAATGATTTCTAGTTTTTTATCAACACTACATAGTGACAATACCTAAGTCCATAATATTATATTCAGTAGCTCGCCCCCTGCTCGTGCAAATCTCTTTCCTTGTATTTCAGAAATGTCCACATTAACAAATAGCTTTTAACAACAGCACAATACCTACCTAATGAACTATTAGAACCGCAAGTTTTCTAAGTTGGGTTGTAAATGACATGAATTACATACATATTTAGGAATAAATTAGTATAAAACATATTAATGGTTTTATTTAATGTGGTTATAAAATACAAAAATATTTCTACCTACTATAGTCGATGTAAGTGCGTATAATATACTAGACTATAAATTCATGTAGGTACATATAACCAAAACCTAAAGGACAAGTGCCAGTCCCGACTCCCGACAATGAAAAGTAGCAAATTCGTTCATTCGTTCAAGATTGCCGACTATCTATGGGCCTCATATGAAGACTCAGGGTCACTAGGCGAGCAATCTAATATTATATCAAATGAGAATAGAATGAAAGAGATTCTAGATGAATATAATGCATACCTATAGGTGCTGATAACAGTTATCATTAAGGGCCCGTGGTCCCAAATAGATTCTCAACAGAATCTGCTTTCCGAACCGGTGGTAGAGTACCTATTCCCTATTCACCTGCCATAAGAGCCACAAGTTGGCCTACCTGAAATAAATAAATAAATAATTTTGAATTTGTATTCGACATGGCTCATACAGTCGTGGCAATAGGCATGATGACGATTTTGAAAAACTGTTTTTCGGAAGCTAAGTTCGGAAGTAAGTAGGTATGTATTATTTATATCTTATTTCATTGCAATTTTAAGTTTTAAAACGCCAAAATCATACCAAAATACTAGCCGGTGGCATGGCGTCGTTCGTGACGTCCGCGTCACCTCGTTTTTCCCAGGTTTTTCCATATAGATTGTCAATGTTTGATGGTTTGAAAATATATGCGCTGATTGGTGTTCAATCCGGACCGCGGATTGCTGTATTTTATTTTATCAAGATAAATATCAATCTCCCTCAAAAAAAAAAAATATACGTTACGATATATAATACGTTTTTATAATCCATGAATCGTATTTCATTAAATGAGTTCATAATTTCATTGATGTTTGTTTATCGTCACCAAGCCTATTGGCGAGACACAAATCAAACAGCTGATGGAAGTCATCAATACGCTCGAATGGCATTAGAAGACCATCCACTAGGGCCTAGGCGAACCATCGTGTTCTGTGCTGTGGCGATCCTTCAAGGGACCTGTAACCAACAATGGACGTCTGTCTATTCAATGTGGACGGAAATTATTATTTATTTTCAAATAGGTAGGTATATATACTTAATTGCAAAATTAAAATACAAAAACAATTTTATATGATAATATTATTACGATTTATTATTTATAAGTATATATATATATATATTCCTGAAAATACAAATCTTTTTGACCCTGACCATAAAAAAATTTGGTTAAGCGAGTACTTATTACTTATTATCTAAATGAAAATGATTTTATTATAATTTTGAATAGGTACCACTAATGGCCAATATAAAAAGTGGAATGATAGGTAGATTAAAAATTTATTTTGTACAGGAGAATTAGGTACTTCTGTTCCAAAATGTTTCTCTTTTCATTATAATTAATTGAAATAAAATATTTGGTTTAAATACAATATTATTGTCTGTTTGATAAGAATTTTTATACATATAACTTATCATTGTATGGCTGTACATAATATTATTATAAAAACTCAACAGTAATAAAGAAAATACACATTGACTTATAAATACCAATGAAAATAAAAAACAAATTTGTTTTTCATTCATTCAAGGTTGAGATATTCTAACTGTCCAATATGCCCTTCCGAGCGAATTACGTTTTAGAGACACGTATTAGTACGTATTAGATTACATATTAGTACTGCAGACCATACAAATTCAAGTTGGCCGACTATCGACCAACTAAATTGCGTATTTTCACAGCTTAGTTGACCCGTATATTGTGTGCGTAATCCAAAATTTCGATTCTGATACTATCAGTGTCCTTGGACGATTAAGTTGGATAAGGAGTGCGGGCAACCCTAAGTCACTATGCCTATTAGTATACTCTGCGATTTAGTTGCCCAACTTGAAATTGTGAGTACTGGTAGACTAAAATGTTTTGCTTACTATGAGAAACAAGGCCACAATTAATTTAAAATATATCATGGACATAAAGCGAAAGCCACATTACTAGTAAAGCTTAGTTAGCTTAGTTTATGCAACTTCAAGCTTAGTATGAGTATGAGAAGACAATGAGCTAAGCTAAACTAAATTAGTTTAATTTCTGGTACCATACCAGCATACAAAGTGCATAACTTTAATTTAAAATATCTCCGTAACAATTTTATGTGTTGTCACAGTAGAATTATAACCAGTATTGAAACTCCCTACAAACGCTCGAAACTCACACAAACATGCGCATCGACGAGACAATTAGCGGGCCTCGCGGTGCTGTCAGTACTGAGGACCGGTATTTGGTCTCGTCGATGCGCATGTTTGTGTGAGTGAGCCGTTTCGAACGTTTATAGGTAGTTTCAGTACTCTATTGCTATCTTTACTCTGGTGTTGTGAATTTAGAACAAAAGCATTGGAAGGTGACTCCTGGTGATACATATCAAGGCAATTGCACATCAGGCCATTGTGCATTGTCAGGTTTATAATCTTGCTCGGCCTTGAGGATGATTTATATTATAATGTTTCAATAGATCTAAGGTTGCAGTGATCCTCAGAAACCCGCAAATAATAAATAAAAACTTTAGCAAGTACATTATGAGAACTATATAAGTTCATGAACAGTTGTAAGTTTATACCTTTATAGTTAATGAGATGTGTGAAATTAAGAAAAAGTAATGAATACATTCAAGCAGGATCTCTTCCAGTCTGAAGTAGTTCCAAGGCATTTTTCAAGTTAGTTATAGCAGTTTTAGTATCATCAAAGTTAAGCGCACTGCCTGCCCATTTGCAATACTTTTGAGCCTTTTGAATCTGGTCAGGGGTAAGTTTTGCAACACTCATTGAGTTATCCCCATAGGAGGTTGTTGGTGGGGTGGGTTGGGGTTGTTGAGAGGGGTCATAGGGCACGAAGCCTCCAGGGTTAGGTTCCGGCGTGTATGGCACAGGTGGCAACTGAGACGCTGCTCTAATCACCAGATTGGGATCTGGGAGGCTATTGTTAAAGCTGGTTGGAACGGTTGGTGGCGTGGCCGGAGTGACACTGGGGAAGCCAAATGTTTGAGAATCTGTAGATCCAGGCTGATTGAAGCCAAGTGTTTGAGAATCTGAAGAGCCAGGCTGATTGAAGTCAAGTGTTTGAGAATCTGAAGAGCCAGGCTGCGCATTTTCTGTTGTAGCATTATCTTCATCTTCACTTCCTTCAGGATTTTGCATAGGACCTATAATAATGGAGAACTGTCAAAGGGCTGAGAATTATACTATTGACTTTTTACAAATAAAAATAAACATTAAAACTTCTACAATCCTTACTCTCAACTCAAATATGATTGAGCGAAGCAATGGCTGGGTCATGCGTCATGCTCGTGAACGGGTTCCACTGGCGGGAATGGGGCTACTTTATGTCTGCCCATCTTAAGATAGAAGTTAGTCAGTATGCATTTTTGGAACTTTCCTCATTGTGGAAACACTGCATATATAGCATAGTATTTACTGTATTGTAAATTTGTTTTGAAAAGAGCAACTGCCGAGTTTCTTGCTGGTTCTTCTCGGCAGGAAAGGCATTCCGAACCAGTAGTAGATTCATTGACTATTCAAAAGCACTTGTAAAAGTTTATTTGAATAAAAAATATTTCTATTCTATTCTATTCTACTAATATTGTAAATATGAAAGTGTGTATGTTTGTTCTTTTAATCACTCTGTAACAGAGCTACAGGTCGATGAAATTTTTTGCATGGGTATAGTTAAAGACCTGGAGAGTGACATAGGCTATCCCGGAAAATCAAATATACATATAGGATTTAAAACTAAATCCATGCGGACGAAGTCGGACGCATCAGTGCATAAAATTTGAACTTAATAAAGAAATAAATATATCCAACTATATAATAATTATATATTAATTTAAACAATAACGAACTATGTTACTTATACAACAATTACAAAAAATATTAATATTGAAGTCCTAGCATAAGTGGGCAAGAGTATACTGGAATTGGGATCCGCCGCCACCTAGTGGGATAATGCATAGTCAAAGAGAATAAAAAGAGGAGAGGATACAAATAGCTGTACCTGGAACTGGTGTCTCTCCAGTTTTGAGGCAGTTATGTATGTATGCAGCCTTCCATCGGGCATACTTGCGGTTTTGGGTTGCTTCATCCGTCAAGTCTCCAAATGTTGTAAGGACATCATAGATCACCCCCGCTGTATAAAATGCTTTGACTACATTCCTGAAATTAAAAAATTGTTGTTGTAAGAAATTTTTTGTTGAACACAGTGGAAGCATAAATAGAAAGCACAACACCAGTGGTTTCCCAAACTATATCTTGGATCATGATTCGGATTTCGACTGGAGTGAAAAGCATAGAGGCCACAACAGCTTAATTAATTAATTGTTAATTATTTTCATTCTGCAAACTATATTTTGCCAACATACAACTAGCCCCTCAATCTAGTTTTAACTTGTGGCATTATGAATGGTTGTGTTACACTGGCATTTTTATCAAGGCAGCAGGGAGGTAGGTAAAATATCTTAAGTCTGATTTACATAGGTTTAGTTCAAATTCAAATTTATTTATTGCACGTACGCCAACCTGTGGCTCTACCACCGGTAGTCATGACAAGTCATGACTCTACCACCGGTTCGGAAAGCGGATTCTGCTGAGAAGAGCCGGCAAGAAACTCAGCAGTTGCTCTTTTCAAAATAATCATTTTACAATATTATTATGAAGCTATTACATTGTAATAAGATTTTTATACTATCTTGTGGGCAGCTGGATGCCAAGCCGATTTAACCTATGCGACTTTGTTAGAATAAAATATAATATTTCCACAATGTTGTTACTATGTAGTAAAGTTTTTTAGTAGCCCAAGATGCCTAGGCTTCGGTCGTATCGCTTTCTCTGAGAATTTTATTTAAATCAGATTTCTTATTTTAATATCTGATTTCAAAACTATGTTATTATCAAAAATGCAAAAAATAATGCATTTAAATTTTGAATTTCATGTAAAGGAGTGCAGTACCTTGCAGCATCAGAGATATGGTGTTAGGACTTGGAGTTGAATGATGAAGTTGCTACTTTTTAAATCACAGACAGATACTAGGTAAATATATAAAGCCACCTATTTAGCAGTTGAACACATAACTGCTTATCTATTTTCAGTAGGTATTACACACAGAACCATTAACTGATTTTACTTTGCCAAAAATCAGAATTTGTAAGGTTAAAGATGCAGCATTCGCAGGTCGCTTTTCTTACTGTCTAATAATTAATATCATAATAACAATGTCATAATAGCAGCTGGGAAGGCAGTGCATAGCAAATGCTGTGCTTTGTATATATCCCTGGTTTGGTAAATGATAGCAAAATAAGTTTGTTATTTAGGTAATAGGTTAAAACTTACTTTCCATAATTTTGCTCCCTATCTTGTTTGTCAGCAAACAGGAACAGTCTCAGAGCATAGTTTTCTAAGTGTGCCTGAGCAACCACTTCATTGGAGATTGATTCATTGTCTTTGTACATCTTCTTTGCTTCTTCTAGCCAATCCATTATTGCTATAAAGTTCAACAATTTGATAAAAAACAATAATTACTAATTGGGATCGACAGATTTTCTTTAATATGTTTACACAAATCAATTAAATAAATAACAACTCAAAAAACATAAGGAAACTTGCAGGGGCCTTGCTGCCTTATTTTTTACTAGCTGACACCCACAACTTGGTCTTCACGGATTTAATTTTTAAAATCCCTCTAGAACTCTTTGATTTTCCGGGATAAAAAGTAGCCTATGCCACTCTCTAGGTCCTCAACTATATCCATGCCAAAAATCATGTTGATCCGTAGCTCTGTTGTGGCATGATTCAAGGACAAACCAACAAACATACACTCGAATTTATAATATTAGTATGATTAGCTTTGGTCCAAGACTTTGTTTGTGTGGACTGTGGAGTTAGGTTTTAAAAATCCTGTGGAAAACCTTTGTTTTTCCAGGATTGCATATCACTATCTAGGTCCTTGGTCCCTATTCCCTACAATCACAACTGGGTTTATGAAAGAATCTTGACTCTTGAGTAATCAGGAGATACATATATACAATAAATTCTTAGTTTTCTATATTGTATCTTAGATTTACGATGGTTTTCTATAGACAAAAGCAGTAGCATTGAAACTAAACCACGGTAATATTATGTGTACAGTATTCCAACTTCATACAAACCGACGAAGCGCGAGCTATGCCTACGCACCTCGATCTCGGTAAGCGCTCGGTACGCAGACAGTCGCGACTGTGCCGCAGTGACGAACGGACGGTGTTATGTTTTTTAACAATAGCTGCGCAATTTTTTAACTAAAAATAAGTTCAAGTACATATTTAATATGACGAGGAGGATATATTGTGCTGTTTTTGGTTGCATGAATTCGTCAATAACACATCCAGAGATAACTTTTTTAAATTACCTGGAAACTCTGAAAGGTAAGACTCTAAAATAATTTTACTTACTAGTAGGTAGGTACAAAATGTGTGTATTTTTAATGGATAAGGTATTTCCTTTTATCTCCCGAAAAAAAGATGTCTGGATTAATAAATAAAGTGAATAGAGTAAAGGAAAGTGATTGACACGAGTATTTTATTTGTTTATATAAAAAAAAGTATATTTACAATCACAAAACTAAATGGAAACACAAAGTAGGCAAATGTAATTAAAATGCTGGAGGCGGGCAGCCCTATCGCATGTTTACGTACCGCGCGGCTGTAGGCATTTATGTCAAAGATACGGCCGAGTTACAATACTGTACACATAATATTACCGTGACTAAACTGTGCATGGACCTTACTTATCTAATATTGACATTTAGGTTTCTTGCTACACATATTTTTAGGTACCTACGTAATAAGTTGTAAGAATCATACCTACCCATTAATACTTTTGTTTCTTCAGGCGTTTTCTTGTTAGTTAGCTTCAGGCCGACCTGCAAAGCATGAAGTCTGCACCAGTATGCAACTGTAGGATCCCTAGCGTCATGTTCCGCCGCAGTTTTTAAGAAATGTTGAATTGCTTTTAGGCTCGGTGGGCACTCCGGAATGTTCGCAGACATGATTTCTGATGAACTGATGAACCACAATTTCAATAAAGAATCTTTTTTTTTCTCTTCGATTACGGTAATTTCACATTTGTTAAACCATGGGATACGTTTTTTTACAATTTACATCAGTAAATATTATTTGTAAAACTTTGGTATTACTCACTTGACATTGACAAATGACAATGCTTTCCAAGTTAAAAATAAACTACCAAAGAGTATGTACTATGTTAATGTTCCGTTCACAGTTGGTTCACAGCGTGTTCACCACAGAGTAGTAACACTAATCACAGCAGTTATTTTACCATGGAACTAGGAATTACGACTACGATGTATTTTACCTCTTTCTTAAATTATACAAAGTATGTACTCCGTGTTTACCTGTGACACATGGAACTAGGAATTACGACTACGTCTAACTCTGCATCTGCAATCACAGCCTGCGATTGTTTGTCCTTATCCATGACCATGGAACTAGGATCTAGGATTTACGACTTTATCTATATGTTGGCACTACAACATATACTTATATATTGTATATTGTAGGTACTTCCTGTAGTAGGGGAGCCATGGAACTAGGAATTATGATTACGTCGCCGAAGAGGGATTTTAGGATTTACTCGCGAGTCGCGGCAGATGAACATTGGGGGTATACTTTGTGTGAAGTGATTGAATCGGTCACGAATCGGTTTTAAGTAGGTCCAAAAATTATGACATCAGATGTGATGTTAACTATTATGCTGGAACCACATCTGTGCGCATCGATTCGCATTTTGTCCATACAAAACTGTAATTTTTCAGTCGTGTACTCATCGAAAAGCCGAATGATGCGTACACGACTCTATGAAAAAATACAGTTTTAAATGGACAAAATGCGAATCGATGCGCACAGATGTGGTTTCGGCCATATAGAGGTCTCTTTGGGTCTGTTTCGCGCTTTAACTCCGTGGACTGGACTGTGTCTCATCTATGGTGTTTTCAATGAGTTTTTGAGTCAATTTTGAGTAGGGTTGATAAAAAACTCACATAAAACTGAGTTATTCATTTCACAAAATATAAAGTATCACTAAAATAAGAGTTCTGGGAATACCAACTGTAGAGTTTGTGACTTGTGTACATCTACACTTACATTAAGATTTACAAAATGCCATCCAAGCAAAGGAAAATTGCTATGATGGGCTACAGATCTGTTGGTAATGTAAAAGTTTCCAAATCATGCTACAAATACATTACCTACAAAATGCATTTTATTGTGACGTTATTATTTTCAGGCAAATCATCTCTGATAATACAGTTCGTAGAAGGGCATTTCGTCGATTCGTATGACCCGACAATAGAAAATAGTCAGTATAAACACAATAACTACAATATTTTTTTATCATTGTTGAATCGTATTTCAGTTTAAAAATATCATTTTGTTTCCTTTCAGCATTTACAAAGTTCATTAGGCTTAATTCAACAGAGTATGAAGTCAAGTTGGTGGACACAGCAGGTCAAGATGAATACAGCATCTTCCCACTTCAGTACAGTATGGACTTTCATGGCTATGTATTAGTGTACTCTATTACTTCAAGTAAAAGTTTCCAAATTGTGCAAATAATATATGATAAACTCTTGGATATGGTTGGCAAAATACAGTAAGTATTCCTTCCTCTTCCACTATAATCAAAAGGAGTATATTAAGATCATCAAATCAATGTCTGTAAGGCAATAATTACAGGTAAGACAATGATTAAAAATCGTATGATCTATTGTGTGATAATTGATAGGCCTGAAGTGACACTTTAAAACAAAAATATTTTGTTGGTATAATATTTTATTTATTTCCAAAAATGTACAAACATTTGTATAGTATAGTACTATATAGCTCACTATATACTTCACCTTATATACTGTTTGTATGAAATTGTGAAATAATCGGGTAAATATGACCTACTTGTTAATTATTTCTAGCTTCTATTGTATTTTACACAGATTATCAGAGCTTCATTGGTGTGATTAAAATTTTATACATTTGATCATTTTAGTGTACCTATTGTGCTAGTGGGTAACAAAACAGATCTACACTTAGAGAGAAAAATAAGTACTGAGGAAGGGAAAAGATTGGCAGAAAAGTGGAATGCTGCTTTTGTGGAAACTAGTGCAAAACGAAATGAGGTATTGTATTAAACTTGCTTTGTCACAAAAAACATATAAGAATTAATATTCACTCTTGGACAAAATATAATAGGTATACCTCACATACAGCTCGACTTTTAAGAGCAAAGGGGAAAAATATTGAAGTATAAATTTTTTTCCCAATTTTGTCATTGGGTCATTGTAAATTTTTTAAAATGAAAAGCAGCCATTTTCCTGAGGATGAAAACAATTTGAGGAAAGAGTTGATTTCGAAATTGATTTGAAATAGGCTGTATATGATTTCATCAAGTAAAATGGTTCTGGTTTTTACAACTTTTACCAAATGAAAAATTTATGAAATGACTGCAAATAATTTGCATACTACAGCATCAAAATCTGGTTTTAGAGAAACAGTCAATGCAATTTTCAATCAATATGTCTGAATAAATTACAATGTTTTCATAAAGTAAATAAATCATCACACAATTTGAAGATCGGTTTGCTTGACCCTCAACGTAAAATAATGATTTTTTGTCCAGAAGAAAAGTCTTTGAAGAAACCCATTCATCTTTGCAAGGCCCACTGCAACAAATTTTACTATGATTATTATTTATTAGTCATGTACCTACTTGATTTTTCATCTTCAAAATATTAAGCTTGTGCTAGTCATAGGAAGGATTCTTCCATCCTTACTCCTAGCACATGATAAGATTTGAACCTTATGAATTTCAGTCTGCACTCAGTCTGCACTATACTAGTTCAATAGTTGTGGCATTTTTACCCAACTATGGTGAAGCAAAAGAAGGGTTGAAGTTGAGGGAAAGCTGATTTTGATGAATGAGGTGTCAATTATAATGGTCCAAGTGACAAAGGCTATATTTTTGATGAACAAAGTTAACATAGAATAGAATAGAAATGTTTTTTATTCAAATAAACTTTTTTATAAGTGCTTTTGAATCGTCGATGAGTCTACCACTGGTTCGGAATGCAATAGCGGATCTTATAACCACAAAAGTGAGGGGTAGTCTCTGAAAATTTTTTGCTATTGTATCAAGTATTGTGTCAAATGAAAGAAGAGAAAATTCAGAGTTCATAAAATAATATATAAATATAGTAGAATATTAAAATAGAGCAAGAGACAGAAAAACAATTTTACTATAATATTTAACAATTTTACTATTCAGCTTTATCAATACTACTAGAGCCATCTGTTGGCAGTTTTTCTCACCACAAGACCTAAGAATAATTACGAACAGAATCAATATTATAACAGATTTTACATCTAGTTTTCTATACTCGGGTAACAGTTTTTAAACTTTTATACTTATTAAAATCAAAATATTCTGCAAATTTTCAGTCTGTCACGGACATGTTTCATGCAATGCTATCAGAAATAGAGAGATCAGATGGACATATGCCTGAAAAGAATGGATGTGTTATTTCTTAATGAAAACCAGAGGGGACAATGTAAGCACCATATTATGCATACAATAATAATTATTTATTAATACTTTGTGCACAGCTATGCATAAAATGAATGTGGGTAACTTTAAGAGTTAATATTTTCAGTGGGGAATGAAAAGGGATTTTGCAGATCAGCTATGCTAGTTGGCTGTTCGATAATACACATAAAATTCGCCCAATTCTACTTGGAATTGTATTTTATGTCCAAAGACTTTACAAAGTTACCCATATTCACTGTATCAATTTTGTAATATTTAACAACTTCGTAAAGTTGCTTAGTTAATAGTTCCAAAAATTACGTCAATATTAATAGTGTTGCCAGTTATATAAATAAAAGTATGCTTCTTTGAGTTTACTTTGGTATAAAGTTAGATAATTTTTAGGTATCTTTTTCTTTAGAACAAATAATTCAGCTGTTCTTAAAAAGCAACAATACATGTAATAGTATGAAATTCTGTGATAATTGATAAATCTAACTTAATTATCTTAATTCTAATACCAGACTTGCCCAAGTTTGGTATTATTCACATGTTTTGCCCAAAGATTTATGCAGGATGAATCGATAAAGCCTAATTAAAATCGGCCAAGTGCGAGTCGGGATTCGCTCTTTTAGGGTTCCGTACATATGAACAAATCATTTCATCATCATTTTAAAACTAGATACATATTTAGATATCTTAGTTCTTAGAAAGGACTTAATTAGCATATGGGGAAAAAATGGTCACAACTTACAAACCGCATTATAAATCGGTGTTTTCAGTATTTGTTGATTAAATACACTATATAGTACATATAGTAATACACAGTACAGTACATATAATATTATACCAAAATTTCAAATTCCTAACTAGTTTAGTTTTTGAGATAGACCCCCTAACAAAATTGGTCTAAAACCGACAATTTTGACGGCCCTACATTTCTTCATTTTTGTAGCTAAAATATAAAAAATATATATTTGAATTCCACTGAGCTCTAGACAATGACATCCCACATGCCAGGGTAAAAAATAGTTATTTGTGTTATATGGGGCCAAAGGAATTTTTTGTTCCCCGAGGGCGTTATTTTGAATTCAGAGCGAAGTGAAGGATTCTATAGTAGACTCCCGAGCGTAGCGAGGGATTCTAAAGTAGAATCCTGAGCGTAGCGAGGAATTCAATATACACCGCCCGAGACCAAAAAATATTGGCCCCGAATGACACACACTGTTTTTCATCATTACCTATGAGAAAAAGCTAGGAGTATCAACTTACTATGTATAGACATTACCAATACGCATATTGAAAGTTTAAATCAAACACAAATAAATTTTTATGAAATAATTAAACATTAATATTTATGTTGGAAATATGGGCGTATATATCTAATCGACAAATTTGATCACGTGACTTATCGAAGACAACAGCTTCTCAAACATTTTTGAATTCTCTCTTCTGATTGGTCTGCGTTAGTGCTTTAGTATTCTAAAGCACTAACGCGGACCAATCAGAAGAGAGAAATGAAAAGTCCCATGGGGTTAAATTAAATTTTGCTCCCGCTTTCCTCTGAAGCCAATATTCGTTTTTCGAATAGGTATGATGAAAATAAAATTTTATTTAGACTCCTTTTCCATGTATGGGAGCCCCCTTTATTTTTTAATTTTATTTTATTTTTATTATTTGTTGTTATAGCGGCAATAGAAATACACAATATGTGAAAATTTCAACTGTATCTATTACGGTTTATGAGATACAGCCCGCTGACAGACGGACGGACGGACGGACAGCGGAGGCTTAGTAATAGGGTCCCGTCGGCACCCTTTGCGTACGGAACCCTAAAAATGATACTTGGTAAACATCTGGCAATATTTCTTTACATTTGTATAATATTATATTATGATTAATTTCTATATATTTAATTAGAATAACATTGGATTCAAAACCAATAGTTATGAACGGAGAAGATTTATGGCGTTGATTGTATATTATTATTGATTTATATACGAATAAATTATAAGTAGATCTAAGTCAAAACTAATAACAGTCAAAAAATGTAATTTCAAGTCAAAATAAGTCAAATTTCAGAATCCAACTTGTGAATAATGATGGTTGTTGGTCGCGTATGTCCAGCGTGTGCGCGTGCGTTTGTGCGTGTCAATTTTCTAGACCAAAGCGGGATTCCACCAGAATTATGTGCAGCACATTTGTTGACATTTTGCGACAAACTCCAACAGTGCGCGTACATTAGCTGCAGATCAGAAGTCTGTTTCCACCAGCAAAGCTGTGCGCATCTTTTGTAAGCGTACAGTGCAGCACATTTGTAGACGAACTTGTGCAGTGTTTACCTCCAGAGCAGTCTGCGTTCAGTCGTTCGTTATAGCTTAGATGGGCAGGAAACGTATTGCTTTCAAACAAGTCAACCGTTTTGAGTGGAGGATTTCCAAAAACTGTAAAATATATTATACTTCTTTGTTTTAATTGAAAGCCAAAATACAAAGTTTCATGGATATAACTTGAAAAAATAACGGACTTTCATACAAACATTCATCCTCTTTGGGGGTAGAATTTTCAAAACTATGAAGCACGTACTTACTTCTTTATTTTTAAACGAAAGCGAAAATATCAAGTTTCATGGATATAACTTGAAAAATGACGGAATTTCAGACATAAATTCTACGGTTTTAACAATCGTCCAATCCATAATGAAATAAAGTAGGTAATTACGTAAAATATTTAAGTTTTTAAAAGAAAAAAATTCACGAACACATAATTAATGTTTTCGCTCCGGCAGCGGAAGCAAGACTGAGTGCGCGAACATAGTGTGCGTGTGCGCCGTTGCGAGTCCACCGCAGAACGCGTGCGTGAACACGAGTTCGCGGTTGTGCGCGAACATCACGATTCACGACCAAGTGCGCACACATTTTGTTAATGTTTACTTGTGTGAGTCCACCAAGAAAAACATTTGTGCCGCACCTGTGCAGCTCAGTGCCGAACACTGGTGGAATAGCGCCTTCGTCGCATTGAGGTACATTTAGGTACTTATTACAATTTTAAAAGATTGAGAGAGGTTTTTTAGAGATAAATTTAATAATAATTTTTGATTGTTGTTAATGATTTGGCTTATATTTTAATTCATCAAAAAAAATTGTGATAACTACTTCATCACTTTTGTGTTTTTAAGGATAATTCTTCTCTCTTTACTGTTGCGATTTATTTGCTTAAGACTATGATAGAAAAATAATGTGTTGATGTCTGGATTTTAATGTATCATTCTAGACCTTTTGTTCAAAAACTGTAATTAGTTAAAACCTTTACATAAAATATGATATGCCCTATTGACAATTATGTTTATGTACTCTTTGTATAATAATTTATGAATACTTAATGGCAACATAAGAGTTACGCATAGGTTAGTATCTATGTATTCTACTGACGTATTTATTAATCATCATAACACTTGTGCGTGTGCTGCAGGCAGCACGCTTTTTTTTACGACCGACTAGACGTGGCATAAGGCGTACAGTCCAAAAATAGAATAGCAAGCATGAAATACCTCCATAGCCCGCTACCATTTTAGACTGCATCGTCACATCGTCCCATCAGGTAGGATCATAGTCATGGGCTATCTTGTCATGAAAATTTACAAGTCTCGAAAGGTCCTTTGCAATTTCAAATCAAAACTCGCGCGACAATCCGCTACGCATCGCGCTAGTAGGTTAGGGAGCACTTAAATAATTCAGAGCTTCAATGGTTATAGACTTAATATTGACAAAATCCCTTCCGGCCCAGAATGACATACCAGACATCTATATATATAAAAGAAAGTGGTGTTAGTAACACTATTTATAACTCAAGAACGGATGGACCGATTTGGCTGAAAATTGGTGGAGAGGTAGCTTAGAATCAGGAGACGGACATAGGATACTTTTTATCCCGTTCGACCGCGTTTCCGTCAAGTCACTATAAAACGTGGTATAACAAAAAAGCATCTGACATGGAATAACAAAACGCAAATGACAGTGGAATAACAAAACGTAAATGACAGCTAAACGTAATTTTGTCTTTGGTTAAGTATGGTAAAAAATTTGACAAATATAAAAAGTGTTATTAGTGTTCGTGGTCTATGAGTGTTATAATAAAGCATTACTGATATTATAAATGCGAAAGTGTGTTTGTTTGTTGGTTTGTCCTTCAATCACGTCGCAACAGAACAGCGGATTGATGCGATTTTTTGCATGGGTATAGTACCTAATGGATGTAGTAGTGGTTCCTCAGACCGGGAGAGCTACTTTATCTCGGATAATGAAAGAGTTCCCGCGGGATTTTTAAAAACTAAATCCATGCGGACGAAGTCGCGGGCATCAGCTAGTTGTTTATAATAAAAATGGCGAGCGGCGCCCCTAATGTCGATTTACGTAATTAATGATAAGAAAGTAGGTTACTGGTTGTCGGGTCGTTAGGTCAGGATGGTGAATTGCACTTTTCGAATAGATTTTTGTTTTTTCAGGTATTTTACACTAGCGGCACGCTATGATGGCCGGTTTGACACATTACAATAGTGATGTGGAATGTCAATTTATTCTCGAACAAAAAACAATTAAGTTTTGTTTTTGTACCTGATTAAATAGGTTTAATAAAACAAAAATGTATATGTTTATTTAATTTATTTGAACGAACTGAATATTTGAATGAAAATGAATATACATACTTTATATGCACACAAGAAACATATGAATACAAAAGATACCAAAAAAGGTGCCACAAAAGGCCATAATTAATCAGATTCGTCCATACTACTATTTTCACTGTCGTCACTGCTATCATCACCTACATTAATAATTATATGTTCGTTTTCTATAATATTATCTATTTTCACATCTCTTTCATAATCTTCCCTTATTAATTTAACAGTTCTATTCACAACCTTTTCCCAGTCTCCTTTAGTCACATGTTCACAAGCTTCTTCTAATAATTTTAGCATTTTTTTTGTGGTAAATGGGGGTTCTGTATTGTGTCTTGCAGCATATCCCTTAATTTGAGCCCACACCAACTCAATCGCATTATACTCACAATGGTAAGGCGGTAACCGTATAACTCTGTGCCCATGTTCTAATGCTATTTCGTCAATGACGTATCGGATCTTGGTTGGTTTGTTTTCTTTTAAAAGACGTACTAATTCCGCTTTTAACATATTCATGTTTGCATCTACGCCATTTTTACGAAGCCATGCGACGATATCAGCTTTCTTTTGGGATTGGGCAGGTGGCTTGTCAATTTGCATCGAGTGGTATGGGGCGTTGTCCATAATTATAATAGATGGTTCAGGGAGGCTACACAACATTGAGGTAAACCATTCAGTAAACTTTTCTCCATTCATGTCTTCATGATAGTCTCCAGTGGTTTTTGACGCAAAAGCCATGAGAGAACCTTCGACAAACCCGTTGATGGTTCCGGCGTGACAAATTATAAGTCGCGATCCTTTTCCTACAGGAACTTTGGAAGTAGATGCTGCTGTGTCATCGTTCCAAGAACGGCCTACAGTATGGTTAGCATTAAGCCATGTTTCATCCAAGAACACAACATTTTGCCAATTTTTGATTTCTTTCACTTGCCGTAAAAAAGTATACCTTGCCATCGCTATATCAAATCTTTCCATCAATATTTTGTGTTTGTTACATTTTTTGTATCGAAATCCAATGGTCTTCAAAATCTTCGTTAAAGAACTTTCCCCACCGAAGAATAATCCAGCTTCCTTCAGTGAATGCACCAACTTTTTTCTTGTTGGATACTCCTTCTGTAAATAGTAGCCGTAAACATGTCTTCGGATAGCATCGGCATCAAAGCTATCGATGCCTACGACTGGTTTTGCTCGTTTTCTCTTTTTTGGTGTGTGAAGTTTATTTTCTTCTGTGCCAGTCTCGCCATATTTTTTTTTAGTTATCCGTCTAACAGTTCGTTGTCCAATATTAAGCGCATCAGCTACGCGTTCAACCACTGACGTTATAGGTAAAATTGGCCCTCCATTTTGAGCTTCACGATCGAAATAGTTACGAAGGCGTATTACGAACTCACGTGTCTGACTATTTAGAACAGTTCTCTGCGTACGTTCGGTCATATCGACGAAATCCACAACAAAGGGCTTGAACAGAGTCCAAATTAACGAGCAAGGGTCAACAGTAATGCAGTATCAATATTTGAAATCCAAAGCCAGGTCAAAACTATATCACAATCGCATTGCACTGACAGTTTATACTTTTCGAAGCAACGTCAATTCGAAACTGCTTTGTTTTGCATTGAGCATTGACGCGAGTTTGCCGGAGTAGTTGTGCTAGCCAGCGATCCTATGTGACGATCGTATTAGATTCCATTTTTAAAAATTTTCAATTTAGAAAACCAAATGCCGAGTTGTGGTATATATCATATAAAAATAAAAATTTTACCTTTTGTATGAAACAGCTGATATTTTTTTGCGATTTCAGAGGTTTGTCCACATAGTGAAAATTGTTCATATTCACAAGTACATTCACCCCTTAAATGGTGCAAACTGATTTTTCTACACTTGTATACATTTTAGAAATCAATTTAATAAATAAATTTTGAGTCCTAAACCTAAAACTACATTCGATAAAATTTATGAATCTCTGCACATCACTATCGTCAATAAAGTAATACAATTATTTCCTTCAAAGTCGTTATCAATTAATACGGAACTTCATGAGCGGACAAACGTCAAACCGGCCATCATAGCGTGCCGCTAGTGTACGTATATCATAATACCATACTCACTTGTAATTATTGGTAAGTTTCTGACACCATGACCCGTTGAATCATTCTGATTTTAAAAATGTATATATTAAAGTAAATCAGTGGTTCTTTATCAGAATTTTTTATTATTATTATTAGTGTATTTATTACACTATTTATTATGATATGTGCAGTGCTAGTTTGGTGATAAGCCGATTGTAAGCACAAGCCGCGAGTGATAGCTTATAGTTGCACCATGATTAGCTTGGCAAAAAAGAGTAGAAACGGAACTATATTTTTTTCTTTCCTGGCAACACACAGTATTGCGCCATTCATTGTTTTGGAAAAGTTCGGAATTCATAATTATTATTAATTCTGTGTTAAATTGTACGAAATACTTGAAAATTAATCGATTATTGGAACGTAGTTCCTTATCGCGCGGTGCGGAAGGGGGCTAGACGGATCGACACTTTTTTGAAACCGACAGTTTTTTGAATGTGAATTTGGCATTGTGTTCGGTATTTTCGCGGTACAATATTGGGTCTCGGTAGCCTTGTGGCTTCTGCAGTCGCCTACCAGTTAAAAGTCGAGTGTTCGAATCCCAGCTCGACAGACTGAATTTTCAATTTTATTTTAAATAATTTCTACATGTGGAATTTTTCCCTAATTTTTTATAACTTATTTAAGTAAACTAATGAGGCGATAACTAGCAGGGAGGATTTTAGGTTTTCCCGGCTTCGGGATACCTGTAACCGTTGCTTCCTTCCACCTCTCTAGAAGGAGCATCCCATCATAAGGGTGTTAAAAATAATAGCCAGGAGGTTGCCCCGAACAAATGGCTCGCGAACGAACGTTCGCTCCATCCCCATCTCTCCTGACTCATAAAGTGGTTTGGTGTTGCTCGTGCACGCGTTCGTAATTCATCCACACCGACAGGTATGTCTATTAATTCAGTGAAATAAATGTTAATAATAATATTTGATGAAATATTAAATAGTAATAAGTTATTGATAACTAGCAATATTTATTAAAAGTTTTTAATTTGTTATTTACTATTGTGTTTGTTTGTTTGCTACTCAGATAAATCTTTTAGCACTATAAGGATAATATTAAAAGGATTACCTACATAATAATTGTGTATAAGAGATGTTCTTATTCAGAAATTGAAGTTGATAATATGGGAAGCTCAACTCAAGCCATAGATATCGATTTTCCGGAAATAATAGAAATAGAATATTTGGATGACGATATTTTGGGCGAGTGATATTCATTGTATTATGTAAATCAAATAAAATATTATAATGAAACTTACTACCTTAACTGCATTTTAATCAATAACCCCGTGCGCAATTAGTTATAATATAGAAGTGTGATGCCAACCACATAAAGATTTAATTTAGTAGTAATATAGTTTAAATTTTACCTTCTTTTATAAATTATTTACTTGCTATTTGGGTTTAACTTAGGTAATATTATTTTAAGTAAATTGTATCTAAAGAAATAAATAATAAGAAATTTTGAATCAATGCACTACTTCGATTTCAGTAAAAGTAAAAGTATCAAAACTAATTTGTCGTACTATTTGGGCTAGTTCGTGTTGCTAGATTCAAGAAAATTTTGCGACAGTGGCGCCCCTATTAATTTCTACTCTTTTTGCCAAGCTATAGTAATATTACTAATTAAGTATCTACTTAATGTATTTTCAAGTCTGTAATTTGGGTAAAACTTAACTTTATTTTTGTTGTGTCCCTATGAATTATGATAATGTAAAAAAATATGTAAAAACTTTATGTGTAAATGTAATAAAAAATATATTTGTTAGTTTACACGGTCGGCATTTAGAACAAGTAATAGGGTTTACTTTTGTTATACTTTGGTAAGTGTAACATATTCAGTATAATATTATGTTGATAATACTGTGTTTAGTACAAAGATAAAATGTTGGTACAATAGGTCAGACATAAGTACATTGGATAATAAGTAGGTATGATATTTAATTATCTAACTGTAAAATGTAAAATAATAATAATGTCCTCCCGACCGAATCCGATAACGGCGGCCAACCTCCATAGAGATCAGCCATCTGCGCGGGAGATATTATAGTGCACAAGTCTGTGCGCCAACACAGGTGCACTCTCTATTCCCGCACTCTCATAGTCCGATGGGACGGAAATCCGACACGACCGGAGAGAGATCAGGCGCAGGACCGAGGGCTTTGCGTGCTCTCCGAGGCACGGGGGTGACTGACCGCCAACTTCCTAACTCCGGGCTAGGTAGTACTGAGAATTTCTTTGGCAGAAAAACCCAATACATTTTTCTTTTAACGGCCCGACCCGGGAATCGAACCCGGGACCTCGTCATCCACAGTCGAACAAGCTAACCACTAAAGTATACCAATGAGGCAGTTAACGAGGTATTACCAATATTGCAGGATTCAGTTTAATTATTTCCAAAATTGATAATACAATGTTGTACCTACACAGTCTCTTAAACTAAATGGGGGAAAAAACAGAGGGCGCTGGGTGTTAATAAATAAATAAAATTATGGGACGTATTCGCGAGGTTTTTTTATCTATTCTGTGTGTATTGTTGTACGATGTATTCGACCGAGCATGTCGCACAGTTGAAAGAGGATTAAAATAAAACAGGCCAAGTGCGTGTCGGGCCACGCGCAGTGTAGGGTTCCGTAGTTGAAATTCTCAAATATTATTGCTGACCCAGGATAGTGCTTTTATTTTATTTATGAATATTGAATATATATTGAGTTCCATGGTTTAAATACTATAATATACTACAAAATATGCAACTTACACTACGTGTAATACCTAACTTAGAAAAAACAGATATAACTCCTTTACTAATGAACCCTACTTAGCCGTGATAGTTTTCCTTTAAAATTCATTATATACACCACTGCTGTGAATTTTTTCTTGTATCCTATATACAACCATTTAGCTGGCAGAGGGGGGGGACACTGGACTCTAATAAAATTTAGCACTTTAAAATATCATATTTCACAAACGGATCCTTAAATTGAAAAATGGTGTTCCCACACCCACAATATTTTGGAAAGACCTATTCAACGACACCCCACACTATGGGATAGACGAGAAAAAAAAATTCATCCCCACTTTACATGTAGGGGAGGTACCCTAAAAAAAATTATTTTTCAAAATTTTATTTCACAACTTTGTCGGCGTGATTGATATTTATACCCTTGTCAAATTACAGATTTCTAGTACCAATAGTCTCTGAGCTAAACCGCGGACAGACAGACAGACAGACGGACGGACATGGCGAAACTATAAGGGTTCCTTGTTTACTACGGAACCCTAAAAAGAAAAACCTCGCACTAAGGAAAGAAAACGGAACTAGTCGAAATTACCCTTAATAATAACATTTTTATCAAGTTTTTGCTGTATTTTGGACAATAATAAGCTTATTAAATTGTCAAATAAACTTTATTTCGTTTCTTTAGCTAGCTTTATAATAGCTAGATAAACAAGATACTAGGTTTATTGGTTACAAAAAGGTTATTTTTAGTGAAAACATTTTTTCTTCAGGTTTGAAGCTGATAGAAATCTCCACTTCAATAGTAATTAATAGTCTTGAAAAATTTAATAAGATGGTATTGCCGACTAGATTGCCAAAGGAGGGAATGTCTCTCTAACAAAAGAATTATTTAAAATTGAATATTATGTACTTCGGAATTTTTAAACACTCATTTCTTAACATCGACGGCTACATAAGTACCCATATATTTCTATTCCGAGAAGAAAATCACAAATTAATAAACAATTTCTACAGAGATGTTTGTAACTTATGGCGCCCTCTAGGTGAAACTAATTGACAGTAGGCTTCCCCATTGACAGGATAATCTAGAGCAATTCCTTTCAAAATGCTCCGAGCAAATAAGGATAGCAATATAAAAATATCTATGTATAATAAATCATAGATGTAGACCTGCCCACTTAGTTTAGTTTATAGAGCGTGTACACAGTACAACAGAATTAGCCACATTTTCTAACAAGAAACATTGTGATGTGTGATAATTCTTGATCGAACTTTAAGCAGTTTTATGTCATAAAACATCTAAATATTGCGATTTTTAAGAGAAGGTTGTCAATTTGGCACTGCGCACACGTAGGTAGTTGTCTGTTGCGGTAATCGGCAACTCGCAACTAGCTGTTCTTACGATTGTTATATTATATTTTTTAGGAACTGCGCAGACGCGGCTACTCTTGCTAGTTGCTAGTTTTGGCAATCGCAACTGTTATAGAAACTTTTAAAAGTTGAAAGTTTCGGCAGTTGGCAGTTGCTCCGTGTGTGCGCCTTACCGTCTTATAATGTCTTGATCAGTTAATACAATATATATTAATGTATTGTAATTTAAAAGTAAGTTATATATAACTTATCTACGGTTAAATTTCTATGAGTTATATTTTATAGTAGTGTAGTAGTCGTGTAGCTCTCCCAAGTCTCATCAGTGATCCATTTTTAAGTCGGGTTGTCCGAACTCTCGTAGGAATCGTAGGTAGCATGACGGACCTACTAGGTAGGTATGCCAATAAAGTCTGAATAATAAAATACTTCTATGGGTAAGGGAAAGGGCAAGACTGGCTACTTAGCGGCAGCGATCGGCGTAGCTATGGCTTTTAGCGTTTTTGCGACTGCATCGTGTATCAGCGATTTTTGATCGCAAAATCGTGCGAATTTGCGTTTCTTCTTTTTACGGTAGCTGATTTCTGCGTTTTTTTAAGATCCGATCCAAGAAATTATTTTGCTCCGTATATTTTGCTGTGTGTAAACTTGTAGTCGAAATGCAGACCCTTATATAAAAACTTATAGATATTAACTTTGAACATAATTATTTTACTACATAATAGATAGGTAAGTGTACACGAGAGCAGTTAGAACTGTAAACTTTGCACAATACTTTATTGAAGGTTTTCAAGAGGAAAGATAATATTACAAAAGCAGATTGATTGTACGAGTACCTTATGTATTAGTTATGTGAATACATATAAAGCTAATTTTTGATAAAACTGTTAATATTGATCTTTAAAATAATAAGCTCAGTCAATAGTTTTAATCGTTACAATAATACCAACATTAGGGGCAATTTAGGGTATAGCAACTTAGCTACAAGCGGATATGTATTTTATTGTTTAAATGTCCACCGAGGTTGATATTTGTGGTTTAGGTTTTTTATTTATTATTGTTGATTAAAGCAGGTACATACGTTAGGGATGTCGCGCACTATGTGGCTACAACCACAGCTGTCATAGCCGCAGCCAGCGTTTAGACTATCGTATAATAAAAAATATTGAAGCAGTGATAGCCTAGTGGTTACGACTGTGGTCTCCTATTCGGGGGGTCGCAGGTTCGATCCCGGGTCGATGGGATGGCTGGGATCGAAAAAAATTAAATATCACATGCTTTAACGGTGAAGGAAAACATAGTGAGGAAACTTGCACACCTGAGTTCTCCATAATGTTCTCGAAGGTGTGTGAAGTCCGCCAATTTGCATTGGGCCAGCGTGGTGGACTATGGCCTATAACCCTTCTCTGAGGGGAGACCTCTCTCAGTAGTGAGCCGATGATAGGTTGATAATGATGATGATGATGATGAAAAAATATTGCTTTTGATAAAGGCACTGAAACAGATAAGGGATATTACAATGGCCGACACCATTATGGCATGACAGTTTGTACCTAAATGTATAATGTGTAAATGTTTGGAATGGAATCTAATTTTTAGTCAGCAGTAGCGTAGAATACAAAATCGCTTCATAAAATTCTAAAAATTATCATATTTTGTCGTTTATATCGAGTAAATTTGTATATAATGCAATGCAAACGCTGCTTATATTACTTACATATTCATCTATTTCTTACAATAGTAGGTACTTACTAATACATATATGTAATTGTGATCATGTAACATGATCATTGATGAAAATTTATTGCAACTTAGATATTGTTTACAAGAGAACTAGCACCATTGAATTGTGTATAGATTGAGCTTATAATCCTACTGGTCCATAGCTAAAGCTGAGCCAGTCTTCAGTTATCAATTAATCATTATCTGGATATACTGTATAGTTACATTAAAATGCCGCGGTGGAATTTAAAAAGAACTCTATTTGTTGTACATAAACTAGTATTACGAAGTTAAATTAAACTGCTAAAAATCAATTTTATTTATCTTTTTTTATTTACTTACCTAATGTCCGCAAGGCGTGGCGTGGATGGCAATTTAAACAGTACAAAGAAAATGTGTGTGGAACGCGTGGTGCCTCAAACCTCAACCTACTAAGCCGCAATAGCCCGACGGTTAAAGGTGAAAATTGTAACTGAAAGGTCGCAGCTTCGATCCCCACTCGTTGCACTGTCGTGCACTACTACCCATTCCTAAAATCCTAACACTAGTAGTCCGCTTATTTCGAGGGGAGAGGAGAATATTAGTCAAGTTCAGCTTGGCGAATAATCTATATAAATAAAAATGAATGTTGGTAAGCGCATAACTGAAGAATGGATGGACCAATTCGGTTAATTTATTTTTTTGTATGTTCCTTAAGGTCTACGGAGGGTTTAAAAAAAAAGAAAAAAAAAATTATAGGTGAGTTGGCGGTACGAAGTTCGCCGTGTCAGCTAGTAATCATTAAAAAAAAGTTTCTTAGTTGTTACTCCACATTATCTAGATAAGTATATTGTATGCATTCACAATAATAATAATTTTTAATGCAAAGCTGCGTTTGCGTCTCACCGATTGCAACTCACTTGAACCGCGTGTAAGTCCTTGAGATGGACAAACAAACGAGGAGGAAGGGAACTATCTCTGGCTTTCGTCAAGATCTGTTCAGCGGCGATTAGAAAAACGTAGGTAGGTAATTATAAATGGACGTGTCCAAGGACAGCTCATCGCGAAGGAGATTTCTTACAGAAGCATTCGAATGTGAAAACAATGAGCCCCCAGGGTCCACCTCAAAACTCATAAATATGAAACTACCTTCAAGGCTTTCTTGAACTTGGCCTATTCGGCGCTATTAGCCGCTGCACTCGCGATAGAGAAAGTCCCCTGTAAATTCATAGTTTTTGATTTTTTTTTTTCAGTATTCCTTTCCATATTTCCTTCCAAGAGAATATAAGCCACTTCGTGTTTTCCTTCAGCAGACTGTTAAACGCTACTTTCAATTTTACGTGTAGATTTCCGAACGTTTACAAATAATGTCACCATGACAGCTAATTGTTACATCAACATGACAACCAATGACAACCACATGAAAACACAAAGTACACTTGTGAAAATGGCGACGACTGGAGTTGGATTCCGATGGCTAGATTTATTAGAAAAAGAATTCGACAAAGCATGTGTCGAATTAGATACTTCTTTAGGTACGTAAAGTGTTTTAACAGAAAATATCCATGTATTATCCTTATCAAAGCTAAATTCATGCCTAAGGCTTGTCGACTGAGCCTTGATCATAGTGATATTTAGCAAAGTGAAAAAAAATGTGATTATTTTCAAACTTCTATCCTTTCTTTCCAATAATCTTTATCGATATGTATTTTTGGTCGGTTATAATTAATGAATTATGTAGGTATTACGTGTTCGGTAATTAATTAAAATTACCAATGTTTATAGAATTTTTTAATATTTTTTTCATAATAAAACAGGGAATATGAAGCCTATGAAGTTATGTACCTATTTAATCTAAGAGTACTAGTTAGGTACTTAATTTGAAATTATATTTTGTTGATTGTTTTGTTGTATGTATTTTGATATACCTACTGTCTTCTCATTATACCCAAGTTGTAAGTATATAAGCTTCTTGATTATACCTAACTAAAAACAAAAAAAACTAAAAACATAGTACCTAAATATAAACCAGTACTTAGTTGGTTTTTAGGGTTCCGTACCAAAATGCTACAAATGGAACCCTGAGAATGTACAGGTATTTGGCTTTTAATATGATATCCCATTCGGTATAGTAATCTTACTTTGAAATTTCAAACCCCGATTTTCCCCCTTTTTTAATTAAACTAAAAATAATTTTCTTTTTCTTTTTTATTCCAATGATATTGGGCCACTATTATATACAATTATTCCAAATTTCATGTTGATAGCTTTAATAGTTACTAAAATAATCCACTGTGACAGACGGACGGACGGACTGAGAAAGTCTCACCATATATTTATGCTATTATATACTATATTATTATGCTCTATAGTTAAACTGCCATTCACTATACCAAAACATGTCATAGTTTAGACAAAATAAATATTTAAGTATTGCTTGCTGCAAGAAGGCTAAAAGCAATTTTTATAATGCAGAATTAAAAAGACAAACAGAAATGTTGTTTTTTATTATAACTGAGCTTATATAAGGCAGGCCTTTGCCTGTAGAAAAGTTTCATCTTTAATCAAAAATGCAATAGATGTTCTCCCACATAATTATTTTCTCCATTGCAACTGGCTACTGTGAACAAAATCGTTTGGGGGACATAAGTAAAAAACATTGTAGGTGTATGGTTCCTTGCCTCTAACACTGACTATCTATGGTTTGTGCTTTCAGTGGAATTGGAGACTGAAGAACCAGAAGTGGTATTCTCTGCTCGTCAGAAGATCACTACTCTGAGCTCCTGTTTTGCACAATTGACACACAAGGCTCTGACCATATTTCAAAGCAGTGCAAAACTTGAGGTAAGTACAGTTACAGTGAAACCTGTTTTAGAAGTTACTTCAACAAGTAGGTATTTGTTTGCATAGAAAGGAGCAGTCTTATAGTATTGTATAGATGAAAAGTGTGTAACTCTCTATAATGTGAATATTACTTGAGCTTTGGCGGCTTGTCGGCTAATCTATTAAAACTTATAAACTCTCTATATTATGAAAGACAGCAGCTTTCTGCAATGATACTCTTATTGCTTAGATGCAGTAAATGTTTTTTACAACTTGATAAGCTAAAGGTGCCTGTCCATTGAAGCGGAGCAAAGCCCAGATTTGCTTCGCAGACCAATCAGGTCATTGATAGATGTCATGATAATTTTATCATGTCATCTCTCAGTATTATCATCTCTGCTCCACTCGCTTCAATGTACAGGCAGCCTTAAGGTACAAGTTCGTAGCTGACTACAGACTGCAGCAGGTAATGTTTTGGTCGCCGCAACAGTAATGGTTTCTATGTATCTATGAAATACCTTCAGTAGCTGGCGACTCATCATGATACAAGTTCATACAAATCAGTAGTGTCGCGGAGACGCGAAGAGAAAATATTTAAAGGTACGAGTTTGTAGCTGACTACAGACAGCACCAGCAGGTGACATGTCTTCGAGACTGCTGGTGCTGTCTGTAGTCAGCTACAAACTTGTACCTTAAAATATTTTTAAATGCTGTAATGTCTAAGAAAGCAACTAAAAAACTTAATCCTGGGTTATGAGCTATGTACATTCCTAATTTCAGCCAAATCGGTTCATTCGTTTCAGCATTAAAAAACAGTTTTAATTAATTAGTAGAATTTCTTTCACTGCTAACAATTGAATTTAACAAAATTTTGTTTCAAAATTAAGCTGTTAATATAACAAAAAAGCACTTGGTTCCTTGACATATTTTGTTAAACTTTGTTTAGGTAACTAATGGCCAATTTCACCATCTCTCATGCTTAGACTAACTCAGAGATGGTGTAACTTATTCCATAATAACATTAACATTCTGGCATGTTTTGCATTGAAAATCTGTCAAGTTTTCATATTATTTATTAATTGGTTAAAGATTACTCTGATTTGGTGAACTTGGCCCTTAAAATGAAACTATAATATTTATTCATTGAAACTTTAATATTCTTTACACTGGGCCGCGGTCATAAGGATGTTTGTGGAGATGTCTTCGGTGTGGTTTGATGGGTGTGCTCTCAGTGGTTGTGTGTTTGCTTCTGTCTGAAGCATTGTTTAGGATTTCCTGGTCTTCCTCCATGAAATCGTTCATATTATCAAAGAAACTGATGTCTTCCCCATCTTCCCAGTCATCATCTTCTGTACTGACTTCACTTCTGAAAATAATTTAATTTTAATTGGAAATAACACTGATAAACTATACTGACTTTAAATGGGTGAAATTCATTCCCTTATTTAGGAGTAGACTAATTTCATTCATCCACACGTGGCCATCATCAATAGCCTATCAAAGAAGATTTAAAAAGTTGTTAAGAAAATCAAATTTTGAAATTAAATTCTATTATGAGTTGGTATGGGAGTCATTTTACACTTGGCTGGAATTTTAATGTCTGTGTGTTTTATGACTACTATAGCTTAACCGCAATCTTATCTAATGCCTAACGTTGAGTTACGATATAGCCTAAAGCCTGAATTTTTCCTAAGCGTCATGCACGTTGGTCAAGCTTATATTACTATGACTACTGAAACATTGTCAGTGTTTTATCAGCCTTTGCAGAAACATGTTTAACAGTGCAATGCGTATGCGCGACCGACGCCCGGCACCGACATGAATAGAGGCGGAATTGAATATTACTAATTCGGCTTCGATCAACAAAGCTGCCGACGAACTTCCAAAAAAATGATCCGAAGACATACCTATTGGGCCTGAACCCTGTAGTAAGGCTTTTGAAAAAATACATTAGTGCAATTAGGGTAAGCATTGAATAAAAGCAGGCGTTACTGTGGAATTCAGTGATACTCAAGGAAGAATAAAATTCTTTCACTATAATCTGCCAAATCTGAAAAAATCTGTATGATACAACTATCATCATAAGTCAACACAATCTGTATGACTCGCTCTTCCAATAGAACAACAAATGCAGGGACAACGCAACACAAACCCTTCAAGACAAACACTCTATGTACATTTCGCTCCTACACTGGAGCATTCTTAGAAGATGTGGACTCAACAATGCCTTTGCAATTATGCATTAAAAAATAACGATATTTATTTTTTGTAAATGTAATATCGGCTTTACTTGATTCCTTTGAGTTTGAGAAACAGCTGATCGGCGGCGGCGGTGACGTCGGAGTCCGGGACGGGCTCAGAGTCATCGCTCAGCCGCGCTTCCATGCGTTGTAGTGCCGCGTCGGCTCTATTGGTTAATCCTATGAACTTTTCCGTCAGTTGCTGTAGCTCTTTTTCATTGAAAGCTGTTTGCGATGCATTACGGAACACATTTTCGAGACGTTTACATGAAACATCCGTCTGCAATAATAAAATTAATTAGAGTTACATACTTTGTATATTAAGCTACAGGTGTGCTAGTGTATCTTAAAATATTTCAGTGTCTCATACAAATACACAAGGCCTGCTAGTGATGACGGTGATGAACTGATGCCAGCGATTTCGTCCCCGGGCATGCATAGTAACTATATGAATGGAGATAGAATATGCAAACCATCTTTGTGCTAATATTCAGCTCAGTTGTATAAACGATACGAGAACTCACATGACGAACAGACACTTGAAACTTTTGTAGAATCAGTATCCAATATCTTGGCTGTAACCATAACTTACCAGCACATTTGTAGTATTAAATTATTTCTAAAATAAAATTTAATACTACAAAGTTCTGAATCTGTCTTGTCTTCCTATCAACCTTATTATTTCGAATAATCCTATTGACTTGACTAGATCTTAACTGTACCTGTGTAGGACGATTGCTTAGTAGTTTCATTACTTTGTTATCATGGTTCTTCAAAGTGACTTGAATGTTTTGTAGCTCGTGAAAAGTTGACGCAGTTCTGTAAGTTACAACAGAAGAAAATCTGTTAATTTATCGCATTCGGACCCCTCGTTACTACATTCTTACTACCAGTAAACATGGGTATTTTTTTGCCTGTGTTCCTATTCTCATTGCTCCAGTTGTTATCAAATTTCCCTATTACTATATACCTACTGATACAGTTAATACAACAAATAATAAATATAAAATTAAATTAAAAAATAAAGGGGGATCCCATACCTACATGGAAAAGGAGTCGAAATAATAAAATTTTATTTTTTTACCCTGGCATGTGTAGAATCACTAAGTAGATTTCAAATATATTTTTTATTGTTTTTTAGCTACAAAAATTGAAGAAATAGGGGGCCGTCAAAATTTTCGGTTTCAGACCACTTTTGTTACGGTGTCTATCTCAAAAACTAAACTACTTACTGTATATTATGTATGTAGAGTATTTAAACAAAAAATTCTGAAAACACCGATTTATGATGCGGCTTATAAGTGATTGTGGGCAACCAAACTAGCATTTCCCCATAATATGCTAATTTAGTACTATCTAAGAACTAAGATATTTACATATCTAGTTAGCCTAGAAAAGTGAGTTTGTCACATGTACGGAACCCTAAAAGAGTGAGGCCCGACTCGCACTTAGCCGATTTTTTTAATGAATATAATATAATAGAAAGGATTTATTTGCGTGATTGTAAGTACAACAATCAGCGAATTATATATGGCGCCCAAAATTTAGATTCTAGTGGTTTAGAAATGAAGACAAGTCATAATGACTTTTAATGCAGCTGAGTATCAATGTTTCGTTCAGTGGTCTCACGGTATGGCATAAGTAAAGAATAATTTATTTTTAAAGCATGCATAGTTTCGTACTTATTTATAAGCGAATCGATTAATTTGTCCAGCACATCCGCTACGTGAGTCGGATCGTCGAGTTGCACGCGTTGGCAGGAATCGACAAAACGCTTCTGCGTTTCTAACACTTCCTTCATCTGTAACAAGTATGATAAAAACGTTTATTAGAAAGTTGCGCCATACATCACTACCCAGGTGCCTTCACCGCTATGTGTCAACCACAAGAACCAAGACGAAGCGAATAAAAATGGTATCAGTACAGTATTTGTATGCCTTGAGCTAACCCAAGAGCAGTGAACAGCACTGATTTACAGCTCGGACACTGATTCTATACTTATAGATGCTTGTAAGACCTATAATATGTACTAGGAGTATAATAAATATTTAAAGCTGTCACAAAAAGTTTAATTATTATTATTGGATTGTTATGTTATAAAATAATGCATACATTTATTTACAAACATGTTTAACTTAGTCGTTGTTTTCAAAACATTTAATATTTATGCAAGTAGCGTCAAATTAATCTAATACCCCGTATAATGTATTCATTATTATCTGTTGCCAATATCACTGTCGTAACTTGTTACTCTCGCTTTAGCCTTCATGTTTCTAAGCTTACGAGTAAGCATGATTGTCGTTTCTAAACTTATTAGCCATGCAAAGCCTTGTTCGAGTAATTCAATATTGAGCGCCGAATGCCATGGGAGCTTTTGTTGAATATTAAGCGACTGATTGTCTACTTAAAAACTACTTGCCCAACCCAGGTTAATCGGAATTTTAGAACATTGTTTTAAGACAGGCCGTCTATTAAAAACTTTATTATAGGAGCTTTTACGAAATTAGTAGCGCTATGAAGTATTAATATACAATTATGCCTTCTCGACATACAGCATGATGAGTGGGAAGCGCTTAGTCGCAAAAGACGCATAATATTTTAATATACATATTATTATTTTCTAGGGAGTGATTATTTTCGTTGAAACCAAACTCAGTACCCTATTGCTTTCACGTACATTTTATGTTTTATGATAAACCTGCTGTTTAATGATAATGCCGCCTGATGAAAGCAATAAAATTGTCTATGAAATCATTTAAACGACATCTTAACTTTATTTTACTAGGGTGGTTTTGGTAGTAGCGTGGTTTCTCTTCTATATTGTTCATAGAAGCAAACTTAGCTTGCGTAATTTACTTACCTTTATGTCAACTTTGTAGGAGTTTTCCCGAAGACGTTTAGTAAACGTAGCTTCCAGGTCTGCTGATGCGTGACGCACTTCTCGCTGTCCCCTCGCCAGCGCTCTCAGTCCGTTGGCGAGTTCTCGTCTTGTCACGTTCACCAGTGACATTCCGTCTCGAACCATTGACTCTAATAAAAGGCCTCGCCGCCACGTGTCTGCGTAAGCCCCACTTACCTAAAAATAATAAAATCCTTACTAATATGTAGTATAAATGCGAAAGTATGTCTTTGTTGCTTTTTCCTTCAATCACATAGTAACAGACGACATCGACGTCATCATTTTTTTGCATGGGGGTATAGTTAAGAACTTGGAGAGTGATATGGGCTACCTCTTTTATCCCAGGAAAATAAAGGTTCCCGCAGATTTTAAAAATCTAATTCCACGCAGACAAAGTTGCGGGCAAAAGCTAATTACGTATGTACACATAACGATTCCGTCAGTTAGTACGTCTGTTGTCAAAATTTTTAGACGCAGTTTACTTAAAAATACTCATTAAAGAATGTACCAGTAGCCTACTCACTTTTCCAAAGGTCAAAGTGTGGGTAGAAGTTTCCTTACCTTTTGCAGTAAATGTGTATGTGTATTAATATGATTAGTTAGGTTTTGTGCTATCTCTACAATTTTTGTGTGTGTTTTCTCTATTTTATCACTGCTTTCCTTGACTGATGCCTGAAATAAATAATATTTTAGATATTTTAGTTTCATAATATAATATAAAAAAATAGTTGAAGGAAATCGTCAAAGATGATAGATAATAAGTGATGTTAACCTGCACACTTGTTTGCAGCATGTGTAGTCTGTGCTCTAATCGTTCTGCCGCCAACTGCGCTCTCTCTAGTCTTAAAGACAGTGTAGTTTCCATTCGGTCTGAAATTTAAATTTTAAACTTTATTAAACGCATTTAGATAGTGACGTATTCAAAGTTTGTACTAGGGATGTCCGAATTGCCAACATGTCGATATCAATATACTTATCAAAATATGGACAGAAGGTATTTTTAAAATAACTTGCACCACATCCAGGACTTTTCAAATGACTCAAGATCGCACCGCCTTGCGCGCCTCAAAAAGCAAGCTCATGACATAGTGGATCATGACTTTATGAGTTCATGACTGTCAATCTTGAGGCAATGGTTAAAAAAGAATACTTTAAAAAATATAGATTTAAGTAGCTGATTTTGGCGGTTTTTAAATCCTAGTATATTTTGCCTAGTCTAACTCAGTTTGAATGATACTAATACATACGAATCTATGGAAATTTTTTACCGCTGTGAATACCAGTGTTTTAGTTCAGTGGCGACAACGGTGTTGCTATTAGAAAAAAGAATTTTATTAATATGTCTCGATACTGAGTAGTATCGCTTAATATCGATAATATATTGAAATATGATAATTATCGCCAAAAGATTGTGCTTTTAGTTTTTGTTGTAGAACTACTAACTTAGGCTGACAGCTGTCAAACGCGAACAAGTTCACAGTTATTAACTCCTGGCTGTGTACTCTCCTTCAACGTGACATTTGCGAAATATTGCTTTAAACGTGCACGTGTAAAGCCATTTCGCTTAAAAAGTTATGTGAAGTGAATATCGATAAGTCGATACATCGATATTTTTTAACAAGCGTAGTTCGTACATTACTTTCTATTTGCATCGTCCAAGCAGTTGATTAAGCGATGCCCCTATTTGTTCAATTGCAAATGATAAATGGAGGCAATATTGCGAAAGTTGACATAACGTACGATTTCTAAAATAGGATATGACATAATAAGGATGTAGTGAATCATTGTTCTGAGTTGAGGAATACGCGGGTTTTGAATACAAACAAATTATTTGGGTCAGGACTTCAAATGTATGCCAGATTCTTGTCATCTCTAAACAGGTGTTATTCTGTTCTAAGACAAGGAAATACTAGTCTTATTTCCACCCCCGACAAAAAAAGAGGTGTGTTATAAGATTGAAGTGTGCATCTGTGTGTGTCTGTTCCCTCGTAGCTCGCTAACGAATGGACCGATTTTAATGCGGTCTTTGTTGCTTAAAAGCTAACGGAATCGAGGTGGATTTTAGCTATAATTTATGAAGATCTGTGCAGGCATTTGAAGATCATCAGCTCATTTCCTACTTGAATAAAGGATCTTACAAACTTTCACTGGTGCGATTGATTTGTTTGGTGTACTGTTACTTCGAATTAAATCCAAGGTATGGTAACCTTGAGCTGATGCTGCAGCATAAAGTAGTCTGCGGGATCCCAACTCCTCAGTAAATTACAGCAGCTAATATAGTGTGCTTGAGCTCATTAGAATGGTCTCAATATTAGGTGTTAGATTAATTATATGATCGAGGGTATCAAGTAGTCTGCGGGATATCCACGAGGGATACCCAACTCCTCAGCAACTTACAGCAGATATAGTGTGTGGTCATTAGAATAATCTCGATGATTAGGTGTTCGATAGATGATGATAGACGAACGAGGAGAAGGATTTGATGATGGTGCAGAAAACTGGGTAACAGGATGTCAAGTATATCGTACATAGTCCGGACATAGATTCACATGCCAGGGGTGTTCCAATTTACTTTTGTTATATAATATTCTAATAAAAGTAACTTAGTTATTTTTGGGCCGGCCATTATACAACCGGAATCAGAACCTGGATTCCGTCCCCAGTACATAATATTGCTAACTTGACTTTTGTTCCCAAATTATAAGGGCGGTATTGCAGATTGCGGGCTTCTTTTGGGCCTTCCAATATATCAAGTAATTTCTATTATAAAGACATACATTTTAAATATCGCGTTGGTCTTCACATTTAAAACGAATTTTAATACTAAAATAAACGTTTGACAACCTATGTTCTGGACCTTTTTGGGACTTCTAATTGTTGCATATATTTTGCCTTTCCCTTTCCGTTTCTGAATTCCGGATCTGATTCCGGATGTTTACGTTCGGCCTTGTAAGATTACCTAGCTTATCTTGTATAACGTCTAGGCGCCGTGCCTGTTTTGCCTGAACCGCGCTTATGGTGTCTAAGACGTGTAAACGCTCGTCGATGCTTGCTAATATTTTTCCTAAATCCTGTAACATAAGCAACATAGTACCTGTCATTGATGTTTACTTAAATAAATATTTAAATAATCGTGATATTATGGTTGTTACAAATATCTTCATCATTGAACTTTAAATCCTACGGGAATCGGGAAAGAATAGCGAGTAGTACAAAGCTACAGGGGAAGCAACTAATATTCTGAAAGTTGCTTCCTCTGTAGCTTTGTAAGAAGTCGGCAATTGTTGATTTTAGCCATGACCACCACCGCTACAATGGTGGTCATAGTCACGGTCATGAAGATGTTTACCTTAGCAGTGTAAGTGTTGAGTACGTAGTTACGCAGTCCGTGCGTTTCAGGCGGCGTAGCGCGCGCCAAGCAAAGGCACGCGAATGCCACCACGACCCCACTTAACATCGCCCTGCCTGCAAAATAAAGGAAAAGTGTCAAATGCTAATAATGGAAACTCAATGCCCACGCCTTACCTAAGCCCAATTTCCAAAAATGGAGTAAGTCTTCATGATCATCATCAGTAGCAACAAACCATCAACGACTCAATACTGAGTGCAGGTCTCCTCTCAGAGGTTTATACCTATAAGCCATAGTCCACCACGCTGGTTCAATTGACAGACTTCACACACCTTTGAGAACATTATGGAAAACTCTCAGGCGTGCAGGTTTCTTCACAATTTTTGCCTTCACCGTTGAAGCATGTGATATTTATTTCCTTAAACGCACATAACTCTGAAGTTAGAGGTGCGTGCCGGGTATCAAACCCGCGACTCCTCGAAAGGAGACCGCAGTTCTAACCACTAGGCTACAATATAAACCATAATATTACTTCCTACTAGGCTATCACTGCTCTTATTTGTTGAAGTGCTCGATGTAAATTGCGAGAGTACAACTACCCAATATAAACTTCCGCGGTCGTAAACCATAAATGACTGAGGATAATAATATTTTATTATTAAAATTTGTATCTGTTTACGTGACAGGTTTAAAATAATTCATTCATGTTCTCAAAGTAACGCATCTGCAGGCTTAATGTAAACCTTCCATTTATTGCACTTCTGCTTTGTCTCGAAGTTTGAGCTGAAATCAGTGTATATCCGTATTCCACTCCTTTGTGTGAATATTAACGCTAGGATAATAAATAGGGTGCAGCATCTTCAAGAGAATGTAAGGCTCTCATCAAGCGCAAATTATTCTGTCAACAAGCTCTTATTATAAACTGTAGCTTTATGATGACCGCGACTTCGTCCGCGTGGATTAAGGTTTTTAATTCCCGCGGGAACTCTATAATTTTCCGGGATAAAATGGAGCCTATGTGTTAATCCTGACTATGAGCTATCTCCAATCCAATTCCAGCCAAATCGGTTCATTTGTTGTAGCGTGAAAGAGTAACATCCATCCATCCATACATACATCCATTCATCCTCACAAACTTTCACATTTATAATATTAGTATGATTACTAGGAAGCAGGATTGGTACTCTTTATTGAAGGAGACCTAAGCTCCTGGGAATCATCAAGCCCCTCTGATAGGAATCTACGAATCTCTATGACATTGGTGACAGCTATACCGGATTGAAAGCAATGGATGAGGTGCTGGTTATTAGGCCTATGCCTAGCAACGATTCTTTGTCCTTTGGCATCGAGGGTATGTGGTACATGTGTTTCAATTATCTTACAACATAATGCAGCAAAACGGGGGTATCTACCTTTTCTTACCCTTTTCTGATATTAGGTATAAATGCGAAAGTGTGTGGATTTGTTGGTTCATCCTTTATTCCCGCAGCAACAGAGCAACGGATCGACGTGATTATATACGAGGGTATAGTTGAGGACCTGGTGGCTACCATAGGCTACCTTTTATCCCGTAAAAACAGAGGGTTCCCGCGGGTTCTTTAAAAACCTAACTCGAGGAGAACGAACAGGTTTTATAGATTCATTCAATGTTATACGATTAGTACTGCAGTAGACAGATCCGGAAGAAAAACGCACTCAATCGTGACTAGACGCACGGCGAGATCCATTATTCGAAGCGCGTGTTGACATGCATTGTTTATTCCGCCGATCACCGGCAGGTGTGCTCTCTCGTCCTGCTTAGGTATATGCGTCTATTTATTTGCATTCCGGTACAGTTCGTGGACCCCGAGTCGGATTATCTCTGTCGAACTGCGCCCACACACGACCGAGGTCAACCTTTCATCAGCCCTGTCTGCTCCCAAGAGGTTGGTTGCATAATCCTGCTGCGTCGCGCTATTATAATGTCAGTCAGGGGGCCTGATTAGATCTCTTATATTGTAACCTTAAACTGTTTGCCCTGAACATTACCAAAGGTCTTTCTTGTTTTGGTTGTTTCTTGTTTGGTCATCTGGTATTTTTTTTATATTGTACCTATTAATTTACTTGCTAGTCCATTGCGGAAAAGCTGATCAGTTATTGCTACCGTCTCAATTATAATTGTGGTGATTGGCTGGATTTATGGCAGTCTTGTTGCAATAATGCGTTTCAGCCAATAGCGAGAGAGTATCAGCTAATCAGAGGTTATTGCGATTTTCACACTTTAGCAATCATTTTAGACAATCCCGTGGCCGTTCTTACTCAGTTTCAGCTTTGAATAGGTATATTTACCTAGATACTGAGTTGTAGATATAAAATAATATGTTCTCATTTCGTAACCGGCATGATTCGTTATGGCCGACCCTACATGATATGTATTACATTTGTTAATTGATGTTCGATCTCGCAGTTAAAAGATTTATTGCGTGTCGAAAGAGCCCGAAGAGCGACTTCAACAGTCATGATCATTTAACATTGATGCGATAATTTAATTATATTTAATTGAAATATACGTTTATTGGTTGCTCCTATGCGATATTCCTACTTTAAAGACGAGAACGAAAGCAATCATTACATTATAGTATTATGTTTGTATCATTGTAGGCTGTAGGCACATTTGTGTTTGCAATATAAAAATTGAATTATAAGGAAAAGCTCGAAATCTGATTTTTTGTTTGATGCACAAGAAACTGAAATTTTTGCCAAGCCTGTCGATTATTATAAGAATATCGCGAAGGTGGCAAAAAAGGGAAAGGAAAGCCCTTATTCGGGGTACGATGACCTTTGGGATATGACTGTGTATAAAACTTGCAACGCGCGTACACTGGTCATAACGAGAAAAAAGTTCAAAAACGATAACCAGAATAAGGAAAATTGATTCTAATATATCCGTCTATAAAATGTAGCCTATGTCATCCGGACCATAATATTTCCATGCATAACAACGAATCACTGACATTCATCAAAACCGGCTCAGTAGCACAGGCGCTACAGGTCGCACACATAGACGGCTTTTCCGTAGTCTAGTAAAAACGCGGTGATAAGGAAACCTATATCTACAGCAGTAGTCACTTTTGCTGTGTTTATATTTGCAGCGCAGATTTGATGTTGAGCACAGTTTGTCATAGTTCAGTAGGTCTGGAGGCGAGCCAACGGCTGCTCACTTCCAGGTGCTAAAATTTCTTGTCAATGATGTGATATTACTTATTAAACTCATTGTTTAGTTAAAATAAAATTTTTGCTAGATTAAATATTTCTTTTTGCTATTTGATTTATTGTTCTTTGTAGCTGATGCACGCGACGTGTCAGCATGGATCTAGATTTTAAAAATTTCCCTTCGATTTTCCGTGATAAAAATTAGCCATGCAAAAAATTTCGTCGATCCGTTGCGTGATTGAAAGACAAACAAACACACTTTCACATTTTTAATATTAGTAGAGGTTAGTAGAGATTGACGGTACTTATAGGTACAGGTCGACCAATTTTACAACTAACAACTATTTACTCGTATGTGCTTGTATTTGCACAGATGTATTTTTTTTTATAAAACGCGTTAATTTATTTGTCTTCTATGAATTTTTCCGTAATAAAGATGTGTGCGTGGATGCACGTTTATGATAGGAGGCGGCGCGGCGACTTAAACTAGCGGCACGCTATGAAGGCCGGTTTGACGTTTGTCCGCTCATGAAGTTCCGTATTAATTGATAACGACTTTGAAGGAAATAATTGTATTACTTTATTGACGATAGTGATGTGCAGAGATTCATAAATTTTATCGAATGTAGTTTTAGGTTTAGGACTCAAAATTTATTTATTAAATTGATTTCTAAAATGTATACAAGTGTAGAAAAATCAGTTTGCACCATTTAAGGGGTGAATGTACTTGTGAATATGAACAATTTTCACTATGTGGACAAACCTCTGAAATCGCAAAAAAATATCAGCTGTTTCATACAAAAGGTAAAATTTTTATTTTTATATGATATATACCACAACTCGGCATTTGGTTATGGCGTGAAATACGTTAAAAATGGCGTAGATGCAAACATGAATATGTTAAAAGCGGAATTAGTACGTCTTTTAAAAGAAAACAAACCAACCAAGATCCGATACGTCATTGACGAAATAGCATTAGAACATGGGCACAGAGTTATACGGTTACCGCCTTACCATTGTGAGTATAATGCGATTGAGTTGGTGTGGGCTCAAATTAAGGGATATGCTGCAAGACACAATACAGAACCCCCATTTACCACAAAAAAAATGCTAAAATTATTAGAAGAAGCTTGTGAACATGTGACTAAAGGAGACTGGGAAAAGGTTGTGAATAGAACTGTTAAATTAATAAGGGAAGATTATGAAAGAGATGTGAAAATAGATAATATTATAGAAAACGAACATATAATTATTAATGTAGGTGATGATAGCAGTGACCACAGTGAAAATAGTAGTATGGACGAATCTGATTAATTATGGCCTTTTGTGGCACCTTTTTTGGTATCTTTTGTATTCATATGTTTCTTGTGTGCATATAAAGTATGTATATTCATTTTCATTCAAATATTCAGTTCGTTCAAATAAATTAAATAAACATATACATTTTTGTTTTATTAAACCTATTTAATCAGGTACAAAAACAAAACTTAATTGTTTTTTGTTCGAGAATAAATTGACATTCCACATCACTATTGTAATGTGTCAAACCGGCCATCATAGCGTGCCGCTAGTGTAATTTGGCGGCCGTGGCGTTATTGGCCTTAATGCCAGTGGTAGAAATAAAGAATTCTTTCTCTGCATCTAGTGCTCCTAGTGTTTGTAGGAACAAATGCAGAGTTTGGTAACTTTAAGGATTATCTTCAGGATTAGGAACGGCTTTTTGTCCCGTACGTTTTATTGTACCTAATTGTTGATCCACTCCCTCCTGTGTCTATATATGACTGTAATATACATTGTACATACTACATTATTATTCCTTTACATCAATTGTAAAAGTTTATACCTACTAAAAATCATTTTCGATCAAATCTTGAAAATTAATTTGACCGCACTAGTATTTTTGACATTTTGACTATTTTTCAATTTTCCCCACTTGATATAAACTAAAAACTATTATATTGCTATGCATTGAATTTGAAATTAACCAAGAAAAAATTTTAAGCAACTGCTTTGCGAGGAGACGGTGATGACTCCCATATTAATCGTGTAGCACAGACTCATATGCATCGGATTATTATAATACAAATTAGAAAAAAAAAAACAAAGATACAGGAGATAAATGAGGAACACGTGTGTCTTTAGATATCCGAAATCCCCTAAGAAAGAGATTGGTTTGTTTCTACAGAAGTCGTTGGCCTTTCCGTCCTTCCCTTGCCCTATTGTATGTGAGAGCTTCCTGGTGAGATCACGTTTATTCTAAGCACTACTAAACTAACCGCAGAAAAGAAATAATCTTATTTCTTTTTCTAATTGTTACAAAAAGCCTTTTCAATTAAAAACCATGAACTTGATAAAACTTTTTTGTTTTTATCGCAAAGTTAAGGCTACGCTACAGCTTTCGCTTGGGTCAGGTTAAATGGTATAGTTCTGTAAAGGTTACAAGTGAACTACGAATACAATTCTAATAATAAAACACAAAATTGAATCTTAAAAGTAACTTTGAAAGTAAATCTTGTAAAGATAACACTACAATTTTGACGAATTTACATAATAATAATAATAATATAGATAGCTAATATACTCGTACATAAAAATTCATAACTGACGAGTGCTTAACCTGATAGCAGCTCGAAGTTTTCGGAGGTCGTAGATTTTAATAACGATAAATAGCAGATTATGTCAGCAGACGATTCGTTAAGTCCTTCAAGTTAAATAAGTATCTATTATCGTAGTACAGCTTTTTAGAAGCAGTTTTATTAAACAGGATGATACACAGAAAAGCTGAGTTACATTTTTAAGTAACTCTCAAACACTCTAATAACAAAAAAATATCTTCAAAATGTTTTATTTATTTACTGTCTAGTACTATGAATGATGAATGTTGAATATACTTTTATTGTACCGACACCACATAGGTACCATAGAGAACAACACAAAACATGACAATTGGCGGATTTATCCCTATACAGTATACTTAGCGCTTAGCTTAGCGATGTATTTAGTAGATACAGTTATTTTATGTCACCATTATACTTTTAAGGTATGTTTCATGTAGAATGCATAGAGGTAGATAAAATCTGGTTATGCAAGGGACATAAACACACTTTGCCTGCGGTCCTGCGCAGGCAGTGGCCTCTGCGTCTCTTGGAATGTCGTCGGGTGGCTGATTAATAATTTGCTTTGTTGCGAACATTGAGTCACCACATCAAAATCTGTATAGGTACCTACCATTCATCTTATGCCTTCTTTTAGTTCATTAAATTTTTTACTGTTACGAAAGCCATTTAGGAGGAAGCACCACTAGTCGAACCCACGTCAAATTAAAACTACAAGCTGTCATCCAACGAATTATTGTCAATCGCTGCTGTCACCAACATCAACCTACGCGCGCCTTATCCCAAAATAAGCAGCATTATTTCATAATTTTCTATTCCACGCACTATGTACATACATAGTGTTTACTCTTGCAATAGCAACCCACTGTAAACTTTGCTCATATTATAGTATACAAAGTCAGTTAAGAACTCTCGTAGATACGCTATCAGCTTGCCTTAGGTCGTGTCCCTATTTAGGATTCTCTATTCAATACTTCATCTAAGTCTTTCGTCTGAGTTGTTGTACTTGTATTACAGTTTTCTATCTTCCTAAAAAATGACACCAACTTACATAATTTACATAAGTATAAACCTATTTCGGATTAATTATCTGTAATGCTACAAATAGGTACTATAACCTATACTTTCAGTCTGAGGTGTGCGAATGTGGGCTAGAGGCGCGACAGACTGCACGGCGGCGAGGGCCGGTTGCCACTTGATCAGTCCTAAAGATAACCTGACCTTTGATAGCGATTTTTCTGTCACGGAACGGAGGGAAGCAAGTAAATACGCAACATCCTGGCAAGACTTACTTATCCGCAATTTATTAATTGTCATCATTGTTATTGTCAGGAATAAAGTACAAATCAGGCACAACGTTTGGCTAACGAACTAAATATTCTTTTATTAGTTATCAGACAATTCGTTATTCTAGAAAACTAATACTTCTAGAAAACTAATTTTCTTTATTATTTTATTTTCGCTAAACAGGATTTGGTAACCGAATTTATATATTTTATGGGCAAGAAAAACATTTTATACTTTAAAACCGCGTTAGCGTTTATCGTTTATCCATCGATTTGCGATTATTTTGGTAAATATGGATTAAAACTACTGTTCGTTAAGACAGAAAATATTTTTAAGTCTACAAAAACCTATTCTGTTGACAGTTTTAAACAACCCTTTGTTAGTGCAAATTAATCGAAGTAATGTGAAATTTAGCGGTAAATTGCCCCTATTAGATCCATCTACAATGATTCAGATAAACTTACCGTAGGTATGCTTAGTTTTACTTTTATGTGCCATAAGTTTTTTTTAATTAGTGAAGAAGGTTTTAAAGTTTTATAGCTGCTCCACATAAACAATGGAATGCAGAATTAACGTCCTCGTACAAAGTCTTTCAAATGCATACATAAAATATTAAGTCTTTATAAAATAGAATGCTGATAACATTTGTACTGATGGGCTTTATGTGAGTGTTGTTAAGCAGACGTTAACCGCAGGACATTAAAACAAAAAACCTCTAGTCGAACAATGCGACAAAAGCTATGCTTTTAAACTGATGTGGTCATTCAATAGACGTTAAAAATATTTATTGTATAGCCACTGAACTTTATGCATTAGATCCCTAAAGACCTCACGGTAGTAAGAAATACTATGTTTATGATAGAAATAGTGTCCGACCGAAGGTCGACTTCTGGCCGAAGCCGTAGCCAGCTGAATGTTCAGTCGGACACTAGATATAAACCTACTATAATCGAGAAGAAAATAAAATTGTCCAGACCTATTAGTATTTCTCTTTTGTACGAGAGCATACTGAATTATAATAATAAAAAATAGATTATGATGCGTTCACCATGGTATTAATCTAATGGTTGTTAAAAATATCAACAGTGACAAGCATTTATATAAATACAACTCTATTAATAGCGCGATGTTAGATTTGTTGTTGCTATTGCGTGACAGCTACTGATTAACTATTGCTTTAGGGCTCGCAAGTGAATTCAGTTTTTGCTCCAATTATTATTTTTATTACCTAACACCAATCTGGTGTCTGATAAAATACCATAAAGGAAAGTGGTCCCACCCAAAGAACCCGAATACGATTAAATTGCGTGAATCCGCCCTAGGCACCGACAAATTGATACTTGCTTAATTTGTTGTCGGTTAAATATTTTTAGTATCACAGAAATGAGATGAATTGGTATTTAATAGCGGAAACTGTCTGTAGGTTAGTGGTAAGTGCCTCGCTGGAGTGGGTTTTTAGATAAAATGTAATCACATTCAACATTTCTCTTGCTTATCGTTTACCTGAGGTAAAGTGTACACTGTTTTTATTTCCAGAATTAACGGAGACATGTCTTCTGTAACATTGCTCTCACTTTTATGTCTGACGAGCACTCATTTTGGCTTAACAAAGTCAACTTACTGACTTTAAGTTCTTGTGTGAATTATTTCTTAATCACTGATTGTGATTACTGATTATATTATTTCTAATCCGGAAATGTTCTAGAAACCTAGCTTGAGGTTCATTTTATTAAAAGGCTCTTTAATAAATCAATAGTACTATACCCAGTATCCACCGCTGTACAATATACATATAGATCTCTTATATGGACTATACAACTCGGACTTGTGGCGATTGAATCCAGTGGCTTCCTGCGACTGCAACGTCTGTGTCGTCGCTCGCCATTCCAACTATCAGTCTATCGGTTCTTTGGACTATGAGTCCCACATATTTTCACTACAGTTTCGCGACTCATTGAGCTAATTTAGTTACACTAATTCTTCTACGGATCTCCTCATTTCTGAGTGACTCTGTCTTAGCCGTCTTATTAACATGTAATTGAATAAAATAACTTAATTTAACCATCGTGATACACGCATATTGCCTATTGGTGGAGTAACAGGTTTGGTACTTACTACTTAGTCGAACAAAATGCTTTCTATCTTAGACGATATCATTAGTTTCTATTGGATATACGTAATCGTATTTAAGCGCAATTTATGGTGAACCATTAATCGCAAAGTATCATTAGGTTTGTGAATAACTTATAATAATAACAATTAAGACTCCCTTCTTAATTCACCTGCTATTGACATCTGTATTGCCAACGGCGTTATTTTTTTGGCGATGAACTAAACTGAACTTATCGGCCAAAACATAACTATTAACTAACAATCTCGTATCATAAGTCATAACACAGTGAGAGTAATTTATTGACATTCTCTCCTATTAACTAGGTCACAGTTTCGACACTGTCGCATATTATCTCAGGATAGAATTCATCTTGTACGCCATCTGTAAGTTTTAATATTATCTAGGGATTAATTAGATTTTTTCTACATATCCATGAATTGCTTCCGAACTCTGTCAGTTAGATATGCATCTAAAGCGTTAAAGCAATGTGTTGTCAGAACAAACACGGTCTAAGCCCAGCTTATCATTCGTTATTATCATCATATTAAAGTTATACACTTACAACTCCGACCACTGGTCCTTCTGGTGTCGTTTACATTTTGAATTGCACAATTTAGTATCCCACTTCATACTTGTAATCATAAAGTTGTTTATGTGGCGATAATTTCTTTTCTATCGAACTATCTTATGAAACTTTGCCAATGGAAAATGGAGCTGGTTTCAAAAACCTTCTTCTTCTTTATCAACCTATAGACGTCCACTGCTGGACAAAGGTCTCCTGCATGGACTTCCACAGGCTTCGGTCTTGCGCCGCTTGAAGCCAGCGGCTCCCTACGACTCGTTTGATGTCGTCGGTCCACCTAGTGGGGGGTCTGCCAACACACCTTGGGACCCCAACGACCATCAGTTCTTCGAACTATGTGCCCCGCCCATTTCCACTTTAGTTTCGCGACACGCTTAGCTATGTCGGTGACTTTGGTTCTCCTACGGATCTCCTCATTTCTGATTTGATCTCGCAGGGATATACCGAGCATAGCTCTCTCCATCGCTAGCTGAGTGCCCTGAGCCTTCTTATGAGGTCCATAGGTAGCGTCTATGTCTCTGATCCGTAAGTCATCACTGATCACTGGCAAGGGCAACACGCACTGTTCGAAGACTTTAGAGTCTTCAGGCACTGAGGGATTTGTGACGAGAAGACCTCTTCAAAAACCTATCCTATCCAAACTATAAATTGAAGGTTAATTTAATCCATATTTATGTAGTTACTTAGTACACTTTATTACCTTTTACTTTACCAATTGGAAAACATCTTTGGTTATTGATACGTTTTTTGCTAAATACCTTTTTGAAAGAAATATTTAACTTTGAATATGTAGATTTCAATAATCCAAGAACAAGATCCATAATATATAGAAGGTCGAAAATTTGATCAATGTATGTTGTAAAGTACCTACCTACTTAGCGATTGGTGAAACAGATTTCAATCTTAATATTGACACGTTTTTTACTTACTACGTATTTGTATTAAATCTCCGACGTTCTATATTATGTTTTGAATTAGATAGGTTATTGAAACCGTTAACCGTTAACCTATAAATAAAAAAAACTTTCAAATTGTTTTTATCTACTTTCACGTATTATTTTTGGTATGGGAAAATTAACTTGTACAGTTAAATAATTGAAAAAAAATTACTTAGTTACATACTTATCAGCAAAATTGGATATTCGTAGAATAAGGATTTGAAAGATGTAGATACACCTAATATACAGTCTGTGTGATTCATAGATGGCATGGTAATGTAGCTACGAAGGAAGGGGTCAAGACTCGTTAGGCTCAATATCTGCTTGTAAAGATTTATATTAGTAACATGCCTTTTAAACAATATCCCATAAAAGATAATACAAAAGCTGACAAGTGGCCTAAAATATAAGTGTTCAATGTCTGCGTCCTATAGGTAAGAAGCTTTGCTGTTTGGAATGCAACATATTTTACACTCTGTCTCATTTGCAATTAAAAGTAAAAATATAGGTATGCATAAGCTCGAATAACAAGAATATACAAATTCCATTATACTGTTAATAGGTTGGTGTCTAATATCGAAGCAAGTAATTAGAAAATAAACTCTGTTTCAAGAAATAATGGTCTTTATTTTATTATGTATTTTAATATATGTTAATGTTGTTACGTTTCATTTAGCATTTAAGAACGCATAATTTTATACATCGGTACCTATTAACGTTATTAATCCAGTTTCCTTTTGGTATTTTAATAATCTTATTAGCATAATTATAGCTCTATTTGATCACGCTGGAAAGCCGTAACAAGATTTTATATCGCAAATTTTCGTACTAAGTGCAAATATAATTCTCTGGCCCACCTAGATTTTAGAACTGTAACTAAAACTTCCTTTTCTTTCTTAAGTCGTAATTCCTTCAAGTTGTTTGTTTTACAGGTGTCAAACAAACAGAACTTGAAATTGTGACAGGTTGTAACAGACAAAAATAGCATTAGTCAAAGTGTCATTCAGATTTTAAATTATTGGTACAATTGTAATGATTTTTATAAGAAAATAAAAATCATTACAATTGTAATTTGGCATTTGATTGTTCTCATGAACAACGATAACAAATAATATTCTTTATATTTCCATGTGATCTCATCCAGACATCTAGTAAGTCAAAAATGTAGGACTTTTGGTTAGTCTGGTTATTATGTTGGTACCTACTTTTATGTTGGTAGTTGGTACCTACTATGATTCCTTCAAAGCCTTCAAGGGATGCAGTATTTAACTTATACACACAATAGTTTTAATACCATTTTATTCATAGATAAGATGTTTATTGCACAGGAAACCTTGATTCTTAGGAGACTGATCTGTTTCTGATAGACTTGTTTAATATGTTAAAATACCTGCTTACATAAAGCCACTTTATTTTTGAATCTGCTAATAAAAATGCTGTCGTGTTTGTAGGTAGTCGTTTAGTTCCAAATTGGCCGTAATGTGTGCTGTTATAAGTTTTCTTAGAAAACAACTCGTGCTTATTGATTTTCTTGTTTTAAACGTAAGGGTTACGAAATGCTATGTGCTGATACTTTCTCTAGTCTCGCAACTGATATATGTAGGGAGTAAAGAGGTTAAGAAAACAATATTAGGTAGGTACTTCTTCAGAGATTTTTCTATGGAGCTTAATAACATTACAATATATTGCATAAACTAAATGAGTAATGTGAAATGGTGCTAACTGATTGTCCAAATAATTTATTGTTAAATTGATCTGTATCACTAATAAGCTTTGTTAAGGAATAGTTAAGTTATTTATTAATGTTTCTCATTCTCTAAACTCGACTAAAATGACAGCTCTAAATAAATTGATGTCTTTCAAAATGCTCGCTGCGGAAAAAGGGTTGCACTAGATTTTCAACCGTGAATTTAATTTAGTTCAGAGATTATGTGCAACATAATGGGTACCATTGTTAAATGTACAGCTCTGCTAGTTTATCCTTGAATATTATCTGGTAGGAATTTTATTAAATACGTGATGTGGCTTTAACTCACGCACACACGCAGTCTTGTATATTTGCTCATTAAATATTTCGTTTTTGTGTAAAAACAATATTATCAGTATCGTCTTGGGAGACGCGTCGGGAGCGGTGTTTACGAGGAGCAAATACGATGCACACTCGTGGCACGCGGGGGCAACCACTTGTTGCCTGTTTGCCTATGCTGACATGCATACCTCCCAATTAAATAAAACACCCTTGAACTAACCAATGTACCAGGCACAGTTAAATAAAAATAACCAAGATTATGATGTATTCATGAATTGTTAAGTAGGTAGGTAAGTAGAATTTCCTCTTTTATCTTCTCTATTTTATCTTTTAGAATAATAATATGGTTTTTATTGAAATAAATTTTTACAAAGTGCTTTCAAATATAAAACATAATATTCGCATCAAAACCATGCGCTATGCAGCGGTTTTGATACCATTTTCGGAGCCGTCTTTTTTTTTTATAAAAACGATTATTTAAAGAAATCTGAGTAAAATTTATCGTAAAATATAAAAAATTGTACAATATATTCGTACCTATGGGAAAATAAAGCAAATATGTTTTCCTTATACGTTCTTACCTCTCGCTATAATTTTATGCGCGAAGTTCATGTTGCAAACTGCAATTGGCGGTCGAATGTAATTGAAATTATTCGCTCCGAGTCATGTACCGCGTACGAACGCATTTTCTATTACAGCTCTGGATAAGGAATGTAGTTCGCTTAAGCTTATGGCATAATGTAGATGGTTATGGGAAATGAAGCTTTCGTGAATGCAACGGAACCCGTACTTGATAATTGCTATGAATAGAGATCATAATATATGTTCATTCATCATGAATGTCAAAGTATCGAACCTATGAGGTTAGTATCTAATATTTTATTCTGCTCTGGAACCTAAATTGTTGAAAAGATTATGCTTAATAGAAGAGATTCTTACCTATAATTAAAGTCAATTGTAAACATGCTTTAGAAAATAAAATATATATATATATGTCTACGTCCCCAGATTTTCGATTTCCTACATAATATTTTTACGGAAATCTGGCAAACAACAGAGTTAACTTTCTAGAGATTAGTCCATGTAAACATTTTCGAAATTGAATTAAATCAAATTTCGTTTGTATAGGATACGCTAGGGAGAAACGTCTGTTAAAGCTCTAAAATGTTGCAGAGCATATAATATAATACTTATATATGGGTACACATATTCATAAGACTTGCTCAATCGATTTCCAAATCAAGTCTTGAACGCTTACAGAGACTCATAATAAAGTAACACTATAAACTATTTGTTGCCTTGTCTAAAAGTGCTTGTTGTGCCTTTTTATATTTATTATTTCAAAATATTTAGAATGATACAATTTATTCACTCTAGATTTTAAACTTTACGTTCAAGACAGTCTTGAAAAACATTTTTTTCTGAATAGCAATGCAATGCAAGAGCCTCACCTCACGTGATTTTTACACAAAAAGGTAGATCACATCAGTAGGTACCTGGCCAATCAGTCAAAGGCTTTTCAAGCGCATGTTCCCTTGACCGATATGAAATCATCGGTGCTGCGTTAACGAATATTTATCGCTTATATTGCCCTTCTTACGATCTTTTTTCCCGTCTCGTTATGCAATTTTCGCTTACAAGCTACTATATATCAACTTACAAATTCAGCGCCCGTAAAAGTTTACTGTCAAACCGCGTTCGCAGCCCGTATCGGTCTGGAAACATAAATTGCTGGTAGGAACTAGAGTAAGTAGGTCCGTGGCTAATAGATTATACTGCAGCATGTTATTTTGAGAGCCGCCAGTGAAAATTCATTGAAATTAAGAAATATTCTGAAACCTAGTCAGAAATAATTCCAGTTAGATATGGACTGGGAGCCCAGGGCGATCAGATCTTCGGCATTTTATTAAAGCTGAAAGTTTCTATGCGTGTGCACCCATTAAGGTAAGAACGTTCCCCGACTATGATCATGGTGGTTTTGGGAGATATCAGATGGCCGTGAAATTCATTTTTTTAAAATCCTGCGGGAACCATGAATTTTTTACGGGATATAAAGTAGCTTAAAAGGTAATCCAGGACATAAATAAATAAATAAATAAATAAAGCCTTTATTTACTGAGGTTACAATAATTATTTACATATTAATCATTTACAATTCTAGTCGGTTCTACTCCTCTGTGTGTCCTCTGACATAGGCCTCCTCCATTCCCTTCCAAAGGTTTCTATCCCTGGCCTTTCTTAGCCATGTAGTCCCTGCAATAGACTTAATGTCATCTGCCCATCTGAGATGTTGTCGTCCTCTTTTACGTTTCCCATCGCTTGGGTACCAATCCATCATATCGTTAGTCCATTTCAGTATTTTGTTTCTTGCCGTGTGACCGGCCCAGGACATAATCTATCTTTATTCCTTTATTCTAAATTTTATATACCTGATATATCCCAAAGCCACCATGATCCAAACTTCATACTCGGGGATCGTTCTTACATTGGGGGACACACGCACAGAAACTTTCAATTTTTATAAAATGACGATCGGCCTGGGCTCCCAGTCCATTAGTGCAAATCTAATTCTCCCTAATAAATCCACATTTAGAAGATTTATTGCTAACAACCTATTGTATCGGTTACCTTCTACAAAATGTATGATAACACCTAAAAAATAACTAGTGGTTAGCCCCGAACTGAGACCTCGCGGTAACGGTATCCCATGATTATTCATTCAATCGATACATGACGACCAAAACTGACATTATTATTATTATGCCCGTTTTCACCAAACATACCTAAATCATCCCCTATGTAGGAGTCTCTTTACGTAGGTAGCTCCAAAACACAATCCTAAGCCCTAACATCCGTCCCAATGTCCTTTTAGGTGTCCCGTACAGGATCGTGATAAAGAAGTTGACAGTAATCATCACATAACTTATCATAGGTAGCCCGTAAAGGTTAGGGAACGTCAGTGAAAACATTGAATTATTATGTAGGTACTAACGAGTGAAAACGGGTTAGGGGCATCTGTACAAATCGTCATCTATCGACGCGAATAGAAAATATACAAAATGATATTTAACTAAAGAATAATTTTAATTGAATAATATGTTATTATATTATGTACCTAAATAATAATGGTCGACGCAAAACTGTTTTTGGGATAAATCGTAGTCGTAACTCCTAGTTCAATGGAATAGTTAATGACTGCGCCATCTATTAGCATTATTGTGAAGCTATGTGAAATTTACTGATGCTCATTAAAAATTAAATAATCTCGTTTCTTTATAATATTCATATAATTTTAGTATTTGTTGTTCAAGTACAGGGTACAAGTGAAGTAAGAAAATAAGTACAACTTGAAAATATATAGAAAATTTTCCCAGAGAGCGTCTTCAAGCGAGCGTATTAAATCGCCACTTTGGAAGTCCCCCATTTCGTCAATTTTAGGAAAAAAATTAAAAAAATATACGGTTGTACTCTGTTCCAAATTGTCTTTAAAATGATACACAGAAAACCTATGAATCGCAAATAAAAAAAAATTTCTTCGCATTCGCTTCTATGAGAGAGCCCCCCTGAAATAAAGATTTTTATAACTTTTTAAGCCATTTTCGGCTGGAGGCCATCGGTTTGCATATTATATCTAAATTTGAAGTAATTACGTTCAGTAATTCAAAAGTTATAAGGCTCTGACAGACGGACGGACGGACGGACGGACAAGTGCAAATCGCTCTAGTAAACTCAGAGACCTCGCTTCGCTCGGTCAAAAATGTAAATAGTAAATAATAACAATAAATAATAATAAAAAAATAAAAAATAAATAACAATAAAAAAATATATGAAATCGACCTGAGGGTTTCTTAGACCAAATTCATTTATTACCACTTCGCTAAGTTGTCTCTCAAACCAACAGGATTTTCTCGACTGCCAAAATTAGTAGAATGTAATTTAATACTAGCTTATCACGTTGACTTATTTGAACTTTGTAATATGTAATTAAATTAATTTATTCACTGTTTTTCAAGCAATTATTTAAATGATTACAAACTCATTATGCAGCATAAATCGCACGTTAATTATACCTAATATAATAAAATATTATATATATAGGTAAAGGATAATAAAACTTAATTTATATGTAAATTGTGTAGTTTATAGTGTAAATGTAGTATCAATGTATTATTTTATAATAATTTATTCCGACAACAACATAATAATAATTAATTATGTATTTTGTACTAGGTATAGTTTAGGTGTTTTACGAACTAGTTTTGTCATTAAATATCTATTATTATACATGCAGTAATCAATCATTATAATAACTATCATTTATGATAGCGGTTTAATGTATTCAACTTTACTTTCAATATAACGAAAGCTCCTCCTCGCCATCGTTTGATAAATATAGCAATGCTAAAAGGTTTGATAAAATTTATTGTTGTTAACAAATTAACGTAATATATTTTTGGAAACATCTTTGTCCAGGATAAAATATGATTGCGAAAAGAAAAGCGAAATAGGCTTGCTAGGCTACAGTTGCATTTGATTTAATTGTCCTTATCTAAATCTGCGGTGCTTTGATAAGAGATAAAACATAAAGCTACCGACCTAGGGTTAGTCCTGAGATGCGTAGACGCAGGTGCCTCTAAGAATTCAAGTCACCGTCACTGAACTCTCACTTTTATTCATTTCACTGGGACGCTAGTGCATGTTTATTTTTTTGACGTAAAGGTCGCGTACAGTAGCAGTGGCTCGCGACGGACAGGTGCGCTTGCCGCAGCATCGACAGCGGCTCTGGCGCCTCGAACGAATAGCGCGTTGCGTTCCAACCACGCCCCGTGCGTACGCGCAGCTCCCCGCCCGCCCCAGCGGCCTGCGCTGAAGCCTTCCTTGATTGCTATTTCAGCAATTTTCCACGCTTATTAAGCTTCCTTAAGCGGCTTAAATCTGTAACTCTGCCGTTAGACTTACCTACTTTAGTTTCGGCAACAGCGTGCTATTTATGACCAAAAATTTCTTTAACAGTAAGGGTTTGTATACGTTTAATTTTAACTATACATGTGTACCTACTTACTTAAATATACATAAAATCGTATTTTTAATGGCAAGATCAAAACGTCATAGATAGAGTTCATTAACTTAATATATTGCCAACATTTGAATTACATTCAGAATAAGCTATCACAGAGCATAATCTAAGTAGTGAGCTGACCATAAAGCGAAGTGCGGTACGCGGAGCTGAATCTGGGATGTGAAGCGCGTGAGAAAGTTCGCCGGCTGCAGTCATAAATCGTGTGTTGGATTCAACTAAATGAGTCCCTTGATTAGATGTTAATTGAGAAAAGAAGAAATCTTTGTATTGGAAATCTCTTTATGGTGAAATGCTGATTGCTGTCGTGTGTCATAACTCATAATGCACTCGTGGAGTCATGCTCACTTGTCATGGGCCGTGTAGTATTTAACAACTGTTCAAATTATCATCGATCATCTCAATCAATATTGGCTCTGTTGTTACTTTCAGTTATATAAATCGACTTTCTATTTATCGATTGAGTGTCGTGAATATAAGGTTGCCATCACGAGCCCAAGTCATTTTCTCGAACAGGTGTGTCGGTCGTTCGATGCACGAGAGATAATTTGCGACACCGCATGGCAATGGCGGCGTTGCTTTATGAGTTCCTATAATAAACCTAAATAAATATCGGGTATGTAGGTACCTGTACTGAATACGAGTACATGTACGAGTATTAAACGAGTATGTCAATATTTGTATACGTATAGAATATTGCATGGTAACAGACATTTTTAGGGTTCCGTACCCAAAGGGTACCAACGGGACCCTATTACTAAGCCTACGCTGTCCGTCCGTCCGTCCGTCAGCGGGCTGTATCTCGTAAACCGTAATAGATAGACGGATGAAATTTTCACATATTATGTATTTCTATTGCCGCTATAACGATAAATAAATAAAAATTAAATTAAATTAAAAAATTAAATTAAAATATTTCTATGGGTACATGGAAATATTTTTATTTAATTTTTTTTAACGGAACCCTAAAAGAGCGAGGCCCGACTCGCACTTGGCCGATTTTTGTCTTTTGTTGAAGAAAAGTGATACAAACAGATAAGTGTATATTTGTATAAGATAGCATTTTTAATTTTATATATTATGAGCTTACATTCACTTCTACTTGTTAGGTTTTACTCGTAGATTAGTACAAAGAAAATAATTCGAATAATACGAAAACGGTAGTAAGTACGATGTAAGTACTGCTTGATAGAGTCCGTGGAGTTTGAAGATAGCTTAAGTTAAGATAATTGCAAAAAAATTTAAACCCAATACACTGTTTATCATACTTCTCCTCACTAATTCTCGTATCTCTATAGTGTCAGCAGTCAGACAATAGCTATCCAGTGTCGTGTGTGTCAGTGGCGTCTGCAGTCTGCGCGCAGTAAGTAGTTCTTAGCTACGCAATGGATCTTGGTGCGGTTTTCACTATCAGAGAATTTCTTTTGGAAGGTTTATAATATATATTGTATGTCTAATACATGCATAATATTATATTTATAGAAAGTAGAGAAATTTCTATGTTTTGCAATCGAGTAGTAAAAAAATATTTTCGGACGCTTACATCTCTGCTGGTTAAGCAAGAAAAATACCAAGTTTAGTTAAGCAGATTAATCAAGAGATACGACTAGAGATATTATAATAATATAACTTAAGCTAATTTATGTCCCGTAAATATTTAGGATTCCTTCGTAAAAGAAAAAAACTTTCGATACTATGGTTAGGAACAAAATTTTTCCGATCTTGGCGAAACTTGGCACATGGATTGCATTCCGTAGATGGACATAATTAAATTAATTTATCCCGACAATTAAAGAGTTTTATTTTTTGACCGCCGACAAAGTCTTGTCTACTTGTGTGTCTATCTGTTTCCCCAACGAACGGACTGATTTTGATGCTGTTTTTTCTGTTTGAAATCTACCGTGATCGAGATGGTTCTTTGGTATAATTTATGAAGATCTGTTCAGGCGTTTGAAGATCATTAGCTCATTTCATACTTGATTAAAGGGTCTTACAAACTTTCACAGGTTGTATTGATTTGAAAGGTGTACTGTTAGGTACTTCGAATTTATTTTCAAGACATTAATAACCTTGTAGTCTGCGGGATCTCAACTCCTCAGTAAGTTACAGCAGCTAATATAGTGTGTTTGAGCTCATTAGAATGGTCTCAATATTAGCTATTATGTAATTTAATTTTTAATTTACACTTTTTATTTAAATAAATAAAGTTTTCAGGAAACTGCGGTGTGGTATAGTGGATTAAATGTCAAAAACCACTTGCTCTTATTTTACCTTTGGAATCTGAGTCGAATGCGTGTCAGGCGCGTGCAAGCGTAACGAGCCAATTAAATTGTAGGGGCTGGCGGGATACTGGATTCTCATGTTGGTGGTTTGGGCCGGCCGCATATTATAAGAATTTGTCTGATAGAAAAAAATCTCATGTGCTTAATATGCATTTTTTACTAGACCCCGTAAACTTGCTTTGAAGGCGCCTACGTAATGCATGAATCTCATGGAGTAAGGGTACGACGTACGTGCCGATGGGGAGTTATGATGATGATGATGACGATGACATAAGGATTATTTTTACTCATGTCATTCAAATTTTTAGGGTTCCATACCAAAATGGTAAAAATGGAACCCTTATGGTGAGACTTTCTCCGTCCGTCTGTCCGTCCGTCTGTCACAGTCGATTATTTCAGTAACTATTAAAGCTATCGACATGAAATTTGGCATAGTTGTGTATAATAGTGGCCCAAAATCATTGGAATAAAGAAAAATCGAAAATTATTTTTAGTTTTAATAAAAAAAGGGGGAAAATCGGGGTGTTGAAATTTCAAAGTAAAATAACTATATCGAGTGGGGTATCATATGAAAGGCCTTTACTTGTGCATTCTAAAACAATTTTTTATTTATTTCTATATATATAATAGTTTTTGAGTAATCGGCCAAAATGTCGAAAAAAATACCGTTCCCCCCCCTTATCTCCGAAGTTTACCAATCGAAAAATCTTAAATAATTATGGTCAATAGAGGTTTATGTATATTTTACAGGAAAAATAAAAGCAACGCGAAAATCATTTTAGTTTGATTATAAAAGGGGGAAAATCGGGGGTTTGAAATTTCAAAGTAAGATAACTATACCGAGTGGGGTATCATATGAAAGGCCTTAACTTGTGCATTCTAAAACAGTTTTTTATTTATTTCTATATATAATAGTTTTTGAGTAATCGGCCAAAATGTGGAAAAAAATACCGTTCCCCCCCCCCCTTATCTCCGAAGTTTTCCAATCGAAAAATCTTAAATAATTATTGTCAATAGAGGTTTATGTATATTTTACAGGAAAAATAAATTGAACGCGAAAATTATTTTATTTTATTAAAAAAGGGGGAAAATCAAATTTGTTGAAATTTCAAACCCCTGATGGGTTTGAAATTTCAAAGTAAGATAATTATACCGAGTGGAGTATCATATGAAAGGCCTTTACTTGTGCATTCTAAAACAGTTTTTTATTTATTTCTAGATATAATAGTTTCTGATTAATCGGCCAAAATGTCGAAAAAAATACCGTTCCCTCCCCCCCCCCCCCCCTATCTCCGAAGTTTACCAATCGAAAAATCTGAAATAATTATGGTCAATAGAGGTTTATGTATATTTTACAGGAAAAATAAAATCAGCGCTCTAACTAGCATAGTTTTTTTTATATTAACAATAAACCTCTACAAACAAAGTTAACGATAAATAAGCAAATTAATATAATATTATCGTTTTACTTTTACTTTTGGAGTATGGAACCCTCGGTGCGCGAGTCCGACTCGCACTTGGCCGGCTTTTTTATTTAATTAGTCCAGTCTAAAGTTTGCTGTTTGACGAAGTGTGTCTGGTAGTTGCGGGCAACCACTGGACTATAAATCAATTTACGTTAAACACTGTAAGGCCCGCTTGCATAGACGCCGGGTTACGTTTAACCCAGGCATAAAGAACAAGGGCAAGGGTCCATACTTCTGTTTACCTGAAATTGATTCGAAGCGTCTATACATGAAAAATTGTTAAAACCGTAGAGGTTCCATTACTAAAACATAGTCACTGAGATTTTTTCTTTTGAGGAACTCACAAAAAATAGTTATTTGTTATACAAGAGTGCAAAGTTGCTTTTTAACCGCGTGCTCAGTTTTGATGACCGAGCAAGCGAAGGATACTAAAATTGAATCACGAGCGCAGCGAGTGATTCAAAAATTAGAATCCTGAGCGTTAGCGAGGGAATCAAAAGAGCACGAGGTGAAAAATCTTTGCACTCGAGTGCAACACGTAATTTTTCATCTCCCCATTCAAACAATATGACGTGAAAAGAAAATGGCGCGCGCAAAGCAAATTAAAAAAAGTACACCAAGAAGGTTCCAAGTCTGAGTTTTTAACAAATTAAAAAAGGTTGTATGATAAATTCGGCACCATGGAGGTAGAAGTAAATAGGTTTAATGATGTTTTGAATTCACAAACTTAGTGCACACGATGTTCTAAATTCAATTTACTTTATCCTCTAGAGGATAAAAACGGCTTTTACACTCCGATATCGAAGAGCAAAAATACTCTTTCCGAGATGGGGAGATGAAAAATATATTAACAACTTTATATGTATTTTGAGGTTATGAAAATATGTAGATAGGTATAAAGACGTAGTCGTAAACTAATTTCATATAAAAAACGAACTAATTTTAATTCTTTGTTTTGTATAAATCATATATTCGTAGACGCCTCCTAAAGCATTCAGGTACAATTCTGCTATTGTTCTTTGTAATTTTGAAGAAATCTGTCAAAGCAGCAGCTAACTCTGGGTTAAAAGGATAACCCGGTGTTTCTGCAAGCGGGCCTTAGTTGTAAATTGTTTTGATGCTAGATAGTTATTAGCTACCGAATATACCTTCATCGCTTCAAATCTAGGTTTTTGTCATGTTGGATGTACATTGAAAAATAGTTCAATCTACGAACCTAATATTCAGTTCAATATACCTATTACCAACAGTAAACAGTTCAGTTACAATTTGGATTTGAAGTGGTAGAAAATTCAATAATAATAAAAAAAATATTGATAGAAGAATGTAATATTCGCAGCAGGTGGTCCATATATTGTATATATTTCTGATTAATTATATTCGGTAAAACATTATAATTTTATATTCTAGTTATCATGTTACTATTTAATAACGCATTTTTATAAATGAGGCAGTTTAAAATACTATTACTTAATAATTTAATAGTAAGTATTAAGTTACTATTATGAAACGTATTGAGCTTTTATAATAATATGAAGGTATTATAATAGATTTGAATGTAATTGACAAATTTCAAAATTATTTATTTCACGTAGGCCAACCTGTGGCTCTTATGACAAGTCATGACTCTACCACCGCACCGGTTCGGAAAGCGGATTCTGCTGAGAAGAGCCGGCTAGAAACTCAGCAGTTGCTCTTTTCAAAATAATTATTTTACAATATTATTATGAAGCTATTATATTACATTGTAATAAGTTTTTTTATACTATCTTGTGGGCAGCTGGATGCCAAGCCGATTTAACCTATTTCCACAATGAGGGGAAGTTCCAAAAAAAAAAAAACTACAATTCAATTCATGCTAAGAATAATTGTATCAGTATCAAAGATAATAATTTATATCAGTTAGTTAAATATTTGAGGCCATTTAATCACGAATCACGATTAACAAACTTATCTGTACGCAGTAGCGAGGGTTTCGAGTAAATCTTGCGCTATCAGATTCAGCTTGTTATTCTAATTGCTTAGCAATTACGTCATTCGAAGGATAAAATTCCTGACCGTGTCTCTATTTCAACTATTGTGCAGTGCACCTGCTATAAATAGCTCTTATATAATTCTTTGTATTTATATCCACGATACAGTTAACATATTATACATAAGTCTGCATAGGTCATGCTAATTTTGCCCACAATCATACTTAAATAATGCTATATACTCGTAATATGCGTAAAATCTATAAATCACATCTCATATTATATAGTTTTAATAAACTTTCTAAACTCCCAGTAGGTACTTCAATATCGGTTAATGTAATGTATGTGATAGAGAAGTAATAGTGGATATTATAGTATCTATACTTATATATATATATATATATATATATATATATATATATATATATATTACTAATATAAAACTGGAGTTTGTTTGTTTGTTTGCTTGAACGCGCTAATCTCAGGAACTACTGGTCCGATTTGAAAAATTCTTTCAGTGTCAGATAGCCCATTTATAAAGGAAGGAAGGCTATAGGCTATAGTATATTATCACGCTAAGACCAATAGGAGCGGAGCACCAATGAAGAATGTTTCAAAATCGAGGGCTTTTTTTCCTTTTGAGAGCTTCCGCTGAGTGCGCTGCGGGTTAAAGTTTCGCAAAAATCATGTATGACAGAATTGGTCCCCTTTAAAAATTCTAAAAAAAGTCCGCGACAACATAAATGTCTATCTTTTAAGGTTGGCTCACTATAACCTTTTTTATGCTCACCAAATTAATTGTTCTAAAATAATGCATTAGTTGTGAAGGTGTTTTTATAAACATGATATTATTAATCCTTATCCAAATAAATACGATAATCATCACAAGTATTTAATTTAAAACAAAATTGCCCTTTACATCATTCGATTCTAATGAATATCTTAGGAGATATCGCAGTTTTAAAATAACATCGCAGCAAAATAAAGATCATTCTTGGAGCGGGAAAATTTATCTTTTTATTAACTCATAGAAAATCAGAAATTCTACGCGGACGAAGTCGCGGGTGACCGCTATAATATGTATTCTATGTGTTATAATATGTATTCTTTGATAATAGGTAGGTACGCAAAGGTACGAGAAATATGAAATATATAACCTACTAGCGGTCGCCCGCGACTTCGTCCGCATATAATTTCTGATTTTCTATGAGATTATAAAAAGATAAATTTTCCCGCTGCAAGAAGCCTGTCAAAAAAAGTCCTACCGCTATTTTAAATAAAAATAAAAATCATTAAATCTTTTCCATTCAAATTTCATCCCCTATTTTACCACCCATAAGAGGGGATTTTTCAAAATAACCTATACAGGTTTTTATTATTTACAGCTAGTCACCTAAATCCCGATTTTCAAACCTCAAACTTTCAAATTAAAACTTTCCTACATAAACTATCATCCCCTATTTTGCCACCCTTAAGGGGGGACATTCCAAAATGACTTAAACAAATCTTTATTAAGTTGATAATCTTAATGCCGATTTTCATATGTCTAACTTCAAAAACATAGGACTTTCATATAACCTTCGAAACCCCATTTTACCCCCTTAGGGGAGGATTTTCTCAAATTCGTTTCTTAGCTGACACCTACTCTCTAGAAAGAACCTTTGTTCCAAATTTCAAGTTAACAATAACAATAATTAAAACTTTCCTATAAAAACTTTCATCCCTTATTTTACCACCCTTAAGGAGAGATTTTCCAAAATAACTTATACAAATCTTTATTATTTGAAGTTAGTAATCTAAATGCCGATTTTCATATATCTAACTTCAAAAACTTTCATATAACCATCGAAATTCCATTTCACCCCCTTAGGGGGGATTTTCTCAAAACCGTTTCTTAGCTGACACCTACCCCCTAGAAATAACCTACATTCCAAATTTCAAGTTTGTAGGTTTTATAGTTCCTGAGATTTCGTGATGAGTCAGTGACCTTTCGCTTTTATATATATAGATTGCATAATAAGTTGATTATTTATAATTTTATAACCTATTGCATAGTATTGCATATACAATTGTAGTACATATAAAAGAATTGCTTATTTATTTTATTTTATTTTTATTATTTATTTACAACAAAATTCTTAAAAATAATAATTATTAATAGATGAAATGGACAATAGATACGAAATTTTTCGGCTCACTCTATCTTAACACCACCATGCATGATAATTGATAACTGAAACTACAGAAGTAGGTAGGAATAGATTTTACATACATAGTATAAATTAATACTTAAGGGGACGCAAGCCAGTACCTTCTTCATACAAACGTAGATGAGTGATTACTACATTATTTGATATTGTACGCTCAAAACGAAGTATCATGTGGATTTGCCTCGTCATTATCTAGGTTTATTGATATATAAAATAGTGAAAAAAATATTCGCTAAAAAGTTATGAGCCTCGAAAAATCGTCATTTTCACACTAAATTTATGACAACTTTCGGCGCAAATAAATAACATTAGGAGTATGAAAATTCTAAAAAAAATTATCATTGGACATAGTTTATTTATTCATCAGTTCAAATAACTTTACTTTGTAAACATACATTTAGTAGTTTTTTCTCAAAAACACTTTTCCCAAACGACTGTTCAACCCTTTGCGCGCGCTTGATTTCGGTGTAAATTATCGCGCCTCTCACCCGACACGGAGCGGGAGCGGGACGGTAGCGCGGAAGTATGCGCGCATGCACTCGCTACACTGACTCTATCTCTTTCTCACACAATGTTAGGTGAAATAGCAAGCAGGTTACCCACGTGCGCTGGCAACTTCGTTCACGCATACTGAGCCCCTAAAATACTGAGCCCATAAAATCTTTTAGCGATTATAATCGCTAAAAGATTTTCAATAATGTTGAGGAAGATTAATGATAATTAATTGCTAACTATCTAGGTAGGTATAACTTTTACAAACATATTATTACAAAGTTATTATGTCGATGTCGCACCTATTTACATACGTAAATTGACTTTGATGCTCGTGCATTTAGTTAAGATGTAAGCCGGCCAAGGTTTGTCCGTGTGTATGGGGTAACCGGTATCGACTATCGTTTGCAAAGATGAGTTTGGTCGAGACGTCACATTTGCATCGCGATGATAGGGTATCGTGACAGGTTTTCTGCACAAACAAGCTCGACGTGAGGAACACTCATATCCTTTCGGCGACGCGCTCGCCGCATAGTTATATTATTACTAGTCTGTAACATGTAGTTGATTCATTCCTGGAAGGAAGGTACCGGCTGCTAAGTTATCTATCACTTCACTACATAATTATGTATAATAGGAACAAATCAAAGACCCTCCGCTGAGTTTGCCTGTTTATGCACGCTTAGCTCAAAATCTACTGTATGTTTTTTCATTCGATTTCACCATTGAATAGCCTTATTCTGCGAGGTTTTTATTGGTAAAAAATAAATGAACAGCTCCTCTAGTCAAATTAAATATTATCTATACTGTCGTATTTATTCTCTTTCTATGATCGTTAACGCTTTAGAGCAGGGGCTCCCAAAGTTTTTTTATCACGCCCTGTCCTATCCTTTCAAAAGGGAGGCGTGAAAAAAAACTTTGGGAACCCCTGCTCTCAAGCGTTAACGATCATAGAAAGAGAATGGTTATGTAATTTGGCTAGGGGGGCAGAGAGACAGTATCATTTAGATCGGAGATTTTATTTTCGGTGCCCGTAAAAAGTGTTTAATGCGGGGTAGAGTATCGTTGAACTCATGCGTTTCGCCGTTTTTACAAAGTACCACTTACCACTTACACCAAGTAGGTACCTACTTGTAACTCGTTCGAATTTCGACTAAAGCTATTGAAAATTCGATTCGAAGTCGATTTGATCGACTAAAGCTATTGAAAAGCCCACGGTACGAAGCCGGATCGGTTCAGCTAATCATCAAGGCGAAAGTTTGTGTGTGTGTGTGTGTGTGTGTGTGTTTGTATGTTTGTTACTCTTTCATGCAAAATCTACTGAACGGATTTGGCTGAAAGGAATGGAGATAGATTATTAACCTGGATTAACATATAGGATACATTTTATCCTGAATAACAATGATATTGGAAGGAAAAAGCTGAATAATTGAAGGGTTCTCGCGGGAATCAAAAACCTTAATTGACGCGGACGAAGTTAGTTAGGTACTTATAATTTTTTAGTTTCGTGCCTAAACGAGGATGAAAAACTACTGCTTCCAGTACTTGCCTACAAGAATTTTATAGCTACTCGCTATCATTATCATGTTACAGGCTTGTTTGTTTCCTCTACATTGACGTGATCGATGCTTCGTAAATAACATTATTATGCAAAATTTTAGTATCGGAACTTACGCGGCATAACGCTGTTTCATAAATTATCGTGACAAGTAGTAAATCAATCTCCCCAGTCGGACAATGCCGATACAAAAAGAGAAACACGAGCGAAGCTTTCCTTGCCCTGCGAGCGTGCGCGCATCCGCACCACTATCGGCTTGATTGACGTGTTTGTTCTACATAATTGCTTCTGTAATGAGATTCACTATTTTATTGAGCTTTTTATTGATCTTTTACTATTGTGATTTATAGGCAGGTACCAAGTGATAATTTTATAAAAGATTTGTATAGAAGTTATGTAGAGTAGATTATATGGTCGATAAGATTTTTATTACTTAGTTCTGGCATAAACTTTCATCAGTAAATCGTCAGTCCACTACTAGGCACTGGTCTCCTTCCGAATGAGAAGGGTTTAGGTCATAGTCCACTACGCTGGCGATGTGCGGATTCACACACACAGGCTGATTCACGCATTATGCTACACCATTGAGAACATCATGGAGAACTCTCAGGCATGCAGATTTCCTCACGATGTTTTTCTTCACCGTTGAAGCAAGCAATGAGTGATAATTTAATATTAATTGATAAATACGAGTTGTTAATTTTCTTACGGTAGGTAGTAAGTAATAGGTACTCAAAAATCAACATAAACAATGTTAATTTTTGAGTTATGCATACAATATAAGACATAATCATTAGTCTCAAATGACATCATTTTATACCAAGAATTATTACCTACCGTGACACATAACTTTACATTTTTATGGCATCTAGTGATATCTCTAGTATATGTGTATTACAGCTGTAGGTACTAGGCGGTACCTCAAAAGTTGTAAGAACCTTTTTAAACAGTCAAAATATTATTGTCGTTTACTGAATGTATGTGATGTGATGCTGATATCATTATGGACACATTGATAACCGGACAGGTTGATAACCGGATACTTCAAACATGAAAAGCAGCGGGATACCCGTCGTCCTCAGTATAATTATGAATGTTTAATTTGCAACACAGAATTTAAAATATCGCTCGATTCTGGTTTAGCGCAGCTGTCGTTAGGCGAAGGCAAGGTTGATTTGCTGGACATCTTAAAACATAAAAGGAAAAGGTGACTGACCGACTGACTGATCTATCAACGCACAGCTCAAACCACTGGACGGATCGGGCTGAAATTTGGAATATGATATACATATTTGGAATATTTGGAAAGCCACAGGCAAAAGCTAGTCTATACTCTATACTTACTCAATATTATAAAGAGGAAAGATTTTTTGTTTAGTTGTTTGTTTGTACCGAATAGGCTCTGAAACTACGAGACCGATTTTAACCATTTTTTCACCAATATAAAGCTAAATTATCAGGAAGTAACACAGGCTATAATTTATAATAAAAAAATTAGAGATCCTTAATAAAATTGCAATAATGTAACCCAAAGTAGCAAAATTTTTCCTATGAAATTCACTATTTGGCGTGTGTTGAGAAAACTATTGATGATACATAAAAATTATGTACTACATTATTAAAGTACTCATTATTTTCCACAAAAAATCCGCAAGGGTATATATCTAACTACACACATCAAAAGTGTCTAGGGATCAAGCATTTTTATGCGGATTTCTTGAGATTGAGATGTGGCTTTGTAATAAATTTATGATTTTATAAATTTATATGGATCCTTTTTGGTGCATTTCATAATTTCATAATCAGCGATTAAAATCCTGCCAGGAAATCCATCCTTATAGTGGTGGAACCATCATGGTATGGGCGGGTATTTGGATCGGCGGAAGAACTGAGTTGATTTGGATCAGAGGCAACCTCAACGCTCAAATTTATGCTGAGACGATTGTATCAGACGTCATCGTTCCTCTACAAGTGCAAATCGGTCCCTTATTTCAGTTAATGCATGATAATGCACGACCGCACACCGCAAGAGTTGTAAGACAGACTCTCGCCGCAGCTAACATCAATGTCCTGCCCTGGCCTGCTCAGTCGCCAGACTTGAACCCGATTGAGTATGCATGGGATATGCTACAGAGAAGAGCTCTGCCGAATATGGAGGGTATCCAGTGGCAAGAAGACTTTTTTTTGTTGTTGCAACGAACATGGGCGGCCATTCCACAGCGTGATTTGGATGAACTCATTTTGAGTATGCCAAACCGATGTTCTTGTGTTGTTAGTGTTCGCGGTAGAAACACGGATTATTAATTGTTTAAGTTACCCAATAAAATTTTAAAGAAAACTGTTATTTCAGTCTTTTTTTCGAACTTTAATGTTAGTGGTTCAAATGTCAAAAATCCCTTTATTAGGAAAATGGCAAATTTCTTTATTAATGCAAAGGTGACTTGGTTTATCGTTACTGTGACAAACGAAAACACTTTATTTGATGAATCCTTAAAGAAAATTTTAATTAATATCAATCAGGAGAAAAGTTATTGCAAAAATATATGTTGATCCCTAGACACTTTTGATGTGTGTATCATAGTTAAGAAACAATAGTAATAGCTTTTGTGTTCTAAAATTTAATTAGATCGCCGCCGGTAGAAACAAAATTATTGGCTGTCATGTATTAATTCTTCCTTACCATTATTATGAATGTGAAAGTGTGTTTGTTTGTTGGTTTGTCCTTCAATTACGCAGCAACAAAGCTACGGATCGACGTGATTTTTTGCATGGGTATAGTTGAGAACCTGGAGGGTGACATAGGCTAAATTTTATCCGGGAAAATCAAAGAGTTCCCGCGGCCTTTTAAAAACTAAATCCACGCGGACGAAGTCGCGGGCATCAGCTAGTATAATATAAAATTCTTTAAATGTGTCAAAATTTAATGCATGAAATGGGTATTTGACTGTTGTCAAAACGTTGATATTCATTATTTATAATCGAAAATGTAACATGTAAGAATAACATTTGTAAAAACAGAAAATTAATCGGTCAAAAAACAAATAAGTTATAAGCTGTTTTACTATGAGCTTTTGAGTTTTCACTTCACGCCTCTTTGTCTAACAGGTAACTTTAAAGCTTCATATTTTCGAGACATTTAAAAAAGAAAAATATGACATTGTGTTATCTAAATAGTAGGTATATAAAAGGCAAAGGTGACTGACTGACTGACTATGACTGGTCTATCAACACACAGCTCTAACCACTGGACGGATCGTGCTAAAATTTTGCACACAGTTATTATGACGTAGACGTCCGCTAAGAAAGGATTTTTGAAAATTGAACTGATTTGAATAATTGTTCCAACCCCAAGAGGGTTAAATGGGGGTTGAAAATTTGTATAAAAGTCAGTCATTTATCAAATTATTTTTCATGTAATATCCATGAAACTTTAATTTTTGGGCTTTCGATTAAAAAATAAGAAATACGTGTTTCGCAAATTTTGAAAATTCCACCCCCAAAGACTTCAAATAGGGGATGAAAATTTGTATAAAAGTCCAGATTTTTAAGTTAATTTTCAAGTAATATCCATCAAACTTGGTATGTTGGCTTTTTACGGAGATACGAATCGCATTAAGTTGGATTTTAATTACCCATAAAAATCTAACTTAACGTGAGCTAACCAACCGCTAAGAAACCATTTTTGAAAATTCAACCTCTAAGGGGGTAAAATAGGGGTTTGAAAAATCGAACTTAACGCGAGCGAAGCCGCGGGCAAAAGCTAGTAATATTTAAAAACGTTACTTTTAATAAATAAAAAAATATCAGTCAAATACACAAGTCCTGTAGAAAGTTCCCTGGCATCTACCTACAATTTATATTATATTTGTGCGTGCTTAGCCAAAATGTAATTTTGAGAGACATTTTCATTATGTTTGAAATTAGATCACGTGATTCACTTATACGTAAATAGTTAATGTTACTCTCGTTCATCGAAAAACGATACGTCACGGTTACTTTTCCTAAATCGCCTTCGAAGTCGTTACTTACTTGATACTATTCAATACCTGGTTTAGAAAGTGTATTTTCGTCCGCGTGGAGTTGTTTTTTAAAAATCCCGTGGGAACCCTTATTTTCTGGAATAAAATAGCCTATGTCATTCTCCATTTCCACAACGCGACCAATGCAAAAAATCAACTTATTCTCTGTGGCTGCGAGATTGAAGAACATACCAAAAAACATTAACTTTCGCATTCATAATATTAGTAGGGATAGTGCGTGCTTTTTTTTTTTTTTTTATTCGATGACAAGATAGTCCTTGACTGCGATCTCACCTGATGGTAAGTGACGATGCAGTCTAAGATGGTAGCGGACTAACTTGGAAGGGGTATGGCAGTGAAAATTCAACCCATACCCCTAATCGGTTTCTACACGCCATCGTGCCGGAACGCTAAATCGCTTGGCGGCACGTCTTTGACGGTAGGGTGGTAACTAGCCACGGCCAACAAATGCCTCCCACCAGACCAGACCAGAGACAATTCAGAAATTATAAATTCCCAAATTGACCCCGCCGGGAATCGAACCCGAGACCTCCCAGTAATAAGACCACTGCGCCAGGGAGGTCGTCATTTCGTCAGGGAGGCTTTTACGATGAAAAATTTGTTATCTTACGGGGGCTAGGTCCGATGGTCGACAGGAAGACGCGCGGACCGCGGTCCACTTTGTGATTCGTTGGAGCGTATACCTACATCCTCGGACGTTGCGACCGCAAACACCGATCAAGACACGCAAACCTGTTTAAGGAACATCACTTTTGTCTGCGATATGCTCATTAAACATTGCTCCCACGAAGCGTTGGGCGTCGCCGAATTGGTAGTGAGAACCATACTCGAACTGACCTCAACGAAGGCATCGCTAAGTTATTTTGATATCAGTAATTTCATTATTGTAGTTTGCGCACATAATATACGACGATTTTCAATATGACTGCGGGCAATGTGTGTCTTTTGAATTGAGTCTACAGTCGGCTCGCTGGCCGAGTTTAGTTAGTTCCCTTTGCCAATTTATTTTACTGCTCACTGGAACGCCTACAAAACCATAGGATGTATTTATTTCCAAGAAAATTTATAGCATTTCTCGAACAAATAACACAAAATTAGTGAACGTAGTATTCGAAATAAAATTTTGCTTGTTGTTAATAGGTTAATATGTTTTGCTTAAATTATCGATTTAATTGTATTTTGGAATAATCTATGCATTCTAGAGCGAGCTTTGACGAGTCACCGATAGATTGAACAGACACATACGTATAACCTCGAGCTTCAGGATACAGATATATGTCACAGGTTGTGCCAGGAATCGGTTTGAACACCGTTTCATATTATCTGTCGTGCCTTGCCTAGACTACTTTCAATCTAGGGAAACATATTGTACAACCTGATGAGGCAAGAAAGTGCCGGCTGTTCCTTGCAGCCACGAGTATTGGCGAGGGAAAATAGTTGTGAGTATAAACAATTGTGCAATAGATGCGACGGTTATCGTGGTACAGGGACTCAGGAGTGAGGCTCTTGAGTCCCTATAACACGTTAAAGCCTCATAACTCATAAGGGCTTCATAACCGCATCGATAAGAAAGAAGAAGAAGACCTATGCCCAGCAGTGGACTTGACGATGGCGGCGATCAATTTAAATTTATGTAGAATGAAGATGAATAATTACGAGTAGGTACCCGCTCTAGAAGTCCAGATAATAATTCGACAATCGTGTGAACCGTTTACATGACTGTGCTAGATGCAGTAGAATACAAATAACACCTCATTAAACGTCGAATCCGGTTTCATATAATTTACAGGCGGCAGCTTCCATTTATTTGCGAGTTTAGTAAGCTCGAGAAAATTAAATTTATATAACATCTACATTAATCATAATTTTATGTTACGTAACGGGAACGTCTACATTGTGATTATAGAAATTTTCATTGCCCGTCATTAGGATATTCTAAAGCTAAACTGTCCTATTGCAGCATTCATCCTTACTAATATTAATTTTACCTATTTAAAAATTGTGAAGTGTGTGAAGTCAGCTTGTTTATTAGTTTCGAGTTCGATCTATTGGTTTGTCCTTCAATTACATAGTAATAGAGCAATCGATCGACGTGGTTGACATACCTTATCTAGTTGAGAACCTTGTAGAGTGACAAAAAAGATCTACTTTTTAATCCCGGGAAAATAAAAGATTCTTGCGTCATTTTTAAAAGCCGTAATTCCAAGATGCGGACAAAAGTTAGCTTTAAATAAATAAAGAAACTAAAATAAGTATTAAGAATTTTTGTAAGTAGGTACTTATATTATTTTTTTCTATTTTATCTGATACTTTTACCTATGTACCTACTCAGTCAAAATCTCATTTGGTCTAAAGTTTAAACCTATATGTATATAGATATGAATTATATTTGAAAAGAAAGCTCCAGAAAGTTTTACTTCTCCTTGCTAGCTTAGCAGTTACTCTATAGTTTAACGGGAATTTTGTGTTTGTGTAATTTGATAGGAGACGTTTTTAGAAGACATTACTTTTGCATGTCGTCATGCAGTGGGCAATGCATGCATTACAATTTACAACGAGCTACCTAGTACCTACACGATTCTAAGAAAGGTCCGTCGGTTGAGGCAGGCGAGACGCGACGTCGACACCTTGCATTTTTGCAGCTTTGATTGCTAGGTGCGAGCAAGATAGTAATGACAATTGGACGAACGATGCTATCATGCATACCTATTACCTACATGCTTCATCACTTAGAAGAACTGGGAGAGTTTTAACATGTCAGCGATTTGGAAGCTCAGTCTGAAGTGTTGAAGGTTGGGACCTAATACCTATATGTGCCGATTTCACAAACGTCAAGTGACGTTTATCCGAGGAATAAATTGGGTGTTCTGACAGTTTTAACGCCCCGACGCAAAGAGTGGTATTATAAGTTTAATTAGGTGGACCGACGACATAAAACGAGTCGCAGGGAGCCGCTGAATTCTACTGTGGCTGGATTCAGGCGGCGCAAGACCAAAGCCTGTGGAATTCCATGGAAACCTTTGTCCAGCAGTGGACGTCTATAGTTTGATTAAGAAGAAGATAATTTTAACGTGTGTATCTGTGTATGAGTCTATCTGTGTGCCTGTCTGTTTCCTCATAACAGCCTCCCCAGACCGCAATGGACCGATTTTGATGCGGATTTTTCTATTTGAAAGCTAATGTAATCGAGGTGGATCTTAGCTATAATTTATGAAGATCTCAGGCGTGGGCTTTTGAAGATCATTAGCTCATTTCTTACTTGATTAAAGGGTCTTACAAGCGTTCACTGGTGTGTTGATTTAAAATTTGGTGTTATGTTACTTCGGATTATTTCCAAGGCATGGTAACCTTGAGCTGATGCTGCTTCAAGATAATCAACACCTCAGCAACTTACAGCAGATTTAGTGTGTTTGGGCTCATTAGAATGGTCTTATTGAGAAGGTGTTAAATAGATGATGATCGAGGAGGAGGATCTAACGATGGAGCAGAAAACTGGGTAACAGGATCTCAGGTATATCGTACATAGTCCGGCCATAGATTCACACATGTCGGGATTGTTTTTAATTTACACTTGTTGTATTGTAATATCTGTTAAAATAGCACACTCGGATAATGTGTAATCGGCCCCAAGACTGATATTTTAGATTGGAGATTATGTATATCAGATGTATATTGTCATTTAAAGGAAGTACCTATTAACGGAGAGAAAAATCTATTAAGACTAATAATACAACTGGGAAACATAAGTTATGCGTTTTCTTCTGTAGTGCACTGCAGTGATATTTACTTCTTTGTAGGTATGTCGTGTAAAAAGCGTGTAAATCACGCCTTTGTTATGTCTACAAGCAACGTAAAGTGTCACGTCTGGTCTAACAAAATGATCTACATTTTCTTAGGTAACAGATCTTGAAGATGTATACAAGATACCTATAATATTATGTATTGTTATTTATGAACATTTTACTCGCATCCGGTCTCTAGTTAAGATGAAAGCGGCTCGTTTCAATAATGGATAAGACAGTGTCAGGCAAATGAGCCCCCGCTGAGATTTTAACCTTGCCGAGATTAAATCCGTTAGGTGGTTGGGTGGCGCTGTTCCTCACACGCCTTTCTATTGTTTCCTCATTGCATCTAAAGAAACTATTGAAGATACATTTCGATAGATTGGATACATATTACATAGTAACTGATATAAAATTAATTTTATGATAACGACGATCAATTTCATGTTCATGAATGTTAATCGAAGATGCCGATGGAATTTTAATATATCTGCAGAATGTTGCACAAAAGTCGAGAATGCGATGCAATTCGGCTTGGAGAGTAGATCCAAATAGGTGCTTCAGAGCTCCCGCGACATTAGGTACAACCTTATACTAGGCTTTAAAGTATTTAACCTAAACCTGGGCTTTAAAGCCCCCACCTGCAACCTGGTAACCGATGCAGAAGTCAGGCTGCGGCATCCAATACGACCAATGTTGGCACGTGGTAACTGGTAATGATGTTGGTGGTCGAATTGCCTTACGCAGCCAGGAAGCCAAATGCGCCCGCTCTTAATTACTTCACTTTTTACCTCTTTTCATCGGTAGGAAGTTTTAAGTTAGACATCGTTTAGCTTTAGAACCGATTTGGTATTGATATAAACAATGCATCACACGCGTAATGAGTGACTCGTAAACCCATCGTAAATCATTCAGTCAAAAATACTTGCAAGCAATTAACCTTTCTTGCCCTTAAAATGTGTAGAAACAGTTAGCGTAGAGCTGTGTTTGCATACTGAGTGACAATGGGTGAAATAGAGGAGGACAATCGTGTCCCGGCGCGGTGGACTGTGAACACATGTAAATGAAGAGCGGAGGACCATTGTATTCAAACTCGCAAACAAAACGCCTGTGTCGCCTGGTCAAACTATCTATGGGCTGAAGTCTTAACCATGCTCTTAAATATTTTTATGTCGGTTTTGATAACTGGTTACCCAGAAAAATGTGGATATTTGGAGAGTATCCAATTTGTTTTTTATCAGTTTACTAGCTTTTGCCCGCAACTTCGTCCGCGTTGAGGGGTTTTTCAAAAACCTCGCGGGAATACCTACTTTATTTTTTTGGGATAAAAAATAGCCTAGGTCACTCACCTAGTTCACAACTGTACCCATAGAAGAAATTGCGTCGATCCATTGCTCGGTTGCTCGTGATTGAAGGACAAACCGACAAAGAAACACACATTTGCATTTATAATATTAGTTGGGATTTATCATGTAAAAAATGGAAACCACAAAATGTGTGTGGTCGCTGTTTATTAATTATAATACAAATTGATGACAAAACGTGATATCTTCCTAAATGCGCTGGTTTTTAAATGAGCGTCAGATTTCAACTTTTACTGAGCAATTTCGACATCGACATACTCGTAGAAAGAGAAGATTTATTGTTGTTAGTGGTAATGAATAAAATAGTGAATTCATGTGTAGATAAGAGGCTAGCAAGTGGTGGCACGTGCGCATTTGGGCTGATCAACCGTGTAGCTGTGTGCGATGCACGCATGATAACAGAACGCTGTGAATCAATCTTAGAAACGTTACTTCTTATCTGAAATCAATGCTTAAATTGTTAAAGAATGTGGTAGATACGAGACTGCACAACACCTAGTATATTTTAATATTATTCTAAACTAACTAGAAAGAATTAATTATAATGTGTGAACTTTGAAATTCTTCACATCCAAAGCCTCCAATGATTGAAGACTTAAAGCCTCAAACAGTGCGTTTTGCCAATGATGCCATAAGTCGGCTTCGATATTATAATCTTATTATCGTCGCTAACTATGAACCTCATAAGAAAGCTCAGAATTACTTAGCGGGCGGATAGAGCGAGCTTCGCTCAGTTTCTCTTCGTGATCAATTCACAAATGAGGAAATTTGTAGAAAAAACAGTCAACTCAACAGGTTGCGAGGCAGGGCACATACGAGTAGTTCGAAGAACCGATAGACTTTAGGGCCCCAAGGCCTGAGAGAATGAGAACCTTCCTCTGGATAGGGCAGTGTTGGCAGACCTCACTTCACTGTAGGCCGATGACATCAGGCGACTGTCAGGGAGCCGCTGGATACCTACAAGCGGCGCAACTGCAAGAGATCTATATCCAGCTGTAGGCGTCTATCAGTTAACGACGATGCCACGGCTGTATGGCCACGTTACCTAGCTTTTTTAAAACACGTTATTTCAATGCAATCAGCGTTCATTTTTCGCTTCAACCTTAATGGAACCTATTCATTGTCTTATAAAGAAACGTAACTGTTCATCCAGATAATGCTATTACAATATATCTATTAGAGAATTCTCGTCGAAAAGCCTTCCTCTTGTTATAATATTCACAATTGAGCGTTAAAACATACGCCCACTCAACGTTAAGGCGATAATGATCTTAAAATCCGCGTAGGCTGTATTTATTGAATATGACGGTCTTTAACAATGGACGAGCTTCGCAGTACTCTATACTATGGTGTAGCTTGCAATTTATGCATCTATTCTCGTCATGTTGTAAACAAAAAATGCACGAATAGGATTAAATATGTACGTTGATTTTAAGTAGGTACCTAAATTGTTATATCAATTCACAATAAAAGCGCTTCTTGCTCTATCTTGCTTGATACTTTTTAGGGTTCCATACCAAAATGGTAAAAATGGAACCCTTATGGTGAGACTTTCTCCGTCCGTCTGTCACAGTCGATTATTTCAGTAACTATTAAAGCTATCGACATGAAATTTGGCATAGTTGTGTATAATAGTGGCCTAAAATCATTGGAATAAAGAAAAATCGAAAATTATTTTTAGTTTTAATAAAAAAAGGGGGAAAATGGGGGGGTTGAAATTTAAAAGTAAAATAACTATATCGAGTGGGGTATCATATGAAAGGCCTTTACTTGTGTATTCTAAAATAGTTTTTTATTTATTTCTATATATAATAGTTTTTGATTAATCGGCCAAAATGTCGAAAGAAATACCGTTCCCCCCCATTATCTCCGAAGTTTACCAATCGAAAAATCTGAAATAATTATGGTCAATAGAGGTTTATGTATATTTTACAGGAAAAATAAAAGCAACGCGAAAATTATTTTAGTTTGATTATAAAAGGGGGAAAATCGGGGGTTTGAAATTTCAAAGTAAAATAACTATACCGAGTGGGGTATCATATGAAAGGCCTTAACTTGTGCATTCTAAAACAGTTTTTTATTTATTTCTATATATAATAGTTTTTGAGTAATCGGCCAAAATGTCGAAAAAAATACCGTTCCCCCCCTTATCTCCGAAGTTTACCAATCGAAAAATCTTAAATAATTATTGTCAATAGAGGTTTATGTATATTTTACAGGAAAAATAAAATGAACGCGAAAATTATTTTAGTTTAATTAAAAAAGGGGGAAAATCAGGGGTTTGAAATTTCAAAATAAGATAATTATACCGAGTGAGGTATCATATGAAAGGCCTTTACTTGTGCATTCTAAAACAGTTTTTTATTTATTTATTTCTAGATATAATAGTTTCTGATTAATCGGCTTAAAATGTCGAAAAAAATACCGCCGCAACCCCCCCCCCCCCCCCCCCATATAATATTATCGTTTTACTTTTACTTTTGGAGTATGGAACCCTCGGTGCGCGAGTCCGACTCGCACTTGGCCGGCTTTTTTTTTAATTTTTCAGCGTAAAATATAGCGCAACAATAGATAGCAACTACCAGTCCTAAATCCTAATTTATGAGCGCAATTACAGTGAAGTATCATTAATTTGTTTCTTAAGCTCTTATTTTTTTTAACTTGCAATTAGGTATGCTCAGGTCAAGTCTTGCAAGATGAATTAGAAGCACATCCCGGTTTCCGATTGTGCTGAAATTTTGCATTTATATGTAAATCGGATGACATTGCAATATTATTATGACATGGAGCTGATCTGATGATGGAGCCGGAAGATGGCTACTAGAACAATATAATAAAACGATGTAACCCCATCGAATTTGAGCTTGTTTGATTCGTCTTGACAAGTACTCAGGTCCTAAATGATATCCAGGGTCTAATGATGAAGCAAGGTGGTTTTTGGCAACTATGTAAGAAAACGCCGTAACTCCATCAAGTTTGGGCTCGTTTGATTAATTTTGACAAGTACTCTGGAGTCTGGATCTAGATGATATCCAGGTTCGGATGATAGAGCTGGAAGGTGGATATGACAAGTTACTAAACGACTTAACCCCATCGAGTTTCGGCTCGTTAGATTTATCTTGCCAAGTACCTACTCTGATACAAAATTTTTGGCGACCTCCCTGGCGCAGTGGTGAGCGCTGTTGCCTTATTACTGTGAGGTCTCGGGTTTGATTCCCGGCGGGGTCAATTTCGGAATTTATAATTTCTGAATTGTCTCTGTTCTGGTCTGGTGGGAGGCTTTGGCCGTGGCTAGTTACCACCTTACCGTTAAAGACGTGCCGCCAAGCGATTTAGCGTTCCGGCACGATGGCGTGTAGAAACCGATTAGGGGTATGGGTTGAATGTTCTCTGCCATACCCCTTCCAAGTTAGCCCGCTACCATCTTAGACTGCATCGTCACTTACCATCAGGTGAGAGCGTAGTCAAGGACTAGCTTGTCATCGAATAAAAAAAATACAATTATTAATGTACACTTGTTAAAATGTAAGCAAGCTGAATTTGTATTTGAAGTAGGTAAACAAGAAAAGCTGGAATCACAATGACTTCCGATAAGACACGCACTGGCTTCTAATTTATTATTATGTTACAAATAAATGTTTACGTTTAGGTATTTCAAGGTAAAGTATCATAATTCATACGTAAAACAACATTGTCAATTACAATCGTAGTAGGAACCCATAAACATAGTGTTAATTACTAATCTTTATGTAAGAACATACATATTACTAGCTGACCCATCCACGCGTTGCTGTGACCCAGTAGGTATAATAGTGTTGAGGCCAACGGCTTGGCCAACGAGTCAAGGCCTGGACTACTAGATATAGGGGCCCATCAGCTATAACCTGAGTCCAGGGTCGCTGCCCTAAGGGCCTTTAACCGCGGTCAGATTTGTTCTCAACGTAACTTAATGGTAGGGTTGCACTGACCTTCCTTTGCAGCATTCAATCCTTGTACGGCCTGAGATGGTATGAGAGTGGTGGTGTGGTGTATTGTGGAGTTGAGTGTAATGTGAACTTCTCAGGCCGCTAGCAGTAGCGGGCAGGCTGCCAGCTATGGCCTGCTGAAGACGCTGGGCTGGCGTGGCACTGTACACTCGGCTTGTCACTAGCTAGGTCCAAAATCCTGATCACACTTCGCCGAGCGCGTTGGCGAACAAAATCGGCGGGTTCCAAGAAATGTTCTTTTTGGTTACGGACAGCACGTTCACAATGATGCTTATAGCTAGGTCGACACAAAGACCGCTTAACGGCGCAACAAACCGTAAAATAAACCAAATCTAGACACTCAAAACAGCAAAAACGTGCGCGAGACGACCGGAATTTTCGTGAAAACGTGTTGGCTGTCAAAAGGAAAAGGAACTTGCAAAAACCACACCCAAAATCGCGGCAAGTTTAACCTTTCAAGTGTCATCTGTCAAATTCATTGCGAGCCAAAGAGATTGCTAGCGTCACGACCATGGAACTAGGAATTATGGCGCGAACAATCCCCCCGCCCGTGGTCGTAAGAATTTACGTCCACTTACTAGTAAATGGGTAAACGTGATAAGGAGCAAACGGCTCGCTGCAAGACAGAGTCTCCGACCATTACCTCGGCAACCCTGGGAACCCCATCAGACCCGTAGATCAGCTTAAGAATGCGCCCACGGCGCCAGTATAAAGGCAACAAATTAGGTTCCTTAATCAACACTAGGTCACCAACTTTGGGTGGATCAGATTTGTCAGCCCACTTAACCCGCTGCTGCAAAAGATGCAAATACTCTAGTGACCAACGGTGCCAAAAACTCTGAGTCATCTGTTGCAGCAGCTCAAACCGGGACAAACGTGAGACCTTCACGTCCCTGAAGGGGTATTCGGGTAGAGCGTTAAGGGGCTGACCAATCAGAAAATGACCGGGAGTTAAGACCTCCAGGTCATTTGGGTCAGATGAGAGGGGACAGAGTGGCCGAGAATTGAGTACAGCCTCAATTTTGCAAAACACGGTGGCGAGTTCTTCAAAGGTTAAAACAGTTTCGCCTATAACGCGCCGGAGATGAGTCTTGGCCACCTTAACCACAGCTTCGAATATTCCACCCCAATGAGGGCAAGCTGGGGGGTCAAACTTCCAGGTTACCCCCATCTTGGCCAATGCTGTACTTAATCTAATCTTATTGCTAGACAGGAATTCGACAATCTCTTTTAAATATCTATCAGTGCCCTTATAATTGGTGCCGCAATCCGTGCGAATCAGGTCAGGCAATCCTCGACGAGAGACAAATCTACCTAGCGTGGCTACAAAAGCTTCAGTGCTTAAGGCACTCACAAGTTCTAAATGTACCGCCTTGGTAGCGAGACATACAAAAACGCAGAGGTAGGCCTTGAGCGATCTGGCGTTGCGGAGGTTAGAGCTCTTGATGGCAAACGGGCCAGCAAAATCAGTGCCAACCCCAGCAAAGGGTCGAGTGGCTAGAACGCGGTCGGAGGGCAGATCACCCATCATCGGCTGTGAAGTATTAGCCTTCAAGCGGTAACACGGAATACATTTGAAAGTGACGTTCCGGATGGTGCGTCTCCCTGCCAGAATCCAAAACTCGCGCTGTAAAATAGCCGAGAGTGCATTACAACCAGCGTGGGCATTTTTAAGATGGTAGTGTGTCACTAGCAATTTGACAAAGGTGCCGTCCTTAGGTAGCAAAAGGGGGTGGCGAGCACCATAGGGTAGATTGGAATTCTTAAGGCGTCCTCCAACGCGTAGCATTCCGTTATTGTCCAAAAAAGGGCTTAGGCGAGCAAGGGGGCCCTTCAAAACTAAACCTCTCTTTTGAGTGTCAATCACGGATGAAAAATGCTCCACCTGAACCACATGCACCCAGTAGTTCCGGGCGTCTTGGCGTTCAAGAGGGGAAAGCACAGGACTCAAATTTTTATTTTCTGAATTCCGCCCATTATGGATAAAACGTCGAATCCAACCGGTAACACCAATTAGTTTATCAAGGGAACTGTAACGGTTCAAAAGAAAGTTCAAGTCGGGGATCTGTTTATCCTCAACCACTCCGACTCTTAAGCCCGGCAATACTTCGGGAGCGGAAAACCTATTTTGAGGCCAAGTCGTCTCGGATTGGGATAGCCAACTTGGATCCCACCAAAGGTGATGGTGGACCAGTGAAGAGGCCTCACAGCCGCGGGAGGCGCAATCGGCCGGGTTCAGTTCTCCGGGTACGTGTCTCCAAATCACCGGTACTGCAGAGCTCTGAATTTGGGAGACCCGATTCGCAACAAAGACCTCTAAGTTGTGAGGCGCGGCTCGTAGCCAGCAAAGGACAATCTCACTGTCCGTCCAAGCATAAACGTCGGTCAGATCGACCGCAGATGCCAAAGAGGAGAGGAGCAAAGTGGTTCAAGAGGCGTACCAGAAGGGCGGCGCCAGACAATTCTAATTTCGGGATAGTTAACCGTGACCGAATAGGGGCCACCTTGCTTTTTGCCAAGACGAGATGCGTCGCGACCTCACCGGCGACATCGACAGTCCTCAAATATACCACGGCGGCGTATCCTCGTTCGGAGGCGTCGCAAAACCCGTGGAGACTGGCATGACACCTTCCTGTTGGTAGGAAGCGTCGAGGCATGGAAATTCGGTTAACTTCAGGAAGTGAAGACACAAGGGAGTTCCACTCCTTCAATAACTTCCCAGGGAGTGGTTCGTCCCAACCGAGTTCAGCAATCCAAAGCTTCTGGAGGAAACATTTAGCCAAAAATATTACGGGAGTGATCCATCCATTGGGATCGAAGGTGCGAGCAACCGTAGACAATACGGAACGCTTAGTCCAGACCTTAGGAGGTGGGTCTAATTTGACCCGGTAGGTGAAAACGTCTTGGACGGGCTGGTACTGTATTCCAAGGACCGTCAGCAAATTGGGATTTTCGGGATTTTCAAAAATATGAGGATCCTGCTGATCCTTTCCCGGAAGATCCTTCAAGACGTGAGGGGAGTTGGACAGCCACTTGCCCAACTCATAACCTCCGGACTTCAGTATTGCAATCAATTCATCGCGAAAAGTCAGAGCTTCCTCAACGCTCGAGGCTCCCGTGCAAATATCGTCCATATAGACTGACGATTCCAAGGTGGCTGATGCGCGAGGGTAATTCAGTCGCTCCCGGTTAGCTAGTTCTAACAAGGTCCTGATAGCAATATAGGGGCTTGACTTGAGTCCATAGGTCGTGGTGTTCAATTCAAAGACACGCATTGGCTCATTAGGATTTTCGCGCCACAGAATCATTTGGTATCTCCGATCATCGCGATGTACCATCGACTCTAAACATCATCTTGATGTCAGCTACGAAAACAATTTGATGCCGGCGGAAATGCGTGAGGATATCGGAGATATCCTTGATCAGCTTAGGACCGGAGTGCAAGCATTGGTTCAATGTCACCCCGTTGGATGTGGCCGCGGAGCCGTCAAAAACCACTCGAATCTTCCCCCCAGGGGTCTTCAAGACGGCATGGTGGGGTAAGAAGTAGTGCTCGTGTGCGCGCCAATCAAAATTGGATGGTGACATATGCCCCAGGCCCTCGTACTCGCGCATAAATTCAACGTACTTGGAGCGGAAGGTGGAGTCGCGCCGCATGCGCCGTTCCATAGACAAGAGCCTCTTTTCCGCCAAGGCCCGCGATTGACCAAGCGGGGGGCGAGAAGCGAGAAAGGGCAAGCGAGTTACAAATCGCCCATCAACACGGCGGCCTGTGTTGTTTTGATAAAACAACTCACATTCAAGGTCAAGAGGGTCAACTCGTGCGGCATGCGGCGGCTCCTCAACTTCCCAAAAGCGCTGGACCACGTCCGACAGCGTCAAGCCGGCTGCTTGCAATTGGTCCAGCACCGGTAGGTCCGAAGACCATAGCACGGGTCCAAAAAAGCTAGAACCGAATATAGTGGACATGGCACATAGGCCGTCCTTCTGCAAAACCCTAATTTCCCCTGACAAGACCAGGCCCAACACGTCGGAACCCAACAAGAGGTCCGTAGGACCGGGTTCAGTCCAGTGGGGGTCAGCTGGGTTTAGGCCTGATGCACAGGACACCGCAGCGTCAGTTATTCGGACCTGCGGTAGGGGACCTAAGATATTGTCAAGGACTGACACCTTGACCAAGACCCTAAGATTGCCCGTAACGGGGCCAAACATTAATTCCGCTTCCCCGTTAGAAGTCGAGGGCTCTATACCCCCGATACCTATCACCCGTCCTGTTCGAGGACTCCAAGGGAGCCCTAGCTCACCCACCAAACGAGAAGAAGCAATACAGCGCTGTGAACCCGAATCCAAAAGGGCGCGAACGATTAAAAATTCACCCTTCGGGTTGAATACCTTCACTGAGGCAGTCGGCAAAAGAATGGTCTGACAGACGGACTGCCGGAGATTCAAGGTCTCAGGAGAAGTTGCTGTGGTGGGGGCTAGGGCGGCCACTACCTATGGGTGGTCGTCCTCATCAAACCGGGGAATCTCATATTGAGACTCAGGGGGGACCTCCAAAGGTGAGTGGGACGGACCTCCATTTGGGTAAAACCATGCGTCATCTCGTGGCGGCAGCACGGGCCTAGTCATACGGGCTGAGGTCGGTAGGCCGTAGTAAGGCTGTCGACCCGCTCGAGGTGGGCGGCGTTCGAGGCGTGGCCACTCATGAAGCGGAGATGAATAGCGGGTAGGTCGAACCGTAGACGGGGCCGCCACAAATCTCCCATCAGAACGTCGAGGGGGGTTGGCGCCCCCCTCACGGGGGGATGAAGCCCCCATAGGCGGGGTCGAAATCCGGACGCGTCGGGATTCATGGCCCTGATCAGGGGACCGACGCAAATAATCCGGGGAGCGATTGGTAAGAGCGCCCCCGCCCGTGCGGGGCGCGCCCTCACTCTCCACCTGGCGACCAACACCATTCTTGTTGGCGCACAAAATCTCCAGGTGGTTACCCCTACAAATTGGGCATGGCCGTTGCTGTTGGCAGTCCCGTTGCATGTGAGCTCCCAGACAGCTATAGCACCAGTGGCGGTCTCTTGCAACGCCCCTCCGATCCTTGATCCGCTTAGAGAGAAACTGGGGGCAAGAAAGCACCCGGTGGCCTGGACGCCTGCAATAGTTACAGGGGGCGGGTTCAGTGGCAGCAAGTCCAGTGTAAACGGGCATTGGTCTCCGGTCGGAGGTCCTTTTACCAGGGACGCCAGTGTGACCCCTTTCCTTCCTCAGCTGGGCAGGCCGCTCTGGGGTCCTTGAAGGACCAGCAATCCCGGAGTTATCAGCCTGCCGGCACTCTTCCTCAAGGAACTTTAAAAGGTCCGAAAAGGGGGGCAGGTAGCTGGCCCCGTCCCCACCATACCTTTGCTCAAAACGCAGTTTCAACTCGGGAGGTAGGCGGGACAACACAATGTGTAATAAAAGGAAGGACCACTGGTCCACGGGAAGCTCTAAACGCTTAAGAGCGTTGCAGGCTACAATCAGTGGATTTAAGAGCGATTCTCTTAAATGAGACACCCCATAGACACGTGGCAGCGCTAGAATTTGTGCCACGTGTGTGTCTGCTAACCGGCGCACGTTGGCATACCGCCAAGTCAGTAGTTCCCGCGCGGTGGTATAACTCTCCTCGGAGAGGTCTAGGTGGCTAACTAAACCCAGAGCCTCTCCCTGCAGGGAAGAGAGTAGATAGGCCAGTTTCTGGCAGGGAGACAGGTCTCTTCTCGCGTCCACCAGGCTATCAAAGAGGCTGAGAAAGCCTAGCCACTCGCTCAGGTTGCCAGAAAAGTGGGGCAAGTTTATTGTTGGCAACTTGCCCTGTAACGCAGGCTGCGTGGTGGGTCTGGTGGGAGACTCAAGAATAGAGCTCATTCTCGCCTCCTTCTTGAGCCTCGCGGCCTCCTCCACCAGACCGTCTGTCAGCTCAAAAAACTGTTCGTAGTCCCGCACTGAGGACTCCAGCGATTCCGGAGGTAGCTCCAATGCCATGAGGTCTCGGAAGGCCCCTTCGACGACCGCCTGCCTGGTCCGCACCTGCTCGCACCGCTGGAGCAGTGCGGATGCCCGGTCCTCCCGGCCTACCAAGGCGTTGGCTGTAGCAGCCCAACGCAGCTCTGATTGAATTTGCACGCTCAATTTTTTGTGGGCTGCCATCTTAGGTAGGTACAAAACAACTTAAATAAAGGTCGTTACCGCAAATAGATAACAAAATCAAAACAAAGTTATTTGTTATAAGTTATGTTTCAACTTCAACCAAACAAATTAATAATCAAACAAGAATTACCCACTTTAAACACAAACAAATTACTACTTAAATACTATTTATTAATTAGAATTATTTACTTTAAAACAAGAATTATTTATTTTAAATACATCAAACAAACTACTCTGTTACCTAACCAGGAGGAGTTCTAGTAAACAAACAAAGTATTTGTTGGTTAAAAGTTCCAAAAGATACAAATTAAGCTATCAACAATCTATGTTAAGTCAATCAATAACATAAATTAAGATAAAAGAAAAATTAAGTTTTTAATTACCCGTACTAAGCCACTAGACTCATACTAGGTACTGCAAATTACAAATTGGCTTGGTAAGAACCCTACAATTATCAAATTATATTAATATTAAGTTTATTTATTTACAATCTACATCTAACTGTTGGCCAGTTACGGGCCACAAACAACAATTAGGTACTATTAATTATTAATCAACAAAAATTAACAAAACAAAATCTCAATAATTGCAATCATTATACAGGCCTACATGTGACAAGGCAGGCTATGTACTAGTAACTCAATAAGCCTGTGTATTAATAAGTTATAAATCAATCAGTTTACAATTAATGAGTTAACCCTAGAACGGCCAAGTTAAGTCACAGTAATGCCAAATCTGTCCGCGGAATCAATTTAACCGCGCTCTGGTTACCAAATGTTGAGGCCAACGGCTTGGCCAACGAGTCAAGGCCTGGACTACTAGATATAGGGGCCCATCAGCTATAACCTGAGTCCAGGGTCGCTGCCTTAAGGGCCTTTAACCGCGGTCAGATTTGTTCTCAACGTAACTTAATGGTAGGGTTGCACTGACCTTCCTTTGCAGCATTCAATCCTTGTACGGCCTGAGATGGTATGAGAGTGGTGGTGTGGTGTATTGTGGAGTTGAGTATTACACTCAACTCCACCGCTCACTCAACTTCTCAGGCCGCTAGCAGTAGCGGGCAGGCTGCCAGCTATGGCCTGCTGAAGACGCTGGGCTGGCGTGGCACTGTACACTCGGCTTGTCACTAGCTAGGTCCAAAATCCTGATCACACTTCGCCGAGCGCGTTGGCGAACAAAATCGGCGGGTTCCAAGAAATGTTCTTTTTGGTTACGGACAGCACGTTCACAATGATGCTTATAGCTAGGTCGACACAAAGACCGCTTAACGGCGCAACAAACCGTAAAATAAACCAAATCTAGACACTCAAAACAGCAAAAACGTGCGCGAGACGACCGGAATTTTCGTGAAAACGTGTTGGCTGTCAAAAGGAAAAGGAACTTGCAAAAACCACACCCAAAATCGCGGCAAGTTTAACCTTTCAAGTGTCATCTGTCAAATTCATTGCGAGCCAAAGAGATTGCTAGCGTCACGACCATGGAACTAGGAATTATGGCGCGAACAAATAGATTAAATTAATATTAAGTTAAAAACTATCCTATCTTTCAAGTTGGACCAAATTACAGATAGTTACGAAGTTTTATCAAAATTTAGGAGTCCATCGCGGACAAACAACGTGACACGTAATTTATATATATTAAGATTATGTACCTACCTAGTAAGTGAAAATTTATTGAAAGTAGTCATATACAATTTAGAGACATCCAAAATTGTTATATTGTTGATAAATCTCGTAGTTTGTTGAATCTGATCTCAAATACTCGTATGCTACATGTAGGTAGGTACGTGCACTTGTACAGAGTAGATAGGTTCTTACTATAAATATAGTCACTCCTCAACTCTATAAACATTAAAGCTTCTCTAACACGACTTCTAATTGCTTTGCATCATAATACACGATAATGTAACAGCTTCCGTGCTTTATTCGCGTTGTGTAATGTTATATAAGAATTTAAATCATTCTATAGTTTCCTTAATTATTATTGATCCCTTTTATAATTTAAATAAAAGTGAAACCTCATATAAGTGCAGGGGGTTTTGGGGGCGATAAATCGTCGCGGGGCGATCTAGCTAGGTTTCATTTTTAGAAAAGGTCGTTTTATCCGTATTTTCAGGCAATGAAGAACCCCTTACAAATTACAATATCATTAGAATACGAAGGTAAATTTCGCCATCATCTAAGTTCCAATAGCTCGGGAAATCGGGCGGTACCGAAACCAGATGACCCCGGTTCGAGTTCAGACGATTATATTTTCCCCTATGAATTTTATTATTATATTTTTTTTTAATATATAATTTCCAAAAAACACGATTTACAAAAAAAAACCCACCCACCCAGATATCTTAATTAATAATTATTAATTAAGTTCTTAATTATTCTAAAATCAGAATTAATTAGTATACCTACCAGCAAAAATTGCCTAACAAAGATGCCAGAAAAGCGAATCTCAGCAATCCTATAATCGCAATTTTCGTGCTAATTCTATGAGTATTCACTGCCTTTTTAGGTAGGTACCCTCAGTCGCAACTCACAATACATAACAAACATTCCTAATCCTATCGCCCGCACGTTTGGCGTTTCATCAATGAATCTCATGACAGTTTCTTCAATATATCATGCCTGCTTAAGGGGAATAAATGGGCCGATATATGATAAATAATGTCATCATCATCATCATTATCAACCTTTAAATGTCCACTGCTGGACATAGGTCTCCTGCATGGACCTCCACAGGCCTCGGTCTTGCGCCGCCTGAATCCAGCGGCTCCCTGCGACTCGTTTGATGTCGTCGGTCCACCTAGTGGGGGGTCTGCCAACACTGCGTTTACCGGTGCGGGGTCGCCACTCCAACACCTTGGGACCCCAACGACCATCAGCTCTTCGAACTATGTGCCCCGCCCATTTCCACTTCAGTTTCGCGACTCGCTGAGCTATGTCGGTGACTTTAGTTCTCCTGCGGATCTCTTCATTTCTGATTTGATCTCGCAGGGATACCCCAAGCATAGCTCTCTCCATCGCTCGCTGAGTGACTCTGAGCCTTCTTATGAGGCCCACAGTTAGCGACCATGTCTCGGATCCATAAGTCATCACTGGCAACACGCACTGTTCGAAGACTTTAGTCTTCAGGCACTGAGGTATTTTGGACGAGAAGACATCTCGGAGCTTCCCGAACGCTGCCCAGCCGAGTTGGATTCGGCGGTTGATCTCTTTCTCGAAATTGGACCTACCTAGCTGGACTGTGTGTCCCAGGTATATATACTCGTCCACAATTTCGAGCGCAGAGTTCTCAACGATTACTGGGTGGAGCGGAGCATGAGCATTGGACATGATTTTCGTCTTGCTCATGTTCATTTTCAGGCCCACCTGTTGAGAAACCCTGCTGAGATCATTGAGCATTGTATTGAGGTCTCTCAGAGTCTCTGCCATGACTACTATGTCATCGGCAAACCGCAGGTGAGTGATGTACTCGCCGTTTATGTTGATGCCAAGTCCGTTCCAATCCAGAAGCTTAAAGACGTCCTCCAACGCAGCGGTAAATAGCTTCGGGGAGATTACATCTCCCTGTCGCACTCCACGCTGCAAGTGGATTGGTCTCGTAGTCTGGTCCTGTATACGTACTGACATAGTGGCGTTTTCGTACAAGCACTTCAACACTTGGATATACCGGTAGTCAATCCGGCATCTCTGCAGCGACCTCAATACAGCCCAAGTTTCCACTGAATCAAAGGCTTTCTCATAGTCCACAAACGCTAAGCAAAGTGGCTGGTTATACTCTTCTGTCTTGTATAACCTGCCGCAGCGTATGAATGTGATCTATGGTACCAAAGCCTTTTCGGAATCCGGCTTGTTCGGGAGGCTGGAAGTCGTCAAACCTACGAGCGAGACGATTCGTAATGACTCTCGAGAACAACTTGTAAACATGACTCAGCAGCGAGATGGGTCTATAATTCTTCAGCAAGGTATTATCACCCTTTTTGAAGAACAGGACCACCACGCTCCTGTGCCATGCTTCCGGCGTTATACCCTCGTGAATGACGGAATTGAACAATCGCTGAAAGATCTTAAGTACCGGTTTTCCACCCGCTTTCAGGAGTTCCGCAGTGATTCCGTCATCACCTGGCGCCTTGTTGTTCTTGAGCTGTTTGAGAGCCATTCTAATCTCGTATAGGCTGACGTCCGGGATATCTTCGGTATAGTGTCGGGTCAGTTTGGCTCTGGGATCTTTGGCCAAATCTTCAACAGGTTTTTGTGTCGTGGTATATAACTGTCCATAGAACTTCTCGACCTCTCTCAAGATCTCAGGTCGAGAAGAGACGAGACGACCGTCACCAGTTTTCAGCCGCGTCAGCTGGCTCTGTCCGATAGACAGATCTCTCGCGAACACTTTTGAGCCTTTGTTCCGCTCGATAGTATCCTTAATACACTTGGTATTAAAGATCCGAAGGTCGCGAGTTTGCGCCTTAGAGATCTGCCTATTAATCTGCCGGTAGGCAGCCGCGTCTGCCGATGACTGCAGCCTCATCTCTCGTCTCTCCTCCATGAGCTTGAGAGTATGGGCAGAGAACTTGTCGGTTCTTTTCCTGCGATGGGTCTTAAAGAATTTAGACCCCACAGTATGGACAGTTTCCACGAACCTGTTGTTAAGATCGTCCACAGAAACGCAGTCTGCGAGGCAATCGAATCGGTTCTGCAGTTCGAGTTGGAAGTTTTCGGGGTTTTGGATATGAGCACGAGAAGGTCGGAGAGTTGACTTCACGAGTCTGGCCCTTTCCAGCTTTACATTAATATTCAATGTGCCTCTTACCATACGGTGATCGCTCCCGGTTTTCACCCTGTTGATCACAGAGACATCATTGAATATATGCCGCCTGGTCGACAAAATGAAGTCAATCTCACTTCTCGTGGAACCATCGGGGCTCATCCATGTCCATTTTCTGTGTGGCCGCTTCCTGAAGAAAGAGTTCATCATAAAAAGGCCCTCCTTCTCCATGAAGTCGGCCAGCATTTGACCCCTCTGGTTCCTTCGCCCATACCCAAACTGCCCCACTTTCGTCTCTGCCCCGCTTCGTTGTAAATATATAAATAAATATATAAATAATGTAACAAAACATTACATCGGGGTGTGTTAGTGTTCTAAATTATTGTAGTCAATGGGGGCGGTAGACGCAAGAAGATTAATACGAAATACGAGAGGTCAAACGATTTTACATTACGTATAGTCTTCGTATAGTAAGGCCTAGCGCAAACATACAACTTTTAGTTGAACAACTATTTAGTTGTTTTTCATAAGTTTATGGGAATGTACTGCGATCCTAGAATGTACTGCGATCCTAGAATGTGCGCAAACTATCAACACGATAGTTGCTCGACAAAAAAATCAAAAAGCCTTATCGATTTGCTTTTGATTATAGTTTAGTTGTGTGGAATTCACGAAAAGTACACAACTCGACTAAACAGTTTAGTCGATGTAAAAGTTGTAGTTATGTATGCGCCTTACCTAATATGTGCGTATGCGCGCACGTTTTCACTGATTCCTACATGACATCTGTCCCCCTTGATTCGGATTTACGCCGCCATTGATTTCATTGTAAGATTACATTCATTTATGAGAAGGGTGTTATATTTATGACATTTAATACTACCAGCTTGCCCATACTGTGTTATAAAGTGTCATATTTCCTTTTTTCAGGCGGAGCTTGTAGATATGAGGGCCGAATTAGTGCAGGCGCGGGCCGCAGGTAAGCGATAATCCTCAGCTTATTCATAGATTTTGTTACATTTTTCTAAACAACAATCGATTTAACGTTGGCGCCATCACACTTAGTTACTTTTGTTAGATCGGCTACCTTAGATTTTATTATTTATCCCGTCAAAGTAGCAATGTCTGGCAAATACTTATAAACGCTGGGTCCCTAGTTACAGAGGGAATTCATATCACTGTGGCGCCGCCGCGAGGTAGTATTTTGTCGGATTGTTGAAGCATGTAAGCATTATTATGACAAAATAGCTTTTACCCGGAATTTAGTCCGCGTAGAGTTGCGTTTTTAAAATTATCGTGGGGACCCTCTTTCCGCGTTAAAGAGTAGCCTATGTCACTGTTCATATCCTCAACTATATGCAAAAAAATCACGTTGAGCCGATGCTCAGCTGCTGCGTGATTGAAGGTCGAACCAACAAACCATCCAATAAACACACATTCGCATTTATTATCATCATCATCATCAGCATCCCATCAACGGCTTACTACTGAGCACAGGTCTCACAGGGATCGAACCTGCGGCCACTCGAATAGGAGAACACTCCTAACCTCTAGGTTATCACTTTTTCATTCATTTTCATGCATTTGGGTATTAGGTTATTATTTTATTAACATTTCATACAGTATACACATTTTGTTTAGGTACCTTCAGATAAAAATCACGAAAATCGAAGTTAAGGCCCGCTTGCAGAGACGCCGGGTTAGGCTTAACCCAGGAATAAATTAATAATTTTGACAGAAGCTTTATTCGAAATCTGTCAAAGAAACAGCTAACTCTGGGTTAAAAAGATAACCCGGCGTTTCTAGCGGGCCTAAGTTGATTTCTATTAATTTTTGATCGACTTCATAAAAAGACCTCCTCCTTTTATGAACTCGATCAAAAATTCATAAAAGGAGGAGGTTCTCAATTCGTCGGAATATTTTTTTAATTACTCGAAGACGCCTGAACCTATTTGAAAAATTCTTTTTTAATTTTGGTAGTCCCATTTAAATTTAATCAAAATCGGTCGAGCGGTCTTAAAAAAATCAATAATAAATTATATTCTTTGTAGTGGCGCGGGCGTTTGAAGTCGGTTTTTTTAAAAATAATTTTTCATCATAAATTTTTGTCCCGTCAGGTGGGTGCCAGGACGGCGGGGACGCGGCGGGCAACGTCCCCGAGGCGGCGCGGGCGCGCGCGGAAGCGGCACAGCTCGCTCGAGAAAATGTTGCACTCAGGGAGACTGTCCTCGCGTTGCACTCTGAACTTTTTGGAGCTAGGTAACAATAACCATAGCGACTTTAAAGTAAAATAAAAATGCGTAAACTTTATGTCATTCATGGTAATATTTATGACAAGTCAAATGTCAATCCATTTTATTGTTGTCCTAGATTAGCCACGAAGTACCTGGATAAAGAACTGGCTGGAAGAATACAACAATTACAGCTATTAGGCAGTGATATGCGGGCAGAACTAAGAGACTCGTTGTGGGCTCAGGTAAGTAGTGGTAAATACCTGTACCTGCTGGTGTTGGTTATTGACATTATTACATTAACTATAATTACTAATATTGCTATAAAATTTGATGTAATCAAGGTCCATGAACAGTAGCTGTTCATTTATGTATGTATGTGTGTGGCGAATGCTTGTGAGTCAAATAACATCTGCAAATAAAAAATATACGTTATGACAGTTACGTTATCGCGGCGGTGTTAAGCCTTTAAAAAAATTTAAAATTAAAATAATCGCGGATCTTCCTCCGTCAGCGGAATGTCTGTGTTACGAGTTACGACATGTCAACTCGACTTGTGAATCACCTAATTTTTAAAAAACGTTCTGTAATAATGGGAACGTTTTGATAAGAAATGGTCGCTCTGAAAGAAAAAAAATTTCGAGGAATTTTGGGCTAATAAATCCGAAGTACGCACTCCAAGCTTGTGCTGTCCTTTGTGCTTCATAAGGTGGAAGCGGAGATCCTCCTGCAGAGGCACAAGACGCTGGTGCGCGTGTGCCGCGGGCTGGCGCCGCGCGCGCCCCGCCCCCCGCAGCCCGCGCGCGCGCCGCCCGCGCCCCGCACCGTGCGCGTGCGCCGCTCCCCGCACCTCGGCCTCGGCATCTCCGTTACCGTAAATATCTGTAATCTTTCAACATATTATGTCTTTCTTCTTTATTATCCTTAGCGGATGTCTACGATATAACTATAGTCTATTTTTTTAACAAACGAGTACTGAGTATGTCTCTCGCACATTTCCGATATTGACAGAGTGAGATGGGTCATTTTAGGTTGATTACGTGGACGAATAGCAACGCAGTCAAAATTTTCGGTACTCGTTTGTTAAAAAAAACAGACTATATCTGTATACCAATTTTCAGCCCGATCAGTTTAGTGTTTAGAGCTGTGCATTGATAGATCAGTCAGTCAGTCACCTTTTCCTTTTATGTATTGAGAAGAAAATTCCAATTCGACAGACCACATATTTTTGCGGATTCTCCATCAAGATAAGAATGATTTATTTTCGTGACTTGTATAACAGATATTAATGGCCAGGAATAATGGATAATAATAGCCAGAAATAATGCAAACGGCTACATGAGCACATTTTTACTGTGCTAGAAATTAGTTGATTGTTTGGAAATAACGTTTGGTACATTTTATTTGAATTTTGTGCGTGTTCGGCGCATAGAATTTCAAATATTTTTGACAACTTAAAGTTTGACCACTTCGAATCAACGTTTAAACAGGGAAACAGGTGGTCTTGTAGCAAATAATATTCAATATTTCCTATATAGGGCGGTCGAGAGCACGGGGTGCCCATCCTGATCTCGGAGCTGGAGGCGGGCGGGCCGGCGGCGCTCACCGGCGAGCTGTACGTGGGCGACGCCATCCTCGCCATCAATGACCACGATCTCACGCAGGTAACGTGTGTTTACTTAGGGCGGTCCAGAGCACGGGGTGCCCATCCTGATCTCGGAGCTGGAGGCGGGCGGGCCGGCGGCGCTCACCGGCGAGCTGTACGTGGGCGACGCCATCCTCGCCATCAATGACCACGATCTCACGCAGGTAACGTGTGTTTACTTAGGGCGGTCCAGAGCACGGGGTGCCCATCCTGATCTCGGAGCTGGAGGCGGGCGGGCCGGCGGCGCTCACCGGCGAGCTGTACGTGGGCGACGCCATCCTCGCCATCAATGACCACGATCTCACGCAGGTAACGTGTGTTTACTTAGGGCGGTCCAGAGCACGTGGTGCCCATCCTGATCTCGGAGCTGGAGGCGGGCGGGCCGGCGGCGCTCACCGGCGAGCTGTACGTGGGCGACGCCATCCTCGCCATCAATGACCACGATCTCACGCAGGTAACGTGTGTTTACTTAGGGCGGTCCAGAGCACGGGGTGCCCATCCTGATCTCGGAGCTGGAGGCGGGCGGGCCGGCGGCGCTCACCGGCGAGCTGTACGTGGGCGACGCCATCCTCGCCATCAATGACCACGATCTCACGCAGGTAACGTGTGTTTACTTAGGGCGGTCCAGAGCACGTGGTGCCCATCCTGATCTCGGAGCTGGAGGCGGGCGGGCCGGCGGCGCTCACCGGCGAGCTGTACGTGGGCGACGCCATCCTCGCCATCAATGACCACGATCTCACGCAGGTAACGTGTGTTTACTTAGGGCGGTCCAGAGCACGGGGTGCCCATCCTGATCTCGGAGCTGGAGGCGGGCGGGCCGGCGGCGCTCACCGGCGAGCTGTACGTGGGCGACGCCATCCTCGCCATCAATGACCACGATCTCACGCAGGTAACGTGTGTTTACTTAGGGCGGTCCAGAGCACGGGGTGCCCATCCTGATCTCCGGAGGACGCCATCCTCGCTATCAACGACCACGATCTCACGCAAGTGACGTGAGTTTACTTAGGGCGGTCGAGGACACGGGATGCTCATTGCACGGGATTCATCTCAATTTAATATTGAATATCTTTCGTCAAATAGAATGTATTATCATCTCTCAACTCCTAATGCTATTAAAACAAAGAGCACATAGCTAGGTAGTAATGGAGTAGTTTTAATTTGCTACGTCATGTATTGCACTCGAAACTTTCATTCCATCCCTTTGCCGAGTTAACTTTAAAATAAAATATTGGTTTATGGGTTAACCTTAAATAAAATTCTGATTCGCAACACACAGGCTTGTCATAAAGAAGCGGTTCAGGCGTTGCAGAGCGTGAAGGGAGATTGCGCCCTTTGTGTTCAATTCATTGCTACAGACGACGACGACAGACTCTCTGAAGATAATTACAGGTACAGTTCTAAAAATGAGCCTGTTTTTAGGGTTCCGTACCCAAAGGGTACCAACGGGACCCTATTACTAAGCCTACGCTGTCCGTCCGTCCGTCCGTCCGTCCGTCCGTCCGTCCGTCTGTCAGCGGGCTGTATCTCGTAAACCGTAATAGATAGACAGATGAAATTTTCACATATTATGTATTTCTATTGCCGCTATAACAACAAATAATAAAAATTAAATTAAATTAAAAAAAAATTAAAATATTTCCATGGGTACATGGAAATATTTTTATTTAATTTTTTTTAACGGAACCCTAAAAGAGCGAGGCCCGACTCGCACTTGGCCGATTTTTTAAATTTTGTGCACAGGAAAAAGTGCACAATTGCACTTTTTTTCAGTGATTTATTGTGAAACAAATTCGGAATTCAGACATGGACCCTTCTCCTTTGTGACACTACTAACTACCAAAAAAATAATTACCCTTAAAAATAAGGCCATGCAAAATATACAATATACAAATATTAAAAAGTCTGTACCTAAACATATAATCAATTATTATCTATAATTTAAATACTATATATCTTTCGCGCGAGACTTCGATACGACTAACAGCTGACTGCTGTCTGCTGATGTTGAAGAAATGCGGTTTAGAGATAACTTGGATCCCAGAGTAATACTTTTTATCCCGGGAACTCAAAGATTTTCCGCAGGATTTTTAAAAACTTAAATCCACGCTGACAAAGTCGCGGACATCAAGGCTGTATAAATATCATGGGTCTTGTGTGACCCTGGAATATGTTTGCAGGTTTCCCCTGTATCCCGAAGACGGGGACGCGTATGAAGAGGAACCCGACGCGTCGGGCGCCACGCCCACCGCTCCTCGCACCCCAGATTACAATCATCAGTATGTATTAGTTATCTGTATTATACTATGTACGATAATAGTTATTTGTGTTATATGGGGCCAAAGGAATTTTTTGTTCCCCGAGGGCGTTATTTTGAATTCAGAGCGAAGTGAAGGATTCTATAGTAGACTCCCGAGCGCAGCGAGGGATTCTAAAGTAGAATCCTGAGCGTAGCGAGGAATTCAATATACGCCGCCCGAGAACATAAAATTTTGGCCCCGAATGACACACACTATTTTTCATCATTACCTATGAGAGAAAGCTAGGAGTATCAACCTACTATGTATAGAGTATAGACATTACCAATACGTATATTGAAAGTTTAAATAAAACACAAATAATTTTTTATGAAATAATTAAACATTAATATTTATGTTGGAAGTATGGGCGTGTATGTCTAATCGACAAATTTGATCACGTGACTTATCGTAGACAACAGCTTCTCAAACATTTTTGAATTTCGACACATTTTTGAATTCTCTCTTCTGATTGGTCCGCGTAAGTTCTTTAGTATGCTAAAGCACTATAACGCGGACCAATCAGAAGAGGGAAATGAAAAGTCCCATGGGGTTAAAATGAAATTTTGCTCCTGCTGTCCTCTGAAGACAATATTCGTTTTTCGAATAGGTATGATGAAATAGTTATTTGTGTTATATGGGGCCAAAGGAATTTTTTGTTCCCCGAGGGCGTTATTTTGAATTCAGAGCGAAGTGAAGGATTCTATAGTAGACTCCCGAGCGCAGCGAGGGATTCTAAAGTAGAATCCTGAGCGTAGCGAGGAATTCAATATACTCCGCCCGAGAACAAAAAATTTTGGCCCCGAATGACACACACTATTTTTCATCATTACCTACGAGAAAAAGCTAGGAGTATCAACCTACTGTGTATAGAGTATAGACATTACCAAATACCAATACGTATATTGAAAGTTTAAATAAAACACAAATAAATTTTTATGAAATAATTAAACATTGATATTTATGTTCGAAGTATGGGCGTATATGTCTAATCGACAAATTTGATCACGTGACTTATCGTAGACAACAGCTTCTCAAACTTTTTTGAATTTCGACACATTTTTGAATTCTGTCTTCTGATTGGCCCGCGTTAGTGCTTTAGTATGCTAAAGCAGCATAACGCGGACCAATCAGAAGAGAGAAATGAAAAGTCCCATGGGGTTAAAATGAAATTTTGCTCCCGCTGTCCTCTGAAGCCAATATTCGTTTTTCGAATAGGTAGGTATGATGAAATAGTTATTTGTGTTATATGGGGCCAAAGGAATTTTTTGTTCCCCGAGGGCGTTATTTTGAATTCAGAGCGAAGTGAAGGATTCTATAGTAGACTCCCGAGCGCAGCGAGGGATTCTAAAGTAGAATCCTGAGCGTAGCGAGGAATTCAATATACGCCGCCCGAGAACAAAAAATTTTGGCCCCGAATGACACACACTATTTTTCATCATTACCTATGAGAAAAAGCTAGGAGTATCAACCTACTATGTATAGAGTATAGACATTACCAATACGTATATTGAAAGTTCAAATAAAACACAAATAAATTTTTATGAAATAATTAAACATTAATATTTATGTTGAAAGTATGGGCGTATATATCTAATCGACAAATTTGATCACGTGACTTATCGAAGACAACAGCTTCTCAAACATTTTTGAATTTCGACACATTTTTGAATTCTCTCTTCTGATTGGTCCGCGTTAGTGCTTTAGTATGCTAAAGCACGAACGCGGACCAATCAGAAGAGAGAAATGAAAAGTCCCATGGGGTTAAAATTAAATTTTGCTCCCGCTATCCTCTGAAGCCAATATTCGTTTTTCGAATAGGTATGATGAAAACGTTTTTTTCTATTTTCCATTATGCAGAGTCCTTGACATGCTGGGCAGGCCGGTTGGTGATCGATTCCCGATGCTTATTCGGACAATTAATGGGAAAAAAATGAAAATTGGGATTTAGATTCTGTCGAGTATGTAGATAATGCTTATTGGAATTTAAAACTTCAAATGTCTTCCAATATGTTTGATTTAACGTTAAGCTTGTTACTGAGAAGTATTATGAATATACCGCAAACACCGTAATAGATTTTTAAAGTTCCGAAGCAGAACAAGGGGCTCCAAACTAAGTATCGGTCGTAGTATTGTATGAACTATCACGAGCCGTTTCACACTTGCTGGATGAATCCATCCAGCGCCATGCCGACTTGTTCATACAACACTGCGGTAAATTCCCGCGCCGGATGACGTAGGCTTTTAGTTTCGCCCAGTTAGCTTATCTAGACAGATAAGAAATTTTCTTTAAAAATGGCTGGTATACACAGACATGTACCTATACCAGCCATTTTTTAAAAAAAATTAACACATATTATATCTATTATATTTAGCAGTGATAGCCTAGTTGTTAGGGCTGTAGTCTCCTATTCGGGAGGGTCGCAGGTTCGATCCCTCTCCTCCTCCTCCTCCTTCTCTAACTTTTCGGAGTTATGTGCGATTTAGCAATTAAATATCACATGCTTCAACGGTGAAGGAAAACATCGTGAGGAAACCGGCACACCTTAGAGTTCTCCATAATATTCTCAAAGGTGTGTGAAGTCTGCCAATTCGCATTGGGCCAGCGTGGTGGACCATGGCCTATAACCCTTCTCTGAAAGGAGACATGTCCCCAATAGTAAGCCGATGATGTGTTGCTGGTGATCATAATGATTATTCTATATAGTGCATATGGATAGTTGGAGCTTTAGAATTGCCTGTTTTTCTGCAGCGCATCGGGCAGTGAGTGCGGTGACGATGATCCTTACGGAGTGCGAGGTGAAGTCGGGGAGTACGATAATCGAGGCGATAGCGGAGTTTACGGCGCTAGAGGAGAGGCAGGAACGTACGGCGTGAGGAGCCAGGAGGGAACGTACGGCCTGCGGAATGAGATAGGCGCGTACGGCGCATATCACGTACGAGGGGAAGAGGAGTACATCCGCAACGAGGGGGTGGAGGTGGCTGGATCTCATTACGCCGACTACAATAACATTAACAACCTCTCCATACTCGATATGGACGATGACTCCATTAAAATAGAAGCTAGATTAGAGGTGGGTATTGTCACTCTAGTTTATTTTACCTTATCATGGGTCATGCGTCATGCTCGTGAACGGGTGCCACCGGTGGGAATACTGTGGGCTACTTTCTGTCTTTCTGTCATAACATGTGTTGAATTATCGACCGAGCGAAGCGAAGGTCTTTGAGTCTACTTGAGTGAATTTGCACTTGTCCGTCCGTCCGTCCGTCCGTCCGTCCGTCTGTCAGAGCCTTATAACTTCTGAATTACTGAACGAAATTACTTCAATTTTAGATATAATATGTAAACCGATGGCCTCCAGCCGAAAATGGCTTAAAAAGTTATAAAAATCTTTATTTCAGGGGGGCTCTCATAGAAGCGAATGCGAAGAAAAAAAAAAATTTTGCGTTTCATAGGTTTACAGTACCTCATTTTAAAGATAATTTGGAACAGAGTACAAAAGTATTTTTTTTAAAATTTTTTTCCTAAAATTGACGAAATGGGGGGCTTTCAAAGTGGAGATTATATTTGACCTCAGAACGGAATAACCATTGAAAGCTGGGGCTTGAAAGTTTTACAATTTTAGCGTAATATCATGTACTTGAACAACAAATACTAAAATTAGATAAATGTAATAAGGAAACTAAATTATTTAACTTTTAATGAGCAGCAACAACAGAACTTCACAATGATGTCAATAGATGGCGCTCTCATCTCATATAGCAAATGCAGCTTTATGTAACATACCTATTATTCAATTAAGATTATTATTTAGTCATTTAGCAAACATCAATAAAACTTCACGTTGCAGTTTGTTTTTACATATTTCTGATCGTGTCAATAGTTGACGCTGTGTACAAGTAATTTAATTTGAATGTTCCAAAAAACTATACCTAAGTTTGATTGAGGCCTTGAGGATTTCACTATAACAGTTCCCTAACCTTTACGGGCTACCTATGTTAAGTTAGTTGACACTTTCTGTCAACTTTGTTATTACGAACCTCTACGGGACAACTAAAGGTGAAAATGACATTGGGATGTTAGAATTGTATTTAGGGGCTACCTATGTAAAGAGACTTCTACAAATGGGATGATTTAGGTATGGTTGGTGAAAACGGGCATAATAATAATGTCAATTTTGATCGTCAATTATGGGAAACCGTTACCGCGAGGTCTCAGTTCGGGGCGAACCACTAGTAATTAGGTATGCTTTTGTGGAACTTCTCATTGTGGAAACACTGCATACATAGCATAGTATCTATTGTATTGCGAACCAGTGGTAGAATATTCGACGATTCAAAAGCACTTGTAAAAAAGTTTATTTGAATAAAAATCATTTCTATTCTATTCTATTTATAAGGTCTTAAACTAGAATTTAGAATAAAGTGTTGCTAGCTTAAGGCTTTTGGGTAACTTGACCAAAACGAGTGATGAAATGACAGTTAATATCAGTTGTTAGTTATTACCTTTCAAGTATTGCGATGGTTTTTACATTTTAATTCAATATAAGTTGGAGAAGGTGCAGGGCGTTTTAGGGGCTTGTAATATTTTTTGTATTTAGGAGTATTTCGTCCTATAGTCTTAATTTTTTGAGGAGTGGGCCACACTTTCAATTTTTGTATTTCGGGTCTGAGGCATGTGATGGTATGACGAGCTCAGTTCTTTTAAGTAATACTGTGCAGTGCAGTGCCATTATTTTCATAATATTTGATGCGGCAGGGATGACACTACTTGTGTCTCTTGGTATGTTTAGATGGCGCCAATCTCAGCGGTTTCTGGTTCATCAACGTCGCCGCGCTCTACGCCCGTACATTCTAGGGCAACCCTCAAGAAGAAACGTAAACCACAGGTATCAAATCTTTCTTTATCTTTAACGTAAGATCAGTGGACTATAACTACAAATATAAGGTATCAATTTCAAATGACAGCGGCTTCTTGCGACTCGTCTGATGTCGTCGTTCCACCTGTTGAGAGGTCTTCCACTGCGCTTTCAAGTGCTACTCTAGCACCTTGGGACCAAAAGACTACCACTTCAGCTTTGCAGTTGACTTATGTCAGTAACTTTGGTTCTCCTATGGAAATCTGATTTGATTTTATACTTCCAGCCTACACTTTTTATATTAGGGACAAAATGGTCTAACCACTGCACTGAGCTTAGTGAAATTCAGCAAAGAAAAGTTTCTATTCCGAAACGGAAATAGGATACTTTTTATCACAGGAAATAAGAGTACTTCAGGATTTTTAAAACCTAAATACACGCGGACGAATTCTGAAGAAGTTAAGATATGTTTTCAATATGCAGGATTGGCGTACCAAAGGGGCGTACTGTGCTGTATCAGACGCACAGTCATCGGACGATCTACATGAGAAATCTAATACGCCAAATCTTCGACCTGACCTTTCTAATCTAAGGTCCGACCCTTCTAATCAACGACCCGACCCTTCTAATCAACGACCTGACCCATCTAATCAACGGTCCGACCCTGCTAATCAGCGGCCCGATCCATCTAATCAACGGCCTGATACTTCTAATGAACGGCCCCATTCTTCTAACCAAAGGCCCGATCCATCTAATCAAAGGCCCGATCCTTCTAGTCAACGACCTGATCCTTCTAGTCAACGACCCGATCCTTCTAATCAACGATCCGATCCTTCTATTCAACGACCCGACCTTTCAAATCATCAGATCGACCTCTTAAATCATCAGCCCGATCCATTTAACCATAGGCCTGACCTGCCCAATCATTGGCCTGATTCATTAAATCATCGAAATGAATTAGTTAATCATCGGCCAGAGTCCGAAAGTATCGGTGAGTTGCCATTTTTATACTAATGATGTAATTATAATTGAGCTTCAATAAACTGAAAGGTTGAAAATTGAAAGGTTGACGTATGTTCGGCGACATAATTCCGACGCTGAGTTTCAGTCTTTAGTGTCGATGTATGATTTTCAAAAGTGCAGTTTTTCAGCCACTGTTTTTGTTATTATTTTATTTGCTGACTCAGATTTTCCTAGTCATTTAGTATATCAAAAAAGATACCAACAGCGAAATCAAAAATTCAAACTCAGGTGTGAGGGAATCAGCTTTGAGTGTCACCTATTTTTTTCTTTTAGTTTTTAGTCTTACCTTCTTATGCGAATCATTTTTTTCTCCCTTTAGGGACACCATCAAAAGACGTTTGCCTACCTGCGATATCAGAATATCTCCCGAAGCCTCCGTCAATGCAAGACGACTCTCGGGCGGTAAACACGTCGACCACTGCCGTGACAGATGTCGTTATGTGCAATACCACGGCGTCTACGCCCGGCGCTACGTCTGTAGCAGCGTCCACGTTAACGTCGGCCGTAACCTCAAAACCGATGCCGGCTCCGGACCTCCAATCCTCGCGTGAGAAGGCACCTTCATTAGACGTCCATTATACGACCAATAAAACGAATGGTGACCACCGCCCGAGAAAAGAGACTAAAAGCTTTCGGTAATTATCTTCCATACATTTGTTCGTAACTATTTTTTGTCTTATTAAACCGCCGCTGTCGAAACTTAAATAGATTTGTGACTTGTGCGGTAAGCCTTTGAGTATTAAACCAACACAGGAGAGGAATTGACCCCTAATTTATTTGCAAAAAAGTCTGTCAATTACGGTGGGGGGCGAGGTAGCACACATGAAAACTTGCGTACTACAGGTGCATTTTTCCATCACGTCGCTATGCACGCACACAATATAATTAGCAAACACTACCTTAAAGTATATGCACACAATCACATTCACACACAGGGACGCTCTATCATTACATGAAACAATCGCATCATATGTGTAAGCATTTTAGGGATTTGACACTATCGATTATCGACTTTCGTTAAGTTCTTCTAATAATTATTTACAACAGAGTTACTTTATTCGAGAGTAAATTTTTTTGTTCGAGATCTTTAACATGGTAGGTACCTATATAGAAGCGCTAGGAAACGAGGCTCTTGCCGTTATTTTAGTCATAATATGCCTTTGCTATTAGATTGACTCTTTGTAGGCTTTTAGTACTTGCGTAAAGATACAGCTAGAAACTTTGGACTATATTGACGCTGGAAAGCGAATTCGAAAGCTTATTTCGAAAAATAACAAAATGACTTTTTTATATATTTGGAAGAAAAAGATACTGCGTCGGATTGTCGGATTTTCGTTTTCCTATGACATTATTTTTCTAAGATACTATGTTGACCTTCTCTGCATGTTTATATTATATACATTTTTTGTTATTCATATTTTTAAACGTACTCAAAAATGCTGTAAATACTAAGGCACAATCTATTTTTCAATATTATACAGATACTTCAAAAAAGTTATCAATACTTTTTAGCAATGCAGTGCACTTAGGTGTACTGTAAGGACTTAGGATTATCTGATTATAAACAGATTTTGTATGTACCAAGGTATTTACTCCGTCACTATACTCCCAATCTCATGCTGAAAGCATGCTGTAGGTACCACAGTATATCACCTTAGAGCAGCTGTTTAGTTATGATTTAAGGTTATAAGCCACCAGGGAGTGCTGTACTTTGTCATAGGTTTTTATAATTTTTAATAATATTGTTTATTAAGTTGAGAGACATTTAATTTTTATTTGAATACGTAGTGGGTATTAATATTGAACACATTGATTTTTTAAGTAATCTTGTTTAAATAAACATACAGCATTTTTAATGAAACATCATTTGTTTTATTTATGTTTAAAGCGAAATTTACGATGTATCTATTTCTAAAAAGTATATTAAGTACAAACTGTTAGGACTACATCATGTTTCCTAAAAAATAGATACAGCATAATCAGCATTTCAGAGTTTAGAGTTATTTCGTGGTTTCATATGTTTCAAATACCAAGTTACAGCGTTGAAAAACTATTAGTCGAAATTGATTTAAAACTAATGTATAAAACTTTCTACTTTAGAATTATAAAATTAGTATCATCTGATGTGTTACATTAAAAAATATGCTTTTTGAAAAAAATCTACTCCTGATAGCTTATTATGAGCTGTTATGATTTTTTAAAACGTTATTGGCTCTGGTTTAAAGTTCACTTTTTCGATTTACAAGATCGTTTTCCAGCGTTGAATAATATTCTCTCAGTCCAGCATGGAGGAAACATAAAAAGTAAAAACTGAACCCTGAAAAAAAAATTTTATTTAAAGTTATGATTGGTAAGTTAAAACTTGTACCTACATACTTTACTTGGAAGGCTTATTTTTTTCATCTACTTCATCTGAACGAAGTGTATATTTGTTTGTAATGCTAGGCTGCCGCCATGGCTATAGTGGCCACCCCATCTGTAATAAAACACCGCCAAGCTATTTAGCTTTCCGGTAAACCTAGCGGGATGAATAAGAAGTATGGGTACTTTAATTCAATTGCCAAGTTTTAATGAGCCAAATATGTATAGAATTTTAATATTTTTTTTTCGTCAATGAACCATTAGTAAGACGATAAAAACATCTCGGTATAAATAATTTATACAATCCCCCCACCAATATCGACATATGAAATCTTGCTGTCCAGCCCTAATTTTATTGCGGTGTGGCCGACTTCATAAAATTAAAGTCCTAATTTTCGAGTAAGAAAGACTTACGTAGAACTTATCATTATTATTAAACAATTTTTTAGTCTCGTTTTCATTATTTTTAGGGTTCCGTACCCAAAGGGTACCAACGGGACCCTATTACTAAGCCTACGCTGTCCGTCCGTCCGTCCGTCCGTCCGTCTGTCAGCGGGCTGTATCTCGTAAACCGTAATAGATAGACAGATGAAATTTTCACATATTATGTATTTCTATTGCCGCTATAACAACAAATGATAAAAATTAAATTCAATTAAAAAAATTAAATTAAAATATTTCCATGGGTACATGGAAATATTTTTATTTAATTTTTTGTTAACGGAACCCTAAAAGAGCGAGGCCCGACTCGCACTTAACCGATTTTTTTATTATATTTGTAAAAATCCTTTCTTAGCGGATGCCTACGTCATAGTAGATGTGCGTTGATAGATCACTCAGTCAGTCACCTTTTCATTTTATATATTTAGAAAATTATATCACACTGGCTTTATGGAAATATATACCTATAACATTTGAAATAATTGAGTAAAAAAACTAATTTTATGAATTCGCTGAGTTTATGGAGCTCTAGCTGCATCAATGCATTTTAAACAATAGTGGGAGAGTACCAGGCATTCAGACACCATTGCGATCGTTATAATAATGCAATCGTTTTAACCGACTTCAAAAAAGGAGGAGGTTCTCAATTCGAATCTTTTTGTATATTTGTTACGCAATTATTCCGCCAAATAATGAATGGAATTTGATAATTTTTTTTTAGTAGGACATACTTTAGAGGTGGTTCCCATATAAATTTTTGTTGATATAATGTTAGATGTTACTCCATAACTACGTCAAATCTGAACCGATTTCAATTTTTTTTGAAAGAACGCATAATAAGGTTGGGCCTATTTAAAAGGTGAAGAGAAGGTGATTCATATCTTCGGTGATGGAGGAAGGAACTCAATGATTAAAAGCAAATTGCTCGCGATCAGAGATATACACTAAAAAGCTTAAAATAATCATCATTCATCATTATCAACCCATCATCGGCTCACTACTGAGCCAGGTCTCCTCTCAGAGAAGGGTTATAAATAATAATGTAAAAAAAAATATCTTTAAAAAAACCGACTTCATACGCCGATCGGGCAAAGTTGGGCTAGCGTCGCGCATTGGTTTCATCATTTATATTTAGGCCCGCCCGACTTCAACATACATGTACAAATTAAAATTGTTTTATACTTTGTAGTGGCGTTTAAAGTCGGTTTTATAGAAAGAATTTTTTATCATTATTTGATAATCCCACAGACGATCAAAGTTCGTATTTATATATCTAGTCATATTTTACTTAAAGCTTATAAATTAGTCGTTCACCCCTTCCTATTCTATCGTGATTTTAATTCTATGGGATCAATTTATAATGCAGTTCATGAAAAAGGTCTCTAAACGAATAGTAAGTAGGAAGATTAATTTTCAATATTTTCCCCAAATTATTTCATGTACGATTAAGTAGCAATATTTTCAGATCTACAGTTTTCTTAAGTTTTCTGCATAAGTATTGCATTATTTGGATAAAATAATACATCAGAAGTAAATAAATGTTATCCTTTAGTAAACTGGATTTTTTAAATATTTTTTTTAGAAGAAAATACTCTCATATTCGGCATTTATAGCGGAGCTCATTCCCCGCTAACCATACGTAGTTGACAGGTCAAACAGTTTTATATAACGGGTATGACCACTGGTCATACCCAACTTACAGAGGGGTACGCGCGTCAATTCTTCTCCTGTGTTGGTTTAATACTCAAAGGCGGTAAGCACAAGTGTGTGTCAAATGCTAACAAGCACGGTTTGACACTAACCGTTTCAAATACGATTTATGTCAATATACCTACCGAAAAGAACCGGTTTTCGAAACTTTAATAGTTGTTTTTTTCGCGCAGACCGATTAAGTCAATATACCTACCGAAAATAACCGGTTTTCGAAACTTTAATAGTTGTTTTTTTCGCGCAGACAGATTGGTCGATAAAAGGGCTAATGCCGTGTCGTGGCCGTATGACAAAAACCGGATAATTTAGGTTTATTGAGCATTAGTACCTAAAAATAAATAAATCTCATCGATAGACTAAATCGTGTCTAACTGAGCATGTCACAAATATCAAACTTAATTTACAGGTAAGTTCGTTTGATCATAAATATTTATGTTATAGGATAGGGTCGGCGCGGCGTGTCATGGACAGCGCGCGGAACGGTGAGGTTGGGAGGCACCCCCCTCACCCTCCTCACGCCGCGCACGCCCCGCCCGCGCCCCGCCTGCTGCCCGGCCGCGGAGACCCCGACTTCGGTACCCCTGTGTGAACCAAACGCGCGCTGACGCGTGCAAGTTGCACCGCAACACACTCGCCGACAGGAAGGGAGTTGCAACTCCTCCGGTAACGCAAGTTGCAAAGCAATTTCCTCGCTTTAATTTTAGAACATCTTAGCCAGATGGAAACTAGAACTGGCTGGATTTAGAATGCGAAAGATCTCGACTGACTTTCAAAGCGAAACTCAGGAATTTGGTTAGTTAATATTTAAATGAGAATCTAACTCTGCTTTTATGGGACGATTATGAGTTAGCACAATATGCCATCTCGTAGTTGATCTCATCAAGATTCAGCGAGTCAGTGATGCATATTAGGTTGTACACTAATGAAACAGCTGCTTCCTTCACACACCGTTGTGCTTTGACTATACCTATACTATACTTAAGATTTGCAAAATGACCCAATTAGTATTGGTCATACAATTAATAGGCGACTGATTAGTAGTTCACATGTCACGAAATTGATTAAAGTGCTGCGTTATTTTTACGGAAACATTCCTCAGTAAAGTACTTACGATATATTTTATTAGATATATTAAGGTTATGTAAGTACATCGATTGATTGATTTTTTTTCTAATATAATCTTGATAATCTCGGTGATTTTTGACATTCCTTTCTGTAGTTCTTCTTCGTGGCAAATGGGAGTGATTTAGTAGAAATAAATTTATCGTATAGGCTATACATAAGTTAAACCTAAAGTGCTTGCCATTTTGTACGCGAATATAGGTACTTAGATTGATAGAAAGATACACCGCGTATTGCCGGAGAATAAATCTATTAGCCACAAAAGTTAAACTGATAAAATGAAAAAATCTGTATCGAAAATAAATATATATATATAGGTTAGACTGGGTACGGTTGTAACAATTTCCCTTTGAACACCCATAACATTGCCAATATTGCTATAAACAACGATTATAGCATTTGAGATGAAAGCCAGGTTATTTTTCTTAAATTAATATCAAAATCACATGCACAGGTGAAACAATTTAGCAGAAATGAGTAGTTTTATTGAGTGTATGCGATTGTTACAATCGACCCCATACCAGGGGCGGTTGTAACAGTGATGGGGGACAGTTGTAACAAGCAGAAACAATACAGAATTGAAGTATTTAAACTAACTTTACTATTTAAAAACTCTAAAAAGTACTTTACCTAATATCGCCATATCTTAGACACATTTTTAACAGTTATTTAGGTAATTTTTAGAATAAAAATAAATTTACAAAAATAGATAATATTTCCCCTATACATTGGTACTCAATCAGTCTCACCAAACGAACATAATCTCTAATTATTATAAAAAACAAAATTAAATAGTCAAATAAATCTAAGTTTAAACTGAAATCAACAATAAATATTTTTCCCTATACTTAATCAGGCTCTCTGCAGTTATGGCATATGTAATATATTCTACTCCCATCTGTACAAGCTACTTGAGAACATTGTGTACAGCTCCCTTGACATTGGACCCAACAATCTCCAAACCGACTCATTGAATAAGTTTCCAGGCAAAGAAAGCAATAATATTCTTCATCTTCTTAAGAATCTGGTGGTGTATTAGATTTATTTTTCTTTCTTTAACCTTCACCTTTCCCTTTGCGTTGGTTTGTCTTGCCACTAGATTCAAATTCGTTTTTCTTCGTTTTCTTATTTTTCAATCTTTTCTGTCGCTCTGCATATTCTCTTCTAACAGCTTTGTTTTCAGGAGTGCCTATCTGTGTAAAGTGCCGTTTTTTTGGTTTTTCGACCTCTGGTACTTATTTTCCTAGGAGGAGCTTTGAGGAAAGGCCGTAATGCCTCAGGTGCGAACTCAAATGTTCTGCTTGTGGACGGAATAGGTTCTGATTGCTCATAAACAACAGATTCATTTCATCATAGGCGTTCTTGTACAACAATATGTCGCTTTCACCTCTCGAAGTCTTTTTTACGCGTTTCCAATGCATCTGCAATGTAAAAATATAATAAAACTAATGTTACAACCGTACCCATCAAAATCGTTACAACCGTACCCACCACCTATTTTGGCAATAAAAAGGACACAGGCATGACGCCTAATTACGTATACGAAAACGAACCAGCTTATTATAATCTCTAAAATACAACAATTGCGTATGTTAATACTCAAATATGAAAATTATATTAGTAGTCACGCTATATCATAAAGAAATTCATCAAAAATACTTACTTTTGGTTGACAAATTACAATGGGCTTACGTTTAAACGTTATAAGTGCGCAGAGTGCGACGCAACACTGGGAATCATGTTGGCACTTGAAATCCGCGTGCCTCTCCCCTTGTACCCTTTCCTGTGTTGTGTATAGTTTCGGAAATATTTGAGTTGTTTCAACCGTACCCCGTTACAACCGTACCCAGTCTACCCTATGTATATATGATTATATCATGAGTAACTAAACCAATATGTTAAAATGTTCTGTGATGATTAAATGGCACTGGGCATACTTTAGTCATAGTAGTCATTATATATAAATGTATTATGATAATATAATTTTTTATGTATCTTTGTTTAGGCACAAGCATTTTATTGTTTTACTTAAGTGTTTCAGTCTGTGTATAAAATAATTAATCGATAGTTTATGTATACATTATGTAGTAAATAAATTCTTTATCGAATCTGTTCATTCTTATTAACCAATTACAATATCGCTTATTATTTTCTGCAGGGCTTGAAGCCGGTTTCAATTTACCGGATAATTAATTGATCGAACTGAAATCATATCGGTTACCGGCATAGTTCAAGGAGCGATTTCATAATAGAAACTAACCGGTTTCTTATGCATTCGTGTTTAATATTGGCCGCTGAACGACCCTTTCTGCGACCAATCACAGTCCGTGCGAAAAAACTGAATTTAGTTCAGTAAACCGGTTTATTTCGATAAATTATACGATATCCAACTAAAAACGATCTTTAACCGGTTACGCTAATAAAACGGAAATCTTAATCGAAATGATTTCGATTAAGATTTCCATTTTTGATGTTTCCGATTTTCGTGGTTGAATGATCGAAAACAGTTTGTGTGTCTCAACCTCTAAAAAATCATGCTTGTAATAATGTACATACATAGTTATGGAATTCGACATTTGTATAGTTTTTGTTAATTCTATTTTATTTATTTTGTAAATACTACTTAGATATTTTTGTATAACCATCAGCCACTGACTGCCGCACTCGGAGACTTCCATCAGATTGTGTCTAATGAATAATGATGATTAAAATAATTATTAACTCTCTCAATGAGCTGTCATTTAGCTGTACTAATGAAGCGTTAACTGACTGAAAGTGAATTTTTTTATAGGAGTTCTTTAAGTTATCATTTAGCGACGCTGATTGCGACCGTTGGACAAATAAAGAACTTTATATTGGTCTATTTTTACAGGTTGGTGTAAATCTGATTCATAGCTCATTCATTAGGCATAGTAATCGAACCGCTGAATGCTGAAACTACGTTAATTTAATAATAAAAATACCTGCTATAGAGCTTTTTTGAGAATGACTGTTTTTGAAATTTAAATAGGTATATGTGGGCGCAATTGATTTCCGTTTAATTTATATTAATTATTTAAAAGTATTGTTTTGATTTCCGTATCCTTTTATTTTATATTAATTATTTAAAAGTATTGCTTTGACTTAACCGTTTCCTTTTATTTATTAAAATTAGTTTAATCAAATTGACATTTGACTTTGACAGCGCGGGTACGCCATTTTGCGCGCCAGCTTGAAATATTAGTATAAAATGACTGTTTCGACGATACGAATTCAGTCTCTGCCCAGAGACTCATTCGACTAGTAGATGCTTCCGCGTCTAGGTCGATCTATTTGATTGAGGGATTGCGATATCAATCGCTCCCTAATCGATTTAATACTGCCAGTACCCTTAGATTTGTGTTAATGATTAATTCATACTTTGGGAGTCTCTGCCCAGAGACTCATCCGACTAGTAGATGCTTTCGCGTCTAGGTCGTTCTATTTGATTGAGGGATTGCGATAGCAATCGCTCCCTAATCGAATAAATATTGTCTGTACGCTTAAATTACTGTAAATGATAAATTAATACTTTGATAGTTTTGATAACTACCCTCATGTTTAGATATTGGTTTGATTAATTAATATTTTGATGTTTTGATAACTACCCTCACGTTCAGATGTTGTTTTGATTAATCAATACTTAAATATTTTTGATAAATACCCTCACGTTCAGATGTTGGTTTGTCTGTCGTGCTGTGGTTATTAGCTGAGTGGAAAGGGGCCGTTATTGGGGATGGTGGCGACGGCTTTAGGTAGGGTTTCAGCGTTTTAAGAGACGCGTTCTCTTAAAGCCTGATTAGTTTTGAGTAATAATTCCCGCTTCTGGTCCATGGCTAGTTAATGTAAAAGAGGGGCCTTTGAGGGTACTTTGTTCGAAGAATAAACATCCAATGTAATAAAACTATCATTCCACGCTACCTACCCTCGTCGCGCGACAAATGAGTGACTTTGTCGCCGACGAGGATACCTGCTCCGACAGCAGCGGTGGGATTCACCTCTCTCTTTTGAAGTTCTTAATACTGTTCGATCATTATGTGAGTTAAGGATGGACGAGCGATCATTTTGGGAAATTAATCTTATTTCAATTTTGTTTATCCACTTTTCCAACCTAAACATTTGATGATCACTATGCGTATCCTTTTTCTCGGTCTTGTCCAAAACATCCTTCCTTAAGCGCTGGCTGTTTGCCAAGCGTATCCTTTTTCCCGGTCTTAGGGCTATATCCCAGGCGGGTGATGCCATGAAGTGATATGGCTAGATCCAAGGCGGGTGATGCCGATTAGTCCAAAACATCCTTCCCTAAGCGCTAGCTGTTTGCTAAGCGTATCCTTTTCCCGGTCTAAGGGCTATATCCCAGGTGGGTGATGCCGAAATTTCCAAAACATCCTTCCTTAAGCGCTAGCTGGTTACCAAGTGTATCCTTTTCCCGGTCTTAGGGCTATATCCCAGGCGGGTGATGCCATGAAGTGATATGGCTAGATCCAAGGCGGGTGATGCCGAGTTGTCCAAAACATCCTTCCTTAAGCGCTAGCTGGTTACCAAGTGTATCCTTTTTCCCGGTCTTAGGGCTATATCCCAGGCGAGTGATGCCATGGAGTGATATGGCTAGATCCAAGGCGGGTGATGCCGAGTTGTCCAAAACATCCTTCCTTAAGCGCTGGCTGTTTGCCAAGCGTATCCTTTTTCCCGGTCTTAGGGCTATATCCCAGGCGGGTGATGCCATGAAATGATATGGCTAGATCCAAGGCGGGTGATGCCGAGTTGTCCAAAACATCCTTCCTTAAGCGCTGGCTGTTTGCCAAGCGTATCCTTATTCCCGGTCTTACAGGCTATATGTCAGATGGGTGATGCCATGAATATGACATATGGGTAGATCTCATGGTGATATCATTCAGATCGGATGTTCAGATTATTTAGAATCTACAGCGCAGAGAGCGCGCTGGATCAGAATGGCCGTGTGGGCGCAATTGATTTCCGTTTAATTTATATTAATTATTTAAAAGTATTGTTTTGATTTCCGTATCCTTTTATTTTATATTAATTATTTAAAAGTATTGCTTTGACTTCCGTTTCCTTTTATTTATTAAAATTAGTTTAATCAAATTGACATTTGACTTTGACAGCGCGGGTACGCCATTTTGCGCGCCAGCTTGAAATATTAGTATAAAATGACTGTTTCGACGATACGAATTCAGTCTCTGCCCAGAGACTCATTCGACTAGTAGATGCTTCCGCGTCTAGGTCGATCTATTTGATTGAGGGATTGCGATATCAATCGCTCCCTAATCGATTTAATACTGCCAGTACCCTTAGATTTGTGTTAATGATTAATTCATACTTTGGGAGTCTCTGCCCAGAGACTCATCCGACTAGTAGATGCTTTCGCGTCTAGGTCGTTCTATTTGATTGAGGGATTGCGATAGCAATCGCTCCCTAATCGAATAAATATTGTCTGTACGCTTAAATTACTGTAAATGATAAATTAATACTTTGATAGTTTTGATAACTACCCTCATGTTTAGATATTGGTTTGATTAATTAATATTTTGATGTTTTGATAACTACCCTCACGTTCAGATGTTGTTTTGATTAATCAATACTTAAATATTTTTGATAAATACCCTCACGTTCAGATGTTGGTTTGTCTGTCGTGCTGTGGTTATTAGCTGAGTGGAAAGGGGCCGTTATTGGGGATGGTGGCGACGGCTTTAGGTAGGGTTTCAGCGTTTTAAGAGACGCGTTCTCTTAAAGCCTGATTAGTTTTGAGTAATAATTCCCGCTTCTGGTCCATGGCTAGTTAATGTAAAAGAGGGGCCTTTGAGGGTACTTTGTTCGAAGAATAAACATCCTATGTAATGAAGTGATCTTTCCACGCTACCTTCCCTCGTTGCGCAACAAACGTGTCTGACTTTGTTGCCGACGAGGATACCTGCTCCGACATATACCTAATATTGACAAAATGACAAAGATCAATCACTATTGGAGATGCTAAGAATTTTAAAAAAATATTTCAGTGGTTATCGTTACATTAATGGCAAACTTTCGAATCAACAAAAGAGGCATTTTATGTGGAAAAATGTTTTCTCTCATAGGGAGATATCCCTATACCAGAATACCGATAGGTATTCTGGTTTACAAAATGGAACCTATTTTTTTTAAAGGAAAATTTAAAACTAATTTTCTACCATAGCAAAACGCTCTTCTGTAAAATTCATCTTTTCAGATTCCTAAGTTTGCCGTGGTGTGACGATATTCACTAGTCTTATTTGAACTTTGTGAATATTTTGTTGTTTACTTTGTTTAGTTTGGACCAACTCTAGACTATTATTAAATAGGGTATTTGACTACTTTTAGAAAATCATCTTAAATTGTTAATAATGCTATGCTGAAGCTAACAAAACGTATATTTCGGCATAATTTTCAGTATTTTTCATAAAAATCGAAAAATAAATTCAAAAAAATAAATTTCCGCCGAAACTTTCCATTTGCTCTCATGACGTAACAGTTCACATTTCAAACAATGACAATTCCACAGCCCATAGGTGGTGTGGACTGTGACGTCATTCGAGATCACGGAACGTTTTCGATCACGTGACCATGGCCGGAATTATAGCAATTTTATTTAATGTTTTCTAATTAAATAAAACTTTAATTTTTAGTTTTGTCGTATGGAATAATGTTTTTAGATAATAATCTTTTAGGATGACACCAAATGAAACGATATTTTTAATATAGTCAAATACCCTATTATCACTATAGACTCGATCGTTTCGAAATCGTGTGGAGCGTCTCGGCGCATTTTTCAGTGCCCACGCATCGTGAACAATGACGAGTTGGTGACAAAATCTTTCAAGGTCTCTTCAACAGGTCATTTCATAATTTCTCTGTTGCGCTGTTTTTTTGTGAAATTAGTCATTAAAAATAAAGTTTGATTTTCGCAAAAAAAATATCAGGTAGGTAGATGAATTTTTAAAAAGTGATACTAGTTGGTTGTGAAAGCAAGAATATTTTGTAAAACATCTTAAAAGGAGGTATATGATCGAACTAGTAAATGTAGTAGTGTATCTAAGGTGTCATGTGCACAAAAAGACGAATTATCACATCTAGATAACAAAACCAAAACAATGAAACAATACTGTTTTTTTTATTAAGTAAATAAAATATGAAATCGTTGTGTTCTCAATCCTTGTAATACACATTGCTAGTAATAAAGTAAACAGAATAATAAAATTATACGTGCTCTAGGTACCTATAATATAAAAGCTGATGTTTGGATATATGCCAGTTATGTTACGAGGATAGCGTAAAACTCCCATTTCCTAATAATATCTAAAATAAAATTTTTATTTAATTTTTATTTTTATTTAAGATTTTAATATAAACATTAAAATCTCTGTTTAGCTGCATAAATATGTCTTTTGTATTTATGTTAGATAACCCGAACCGTAGGTAACGTAGAGCTTGCGCGCACCACGACTTTACACTTGGCAATACGATTTTAGAATCGTGCTGTAAAGTATAGGTACCTCAATAAGAGTACGAAGCGAGCTTATCAATACGTGGCAAATCACAAATTCTAAATTGCTGCCATATGGATCCCATGTGCACTGCATTTAAATAATTTAAAAAATGTTGCGTTAAAAATCATGCAAATAGTCGTAGTGCTAGGTCATATTTATTTATGCACGAATGTTTCCGTCAAAAGAAGGCCAAATAACCATTATAATTATGTCTTGGTAGGACTTAAAAAAGCTTTTGTACCATAATATTGTTAATAATCTACCTATTTTATTTTATACTTAGGATGCCTATCCACTGAAGCGGAGTGGAGATGTGTTTAGCAACCTATCACATTGACAGTGCCGTCAAATTATTACGTTATTTATCAATATTGATCTATCAATAATTCATTTGTTATGATGTCGACCTTTCATCTTAACAAAAGTTTAGGAGATCGATCGTTCATGACATCGAAAGCTTATGAAAGCGAAAGTTCAATAAATCGAATTTATATGTGATGTACTGACCCAAATGTGTGTACCTACCTAACTCTCTTCTGCTTCAATGAATAGGCACTCTTATTATGTTTTGTGAATTCTGACACAGTAAAACATTCCAAAATTGTGCTAGCATTGCTTTATTATAGGTATATGTAGCGGCTTGTTATTTCTTTACAAGACAATATGCATTTGTAAATTATGAGCAAATTAATTAAATTTATATAATTAAGATATATTTTGTTTCCTTTTTAACCCAATTTAAAAAAAAGGAGGAAAATTTCTCAATTCGAATGGTTTTTTTATGAGTAAGTCAGTTTTTTTTTTAAATTATTGTATACTGTACGTGTACTTAGTGAAAGTCTATTAGTACCTAAGTTTGTAAAGCATAAAGTGTACATAAAGATATTTTGACAGTTTTTGTATGAAATTTACGCTCGTATGACGTCTTATTTTACGTTGGTGAAATCGGTCCTAAAATGTAGGTAGAGGCACATTTAGATGTGGCTATTTTTTACAATAACAATATTTAAATGTGTGTCGTCATTTAACGAAGTGAAATACTCTGGTCATTTACTTCGGGAGAATTTCATTTGAATTTTTACTTGTGAAAAACAAAAATCGTTCGGCGTTTGTAAAAGAAATAGCTATCTATTATACCTACCAAAATCTCAAAATGTACCAACTTTTTTTAGGTACACTCTTGAAGTTAGAGCAACAACCTTTTATTGTACCCACGGCCCACCTCTAATTTGACTAAGTAATGTTTGATCTTTACAAGTTATACTATAATCGTACAGACTAAAAAAAAAGAATTTATATAAAATTCTCATGTCGCGGTGTTTGTTACGAAACTCTTCCAAAACGGCTGGACCGATTTTTATGAGATTTTGTGTGCATATCGGGTAGGTCTGAGAATCTGCCAACATCTATATTTCATACCCCTAAATGATAAGGGTGACCCACCCCTAAATATGTTGGCGGTACGAAGTTCGCTGGGTCAGCTAGTACCTATATATATAATCCTCCCGACGCACAGTCCCGACGGAATCCGATTACGGCGGCCAACCTCCTTAGAGATCAGCCATCTGCGCGGGAGATATAGTGCACAAGTGTGTGCGCAAACACAGGTGCACTCTCCATTCCCTCACTCTCATAGTCCGATGGGACGGAAATCCGACACGACCGGCAGAGAGAGATCAGGCGCAGGACCCGATGGCTTTACGTGCTCTCCGAGGCACTCTATGTGTGTGATTGTTATCATAGAGAAGAATTTTATATTTGTACAATTGTTATATATATTATAGATATATACATGTGTTGATAGTTCAATCGAGAATCGAGCAAGAACTATTATAGCCATAGATAATGTACTAAATGATTATAGCGATGAAAACATCGATGACATCACTATTATAATATGCTTTCGCGTCCTTGCGGATGCGTCAACACGCGATGTGCGCATCGATTCGCATTTTGTCCACACAAAACTGTCATTTTTCATAGTCGTGTACGGATCAATTCGGCTTTTCGATGCGTACACGACTATGAAAAATGAGTTTTGTATGGACAAAATGCGAATTGATGCGCACAGATGTGGTTTCAGCCAAAATTAATTTTTGTTCTGAAACTACCTCTTGCTCATGGAACTAGGAATTACGACTACGCCGCTCTTTTCCTGACACAATCATTGACACTTGGCAGTTGTGAAGCCGCCACGAACATGTCAAGCACAGAGCCACAGACCGGGGCCGATTCTGTAACGCTATCAAAAAATGATAGCCACTGACATATATTTTTTATCCATGGAAGGTTTGCTACGAAAATGATACTTTTAGGGTGGAACCACATCTGTGAGGATCGATTCGCATTTATGCCGATGCTATAAGACACACTTGTAAGGATCGCGTCCTTACGGATCCGAAGGGATGCGTACGCGTCCTTACGGATCCGTAAGGAGGCGAAAGCCTATAAACATTGTTGTCTGCGTAGGGATGGTCGATGATGGCATCGATATTTTAATTGCTAGCTCAACCACGATATTAATCTTCTTCTACACAGAGGAAATGGATGCCAAAAATTGAAAAAGACGCCGCCATATTGAAATTCTTTGTTTTTCGACCGATTTCGTTCAAATTCGATATTTGGCCTTCCCTGTGTTCAAGAAAGAGGAAATGGATGCCAAAAATTAAAAAAAGTCGCCGCCATATTGAAATTCTTTGTTTTTCTACCGATTTCGTTCAAAATCGATATTTAGGCTTCCCTTGGGTCAAGAAAGAGAAAATAGATGCCAAAATTATAAAAAGTGACCGCCATATTGAAATTCTCTGTTATTGGACCGATTTCGTTCAAAATCGATATTTAGGCTTCCTTTGGGTCAAGAAAGAGAAAATAGATGCCAAAATTTTAAAAAGTGACCGCCATATTGAAATTCTTTGTTATTGGACCGATTTCGTTCAAAATCGATATTTAGGCTTCCCTGGGGTCAAATAAGAGGAAATGATTTGCAAAATTATAAAAAGTCGCCGCCATATTGAAATTCTTTGTTATTGGACCGATTTCGTTCAAAATCGATATTTAGGCTTCCCTTGGGTCAAGTAAGAGGAAATGGATGCCAAAAATTAAAAAAGTCGCCGCCATATTGAAATTCTTTGTTATTGGACCGATTTCGTTCAAAATCGATATTTGGGCTTCCCTGGGGTCAAATAAGAGGAAATGATTTGCAAAATTATAAAAAGTCACCGCCATATTGAAATTCTTTGTTATTGGACAGATTTCGTTCAAAATCGATATTAAGGCTTCTCTGGGTTCAAAGTTGTTCGTGGTTTAGATTTTTAGTTCGCGTACGTCGATGATATTTTAGTTTCTTCAAAAGATAGCGAACAGCATGCAAAACATTTACGTATTCTTTTCAAACGTTTTGAAGGATACGGTATAGTTAATAACGAGAAGAATGGCATTTTAATGGTCCAGAGGTTCGTTTCCTTGGATACAAAATAAGTGCTCCCGGGATTGGCTCTCCTGCTGACAGCATTAAGAGTTTACAGGATTTTCCTCTACCTAAAACAGTACAGGGATTTAGAAGATAATATGATTAATTTTTATCGAAAATTTCTCCCTAGCATAGCGCGACTTCAAGCAACATTAATAGATGCTTTATCAAAAATTCAAGATAAAAGTGCTAAACCTTTTACTGGGACTCCCGATTTAGAGCGTATTTTTAATATTTACAAAGAAAGTTTAGCTTATGCAAATTTTAAGTTAAAAATTAAGTTTATTTTTAGTTTTTTATTTCTTTTTAATGTGGTGTGCAATAAAGTGTTTTTCATTCATTCAAATCGGTTCAGGTTTAGCTCACCCAGTTTTAAATGTTAGATAAGGGTTATTTACAGATGCATCGAGCTCTCATGTCGGTGCATGCCTTCAACAAGAAGTGAAGCAGAGCTGGCAACCTATAGCATTTTTCAGTAAAAAGCTGACTACCAAGCAATCAGCTTGGCCGGCTTATTATCACGAATTATTAGCCATTTATAAAAGCGTGCAGCATTTTAGGCATATTCTTGAAGCCCGTCCTGCAACGATCTATAAGGATCTGTATGATCCCTACTTAACGTTTTCACTCAAAAGCATGAAAAATCCCGCCTATTCAGCTTAAGCAAAAAGTTTTTATTTCGGAGTTAACTACTGACAAACCACATGTCAAGGGAGCTGAGAACCCTGTCGAAATTTGCTAGGGTCTTCTTGGTGGAGACGGACGGCTAGAAAGGGGTGGTTTTGGAGGCCGTACCTAGCTTAGGATAGTTAGCCGGGTTGTCTAGTTAGACATGGAAATATTGGGTTCCATCCTTGTTACGTAACGATTACAATGTACCCTCCTTTGTGTAGGTAGTTATTTTTATTGATAGAAGGCGATTGCTGAGAATGATGTTCTGTTCTGATATTGTGTGTGATTCCTTTTATTAGACGCTGGGCGACGAGGGGGGTGCCGTCATACTTTTAAAACTTATGGCAAACATTTCCTCTTTCTTGACCACAGGAAGCCGAAATATCGATTTTGAATGTCGATTTTGAATTTCAATATGGCGGTGACTTCTTAAAATTTTGGCATCTATTTTCTCTTTCTTGTCCCAAAGGAAGCCTAAATATCGATTTTTAACGAAATCGGTCGAAAAACAAAGAATTTCAATATGGCGGTCACTTTTTATAATTTTGCCAATCATTTCCTCTTATTTGACCCCAAGGAAGCCCAAATATCGATTTTGAACGAAATCGGTCCAATAAAAAAGAATTTCAAGATGGCGGTCACTTTTTAAAATTTTGGCATCTATTTCCTCTTTCTTGACCCAAGGGAAGCCTTAATATCGATTTTGAACGAAATCGGTCCAATAACAAAGAATTTCACTATGGCGGCGACTTTTTATAATTTTGCCAATCATTTCCTCTTATTTGACCCCAGGGAAGCCCAAATATCGATTTTGAACGAAATCGGTCCAATAACAAAGAATTTCAATATGGCGGTCACTTTGTATAATTTTGCCAATCATTTCCTCTTATTTGACCCCAAGGAAGCCCAAATATCGATTTTGAACGAAATCGGTCCAATAACAAAGAATTTCAATATGGCGGTCACTTTTTAAAATTTTGGCATCTATTTCCTCTTTCTTGACCCAAGGGAAGCCTAAATATCGATTTTGAACGAAATCGGTCCAATAACAAAGAATTTCAATATCCGCCATATTGAAATTCTTTGTTATTGGACCGATTTCGTTTATTTCGTTCACTTTTTATAATTTTGCGAAACATTTCCTCTTTATTGACCCAAGGGAAGCATAAATATCGATTTTGAACTAAATCGGTCCAATAACAAAGAATTTCAATATGGCGGTGACTTTTTAGAATTTTGCCAATCATTTCATCTTATTTGACCCCAGGGAAGCCCAAAATAATATCGAATTTAACCGAAATTGGTCCAAGAACAAAGAATTTCAATATGGCGGTGACTTTTTATAATTTTGCCAAACATTTTCTCTTATTTGACCCCAGGGAAGCCCAAATATCGATTTTGAATGAAAATCGGTCCAATAACAAAGAATTTCAATATGACGGTCACTTTTTAAAATGTTGGCATCTATTTCCTCTTTCTTGACCCAAGGGAAGCCTAAATATCGATTTTGAACGAAATCGGTCGAAAAACAAAGAATTTCAATATGGCGGCCACTTTTTATAATTTTGCAAATCATTTCCTCTTATTTGACCCCAGGGAAGCCCAAATATCGATTTTGAACGAAATCAGTCCAATAACAAAGAATTTCAATATGGCGACGACTTTTTTAATTTTTGGCATCCATTTCCTCTTACTTGACCCAAGGGAAGCCTAAATATCGATTTTGAACGAAATCGGTCCAATAACAAAGAATTTCAATATGGCGGCGACTTTTTATAATTTTGCAAATAATTTCCTCTTATTTGACCCCAGGGAAGCCCAAATATCGATTTTGAACGAAATCGGTCCAATAACAAAGAATTTCAATATGGCGGCGACTTTTTTAATTTTTGGCATCCATTTCCTCTTACTTGACCCAAGGGAAGCCTAAATATCGATTTTGAACGAAATCGGTCCAATAACTAAAGAATTTCAATATGGCGGCGACTTTTTATAATTTTGCAAATCATTTCCTCTTATTTGACCCCAGGGAAGCCCAAATATCGATTTTGAACGAAATCGGTCCAATAACAAAGAATTTCAATATGGCGGCGACTTTTTATAATTTTGCAAATCATTTTCTCTTATTTGACCCCAGGGAAGCCCAAATATCGATTTTGAACGAAATCGGTCCAATAACAAAGAATTTCAATATGGTGGCGACTTTTTATAATTTTGCCAATCATTTCCCCTTTCTTGACCCAAGGGAAGCCTTAATATCGATTTTGAACGAAATCGGTCCAATAACAAAGAATTTCAATATGGTGGCGACTTTTTATAATTTTGCCAATCATTTTCTCTTATTTGACCCCAGGGAAGCCCAAATATCGATTTTGAACATAATCGGTCCAATAACAAAGAATTTCAATATGGCGGTCACTTTTTAAAACTTTGGCATCTATTTCCTCTTTCTTGACCCAAGGGAAGCCTAAATATCGATTTTGAACGAAATCGGACCAATAACAAAGAATTTCAATATGGCGACGACTTTTTTAATTTTTGGCATCCATTTCCTCTTACTTGACCCAAGGGAAGCCTAAATATCGATTTTGAACGAAATCGGTCCAATAACAAAGAATTTCAATATGGCGGCGACTTTTTATAATTTTGCAAATAATTTCCTCTTATTTGACCCCAGGGAAGCCCAAATATCGATTTTGAACGAAATCGGTCCAATAACAAAGAATTTCAATATGGCGGCGACTTTTTTAATTTTTGGCATCCATTTCCTCTTACTTGACCCAAGGGAAGCCTAAATATCGATTTTGAACGAAATCGGTCCAATAACTAAAGAATTTCAATATGGCGGCGACTTTTTATAATTTTGCAAATCATTTCCTCTTATTTGACCCCAGGGAAGCCCAAATATCGATTTTGAACGAAATCGGTCCAATAACAAAGAATTTCAATATGGCGGCGACTTTTTATAATTTTGCAAATCATTTTCTCTTATTTGACCCCAGGGAAGCCCAAATATCGATTTTGAACGAAATCGGTCCAATAACAAAGAATTTCAATATGGTGGCGACTTTTTATAATTTTGCCAATCATTTCCCCTTTCTTGACCCAAGGGAAGCCTTAATATCGATTTTGAACGAAATCGGTCCAATAACAAAGAATTTCAATATGGTGGCGACTTTTTATAATTTTGCCAATCATTTTCTCTTATTTGACCCCAGGGAAGCCCAAATATCGATTTTGAACATAATCGGTCCAATAACAAAGAATTTCAATATGGCGGTCACTTTTTAAAACTTTGGCATCTATTTCCTCTTTCTTGACCCAAGGGAAGCCTAAATATCGATTTTGAACGAAATCGGACCAATAACAAAGAATTTCGATATGGCGGCGACTTTTTATAATTTTGCAAATCATTTCCTCTTATTTGACCCCAGGGAAGCCCAAATATCGATTTTGAACGAAATCGGTCCAATAACACAGAATTTCAATATGGCGGTCACTTTTTATAATTTTGCCAATCACTTCCTCTTATTTGACCCCAGGGAAGCCCAAATATCGATTTTGAACGAAATCGGTCAATAGCAAAGAATTTCAATATGGCGGTGACTTTTTACAATTTTGCCAATCTTTTCCTCTTCCTTGTCTTCAGGGAAGCCTAAATATCGATTTTGAACTAAATCGGTGTAATAACAAGGAATTCCAACATGGCGGAAAAGTGGCACCTGTGTTTGCATACATACTTGAGATAAAAAGTAATTTCATCGATATATCGATACTTTTTGGCACTTCATGCTTTTCCCTAGTTGCCGAAGACGCTTTCGCACGCGTAAGGATCCTTACGGATCCGTAAGGATCCTTTCGGATCCGTTCGCGTCCGTAAGGATCCGTTCGCATCCTTACGGATCCGTAAGGATGCGAAAGGATCCTTTCGCATGCGAAACGTGAGCTACACTTGTAAGGATTTTACAAACACTTTTAGGTACAAAAAATGCGAAAGCCGAATCGATGCGAAAAGCCGAATTGATCCGTTCACGTTTCTATGGAATTTGACAGTTTTGTATGGGCGAAATCCGAAACGATCCTCACAGATGTGGTTCCACCCTTATTTTCATTCTCTCCAGTCCTTGAGCAGAAATTTTTTTTTTTTAAGTTGGTGCTGATTACATTCTCTTTGGCACAGACAACAAAAGCGTCAGTTTGACAGTCTGCGTAATTATTATTATTCCCTGTTGTCTAACTAATGGCCAAGCCTATCTTTTTTTGAGATTTTGTTTTTAATTTATTTTATTATTTGTACAAAATATAAATTCTACAGACATGGTTGTAAAAGTGTACATTAGTGGTATCTCAGGAAACAAAGAGGCGAGTTTATGATTATAAATTTTTTAGCTCGACCGGGGTGATTTTCTACTTTTTCAGAGCTGATTCATAGTCTTGTTTGTTTTTATTCTTATTGGTGATTTTTAGGTGAAAAAGAGACAACAACGTGTTCTAATGATACTAGATTCAAAAAATATCAAATACGAAACAATCGACATAACTGAACCTGGCAGAGAAGCTGATAAAGACTTCATGCAAAACAATTCCAAGTCGAATGGTGGTACCGTCAGTGACCCTAATCCGCGCTCACCGTTGCCGCCCCAGCTCTACAATGATGAAGAGTATTGTGGAGTAAGTTGAATGAATTGTATAGAAGGCTAAAATATTTAATTATTATTGTATTATGTAGTAAAAAATTACCTGGTACTTTGTTTCAGGATTACGACTTGTTTGATTTAAATAATGAAGTAGATACTTTGGAACAGTTTCTGAAACTAGAAGTCCCACCTGAAGAACAACCTACATATAGCACGGTATACATACATAACCATTATTTTCAATGAGTCATAGTTTGTCAATCAAGCCTTAAGCACATATATTTCATATTACAGCAAGACCTCTTTAATGTGAACCCCTTCTAATCCGAGCGCCCCACTGCTTATTCACTCACAGTCTCGCCAGTTGCTTGACCGAATTTCAAGTAGGTGTCATGCACATTTGATAATGTCTCGTCCTCCATTTGTGTTGCTATTGGGTCGCTCGTGCATCTCAACAGTTATGTTTTAACATCATGGTTTTATTTCATAAAATATACCCTATAAATTCTCTGTACCTACTTTAACCCGAACGCTCCACTAATCCGAATGGGGGGTAAATTTTCAGAGTTCGGATTAAAGAGGTCCTGCTGTATTAATGCAAAGGGGTCTCTGTTACCTTTTCATTTCTCAAACACTGAATCTCATAATATTTTGGCATACAGATAGCTTTTTTTTGGAGGCTGATGTAGGCTGTATTTTAATTTATGTATTTTAAACTTGTAGGAGGTATTCCTGTGCTCACATAGAACACATATTGTATTATTTATTCTTTGTTAAATACTATCAAAATTTGGTCTTTCATAACTAATCAGCAAAGCAATTACACCCCCGGTAATCCGACATACATTTTGCAGGGCAGTGTCGAACTATCGAATTGAATTTGTCGGATTATATAGTACTGCCTAAGACCCTCTATAGTCCAGAATTTTTTACAAAAGAGTACCTTGTAATCTGACAAATTACAGATCCAATATAGGTATGTATATGTAATACACAATGAATAAACAGCAAACAATGATCACATGCTAGGACGAACCGCTATCCTCTGTAGTCAAATTCAAACTAAGCAATCAGAATCATAAACAATACCCCTACGAGTCGAGCACAATAGTGGTGGTGCGTACAAGTTGTTACTTGTTCAAACATGCATTTGCGAAGATTGCCAAAAAAATATTCACTAATAAATAATAGACCATGTCAGATTACAGGGGGTGCCGGATTAGACATGGGCCAGATTACCAGGGGTCCACTGTAATTGCTTTTCTTTTAGAAAATAAAAAATTGCTTATTCTTCCAGAGTGTTGCTGTTAATGGGGAAATCATAGCAAATGAAAGTAAAGAAGAATCTGCAAATGACATAGAGGGCACAGTGAACTTGACAGATAAATCAGTTGAAGCAAATGGAAATTCCACTGATAATGGCAGTGCTGATGCAGTGGCAAAAGAGGGCTCAGCAGAAAAGGAGGTTTCACCAGAAAAAGACTCATCTGCACCAAGGCAGAAATCTGAGGAAGGGGAACAACCAACAGAAAACATTGAAAAGACAGAGGATTCTGAAATTGAATCTAAACAAAAGTCAAAAGAGAGCAGCCCTGCAGAAGCTGACGTAGTAAATGAGAATGGAGCAGTTAGTTCTCGTGAGCAGTCTCAGGAAAAACAAGAAGTTGTCAATGAGCAACTGAAGGAGAACCCAACAGAAGCTTTTATTCAGAGTGAGAAAGCAGCCGCTTCTGAATAGTAACCAGAGCAACTTATGCTATCAGCTCAAACTTACTTAGCCCTAAGCAAAACATTTCTCATCCACATTGTGTTATTTATGAAGCATCACTCATATTTTTGGCATATAATGAAGTCATTGTACATATAAAGCAAAAAATGATTTGTTGAGTTATGAATATAGTTATGCTGAGAGCTGATGTGGCCTACTTTTAAAATTTATTATTGACAATCAAATTTTTATCTCTTATTATAGAGTTTATTAACAATTTTATTCTATGTAAGACATGTATTACTCTAAAGTGTTTTAATGATATAATCTTTTTATCATCAACAATTATTGTAAGTTTAAATCAGATTCAATTTCATTTGGCTCTTATAGGAACTCAATGAAGTAACATGACATTAATTATTAAGATATATGTGACCTTATTTGGTCTAAGGTGCTGACTGCTGAGTATTATAATTTGCAGATTTTATCAATGAACATTATGCAAAATTACTATTAATGTTTTAAGTTTAATTATGAATTCTATTTATACTTTATTTCATCATTAATATTAATTTACATTTTTTAAAGACAATTTTACTAATAATTTTTCATGTCAATTATTTTAATGCTACACAATTAATAGCTTCAAAATATATGAAATGATGTAAATATTTCTTTTCTGTTTCATATTTTAACCTAAAAATATAAAGTTACCAATTGTTGATAAAAAAAATTAATTTATGTAGATGACGATATGCATTTAAAGCCTCATAAAAAATATAATGATACGGAAGTAAAATAGAACTAAATAAATAAAACTACTATTGAATTTGTGAAAACTCCATACATATCAGACAATACGTTCAAATGCTAAGTGACCTTTTGGTATTAGTATAAGGACAAAATAGGACTGTGTCACATATTGATTTTTAAAAATGGATGTAGTTATTTATAAATCTCCCACCCTTCTACTATTGAACTGCAAGGCATCTCATGGGTCTTCACCGCTTCATGGTTAACATCTCACCCATAGCGTATTATCTACGTATCCTACGAACGCGCTCTGAGCGCTGTTTCCTCATCCCTAATATATACATCGTGAGACTTTCCCTGCTTCTGTTTTTCCAACTAATCATAACTTCTAGTACTTACCTTTAAATCAGAATGAATAGGGAATCTAACTTTAGGCAAGCATGCTCCATCTTAGGCTGCATCTTCACATCCCATTAGGTGTTATCAAGTGCTAGCCTATATATTAAAAAAAAAACTATTGAAGCAACAATATTTACGAGATTGTGTTATTTTAAAATAAAGGTCTGCATTAAATAATTTAAGCATACTGTATATTTTTTTCATGATTATCTTCTTGAGCAAAAAAATCTTTGTAATTTTCTACATAATATTATTAAAAAATCTTTGTAATTTTCTACATAATATTATTTAACTTAACATACAATTAAAATGGAATAACATGATATAAAATCTAAAATGGAAATGTTAATCGCTCAGGTATCTTGATTCTTATCTACATTTAGCTAAAAAAATATAATAAGCGGCTAAAAGTCACTGCAGCTCATATATTTTTTTTTATGATGGGAGACGGGGGATTGCTGAATTCTCTATAGAGGGCGTCGTCAGTGAGATCTGCGATATTCCTTCGCCTGAGATCATTGTCGGGTAATTCTTCTAGCAGGCCAGCCTGGACGTTCTTGTCGAGCGTCAGGAGCCGCTCCCGCGAGCTCTTGTACTCTTCTATTAAGCTGAGGTTCCTCTTGATGCCGTCGACGAGCTTCACGACGGAGTACTCGCCCATGGCGGCGCCCTCCTGCAGCTTGGTGCCGGCGATCTTCGCCACCGAAGTGTTCTTCACGTCTACAACGAGCTGTATCAGCCACTGCTTCAAATTGCTCACGATCTCCATCGGCCCTTCGTACTCGTTTGGAACGATGCCATCTACTTCGGATTCGAAGAAAGACAGCAGTGGAAACCATATTCTAGTTCTGTAAAAATTATATCATTTTACATTTCGAGAAATTGCAATTTTCATTAAAGGGCACAAAAAGAGGCAATTGGATCTCAAATTACTGTTTTTTTTTTTACATTAAATGAACATCCTGTGAGCAGGATAATCTTATGTATAGTTAACGAGTCCCACTTCAATGAGCTCGGTGTGATATACATATAAGTACAATTTGTATTTTTACTAGGTGTGTTTATCTCAGACTATCGTTAATTAAGGATGATTCATGTAGCACAGTGACCGGACTGGGGCGTGCCCCGAACAAAGATGTTTTGTTATGCATGAAATAAATCATGCTTTACTGAGCTCATTGAAACGTGACCCCATAACTATTTTATACTCAGTATCATTTACAAGGCGATGGAGAGAGATACTCAGAGTATCTCAGCTGTGGGATCAAATGAGTTGATCGGTAGATGAAACAGAGCTAACGATTTAGCTCGCGAATCGCGAAGCTGATGAAGCAATGGGCACATAGCGCGAAGAACCTATAGACGTTGAAGTCCCAAGGTACTTCCTCGGAAGGTGACCTCGTTCCGAGAAATGCAGCATTGACAGCCGGTCCAGTCTCCACTAGGTTGACGGACGATCTCCAGCGAATCGCTGGCACAAACGGCATATTATATATAATCAATGTTGAGCACAAAGAGTACCAGTATTCACTTCAACCAAATTTTTGACGTGATAACGTCTTATGAAATATAAATCGATGAACACCGGCTGCACGCACGAAATAGTGTCACGTTCCGCCTGAGCCTGTATGTGCAACCGAGAGCGCGGAACAAGCGATAGAGAGGCACTATCACAAGCGATAGAGAGGCACGATCACAAGCGTTGGCTTGTGACACATACACACATCAAAAGTGTCTAGGGATCAAGCATTTTTATGCGGATTTCTTGAGATTGAGATGTGGCTTTGTAATAAATTTATGATTTTATAAATTTATATGGATCCTTTTTGGTGCATTTCATAATTTGAATCAGGAACTGTCAATCAAATTCGAGTAAAAGATGAAAATCAGCTGTCAATATTTTCCCTATAAAAACATACAACGCATTGAAGACATTATTAGTGCTACTGTTTTCCTACTACTGATTAAAACCAACGTTATTATGGAGCGGCGACGTCATTTAAGCAGGGAAGAAATGCTCAGAGCCGTGGGAATGATAGAAGCTGGTTCCCGGCAACGTACTGTGGCTTTAGCTCTGAATACAAGTCAGAGTGTTATCAGTCGACTTTGGACACGTTACCGAAGCACTGGTACCGTGGCTGAGCGCCATGGAGGACGGTATCGCTGCACCACACGGAGACAAGACCGATACATTCAAATCTTAACTCGAAGAGCTCCAACAATAACCGCCATGATGTTAGCCGTGAGGCTTCATCACTCTTCAGGGAACTTAATTAGCGACCAAACAGTCAGAAACCGCTTGCATGAAGTGAACCTTCATTCCCGAAGACCGCTACGGGTACCACCTATAGCAATGCACAATCGTAGGATTCGATATCAATGGGCTCTTGAACACAGAAATTGGGCAGAAGAACAATGGCGTTTCGTGTGCTTTTCTGATGAGTCTCGTTTTGGTATGAGACCGGATACAAGACGTATACGACACTGGAGAACCCCTGGACGCCAACAGCGATTAAAATCCTGCCATGAAGTCCATCCTTATAGTGGTGGAACCATCATGGTATGGGCGGGTATTTGGATCGGCGGAAGAACTGAGTTGATTTGGATCAGAGGCAACCTCAACGCTCAAATTTATGCTGAGACGATTGTATCAGACGTCATCGTTCCTCTACAAGTGCAAATCGGTCCCTTATTTCAGTTAATGCATGATAATGCACGACCGCACACCGCAAGAGTTGTAAGACAGACTCTCGCCGCAGCTAACATCAATGTCCTGCCCTGGCCTGCTCAGTCGCCAGACTTGAACCCGATTGAGCATGCATGGGATATGCTACAGAGAAGAGCTCTGCCGAATATGGAGGGTATTCAGTGGCAAGAAGACCTTTTTTTGTTGTTGCAACGAACATGGGCGGCCATTCCACAGCGTGATTTGGATGAACTCATTTTGAGTATGCCAAACCGATGTTCTTGTGTTGTTAGTGTTCGCGGTAGAAACACGGATTATTAATTGTTTAAGTTACCCAATAAAATTTTAAAGAAAACTGTTATTTCAGTCTTTTTTTCGAACTTTAATGTTAGTGGTTCAAATGTCAAAAATCCCTTTATTAGGAAAATGGCAAATTTCTTTATTAATGCAAAGGTGACTTGGTTTATCGTTACTGTGACAAACGAAAACACTTTATTTGATGAATCCTTAAAGAAAATTTTAATTAATATCAATCAGGAGAAAAGTTATTGCAAAAATATATGTTGATCCCTAGACACTTTTGATGTGTGTATAATCATCAATGTTTCTTTATGACGTTATCACGTAAAACTATCGTCCGTAAACAGACTTTACAATATTTTTTTGACAAATTCTTTAGTCAAGTAGTGGTCTATCGTCTACGTCTATCAATTGAGATGACGACAAACCCATTGCATTACCTCCTACACTAGCGGCACGCTATGATGGCCGGTTTGACGTTTGTCCGCTCATGAAGTTCCGTATTAATTGATAACGACTTTGAAGGAAATAATTGTATTACTTTATTGACGATAGTGATGTGCAGAGATTCATAAATTTTATCGAATGTAGTTTTAGGTTTAGGACTCAAAATTTATTTATTAAATTGATTTCTAAAATGTATACAAGTGTAGAAAAATCAGTTTGCACCATTTAAGGGGTGAATGTACTTGTGAATATGAACAATTTTCACTATGTGGACAAACCTCTGAAATCGCAAAAAAATATCAGCTGTTTCATACAAAAGGTAAAATTTTTATTTTTATATGATATATACCACAACTCGGCATTTGGTTTTCTAAATTGAAAATTTTTAAAAATGGAATCTAATACGATCGTCACATAGGATCGCTGGCTAGCACAACTACTACCTCCGGCAAACTCGCGTCAATGCTCAATGTAAAACAAAGCAGTTTCGAATTGACGTTGCTTCGAAAAGTATAAACTGTCAGTGCAATGCGATTGTGATATAGTTTTGACCTGGCTTTGGATTTCAAATATTGATACTGCATTACTGTTGACCCTTGCTCGTTAATTTGGACTCTGTTCAAGCCCTTTGTTGTGGATTTCGTCGATATGACCGAACGTACGCAGAGAACTGTAAACCTATTTAATCAGGTACAAAAACAAAACTTAATTGTTTTTTGTTCGAGAATAAATTGACATTCCACATCACTATTGTAATGTGTCAAACCGGCCATCATAGCGTGCCGCTAGTGTACAGTCCGTAGGTACTGAACTAAAAGGATAAAATATCTATCCGTATTTCCAGTGCACACTGTTAAGGTGGAAGACACGGGTCTGCCCCCGAAATTCAAATTTAATTTGGTTTTTCGCAATTTGTAAAATAATACGACACGACAAAGTAGGCTTATGGCCTTCTAATTGCGCCAGTGGAATTATCATCTTGACAGGCTTACATAAAAATCTTTACTTGAAAGTGACCAGTTTAAGAAATTAATCAAAATATCGACTAATTTGTGAGTAACTCACGTCCAACTCAGTATTTTGATTAATTTCTTAAACTGGTCACTTTCAAGTAAAGATTTTTATGTAAACCTGTGAAGATGATAATTCCACTGGCGCAATTAGAAGGCCATAAGCCTACTTTGTCGTATTAGTTTACAAATTGCGAAAAACCAAATTAAATTTGAATTTCGCGGGCAGACCCGTGTCTTCCACCTTAACATACCGCGAGGAGTCGCTCTGCATGAGCGCCTGGTTGTTGGAGAGCGTGTGGTAGTAGAGGAAGAGGCGCGACGTGATGTAGAAGGCGATGAACACGTCGATGGAGTAGTGCTCGTGCGCCGCCAGGATGAAGAAGATGCCGAACATGTTCATAACCCACGTGAGGATGTGCAGCAGGTACAGGCTGCGCGAAGTGTCTGCAACAAACAAACAAATTCACTTACTATCTTTTAGAAATTCTTAGAGTTTCTTGCCTCAAGGGTGCCAAGAGAGGCCTATTACTAAGCCTCTGCATATTTTTAAAAGTTAAAGGCAGTAAGTCTATTACTACATATTATTTATTATAATATCTACCCACTCGCTTATTTGTTTATACGTTAACAGGGCCTTAATCTAGTTTTCACAGTTCAATACCTTTTTGTATTACCTAGTCATTGTTTATATAATAGATTAGTTTTCCCTTATCAAATTAAATTTATGCGATAAGTTAAAAGTTACTACCTAACCTATTGGTTACGCGTACTGCACAAGGTATGGTTACTATCTAAGATTAAAATTTACCGCGCTTTTTTAAAAATAGTCTTTTGTAAAGGAAGGTTATAAAATTATTTAGGTATTAACTAATGGTTGTTTTCCAAGGTTATTCATTCATACTTAATCATAACGACGGAACATTAAAGTAGACAAAATGAGCATCATTAATTCTCTTATATATTTACTTAATTGGGTATTTGACTGATATTTTTTATTTATTTAAAATAATGCTTTTAAATATTATAACAAGGCCATTTTTCTTTTTTTAATATCTTTACTAGTCTCGGAATTATAAGCTATTTTACTGTGATTGTATCTGTCTCTTTCTAAAACGAAATTTTCTATGGATCGTGTATGCTCCATACACGATCCATAGAAAATTTCGTTGTGACATCACACTTCAGTAGCGCTCTTTATGTATATAAATATATATAACAGGAAACTTTCAAGTTCTATAATTTGTTTTTGGACTGAAGAATAACATTTGTAAAAACAGAAAATACTGTGTTTACAATGTTATTCTTACATGTTACATTTTCGATAAATAAAGAATGAATATCAACATTTTGACTACAGTCAAATACCCAATTCTCATCCTTTAAAGTTTAAAACGATAAAAACTATGACTTTCAATTCTCAGTTAAAAATTCTTTCTTGGAAACAGTTTTGACTTGTTTTTATTCAGTGAAAAGATCGGTCCTCGACTGCGATCTCACCTATTAGTATATAATATATGCCATAGTATGTGATAGCGGTGGGTCGTAATCGCTTTTACACGTAATCGGTTGTAAGTAGTTTCGCGGGTACGCGTAATCTGTTTCAGTAACGATTATTTTCGTAACTAGTTACATCCATAAACAAAGCGACGATTTGTACACCTACTACTTACATGATCGTTACGCTTACGACTATAGAGACGATATATCATCTACAAGACAAACTGTTACGAGTTAAAAATTATCAGTTTTATTTATTATTTTAAATTTTAAATAATTTTGTCCAATCGGGCAATAGTAAAGAAACGAATGAAAAATTTAGTAAGTGAATGAACTTTCCTCCTCTATCCAGGCTTAGAACTGGCAAATCTATGGATTAGAAATTTGAGTATTTTATATATTTTTTTATTGTTTACGTTATGCAGGCGTATTTAGAAGTTAATATTTTAGATTAATTAAATTTAATGTATAGTTATGAGTTATTTTTTACAGAACACTATTTAAAGTAGGTCTATTATGTATACTTAAGTATACAAAATAGGTACATAAATATGCAATTTTTAGTAAATTTTAAATCAATTTGGATCTAGTTTTACATTTAAATATTACTAGCGGGCATCACCCGCGACTTCGTCAGCGTGGATATAGTTTTTAAAATCCATGGTATACCAACCATACCATATAACCATGCAAAAAATCACGTCGATCCGTAGCCCTGTTGCGGCGTGATTGCAGGACAAACCAAGAAACCAACAAACCAAAACACCAACAAACCAACAAACAAACACACTTTCACATTTATAATATTAGTAAGAATGATATCTGTGTGTTAGATATGCACGTGACGCAACATTCATCAATAGTCCATTACACAGGTAAACTAATAAAATAAGTCTAAAATTAGAAGGAACTAAAAAACCCAATCCCAGGTCAAGTTTTCTCCCGACAACTATTATTAAAGAAACATACCTACATACTTAAGAAACATAATGAACTTTGTCGCAAGCATAATATAACGCACAAGTTCGCATAATCTTTATTTGCCATGTCAAAGTTTGTAGTAAAACAAACTATAACTCATTCTTTTTATTGTACGGATTATGTACCAGCCGACCTACCTGCTCGCTAGCTCAAATATCCCGAGACGTTGGCGAAATATTTATGTTAAGTGTGTCATACGCATACAATCAATTGAAGTGGTTGTAACTTGTAACTTGTTTAAGTGGATGTGATAAGTGATGTGAGTTGAAGTACCCAGTGTCTGTGATTCGGTTACGCGCCGCGTCACCTCAACGCGTTGTTTATGAAGTGCTTACGTAAAATAATCGTTACATTCTGAACCACGAAACTACGTATTCGATTATCAGTCCCACAACTAGTTTCTCGAACCGATTACGTTACAAAACGCCCACTACTAGTATGTGACGATGCAGTCTAAGATGGTAGCGGGGCGGGCTAACTTGAAAGGGGTATATCAGTGTAAATTAAACCCACACCCCTAATCAGTGTTTGACGATAAGGTACCTAGGTACTCGTAATAACTAGCCACGACCAAAGCCTCCCCCCCACAAGACAAATAAAATGATTTCACTTTAGTCTATGAATTTAATTAATCCATAACTATTGCGTATCTAAATAAATCATCAACTCACAAATGTTTTGATATTTTATCTAAAGAGGTCTTGGGGACAACTATGATAATAAATAATAAAATCGATCTACTTATATCAATATCAATAATATTGTTTTTAATTATTTACTTAAACACGCGCACGCACTGAAATGACGCACATAACACGTCGTAAAAATAATAACAGCAATAAGATGTGTGAGTTAGTACGATAGATACTTATGTTACGGAAATAATATTGATGGCACAGTTTCAATGTTCGTATGACATACGACAATGTAAACAATATTAATTTACATGAATATTTATCTTTTAGCAATCGCTTCTATTAATATGGAACGCAGGTTGCCAAGTGGGATCTATGAAATCATTATCATAAATACTGTAATAGGAATTAGGATAAAGTGCCTGTAAGTAATTTAGCATATTCACAAATTAATAAATGCATTACCTACCGTTGAAAAAAGTGTAAATTGCTTAAAACGCACATACATAACTCCAAAAAGTCATAAATATGTGCCTGTGAAATTGCACTTCAGATCTCTGGTAAAGGAATTACTAGGCTATCAGCGCTTCATAATTTACATAACTACTCGTAATGGGCCCTAATTCTATGCAATAACTCAAAAGAATCAAGTGACAGACGGACAAGAGAGTGATCTTATAAGGGTTCCTTTTTTTACCTATTGAGGTACGGAACGGCTTAAAGATCACAGATGTTATAATACTGGTAGTAGGTATGTCTTTTTTGTTTGGAATTACTTAGGAACAGAAGAGGCATTTTTTTGTTGTATGAGGATCTTTTACAAAATGATTATTAAAATTTAGGGGTTAAATTCAAGATGAAAGCTGAAATGCTTTTTTCGTTCCTTTTTTTCTGTACACATATACATACAAAACCTAATGTCCTCATCGACTGTTGGTACCTGCACATTCTCATTTCTCGCGCGCATTTCGCGATACGGTAATTAAACATAATGCGCCAATTGTATTTTATCCATTGCCCTTTAAATGTAAACAACATATTTTATGTAATGATTATGATTATTATTTATTAATGTAATATGTTATATGATAAATTAATTAGGTAAATCAATGAAACTTACATTCTGTGATAAAGAAATTGAGAAGTGTCAAAGCGACGGTATGACCAGAAAACATATAGTCGCCACACGTCCTAACGCCGCGAACGGACATTCCTGCCCCGCTCCATATGTCGTAGGCCTGGTGTAATCGACGTCCCCACACAGTGAGGTCGTCTGCGGGCGGGTAAAACCGCGGCTCGCACTTGAGGTGCGACCCTGGCACCGACAGAGATGTGATCAGCATCGTGAAGCATCGCAGCAGGAACACGGTGCCAGCCAGTGCGAAGAACCTCCTTAGGATTATGAACCTGAACACATAATGGTATGCCAGAATAAGTTTCTGAAGTGAATCCCACTCTAAATAAACTTCAAGTTTCTAATTGAACTCAATAAATTAAACCAAATTAGAAAAAGAATAGAACTGCTTTTTTATGAATGTTTCCATCGCATTAATCATACTAATATTATAAATGCCACAGTGTGTTTGTTGGTTTGTCCTTCAATCACGCCGCAACAGAGTTACGGATCGACGTGATTTTTTGCATAGGGTATAGTTGAGGACATGGAGAGTGACATAGGCTACTTTTTATTCGGAAAATCAAAGAGTTCCTGAGGGATTTTAAAAAATAAATCACGCGGACGAGGTTGCGGGCATCACCTAGTATTATAAATGCGAGTGTGTTTGTTTGTTTGTTTGTCCTTCAATCACACTGTAATAGAGCTACGGATCGACGTGATTATTTTCATGGCTATAGTTGAGGACTTGGTTTGTCATAGGCTATTTTTCACCCCGAAAAATCAATGAGTTCCCGCGGCATTTTAAAAACTTACCCCACGCGGGCATCAACTAGTAGTAAAATATATCAGTCACATCACTGTTTCACCAGCCTGGGTGAATTATATACCATGATGCAGCATGGACATGGGCGGCAGGGGCACAATGATGACTGGATTCACACAATCAGCTAACATTTGAGGAAAACAGTTTCCTGCATTTTCCTCAAATGATCATATTTTCATAAATTATGATCGCATTATGATTGTCTTGACTTGTCTTATGAGCCACAATAGGTCTACCTACATGAAATAGTTATTTGTGTTATATGGGGCCAAAGGAATTTTTTGTTCCCCGAGGGCGTTATATTGAATTCAGAGCGAAGTGAAGGATTCCATAGTAGACTCCCGAGCGCAGCGAGGGATTCTAAAGTAGAATCCTGAGCGTAGCGAGGAATTCAATATACGCCGCCCGAGAACAAAAAATTTTGGCCCCGAATGACACACACTATTTTTCATCATTACCTATGAGAAAAAGCTAGGAGTATCAACCTACCATGTATAGAGTACAGACATTACCAATTCGTATATTGAAAGTTTAAATAAAACACAAATAAATTTTTATGAAATAATTAAACATTAATATTTATGTTGGAAGTATGGGCGTATATATCTAATCGACAAAGATCACGTGACTCATCGAAGACAACAGCTTCTCAAACATTTTTGAATTTCGACACATTTTTGAATTCTCTCTTTTGATTGGTCCGCGTTAGTGCTTTAGTATGCTAAAGCACTAACGCGGACCAATCAGAAGAGAGAAATGAAAAGTCCCATGGGGTTAAAATTAAATTTTGCTCCCGCTATCCTCTGAAGCCAATATTCGTTTTTCGAATAGGTATGATGAAAAAATAATTTTGAATTCTGAATGTTCACATTGAAACTTATTTGATTCACATTGAACCTTTTTATCTTTTCCAGTTTAGCCTCATTTTACATCATAGTCAATTGCATCACCAATGATAGTGGTTAAGGACAAACTAACAATGATAAAAAAACAATTACTACAAAGAATTGGTCATTTTTTATCAGGATGATAATATAATAGGAATATTAACTAAATACTAATTATATATTTATTCCATTCAACTAAAACATTTTATTAAATATAAAAGTATATAAAGATAACCCAAATCCTCTTATATCCAAAACACAAAACAAATTGCAATGAAATTTAAATATGGAAATAATAAAAAGGGAATATAATCTTTGGTTAGGGAATTTCCGAGAATGAGTCATACAAGAAACAAAGTTCATTTAAATTATGAGTAGTTAGGGTGACAAATGTTTACTCATACAACTGAACAATATAAAAGCAGAGCTGAACAATGGAAACTTAAGAATTACAAATAAATAAACAATACATTATGACAATATTTATATTAATGTAAGACATTAAACTAATGATGCTTAATTTTAAATCAACAAAGTAATATGTTTGGCCAACACATAGTTCATCAACACAACCAAGGTTTTCCAACCAAAAATTCAAATAAGTAGTATTTGTCTGTTTATTAATTCCCTTTATGTACAAACTGTTTTGTTATCATTGCAGGACAGAAAAATATCTTTAACCCCAGAACAATGAAGTATTCAAAACTTATATATTTTTAAGTATCATTTAAATTGTCATTATAATGTAATTAAAAATATGTTAGAAAATGATAGCATACCCTCCCTTGGTTGAAAACCCTTGTAATTATTTTATAATAAAAACATATTAGAATTTATCATGAGATTATTACCAATTAACTTGTTCAATGATTTGCAATTCTTCGACTTTCCACATCTAAAATATGAATAGTGTAAATCTAATTCCACATAGACAAGTCATACTAAAAAACAAATATTAAAACAATAACTTTTTTGAATAAATGAAAATAGTTTACCTGTGTTTGTGAAAGAAGAGCACAGCAACCCAAATGGCCATCAGGAAGGACCCAGTGATCTCGCACATATCAAAAGCCCATGGAATATGGGGCACATTATCAAGGAAAAGATCTGGCAGTGGAGGATACTTTTTCATATCTGGGACCTTGTCGTGAACAATTACCATTACAACAGCCGTCACCCAGGTCACCAGGAAAACATAACCTGGCAACATTAAGAAGTTAACAAATCAAATTATGAAAATGATGTGATGGGATTTATTTACAAATAAATAATAATAGAATGGTATTGCATTTTTATACTTTTTTTATTAGTAAAGTTATGTAAGCCCTATTATAATATAATTAAAACAGCAGTTTGTGCAGTATTCTAAACGCAATAAAATAATATGGGTTTAGAATAGAATAGAATAGAATAGAATAGAATATTATTTATTCATTGACAAGAAAACAAATATAAGAAACAAAATGGAAATACACATGAAAATGGAAAAACAGAAAGTAATTACAATCTAACTTAACTAGTGTCTACTATGTGTCATGCCAATGAAAGGGTTCTAGCTCAGCTAAATGCTGTGGATACATATGTAACCACAGCGCTGATATTCTGCTAGGGCCCGAATAAGAGGGTAGTCATTTAAAGTAAATAAATATTATACATATGAAAATAACTTATTAGGTAAAATATAAATTGTATTATAAAATTGAATCGATAATGTCCTTTCCTTTTTTTTTTAAATTTATTATTTGTAAATGTACTACCACGGCTATCTTACTATGTATTTTAATATGATTATTCGTTTTTTTGTGTTATTAATAACTGTTCTCTGAAAAGTTTTTTGAAAACAAATTTAGAGCTTGCATTGCGAAAAGGTGGAGGGATGTCATTCCAGCATTTCGTGGCAAGATATTTAAAGCTGCCACGAAATGCTGCCGACCGGTGGCGTGGCATTGATAAAAGTGGCACCATCGCCCTAAGCCCAAAGCTTGGCTCGCGCCATTTCAATTTCGAATACAGATATTCAGGTTTTTGGGATTTAACAACACCGAACAATAGAGTGCCTAAAAGTAAATTATATCTGTTTTTCATTTTTAGCATATTGTGTTCATTTAAAAAAGGAGTAACGTGTGATCTTGGCGGAATAGGAAAACAAAAACGAGCGCAAGCATTTTGTACGCGCTGAAGTAATCGCCACGATTTACTTAGCAAGCATGGTCCATAAACTGTTAAACAATAATTTAATTTTGACAAAATTTTAAACTTTTTAGTTTAAACTTTTTAGTTTACAAAAGTAGGTAATCTATTTCCCTTATTTCTTGATTGATGAAGAAAAAATCAGCTTTTAATAATTTAGTAGTTCCTAGGGTAAAAACTTTTTGTTTTACAAAAATATTCTTTTTCCCTTATTAATTGATTGACAAAGAAATAAACAGCTTTTTATTCAATAACTTACTTATAGAGATGTAAAATATTTACAAATAGAATTATTCACATAAACCACTCCTCACCAATTTCTGGGTGGCCTACTTAAATTGTGCAGTATAAGTAAGCAAACATATTGAAATTACATAATATTAAATGTTAAGATTATTACCTAAGGCTATTGCAGTTTTCCACACCTCAGGTTTTAATTTGGAAGCTTTCACATCTGGAGTAAAATTAGATATACACTCTGTATTTCTGGTGTTTAACTCATTCTGTAACTGTTTGTGAAGTCTATAACTTAGATGTGATAAATTGGTGCCAACGAAATTTATATTAGTAGCCGAAGTATTTAATGTTTGGTCCTCACATAATCCAAGTTCATACATAGCATTTCGATTATTTCTTTGCAACTTTTTCACTAACAAGATAAATCTCTTTCGTTCACCCAGTTTGAGTTGATCGAAGGGATAATCATAGAAGTCGCGGTCAACAAAGGCAAGTAAACATTGTCCATCGATGTCTTGTGCCTTGCAGATATCTGATATGAAGCTGGAAATCTTTTCTTTATGTAATAACTCTAAAACTTCTTTGTTACTCCACTTTATGATATCCATATCCATCTTTGTTTAAGTTAACACACTACACTACATTGAATTTTAATAGAACACTAGCTAATTTATTGAATTAAGAACTGTATTTATAGTATTACCGACATATTTTCACCTTATAACTGTCATGTTATTGCTTACTTTCCTACTTTCCCTATTGTATGGACCAAATGCGCGACGGAAAGCGGAGGATTATCAAATTCAAATACCATTCAAACGTCACTCAAAAGACAATTAATCAAAAAAATACGTCAAATAGTTAGTGTCAAATGTCAAAACATGTGTTTTTTAGTGATGTGTAAAGCTGTGGGTACAGGAACATGAGAGGAGATCTACGACCATTTACCATGATGATATCCGCACTCTTACTATAATATTATTCATTATACATAATATTCATGATGATCATCATCATCATGAGCAATTCATTAACGTCTTACTACCGAGCGCAGGTCTCCTCTCAGAGATCGCATACATAACATTGTAATTAATACGAAAATATCTCTGTGTGTGAAGATAACAGGGGTACTAAATATTATATGAAATCCTGACTATCGATATTTTGGTAAAAAGGATCTAGCCGAAATGCTGAATTAATACTAAGTATGGGCAAATGCTGTACCTATGGACGCTTGTACCTGTGGACACAAACGATACTATATAGCAACCCTAAACCCTAAAAAATTCTGATTAAAACACGGCCGTAAAGCTTTGTCTATGGTTGACAATTCGCGTTCAAATTATAATTTTAGAGTTTCTAGTTTCGGCGGAATTGATTGTGTCCACAGGTACAAGCTTCTATAGATTACAGCACTTGCCCAATCAATGTACTGTGCGTATGTATCATGTATCACAGAACACTTGTCATGTATGCCCAACACTATAAACTATCAGTACGTCAAATTGATAATTTAAAATTTTTTTCAGTGCATTCTACGGCTTTAAGTTCTAGCTCATTGAAGTCTGACAATGTCCCCCGCTACATTAAGGGTGGAACCACATTTGTGAGGATCGTTTCGGATTTCGCCCATACAAAACTGTCAAATTCCATAGAAACGTGTATAATACGGATCAAATCGGCTTTTCGATGCGTAGGTACACGAATGTATGGAAAACGACAGTTTTGTATAGACAAAATCCGAATCGATCCTCACAAATGTGGCTCTACCCTAAGGGTGCGTTTCCATTGAAGGAGCGGAGCGCAGACGTGTTCAATAGACCAATCGTTATTGTTGGACGACGTGATAATCTCAATGTGATCTCAATAATCTGATTGGACAAAGACATACGTCTCCGCTTCAATGGAAAGGCACCTTAAGGGTGTGTTCCGATATACACTGGACCACAATAAGGTGTGACATCAACCCAGTATACTGTGAAGCCGTTCCTTTATTGTTGGCTTGGTTACTGTTTAAAACAGAACGCCGTCATTACCATTCTTTCAAATCTCTGAGGCGCTTTTCTATTTCCGATCACGCGATCAAAGTACTGAGAGCAGCACTCGAAAGCGCCCGAAAGTGCTCACGTTAAAAAATGGCGGTGATTTATGACGTCATATATTTCCCTAGGGTAATGCGACAGTGTAATGGCAGTCTATAATGGAACAAATTTTTCACCAGTGAGAAGACGGAGTAGTGTTTTGCGTTATACCGTGGTTGCAGAGAGACATCAGATGAAACACAGACTTGTGAGTAGCTAGGTAGTGGCATATGGCATATATTTACATTTTTACATTGATCTTATAAACTAACTAGCTGACCCGGCGAACTTCGTACCACCAAATTATCTATATAAATAAAACTATCCTATTAAAAAAAACTATCGTATCTTTCAAGTTGGACTAAATTACAGATAGTTACAAAGTTTGATCTAAATCGGTTCAGTAGTTTAGGAGCCCATCGCGGACAAACAACGTGACACGTAATTTATATATATTAAGATAAATTACATAGAATTTGAGTGGAGATTCTGGACTATGATCTTACTGTATGTGCAAATATCACTGACGAATATTATTAACAAGTTTCTTGAAATGATTTACAAAGTTTACCTACCATGCGGAAAGAAAGGTGTGCTATGGTCACGTTCCTACATGCCATACAGTGCTCGCAGTGTTTATTGGAACACACTCTAAAACTATATCGCAGGGCGATCGGCTGTCACATCCAAAAGTATTCTCAAGCAAGCATGGAACTAGGAATTACGACTATATCCTACTAATATTATAAATGCGAAAGTTTGTGAGGATGGATGTATGGATGGATGGATGTTTTTTTTTTTTTTTTTATTTATTTATTTAGAAAACATACAGCTTAAATAAATAAAATATAGCTAATACAATAATTATATCACTGGAGCCAGTTAAGTTTCCACGTTTTGGTAAAATACAATATTTTGGGCAGGCCTGTCTCACTCTTGGTACTTACGCGATTTATGTACCTACAATCGCTGGCTCAGTCTCTGAGAGTGATACTACAGTCGGGGCTAGCGCGCTCTAGGCGAGTGACGTACTACTGAATTTAACATTGCTTACGTAAATAGTTTTTCGTAAATATTATTTTAAATAGTTTACGTTTAGTGTTTAGTACATTTGTAGTAACAAAAATAGTTGTAAACATTAAAATGGGTATCTATCTAATGAAATAATGGCATAAAGTCGTTGCTACTGTAATTGTTGTGTGGATGGATGCTTAATCAGCAAAGAAAAGGATTCTAATTTATCATTTTTTACGTTCCTTATAAACTAATATTAATTTTATGAATCTGTGTCCATGTTTTCCCTCCCAATATTTACTAAAATTATATGTTTGCCTTAGAGTTTTTTCAACCCTTAAATTTAACAATCGTTATTTTAAAGACAGAAACAATCTTTAAAGACAATATTATATTAAAGTTAAACAGCTGATGTAAAATAAATAAATAGTTAAAAGTTATACCTACTGATTTTTTTACTCTTTGTTGACAGCCCCAGGCAACCACGCAACGTTGTCCGTGACGTAGGTAGGCGAACAGATCCAAAGCAATATGGATCCTCGCGCGGAGATATAAAGTCTAATTTAGCTTGCGCGCGTGATTTATCTATTTAATAAAAAATATGTAGGCTATTAAGGGTGGAACCACATTTGTGAGGATCGTTTCGGATTTCGCCCATACAAAACTGTCAAATTCCTTAAAAACGTGTACGGATCAAATCGGCTTTTCGATGCGTACACGAATGTATGGAAAATGACAGTTTTCTATAGGAAAAATCCGAATCGATCCTCACAAATGTGGTTCCACCCTAAAGCGCCGGCAAGTAGTCAACATCAAAGGAGTGAAACTTCTGTACGTAGTACTATTATATATTCTGTGTTTTGGGTGGGAGTCCATCCTAAACTTTTAGTAAACAAAAATATAATAATAATAATAAAAGATAAATAAACATGTACCATAAACGAGATGGGTCCACTCCTGCCATCAAGCCTTGTATTATGTGCATTTCTTGATGGCAGAGACGAACCCCCCACACTTATATTTAAATTGGTCTACTTTGAAATATTTCTTATTATACGTATCACAAGCTCGAACGATGAATCTGTTATGACTATAATTGGTTCTGGCACGTGGAAGTACAAACATGTTACTTTTACGTGACTTACGCTTATTTAATTTAGGTACACAATATTTTATTTTATTTAGAAGATAAGGACTATCGATCAATCCGTTGATAATTTTATATAAAAATATTTGATCTTTATGTTCCCTCCTTGTTTGTAAAGTTTCTATTTTACTTGTATTAAATGAACTAAATCTTTTGTTCAAACATTTTATGAATTTGCGTTGAATATTCTCTAGCATGTCCACGTAAACTGCATACTGAGGGTTCCAAGCAGTGAAAGCATGCTCCAAATGGGATCTGACAATTGAATAATACAAAAGGATTAGGATTTTTGGGTTTTTGAAATCAGTCGTTTGCCGGAGAACAAACCCGAGCATTTTATATGCTTTATTTTTGATTTTGTTCAGATGCTGATCAAAAATTAATTGCCTGTCTAGTTGGATACCCAGGTCTCACCTCATCAACCCTACGCAATTTTTTGCCAAGTAAGAAATAATTATGAAAGAGTGCATTAATTTTTTTTCTAGAAAAGGAAATAGTGCAGCATTTATCTATATTTAAATCTAGTCCATTAACTTTACAATATTCACTTATTCGATTTAAATCTTCCTGTAAGCCTAAACAGTCTTTTTCAGTTCTTATTATATTGAAAATTTTTGTGTCATCTGCATACAAAAGTAGATGAGAGTTTTTAATACTATTTTTAACATCATTTATAAAAATATTAAATAGTAGAGGTCCGAGGTGGGAGCCCTAGGGGACACCAGACGTTATGGGTATAAAGGTGGAAGTATACCCTTTGACTGCCACTGCTTGGGTTCGCTCACGTAAGTAGGATACGAGCCACCTCAGGAGGTCACCGTGTATACCGATCGTCTCCAGTTTGGCAATTAAAATATCATGCGATATTTTATCGAAAGCCTTGGAGTAATCGGTATACACGACGTCAACCTGGAAACCATTATCCATCGCATCCAAGGTAACATCTAGCAATTCACAGAGGTTGGTTTCTGTGGAGCGTTTGTTTATGAAACCATGTTGAGACTGCGTTAAAAGCGGGCGTACTGCCGGGAATAACTTGTCGTATATGATTTTTTCAAAGAGTTTGGGGATGATAGATAATTTAGAAATACCACGGTAGTTTCTTACATTATGCTTATCCCCGTTTTTATGAATGGGGACGATTATAGAACGTTTCCAAGTGTTAGGCAAAACACCGGATCGCAAGGAACTTTGGAATAAAAGCGTTAGAGGCACAGATAATTGATTGCTACATCTTTTAAGGAATAAAGGATGTAAACCATCAGGGCCACTTCCCTTGGTGACATCAAGAGCGGATAAATGCTTTTTAACAGTGTCAACATCTATCCAACGTATCCGATGAGGGCTTGTGGAGATTCACTGGCATCAGATTTGAATTTAAGGTTTGAGCGCTTTACAAAAACAGATTCGAAAAAATTGTTAAAGAGGTCAGCTATATGTTGCCCATCATGTGCATTTTGATCATCTAAGTATAAACTATCTGGTATACTGTTAACGTTATATTTAGATTGTATAAACGACCAAAAACTTTTAGAATTAAGTGAAATATTACCTTCTGCACGTTCAATATATAAATTGTAACACGAAGCCTCAGTATATTTGAATTCACGCCGGATCTCTGCAAATTGGATGTAGTCCGATTGCCTGCCGTATATTTTCCATTTTTTGTGAATTGTATTTTTTTTATTTACAATCTTAATAAGATGGCGTGAGTACCAGCATGGATACCTAGTATTTTTCATCACTAACTTAGAAGGAATGAACTTGTCAATTATCAGATTGACTATGTGATAAAATTCATCAACTGCGTCGATGATGCATCTATTACCGAGGCGCTCAACCCAGTCTATTTTCGATAACTCTTCGTTAATGGCACTGTAATCTGCTGTATAAAAACGACGAACCAGACGGGGAGGAGGACGTAGGCTAGGTTGTAAGTTTTGGATGTCGACTGTTACATGGAGGGCAGGATGATGTTTATCTTCCGGTAATGATAATGGCTCCGCTCTGACTACTGCACAGTGGGAATTAGATATAACCAAGTCCAAACACCTATTATTAACGTTATTAACACCATTAAATTGCATCCAACTAGTAAAACATAGAAATGAATAAAGTTGCGAAGTTAATTGATCAGCAGTAGTATTCAGTAGGTATATTATAATTTATATCACCTGAGTTGGATTGCCATTCGGCGTTCCTTATATTAAAATCGCCCACCACCAAGAACTCGTCTGTAGGATTATTAATGGTCAGGTCTGAAAGATACTCGAAAAATTGCTGTTGTGACCAGAGTTGATGTGGGTTTTGAGGAAAGTAGCAACAAAATAATCGGAGATTTTTAAATGTAGGCCCGCGGCTTAATGATATGTTTATCTGGGTGATTTCGGTATCTGGGAATACTGGCAGTGGATGCATATTAAATATATTGGTAGTAAGTGTACAGTGTACCGCGATAAGGGTACCGCCTCCCATGGTCAATCCAACTCGGTCATAGTCGCGATCAGTTCTATATACATTATAGCGTGAATCGAATAATTCTGCGTCGTTAATTCCCGGCAGTAGCCACGTTTCACTTAAACATACTACGTCGTAATCGTTTTTTAGTAGATTTTTCAGAAAACCAGTCGTTTTTGTTCGTAAACCGCGAACGTTCTGGTAAAAGAGACTAATTAACACTGTTTAAAATAAGGTTTAATATTAATCGTGAATATTTCGTAAACAAAACGCTTGATGCAATATTAGATGTTATCAAAATAAGATAAAGTTTATTGCTATAACATATTATTAAACGTTCGCAGTAGAATATAGATTTATGGTAGTAGTGCATTAAACATCTTAAGTCACATCTTACAAAAATTGGAAACATACTATTAATAGTAACAATTCTTAGAGTAATAGATAAAATGATTAAAAAGCAATAGTCAATTGTTATTATTAATTTAAGAAAAACAATATGTTTGTTGTGGTTACTCTTTAACGCGACAACGTATGAAGCGATTTTGCTGAAATTTGGCACAGACATAGATTATAGTCTGGAATAGCACATAGGCTACTTTTTATCCCGGAAAAGCAAACAGTTCCTGCGAGATGGCATCGCTATTTTTTACGCATTTGTCCTTCAAAATACGCACAATGACGTTTTATATTGACGTGATTTTTTTGCATGGGTGAAGTTAAGGGTCTGCAAAATGAAAAGACTACTTTTTATCCCGGGAAAACAAACGGTTCCTGCGGGATATTAGGATGCTACTTTTCACATATCTATCTTTTAATTAGGCGGCATCGATCCTCACAAATGTGGTTCCACCCTTAGGCCCGATTTCACCAACGTAAAATAAGTCATAGGGTGGAACAACATTTGTGAGGATCGATTCGGATTTTGCCTATACAAAACTGTCATTTTCCATACATTCGTGTACGCATCGAAAAGCCGATTTGATCCATACACGTTTCTATGGAATTTGACAGTTTTGTATGGGCGAAATCCGAAACGATCCTCAAAAATGTGGTTCCACCCTTATCCGAGAGTAAATTTGATATTTTGACAGTATTTTCAATACAAAAACTGTCAGAACCATGGTAGGTAGGAAATCAATTTATTCCTAGGATAAACGTCACTCGACGTTGGTGAAATCGGCACTTAAACGATTGTCTCTTTCTCTTTAAACGCTTGAAGGTTTGACTAGGACTAGACTAGATGGCGCAGCAGCTGATCAAAGACAGAAGTGTATTGATAATATTTCGCGGCATTTTGTATTTTAAATGTTTTTTTAGCATTTGAAATGCATAAATGAATCACTTAGTGTCCATTTTGAATGCACATTAAAATAATTAGGTAATTTAAGCGCCATCTACTTTTCGATTTTGAAACTCAAACCTTTCAACATTGCTAGATGGCGCTTAAATTACCTAATTATTTTAATGTGCATTTTAAATGGACACTACAGTGAATAATTTATGAATTTTGAATGTTAAAAAACGTTTAAAATACAAAATGCCGCGAAATATTATCAATAATCTTCTGTCTTTGATCAGCTGTTGCGCCATCTAGTCTAGCCCTGGCCAAACCTTCAAGCGTTTGCAAGCAAAGCGAAATAGACAATCGTAAGTGTAACATGGCTACGGGGGCTGTATTTTTAGCATAAATATTTGTACTGTACAGAATCTTGAGATACAATTGACAATTCAAATTAAATAAAACAAATAAAAACTTATTATCATTTAATATAAACATCACGTAAAAATTAATTTACAAAGATGTTTCCCTTGAGTCAATGAAATAGCCGGCAATTAGATTTGAAACCGATGAGAGAATATGGCTAGGTACCTATACTTAAAACTGCCATACCCCCTTCTAAGTTTTCATGGTTTTTTTTTTATTATTTGTTGATAAAGCGGCAATAGAAATACACATTCTGTGAAAATTCCTACCTATTACGATTCATGAGATACAGCCCACTGAGAGACAGAAGGACGGACAGCCGAGGCTCAGTAATAGGGTCCCGTTTCCACCCATTGGGTGCAAAACCCTAAAAAAGAATTATGGTGAATTCTTCTTCCACCCTCATCTTTGAAAAGCATTCTACATTGGGCCATTCATGCTATGGTTGGCTTTCCTAAACCATTGTCTTAGAAGTGAACATCGATAGGTATTTGACCACTTTGCATCAATTTTACGGCTTTGGCGTAAGCTACCGCCTTCCGAGGCCCGTGAAAAGAATCCTTCGGCTCTGACTCCGTTGGTATTCCGTGTAAGCTCAACATCAAGTTTTTCATCAGAGCCTTTTCACTTCTGAGGACTTCTTCGTTCATCACGTGTACGGGCCGGCTGTCCACTATTACCCCATGTTTCTTCAGACAGTGCCTGTTAAAGTCGCGTTTGTAGCTGTAGGGTTGTGAGCAAAGCTGAAACAATTAACTTCTTTTAGAGTACCCGCAGATTTACAATTTCAAGTTGGGCAACTAAATCGCAAAATGTAGTGACTAATAGGCATAGTGACTTATGGTAGTTATAGTTGGACGATTTAGGGCCGATTTCACCAACGTAAAATAAGTCTTATCCGATCGTAAGTTTTATTTTTGGCAGTATTTTCAATGTAAAAACTGTGAGATCGCCCATCTTATTCCACGGTAACACGTCACTCGACGTTGGTGAAATCGGCCATAAATCGTCCAACTAAACTCGCCGGCATATTTAGCGGAACATAAAAAAAAGGTTTGATATCAGTATCATATAAGGTTGCTGGCTGGTTTATACGTCATTTAATTTAAAAAGAAATATTTTCAAACTAAGAAAACAACTGAACATCACATTTTATGCAATTGTTTTAATTTTATTCAAATACACCTTATCTGGAGCGAACTTCGAGTATTTCTTCCTTCTGAGTTTGATTTAAAATTTCATTGAAATACTGTTTTTTGTTAGTTTTTTTTAATCGCGTATCTTTCTGGAGTTGATGACTGAATTATGCCTGACTTAGCCCCAACGGAGATTGCCAGGGCACTCGAAATGCGAAGAAATGGTCAAACCTACAGAGTGATATCCAGAGATCTTCGTCGACCAGTTTCAACGATCCATCGCAGTATCCAACGGTTCAGGGAGACCGGTACTTATGTGAGAAGAGCAGGACAAGGCAGAAAAAGACGCACGTCGAGTAGGGATGATCGTTTCATTCGGCTTCGTGTACGTAGGAACCCCCGTTTGACGGCCGTCCAAGCCCGACATGAGTTAGAAGCAGTGCGGGGTGTAACCGTAAGTGAGCGTACGGTACGAAGAAGGCTCTAAGAAGCTGGTTTGGGTTCATTTGTGCCCGCCAAGGCTCCAAGGCTCGAGGTAAATCATCGTAGAAACAGGTTAACTTTTGCTCAGGAACATCGACTTTGGAACGCGGACCAATGGAGTAAGGTATTGTTTAGTGATGAGTGCAGAATTCTCTTAAATCAAATTGACGGCAGGCAAAGAATATACAGACGCAAAGGAGAACGATACATTCAGACAAATTTTGAAACTACAGTTGCATACGGTGGTGGATCAATAATGGTTTAGGCGGGCATTTGTTTGGGAGCTCGCACAGACTTGGTAGTGATTGACAGAGGGAGTCTGACTGCAAACCGCTATATCAGAGAAGTTTTAGAAGAAAATGTCGTACCGTTTGCCCCATATATCGGTGACGATTTTGTTTTTATGCAGGATAATGCTCGGCCGCATACCGCTCGGGTAACTCAAGCTTATCTTAATGATATGAATATCACTGGTATGGAGTGGCCGGCGAGATCACCGGATATGAACCCAATAGAGCACGTTTGGGACTTGCTGAAAAGAAAAGTTAAGTCCAGAATTCCAGCTCCTGCCAACGTGGGAGAACTGCGAATCGCCGTAGTTGAGGAATGGCGGAGACTATCCCAGGAGACCATCGATAACATCATTCTCAGTATGCCTAGACGGGTAGAAACTTTAATAAGAGCACGTGGAGGAAATACGCGATATTAATCACCATTTTTCTAATTTAATTAATTGTTATTTTAATATTAAATTTCACTTTTCCCGGTTACATGAAAAGTTCAAAAATGTACAATTTTTCACAAATAGTCTTTTTCTCTTCTCTAGATCTTTATAATTCGCAAAATCTGTTCTTAATGTGATCTCATTTTGAGTAAAACAAATGAAACTTTAAATAACAAAAGAAGTGTAGTAGTTAAGTAGATTTTAAAATAAAACCATAATTTTTTAATTATGGACCTTTTTTTTATGTTCCGCTAAATATGCCGGCGAGTTTATATAATTGGACACCGATCTTATCAGAATCGAAATTCCCTTCCGATTACGCACAATTAAAAAGTTGGCCAACTAAATTGTGAATGTTCACAATGTAGTTGTCGGATAGTCTGCCAACTTACGCAGTGTGCATGTTGATGTACACACCGGGTAAAACTAGTAAAGTTCACGTACGCTCTTGAATAGGGTAATTTGCTCTTTTTTGAAAATTGATTGTCTGAATTTGATCTTAAGGTGTTATTAATACTAAAATTTTATTCAATCGATAAGTACCAATAAAATGCATTTTTTTGCATTTCAAATTTTCGCGCGTAAATTCGTTCGTTCGCTCAAATGGTTGGCGTGCTTTGTAAAGCTGACACAAAGAGGCTGTCGGTTGATATCGAAAGGTCGCTCGGCTTCTGTGACCCACTGTGTACTTTAGTAAGTCGCGTTAAATGTTTGTGTGTTTCGTTGTGATGATAGTACTTATGTATATAAAGAGACTAGTAGGACGCGTGGGTGCGCGGCCCGCAAGGGGACCGCGGTTTTTCTATCGTCAAGTGGACTTTCAGGTCCTGATCATTTTCTATCAATTAACCACTCTTCCATCTTTTATACTCTCCGAGATAGATGCCTATGACATTGGTATGGCCGCCATCTTAAATCCGCCATTTTGAATTTTTTTTTCAGCTCATTGCCAATTGGATGAGGTTTCGAGTATTTTTTGTTTGAGCACCTCCCACCTGTCTTCAATACCCTGCCCGTGCTCCTCACCCACCTTCCAAACCCTCGATCATCATATCTCATCATTTGTCAGAATGAGAATTCTTTTATAAAAACAAATTTTGAAAAGGAACCGTATCAAAGTCTTGCATAGTTCTCAGCTTCTAGTCTATTCAATATTCGCCATATATTTTGTATGGAGAAAAAAAATCCGCCATCTTGATTTTTTTTTCTGTTCATTAAGTAGACCTTCGGGTCTTGATCATCTTTTGCCAAGAACCCACTCTTCCATCTTTTATACTCTCCGAGATAGACACCGACAAAATTTGTATGGCCGCCATCTTGAATCCGCCATTTTGGAATTTTTTTCAACCCACTGGCAATTGGATGAGGTTTCGAGTGACATTTGTTCGAGCACACCCCACCTATCTTCGATACCCTTGCCGTGCTCCTCACCCGTCTCCGAAATCCTCAATCATCAGCTCTATCCATATTTTTCCTCCGAATGAATTTTTGTCCTCTATACGAAACCATAGGTGAAAAAAAATTTATTCATACAAAATTTTACAGGAGAGGTGATCAATCAGTCAGTGAGTGAGTGAATCAGTCCCAGCAGCTATATATATATTAACTAGTAGGGCGCGTGGGTGCGCGGCCCGCAAGTGGACCGCGGTTTTTCTACTCGGCAAGTTGACTTTTAGGTCTTGATCATTTTCTATCAAAAAACCACTCTTCCATCTTTTATACTCTCCTAGATAGACACCGTTGAAGTTTGTATGGCCGCCATCTTGAATCCGCCATTTTGGTTTTTTTTTCAGCCTGCCAATTGGATGAGGTTTCGAGTGACTTTTGTTCGAGCACCCCCACCTATCTTCATTACCATGGCCGTGCTCCTCACCCATCTTCCAAACCCTCGATCATCATATGTCATCATTTGTCATAATGAAAATTCTTCAATAAAAACAAATCTTGAAAAGAAACCGTATCAAAGTCTTGCATGCTTCCCGGCTTCTAGTCTCTTCAATATTCGCCATATATTTTGTATGAAGAAAAAAAAATTTCGCCATCTTGGATTTTTTTTCTATTCATCAAATAGACCTTTGGGTCTTGATCATCTTTTGCCAAGAAACCACTCTTCTATCTTTAATACTCCCCGAGATAGACACCGACGAAGTTTGTATGGGCGCCATCTTTTTCCCGCCATTTTGGATTTTTTTTCAGCTCACTGCCAATTGGATGAGGTTTCAAATGACATTTGTTCGAGCACCCCCTACCTATCTTTAATAACCTGGCCGTGCTCCTCACCCGTCTCCGAAATCCTCAATCATCAGCTCTCTCCAAAATTTTTCAGGAGAGGTGATCAATGAGTGAGTCAGTCAATCAGCCCCAGCAGCTATATATATATTAATGATTCCGTTGTTTCATTAACGCATAAACCGGATAGTTTCATGGCGGGTACCGTTTCGAGCGTTTCGCATATTTTTAGCATAGATAAAAAAAGTTAGTCTTTGAAATAAAATAAAAAAAATATTTTATAATTTTGTGAACTACATTTCCCGATTTTTTAATCTTATTGCCTAAACTATCTTATATAAATATTTTTAGACTATTCCAATTAACAAGAACTATACTCATTCTGAGAGGAGACCCGTGCCCAGTTTTGGGCTGATGATGTGTTGAGATGAAATTAACGCATACTTATAATAAATTAGCTGATGCCCGCGACTTCGTCCGCGTGGATTTAGTTTTTAAAGTCCCTCGGGAACTCCTTGATTTTCCAGGATAAAATACTTTTTATGTCTATGTCACTCTCCAGGTCCTCAACTATACAAAAAATCTGCAAAAAACAACGTCGATCCGTAGCTTAGTTGCGGCGTGATTGAAGGACAAACCAACAAACACACTTTCGCATTTATAATTATGTTTTAGTAGGATTATACACACAAGCCAAAAGGCTTGTATTTATAATTTAAAACCACAAGCTTTTAAAAATCCCGCGGAAGGAACAAGAGTCCACCTTACAGTTTCCAGTCCGCACCTTTAACGGTGACAAACCAACACATACAATTTCGTATTATAATATTGGTAAGAATTAAGCGAGGCATTACAAAAAATATTGTACCTCACATTTATATGGGCGTTCTCCAGTGTGAACTCTGTAGTGGGCTTTGAAATGGAAATTAGAGGAAAACGACATGTCACACATGTCGCACTGAACTGATTTACTGGCCATGCCGTGCAAGCTCAATACGTGCCGCTTCAAATGATGTTTCTGAAAAAGATTACTGTGATCATTATCATTGGTGCTAATACGGTGGTATGTGCTACGTGCGGTGCTCGTACAGAGGTACACAACATAACAGCCAATTATTTATTATTGATTAATGGAAAATTATTCCAACCGTCCATTTAATTCCAAGAGCATCAATAGCCCAACGGTTAAAGGTGCGGACTGAAAACTGAAAGGTCGCAGGTTCGAATCCCACCCGTTGCACTATTGTCGTACCCACTCCTAGCACAAGCTTTCCGCTTAGTTGGTGGGGATAGGAAGGATATTAGTCAACTTCAATTTGACTAATATTCTTTTTTTTTAAAAAAATTTTTTTTCATAAAATCTTGAAATCTACTTTTTTTTATGTTTATAAAATCTACCGGTTTTTAAATTTTGTACCTACTTATTTTATTTTCTCGCAATCAAAGTGAAAAGCCGAGTGTTTAACTCGGGACTAAAACCCATTCATACTCTATTGTATAGCATATCCCTCGCTATCACTCGGGGGCTTTACATCTATTATAATGGGATCATTTAGTCCCTTGATAAACAATCTACTTTTAAATAATATAAAATAAATAATGTATTATGCGAAAGGTTTCTATAACAATCAGTCTAGGTCTTGTATTTTTTTTCATTTCTTGTTATATACAATAGTAGTACATATATAGAATAATAGAAAGAAAACAAAAACCTAAGCGCAGGTATTCTGACGATATTAAATCGAGATTTGCCCTACATTGTTGCTGTAAACATGCAATTTACATACCCGTGTGAATTCCTTTTTACATGTGTCACAAGAGAGCTGTTTTTTCATATGCGATAACATGTGTCTGAAAATAATACAGAGATTTCTTGTCTTGAAATACCATTGCAGTATTTAAGCCTATACATATATCTACTACACTTGAGAGCAACTGAATCGGAGCACGACGCGTTTATTCATAGAAAATGATGAATATTCAATAATATAGTCCTGAATTTCTTATGAAACCCACAAAAGATTTTATCCTGCCAGCCGAATCCGGTCGAGGCGCCCAATCTCCAGAGATTAGGCATCTGCACGGGAGATATTACAGTGCATAAGTGTGCGCAAATGCAGGTCACTTTCTATTCCCTTATAGTCATCATAGCCTGATGGGACAGAAATCCCTCACCATCGGATAATTTAGTCGCAGGAGCTTGGTTTTTCGTGCTCTTCGAGGCATGGGGGTGACACATCGCTTGACTTCTAACTCCGGAAGTTAAGTCGTCTACGTGAACGTAAATTTACTAAAACCCTGTAGGAACCCTTGGTTTTTCTTGGATAAGAAGTTTATGTCACTCTCCAGGTCCTTAATTATTCCCATGCAAACAATAACGTCGACTAATTGCTCAGTCGCTGCATAATTATAGAAGAAACCAACAAACAAACACACGTTCGCAATTATAATAATAGGTAGGTATTAATAGTAAGGACAAAGAAATGCAGGCAAGAATTGTTTTAAACTATTCCAAACATATTCCAAATGATTCTATCGAAAGCATTATTGTTTTCTAAGAGTACTGAAAAACAATTTTTTGAAAAAAAAAAAGCCTGTATTAAAAAGTTCATACTCCTTTATAGCTGCTTTGGAAGAATAGGTTCCAATACAGTGTTCACATTTATATGTTCCCTCTCTTGAATGCAACTTTATATGCGATTGTAAAAACTTATTTGAGCGAAATGATTTTGAACACTTGTGACACTTGAATGATTTCTCAGCTGAAAATTAAAAATGAAATTTTGGTTACTAAAACCTTTTTAAAACCTCAAATTCAGATTTTTAAAGGTTTCCACAATACTGATATCATTATCACCAATAAAAAATAAGAACAAAAAATTCAAAACGTTTCTCTTAATATTTTGAGATTCGGCGGGCGACTCAACTTCTAGAACTGACAGATGACAAGGTCAACAGAGTCAAATGACTCATTTTATTACAAGCTTTTATTTAAGTTGCAATGTATGTATGTATGTTTAGGTTAAATCTTGCAAGATGAATTAGAAACACTTCCCGGTTTCCGATTGAGCTGTGCATGTATATGTAAATCGCATGACAATGCAATATTATTGTGACATGGAGCTGATCTGATGATAGAGCCAGAAGATAGCTATCTGAACTGCAATAAAACGTTGAATTTTGGCTCGTTTTGATTTGTCTTGACAAGTACTCTGCTCTTAGATGATATAGATAGGGTCTGATGAAGCCGGAATTCTGTAATAAAACGACGTAACCCCATCAATTTTGCCTGGTTTGGCTAATCTTGACAAGTACTCTGGTGCTAGGTCACTTTCTATTCCCTTATAGTCATCATAGCCCGATGGGACAGAAATCCCTCACCATCGGATAGTTTAGTTGCAGAACCTTGGTTTTTCGTGCTCTTCGAGGCATGGGGGTGACACATCGCTTGACTTCTAACTCCGGAAGTTAAGTCGTCTACGTAAACGTAAATATACTAAAACACTGTAGGAACCCTTGGTTTTTCTGATGATCTGTTCTTTTCTGATGGTGCTGAAAGGTGGATATGGGAACTCTAATTAAACAACGTACCCCATCTAGTTCGAGCTCGCCTGATTCAAACAAGAGTAAGAGGGTCTGATAATGTCTTCTACTTCCCAGCTACTAAAAGCTTGTTTTTTAAATTTTTTAATTTACAAGTGTTTGATAAATACTATATGAAGAGACTTGAGACAACTATCCCGATATAGTATGGGTTACTATAACTGTGTTACAAAAAATTCATGTGTGCCTATTTCTGGACATATTATAATAATTATACAAATAGAAGCTTATAAGCTTTTATTTATAATAATTAGGAATAGTGTAATATATCATTTTCACAGGTTTTTTAAATTTTAAAACTGTTGTACTATATTGCAAATTGTTGGCATGCAACATGCATGCCCTACTCATGTTTCCATTCTATCCAGATATACTATGTCTGTGGCTGTGCCCAGTTGGCACGCCTACAAGCCACTACTTGGGAATTGAATTAATATATGTCTGTGCTTGATTTCACATTTGTACATCACACTCTAGCCACTTCTATACATATACTTAATCCTCACCTACAAAAATATGTAGGCACTTAGAAAAAAAATATTATTTAAATAAGTGCCCACCTGTATGTATCAGGATATGTGTTTTTAAATATTCTCTACTCATGATCTTTCCACAGAAAGGGCATAATGTGTCTTTGCTCTTTTTAAAACATTTTTTCCTGGTTGTTTTGGTTGGTATCAGATTCAAATCATTTAACAAAATTGGTTTAATGAGCACATTTTTCATGTGTTTTATGGGTTGCTTAGTTTTATCTGAAAAATGAACATATTTTGTTGTAGATAGTGATAAACATAATTCTTCTTCTTCTTCTTCTTTATCAACCGATAGACGTCCACTGCTGGACAAAGGTCTCTTGCATGGACTTCCACAGGCCTCGGTCTTGCGCCGCCTGAATCCAGCGGCTCCCTGCGACTCGCTTGATATCGTCGGTCCACCTGGTGGAGGGTCTGCCAACACTGCGCTTCCCGGTGCGGGGTCGCCACTCCAGCATCTTGGGACCCCAACGACCATCAGCTCTTCGAACTATGTGCCCCGCCCATTTCCACTTCAGTATCGCGACTCGCTGAGCTATGTCGGTGACTCTGGTTCTCCTACGGATCTCCTCATTTCTGATTCGATCCCGTAGGGATACTCCGAGCATAGCTCTTTCCATCGCACGCTGAGCGGTCCTGAGCCTACTTATGAGGCCCTTAGTTAGCGACCATGTCTCAGATCTGTAAGTCATCACTGGCAACACGCACTGTTCGAAGACTTTAGTCTTCAGGCACTGAGGAATTTTGGACGAAAAGACATCTCGGAGCTTCCCGAACGCTGCCCAGCCGAGTTGGATTCGGCGGTTGATCTCTTTCTCAAATTGGACCTACCTAGCTGGACTGTGTGTCCCAGGTAAATATACTCGTCGACAATTTCGAGTGCAGAGTTCTCAACAATTACTGGGTGGAGCGGTGCATGAGCATTGGACATGATTTTCGTCTTGCTCATGTTCATTTTCAGGCCCACCTGTTGAGAAACCCTGCTGAGATCGTTAAACATAATTATTAAAATATAATTATATTAAGTTTGAATTTTTATTTACTTTTACAAGAAACAACACATACTTGATAGTTTGTTCTTCTGTGACATCTTCAATTTTATTTTCTTCTTGCTTTTGTAATTATACCCTTGGTCCATACTTGCATCTTGAAAATGGTCATCTACCTTAAAAATAAATTTAATCATTTTGAAATAGTAATACTCTATAATATTTGTTTCCGTTTGATTGGTGCTCATCAAGAGTTCATGACACATTAAACCACAGGAAATCCAAAAATAAAATGTCAAAACACAGCGTGGTTTGAAATGTATGCAGGAGGAAATTTAGTTATAATATTATACTGAAAAATTGGTATAATAGTGACTACTATTTGTGACAACGAAACAACTGAGATGGTTCCTAAGGTTGAGGTTCCTTCTCACTGACCAATAGTCACTTACTCAGGAATCTGCCCAGTTCTCCTTCTTAGAAGTAGCAGCTATGCAGGTTTGCTTGCGATCCCTGTATCACTTTCACTATGTTGTCATGATTAACGCCAGGGCTTATTAGGGCTTCAAATATTCGTAAAATTTTACTATACTCATAATTATTATATCGACATAGGTACTTTGAATATTACGTATTTTCCGATTGGTAGGTATAGGATTTTTTACTGTGCCTACTTCTTCTTTATCGACGTCCACTGCAGGACAAAGCTCTTCTGCATGGACTGCCACCTGTATCCACTGCTCATGTATAATAAATTTTATAAGTTTACTTACATAATCATTCTCTTCAACTCCTTCAGATTTTATTGTATCAAGACACTCTTCTACTGGTACAGATTCCTTCTCTTGTTTAATCAGTCTTCTTATCAATGTGTTATTGTAATAAATACAGTCAGTATCATTTTGAAACAAATAATTATTGTAGTCTGCAGCTATATTTACAAGCGCTTTATGATTCAGTTGGGTGGGAAATTCTACTTTTATATCACCTATTGTGTTAAACTTAAATATCTTAGACTGTTTACTTAGCTTTAGTTCAGATCTGAAAAAGTATTGATGTACTTATTAAAAAAAATGTATTGTAAAAAAACTATTTATAATAAAATTCAGGCAAACAAGTTGGTGTCTACAAATTTTTTACAAAACAGTGGTGATTGGCTAGTGCTTAAGACTTCAAACTCTTATTTGGGGTGTCCAGGGTTTGATCTTAGGAATACACCTCTGTCTTTTTGCAGATATTTCAAGTGTTCAAGTTTCAACGGTGAAGGAAAATATTGTGAGGAAACCACCATGACCAAGAACTTTTCATGTTCTCAAAGGAGTATGAAGTCCACACCTGGCTAGCCTGGTGGACCTATACACTTCTCATTAGAAGAGGAGAGATGACTGCTGATGAGATGAGATGATGATGAGGGTGCAGTAGTAATGGCTGAGGAATACTTAGGTACTTTTAGGGCCACTTCACCACCATAAAATAAGTCTTATCTGAGGGTAAATTTGATATTTTGACAGCATTTTTAATACAAAAACTGTCAGAACACCCATTTATTCTTCGGTAAAACATCACTCATCATTGGTGAAATCAGCACATATAATATCATAAATATGAAATTGTATTATGTCTGTCATCTTTTCATTTTCATGTCTCAACCTCTGATCATGGAGTTGACATGCTGGATGGTAAAAAATCCCCCAAAAAAAAATAGATTAAAAAATCGGCCAAGTGCGAGTCGGGCCTCGCTCTTTTAGGGTTCCGTTAAAAAAAATTAAATAAAAATATTTCCATGTACCCATGGAAATATTTTAGTTTAATTTTTTTAATTTAATTTAATTTTTATTATTTATTGTTATAGCGGCAATAGAAATACATAATATCTGAAAATTTCATCTGTCAATCTATTACGGTTTACGAGATACAGCCCGCTGACAGACGGACGGACGGACGGACAGCGTAGGCTTAGTAATAGGGTCCCGTTGGTACCCTTTGGGTACGGAACCCTAAAAAACCTCTGTTCAATCTGGGCAAAATTTTGTACATAACCTAACATGCATTTACTAGGACATTGGATACTTTTGAACTTGGAAACCAGTTTCCTTGGGATTTGAAAAAATATGAGTCCACACAGAGAAAATAGTGACAAAGAACAAAAAATGTGATTCTAAGCTATTTAAAATTTTATATTTTATATGTGAAGCCATAGAAAAAGAAAAATATCAAACCTCTCAATTAAGAGTTTAAATTCATAGAAATCTCTAAGTTTTCTTCGACAGAGAAGGCATATGAAATCATTCTCATCTTTCACAATCTGGAAACATAACAGCAAATTAAATAGGGAATATTAAGTAAGTAATAATATTAAGCAGTAATATTAATTTGGTAATATTTTAATCTTGGATTGTTACTTCGTCATGCCACAATGACTGAACCAATTTGGCTGTGGAATGGAATTTGGAAAGGCTACCCAGAAATAAAACATAGGCTATATTTTATCTTGGAAAATTCTCACAGGAATCAAAAACCTTAATCCACACTCTTACATCATCACTAGATGACCTATAAATAAAAATGTTCATAGTTGCTAATAATCATGCAGCATGTTTACTAGATTAGTTTATTATAGCAAAATATACTTTTGTGTACACAAGGAACAACACAAAACACTTAAGACAGAGTAACAACTGCTTCCATCTAACACATTATTGGACTCCCTCAAGACCTTGGGTTCCAGCCCTAAACAATAAAAACCTAGTTTAGCTTCTTTTAAAAACTGAGATGCAGCTTGAAACAAGTTACACATACTTAGAAAATTACTTTAAAATTTAAATCTGGTGTATAAGTATAATTTTATTTTCATAAAAGACTTGCAACAATAATAGGTACTTTGTGTATGTTCTCACAGGACAAATCCTGAATCTTAAGCATGCATGGGGACATGGGTCCAAGGCATAGAGGCTTCATGAAAGAGTTTCATTTTACTTAAAATTATTGGGACAAGTAGAAGATGCACTGAAACTTTACATTAATTCCAGTAAGTAACGTTATCATTGAAGCGTACGGTAATCCCTGATAATTATCAAAAGTCGAACATAAATTTCTTTTGCTTTCTAAACATATTCTGCATTTATTCATCATTAAACTATGTATGTAAATCTCTGATCTTTAATTGTTTTTGCCAAAAACTTGTTTTTTTCTTTAACTTTTAAGTTTATAGTATTTTGAGTGATTTCCGTACAGACACAGCTGACAGCACAGAACATAGAGTATAGACCACCGCACGAACACTAGGAGCACAGAATACCTTTGTTTCCTGGTCCGTGACAGAATACCTACAACTCTCGAGGAACTCTTTATCGTCTCGGTTAGAGAGTAATACCAGAGAGTAGGTAATAATAAAGTAACAGAGCGGAAGCTACATACAAACGGCTCGCGGCGCGGCGGGCTCACCCATACATAGCGCAACGCTGTGTGCGTGAGCTCTCACCGACACATTCACCGACACGCCGCGGCGCGCCGCTCAGGGTAACTCAGGGTCTGGACGTAAGGGCTGACGGTCGTGCGTTTAGTGGAAATAAATAGACGAAGAAGTGAGTGTTTGTTTGTTGTGACTGTGAGTTTAGATTTATTTGTGTACTTAATATGTATGTAATAGTGTAAAAATGCCAAACTCTGGCACAGTTTGTTTAAAACAACCCAAAGACAATAAGGACATTTCCTTTTTTTTAATATCTGAGACATAAAGAGAAGTAAGTACTTTTTTATACGTATAGGTACGTACTAAATTAATTAATAAATAATATTAAAATTCTTTGTTATTGGACCGATTTCGTTTAAAATCGATATTTGAGCTTCCCTTGGTCAAGAAAGAGGAAATGGATGCAAAAATTTTAAAGTCACCGCCATATTGAAATTCTTTGTTATTCGACCGATTTCGTTCAAAATCGATATTTAGGATTCCCTGGGGTCAAGAATTAGGAAATGAGTTCCAAAATTTTAAAAAGTCACCACCATATTGAAATTCTTTGTTATTCGACCGATTTCGTTCAAAATCGATATTTAGGCATCCCTGGGGTCAAGAAAGAGGAAATGGATGCCAAAATCATAAAAAGTCACCGCCATATTGAAATTCTTTGTTATTCGACCGATTTTGTTCAAAATCCATATTTGGGCTTCCCTGGGGTCAAGAAAGAGGAAATGGATGCCAAAATTTTAAGTCACCGCCATATTGAAATTCTTTGTTATTCGACAGATTTCGTTCAAAATCGATATTAAGGCTTCCCTGGGCCATTATTTGTGAAACAACATTAATTGTGAAGTTATGGCAAAAATACTGATGTTCATTAAAAAAAATCGTTTCTTTATATTTTTGTTAATTTAAGTATTTTTTGTTCAAGTTCAGAATATAACTGAAATTATACATGATATTATACAAACTTTAAAATATTTTTATTTTTTCCTTAAATTGTTGACATGCATCAGGTGACAACCCTAGCAGAATAGGTATACTTCTTCGACCTTGTTAGGAAGCTTCCTCTCTGTTCGGAATATTTACTCGTGTGGTAATACATAGACGTAACTCTAAGGAGTAATTATATAACAAAGTACATTAAACAGACCAAAGAACAGGGGTGATTTCTGATTTCTGCCAAAGAGTATCCGATGATTGATGGTAATTTAGCTTATCTAAGTAGGTACCTATAGTACGAGATCCGAACATAACATCGACCTTCACCCATCTGTTTACCGAATGAAACATTTTTTTTTATAAAATTCCATACATAGACAAATACGTCTTGTATGTATTGCCTATCAAAATATGTTCATGACTATCATTAATTAAAAAAAAATATTAATTAAATTTTTTTAGCGAGTTTCACCCTCTTGTTTACCAATCAAAATATATATCAAAAAGCAGATTATTTAATAACAAACGCGATGGTATAGTATTGCCTGCAATAAACCGTTCATGAAACACTATTGCCAGGATTTAAAGTTTAAAAATCTAAGCAAGTAAAGTTGCGCAAGAGAGAAATCCGAGCTTATTTAGTGTATTAAAGAAGGATAGAGCATAGTGGCTGCGAAGCGACGCCTTCGTTGAAACTCGCTAAAAAAATATTTAATTAATATTTTTTTAATAAATGATAGTCATGAACATATTTTGATAGGCAATACATACAAGACGTATTTGTCTATGTATGGAATTTTATAAAAATAATGTTTCATTCGGTAAACAGATGGGTGAAGGTCGATGTTATGTTCGGATCTTAGACTACTATGTTATGTAGGTATTACGCATGGGGTTGAAGACAAGGGTCTGCCCGCGAAATTCAAATTTAATTTGGTTTTTCGCAATTTGTAAACTAATACGACAAAGTAGGCTTATGGCATTCTAATTGCGACAATGGCAGTATCATCTTCACAGGTTTATATAAAAACAAGTTCCAGGGGGACATTATATTCGGGAATCGAAAGTTTATGTAGTAGGCCAGAATGCCATACCGAGTCAAATGCTTTCTCAACGTCTAATAAAACCATACCAGTTGACTTGTTTAGGTTTAAGTTCAGTGCAATATGCTCAGTAACCCTGGCTAGCTGCTGGGCAGTTGAGTGACCTTGTCGAAATCCGAACTGTTCTGGAATTATGGCATGGTTAATGGTTTTCAGCTCGCGACACATCCGCTAACCACAGCGCGCACGCGATGACTGGCCGCCTGGCGGGCGGCGGCGGGCACTCTCTAGTCACAAGCCAACGCTTGGGCCGATCGTGCCTCTCTATCGCTTGTTCCGCTTGCACGCTCAGGCGCAGGCGGAACGTGACACTTTTTCGTGCAGCCGGTGATTATCGATTTATAAGACTCTATCACGTCAAAAAAATTATTGAGTAACTAAGTATTGATGGAGATAATAATAATAATAATAATAATAATAATAATACCTTTATTCATTTATCAGCTTACAAATAACATAATGTGAAGCCCTGTCTCCTGTGAAAGTATATACTGTGTTACAGGAGACAGTGTCTTCCCTACATCTATGAACAATATGAATAAATAGACGATGGACAAATAATATAATTATAAATACTATTACATCGTTTAAACTTATCTTAAAAAGTTAAATAGAAACATTGTTTAATCTAATTGTTTATTCTACATTGTTTATATGTGTGTGTGTTTATGTGTATGTGTGTGGTGTGTGTGTGTGTGTGTGTGTGTGTGTGTGTGTGTGTGTGTGTGTGTGTGTGCGCGCGCGTGTGATTTTTATTATCTCTAAACATTCTTTTGAAAAATCATCTCTATACCCTCATAATCATAACTTTTTAACCATGTTTTGATGTAGCTTTTTATTTCCCTATTTGACTTAGATTTTAACACGACTTTTTTCAATCGGTTGTATAAAAAGGGTGCAAGAAAATCGTAGTGTTTACGAGCAAGACTACATTTGACCGCGGGGACTGGGCATCTGTCCACTCTCTTGGTACACTCTGGTAGGAAGGGAATTGTTTTATTGTGATATCTACGCAACGCCTGATAAATATACAGTTTTCTTACTGATAGTACATCACATTCCTCATATAAACGAGTTGTAGGAAATATAAAGGGATAGTACTTCATGACTTTAAGCAAGGCACGCTGAGCTCTTTCCACTTCCAGCATATGCGTTTTAGAAGTTCCGCCCCAGGCGCAGATGCAGTAACTGATAATACATTCTCCAAGGGTTTTATACAGCTTAATTAACATTTCAGCACTGCAAACAGTGCGTAAGGTTTTGAATATGTACATAAGTCTTCTAATGCGCCTACTGGTATTAGTAATATGTGGAGCCCAATTTAAGTTGTCATCAATTGTTACACCAAGATATTTAACTGATGTCGCTGGCATAAGTGGACTGCAGTTACACTTTTTGGGGAAGCTAAGAATCTGATTACAAGGATAACAGTGTGCTCTTATTTCAAAGTCATCTGGCGGTTTTCCTCTTTTTGTTTTGCTGAAGCATAGATACTTAGTTTTGTTAGTGTTCAATGATAAAAGACTATGTTCTAACCATGAAATTATAATACCTAGGCCTGTTTCTGTGTGTTCATTCACTTCATCCCATGAGGAACCGTGGAATAAAAGAACTGTGTCATCAGCAAACATTATAATATCAGCATTACTGATTTTTGTATTGCAAAGTTCGTTTATATAGGCCAAAAAGAGTGTAGGGCCTAAGGTGCTTCCTTGAGGAACTCCGTAGGAGCACGAGTATGTATCACTTGAGCACCCTTCAACTCTAACTTGTTGGGTTCTTTTAGTGAGGTAGTCAGAAAACCAATTATGTGCTAATCCTCTTATCCCACAGTTCTCCAAGCGTGCCAACAAGATTGGTATGGAAACTGTGTCAAAAGCTTTTTGCAGATCTAGGAATACACCTACCACCTTCTTTTTTTGATCTAAATGTTGGGTGACTAATGAAGTTAGTTTTAACACGGCATCCTCGGTTGATTTATTAGCACGAAATCCATATTGGTTTTTAGAAAGAAGTTGGTTCTTTTCTAAGTAAGACATTAATCGTTTGTTAACAAGTTTTTCTAGTATCTTGGCCATAACAGGTAAAAGCGATATGGGTCTATAATTAGATGGCAACTGTTTATCACCTGCTTTATAAATTGGAGTTACTATTGCTTTTTTAAATAGTTCCGGAACTATGCCCTTACTGAAGCTTTGATTACATATGTATGCAATGGGATCAGCAACTAAGTCAGCACAAAATTTAATTATGTCTACCGTGACGCTGTCCCAACCTGGGGCACTATTACTTTTAAGTCCCGAAATTATATTTTTAACTTCCGATGAATCCGTTAGATATAATGAAAAGGAGTCACATGGGGCAATTGAAAGATTAGCAGCCTGGCTTGCTAGTTCTGACTCAGTCTTTTTAATATTATCAAGAGTATTGCTAGCTAAGTTACCTCCTACCGACGTAAAGAACTTATTCACTTCATTCAGTGATTCAACAGGTGACGGTTTGGTCTTAAGTAATGAACTAGAGGACACTTTGTTGTTACTATAGCACAATTCCTTGATAACATTCCATGTTTTTTGCATATTTCCATTGCTACATAATAATTTAGATTTATAGTAGTTTATTTTTAATGATTTTAAAATTCTATTACATACGTTTCTATAATTTATGTACTTTGTTTTTGTTTCTATGTTATTTGGAGAGGACTTATACTGTTTATATAAATTATTTCTTTTACGTATGCACTGAACAACACTAACTGTGATCCAAGGTTTGAGGGGTAGCTTTTTCTTAGACACTTTTTTAGTAATCGAATTTTTTATAATCAATTCTTGTAAAGTAGTAATAAATTTTTCTGCTAAGATGTTTACATCAGTAATTGAATAAAACTTATGCCAAGACTGTTCCGACAAACACTCTCTAATAGCATTTTTATCCGTAGTTACTTTATTATTATAATGTATACTCTTTTTATGAATCTTAGTATTGGAGATATACAATAGTATAGGCGAATGGTCAGTTAATGGCTCAAATACTAAGGTTTGCCACTTTCCTGAGGTTTTGATCATGAAGTGGTCTATGGAAGTATTTATCCTAGTGGGTAAATTAATACCTTGTTCGAGGCCGTAAGATGCCATTAGGTTTAGGTACTCGGATGAAAAGCCTTTTACGTTACTTGGCAGGATATCTATATTTACGTCGCCTGTAAGGATTATATTTTGTTTAACTTTCAACTTATTAAAGATACTTTCCAAAGAATTAATATAATTTGTCGGGTTTGAAAAACAGGGAGGACGATATGTGCATATAATTGAGTACAATTTGTCGACCTCGAGCACTAAACAATTACCATCTAAGACTGTTGGTTCAAATGCACTGACTTCAAGACTATTTTTCACATATACGACAATCCCGTCATTCTGATTGATACTATTTTGTGTATAGAATAAATTGTAATTTGTAATTGCTGGCAGGTTGGAATAAACGTTAGTCCAGCATTCTGTCAAAACAAATATATCAATAGGAAGGTTTATACTACTTACAAATGCCAAAAATAGGTCTAAGTTACAGTTAATACTTCTAATGTTTACACTAATTATGGCAAGGGACTTTGTGTCATTCTGTTTATAATTATTTAATAAACTCGTACAGTTCGATGGATCTTCGCAGTATGTACAAAAAGTCGACAAACATTTGTCGATCTCATGTACAATAGTATTAGAGTCCAGATTTAAAAAAAGGATAAATAATAGTATGTTCTTTAATAGTGGACATGTAGGTAGTTAGGTAAATTTCTGTACAGAAAGTAAACAAAGTCCGCTCGCCAGTTGAAATATTCGAAGTAGTGTCTTTGAATTGTATGCAAGTGTTCCAAACAACATAATATAGATTACTATAGAGGCTGTATTGGCATAATATTGTAGTATTCTTTTGATTTAGTAATATCATAATACAGATTTAATATATACATGGTATATTGTGAATGAATGGCTTGGTATGGAATGAGTCAGTGTGTTTTGAGTATGTGATGTAATTTGAGTATGCAGTACATTTTAGTAGCTGAAAGTATTTTATGAAAACTGTTACAATTAAAGTTATGTAGCAGATTTTATTACTAAAACAGGATAAACCGAAAGAAAAACTGAAGTAAGATAGTCATTGACTGAGTAATAATTTTTCAAGGTCTAGTTCGCTATTTACAAGAATTTGCGGTGAACCTTCAGATTTGCGTAAATAAACTTTACCAAAAGACGTCCAACAAAAGGTGTAAGCATTGTTACGGGCAAACTCACGTGCATGATAGAACAATTTTCGGGTATTTTCGGTTAGGTTTTCCGAGACGAATACTCGTTTTGGGGGTCCTTCTATTTTTATATTTGTAGTGTTCAGCTTTTCTTTAGTCTGTTGGTTGTATTTCTTAAAACCGGTAATGAATTTATCCTTCATAGCTACAGTGGTGAAATCGGCTATTATTGGTTTGGTGGCAGACTTTGTGTTGACTCTAAAAATATTCTTGATATCTGGTGCTTGCACTGGTATATTCAAAGAACTGCCAATGCTTAATGCTATTTGAGTCAATACCTCCTTATTCTCTTTTTGTTTTATAGGTACATTACGTATTTCTATGCTTGTTATACGGGCATTACGTTCTAGAACCTCAATTTTGTTTTCCAATCGACTTATATGTTTTTTGTATTCTTGTCTCTCTGTTTCCAAACATGAAAGTCTTTCCAACAACTCGTCGTATTTGTGTGACATAAAATCCACAGACTTTTTTATATCAGAGTTTTGGGATTTTAGATCTTTTAGTGACTCCATTAATGTTGTAAATTTGGTATCTTGTTCAGCTTGCCACTTGAAAAACTCTGCCATAAAATCTTTATTCAACATACCTGGGTCGTCAGCATCGCGATGCCTGCGTCTAGATCGTGTCACAGCATTATTGGATGCAACCGAACCAAATATTTCATAATCCCTTGTCCCTGCTAAGTTTGAATCAGAGGAAGCGTGTTCCATTGTATCCGTGAATGAGTTTGAGCTAAATTCTTTTCTGGAAATTACGTGACGTAAGCTGGGAGTGTCTTTGAAAATTTAAGAATGCCAGACGAATAAGAACCTTGATGTAAGCTAACCTACAACCACTAATCAAACGACGTGAACCGCACGTTATAAATTGCACCGTCACACGCACACACACAAAGCACCGTACAGCAGCAATCAGGTACCAGGATCTCAGCTCTTCCGATCAACTTGCCATTGTTGTTCACAAATGTTGAAGCGTGATGGCGATAGTTGTAAGCGCGGTCCTTGCGGGGCGCTAAATATCGGGCCTTCTGTTGTGACGAGTGATGACACACGAGTCTCGTAGCGTAGGTAATGTATCTTCAACAGTTATGCTCTCCTATTAACCGCGGAGGATTTATCACTTGTTTTATAATTTTTAACTATTTTTTAATATTTTTAATTATATAAAATAACTTTTGCATGGAGGACACGTCTGCTCGGCACCAAAGTCCGAAGGGAAGGGAGATATGGAGTAACATCGACAAAAAACAAGTGTCCTAAAAAAATATTTTTTTAGGACACTTTTAACTAAAGATTTCTATATAAACCGTAAAGATGATACTGCCATTGGCGTAATTAGAATGCCATAAGCCTACTTTGTCGTATTAGTTTACGAATTGCGAAAAAACAAATTAAATTGGAATTTCGCGGGCCGACCCGTTTAGTGCGCCTAAGCATAAATAATAAAAAATGTGGGGTCCTCCCTCATTCCCAGTAGGTATCTACTGGTACCTACCTATGACAATAAAACCACTCCCTTTTACCTACTTATTGCAAAAAAGAGTTGCTCTACTACACCATGAACTCCTTCACATCCATCATGCTTTTGAAATACTTTTTGTGCATTTTTTTTATACGCTTTTTATTAGCTTCACTTGTATGTTTGTAACTTGTAACCGACTTCTTTGGGCGCGATTTTGACCCACTTTAAACGGCCAGATTTCGTTCAAACTTTGTAGATCTATCGAGGACCGATGACAATACACTAATTTGATAAAAAAACTTGTATGTTTGTAACCGACTTCTTTGGGCGCGATTTTGACCCACTTTAAACGGCCAGATTTCGTTCATACTTTGTAGATTTATCGAGGACCGATGACAATACACTAATTTGAAAAAAAAAAAATAATAGTTTAAATTATCGAGGACCAAACTAAAAAGTAGAAAATAAATAATAGTTAAAAAAAACTAAAAACACGCTTTTTTAGGGTTCCGTACCCAAAGGGTACCAACGGGACCCTATTACTAAGCCTACGCTGTCCGTCCGTCCGTCCGTCCGTCTGTCAGCGGGCTGTATCTCGTAAACCGTAATAGATAGACAGATGAAATTTTCACATATTATGTATTTCTATTGCCGCTATAACAACAAATAATAAAAATTAAATTAAATTAAAAAAATTAAATTAAAATGGGTAGGTGGGTAGATGGAAATTTTTTAATTTAATTTTTTTAACGGAACCCTAAAAGAGCGAGGCCCGACTCGCACTTGGCCGATTTTTATAGAAAACAAAACTAAAAAATAGAAAATAAATTTTAATAAATTTAAATTAAGAATAGGGTCCAAAAATTTCAATAAATATAAATTAATAATAGTGTGAATAAAAAAAATGTATTTTATTTTAAAAAAGTGTGGGGTGCATGGTGTCAATAGTTATAAATATTTTATTGACAGATATGAGTAGGGTGATTATCATTTTGATAATATCTTAAAAAGCACCCCACGCTTTTTTTAAAATAAAATATATTTTTTTTTATTTACACTATTATTAATTTATATTTATTGAAATTTTTGGACCCTATTCTTAATTTTATTAAAATTTATTTTCTATTTTTTAGTTTGGTTTTCTATAAAAAGCGTGTTTTTAGTTTTTTTAAACTATTATTTTTTCCTATATTTTTTGCTTTCATTGCTGAGCTGAAAGCTTCACGAAAACGGTTAACTTTACAAAGGTCTAAATCAAAAGTAGGTGACCTACCTACTTATGATTTAGACTTAGATTATGATTTAAATAGTGAAATCAACTTTTATAAATAAAACACGCTTAAATGGTCACACATTATCTTTAATACGAATTACCAAGAATCAACATTATTAACGACTTTTTATTAGTTTGTAACATTTGTAATTAAAAATACGATAATGGAATGGAAACATTAAACACTCTTATTTTAAAAAATTGACAATAAAAAAAAATTAAGGAAATTACAGACAAAATAAGTGAGTAACTTTTATCATTAACATAAAAAGTACAAACATAGGCTTTACTGTCACATGGTTTTCGACCAGCGCTGCTTGCTGCACCGCATACATGATATACCTACCAAGTATTGGTAGGTATCAAGAGTGGGTGTGCGCTCGTTAACAGTAAACAGATTTGATTTTTACAGTAATAGATCAAGTTTCAACTATCTGAAAAAAAAACACGCAAAAATTACATCATACTGCCAAGGGACGTGCTTGGGCAAAAACATAAAATGATGGTTCGATAATAAAAACTCGCGAAGTTAGGTCTAATTTTTAACCAATATTCATTTATTTCAATGTGTTGCATGTTACATAGCCAAAATTTTTACATTAAATTCCGATTGATATTATCAAGAGAGTAGCCTAGTGAATTGAAAAGAAAATGAATATTTTACGAGTTACAAAGTATTTGGCGCTTACTACACTCCTATTCCGCGCAAAACGGTTTTTTTTGTCGCGCCTCACATGAGGTTGCGGCTATGTTTTATCTCATCGCGAAATCTGATTTTTTTTTGGTGTTATACGCGTTCTTAAAGGATACATAACATAAGGCGGCACGCATACGGCCTAGAAACGCATGCGGGCGCAAATCCGTGTGACTGGACAAGACTCCTAATAATGGCACAATATAAATCAACTGGAAACAAAAGCTTAATATTATAACAATTTTCCACTAGGAAATAATGAATAGTTGCACTGCATAGCTGCTCAGTAGGCATAGTTGAACTGCATCTCTATCAAATATTTGACGTTTACTTGCGCAACGTCATATACAATAAATCTGATGCAACTTGTTAAGGAAATATCTGGCTTATCATTGGAGTCGTCAATAGGTTCTGCATCAGTCAATCCCATTATTCATCATTGATGAATAATGGGATTGTAAATTACTAATGGACTGTACAAATTTTCGTGGTGCAAACATCAGTAATCAGACTAAACGGTAAGTTAAAGTTCCTTTATTGCCAATGGTCAAACTACTAGCGACATTCTAGCCTATTAAAGTATGATTGTTTCCACCAGCGCTTGTTCAAAATCTCTATAACTGAGCCAACGCTAAAATCAGTTAGCGGTAAGACCATAACCATTGTCTATTAGACATTTATTATGCAAGTGAACAACCCCAATAATATTCTCGGGATATAATGTAACCTAAGTTACGCCCTAATAATCCTGATCTGTTCAGCCGATTCAAAGATCTACAGGCTTATATTTTACGAGTGGGCAAACGGACAGACAGTTTTAAAATCGTGTGTCTTTGGGTTATGCTATCATTAAAATAATCATAATTGAGCCTAATAAGTTAAGATATAATTATTTCAACTAAATCATGGACAGACCCTTCAATTTTATTTATTTTTATAGACGGAGGACATATTTGGTGAAAAGGATACTCGTTGTAGAGCAGCGAGGTGGCGACGGGCGCGGAGACGGGCTTGCCGAGCGGCACCAGCACGTCGCCGTCGACGGTGCGGCTCTGCGCGGGGTCGGGCTGCGTGCGGCCACGGCCCCACACCGAGTGCTTGCCCGCGGGCAGCTTCGTCACGTACTCCGCCTGGCAGCACTCCTTCCTGTACCACATTACCACACTAACGTCGGCCCAACAAGATCCAACGCACAACGGGTATTCATTTAGCACTGCGGGCGTCGGCGTTAAGCGTCAAAAACGGAATTGCGTATAATATTTTTACTAGCTATTGCCTTCCACTTCGACAGCGTGGAGTTAGAAAATAATACTACCTTCTGCGATTTAGAAATCTACTACATATTATTCCGGAAAAGGTATGGCTTTCGAGGGATCATATTAATAATAGAACTGCGAAAGTGTGTTTGTTTTGTTGGTTTGTCCTTCAATCACGCCGCGAAATAGATCTGACGTGATTTTTTGCATGGGTATAGTTGAAGACCTTAAGAGTGATAGGTTACTTTTTATCCCGGAAAATCAAAGAGTTCCCGAATGATTTTAAAAACTAAATCCACGCGGACGAAGTCGCGAGCATCGGCTAGTTTTTAATAAACCTGTTGTCACGCTGATGAAATCGCCGGGAAAAGCTCCTAAAAAATATAACTAATATAGAAATGTAAACTCACATGTCTCCAAGTGCCACTTCACTCAGCAGCAGCAGGCCGACATTGTTCCTCTTGTCCGTAGCGCAGTAGTTGGCCGACTTGGACACCATGTCCGCGAAGTAGATGCCTTTGCCGAACATGTAACCCGTCACGGGGGCCTCCGGTGGAGCTATTCTTAGACCTGGACAAAAAAGAATGTTAGTAAGAAAATTCAAAATCCCAATTCGTCTTAAACAATAGAAGTCCACAGCTGGACAAAGGTGTCTAGCTAGGAAACCCACAGAATATTAAATCGTTTGAATCCGAGGGCTGAGAGAGAGCCTTTGACATAAAAGTCACGTCGTGGGGTCGCCCTTCTGCCTTGCAGACTCCAATTGGTTTCTTGATGAGACCTATATTTAGATGAAGATAACTATGGATTTTGTTATTAAAATTATAATTATCTCAATATTATTTTTCATCAAGTTTTTTTTGTCATATCTGCCATATTGAATTCGTCAAAACGTCACATTGCGTATAACACTCAGGCTGCTAAGAAAAACCTACTTCATTTGTGAAAATTTGATGAGTGGGTCGGCCATTACTGGCTATAAACCCCCCTGTTAAAAAATGTTGTGAGTCGACCACAGTGAAATATATTTCTAAGAATTAACTGACCTTGTGAGAGTATACCAGCAAAGTTGGTAACTCTGGACCCGTGCCACAAGAGTCTTCTGTTGTGGAGCTTCCTGAACGGCTTGAAGCGCTTCTCTTCGCCCTCTCGCACCACCTTAAATACCTGGAAAAAAAAAACATTTCACTTTTCGTTATATGTAAAGTCTTTGCAGCACACCATCTTTTCTAAAAATTATGATCAAAGTGAACTTAAGAAAAGTTATTCTCGAGTACTCCCAAGCACTACATATAATTACGCTACATATTATACGTTTGATTCTCATTTGAATATTAACTAAAAAACCACACAACTCACATGAAGAATCCGCACCATATAATATTATAAATGCGAAAGTGAGTTTGTTCGTTTGTCCTTCAATCACGCCGCAACAGAGCTACGGATCGACGTGATTTTTGCATGGGTATAGTTGAGGACCTGGAGAGTGACATAGTGACTTTTATCCCGGAAAATCAAAGAGTTCCCGAGGGGAACGAAGTCGCGGGCATCAGCTAGTGGACAATATTTCGATTCGAAAACGGCTGCGCCAGTTTACTAGGAATTGAGATATATGTAGACATACGCACCTCTTGAACTTTGAGCGTGTAGTTGGAATGTGTGGCGGCGTGCGTGTTGCGTACGTACTCCTCGATCATCGCGAACTCGTCCGACTTCTTGTCGAGCGGACTAATCTCCGCCTTTAGTTTACGATAGTGGGCTTCGATCGGGCTGGTGCCGTCATCGCCATCATCTGCAAAAGTGAGTGAAGTCAATAAAACTTTTATTGCACACAAGAAATAGAAAAAATGTATATATACTACATAAAACTATGCATGCATAAGCGGCCTTATTGTTAACAAAGGTCTCAATTAGGTGTGAGGGTATTATGGTGCACCATATAAATATATTCTGCTCTATGGCTTCTAGCTTAGGAGATAAGAACATTATGTTTTTATTTTTACTGCAAGATAGGCTTGCGCTTGACCACAATCACTGATGGAATCAATAGCAGCAGTGAGGTGAAGATATGAATATTATGTATTGTACGTTAAAGTACCGCACAGTGATCGTATGAATTGAGTGTGGGCAATTATCACGTTTTCCACCGCAAAAGAGGTACATCATGTTTATTCTTTGGTCTTTCAATGCTGTTTCAGTTCAAAATGAAATCGATAAATTTTTCGATTACCATTTTGTATTTCAAACGCATTGAACTATCCAACTGAATTTACGAAATTGTATCTGCTATAGGCGATTAATTTCATAACAAAAACTAGGTTTACCTGTTTTGAGAAGACTGTAAGCGATTTCAATTTCCAGCAAATTATCCAGCATTTCCGTTTTATTTTTTATAATTTCAATATTATTTAGCCATGGAGGATTATCCGTGCCGAAATTGTGAGGTACTAATGTGTAGAACCTTTAAAAATATGAATATTAGTTAATAATAATCAAATAATATAAGTTACTAGCTGACCCGGCGAATTTCGTACCGCCAACTTACCTATTTATATAAAACGAATAAATTATCTTAATAAAAAAAACTATCCTATCTTTCAAGTTGGACCAAATTACAGATTTGACAAAGTTTGATCAAAATTGGTTCAGTAGTTTAGGAGTCCATCGCGGACAAACAACGTGACACGTAATTTATATATTATATTAAGAAGATAATATACTAAATCAATACTATACTAGTGATCATAGTCAAACTAGTGATAAAGTTATAAATAAGAAAGTGTATCTGTCTGTTTATTACTTTTTCACGGCTCACCCGCCTAACCAATTTTGACGGGCACTGAGGTAACTTGCACCATGAGACGTTCAAAATATTATCGGTATTTTTTATCGCAAAAATATGAGTTTTCCCATGGGTTTAAAAAACCTAAACGGCCGCGAGCATCGGCTACTACACAATACGATCAAACAAAAAATATTCCGTACCTGTTTGTGGCGTCAATGATTTTGCTATCATTTGATTCACCTTTCTCGAGAAATTTAAGTAGCTCCGATAGAACATTATATCCAGCTTTTATTTGCTTCTTCGACAGTTTTCCTAGAGGCATCTTTTCGGTGTCCAGCTTTAACAAACACAAAAATACTGCTGTTGATACTCTATTCACATCGCAGTCAGTGATAACAAATTATTAATTTTATTAGACTAGTCACTAGACAACCTCATTAAAGAGTTATTAAAAATATAGGGCAATCGAAAAACTATTTGAACCATTAATAAATATTTGACTGTCGCACTATCGTTGTGCCCACTCATAACACAAGCTTTATTTGGAGGAGAAAGGGGATATAATATCTCAAAAACCAGCAAAATATAATCTTAACGACAAAACATCGATGGATTTCGTGTTTCGAAACACTACAATGTCCGCGTCGGAGTGAAATGGAGCCGGTTATTATCACTTTATTATCCCAAGCAATGATTATTCTACGGAAAGGGGTTGTGACCTTCAGAAAAACGATGTATAGTGAGATCAATGCCCAGCAAGACATGTGCGCCACGAGAAAAGTTTGTCACCCATTTATTCGTGAATCTCGTGGTGTGCGCATGTTAGCTCTACTGGTCCTGCCAGCAAGATCAAACTGACCTCAAACTCCAGCAGGGTCTTCTTCATGGTGTCGATATCGAATATCCTCGTAAGCAGCTTTTGCACGGGCATGGCCAGCTTGCAGTTCACGTCTACCGCCATGGAGGCCGTCGGCTCGTCACCGTAGTCTACGTCGATGGGGTAGTACGCTTCTGGCATCTGAGGGGTTTTAGTCATAATATCATAATTAAATCATTAACAATCCATTCATCATCATCATCATTAGCAACCCATCAACGGCTCACTACTGAGCGCAGGTCTCCTCTCAGAGAAGGGTTATAGGCCATAGTCCCCAGCTGGCCCAATGCGAATTGGTGGACTTCACATACCTTCGAGAACATTATGAAGAACTCTCAGATGTGCAGGTTTCCTCACGATGTTTTCCTTCACCGTTGAAGCAAGTGACAGTTAATTGCTTAAACGCACTTGACTCCGAAAAGTCAGAGGTGCGTACCCGGGATCGAACCTGCGACCCCCCAAATAGGAGACCACAGTCCTAACCACTAGGCTATCACTGCTTCTAAAGTAGTACGCTTCTGGCATCTGAGGGGTTTTAGTCATAATATCATCATTAAATCATTAACAATCCATTAATGACCTGAGCTGTGTGTGCCCCCCCCCCCCCTTCCCGAATAGGAGATGCCGTCTTAACCACAGTACTGAGTGCACTGTTTTAAAAGAAAGTGCTTATATCCATTTTATTTTGAGATATTAGTATGTCGACAGACACTCGAATTCAAGTAATAATGTACGAAATGGCTACCTTGGGTATTTTTGTTGAAACTGAAGTTTCAGTTAAATTGTAGTAGTAGTTATATATACCCGGCTAGTCTATTCTTACTAATAAAAGGTTCTGACAAATAATGGCATATGCCACAAACCAGATAGTGCCTAATTCACTGAGGCGCGCTTGCAGAAACGTCGAGTTATCCTTTTAACCCCGAGTTAGCAGCTAACTTTGGGTTAAAAAGACAGATTTGACAGATTTCGTATAAAGCTTCTGTCAAAACTGCAAATTTATTCCTGGGTTAACTAACCCGACGTCTCTGCAAACGGGCCTGACACAATTATATGTTTTTCTAACCTTTACGAATTCATCCCTCATCTCCCACGGGTTTTGCGTTCGCTCTAGGTACAAGTTTTCAAACTTGTTGATGGCTTCATTCAGGGTTTTGCAATCTTCGAGTTTATTTCCGCCAATAGGTGTGCCAATTCTCCCCCAAGCTCGGAACAGCCAAAATCTTAACACATGATCACAGATTTAATATTTACAAATGGCCAATACAACATACTTTAAAATTGGACCTAGTTGTGTAGAAGGCAGCCAAGCCAAAATTTGTACTTTTCCCCACTTGGCTGCTTTCTGCATAACTAGGTCCAATTAACAGTCTTACTACTAAAAAAATTTAATAGGTGTTTATTGTAAACAGCTTACACTCTGTAAAATATAGCACGAGTCCTGTGACAGATGTCACCCAAATGACGCCTATGAAGTTCAGTATTTTAATGTATGAAAAATATACGTGAAAAATATCATACTTCATTGGTTTATGCACATTAATAGTGATGTTCCTTTTGTTATCGTAACCAAAGTCTATAACTTACGTGCACTAGATAATAATAATAATATTTAATAATATTTATTTATTAACTCAGTAAAAAGTTTTTACAATAAATCAACTCCTTAAATCTAGGACACAGAAAAAGTAAACTAGCAATGTTGGTTGTTGCGAAGGAGTGCTTTGGCATCCGTACTAGGAAAACCTGTGTTACGGACACCGCAGCCTAATGCAGCAGAAGTACTTTAAATCGGAATAAGTTGTTGCTTTTTAAATTAAAAATCTTATTATTTACATTTTATTAATATTATTAATTGCAAAACGACAGCAATTTAAATCCGCTGGTTTTATTTAAAGTCGCTTAAAAACAATTTGGGTAATATTAACAGATTTTAAGGCTTACAGCACTGAATACAATAAATATAGGTAGTGGTTAGGTGTTTTTGTGTTTTCCACTTGCAAGGTAGTATGAGTGCAAACGCCTTGGGAATTGGAAGAAAAGAAGATTGGGAACATGATGTTCATTTCGACAGTTTGTATGATGAAGAATTTATAATAATTAATCTGCAGGACTGCTCTAGCGACTCTGAATGTGATGATTTGGGTTGTGCACCACTGCTTAATTAAATACATTATGAAACCTTTATCCTTTTGTTTGATTTCATTATAATAAGTAGTTACAAATAATGATCCTATTAAAGTTGGACTATCCTATTATATTCATTAATATAGTAACAATAAAATCGACATTTGTAGCTAGTAATGATAATATCGATATCATTATGATGGATTTTCAATATTGTCCAGCCCTATTCAAGTCAATCTGACAACTGTCACAGGACTCAAGCTATATTTTACAAACTATAATATTACACATCGGCTGACTTTGACTTCGTAGACAGATACGACGCTATATGAAGTCATGATTGACCGTTTGTGTTTCCGGAGGGTGTTGTGTAACATTTATTGTGGGTACCACACAATAAATGATACAAAGGTCTCTTCAATATGGATATGCGACTAAAAATATACGTGACATAACATCACAGGTCGAGTCGGAGATCCTGCGCGATTGATTGGCCTGTTGTCAAACTGACAAAATAATCATGCGATTTGCAAATCGCAAGTAATCTGGTTCATCATCATCATCAGTACCAAATCAATGGTTCACCGCTAAGTGCAGGTCTCCTCTTAGAGAAGGTTTATAGGTCCACTGGCCCAATGCAAATTGGCAGACTTCACACATTGGGGATAACCATCCCCTCACGATGTTTTTCGTCACCGTTGAAGCATGTGATATTTAATTGCTTAAACGCGTATAATTCCGATAAGTCCACGACCCCTCGAATAGAAAACCGCAGGACTAAACACTAGGCTATCACTGGAGCTGGTAACGCGGTACTCACTTGTTCTGCGTATTAGCCTTCAGCACTTGCAGCTTGTAGAAGGAGTTCTTGCCAGCGACCACGTCCGTCTTGGAGAGCACCGTGGTGTACTTGGTGCCGTCCGGCGCGCGGTACACGTGAGCGATGTCCGCCACCCCAGAGTCGGGGTCCACTGCTGTACCACCTACCCGAATACCGTATCATTATGAGTCTGGCCCACTGAATTTCGCTCGGGTAGTAGAGAATAATATTATGCCTACATGTTGTTTTTTCTGTCGCCATCAGCTTGTTACGTCGAATATTATGTGGATTTATTTTCGCCGCGTTCGTCTCTATTTTGTGATAACTCCTAAGATATTCATTTAAATTACATGGTGTAAAGGATTATCTTTGACCAAGGATTATCACATCAGGATGTGCATGAAATGCTTATGGTGACTAACATATTTAAGTTGATAAGGATTTATATACTTACTGTATCAGTTTAAAAAGATTTCCAATTACCGCATTGTACGTGACCATTTTTTTAGAAGTTAAAATGGGTATAGTAAGGCCATCCTTAAAAGATAGATATATGCAATCGCGGACTTTTATGTATAGACCTATCCCACCATACCACCACCATACATTGTTTTGTTATATCTTAAAGGGATTAGGCAGCGTTTTCGATGAAAGCTCCTAGGCGGCTTGTCTTTTTCCGACATTAATAATATTAACAAATTATACACTAAAACCTTTCTCTTGAACCCCACCCCCCCGTCACCCCGTCTATTGGTGAAAACGGCATGAAAATCCGTTCAGTAGTTTTTGAGTTTATCGCGAACAGACAGACAGACGCGGTGGGGGACTTTGTTTTGATAATATGTAGTGAAATTTTTTAGAATTTTAGACCTCTACTAATAGAATTAAAAAAAAAATAATGCTTAAGTGATCTAAGCTCTGACATAAGATATATTTGATGTAAAATTTTAACGTTATAAGTGTTCCCTATAACATAAGTAGAAGCACATACTAGAATCAACACATAAGATATATAATCACCTTGTATTTTTAGTTTCATGATTGCTGATTTGGATTTAGCATACTGGCTACCAGATTTTGGTATAGATTTTCCGTCGATAACGTCTTGGGGCACACGTTTCGTTGGCTATATTAAAAAAGAAATATATTTTAGAATCCAAAACGTTATAAGAAAGTTATCCAATAAATAGTCGTTTGGTTTCGTGTACTTACGTCGGATCCCCAATCTGCAATGTTATTTTCTTTTATAAGATCAAGGGTTTTTGTAACACTTCCATCTTTAGGGTCAATCAAATCTAAGAATGATTCTTCAACCACCTAGAAATAATTTATAAATTGTAAAACTGTTGAAAACTATGATTTGAAAAATATAATAGAAGTTTTTCAAACAATCAATAAGGTAGACACTATACAAAATATATTAGCAAGCATAACAAGCTTGCATTAACAATAATTTTGTGCAAGCATTCTTGAGCTTCTGTATAATTTTGCACTAAGCTTTTTACTTGTGATATTTAATTCCTTTCAACCACATAACTCCGAAGAGTCAAATGTGTGCCTGGAATCCGAAATCCTCGAAAAGAAGGCTGAAGTCTAAACACGCAGCAGGAAGAGCATGTATGTATGTATGTATTTGTGGAGGGGACGCCTGCTAACGCCAGGCGGGTGATCAGTCCTGTGTCGGAACTATTCCACCCAATTCCCCGTGTTTGGACACAGGTTACTGGTGCCCAGGCAGCCTACCCCCCTCAAACCTACCTGTAGCTTTCGTAAACCTAACGATGTCTCCTATTGAAAGGTTTGTTAGGTCTTCTTCACTTAATCTATCCTTACCTTGTAGTTCCCATCTTACCAATGAGTACATAGGGCACTCAGCTATAAAGTGGAAGCTGGTCTCTTCCTCACCACACTCTGGACAGGATGGGTCTTCTTGTATTCTCATTATTGTGAGATGTCTATTTAGCAGACAGTGTCCCGTTGCTATTCCTATTACCAATGCAATATTGTTCCTACTTTGTGACATAATTTGTCTTGTCTTCTTTTTATCGAATGATTTCAGGAACAATTTCGATTTTCTATATTGAATCGAGTTGTTCCATCTTGAGTTCGATTCTCTTTCTACGGTTCCCTCCATCACTCTTTTGGTAATCGTGTACGGAACGGGTAGGCAAGGCTCAGGTCCATGAAATTGGATACTTGCTCCCATTCGAGCTAGTTCATCTGCTTTCTCATTACCGATGTTCCCTTGGTGTCCAGGAACCCAAGCAATCGTCACTTTTGTCTTTTCAGCTAGTGAGTTTAATGCATGTTTGCATTCCTTCACGAGAGCCGAAGTGGTGTCCTTTCTTTCCAGAGCTTTTATTACGGCCTGGCTGTCACTATATATAATAATTCCTTTTGTATCAGTACCTACCATGTCCATCAGGCCGATAGCACACTCCATGATCGCATACGTCTCGGCCTGAAATATGCTCGTAAATTTACCCAGGCTGATTGCCTGGTCCTTATCCGGAATGGTGCTATAAAATATTCCAGCACCACTGAGCTTTATGGATTCACGCCTTGATCCGTCCATGTAACAGACAATGATACCTTCGCTGGCGGATTCTATCTTCCATTCTTCTTTTGATCCTATATGCACTCTATATTTCTTATCGAAGATGCGCTGCCTCCTAATGAGATCATTATTAATGATTATCATAGACAGTTTATCTCCGTAAATCTTTTCTAACTCAGTATGTCCTTTATCCATGAAACTGCCTTTCCATTGTCTTGACAGTTTCATTCTATACCACAGCTCCAACGCTCTTCTTTTGGCTGCCAAGTCCAGAGGATAAAGACCTAGAATAATCTCCAGTGCTGCGGATGGTGTTGTCCGCATGGCACCCGAGATCATCAGTGTGGCCATCCTTTGTACTTTAGTCAGTTCTTTGCTATTTGTTGATGTTGCTGCTTTATGCCACCAAACAATCGCTCCGTATAGAATTCTTGGTAGTATGATGGCCGTATATGTCCATTTGATTACACACGGCTTCATACCCCAGGTTCTACCTACTGCTCTTCTGCATTGTATGAGGGCTATTTTAGCCTTCAAGCATTGTTCCTCTATATGCCTACTAAACCTAAGAGTATTATCTAGCAACACCCCTAGATATTTAATTTCTTTAGCCAATTCTATTTCTACACCATCAATTGCAATCGGTGCAAAGTGTGCTATTTTCCTTCGTTTGGTAAAAAGTACTAGCTTTGTTTTCGTAGGGTTAAGATTTAGACCTTTATCTCGACACCATTTCATTGTAGTCTTAATACCAATACTCATAATGTTCCTGACTGTAGTCAAGTCCTTTCCCGTGACTAGGAGCACTCCGTCGTCAGAGTAAGCCTGCATGTAAATCTTCATATCATTGATTTTGACTATCAACGAATCTAATAAAAGACACCATAGCAGAGATGATAAGCATCCTCCTTGAGGAAAACCTCTAGTAGATTTAATGGTGTACTTTTCTCCACCTAGTTCAGCTGTTATCAAGCGATACTGTAGCATGTTCATGATCCACGTTTCTACAGCATGCTCGATGCCGTCTCTCTGAAGTGCTGCTTTTATTGCTTTTCGATTCGCTTTATCAAATGCCCCTTCAACATCGAAGAAACACCCAAGAGCGAACTCCTTGCTATTTATTGATCTTTCAATTCTGACCACTAAATTATGGAGGGCAGTTTCAGTAGATTTGCCCGTCATATATGCGTGTTGATTAATGTGTAGTGGTAGAGCATACAACAAATAAATAAATAAACAACAATACAGTACAGTACAACTGTACAAGCCACACTTGGGGTTGAACCATGATTGTATGTGTACATTAGAGATGAAACGGATATCCGTTAACTAACCGGTATCCGGCCTATCCGGCCTGGTTTTCACTATTCGGCCGGATACCGGATAGTATGATTTACCATCCGGTATCCGGCAGGATACAGGATAGTAAAATTTAAAAAATATTATTACTATACTTTGGGTAAATTATATAAAATAATAAGTTATTGACACTGTTTATTTTTATAATCACACATAAAAACATATTGTTATAAAAATTGAGTACTCAAAATTAACAAGTGGCAAATTGTGGTGAATGAATACCAAATTTTCCGCATTTGTTGGTAAGAGTCGACTCCGCTTAGCTTCGTATACCAGACCAGCTTTCGAAAATAACCTTTCGCTATAAACGCTACTGCCAGGTGCTGAAAGATAAATTCTGGCAAACTTTGACAACTGCGGATACTGATTAAAATTAACTGACCACCCAAATGTATGGATCGTGATTGCGATCGATGCGAGATGTCTTTAAAAATAAGTCAATCTCCTTAGCAATTGGATTTTGTTTCTGTTGATCACGAAGATCACTACCACTAGTATTATCCCTTGCCACTTCATTAAATCATGACGCCTGTATTCAAATCAACTGATCGCGATATGTAAAGAGCCGAATATTCGGCAGCCGGATATCCGGCGCTCCGGCCTCGTAGCTTGCCGAATATCCGTTATCCGGTATCCGGCCAAACCACTATCCGTTTCATCTCTAGTGTACATAAGCTTTTGTTATACATTATAGGCACACACTTGATCATTATCACACCTGATGGAAAGTGAAGATGTGGCATAAGGTGGAACGCGTTTGCCTAGAAGATGCCTATTCACTCTTGCTTTAAAGATACCCAAAACGTACGTGAGGAAACACAGATCTCGGAAGGCGCAAACTTGCGTCCTTTGCCGCGTGCAGTTTTGCAGAGTTGGGTATTTGACTGAAATTTATTTATTTATTTGAAATATATATTTTTTTTAAATAATATAAGACAATGCCATTTTTCTTTTTTAAATATCTCAACTAGTCTCGGAAATATAGAGCTTTAAAGTTACGTATTAGACAAAGAGAGCGCTATTGTGTTGTGACATCAAAACACAAAGCTCCATACACTCTTCATAGAAAATTTCGTTTTAGAAAGAGACAGATACAGTCTTAGTAAAACCAAGGTAAAACAACTTTAAACTTATTTGTTTTTTGACCGATTTAATTTCTGTTTTACAAATGTTATACTTAAATGTTACATTTTCGATTATAAATAATGAATATCAACATTTTGACAACAGTCAAATACCCATTTGCGAAAGCTTGCAGAAATTGATCTGTCAAGCCGTTACGTTTGTTCCACTAGCCACATTAAGCCATCCGTACCTCCAAGTCTTTCTCCTGTATCTCCTGCATCTTGCTGGGCATCCTCTCCAGGTCGCGCCTGGTGCTGACGACGGCGGCCAGCGTGTCCGTCAACTTAGACACGACGAGACCGCCCATTTTCAAGATGCGATTCTTTATCTCCTCCTTTGGAGCTTCGAGCTTGCCATAGAGGAAAAATTGCAGATTCTTCAACGGTGGTATCGGTATTTGTGACTGAGAACTAAAATAACAAGCAAATCAATGGCATATCTAGCCCCATCGAGCGCACTGAACCGAAACAATTAACATTTGGCAAGCTTATTAAACTTGTTCAAATTCGCTAACTTGTACAAGTGCACACCAATTTTTAAGTTTCGAACACTGAATGAAATAGAAATATGCTACTCTCAGTGCGTAAGTTATTGACGTTGATAGTGATAATAAATAAGTTTTCAGCTTTATGGCCCACAGATGGGCATTAACCTCCATGTAGATATTATATCATATTTCATAATCTATACTTATAAATAGACTTGTTCTGACTGACTGACTGACTGAGCGACCGACTGACTGATCTATCAATGTACAGCCTAAACCACTGGAGTTAGAAGCTAGTGATAGTAGGTTTCTTTTGTGACATAGGCATCTACAAAGAAAGGATTTCTTGATATTCCACCCAATACTCAATAGGGGCTCAAATAGGGGGTGAAAGTTTGTATGAAAGTCCATCATTTTTCAAGTTATATCCATGAAACTTGATATTTGGGATTTCAGTTTCAACAGTTTGGTAAAAATTCCACCCCCAAAAGGGATAATAGGAGATGAATGTTTGTAAGATATTTTTCGAGTATATATGGATACACCATGAAACTTGGTATTTTGCTTTTCGATTAAAAGTAATGACTTCATTACTTTCAATAGAAAAGCAAAAGTGTTTCACTTGTCTTTGAAAATTCCATCCCAAACCTTTACAATTACCCAATTACACAGGGACGAAGTCGAGGGGGCAAATGCTAAAAAAAGCTGAGAATATGGGAAAACAAAAATATTACGCTGCTGAACTCGTAGTTCACCACTATTATTAAATAAAATTTTTATTACCTCTGTGATTCCTCTTTTTTAAGCACAACCAAGGTCGGCGGAGGTTCGACTTCGAACACTCTTTCACTACATTTACCTTTGTAGCTTTTTAAAACTGGGAATTCCTTCAATGCCTTTGGCACTTTTACCGGCTTACGTTTAGGAGTTTTAGTTGTGTATCTGCATTTTGACCATTCACTTATGTTACCTGTGATGATAAAAAAAAATCTGATCAGACCAAATAACAAGGAAAAATTCTTGGATTGCATGGTTCAATACAAAATGAAGGAGGAGATCATTTTACACTTTATTTGTAATTATTCTTTGTCAACCGATAGACGTTCACAGCTGGCCAGTGGCCATATCATATGTCTCTTGTATCGACTTCCACGTGGCTTGGTCTTGCGCGGCCTATATCCAACGTCTTTCGCGACTCGTGATTGATCTGTTTTTATTTGTATACCACTATTCAAAATTAAGAATATATTATAACTTAAAGAAACAATAACAAAGAAGTAGTAATAGTAGTACCATAATAAACCTATCCTATAACTGCATCAGAAACCCAATGACATATTTTATCTTTCAGAGCATGCCACATAAATAGCGTCGGCGTAATAACTACCCCACTCATTCAACATAAGTGATGCGTGGGTAAGCATGTATCAAATAAACAAAGTGACTTACCTGTGCACTTATAGGAAAATGTATCCAAAACCAACTGGCCTTGTTTGCAATCAGGACAGGGCTCAAGAGTGCCAAATGTTAATATATCAGCTAGATGGTCCAAACACTGAAACAAAGCAAGCTTATATATCAACCCATCAATGGCTCACTATTGAATGCAGGTCTCGTCTTTGAGAAGAGTTCTTGGCCATAGTCAACGATGCCCAATGCAAATCTGCAGACCTTTGAGATCATGGAGAACTTTGAGAACCGTATCAAGAACTATCAGGCATGCATATTTCCTCACAATGTTTTCCTTCACTGTAAAAGCATGTGTTTAATTATTGCTTAAAACATACACAACACAGAAAAGTTAGTCTGAAATTCAAACTCTGGATCCTGTAATAAGGAGACTGAGGAGGAGTCTTTACCTAGGGTATCACCACTACCATTCTTTGAAGAAAAAATTAAATATCGTACCTCATCACGTCCCTTGAGAATTTCTTGTGAATTTTCTTCAAGTAACTCTTCAATAAGGTGTTTCGGAACATCGCTGAGTCCTTTCCGATATTTATGAAATGTTTTATTTTGCTTCTCTATCTTTTTTTGTAGTTCTTTCTCTTCTTTCTTTTCTACTTCATCTTTTGGTTCCAGCTTCATTTTTTTTACTGGCAGATCATCAAGTGCAGAAGCTCTAAAATTATGTATGTGTACAAATCAGTAATTAATATTAGACTAGTTCAAAAAAGTGTTACAATTGAGGGGATCTAGATCATTAGGTAATAAATAACATTAATATTTTTGATGTCAAACAGTAGTTTTCAGATGAATTTAATGTTAAATCTCCATCAAAAATGTGCTTCAAATCATTGAGCTAAGCATAATATATTGAAAATACTTTAATAGCCTCAATAGCCCAACGGCTAAAGGTGTGGACTGAAAATTGAAAGGTTGCAGGTTCGATCCCCACCTGTTGCACTATTGTCATACCCACTACTACAAGCTGTTCACTTATTTAGAGGGGAGAGAATATAATTTAGTTTGGCTTGGCTAATATTCTTTTAAAAAAAAACTTTATATTTACTAATTTTGATCATGGATAAAATTATCAAGTTTTTCAACTTTTTGAATAGAAATGGATATATTTTATCTTTTATTACTGTGGAGCTCCTCGGAAATAATTGTATATTGAAATTACATACTTTATGGTTTCCTTAACTATTTTCTGGTCTTCTTTGCTTAGACTTTTAAAGCCTGGAATATCCTCTCCGCCAGCGAGAAACAAGAACTCATTTTTCTTTTCAGCAAAACATTTCACATGGTGCCACATTGGGTGATCACCAAACTTAGGATCATAACCAAGTTTTGAAACTCTTACTTCATCCTAAAATGGATAAATTAGATTTTCAAATTCAAATTCAAGCTATTTAATTCACCCTCTACCACCTCTACCACCCGTTTGGAAAGTGAATTCTGCTGAGAAGAGCCGGCAAGAAACTCAGCAGTTGCTCTTTTCAAAATAATTATTTTACAATATTATTAAGAAGCTATTACATTGTAATAAGTTTTTTATACTATCTTGAGGGCAGCTGGATGCCAAGCCATGCAACTTTGTTAGAATAAAATATAGTATTTCCAAGTTCCTAAAAAAAACATACTACAATTCAATTCATGTCAAATTGTAGTACTTTTTTTTGGAACTTGGAAACTATGAAATTTAATCAAGCAAGTGGTGAATGGTCTTGCTTTTTTAATCAAGAAAACATGTCTGAAGTCAAATAAATCTTGTTGCATCAAATGAAAGCAACAATAAAGCATTCAAAAATCAAATCAGTGCAGCTTATTTCAATACACTCTAAGGGCCAATTGCACATTACAGGGTTAAAGTAACCTAATGTAAAAGTAATCTAAGGCCCGCTTGCAGAAATGCTGGGTTGTCCTTTTAATCCAGAGTTAGCTGCTGCTTTGACAGATTTTGTACAAAGCTTCTGTCAAAATTACAAATTTATTCCTGGGTTAAACCTAACCTGGCATCTCTGCAAGCGGGTCTAGTATAATTTTATTTATATAACTACTAAATTTCAAATTAAATTTACCTTACAAATTTTAATATCACAGTGTTTACAGGTCGCCCGGCTTGATTTTGCATATTCAATTGAATAATCAGCCAGAGCTGCCTTTCCACTATTTCCCCTTTTTGATGCTTTGCCCTTCTTACCCTTTTCAGCAGGCATTACTATTCCTGATGGATTACCTGTAATGCAACATTATGCTCTTTGAATGTTTCAAAATATTTAGCAACTAGCTGATGCCCGCGACTTCGTCTGAGTGGATTTAGTTTTTAAAATCCCTCGGGAACTCTTTGATTTTCCGGGATAAAAAGTAGCCTATGTCACTCTCCAGATCCTCAACTATACCCATGCAAAAAATCACGTCGATCCATAGCCCTGTTGCTGCGTGATTAAAGGACAAACCAACAAACAAACACACTTTCGCATTTATAATATTAGTAAGGATTTACAAGAACAATCTTATGTTTTTTACTAACTCCAAATTTAAGGGAGTAATAAAAGTTGAAAATTCTAACAGATTGTACTTATATAAATTTTTGTCAGAAATATTATTTATTTCGCTTAGAGAAAATAATTGACACTTATGATTTCCACCCTGGGTAATATTCAAAATGCAGAAAGAAACATACCTAACTGGCTTTTGATACGTGTTTGATCTTCATGTTTGAGCTTATTGAAATTAGCAATTTCAGCAATACTCCCTGGAGACTTCTTCCGGAAAAAACATTCTTCATGATGCCAGTTTGGTTGTTTGCCATCATGAAATGCTGACTGAAGATATCAAAACAAACACATTATTCATATTAATATTGAACAAAAGGTAACAGATAGGCGAAAGTGTGCCTATCTGTTACCTTTTCAAGGCTCATCTGCTAAACAGTTAATCTAGATCAGGGATTCCCAAACTATTTTGGGCAAGAGACCCCTTTTCCAAAATGAAATAACACCTCAAAGATAGCCAAATTACTTTAAAAATCCTATCTCTAGTTTTTTTCCTACCAATTATACAAAACACTTACCAATTAAAAAACTTTGGGTTGGTTAAGTGAGAAAACTTGATCATTTTCTCATCAAAATTTGACAAAATAAATAAATGGACATAAAATTCAGTAAATCTGAGTTTTTCATCTTGTACGAACTTGTGCACGCTTATCAACTTGAGTACAACTAAAATATTAGTAATTCTTAAAACAAGTTGGTACACAACACAACAGTACTTATACAGTATCTTTCAAATAGGAACTTTGATGCCAAAATTCAGGTTTCATTTTTGTCGAACCCTGGGAAACCAATATCAGCCCCAAGGGGTTGATATCAAAAACGTAGGGAATCCCTGATCTAGATGAAATTTAGCACAGAGATAGCTTGTATTCTGCAGAATGAGGTCTAATTATGATATATTTTATTGGAAAAAAGGAAGTGTTACAGCTGTGCGTTTTAAGGCACAGAGGAAGTCTCCGGCACAACTAATTAATACAGTTAGGAATCTACACATTATCTTTTTTATATGAAGATCAAGTTGAGATACTTTCTAATAGGTAGTAGGTACCAAACCATAATACCTATTATTGACAACAGAAAAATAAAGAACAGAATAGTTTTTAATAAAAAATAACTTACATAGAATGTGATTTTAAACTGTCAAATGACTAATGAACCAGCTGGAAACACAACAATCAGTAAGAAACTACGCTAACCGAGCTAACGCTATGTTAGCCGAGTTTCTTGCTGATTGGTAAATATGAAGTGAGACCTATCAATTTACCTAGCAAATGAAACTTTTGCTTTGATACACAAGAAAACTTTCAACAAAAAGCTTGGTTGCCGGTAAAATGTGAAACATGAGTTTCAAATTAATTTCAACATTTCGCTCTATATAATACGTTTAATTAGTCAATAGTGCATAAAACCTTACCTGCACCATTATAGCTATTCGTAGGGTTCCTTGATCAATTTTTTGTTTACATGCTTTACAACCGGCTCTTCCAGATTTCGCATATTCGGCTTGATATGGCAAATCAGCCATCGTTATATGCTTTTACTACCAATTTTACAGTAAAGTATAAAGTAAATAGCAAGACCTATTCTGAACTCCAATTTAGTGAAATGAATTTATCAAGCAGACACTTTACTGAAAATCCTAGATTCTGAAATTCAAAATTTTACAAAACATGCAAGCAGACATAAATCATAGACCAAGACATAGACCACGAAGTGGACCACGAACACCAAGATAATCATAGAGTTTTCTAGCATAGACTACGAACACTAGGATAATTCTAGTAAAACCATGCTCTATGGACAAATTGACTTTCGACCACTTTCGACCATGGTAGGTACACATTCATGCTTTCGGCCACAAACTCCACCACTTCATTGTGCTCCACAATCTTTTGTTGTTCTTGGTCTCGGAGTAGGTAAGCTTAGACCACGAACACTAGGTTAAAAAGTTTTCTGTGTTCTTAGTCTGTGATCTCTCGTTAATAGAAATAGGAAGACTACAATGATACGTAGTGTTGATACATACTCTTTGATGCTCTTTGATCATAGACTCATCCTAGTTTTCGTGGTCTATGGTCTATGTCTTTGGTGTCTTTGATTTTGCTGGTCGGTGATTTTGAGTTTTGACCACAGAACACTATTACTCCACAGATTTTGATCTCGGTGCTCGGAGGACGGCGATTGGCACTTGATTGGCACCGACCAGAAAACAATTGGGATTTGATCGCTTTGATCCGTGGATTTAGTGATTGATTTGTATTTAAATTTTAAACACTTCGGCTAGTGTTTAGTTGCTTACATTAAGTTAAAAAAAAAATCAAAACATAGGTACTAGTTAATAGGTTTAAAATGGGTGGTAATAGACGACTTAACATTAAAAAAACTCTGGGTCTTACCGAATATCCATGGAGCTCGGGTAAGTAATATTTAATTTCTTAAGCTTTATTAACTTAATGAGGAGTGTTCCATGTCATTTAGATTTCAGTTTATCTGATAGCAACTGAAATCACAAAATCACGTGTTTCGAGATGTAACGTTAATCTGTCGATGTATTATAAACTACCTACCTTACACTTTGTGCATTTGATATCACAATAGTTTGCATTTAAGTAATTGCATATAAAACAATCCGTGTTTTGTTCAGCGAAATATTCTACTGATGAACTAAAGCATCACAAAATCACGAATTACGAGCGCTGCAATTGCAGTGTTACATGTAATGTTACATCTGTTTAATATTTTATTTTATACTACCCTACACTTTTTGCAGAATTACAATGATTTGCATTTCTGTAATTGCATGAAACAATCCCTGTTTTATTGAGCTAAATATTCCAGCGTTGCACTAAAGTTCATAATAACTGCATATCAAAATATGCATACCAATAATGGGACCTATTTAATTGTCTGGTATATGAAATGAAAATATTAAATGAAATGAGCATCTAATGTCTGAATGCCCTACATCAGTCACAGCTTTTTACAAGCTTTTATTTAACTTGCAATGTATTTATGTATGTATTGTGCAAAACATGTATTTTTCAAAAAATCATACTATTGAGAAATTTTTTAACAATCATGTTTCTAAAACACGTAATCCAAGATAAAGGTGGTAACTTTAACAAATTCTGAGATAAATAACAATGACAAAATACCAAATTGCATATTAAGGACTTAACCCAGCTGCCTAAGCTGTATACAAAGCCAATAATAGTGTGAGGGGCCATTTGAAAACCAAGGCCGACTGTTGAATAAACCTCTCTTGCATTTATTTCCACAGCTTGTGTTGCATGTATCCTGTGGCACCTTTGACTTGTTTGTTAGACAGAACATAAGTGTTATTTATTTGTCTGAGGTGGGCTTTACACAAAGCTGTAGAGATACAACACAATATCTATATTAGGCGTTGCTTATAGCCCAATAAAATCATGGTACAGTTGAATTGGGTTTTTGACTGATATTTTTTTTATTTATTCTGCTAATCCTACTTCCTATTCCTACTAATATTATAAATGCGAAAGTTTGTGAGGATGGATGTATGGATTTTTGTTATTCTTTCACACCACAAAAAATGAACCGATTTGGCTGTTTGGAATAGTGATAGCTCATACCCAGGATTAACACATAGGCTACATTTTATTCCAGAAAATTAAGGAGTTCCCACGGGAATTAAAAACCATAATCCACGTGGACGAAGTCGCAGGCATCATATAGTTTAAAATAAAGTTTTTAAATATTATAACACAATGCCATTTTCCTTTTTTAAATATCTTATCTAGTCTCCGAAATATAGAGCTTTAAAGTTTCCTGTTAGAGAGAGCACTACTGAAGTGTGATGTCACAAATACAGTAGCTCCATAAAATGTTTATACAACGTGTACTGAAAGTCCGAAAAATGACTGCAGGGTACGTGTGTGTAGCTAATAAAGAATCATCTATAAAAATGTTGAATAGAAATAAACACATTTTTGATGTGAAACATCTACAGCCGCACGTAAAACAGATTTCTGGCGTGGCGACGCATGCATGCGATGTTATATGTATACTTAGTGACATATTTAGTTCCTATCACAATCTGTTCTTTTCTGCATATTACTTTTATAAAATAATGTCAATGTTTCACATCTGCCAGGCGTCCCACGACAGCTCACAATTTTTTTTTTACCATACTAACTTATTCAATTGATATTAATGCGCTTACTTGTGACAACCCTATGATTAACCGTGAATAGGTTACAACGCGCGCGGCGCGTGGTAGTAGGTATACCGATGCGTTATGTTCTAGGGTTGTGCTAAGATTGTTATAGGTGAAAACTATAAGGGCTTAAAGACCAATGCTTGTGGTGAAGAGTTCTATATGAAAGGTGCAAAGGTACCCTGCAGTAGTTTTTCGGACTTTCAGTACACGTTGTAGAAAATTTCCTTTTAGAAAGATACAGTCACAGTAAAGCAGCTTAAAATTGGTTTTTTGACTGATTTTCTGTTTTTACAAATGTTATTCTCACATGTTACATTTTTGATTATAATGAATGAATATAAACATTTGACAATAGTCAAATAACCAATTACACACCTTACCAGTGGATCTTATTTGAACACAACATATGTAAGTCACCATTGATGTGCCTCCGGAAAACATACAGCATTATTATTATGAAGAAGCAGTCGGTATTTCGCCGGATATCCGCGGTCGATCTATATGTAAAATATTTCACCTTACCAGATATAGGTGGCGCTAGTATCTCACCCAGCAAGGCAGTCAGGGACCGCTGCCATTTTGAGCTCATAGCGTTGTGTATTTTCGCCGCGTGCGCGTCGAATCTAAGATTATTTTGTTAATCTGTCTCTCTTGGCAAAAAATATTGCAATCAAAGTGTTGGAAATATATAGTATTAGAGTTAATAGTGCATATTTTCTATCACGGGGAACGGTTACGCGTAAATGAACCCCACGTGCACGGACGATGTCGATGAGGCTGCGGGGGCCAATCGATCGGGTGTTTCGGGCTCACCGTCGCCTGAGAATAATCCTGAACATGAAGTCACCACAAGTTCCAGCAGCGATTCAAGCAGCGAGCAGGAACGAGAGGAACCTCGACGAAAAAAACGCAGACGAGATTCACAGGTAACGGTCGATCCTCGGATCGACGCGTTATACAACCAGGTGAGTTTTCTCACAAATTTTATAATGCATCAACCATGTGGATCTAATATAAATGCGCAACAAAAGGAGGTACTTGTTGAGAATCCGAATGAAGCCAATAGCGAATTTCTAGTGAACCCGTCAACAGAAAAATCTAAATTTTTGGATCTAGGCTTTTTTAAGACAAGTTTTGACGAGAAAAAAGTCATAAAACCAGCTGATGTTAAACGTTTACGTCAGTTAATTGAATTACAACAGTTTAACTCACCCACGTGGCAACATATACGGTATAAAAATACAATGGGAGAGTTGCTGGCTTCACCAGGATTTTGTAAATTGAAAATTAACGACGATCTGTGTTCACTGAATAAGAGCAAAGATTACCTGGCGCCCACTGAGGATATCATGGCCGCTATCACCAATTCCTTGCTTCACCAAAGGGAGCTGTTACAATCAGGGTTGCAGGGGATCATTGATTGGGCTCACAAAGACCCAACGGAGCTAAATCCAGACTCCCTCTTTAATAAATTTTCTGAAACATTCGGCAAATCGTCTTCGTCTTATAAATTGTCAGAACAAACTTTACAAATTGTTTGCGGTAAAAGAGCCGAATGTGTCGAAGTAAGGCGCCATAGATTAATATCTCAAATTTCGGACAAAAACATTCAAGCGGCTCTTAACAATATACCTCCTAGCGAGGAATTCTTATTTGATAAAACAATACTCACTACGTTTATTCAATCCCTGGGGGGGCCACACTTTTGGATGTCACCGCCACAAGCGCCTAAAGTTAGGGAAAACCTAAAAAGAAAATACAAGGAACCAACCCCCTCTACATCTAAGCCCCAAACTCAAAATAAAAATAACTTTCACGATACCTACAAAAAACTACAAGGAAAACAATCGTACAAGGGCAAAAGTGAGAGTTATAAGCGAACCAAAAACACATTTCGAAACAAGGACACAAAAAAATGACTATCCGACACAATTCAGGGGAGGTTATTTAACATCGTTCGCAAACCGTTGGCGAGCTTTGGGTGCAAACAGTTTTATAATGTCAGCAATAACGGGATTTCGAATACCCTTATACAAGAAACCTCCTCTGGTAATGCCTACAAAACGAATAATGCATCAATATGCAACCAAACCGTCACATGCCATGACTCAAATGATACAAGAACTGCTGGACCAAAAAGTACTACAAGTGGTTCACAAAAGAACGCCCAGCTTTATCTCCAAAGTTTTTCTGCGGAAGAAAAGCGATGGATCGATGCGTCCGATTTTCGACCTTCGAGAACTAAACAAGTTCGTGAAAACAAAACAGTTCCGTCTGATCTCTCATGCTTCAGTTCCCAGCTTTCTACAACCGGGAGACTGGATGATAAAGTTGGACATTTCTCAAGCCTACTTTCACATTCCGGCTGCAAAATCTCATCGACCATTTCTGAGGATCAGCTACAAAGGGCAAATGTATCAGATGAAGTGTCTGCCCTTCGGGCTGGCTTCAGCGCCTCACCTTTTTTCTTCTGTAACATGCTGGGTTGCGGAAACTCTCCGTGCGAAGGGATGTCGTGTTCTAGTCTACCTAGACGACTTCCTTCTGGTCAACCAAGACCAATCCAAGTTAAGTCTTCAGGCTGCGGAAGCCGTGAGACACTTGGAGCACCTGGGCTGGAAAATCAATTATCAAAAATCTATTTTAACACCCACACAAGACCTAGTTTACCTGGGTATTCGTTGGCAGATTACAGGAAACTCAATGTCCTTACCAACGAAAAGGATAAACATTCTCAACGAGGCCTTGAGGAAATCACTATTGAGAAGCCGCATCAGTCTTCACGAATTGCAACGGTTGCTAGGACACTTGAACTTTGCCAACTTTGTCATTCCCAGGGGCAGGCTACATTGTCGCAATATCCAGATATTCCTCAGACGTTTCGACAGGAAACGCCCCCGACTAAAAAAACCGATTCCACGACTCGTGGTACGGGAAATGAGTTGGTGGCGCGAAGCCACGAATCTAGAGTCACCAATACATCAAAAACCTGCCACCCATTTTCTGGCGACGGACGCTTCAGATTTGGGTTGGGGTGCCCAATTAGACGGGAAATTAATGTCGGGAACCTGGTCAGCTCTACAAAAAAGATGGCACAGCAACAAAAAAGAGCTTTATGCGGTTACACTGGCAATCAAAAACAACACAAGGATTCTGCGAAACTCGCACGTCCAGGTTCAATCGGACAATCGAACTCTCATATCATACATACGGAAGGAGGGAGGAACAAAGTCACTGGCTTTACTAGCTCTAACATTCGAACTCCTTTACTTAACAGACAAGTTTCAGATAACATTATCGGCTCAATACCTTCCAGGGCGGTACAACATAATTGCGGACAAATTGTCACGAGGAAAACCTCCTGCAGAATGGCATCTTCTTCCTCAAGCAACATTGGAGATCTTTGCGAAATGGGGGCAACCCGAGATCGACTTGTTTGCGACACAACAGACTGCTGTAGTAAGGAATTACGTCTCGATAGACTGCAGAGATCGATCAGCAAGTTATATAGATGCCTTCAGCAGACCATGGAGATACAAACTAGCATGGGTGTTCCCGCCTCCAAATCTGTTACCAAAAGTACTGACACACTTAAACAAGGCGACAGGAGTATACCTAATAGTGGCGCCCGAATGGCCTCGTGCGTTTTGGCTGCAAGACCTGAAAGCCAGAGCATTAGATCACCCTTACGAACTGCAGAACCTATCAGAGACCCTGATAGACGTCACGACTTCACAGCACCCACCTCAGGTGCAGACATTGACCCTGAAAGTCTGGAAAATTGGGGGTGGGGTACCCAAATAAAGGAGTGGTCTACTCAAGAAAAAGACCTATTAAAGAGTAGTTGGAGACAATCCACACTGTCTACCTACTTTCCAGCTATCAAAAGATGGATAAACTGGTGCAAAATATCCCAAGTAAATCCTAAGTCTCCTGTACCTGCAGAGGTGGCAAAATTTTTGATATATCTTTTTTTACAGGAAAATCTATCTTATAGCACCATTCTTGTACATAAATCCGCTATCTTAACTTTCTGTGGTCCCCATGTAGAACAACAATCGTTCTCAAATTTTTTAATAAAACACGCCCTTAAAGCCATCGGCGTTGCTAAACCCAAAGTTACTAAGCCAGCTCACATATGGGACCCTAAGGTCGTGCTTGAATGGCTTTCATCTAACGAACCTGATGATACCCTTTTCGAAATATCTAGGCGAACCGCTACAATACTGTTGTTAGCATCAGGACGTAGGGTTCACGACCTAACTTTGCTAAAAATTTCAGATGATCATTTCTGTGACACCGGGGAAAATATATACTTAGTACCGGCATTCGGCTCAAAGACTGACACACACACTTATCGGCAATCTGCGTGGAAACTTTCAAAACATAATGATAAAAACTTATGCCCAGTAACATTAGTCAGGTCTTTAATAAAAAAAAATAAGTCAAGGAGATCTGAAGTTAATGATTTAAATAACCTCTTTATCACCATCTGTAACAATACCAAAGCGGCATCACGTACTGTGATAGGTAACTGGGTTCGGACAGTTCTCAAGCAATGTGGCATTCATGCACCCCCGGGAAGTTGTAGATCAGCAGTAGCTTCTTTAGGATGGTCAGACAATCAACCAATAGACGATATATTATCTCGCGGTAACTGGAGATCATCAGACACATTCTTTAATCATTATTGTCGCGAGATTGAATTACCTAAAAATAACCGAAATTCTTTTTTCAATACATTTAGTCCAGGTTGATTTTAAGCAATCCATATTAAATAAAGTGATTGGATTTTCAGACTATGTTCTAATTTAAATTCACTTTTTTTTTTTTGCCTTGATTTTCTTTGTAAATATGATTTACTTTTAAATATTAATTATTAAATAATAATGATTAAATTATCAATTCTGTTTAGAAATAACGATATTTGCAATATGTATGATTAAATAAAGAAAATAAATGGTTACTTAATGATTATTTTCACTCACAGATTAACTCCCTATGATTCATCATAGCGTTGTGTTTAATACTTTTCACCAGCAGATAACAAACACGTCTTCATAATAATAATGCTGTATGTTTTCCGGAGGCACATCAATATTACGGTTTTACATAACAATAAAACCGATATTATGTGCCGAGAGGGAAAACATACAGCATTGCAGGAAGTTCTTCCTGGTGAAGACTATGAGCTCAAAATGGCAGCGGTCCCTGACTGCCTTGCTGGGTGAGATACTAGCGCCACCTATATCTGGTAAGGTGAAATATTTTACATATAGATCGACCGCGGATATCCGGCGAAATACCGACTGCTTCTTCATAATAATAATGCTGTATGTTTTCCCTCTCGGCACATAATATCGGTTTTATTGTTATGTAAAACCGTAATATTACATAAGTTTGATACTCTGCAAGCCTCGTATCAAAAAACAGCACTCAAATTAAAATGACCCTCATTACGATGCAGTTGCATAAATAGCTATTCTGTTGGTTGCAGATGATGAAGACGATCCACCATCCACATCCGAACCTGTTTCTACCACCAGTAGAAGACAAGCAGATACAACCAATTCTAATCTACCGGGGACCAGTGGTATACTTAAATTGTCTAAAATACTACTATAACATAGTTGATAACTGTTCAGTCTGTGTGTATCTGGCGTACGGTACAGTTGTAGACTGTGTAGTCAGTCGACTGTTGCAATGCTAACCATTGAGAGTTACCGACAAAACTCTTTGGTTAGCGAATTTGAAGTGGCAATGGGTGGGGCATTTAACGACAAACTAATGATGCTTGGGGTCCCAAGGTGTTCAAGTGACGACCAGAAAGCGCAGCTCTGGCAGCCCTCTGTCTAGGTGGATCGACGACATCAGATGACTCGCAGAAAGCCTAGATACAAGCGGCGCAAGACCTATGCAAGTGGAAGTCTATGCAAGAGACCTTATGTCCAGCAGTGGAGGTATATCGGTTGATAAAGTGTCAACTGCAATAAAACTGCATCAAAACAGCAACTTTCAGTGAGCATCTAGTTCATAATGCTGTCTATCTGTGTAGAGTGTAGATGATAGCATTAAAATTGTACACTTTGATCTTAGCGCAATCAGACCCAGCGCAGAACCATCGTCGCAAGGTTCGGGCAAGAGTGGAGCGTGACCTGTACTGGTCTTTGCTCAATTCGCCGAGACCACCGGCATCAGGCGCTGCACCGGGACCGTCGCGGTAGGTATTAAAACATCCAGTAACTCTGTAACCTATCAATATCTCACTACTGAGCGCAGGTCTCCTCTCAGAGAGGGTTATAGGCCATAGTCTTGAGACCTCACACCTTGAGAACATTATGGAGAACTCTCATGCGTGCAGGTTTCTTCATAGTCCTTCATGGTTATGCTGTTCTCTACCTGATTAGCCCAGTCAATTTAGACATCCAAGGTTACAATAATTCACACTTGGCTGAAAATTGGCAGGATTGTTCAAAACACTATTGTAAATGAAATGTGAAAAATCCTCATCGATCGGACACCTGAAAAAAAATACTCGGAGTCAAAGGTGATCCACCAAAACAGTAAGTTTTATCATAAAATTAGCCTTGACCAAAATTGTAGATCAGATGATTATCTATAAAAAATGTCCAAATACTTTTTTCCTAAGAGCCACCCTTTTTTAGATATAACGATTCAAAAAGTTGAAAGAGTTGTAATCGTAAAAAGTAGTCCCTACCCGCTGCTAATAGAGAAATTTATCAATCGGAATCATTATTATCTGAAACTATTGCTTCCTCTTCTCCTTGTTCTTCTTCTTCTTCTCGTTGTTTATCTTCTACATCCTGGATGCAAGTAAATTGCCCCAATAATCACACATCGCATGTCTCTTCGTTAGCATCAAATGAATCTTCAATTGTTGGTGATTCAACATTGGAGCATGACCAGCCTTGACAATTTGTACATGCTACAGAACAAAACAGTGCAACTTTTTTGCAACCACATTGAGCACTACATCCCTTTTTACAGTCGCAAATAATTGTGTTTAGCAGTTTTTCTGGCGCAGGTGGGAGTAAAGTTTGAACTGGCTCTAATGAATTGTCGACCAACTTCCAACCCCAGTCTTTTGGGTCTAGCTGATAACCAAGCCACACGTGTTTTCACACCGGAGCGGCACTCAAGACTGAGCGAGGTCTCCTTTCAGAGAAGGGTTATAGAACATACGAGTAGTCCACCACGCTGGCCCAATGCGAATTGGCGGACTTCACACACCTTCGAGAACTTTATAGAGAACGCTCAGGTGTGCAGGTTTCCTCACGATGTTTTCCTTTACCGTTAAAGCATGTAATTTTTAATTTCTTAAACGCACTTCTTTCTTTGAATAAATGAAGTTATTTATAATTCGTGAATAAAATTAAATAGATTTATTTATTTGTTATTCCTCATTCGAATAAATTTGGCCCAACTCTGCTTCCAGGTACCTATTACAATATGTTAGGTATACACAATATTGTAAAATTGCGACCGGTCTCTCTTACATATTTCATTTTTAAGAACATAAACAAAGAAGTAAAACTATAAAATGTTGTCAATAATGAGAGGAAAAACGACCGATTTGTGTACAAAAACCAATTCTCGATCAGAGGTGCGATTTTCTAAAAATTGCCGATAAAAATCGTATTCATTACTATATTAGCGTCAAAGTAAAATATTCCTTGACTGTATTGATTTATAGTTCGAAGAGCTGATGCTCGTTGGGGTCCCAAGGTGCTGGAGTGGCGACCCCGCACCGGGAAGCGCAGTGTTGGCAGACCCCCCACCAGGTGGACCGACGACATCAAACGAGTCGTAGGGAGCCGCTGGATGCTAGCGGCGCAAGACCGAAGCCTGTGGAAGTCCATGCAGGAGACCTTTGTCCAGCAGTGGACGTCTATAGGTTGATAAAGAAGAAGAAGAAGTATTGGTACAACCGATTTTAACATGGAGCCTTATGCTTATGCAGCGTATTGTACATACATAAACGTATAAGAATGCATACACGAAATTGAGCTCTAATTCAATGCTATTCTGGTTTATTTTACTTTGACGCTAATGCTATTCAATGAATACGATTTTGATCGGCATCTTTTAGACAATCGGGGGGCAGATCTGTAGCATTCGCTTGATCAATTTAAATTGCGAAGGCTTGTTGTGGCTTGGCAAATGTGCGGATGTACTACGCGTTCGTTTAAAGTTGAGCCCTGCACCATAGAGTAAAGAAATCTTCACCCCTCGCGCTTCCCCGCACCGCACCTCAAGTCAGACCCACAGTAAAGACACAGTATAAGAAGATGCAATATAATAGTTTATCTATTGTTTTATTTATTAAGGTACTAGCTGACCTGTCTTAACTATGAATATTGAATTCGAATTGGTAAGTATAAATAATAAAAAATATACAAAAAAAAGTGTTTATTATTCTAATGCTTCACAATGTACAATATTCTTAGTTTTTTTTTACCAAACCTACCAAAACTCCTAATATCCAAAGTTCAATTTAATAAATTGAACTTTTAATACGTAAACTTAGAATAAGAATTATAATTAAATATTATTTTTGCATGCCTATCCGGCAGATTGTAAGGACTTTTATTATAATGTAACACCATTGTACTACTCAATCTGTGCAAATAAATAATTTGAATTTGAATTTAAAATTTATTTTTAATAAGCGGTGCTTCGCGAGCGGTTTACTAAGCGGGTCTGACTTGAGGTGCGGTGCGGGGAAGCGCGAGAGAGCTAGGGCAAATTTGTAACGCGTAGTACCACTAGATCAAAGGTGCCAAACTACTGCATAATATCCTATACTGTGTCCGTATTGTCGGCATGGAACTAAGAATTACGACTACGTCGATTACTTTAATCTATGGTGCAGGGCTCAACTTCAAACGAACGCGTAGTACCTTATTCTTATCATTCGTGGCCATAGTCCACCACAGCCAAAAAAAAAAAAATTATGGAGAACTCTCAGGCATGCCGGTTTCCTCATCTTTAAAGCAAGAGGTATTTAATCATTGTTCATAATGCACGTAACTCCGATAAGTCATATACTTTTTTCCATTAAGGCCAACATCGAGCTCAGTAGAACCAACAGAGAGTATCGACCTCACTAGTCCAATGACAAACCTGGAACGTATTCTTGCTATCAAGAGGTTGCGCAGCACTCCCAGTTCAAGCCGCCATTGCGCTCATCCAACGCCACGTAAGTATCCTACTAATAATAGTCCAGTCGACAGGTAGGAAAAAGTTCGGAAGTTAATTTTTGGCGTGTTGTTCAGGAATGGTTAATTTTTCTCATTTTCTCAAGTTTTGGACCTCGAGGACCCTGTGCTAAAAGAGTAGGGTGGGGGGGAAACTGCAAAATTTTCGACCTTCCTCCGGTTTTTCTTCAATAACAACAATAACAATCACCAACGTTGGACACCCCCTTCCCCCGTTCACCACACTCAACCCCAATTCACATAAGGTTTGTAGCGAATTTTGAAAAATTACCTTAGCGCCATTATCTCGGTAACGAATTTAATTTAATTTTAGGAAATTTAACGTTCTACAAAAAAGTACAGAAATGCTTTTGCCGTAGGACGTACCTAAGGGAAAATTATTGACACAGGGTCCTCGAGGTCCAAAACTTGAGACGATGTTAATTAACCATCCCTGAACAATATCCAAAAATTTCATTTAACTTCTGATCTTTTTCTATCTGAAACTACCTGTCGACTGGACTATAATACAAATGGGAAAGTTTGTGACGTTAGATAGATGTTTGTTACTCCTTCACGACACAACGAATGTACCGATTTTGCTGGATTAACAATAGGCTATATAACAATAGGCTATAAAATAAAAGAGATACCGCGGAAATTAAAAAACTTTATTCCACGCGAACGAAGTCGCGGGCGTCATCTTTTTTTTAATATATTTAAAAGAAAATATGAAGAGGTTATGATTGAAAAGAAAATAAAAATGTTATTTAAACATTTATTCACATTTTTTAATTTTCAAATTGTAAAAATATTGGACAGTAATTTCGTGATTATATAAATTGTAAGGGGCGAAGCACTAAATTTCTGAAAAGCCAACAACTCAGTGGTGGTGCCTCTGGTGCTCCAAATGTTTATGGGCGGCGGTAGATAATCACTTAACGTCAGGTGACCCGGCTATCTCTTGTAGTATTAGCATTTATACTAAATTTGAGCTATCAACAAGTGTAAATAAAAAAAAAAACTCCCCTGACATGTGAATCTATGGCCGGACCATGTTCTATACCTGACATCCTGTTACCCAGTTTTCTGCTTCATCAGCAGATCCTTCTCCTCAGTCAACATCTTCTAACACCTACTCATTGAGACCATTCTAATGAGCCCAAACACTATATCTGCTGTAAGTTGCTCAGGAGTTGGTTATCCCGCAGACTTAATGCTGCAGCATCAGCAAAGGATTTTGACGTCACATCAGCAGAACGGTATAAAATAGAATAACCCATTTAAGATTGCCTCAAGTTGCAATGTGACCTAACAGCTGTGTGTAACTGGAGTAAAGCCAACAAAATGGAGTTTAATTGCGATAAGTGTTCAGTCATGACCTTTGGTAGAGTTCGGTATCCTTTATTACATGAGTATAAAATGGATGGTGTTCCTATCCCCAGGGTACAGAATGTAAGAGACCTAGGCGTAATTTTCGACACCAAACTGACCTTTCCAGACCATATTGGCACAGTGGCAGCTGACTCATTTCGAAGATTAGGTTTTGTAATACGCAACTCTCGGGAGTTCCACAGTCCTTTCGTAATACGATTACTATATTACGCCTTAGTACGAAGCAAACTGGAAACAAGCACATGCGTCTGGCATCCGTATGAGAAAAAGTATGGACTTATACTAGAAAAAGTGCAAAAGGCTTTCCTAAGATACCTTTACAAACGTTGCTATGGATATTACCCTTTCCTATATCCAACCAAATTTCTCTTAGGTTGCTTAGGACTTAACTCCTTGGAGGTCAGGCGGACTTGTGACCAACTTAAAATAATGTGCCGAATCTTGCGGGGAGACGTCGATGCTCCTGATCTTCACGACCAGTTGTGTCGTTTACGTGTCCCCAAAGATAATAATCTGCGTCCGCGAAAAAATAAACTTTTCGTGGTCCCACGTCATCGCACTGTTGCCCGAGCCATGGCACCTATTCCGCGTTCACTGGCATCTTTCAACGCGCTCTTGGACAAGAATGATCAATGGGACCCATTCAATGACGGGTGGACAGCTCTGTTTTCGGAGTTGCTTAGGTACGCCGAGAGCATTGACTGATCTTTTAGATGAATAATTTATTAGTTCAGTATATTATTAGGATGAATAAGCAGTTTCTGTATTATCTAGTTAGTGTAAGTGGCATTTGTACGCCGTTCTAATTAGATATAAATAAATAAATAAATAAATAAATTTAGAAACTATCCCTAGGTGCAGCCGGCTCGTCCGCGGCGTTACGCCATGACTCGCCGTTGCCGGCAATGACTACTTGGGCTGAGCAGACGAACAGGAGATTATTTACACGCGTTGGGCGCTGTAAGGGTTTGTGCTTAACTTCTGGGGTTAGATATTTGTTGGCCGGTCCGGAGCTAGACTCTTTGCTATCAAAAAAACAAAATCTTTCAATTATTTCTTGATTTATGTACCTAGTAAGTTATGAAAATATTAGGCACAGAAAAAAGTATATATTGCAGATATTGCTTTATTATTTGCAGTGTATTTGATAGAAAAGTACTCTTTTAGAAGAAACATTAGGCTAACCATTATTTTTTTTGGCCGGACATGTCACGCATAATTACTTCAAATGTATGAAATTTTCTATCAACTACATTGTGAATAAAAAAATTAATTAATCAATATCCGCAATGGCGGTAAAACATTTTTCACTTTTATAATAATAATTTTTTGTTTTAAATTATTTCGGCATTTTAATTAACGCTTAGATACCGAGCTTATTTCATTCGTATAATTTTTCACATAAATATTTTTCGATTTCGCATGACGGGGCTTTCAGTGTTACCGGCTCCTTATACGCAAAGAAATTGTTCTTTACGTACTCTTCTGCAGTGCTGTCGAACGTGAGGGGCAACTCGTCGCGGGACGCGGACTCGAGCTTCTATCTGCATCAGCCGCTGGTGCCGACGGTGCGCTCGCCGCCGCGCTCGCCGCTGCGCTTGCCGCCGCGCTCGCCGCCGCGCTCGCCGCCGCGCTCGCCGCTGCGCTTGCCGCCGCGCTCGCCGCCGCAGTCGCCGCCGCAGTCGCCGCCGCAGTCGCCGCCGCACACGCTGGCTAGCGACAGCGCGCCATCCGATGATGGTTACACATTTTTATTATTACTAGCTGATGCGAAATGAATGCGAAAGCAAGTGCTTTCGTAGAAGTTACCTCCCACTTCCCTAATTCAATAATATATAAAATATCGTTAAGTTAGATTATTACCTATCTATCTATCTATCTATTCTTGTCCAATCCACTAATGCACCTACTTGTCAATTTCAGTTCAGATTAGCCATGACGAACAAACAGACAAAAATTTTAAAAACGTAAACGTCCTTATATTCGTGCAAGTAAGATCAATAACAGGCATTTATTTTGAAATCATAATAGATTTAAAACATTTTATGTAGGTATTTCTACAGTTAGAATATATTCTATTGCTCATTACGTTTCTCAGTAATAATTACAATTTTGATACAGAGAATATAATTGTGTTTTATAATATAATTATAGATCTGCAGCCGCAGGCGGCAGCTACTGCAGACGCGCCGGAAAACGGCACCGAGGACCAGGATCAAAACGAGACACGAAGTTTTATACGACGTACGCTCATCCTTATACTACATCTGCTTTTGCCCACGACTTCGTCCGCATGGAGTTAGTTTAAAAAAAAATCCGCATGATCCCTCTGTCTTCCCGGGATAAAAGTATCCTAGGTCTTTAACTACTCGTATATCCTTATCCACGCAAAAATTCAATTCGATCTATTTTTCCGTTGCTGCGTGTTGCTGTGTGCGTGCCACGCACTTTCGTGGTATTAGAGTACTCTTTATTAGACGAAAGCGGACAATGTAGAAAGGTATTCTCGAGATATTAGAAGAAAAAATGACTAGTTCCTTAGGGGAAACAATGTTACTGATAAAGTGGCAATAGGTGAGGCACGCAGTTCGGAGATTCGATTGACTCCAATGACGATGTCACGCCGGAAAGCGCTTCATTGGAAGATGTTGATTGTCGGTAGACATACTTCCGAGAGACCTATCAATAAAATTATAGTTTATGTCAGTCCGAGATGTAAACGAACTCTGGACCAAATTTCGTTGTTTGAACTGATTGGCTGTGAAGAGGTAACAATCAAAGAGATAGACACTATCGCATTTATAATTGTATGGATGATTTAAAATCAATCAATATTTAGATCGTCATTTTGATGACTCCGCTGTCTTGACAAAATAAATGTTATTTATAAATGATAATATTGTATTCAAATATGTACTTAGAAAAAAGAAGTGAGATCCCAAACGAAAACATTTGATGTGAATGTAATGCCAAGGTACTATCAAATATATTGGGCATTAAAACTTCTGAGATCAAAATTATGACCAAGGTCTTTGCTAGGCTCAATAAACGAAACCGTACATTCTTAGAAGGGTTAGAAGGTCTTCTTCGACCACTTTCAAGCTGTCATTGCTTTCCTAGCGATTTTGTTAAAAAAAAATTAAACTGTTTATGTTCTATAATATTTACGTCATAATAATATGCTGAGGCTCATTTGGGACTGGCAATAGTTTTCTTGTTTTCAGCTTGGCAACTTTTTTTATCCCTTTGAATAAAGTATTTGAAAAGGTCTTGGTCGTTTAGGTTCGCTGCGGCCAGTCTTGGCTCAGGTGGGGTTGTTCACCGATATGGCGAGAGCTCCGCACGGATCGAACGCCCAGGACGGCAGAAGCGCTTCAGCTGGGAGTTCAGCGGAGGAGAGAAGTGCGAGTACTGCGGCTGCGAGGACTTCGGACGACGCAGCGCAAGTGGTGGGAGAACTTATGGAGATAGATGTCACCGAAGAGGAGAACCCGCCCGAGGACAACGTCTCAAACCAAGCACAAGCCAGTGGCGACGACGACCGGAACGAGGTAAGCCTTAGCGTATAGAGGTTAGACTGACGGAATGACGGCCGTCTGAAAGTTGCAGCATTGTTGATCGAAACGGCGGTTAGAGCAAAATAAGGTTTTAGGTTCAATTCATACTAGATTATTCTAGTTTGGTGATAGTAGAAAACTGAACCTCTTTTCCGCGCGCTACTAGAAGCGCAGGAAGAACAAGCAGCTAAGCAAGGACAGCAATCAAAGGACAAAATCTTAACAGTGCACAATCGCAGAGACAACATCTGTGTTTGACACTTATATAAATTATATGTATTTTTAATGTAAAAAATTTGACCCAGCAGCACGATTCTCTAAAAATCGCATAATTACGGATTTATCCATAAGGATACCGATGGTTACGGTTGATAAAATCGCCAGCCTCCATAAATGTCGCGATCGGTAGGTAACTATGGACTTTGGTGGGGGAAACCTAGGTATGTATAGTACAACCCAACTAATTATCATTAAAACTTAACTCCGTTAAATGTGAATGGTTGATGTTTCTTATTTGTTTTTTTTTATCAAAGTGTTAATCTACACTTAACAGAAATCTCCAAATAAATTTTTAAATACTAATCAAAAATTCCGAGTTTAGCGGGGTTCGAACCCACATCTCTCGGGAATGGCGCCCTGTTTGCATTGACCTGCGCTTTCATTTTGTCGAGATGACATCTCACTTCAAAATCCTTACAGAATCGTATTTTCATACAAATATTTGTATCGATAGTGACGATGAGCTATAAATAAATATATGTATATCTCGCATCAATTCTTTAAAGACAGTATCAAACGTGGTGTCAAAACCATACTTTGACATTGATGCAGCGATTAAACGATTGATGCAGCTTTTACGGAATCGAGCCGCAGTTTAGTGTCAAGTGTAATAGAATTTTTTGTTTAGGAAACTGTTGACGTCGCCGCCACTGCCTCACCGCGGATTCTCCAAGCAGCTAAGAGGAGGAGAGAAGGTATAATTGTTACAAATAAGTACCAACACCTGAGTATGGCATATCAGGGGCTTTGGCCGTGGGTAGTTACCACCCTACCATAGACTACCGGCTTACGATCTAGGCTGGAATCACGTCGTATGGAGTCGTGTACGCATCGCAAAGCCAAATTGATACGTACACGACTACATACAAAATGACAGTTTAATATGGACAAAAATGCGCACAGATGTGATTCCTTTGTGCCCAGTTGGCACACCTAAAAGCTTTTACTTGGGATTGATTCCAGCCTTAGCGTTCCGATACGATGACGTGTGGAAACCGATTAGGGGTGTTGGTATAATTTCACTCTCGTGCCCCTTCAATCTTTTTTTTTTTCAAAAAGACTGCACCGTTAGTTCACATCAGGCGAGAGCAGTCTAAGGCTATCTTGTCATCAATTTAAAAATTAAAAAAAAAACGAACACCACCGTTGACAAATAAATTTTGGAATCCATACAATATTAATATAACCTTTGATTTTAATACGTATAGATTTTTCTTATCTTTTTATCCTTGGAGTATTTCTTATGATCATATTTTTTTTTAATAATATACTGTTATTTATTTCAGTCACAGTAGAGATGATCACAGCGCAAGATCTCAACCGAGTAAGTTTATATTTATACATACATGTAAAAATACATGTTTTATTTTTAAGCCACTACTGTACAGAAAATGGGTATAATTATAACCATTTTATGTACAGTAGGCATTGAATAAAAAAAAGAAAGACTGGTGTGGTATAAAATCACTAGTGTAACATTGTAGTTAGCGGTCGCTATATGTGTCGCGTTGTCGTGTGCAGAGCCTGCTGCAGCTGCTGGAGTGCCCGGTTTGCCTGGAGTGGATGGACCCGCCCGTGTCGCAGTGCCGGCGCGGGCACCTGGTGTGCGTGCGGTGCCGCGCGCGCCTCGCCGTCTGCCCCGTGTGCCGCGCCGCCTTCAGCTCGATGCGCAACCGCGCCATGGAGGGGGTGAGCACCGAACCTCTACCGCCACTGGCCTTACCCGGGTGGGGTGCGGGGAACAACGCTTCCCAGGGGACGAGTTTAAGCCTTACAGCTCGGGTCCCCTGACGTGCGGCTGGGGTGTCTGTCCGGGGATTCCGCGTCGCAGGCGGGCAGTGTCATGTCCGGTAGGCGGAAAGGTCGCGTTCGCCAGCGGTGACACGCGCGGTTTGTAGTATTTTCTCTGAACGTCTGTGCCCGTACCAAAATGTATGAGTGCATTTTTTTTTATTCGATGACAAGCTTGTCCTTGACTGCGATCTATCCTGTTGGTAAGTGACGATGCAGTCTAAGATGGTAGCGGGCTAACTTGGAAGGGGTATGGCAGTGAACATTCGACTCACACACCTAATTGGTTTCTACACGTCATCGTGCCGGAACGCTAAATCGCTTGGCGTCACGTCTTTGATGGTAGGGTGGTAACTAGCAACGGCCAAAGCCTCCCACCAGACCAGACCAGAGACAATTCAGAAATTAAAATTCCCAAATTGACCCCGCCGGGAATCGAACCTGAGACCTCCCAGTTATAAGAACAGCGCTCACCACTGAGCCAGGGAGGTCAAACATGTGTGTGTGTGTGTTTCTAGTGCATGAAAAAATTCAAAATTATTTATGTCATGTAGGCCAACCGGTGGCTCTTATGACACGTCATGACTCTACCACCGGTTCGGAAAGCGGATTCTGCTGAGAGGAGCCGGCAAGAAACTAAGCAGTTGCTCTTTTCAAAATAATCATTTTACTTTATTATGTACTAGCTATTACATTGTAATAAGATTTTTATACTATCTTGTGGGCAGCTGAATGTCAAGCCGATTTAACCCATGCAACTTTGTTAGAATAGAATATAATATTTCCACAATGAGGGCAAGTTCCAAAAAAAAAAAGCGTACTACTAACTACTACGTACGTAAACGTACTAATTCATGTTAAGACGGGCAGACAGAAAGTAGCACCATTCCCCATAGAAACGTGCCATGAAAACGCGCGTCATCTGTTTATTTGTCATCTGAACTAATCCCTCTCACTTTTTTTTTTTGAATGCTAAATATCCCCCCCAGGTGGCCGAGATGCTGCGCTACCCGTGCCGGCACGGCTGCGGGTGCGAGACGCAGCTGCGGCAGCGCGGCGCGCACGAGGCGAGCTGCGCCAGCCGCCGCTACCGCTGCCCCGCCGCCACCTGCGCCAAGCGCGAGCCGCTGCCGCTCGCCGACCTGCCGCACCACTTCCAGGTAAAGTACCGCCACGGGGGACACGTCTCTATGATTAACACTAGATTGGTTGATCCTATACAAATATAATTTTAATTAAAAATATAATTTTGTTGACAGACGAGCCACGCGACGATTCTGAAAGTAGGCAGCCGTCACGAGTTCTCGATGAAGATGAACCTGGACCAGCATAACGACTGGCTGCTGATGGTGGGCCACGACCTGTTCTACATGCGCGTCGACGTCAACATCCGCACGTGGGGCATCGTCGTGCACGTCGCGTACATCGGGCCCAAGTGCAACGCCGCCTCCTTCACCTACGAGGTGCGTTGCAACGTCTGACTGGCCACTGCCGCGTTGGGGACGCCTAGAGTCGTGAGGTTCGAGTCCCTCGAGCTCGGATTGAAAGTTTATTATTCATCCCATAGAGTTAAAAATCCCGCCACAACCCTCTGTTTATTTCTGGGATAAAAGTATCCCTTGTCACTCTCCATGTCGTCAACTATATCCCGTCAAAAATTCACGTCTCCTACGCCCCATCGTTGCGTGCTTGTATGACAAACCAATAAATTACTTCAACAAACATACTTCACTCACTCACGTCACTCGTAGTTACAATATTAAGTTAGAAAAGATGTAGGCCAATCTGTGACTAGTTACCATCGGTTTGAAACTCCGTAGTCCGTAATAGCACTTTTATACTATAGTAACTCCACTAGTCTAGACCTCCGCTGAGACTGGACGACGTGGTTAGAATTCGTCCAGGAGAACATTTATTATGTTGCACTGACGCGCAAACACACTGTTTTGAAACCCAACCCCTGCCGGCCTACGAAATGAATGATTGTGGTGAAAAATTTATGAATCTAGCCTGGTTACGACTGCGGTCTCCTATTCGGGGGGGTTGCAGGTTCGATCCCGGGTACGCACCTCTGACTTTTCGAAGTTAAGTGATTTTAAGAAATTAAATATCACAATTCACATGCCTTAACTGTGAAGCAAAACATAGTGAGGAAACCTGCACACCTGAGAGTTCTCCATAATGTTCTCGAAGGTGTGTGAAGTCCACCAATTTGCATTGGGCCAGCGTGGTGGACTATATGGCCTATAACCCTTCTCTGAGAGAACTCGCTCAGTAGTGAGCCGATGATGGGTTTATATTGATGATGATGATGAAAAATTCGGTTGCAAGGTGACTGTGATGGGGCTGCACAAAGAGCGGCGGTTGGTGTACACGCGCGAGACGCACAGCGACCTGGAGAGCGCGTCGCTCAACGTGAACCGCCAGGACTGCTTCCACCTCACGCTGGACCAGGCGCTCAACTTCCTGCGCTACAAGAGCCGCCACTGCGAGCCCGACAAGCGCCTGGTGTTCGCCGTCGAGATCTCCAAGCGCGAGCCGCGCGCGACGACCGCGCAGCCCGCGCCGCCCGCGCCCGCCGCGCCCGCGACGCACGAGGACCAACTCAACAACAACTCCTGATTGGGGTGCGTCGTCCACATGAGCGAGGGCCGCGTCACCGAGTGGTACACGTTCCCGCTCTCGGAACTCGGAGGCGCTCCGACGGATGAACGCCGCGAGTGAATTATCGGGAACTGTCCGAGTGCCGAGTCCTCTTTCTGACGCTCTAGTGTAATTTTTCAAGGTCGCACACATTACGGCCGCGGTAGACATTACCAGTGCTCCGCAATTTTATCATCAATGTGGCAAGGTCTGTTGCACACAATTTTTAATCTTAACTAATTTGACTGGTCTAAATCTAGTAACATAAAACTTTTTATAATGCTCTCTATAGAAAAGCAATAGGTTTAGACTGGTCTGTCAATTTACTTAAATTTGGAAATTGAGTACAGATAGCCCCAGTGCTTTTTTTTCAGCACTTGCTGTAATCTGCGATGAGTATTACATATAAATATTAGTTTAAAGGATTGTTAAATTTTTGTTCCTTTACCTAGAATATGGCTGTATTGTTTTGTTTCTTATTTCTATCACGATGTAAAAACAACGAAAAAAATGTGCAATTAAATCTCAAACCCATGTTACGTTAAGTTATAAATCTATATTGATATTTGTGTTTGTGGGACGGTTCTTTACGCAGTATCGGCAGTATCCTGTTATTATCACAAAAGTTACAAATGAGAAGTAGTTATGATAACGGAAGTTCAGAGGGAGATCAAGTTGAACTTGACTAATATTCTCCTCTCCCCTCCAAATAAGCGGAAAGCAGGAGTGGGTAAGACAATAGTGCAACGCGTGGGATTCGAATCTGCGATCTTTCAGTTTTCAGTCCGCACCTTTAACCGTTGGGCTATTGAGGTTTAATTTAGTTTAGTTAGATTAAGTTAGTGAAGATAGATAGAGAGAGAGAGAGCTACGTTTCCTATATTACTGTAGGGGCAAGAGAGAGGTGCGTGCACACATTTTCTTTCTCTCTTTCTCTCATAGCCAGTTGCGTTTCGTAAGTTTTACTTCAGTCGTGTGGTCTAAAGCACACTCGTTTTTTTTTCACGTCATGTTTTTTTCCTCTTGTCTGCATTCGGGATTGTGTGTAAAAACGACGTTTGCTCACTGGTTTTGGGCAGCAAAGGCACCCTTTTTGAGCTAGTGAGGTGAAAAATATATTGCATGATGAATGTTGAATGAAAAAATGAAATACTATATTGTGTAGCGTATATATTTATAAAAAAAGACGTATTTTTGTTCTGCTCATCAGTTATTAAATGTAAATTTTGTCTTCTGCTTGTCTCTATGGATTACAGTTACCTAAGTATAAAATTATTATAAAAAATAGAATGTATTTAGGAGTTAAAACAAAGACTGTATTTTTATATAATAAAAATAATAATATATAAGTACTTAAAATTGTTCTGAATGCGAAAAAATCATTGAGTTTTTTTTCGCATTCAGAACAATAATTTAGGTCTGTGAAGTCAAACTATTTAAATCGTTCTGATAAAGATGGATTCACGTTAGACCTTGCACGAGCTGGGTTCGTGCATCGGACGGGGCACTGTTAGATATCATAAGTATAGTTTTGTATTTAATCTCTTCTCGTTTATAGTGCCACGCCCGGGGAAAATGTGCCACGTCACAACCAAATCAGCCATCATTCTTTTTAAAATCTAATTAAGTAAAAACAAGTAAGCAGTAATTTAGCTTGTGCCAATAATGAGTCGATTTCTCATTAATATCATTCACGCACTTGTATACTGCATGCAAAAAAATTAATCACTTACCTAGAAGTTAGAATGTCTCAACTAGCTTACGATTTTGTTCATTATATTATTTTTACGCATCGTTCTTCTTTAGGTTTCGTTTTTGGACTCGTTAAGTATCGTAACTCTATATACTGCTTGTTTTCGATGCTCGGGTATAAACTTAATTTATACTAATTTATATATGTAGTTGTGTAGGTATATGTTATGGACTAGGTGATTAATTGGGCTTTATACATAATGCCTGGGCATTTTAATAATTAAAAGACCAATATGAGAGTACTTTAAGATTGTTATTCCCCCTAATGTCTTCGGTTCTACTATCTAGATCTTTTAGACTATAACTAAACTTTTCCACCCAGTAATACCTAATGCTGGTTAGGTTTGGCTAGAAGAGTTACCACAACGCACCAGCTAAGCGAGCGTAGCCAGCGTGCCGCAGCAGCGGCCGGCTACTGCTAGAATCGAATTGTAGGCGTTTTACTTCTCATAGTAGCTACTCTCATATTGGTCATTTTATCAAAATGTCTGGGTATTAACATATACATAATATATTCCATACGTACATTACACTAACATTACAAATAGGTGATATACCTACTGTGAACAATGAAAACAAGATTATCATCATTACGAAGTCGTCCACCAGGATCCCATAGCCTGATCCCCCAGGGGATCCCCGTGAACTCAGCAGAATCCCCTTTAAATAAAAGTTAGTATAAAAAGATGCTATCACACTGAGTCCAATTTATACTTATTGCCCGACTGCATCAAGTTGAGTAGTGGGTAATACCAATGGCGCAACCGGTAATTGCTCAACTATGAATAGTTGAGCAGTGGGTAATGTCCTCTGATCTACCCACTGCTCAACTAGTTAAGCAGTAGGCCATAGTTTGTATTAAGCTAGGTTAGGTTAGGGTTGAACATAAATATTCAGGGGCCCGGCCGGGCACTTAGGTTATATTGGTTTAATATACCTAACTTAACTTAAAAAATAGTTGAGCTATAGAGCATAAAATGTTCGGTGGTAAAAACTATGTCCTACTGCTCAAGTAGTTGAGCAATCTAGTTGAGCAGTGGGTAAGAAGTGGAACAAAAGCGAAGGCAATCGAAAAAAGGTCGCAAGACGGCGCAAATTAAAAATACCCAGTGTGATATTGTCTTTACTTACTTTTATTTAAAGGGGATTCTGATGAACAAATGAGTTCACGGGGATCGGGCTAGGGGGTCCTGGTGGACGAACTCATCATTACCCTCTTTCGTAATCAGATTTAAACATTCTTTATTGGCCGGGTTATACTTAACATCAGTTAAGATTTTAAAATAAAAGAATGTAACATGTGCTGTTAGTTTTAAAACAGATCCACATTAGTAATATTATTAAGTACCCTAGTTATTGAACATAATATGATGTAGAATTTAGCACAGTTTAGTAGAGGATCCCAAGTAAGATCGACCTTCAGACATCTGCTTAATGGATGAAAATTATTATTATTATAATAACAATTATTATTTATGTCGGTATATTGAAGTAGCTTATTAATTTAAAAACCGGACAACCGTTAAATATGAACATATTTTCGCAGGCAACCCTATATGTATTCGCAATAAAATTGCCTTGATTTGATACAATTTTCAGGTGGTAAACAGATGAGCGCAATTGCTCATATTAACTTTTACCTGTTTGTACACCACACCCAGTAGGATTAGTATAAGATTTAATTCGATTGATCGTATTCGGTGACATTATTAGCGTCAAAGCAAAATCAACCTTAATTTTATTGGTTTTAGTCACAAATTCAGTACAACAGATTTTAATTTCGAACCTATCGTAAATGTATACACGAAATTGTACCCTACTGCTGTTATGGTTCATTTTACTTTGACGCTAATATTGTATAGGTACGATCAACCGTATTAAATCTTAAACTAACCCTTTAATTAATGGGTAATAGGTACCAGAAAAAGGTAGCAAGATATTTTATTTGATAAAATACAATTTTCAACAGATGGGTAAAGGTCTATCTTACTCCTTGGGATCTTAGGGTAAGATCTATAGATGGGACTCTCACTCAGCTCAGACTCAAGACTGAGTTCAAACGAGACAGATTTATGTCGAAACATATTTATGTGTCTAGTTTTAACTCAATCTTGAGTCTTGAGCAGAGCCAGAGTAAGATCTATAGATCTCACCCTTAGTGCCGATTTCACCAACGTCGAGTATGGTTTATCCCAGGGATAAATTGGGTGTTTGACAGTTCTTGTATTGAAAATACTGTCAAAATATAAAATTTACGCTCGGATAAGACTTATTTTACCTTGGTGAAATCTGCCCTTAGAATATAATAAATGGCCGATTTAACCAACGTCAAGTGACGTTCTACCGAGTATCGAGAGTTTTTGTATTGCAACTACTGTCAAAATATCAAACAGCTTGGATAAGACTTTTTTTAAGTTTGCGAAATTGGTCCTTAGTAAGTTATGTTTTTGTTGTTTCGATGTCGATACCCGACCTTTTCCTGATAAATGTTTTTTTAAATGTGTAGTGTTTTATTTATGAGGCAACCATTTTGGATTTTAATTTCCCCATAAATAAAATTCCATAAGTACAATTTATTGGAAAAATTTAAGCATTTCTGTTAAAATAATAAACTGTCATGGTACAATTTCTGGTATTTTTTTGCTTCTTTCGCGTTTTGCCCTTATCAAAATAATATATAAAAGTTGGAAAGAAAAATTATTCTATTTTTAACGTTTTGTATTTTGTCCACCTTTCCCTACTGGTAGGGTCTGCGTGGATAATTATTTACACTTATCCCTAGTCCCTACCGAGTGATTTATAAATAATTTGTCGTTTTCAACCGATGGATGTCTAAAGCTAGACAAAAGTTCCTTTGTGTTGGTTATTATTCTAGTTCTACTTATCGGCATAAGTACAAAAAACCGACTCCTAACGCCACTACAAAGTATAAAAATAATTTTAGTTTGTCCACGTTTGTTGAAGTCGGGCGGGCCTAAATACAAACTATGAAACCGATGCGCGACGCTACACAATATGAGAGACTCGTTTGTAGAAGTCGAGCGAGCATATTTTTATTTTTATACTTTGTAGTGGCGTTAGAAGTCGGTTTTTTGAAAAGAATTTTTATTTCAAGCTTTTAAGTGTAGTATATTCATAAGATCCAAATCACCTCTGAGATAGGGTACCTACAAAGAATAAATTTTAAAGCCTTGTATAGGATTTGATCAAGGGAACATGGAAGCATTTCGGGGCCCCCTGGACCAGAAGCCCGGGGCGGGCAGCCCCCTCCGCCCCCCGCCCTATCCATCTAAAGCTCCATGATGTAGTCTTTACTTGTTACCTACAATATCAATTGGTAATCGACATTTCCTAAATCCCCATAGTTTTAAGTAGGCTGTACCCTGCAGCATCCGGACTGAGGAGCTAGGACCTGAAGCTCTATGATGTAGTCCATACTTGTTACCTACAACATCAATTCATAATCGACATTTCCTAAATCCCCATAGTTTTAGGTAGGCTCTACCCTGCAGCATCAGGATTGAGGAGCTAGGACCTGGAGCTCCATGATGTAGTCCATACTTGTTACCTACAATATCAATTCGTAATCGAAATTTCCTAAATCCCCATAGTTTTAGGTAGGCAGTACCTTGCAGCATCAGGATTGAGCAGCTAGGACCTGGAGCTCCATGATGTAGTCCATACTTGTTACCTACAATATTAATTCGTAATCGAAATTTCCTAAATCTCTTTAGTTTAGGTAGGCAATATCCCTGCAGCATCAGGCATGAGGAGTTGAAGGTGAACATTTTTATGGGACCATTTCGCAAACATCCTGTCGATTAAAAAAAAATCACGCGAATCGGTCCAGAAATCCCGGAGAAATCGGTGGACATACATAGGAAAAAAAAAAGATAAAGGCCGAATTGAGAACCTCCTCCTTTTTGGAAGTCGGTTAAAAAGTAAGAGTAAGCGTTATCAACATGCGTCGTCGTCGTGGCGGCGCGTCGAGAAATTAGATATATTTGATCGGAGTTACACATAAATAGTTGTAATAAATAAAACATAGAAAAATGTGTTTCTTTATTTTCTTGTTATTTCAAATTTTCATGTTAATATACAGATGAAATGATTTTCTAGGTACCAAACTTATTGAAGTCATACATAAATAGACTTAATTATTCTACTATCTACAAATTATGCTATTTATTTAGAACATTTTCAATTAATGTAGTCATTATTTATTTATTTTATTAATACATAATTTATTTTGTTTAATCATGATAAGATTTTTTTCGTAGTAAACAAGTACGTTTGTACCTAGGTACTGTAAAAGGAACCTGTTCTAGCATCTAGAATATAGATGAATAGGATATTTTCGAAGAAAGTCTAAAAAAGTTTAAAATCACAAATTAATTTTTTAATATAACAAAAAATATTGCATAAGAAATAATAAAAATGTAGAATACGAAGTTTCTGAACGTTTCGTAATTTTATCAAAATAGGAACGCTAATTTGCAGCGTTCATAATTCAAAACGCTGTATTGTGTTGTATTATTGTAGTTCTACAACAATGGACTGCAACACTGCAGTTATGACAACTGCATCCAAACTGAGGTCACTGGGGTGTGCAGTTTCTCTATCTAAACATCAATCAAATTAGAATTTAGAACCAATGTGCTATTAAAAACCAACCAGTACCAGACTCTAGTACAATACTAATTTTACATGGTATGAAAAAATAATAATCAAAAACACATTAGAACTAGTAATTAGTATATAAATATCACTTAAATATTATGTAGTTTTGACTACATAGAGATCATAATTCCCTCTTTGAGATTTCTACATCTCAGCTTATCAAACATGAAGTACTTAATTAGTGCTTACGAATAAAAAGTGCTGATATCACTTTTTCGATAATAAAATAAAATAAGATAATCTATTTAATAAATAAAATTCATTGAAACAATAATAAATTATAATATTACTAACACAGTCAAGTTTAGGATTCAAAACAAATAAAAATTCTCTTTCGCCGTTCGATATAAATTGAGCTAAATTGCCAATAATTGGAGCAGCTATTCTGCAATCGACATAATTGTGTACCTATTGATTGACAGAAACTGGTTGAACTTTAATAATTTGAAAAATTACAATAATTACATTCAAAAATGATGATACTTTTCTGCTTGAAAACTGTTTTTTTAAGATTGTGTAAGAACAAATTATTAATTTTAATATTATATAGATAGACCTTTAGCACATTCCCACCACAAATCCGAAGCAGCGGAACAAAAGGCATTGATGTGTAGTAGTAGTGTCTGCATTAGAACAAGCAGTTTTGCTATTGTTTCGCGGTTGAAAAAACCTGAACAGAAGCATAACTGTCAGTTTTCATGCAGACATTTGACTTCAGCAATTGACGCAATCATCCACCGTTATGCTCCACTAGTACATTGCAGTATGCCAGTAGTACGCATATATAATTTATCAATATCATAGGATCATTTTCATTAGTTATTGAAGAAAAACACATTCAACCAATTTAATGTCATTGGCGAATGGTTAAACCCCACATTTTTGGCACCATAGCTCCGTATCGTTTCTGTTTCGCTTCTATGGTTTCTCGGCGAAAATGTGCTAAAAGCCAATGGTCCATTTACATTCTTAGCGCGCGCGCTTAAGCGCTCATAAAAACTTCCGATTTGACTTCCAAAGTTCCAACCGCTTCGTTTCATGCGATGAGAAAAAGTAGGTACCGAAAAGTTTATGCGACCATTTGCTTGGTCGCTAGCGACTGGCGCGCGTACTCGGTTCCGATCAGGCCGCGGCACACCAAAGAGAACTCTTGCACGGTTTCAAGTAATTGCCTCTTGCTGCTCTTTTCTCTGCGAAATAAGGTTCAAACTTAAAATCCATAATTTATATGAAGGCTTGTATTCGATTTCATTCCCTATTGAAACAACATTCAACAACATTGTTATTTCACGTGTCTCGTAAATTAGAAGCCGCACAGTAAAATCAAACATTTTTATGAAATGGATGTCAAGGAAATCAGTGCCGGATTAAGCAAGCGCGGGGCCCGTAGCAAATTCTTTCAAAGAGCCCTTGATCTGCTATGGGTTCTTAAGTATAAAGTGCTAAAAATCAATGAAATTTTTTTTTCATTTTGACTTTTTGTAGAGCTGATTATCAGGCCGACTGAAATTCTACACGTTTATACAAGCAACTTTTTGTAGAACTTGTGCGTTTACCGTATGCAATTATTTAAATTATTTACGCCAAGGTCTGACGTGGATTATCTTAGTAGGAAAAGTTGTAACGTTTCACGTTTTTGTGACATCAAAAAAATTCAACATACCTCATCTTAATAAGTTTCACTCAAAACATTATGCTCAGGCAGAGATGAGTGGGTTTAAATATGCGAGGCCCCCTTTCGCGCGGGGCCCGTAGCAATTGCTACTCTTGCTACGTGGTTAATCCGGCACTGAAGGAAATAAACTATTGTAACACCAAATAAAAATCTGAAAATAAAAGGAACAAAAAGAAAGCTTTTTTTAAAACGTAGTCAGTTAATGCGTATTAAAGTTCGATGTCACAGGTGCACCTAGCGGCGTCGCTGCGTTGCTTTTGCGGCATCCTATATTAAAAATCTGTGATGTGCCGACTGCCGCACGAGCAGCGCTTATTTACTAGCGCGGAAACGCACCAAGCCGCAACAGCCTTGTGGGCTGTGGCATATATTGTGACAAAATCACTTCACTGTGGCGCCGCAGCGAAATCATAAGTTTGTAACAAGTGTTCTACCTGAGCACAGCTGCAATAAACTTCTGCTTGTGCGCGTCCGTGGCGTGCGCGGAAGGGAAGCCCGCGTGCGCGAGCGCGGCGCGCAGCCACGCGCCCAGCTCGGCGTCGCCGGCGGCGGGCGGCCACTGCGCGCGGTTCAAGGCCAGCAGTAGCTCTGCCAGGGGCTCCATCTGGTTTCGCGGCGTTGCTCCTCCTGCACACGATTATTTTACTAAAATTACCCAAGCTCAAGACGTCCTTTGATGGATCCCCTATCCATTATCCTTATCCTTTTAATAACGGTTAAAACGCCAGCACCGGGTTGGGAAGCTATGCCTCAATGTCCGTACACCCCGTTGGTTTAATGACCCACACTCTCAATAAAATTAACGATATCCAGGCGCACAGCGGCGAGCCCTTAGCTCACAGTGCGGGAGTCATGGACTTGACCAAAGCAACGATGCGTTAGACCAAGTTAGTGTGTTTTGACATAAGTTTGGCCGACATGTTTGGCATATAAAATGCTACCGAGGAAGTACGCATCGACAATTGGTTAATTAATTAATTTCACAAGAAAATTATGCCTGATATTTTTCTAGCTCTATTCGGTCGAAACGGTATTTGCCACCACCTGAACTTAGCGATTTCAAAAAAAATCGTCCAAGTGCGAGTCGGGCCTCACTCTTTTAGGGTTCCGTACATAGTTCACTATAATATATCAAAATTTCAAATTCCTAGCTAGTTTAGTTTTTGAGATAGACCCCCTAACTAAATTGGTCTAAAACAGACAACTTTGACGGCCCCCCATTTCTTCATTTTTGTAGCTAAAAAATAAAAAAAATAAATATATATTTGAACTCCACATAATGAGCTCTAGACAATGATACCCCACACGCCAGGGTAAAAAAATAAAATTTTATTTCGACTCCTTTTCCATGTATGGGAGCCCCCTTTATTTTTAAATTTTATTTTATTTTTATTATTTGTTGTTATAGCGGCAATAGAAATACACAATATGTGAAAATTTCAACTGTCTATCTATAACGGTTTACGAGATACAGCCCGCTGACAGACGGACGGACAGACAGCGGAGGCTTAGTAATAGGGTTCCGTTGGCACCCTTTGGGTACGGAACCCTAAAAAGCAATTCGCGCTTGTTTCTTGGATAAAACAAAATAGTATTGTGTCCTGGTGGACGCTATACCTATGCATCTGAGCGCGGTGTGCGTGAGCGCAGGCGCGCGCGCCAGCAGCAGGTGCGCGCGTCGCTGCGCCAGCGCGGCCAGCCAGCCGCACGCCGCGCCCGCCGCGCCCGCCTCCCACAGCCGCACGCACGAACACGCTGACATGTTGGAACACGAGCGGCAATTTATTTATTTATTATTTACTGTACTCTATTTGCAGCACACAAAAAAGAATATACAAAAGAAACAAAGACACAAAAGGCGGCCTTATCGCTTACTAGCGATCTCTACCAGGCAACCTTAGGAATAGAAAAACATAAGGGCAACGAGTTGCGCGGGTTTTATTATGATAGCAATTTACTCGTAAACAGCTTCATGTACCTTGATCATATTTATGGTTGAGAAGATGTGACTGACTGACTGTCTGATTTATCAACGCACAGCTCAAACCACTGGACGCATCGGGCTATTTGGCACACATATAGCTATTATGACGTAGGCCTCCGCTAAGAAAGGATTTTTGAAATTTCAACCCCTAACGGGGAGCTAGTGAAGACACAATTACTAAGTAACTAAGCTTAGGTTATCAAGATCTTCTGGTGTGTAAGTAAAAAATCTTAAAAATACACACAAGTAGCGAACCGCCAAATAGTCTAGCATGCACCAATTAAACCGAACGTTCAAAAAAAAAAATTAATATTTCACGTAGCCAGCCTGTGGCTCTTATGACAAGTCATGACTCTACCACCGGTTCGGAAAGCGGATTCTAATATAGTCTGTTCACAATAACAATGTGCCTGGATTTGGAGGGCGCTGTTGTGCTTATTTACCTCTTTTGTTAGGCGGGCAATACAATAGCCAGCTCGATTCCGTAACTTCGGTATCAAATCACTGCATCAATGTCAAAGTCATAGATTTAGGATCTTCGTTACTAAATACCGCCCTTCCTACAAACAATAAATGCGACATGCATCGTAATATCATAGTTTGTGTGAAAACAACAAACATTAGTTGCTATGAGACTATATGTTGTATGATATGTTCAATGAGTACTAGGCCCATATAAAATGGTGCCACATGCGTGTCATTTTTAGAGAATCGTCACACTGCTGAGTTTAACACTTGTCAAGTGGCTTGTGTAGGTTGCCATGTAAAAATCGTAGCGTTATTTCACTGTGTGGCCACGCACTTTCTTATTGTGAACAAACTATAATAGTATATAACCATGCTTTTAGGCTATAGTGTTATCAGCCAGGGCAGGCTTTACATGCAAGAAAGTTAAAAAAAAAAAGGAAAATTAACTCACCCAAATCCACTAAATCTGGTAGCATGTCTTCAATCCAGTCAATGGCGATGGGTTGTTTCTTGGTGAGCGCGATGAGCAACGCGAACAGGGCTTCAGCCAGGTCCGGCAGCGGGCAGGCGGGCGCGGGGTGCGGCGCGGGCGAGGGGGCGAGGGCGGGCGAGACGGGCGACACGGCGCGCGCACTCGCCATGATGCCTGCTCGCACTACGCGCGATGCGCCTTCCCATTCCCCCCCGACGAACACTGTCACCTGATGCACGAAACCATGGACTTAATATATTTACTACCGTAAGTAGGTCCCCTGACAGCAGCAAAACGCGAAACCGATTTTGATTTTTATCAAAAAATTCTACTGACTTCAACCTCCTAGTGTTGAGACTTTTAGGCTGAGATCTAAAGATAGTACTCTGGCTCTGCTCAAGACAGCTCTGCTCAATACTCAAGATAGAGTTAAAATGAGACACAAATCTGTCTCGTTTTAACTTAAGCTGAGCTCTATAGATCGTACTCTGACTGTGCTCAAGACTCAAAATAGAGTTAAAATGAGACACAAGTTTTAACTCAGTCTTGAGTCTGAGCTGAGGGAGAGTACCATCTATAGATCTAGAATGGAATTAACTTTTGAGAATACGTCATGATTTGACATCTCTATACTAAACTAGTAGGGCGCGTGGGTGCGCGGCCCGCAAGCAGAACGCGGTTTTTCTACTTGTCAAGTAGACTGTCAGGCCCTGATCATTTTTTTATCAAAAAACCAGTCTTCCATCTTTTATACTCTCCGAGATAAACCATGACGAAATTTGTATGGCCGCCATCTTGAATCCGCCATTTTGGAGTATTTTTCAGCTCACTCCCAATTGGATGAGGTTTCGAGTGACTTTTGTTTGAGCACACACCCAACCTATCTTCAATGCCCTGGCCGTGCTCCTCACCCACCTTCCAAACCCTCAATCATCTTCACTCATCATTTGTCACAATGAAAATTCTTCTATAAAAACAAATTTCGAAATGAAACTGTACCAAAGTCTTGCATAGTTCCCAACTTCTAGTCTCTTCAATATTCGCCATATATTTTGTATGGGGAAGAATAAATTCCGCCATCTTGAATTTTTTTCTGTTCATCGAGTAGACCTTTAGGTCCTGATCATCTTTTGCTAAGAAACCACTCTTTCATCTTTTATCCTCTCCGAGATAGACACCGACGAAGTTTGTATGGCCGCCATATTTTTTCCGCCATTTTGGATTTTTTTTCAGCTCACTGCCAATTGGATGAGGTTTCAAATGACATTTGTTCGAGCACCCCTTCCTATCTTTAATAACCTGGCCGTGCTCCTCACCCGTCTCCGAAATCCTCAATCATCAGCTCTCTCCATATTTTTCCTCCGAATGAATTTTTTTCCTCTATACGAAACCATCGGTGAAAAAAAAATCAATGAGTCAGTGAGTCAGTGAATCAGCCCCAGCAGCTATATATAGTGTGTCCGGTCACGAACTAGCGATATTTTAAACACTTATATAACAACTATTTTTAAGTAAAAATACACTCTAACTAAGCGTGTACAAAAAAAATCATATCTCTCAAAGTTTTGGTCTTACTAAGATAAAAATGGGCTTATTCGAAGGGCAAAAATACTATTCTACCGTCTACATTACAAAACAATGTGTTCACATTTCCATAACCTTTGAAAAAAATATGAAACCCGAAAAAAATAATCGTAAAATCAAGCAAATCAACAAATTATTGTAAATAACTGCAAAAACACCCCCGACAACCCTATTATTTTTTTTATTAGATCGAGAGATTTTGAGCTAAGCCATAATACAACATTTAATTTATAACTGTATGTCTAATACTTTCAGAGTTATTGTTGTTTAAACATAGCGCATACGCCAGCACAAAAGGCCTTTGTCGGAACCCGAAACAGGAAATCATTAAAAACATAAAATTCATGCGTATGCGCTATGTTTAAACAACAATAACTGTGAAAGTATTAGACATACAGTTATAAATTAAATTTTGTATTATAGCTTAGCTCAAAATCTCTCGATCTAATAAAAAAATTAATAGGGTTGTCGGAGGTGTTTTTGCAGTTATTTACAATAATTTGTTGATTTGCATGATTTTGCGATTATTTTTTTCGGGTTTCATATTTTTTTCAAAGGTTATGGAAATGGGAACACTTTGTTTTGTAATGTAGACGGTAGGACAGTATTTTTGCCCTTCGAATAAGCCCATTTTTATCTTAGTAAGACCAAAACTTTGAGAGATATGATTTTTTTTGTACACGCTTAGAGAATATTTCAACAAAAAAACAAAATGGCTGCCACATAGAGGGGAAGTGGATTGGGCCCAAGTTTAGAGTGTATTTGTACTTAAAAATAGTCCTACTAATATTATAAATGCGAAAGTTTGTGAGGATGGATGTATGGATGTTTCGATGGATGGATGTTTGTTACTCTTTAACGCGACAACGAATGAACCGATTTTGCTGAAATTTGGCACAGTCATAGATTATACTCTGGAATAGCACATAGGCTACTTTTTATCCCGGAAAAGGAAACAGTTCCTGCGGGATAGCATCGCTATTTTTTACGCATTTGTCCTTCAAAATTCGCGCAATGGAGTTTTATATTAACGTGTTTTTTTTGTATAGGTAAAGTTAAGGGCCTGAAAAGTGACATAGGCTACTTTTTATCCCGGGAAAAAAAACAGTTCCTGCAGGATATAAGTATTCTACTTTTCACATATTTATCCTTCAATTATGCGCCAACGGAGTTACAGATTGACGTGGTTTATTGGATAGGCATAGTTGAGGATTTGAATAGTGACAAAGGCTACTTTTAAACCCGGGAAAACAAACAGTTCCCGCGGGATATTAGTATGCTACTTTTCACATATTTATCCTTCAATTTTGCGCCAACGGAGTTACAAATTGACGTGGTTTTTTGTATGGGCATATTTGAGGACCTGAAAAGAGAAAAGGCTACTTTTATCCCGGGAAAACAAACAATTCCCGCGGGATATTCGTATGCTACTTTTCACATATTAATCCTTCAATATGCGCCAACGGAGTTACAGATTGACGTGGTTTTTGAATAGGCATAGTTGAGGACCTGAAAAGTGAAAAGCCTACTTTTTATTCCGGGAAAACAAACAGTTCCCGCAGGTTATTCGTTTGTTACTTTTCACATATTTATCCTTCAATTATGCGCCAACGGAGTTACAGATTGACATGGTTTTTTTGATAGGCATAGTTGAGGACCTGAAAAGTGAGGTTTTTATCCCGGGAAAAGAAACAGTTCCCGCGGGATACCCACTCCCTACTTTTCACATATTTATCCTTAAATTATGCGGTAATATGCATGCATGCATACATGTATGTATGTATGTATGTATGTATGTATGTATGTGAGTATGCATGTATGTATGTATGTATGTATGTATGTATGTATGTACGCATGCATGTATGTACATATCTATGTGTGTATGCATTTATGTATGTATGTTTGTATTCTCCCCCTCCAATAACTACATTAACTATATTCGATCCTACTTATCCCACTAATACTATTAATGTTGTTAAGTTAGTGTTCAGTTTGTGAGGATGGATGTATATTGTATACGGATGTATGTTTGTGTAGATGTAGTATAGGGATGTATGGATGGATGGATGTATGTTCTCTGAGATAGGGGTTGAACTATTTTGACTGTTTTACTCCATAACTTCGTTGAATTTAAACTAATTTTTATTATTATTTTAACCGACTTCAAAAAAGGAGGAGGATCTCAATTTAACGGAATCTTTTTTATGTATGTTCACCGATTACTCGACGACACCTGAACCGATTTGGAAAATTCTTTTTTGTTTCAAAGGGTCCCAGGTGGTCCCATTTAAATTTTATCGAAAAATCAACAATAAATTATATACTTTGTAGTGGCGCGGTCGTTTAAATGTATGTTCCCGGGACAAAAAGTAGCCTGTGTTATTTTCCAGGTCCTCAACATTACCTGTGTAAAAAACCACGTCAACTATATTATGCACTTGCACCTTATATGTGAAATATTATAAATGCGAAAATGTGATGGTTTCTCCTTCAATCATGCCCGAACAGAGCTACGGATCGACGTAATTTTTTGCAAGGATACCTATAGTTGACCTGGAGAGTGACAGGCTACTTTTTATCCCGCAAAATCGAAGAGATCCCGAGGCATTTTAAAAACTCAATTCACGCAGACGAAGTCGCGGGCATCAGCTAGTTGTTATATAAGTGTTTAAAATATCGCTAGTTCGTGTCCGGACACACTGTATATTAATTAATTATATTGTAAAATAATCTTATGATTGGTAAGCTGAAATACAGAATAGAATAGAAATATTTTTTATTCAAATAAACTTTTACAAGTTCTTTAAAATAGTCAATGAATCTAGCACTGGTTCGGAATGCCTACCAAGAAGAACCAACAAGAAACTCGGCGGTTGCTCTCAAAATGTTTTACAATAGGTACTATGCTTTGCAATGTTTCCACTATGAGGGGAAGTTCCAAAAATGCATACCTACTTACAATTCAATACATGTTAAGATGGGCAGACAGAAAGTATACATTCCCGCCTATGTGACAAACTACATAGACAATCTTTCTTCCAAGCTATAGTTCCATGTTAACGACACATTAAAATTAACAGCTGTCATGAAGTTTCTGTGTGTAAAGAATTGAGATAAAAGATATACTACGCGTTCGTTTGAAGTTGAGCCCTGCACCATAGAGTAAAGTAATCGACGTAGTCGTAATTCCTAGTTCCATGCCATTCCATGCAGTATAGGATATGCAGTAGTTTGACACCTTTGATCTAGTGGTACTACGCGTTACAAGCCCCTAGCTCTCTCGCGCTTCCCCGCACCGCACTTCAAGTCAGACCCACTTAGTAAACTGCTCGCGAAGCACCGCTTATTAAAAATAAATTTCAAATTCAAATTATTTATTTGCACAGATTGAGTAGTACAATGGTGTTACATTATAATAAAAGTCCTTACAATCTGCCGGATAGGCATGCAAAAATAATATTTAATAATAATTCTTATTCTAAGTTTACGTATGTATTAAAAGTTCAATTTATTAAATTGAACTTTGGATATTAGGAGTTTTGGTAGGTTTGGTTAAAAAAAAACTAAGAATGTTGTATATCGTAAAGCATTAGAATAATAAACACTTTTTTTTATATATTTTTTTATAATTTATACCAATTCAAATTCAATATTCATAGTTAAGACAGGTAAGTAGTACTTAATAAATAAAACAATATACTATTATACTGCATCTTCTTATACTGTGTCTTTAGGTACTGTGGGTCTGACTTGAGGTGCGGTGCGGGGAAGCGCGAGGGGTGAAGATTTCTTTACTCTATGGTGCAGGGCTCAACTTGAAACGAACGCGTAGTAACTTACTAATTTGATAACATCCAGGCCGACAGGGCAAGGCGCTGTTTCGAAGCCTGCTATGATGAGTTTTTCTAAGTCATCTACGATTGATGTGCACTCGCCCATTAGCGCTGATACTGTGTTCTTCAGTATTTGAAACATAGGCTGGAAAAAGGACACATTTTTTAACTGAAGCAAATTTTTTCGGGCAAAACGGGTATTTTATGATCGTCTCCAGAATACAGGCATTCTCTGACCAAAATTTCGTTAAGATCAGTTTGGCGCTTGAGTCATGAAAAGGTGACAGTAAATAGACAATCTTTTGAATGAAACTTATTGCTACAGTGTGACGCTCATCACCTCTGATTGACCGAATTGATGGCGTTCTTCAATACCGAGAATGTAACTAGCCAATCAGAGGTGATTGCGATCAGCTCTTTGTATCAATAACTTCAACAAATAAGTCCTCGACAGTAAAATAAGGTATCTAAAGAAGAAAGTAAATATTTTTCTAGGTGTATTATGAGTATGACTAAAATGTATATAAATAACTAGATGATGCCTGCGACTTCGTCGGCGTGTATTGAAGTTATTTAATTCCCACTGGAGCTCTTTCATTTTCCGGGATAAAATGTAGCCTATGTGCTAATACTGGTTATGAGCTATCTCCATTTTAAATTTCAGCTAAATCGGTTATTTGTTGTGGCGTGAAAGAGTAACAAACATCCATCTATCCATATACATCCATCCTCACAATCTTTATAATATTAGTAGGAAGTAGGATAGGATAGGCGAACACGTACCTGTACAAGTTCTGGCTTGGAGGGCATGAGGCTGAGCGCGGGTAGCAGCGCGCGGAACAGGTCGCCGGCGAGCGCGGGCCGCAGGCTCAGCGCGCCCATCAGCGACACGCACTCCGCCGCGCCGCATTTCCGCTAGGGCGAACACGTACCTGTACAAGTTCTGGCTTGGAGGGCATGAGGCTGAGCGCGGGTAGCAGCGCGCGGAACAGGTCGCCGGCGAGCGCGGGCCGCAGGCTCAGCGCGCCCATCAGCGACACGCACTCCGCCGCGCCGCATTTCCGCTAGGGCGAACACGTACCTGTACAAGTTCTGGCTTGGAGGGCATGAGGCTGAGCGCGGGTAGCAGCGCGCGGAACAGGTCGCCGGCGAGCGCGGGCCGCAGGCTCAGCGCGCCCATCAGCGACACGCACTCCGCCGCGCCGCATTTCCGCTAGGGCGAACACGTACCTGTACAAGTTCTGGCTTGGAGGGCATGAGGCTGAGCGCGGGTAGCAGCGCGCGGAACAGGTCGCCGGCGAGCGCGGGCCGCAGGCTCAGCGCGCCCATCAGCGACACGCACTCCGCCGCGCCGCATTTCCGCTAGGGCGAACACGTACCTGTACAAGTTCTGGCTTGGAGGGCATGAGGCTGAGCGCGGGTAGCAGCGCGCGGAACAGGTCGCCGGCGAGCGCGGGCCGCAGGCTCAGCGCGCCCATCAGCGACACGCACTCCGCCGCGCCGCATTTCCGCTAGGGCGAACACGTACCTGTACAAGTTCTGGCTTGGAGGGCATGAGGCTGAGCGCGGGTAGCAGCGCGCGGAACAGGTCGCCGGCGAGCGCGGGCCGCAGGCTCAGCGCGCCCATCAGCGACACGCACTCCGCCGCGCCGCATTTCCGCTAGGGCGAACACGTACCTGTACAAGTTCTGGCTTGGAGGGCATGAGGCTGAGCGCGGGTAGCAGCGCGCGGAACAGGTCGCCGGCGAGCGCGGGCCGCAGGCTCAGCGCGCCCATCAGCGACACGCACTCCGCCGCGCCGCATTTCCGCTAGGGCGAACACGTACCTGTACAAGTTCTGGCTTGGAGGGCATGAGGCTGAGCGCGGGTAGCAGCGCGCGGAACAGGTCGCCGGCGAGCGCGGGCCGCAGGCTCAGCGCGCCCATCAGCGACACGCACTCCGCCGCGCCGCATTTCCGCTAGGGCGAACACGTACCTGTACAAGTTCTGGCTTGGAGGGCATGAGGCTGAACGCGGGTAGCAGCGCGCGGAACAGGTCGCCGGCGAGCGCGGGCCGCAGGCTCAGCGCGCCCATCAGCGACACGCACTCCGCCGCGTCGCATTTCCGCTAGGGCGAACATGTACCTGTACAAGTTCTGGCTTGGAGGGCATGAGGCTGAGCGCGGGTAGCAGCGCGCGGAACAGGTCGCCGGCGAGCGCGGGCCGCAGGCTCAGCGCGCCCATCAGCGACACGCACTCCGCCGCGCCGCATTTCCGCTAGGGCGAACACGTACCTGTACAAGTTCTGGCTTGGAGGGCATGAGGCTGAGCGCGGGTAGCAGCGCGCGGAACAGGTCGCCGGCGAGCGCGGGCCGCAGGCTCAGCGCGCCCATCAGCGACACGCACTCCGCCGCGCCGCATTTCCGCTAGGGCGAACACGTACCTGTACAAGTTCTGGCTTGGAGGGCATGAGGCTGAGCGCGGGTAGCAGCGCGCGGAACAGGTCGCCGGCGAGCGCGGGCCGCAGGCTCAGCGCGCCCATCAGCGACACGCACTCCGCCGCGCCGCATTTCCGCTAGGGCGAACACGTACCTGTACAAGTTCTGGCATGGAGGGCATGAGGCTGAGCGCGGGTAGCAGCGCGCGGAACAGGTCGCCGGCGAGCGCGGGCCGCAGGCTCAGCGCGCCCATCAGCGACACGCACTCCGCCGCGCCGCATTTCCGCTAGGGCGAACACGTACCTGTACAAGTTCTGGCTTGGAGGGCATGAGGCTGAGCGCGGGTAGCAGCGCGCGGAACAGGTCGCCGGCGAGCGCGGGCCGCAGGCTCAGCGCGCCCATCAGCGACACGCACTCCGCCGCGCCGCATTTCCGCTAGGGCGAACACGTACCTGTACAAGTTCTGGCTTGGAGGGCATGAGGCTGAGCGCGGGTAGCAGCGCGCGGAACAGGTCGCCGGCGAGCGCGGGCCGCAGGCTCAGCGCGCCCATCAGCGACACGCACTCCGCCGCGCCGCATTTCCGCTAGGGCGAACACGTACCTGTACAAGTTCTGGCTTGGAGGGCATGAGGCTGAGCGCGGGTAGCAGCGCGCGGAACAGGTCGCCGGCGAGCGCGGGCCGCAGGCTCAGCGCGCCCATCAGCGACACGCACTCCGCCGCGCCGCATTTCCGCTAGGGCGAACACGTACCTGTACAAGTTCTGGCTTGGAGGGCATGAGGCTGAGCGCGGGTAGCAGCGCGCGGAACAGGTCGCCGGCGAGCGCGGGCCGCAGGCTCAGCGCGCCCATCAGCGACACGCACTCCGCCGCGCCGCATTTCCGCTAGGGCGAACACGTACCTGTTGCGCATGGCAGCGAGCTAGGAGATCGGGGGGGGGTGAAGGAAGAAAGGATGAGGGACGCATTTCATGCAGAACGTAGGAGGTACCGGCGACTGATGGTGGAGACGCAGAACAGCTATTACCTACGAGAGGCTGAGTCGGGGAACGTTGACCCTTATGGTCAAGCGTATCGGGTTGCTTGCGGCAGGGTCCGTCCCCCTGCCAACGTTATCAATGGCATCAAATATGCTAACGGCCACTCGGAGAGTGTCGGTGAGGCTGTGGATAACCTGCTGCATGCACTGTGCCCGGATGACGATCCGTCTAAGGACACGGTGTATCACAGGGAGGTCCGGTTAGCAGCCTCCATTATCCCGACAGGCTGCGACGCGACTCCACTAAGTCGGGACGGTCTGCAGGTCATAGTTAGGTCTCTGCCTAACACGGCCCCAGGGATCGACGGCATCACCGCGAGAATGGTCAAGCGTGTGTGGGCTGCTGCCTCCGCAGAGCTCGTTTGGGTGTACGGTAAGTGCGTCGTTGAGGGAGTTTTCCCTGACGTTTGGAAAGACGGCAGACTTATTGTGCTCCCCAAAGGTAACGATAAGCCTTTGTCTGATCCGAAAGCGTACCGCCCGATCACGCTCCTCCCTGTCTTTGGCAAAATTTTAGAGCGTGTCCTTTTAAGATGTGCGCCCCAGATCGCGAGGGGGATCTCCCCCTGTCAGCACGGATTCACTCCGGGCAGATCGACCGTCACGGCATTGAGCGAGATACTTGGCACAGCCAAAACTACTGAAGCGAAGTACGTGCAGGCAATCTTTCTGGATATTGCTGGCGCCTTCGACAACGCCTGGTGGCCGATGATCATGCTGAAAGCCAAGCGGGGCGGATGCCCCCCTAACATTTACCGCATGCTGGCGGACTATTTTAGCAGAAGGCGCGTAGGCATGTTCGTTGGGGATCAGGTGCAGTGGAAGGTGTCGACTATGGGTTGCCCGCAGGGCTCTGTGCTGGGTCCCACACTGTGGAACGTCCTACTCGACGACTTGTTTCGGTTGCCGCTCCCCGGGGGGGTTAAAATTGTGGCATACGCAGATGATGTCACCGTGCTGATAGAGGCTGACTCGAGACGAGCGATTGAGCTGGCTGCGGCCGACTCCATCGGTCTCTTTGAGGAATGGGCCCTGAGGAACCGCCTCTCCTTCGCCCCGGCGAAATCGCAGATGGTGATGCTCAGGGGCAGGCTCCAACGGGCTCCAGTCATCAAACTCGCTGGCGCATCTATCAGATCTGTGCAGTCAGCTGTCGTACTGGGCGTAACTATCGACTCAAGTTTGTCCTTCGCCGAGCATGCGAGATCGATTGGGGAACGCGCCGCTAAATGCTTTGGGAAGATGTCGCGTGTGTCGACCTCATCCTGGGGCATTCGATACCCAGCGTTGCGCATCCTATACTACGGCACCTATGTAGCGACGGTCACGTATGCAGCGGCGTGTTGGGCCGAGAGGGCGACGCTCTATGTCGTGCGGACGTCACTGGTCCGTTCCCAGAGGCCCGCTTTGATCCTCTTGACCAGGGCGTACCGATCGAACAGTGCCGCCGCCCTTGCTGTCCTAGCAGGGGTGTTGCCGGCGGACCTGGAAGTTATCCGTGCTGCCAGGGTGGATGCGGCGCGTAGAACCGCGGCCAAGACTGAGTTGAGCAGGCGTAAACGCGAGATCGGGTCAGCCATTGTTGCGGAATGGCAGGAGCGATGGGAGAACGAGACGAAAGGGCGTGAGCTTCGTCGGTTCTTTCCGGACGTGGCCGGTCGGCTTGGGGCAACCTGGGTCGCACCGGACTATGAGACCTCGCAGGTTCTGACTGGTCACGGGTGCTTTAACAAGCGCCTGCATGAAATGTGTCTCGTGGAGAGCAGCGCGTGTCCGTGTGGGCAGGCGGAGGAAGACCTCCACCATGTCCTTTGGGAGTGTGAGCTCTATGGGGATCTCCGGCTCAACCTGCTGGATGGGGTCGCTCGCCGGGAGGAGGGTCCAGTCTTTTACCAGGATCTCGTCTCTTCGGAGGAAAGCTTCGGCAAGCTGCGGGAGTTCGCGCACCGATGGCACAAGAGGCGGAACAGCTTGGCAGCGTGACTGCGGACCGCAAAGTGGTGTTCGGACTCGGACCGCTAGGCACGCGGGAGTCCTTGTATGTTTTCGTATTCGTCTGCCCCAGAAAGGGGAGAAAGACACATAGGGACAAGGAACAGAGAAAAAAGAACTTGTAGGGAGTCAAGAAGGCGCACCGGGAACACGCCAAGAGCAAGTACCGGGCGCCCTCCCAGTGTTTCGGCCCATATAACCGCGAGGTTGGAGGGGCCATGGGAGGTGGCGGGTTGTACAAGTTCTGGCTTGGAGGGCATGAGGCTGAGCGCGGGTAGCAGCGCGCGGAACAGGTCGCCGGCGAGCGCGGGCCGCAGGCTCAGCGCGCCCATCAGCGACACGCACTCCGCCGCGCCGCATTTCCGCTAGGGCGAACACGTACCTGTACAAGTTCTGGCTTGGAGGGCATGAGGCTGAGCGCGGGTAGCAGCGCGCGGAACAGGTCGCCGGCGAGCGCGGGCCGCAGGCTCAGCGCGCCCATCAGCGACCGCACTCCGCCGCGCCGCATTTCCGCTAGGGCGAACACGTACCTGTACAAGTTCTGGCTTGGAGGGCATGAGGCTGAGCGCGGGTAGCAGCGCGCGGAACAGGTCGCCGGCGAGCGCGGGCCGCAGGCTCAGCGCGCCCATCAGCGACACGCACTCCGCCGCGCCGCATTCCGCTAGGGCGAACACGTACCTGTACAAGTTCTGGCTTGGAGGGCATGAGGCTGAGCGCGGGTAGCAGCGCGCGGAACAGGTCGCCGGCGAGCGCGGGCCGCAGGCTCAGCGCGCCCATCAGCGACACGCACTCCGCCGCGCCGCATTTCTGCTAGGGCGAACACGTACCTGTACAAGTTCTGGCTTGGAGGGCATGAGGCTGAGCGCGGGTAGCAGCGCGCGGAACAGGTCGCCGGCGAGCGCGGGCCGCAGGCTCAGCGCGCCCATCAGCGACACGCACTCCGCCGCGCCGCATTTCCGCTAGGGCGAACACGTACCTGTACAAGTTCTGGCTTGGAGGGCATGAGGCTGAGCGCGGGTAGCAGCGCGCGGAACAGGTCGCCGGCGAGCGCGGGCCGCAGGCTCAGCGCGCCCATCAGCGACACGCACTCCGCCGCGCCGCATTTCCGCTAGGGCGAACACGTACCTGTACAAGTTCTGGCTTGGAGGGCATGAGGCTGAGCGCGGGTAGCAGCGCGCGGAACAGGTCGCCGGCGAGCGCGGGCCGCAGGCTCAGCGCGCCCATCAGCGACACGCACTCCGCCGCGCCGCATTTCCGCTAGGGCGAACACGTACCTGTACAAGTTCTGGCTTGGAGGGCATGAGGCTGAGCGCGGGTAGCAGCGCGCGGAACAGGTCGCCGGCGAGCGCGGGCCGCAGGCTCAGCGCGCCCATCAGCGACACGCACTCCGCCGCGCCGCATTTCCGCTAGGGCGAACACGTACCTGTACAAGTTCTGGCTTGGAGGGCATGAGGCTGAGCGCGGGTAGCAGCGCGCGGAACAGGTCGCCGGCGAGCGCGGGCCGCAGGCTCAGCGCGCCCATCAGCGACACGCACTCCGCCGCGCCGCATTTCCGCTAGGGCGAACACGTACCTGTACAAGTTCTGGCTTGGAGGGCATGAGGCTGAGCGCGGGTAGCAGCGCGCGGAACAGGTCGCCGGCGAGCGCGGGCCGCAGGCTCAGCGCGCCCATCAGCGACACGCACTCCGCCGCGCCGCATTTTCCGCCAGATCGCACCTGGCACGCACAAAAATGAGGATTTTAAACTATTATTCGTAGTGTGGTGAGGCACGAGATACAGAATGTACCGCTCAATACCAGATGAGATTATTAGTTAAGTATAGATTGCTATTGCTGTTTTTTTTTAAAGAATATTCTAGAGCTGAAATTATCCTCCCTCCTCTAAATAAACTGTCATTTGGATGTTACACCATCCACCTGAGTTCAATACAACTACGCGAAGAATACTTAAAACACTGCAAATAAGCAAATTTTCGTGTAGGTTATCTCTTTAATAAAAAATAATTAAAACACTATAAAATTAGAATTAAATCAATATGACGAACCAAAACAATAAAAAACGATATTTCATCCAACGAATTCCATGGAAAAAGAAAAATTAAAAACTTTGCAATAATTGTTCCGGTGTCGGAGCGAAACGTGCGTCGTGAATTAAACGCTTTATTTTTTTTGACGGATTATAGCAAATAATATTAATTTTTCTCTATACAAAGAGTTAGCGATCTATTATTTATCTCTGACACCAGTAAGTCGCAACATGTAAACGTGCGGCAATGTCACCTGTGCGGTGAGGTCCAGCTGCAGGCGCTGGGCCAGGCCGGTCAGCAAGGGCGCCGCATCGGCCGGCTCGCTGGCCGCCAGCGCCGCGCCCGCCGCACTCAGCAGCTGCCGCCGCGTCCACGCATCCGCGGTGCTGTTTACGTTCTACAAAATAAAGGATTCAAAGACCCTTAACAAAAATTTTGATTAAAAAAAAATATTACTCAGAAAAAATCGGTCTTAGACAAAACCAATCTGGTAGGTTCTGATTAGGTGCTGATTGCATCGTCACATCTACGGCATTAACTTACGAATCATGCTACGCTTTCAAAACGCTCCCCTGTAAAATTTATCTTTTGAAGATTCGTAAGTTTGCCGTAGAATATGTGACGACGTAATAAACCATCATTGAATACTCTTAAATTCTCGGGAATATTATGCTCCACTTGTTCGAGATTTCTCGGTGAACTTATGTCTGATTGTCTTATTATAATCGATCTGCACTGAACTCAGCCATGCTGCATATGTAATGTCACCTGCGCGACGTGCACGATGTCAGCGACCAGCGCGGCGGCGGGCGCGGTGCAGTCCACGCACAGTTTCCGCAGCGCGAGCGCGGCGGGCGCCGGGCAGCGCTGCAGCGCCGCGCCCGCCGCGCGCATGCACTCGCGCCCCAGCGCCGCCGTCTGCGGGCTCTGCACTGAACTCAGCCATGCTGCATATGTAATGTCACCTGCGCGACTTGCACGATGTCAGCGACCAGCGCGGCGGCGGGCGCGGTGCAGTCCACGCACAGTTTCCGCAGCGCGAGCGCGGCGGGCGCCGGGCAGCGCTGCAGCGCCGCGCCCGCCGCGCGCATGCACTCGCGCCCCAGCGCCGCCGTCTGCGGGCTCTGCACTGAACTCAGCCATGCTGCATATGTAATGTCACCTGCGCGACTTGCACGATGTCAGCGACCAGCGCGGCGGCGGGCGCGGTGCAGTCCACGCACAGTTTCCGCAGCGCGAGCGCGGCGGGCGCCGGGCAGCGCTGCAGCGCCGCGCCCGCCGCGCGCATGCACTCGCGCCCCAGCGCCGCCGTCTGCGGGTTCTGCACTGAACTCAGCCATGCTGCATATGTAATGTCACCTGCGCGACTTGCACGATGTCAGCGACCAGCGCGGCGGCGGGTGCGGTGCAGTCCACGCACAGTTTCCGCAGCGCGAGCGCGGCGGGCGCCGGGCAGCGCTGCAGCGCCGCGCCCGCCGCGCGCATGCACTCGCGCCCCAGCGCCGCCGTCTGCGGGCTCTGCACTGAACTCAGCCATGCTGCATATGTAATGTCACCTGCGCGACTTGCACGATGTCAGCGACCAGCGCGGCGGCGAGCGCGGTGCAGTCCACGCACAGTTTCCGCAGCGCGAGCGCGGCGGGCGCCGGGCAGCGCTGCAGCGCCGCGCCCGCCGCGCGCATGCACTCGCGCCCCAGCGCCGCCGTCTGCGGGCTCTGCACTGAACTCAGCCATGCTGCATATGTAATGTCACCTGCGCGACGTGCACGATGTCAGCGACCAGCGCGGCGGCGGGCGCGGTGCAGTCCACGCACAGTTTCCGCAGCGCGAGCGCGGCGGGCGCCGGGCAGCGCTGCAGCGCCGCGCCCGCCGCGCGCATGCACTCGCGCCCCAGCGCCGCCGTCTGCGGGCTCTGCACTGAACTCAGCCATGCTGCATATGTAATGTCACCTGCGCGACTTGCACGATGTCAGCGACCAGCGCGGCGGCGGGCGCGGTGCAGTCCACGCACAGTTTCCGCAGCGCGAGCGCGGCGGGCGCCGGGCAGCGCTGCAGCGCCGCGCCCGCCGCGCGCATGCACTCGCGCCCCAGCGCCGCCGTCTGCGGGCTCTGCACTGAACTCAGCCATGCTGCATATGTAATGTCACCTGCGCGACGTGCACGATGTCAGCGACCAGCGCGGCGGCGGGCGCGGTGCAGTCCACGCACAGTTTCCGCAGCGCGAGCGCGGCGGGCGCCGGGCAGCGCTGCAGCGCCGCGCCCGCCGCGCGCATGCACTCGCGCCCCAGCGCCGCCGTCTGCGGGCTCTGCACTGAACTCAGCCATGCTGCATATGTAATGTCACCTGCGCGACGTGCACGATGTCAGCGACCAGCGCGGCGGCGGGCGCGGTGCAGTCCACGCACAGTTTCCGCAGCGCGAGCGCGGCGGGCGCCGGGCAGCGCTGCAGCGCCGCGCCCGCCGCGCGCATGCACTCGCGCCCCAGCGCCGCCGTCTGCGGGCTCTGCACTGAACTCAGCCATGCTGCATATGTAATGTCACCTGCGCGACTTGCACGATGTCAGCGACCAGCGCGGCGGCGGGCGCGGTGCAGTCCACGCACAGTTTCCGCAGCGCGAGCGCGGCGGGCGCCGGGCAGCGCTGCAGCGCCGCGCCCGCCGCGCGCATGCACTCGCGCCCCAGCGCCGCCGTCTGCGGGCTCTGCACTGAACTCAGCCATGCTGCATATGTAATGTCACCTGCGCGACGTGCACGATGTCAGCGACCAGCGCGGCGGCGGGCGCGGTGCAGTCCACGCACAGTTTCCGCAGCGCGAGCGCGGCGGGCGCCGGGCAGCGCTGCAGCGCCGCGCCCGCCGCGCGCATGCACTCGCGCCCCAGCGCCGCCGTCTGCGGGCTCTGCACTGAACTCAGCCATGCTGCATATGTAATGTCACCTGCGCGACTTGCACGATGTCAGCGACCAGCGCGGCGGCGGGCGCGGTGCAGTCCACGCACAGTTTCCGCAGCGCGAGCGCGGCGGGCGCCGGGCAGCGCTGCAGCGCCGCGCCCGCCGCGCGCATGCACTCGCGCCCCAGCGCCGCCGTCTGCGGGCTCTGCACTGAACTCAGCCATGCTGCATATGTAAACTAGCGGCACGCTATGATGGCCGGTTTGACGTTTGTCCGCTCATGAAGTTCCGTATTAATTGATAACGACTTTGAAGGAAATAATTGTATTACTTTATTGACGATAGTGATGTGCAGAGATTCATAAATTTTATCGAATGTAGTTTTAGGTTTAGGACTCAAAATTTATTTATTAAATTGATTTCTAAAATGTATACAAGTGTAGAAAAATCAGTTTGCACCATTTAAGGGGTGAATGTACTTGTGAATATGAACAATTTTCACTATGTGGACAAACCTCTGAAATCGCAAAAAAATATCAGCTGTTTCATACAAAAGGTAAAATTTTTATTTTTATATGATATATACCACAACTCGGCATTTGGTTTTCTAAATTGAAAATTTTTAAAAATGGAATCTAATACGATCGTCACATAGGATCGCTGGCTAGCACAACTACTACCTCCGGCAAACTCGCGTCAATGCTCAATGCAAAACAAAGCAGTTTCGAATTGACGTTGCTTCGAAAAGTATAAACTGTCAGTGCAATGCGATTGTGATATAGTTTTGACCTGGCTTTGGATTTCAAATATTGATACTGCATTACTGTTGACCCTTGCTCGTTAATTTGGACTCTGTTCAAGCCCTTTGTTGTGGATTTCGTCGATATGACCGAACGTACGCAGAGAACTGTTCTAAATAGTCAGACACGTGAGTTCGTAATACGCCTTCGTAACTATTTCGATCGTGAAGCTCAAAATGGAGGGCCAATTTTACCTATAACGTCAGTGGTTGAACGCGTAGCTGATGCGCTTAATATTGGACAACGAACTGTTAGACGGATAACTAAAAAAAAATATGGCGAGACTGGCACAGAAGAAAATAAACTTCACACACCAAAAAAGAGAAAACGAGCAAAACCAGTCGTAGGCATCGATAGCTTTGATGCCGATGCTATCCGAAGACATGTTTACGGCTACTATTTACAGAAGGAGTATCCAACAAGAAAAAAGTTGGTGCATTCACTGAAGGAAGCTGGATTATTCTTCGGTGGGGAAAGTTCTTTAACGAAGATTTTGAATACCATTGGATTTCGATACAAAAAATGTAACAAACGCAAAATATTGATGGAAAGATTTGATATAGCGATGGCAAGGTATACTTTTTTACGGCAAGTGAAAGAAATCAAAAATTGGCAAAATGTTGTGTTCTTGGATGAAACATGGCTTAATGCTAACCATACTGTAGGCCGTTCTTGGAACGATGACACAGCAGCATCTACTTCCAAAGTTCCTGTAGGAAAAGGATCGCGACTTATAATTTGTCACGCCGGAACCATCAACGGGTTTGTCGAAGGTTCTCTCATGGCTTTTGCGTCAAAAACCACTGGAGACTATCATGAAGACATGAATGGAGAAAAGTTTACTGAATGGTTTACCTCAATGTTGTGTAGCCTCCCTGAACCATCTATTATAATTATGGACAACGCCCCATACCACTCGATGCAAATTGACAAGCCACCTGCCCAATCCCAAAAGAAAGCTGATATCGTCGCATGGCTTCGTAAAAATGGCGTAGATGCAAACATGAATATGTTAAAAGCGGAATTAGTACGTCTTTTAAAAGAAAACAAACCAACCAAGATCCGATACGTCATTGACGAAATAGCATTAGAACATGGGCACAGAGTTATACGGTTACCGCCTTACCATTGTGAGTATAATGCGATTGAGTTGGTGTGGGCTCAAATTAAGGGATATGCTGCAAGACACAATACAGAACCCCCATTTACCACAAAAAAAATGCTAAAATTATTAGAAGAAGCTTGTGAACATGTGACTAAAGGAGACTGGGAAAAGGTTGTGAATAGAACTGTTAAATTAATAAGGGAAGATTATGAAAGAGATGTGAAAATAGATAATATTATAGAAAACGAACATATAATTATTAATGTAGGTGATGATAGCAGTGACGACAGTGAAAATAGTAGTATGGACGAATCTGATTAATTATGGCCTTTTGTGGCACCTTTTTTGGTATCTTTTGTATTCATATGTTTCTTGTGTGCATATAAAGTATGTATATTCATTTTCATTCAAATATTCAGTTCGTTCAAATAAATTAAATAAACATATACATTTTTGTTTTATTAAACCTATTTAATCAGGTACAAAAACAAAACTTAATTGTTTTTTGTTCGAGAATAAATTGACATTCCACATCACTATTGTAATGTGTCAAACCGGCCATCATAGCGTGCCGCTAGTGTAATGTCACCTGCGCGACTTGCACGATGTCAGCGACCAGCGCGGCGGCGGGCGCGGTGCAGTCCACGCACAGTTTCCGCAGCGCGAGCGCGGCGGGCGCCGGGCAGCGCTGCAGCGCCGCGCCCGCCGCGCGCATGCACTCGCGCCCCAGCGCCGCCGTCTGCGGGCTCTGCACTGAACTCAGCCATGCTGCATATGTAATGTCACCTGCGCGACTTGCACGATGTCAGCGACCAGCGCGGCGGCGGGCGCGGTGCAGTCCACGCACAGTTTCCGCAGCGCGAGCGCGGCGGGCGCCGGGCAGCGCTGCAGCGCCGCGCCCGCCGCGCGCATGCACTCGCGCCCCAGCGCCGCCGTCTGCGGGCTCTGCACTGAACTCAGCCATGCTGCATATGTAATGTCACCTGCGCGACTTGCACGATGTCAGCGACCAGCGCGGCGGCGGGCGCGGTGCAGTCCACGCACAGTTTCCGCAGCGCGAGCGCGGCGGGCGCCGGGCAGCGCTGCAGCGCCGCGCCCGCCGCGCGCATGCACTCGCGCCCCAGCGCCGCCGTCTGCGGGCTCTGCACTGAACTCAGCCATGCTGCATATGTAATGTCACCTGCGCGACTTGCACGATGTCAGCGACCAGCGCGGCGGCGGGCGCGGTGCAGTCCACGCACAGTTTCCGCAGCGCGAGCGCGGCGGGCGCCGGGCAGCGCTGCAGCGCCGCGCCCGCCGCGCGCATGCACTCGCGCCCCAGCGCCGCCGTCTGCGGGCTCTGCACTGAACTCAGCCATGCTGCATATGTAATGTCACCTGCGCGACGTGCACGATGTCAGCGACCAGCGCGGCGGCGGGCGCGGTGCAGTCCACGCACAGTTTCCGCAGCGCGAGCGCGGCGGGCGCCGGGCAGCGCTGCAGCGCCGCGCCCGCCGCGCGCATGCACTCGCGCCCCAGCGCCGCCGTCTGCGGGCTCTGCACTGAACTCAGCCATGCTGCATATGTAATGTCACCTGCGCGACGTGCACGATGTCAGCGACCAGCGCGGCGGCGGGCGCGGTGCAGTCCACGCACAGTTTCCGCAGCGCGAGCGCGGCGGGCGCCGGGCAGCGCTGCAGCGCCGCGCCAGCCGCGCGCATGCACTCGCGCCCCAGCGCCGCCGTCTGCGGGCTCTGCACTGAACTCAGCCATGCTGCATATGTAATGTCACCTGCGCGACGTGCACGATGTCAGCGACCAGCGCGGCGGCGGGCGCGGTGCAGTCCACGCACAGTTTCCGCAGCGCGAGCGCGGCGGGCGCCGGGCAGCGCTGCAGCGCCGCGCCCGCCGCGCGCATGCACTCGCGCCCCAGCGCCGCCGTCTGCGGGCTCTGCACTGAACTCAGCCATGCTGCATATGTAATGTCACCTGCGCGACGTGCACGATGTCAGCGACCAGCGCGGCGGCGGGCGCGGTGCAGTCCACGCACAGTTTCCGCAGCGCGAGCGCGGCGGGCGCCGGGCAGCGCTGCAGCGCCGCGCCCGCCGCGCGCATGCACTCGCGCCCCAGCGCCGCCGTCTGCGGGCTCTGCACTGAACTCAGCCATGCTGCATATGTAATGTCACCTGCGCGACTTGCACGATGTCAGCGACCAGCGCGGCGGCGGGCGCGGTGCAGTCCACGCACAGTTTCCGCAGCGCGAGCGCGGCGGGCGCCGGGCAGCGCTGCAGCGCCGCGCCCGCCGCGCGCATGCACTCGCGCCCCAGCGCCGCCGTCTGCGGGCTCTGCACTGAACTCAGCCATGCTGCATATGTAATGTCACCTGCGCGACTTGCACGATGTCAGCGACCAGCGCGGCGGCGGGCGCGGTGCAGTCCACGCACAGTATCCGCAGCGCGAGCGCGGCGGGCGCCGGGCAGCGCTGCAGCGCCGCGCCCGCCGCGCGCATGCACTCGCGCCCCAGCGCCGCCGTCTGCGGGCTCTGCACTGAACTCAGCCATGCTGCATATGTAATGTCACCTGCGCGACTTGCACGATGTCAGCGACCAGCGCGGCGGCGGGCGCGGTGCAGTCCACGCACAGTTTCCGCAGCGCGAGCGCGGCGGGCGCCGGGCAGCGCTGCAGCGCCGCGCCCGCCGCGCGCATGCACTCGCGCCCCAGCGCCGCCGTCTGCGGGCTCTGCACTGAACTCAGCCATGCTGCATATGTAATGTCACCTGCGCGACTTGCACGATGTCAGCGACCAGCGCGGCGGCGGGCGCGGTGCAGTCCACGCACAGTTTCCGCAGCGCGAGCGCGGCGGGCGCCGGGCAGCGCTGCAGCGCCGCGCCCGCCGCGCGCATGCACTCGCGCCCCAGCGCCGCCGTCTGCGGGCTCTGCACTGAACTCAGCCATGCTGCATATGTAATGTCACCTGCGCGACTTGCACGATGTCAGCGACCAGCGCGGCGGCGGGCGCGGTGCAGTCCACGCACAGTTTCCGCAGCGCGAGCGCGGCGGGCGCCGGGCAGCGCTGCTGCGCCGCGCCCGCCGCGCGCATGCACTCGCGCCCCAGCGCCGCCGTCTGCGGGCTCTGCACTGAACTCAGCCATGCTGCATATGTAATGTCACCTGCGCGACGTGCACGATGTCAGCGACCAGCGCGGCGGCGGGCGCGGTGCAGTCCACGCACAGTTTCCGCAGCGCGAGCGCGGCGGGCGCCGGGCAGCGCTGCAGCGCCGCGCCCGCCGCGCGCATGCACTCGCGCCCCAGCGCCGCCGTCTGCGGGCTCTGCACTGAACTCAGCCATGCTGCATATGTAATGTCACCTGCGCGACTTGCACGATGTCAGCGACCAGCGCGGCGGCGGGCGCGGTGCAGTCCACGCACAGTTTCCGCAGCGCGAGCGCGGCGGGCGCCGGGCAGCGCTGCAGCGCCGCGCCCGCCGCGCGCATGCACTCGCGCCCCAGCGCCGCCGTCTGCGGGCTCTGCACTGAACTCAGCCATGCTGCATATGTAATGTCACCTGCGCGACGTGCACGATGTCAGCGACCAGCGCGGCGGCGGGCGCGGTGCAGTCCACGCACAGTTTCCGCAGCGCGAGCGCGGCGGGCGCCGGGCAGCGCTGCAGCGCCGCGCCCGCCGCGCGCATGCACTCGCGCCCCAGCGCCGCCGTCTGCGGGCTCTGCACTGAACTCAGCCATGCTGCATATGTAATGTCACCTGCGCGACTTGCACGATGTCAGCGACCAGCGCGGCGGCGGGCGCGGTGCAGTCCACGCACAGTTTCCGCAGCGCGAGCGCGGCGGGCGCCGGGCAGCGCTGCAGCGCCGCGCCCGCCGCGCGCATGCACTCGCGCCCCAGCGCCGCCGTCTGCGGGCTCTGCACTGAACTCAGCCATGCTGCATATGTAATGTCACCTGCGCGACTTGCACGATGTCAGCGACCAGCGCGGCGGCGGGCGCGGTGCAGTCCACGCACAGTTTCCGCAGCGCGAGCGCGGCGGGCGCCGGGCAGCGCTGCAGCGCCGCGCCCGCCGCGCGCATGCACTCGCGCCCCAGCGCCGCCGTCTGCGGGCTCTGCACTGAACTCAGCCATGCTGCATATGTAATGTCACCTGCGCGACTTGCACGATGTCAGCGACCAGCGCGGCGGCGGGCGCGGTGCAGTCCACGCACAGTTTCCGCAGCGCGAGCGCGGCGGGCGCCGGGCAGCGCTGCAGCGCCGCGCCCGCCGCGCGCATGCACTCGCGCCCCAGCGCCGCCGTCTGCGGGCTCTGCACTGAACTCAGCCATGCTGCATATGCACCTGTGGACATAAAAGGCAAACTACTGTTTCGACCATGTCATGGGAACCACGCTCTCAGTGTATTGAACTTACACTACAACCACGGTTAAACTGCCTGTTACCATAGTACAAACAGAACCGTTGTCTGTTTGTACTATGCTGTTACCGCCGAAATTAGAGATTTTATGACTTTCAATCAGCAATAGTTAGCGACATACCAATTATTATTATCAATCTACTTTTCAAAGACCTTATATTTATAATGGTGCTCTTTTGAAACAAGAGATGGCACATTGACTCTAAATTTTTTTTGTCAGCCAACAGATGTCCGTTGACCACAGCTGGACAAAGGTGTCTTGCATAAATTTTCACACGCCTTGGTCTTGCATCGCCTGTATCCAGCGACTCCCTGCGGCTCCCCTGTTGTCGTCGTTCTACCTTGCCAACTTTGTTGGGGTCTGCCAACACTGCGCTTTTATTAAATTGTTTACCTACACTCCAAAGCTTAATACATTCTTATATTTATCTGCTAATCTAACGTATTTGCTTGCATCGTTGAAAGCTAGTTTTATTTTGGTCGTCCGTGTGAGGGTGGGCTATATGTGAAGCTCACCGAGGCAATCGAGCGCGGTGTGAAGAACTCTCGTGTCGTGACGCGCGGCGTCGGCAGCTAGTCCCAGCGCATGGTGCAGAAGCGCTGCCAGCGCTGGAGGGGCGCGGTTGGGCGGCGCCGCGTCCGCCAGCGCGAGGAACACGTGCAGCGCCGCCTCGCGCTGCAAAGCGCTTTCCGCTGCCGCGAACGCGCCCTCCACTAGCGACCAGCACGACTCGCCTAGGATGCTGAAGCAGTACATCTATGAACAATATACGGGATTTTATGTTTTGTCCTTGTCATAGTGCTGTGTCTAAACAACAACATGGTAAATCCAATATGGCGGATGTAACAACTAAATAATATAATAACAAGTTATTTTGACATTTCTATCTATAGATATCTCTAGGTATCATTATAGAATTATTATTTTTTGAATCCAGTATAAAATATTGAAAACTAGCTGATGCCCGCGACTTCGTCCGCATGGATTTAGTTTTTAAAAATCCCGCGGGAACTCTTTCATTATCCGTGATAAAAAGTAGCTCTAACAGTCAGAGGAACCACTACTACATCCATTACTATACCCATGCAAAAAATCGCATCAATCCGCTGTTCTGTTGCGACGTGATTGAAGAACAAACCAACAAACAAACACACTTTCGCATTTATAATATCAGTAATGCTTTATTATAATAAAAGTGTTATAACACTTTTTATAATTATAAGACAAAATTACGTTTAGTGTCATTTACGTTTTGTTATTCCACTGTCATTTGCGTTTTGTTATTCCATGTCAGATGCGTTTTTGTTATACCACGTTTTATAGTGACTTGACGGAAACGCGATCGAACGGGATAAAAAGTATCCTATGTCCGTCTCCTGGTTCTAAGCTACCTCTCCACCAATTTTCAGTCATATCGGTTCATCCGTTCTTGAGTTATAAATAGTGTAACTAACACCACTTTCTTTTATATATATAGATTATGTCTCCAGGACGCTATATCTGTGCCCAATTTCATCAAGATTGTTGTTAGTGGCTTGTGCCTAGGTCTTGAAAAGGCAGCAAATCTTTGAGTAATAAACCAGCAATGGAGAGGACTTGACCCCTAATTTATTTGCAAAAAAGTCTGTCAATTACGGTGGGGGGCGAGGTAGCACACATGAAAACTTGCTTACTACAGTTGCATTTTTCCATCACGTCGCTATGCACGCACACAATATAATTAGCAAACACTACCTTAAAGTATATGCACACTATCACATTCACACACAGGGACGCTCTATCATTACATGAAACAATCGCATCATTTGTGTAAGCATTTTAGGGATTTGACACTATCGATTATCGACTTTCGATAAGTTTTTCTAATAATTATTTACAACAGAGTTACTTTATTCGAGAGTAAATTTTTTTGTTCGAGATCTTTAACATGGTAGGTATATAGAAGCGCTAGGAAACGAGGTTCTTGCCGTTATTTTAGTCATAATATGCCTTTGCTATTAGATTGACTCTTTGTAGGCTTTTAGTACTTGCGTAAAGATACAGCTAGAAACTTTGGACTATATTGACGCTGGAAAGCGATCTAGCTTATTTCGAAAAATAACAAAATTACTTTTTTATATATTTGGAAGAAAAAGATACTGCGTCGGATTGTCGGATTTTCGTTTTCCTATGACATTATTTTTCTAAGATACTATACGTTGACCTTCTCTACATGTTTATATTATATTTTTTGTTATTCATATTTTTCAACGTACTCAAAAATGCTGTAAATACTAAGACACCATCTATTTTTCAATATTATACAGATACTTCAAAAAAGTTATCAATACTTTTTAGCAGTGCAGTGCACTTAGGTGTACCTACTGTAAGGACTTAGGATTATCTGATTATTAACAGATTTTGTAGATACCAAGGTATTTACTCCGTCACTATACTCTCAATCTCATGCTGAAAGCATGCTGTAGGTACCACAGTATATCACCTTAGAGCAGCTGTTTAGTTATGATTTAAGGTTATAAGCCACCAGGGAGTGCTGTACTTTGTCATAGATTTTTAATAATATTGTTTATTAAGTTGAGAGACATTTAATTTTTATTTGAATACGTAGTGGGTATTAATATTGAACACATTGATTTTTTAAGTAATCTTGTTTAAATAAACATACAGCATTTTTAATGAAACATCATTTGTTTTATTTATGTTTAAAGCGAAATTTACGATGTATCTATTTCTAAAAAGTATATTAAGTACAAACTGTTAGGACTACATCATGTTTCCTTAAAAATAAATACAGCATAATTAGCATTTCAGAGTTTAGAGTTATTTCGTGGTTTCATATGTATCAAATACCAAGTTACAGCAACATTGCTTCTTGAAATTGAAAAACTATTAGTCGAAATTGATATAAAACTAATGTATAAAACTAAAGTAATTCTACTTTAGAATTATATAATTAGTATCATCTGATGTGTTACATTAAAAAATATGCTTTTTGAAAAAAATCTGCTCCTGATAGCTTATTATGAGCTGTTATGATTTTTTTAAAACGTTATTGGCTCTGGTTTAAAGTTCACTTTTTCGATTTACAAGATCGTTTTCCAGCGTTGAATAATATTCTCTCAGTCCAGTATGGAGGAAACATAAAAAGGAAAAACTGAACCCTAAAAAAAAAATTTATTTAAAGTTATGATTGGTAAGTTAAAACTTGTACCTACATACTTTACTTGGAAGGCTTATTTTTTTCATCTACTTCATCTGAACGAAGTGTATATTTGTTTGTAATGCTAGGCTGCCGCCATGGCTATAGTGGCCACCCCATCTGTAATAAAACACCGCCAAGCTATTTAGCTTTCCGGTAAACCTAGCGGGATGAATAAGAAGTATGGGTACTTTAATTCAATTGCCAAGTTTTAATGAACCAAATATGTATAGAATTTAAATTTTTTTTTTCGTCAATGAACCATTAGTAAGACGATAAAAATATCTCGGTATAAATAATTTATACAATCCCCCCACCAATATCGACATATGAAATCTTGCTGTCCAGCCCTAATTTTATTGCGGTGTGGCCGACTTCATAAAATTAAAGTCCTAATTTTCGAGTAAGAAAGACTTACGTAGAACTTATCATTATTATTAAACAATTTTTTAGTCTCGTTTTCATTATTTTTTGTATTATATTTGTAAAAATCCTTTCTTAGCGGATGCCTACGTCATAGTAGATATGCGTTGATAAATCAGTGAGTCAGTCACCTTTTCATTTTATATATTTAGAAAATCATATCACACTGGCTATATGGAAATATATACCTATAAATTTTGAAATAATTGAGTAAAAAAACTAATTTTATGAATTCGCTGAGTTTATGGAGCTCTAGCTGCATCAATGCATTTTAAACAATAGTGGGAGAGTACCAGCCAATCAGACACCATTGCGATCGTTATAATAATGCAATCATTTTAACCGACTTCAAAAAAGGAGGAGGTTCTCAATTTGAATTTTTTGTATATTTGTTACCCAATTATTCCGCCAAATAATGAATGGAATTTGATAATTTTTTTTTGTTTAGTAGGGCATACTTCAGAGGTGGTTCCCACATAAATTTTTGTTGATATAATGTTAGATGTTACTCCATAACTTCGTCAAATCTGAACCGATTTCAATTATTTTTGAAAGAAAGCATAATAAGGTTGGGCCTATTTAAAAGGTGAAGAGAAGATGATTCATATCTTCGGTGATGGAGGAAGGAACTCAATGATTAAGAGCAAATTGCTCGCGATCAGAGATATACACAAAAAAGCTTAAAATAATAATGTAAAAAAAATATCTTTAAAAAACCGACTTCATACGCCGATCGGGCAAAGTTGGGCTAGCGTCGCGCATTAGTTTCATCATTTATATTTAGGCCCGCCCGACTTCAACATACATGTACAAATTAAAATTGTTTTATACTTTGTAGTGGCGTTTAAAGTCGGTTTTATAGAAAGAATTTTTTATCATTATTTGATAATCCCACAGACGATCAAAGTTCGTATTTATATATCTAGTCATATTTTACTTAAAGCTTATAAATTAGTCGTTCACCCCTTCCTATTCTATCGTGATTTTAATTCTATGGGATCAATTTATAATGCAGTTCAAGATAAAGGTCTCTAAATGAATAGTAAGTAGGAAGATTAATTTTCAATATTTTCCCCAAATTATTTCATGTACGATTAAGTAGCAACATTTTCAGATCGACAGTTTTCTTAAGTTTTCTGCATAAGTATTGCATTATTTGGATAAAATAATACATCAGAAGTAAATAAATGTTATCCTTTAGTAAACTGGATGTTTTAAATATTTTTTTAGAAGAAAATACTCTCATATTCGGCATTTATAGCGGAGCTCATTCCCCGCTAACCATACGTAGTTGACAGGCGCGTGACTCGAGTCAAACAGTTTTATATAACGAGTAGGACCACTGCTCATACCCAACTTACAGAGGGGTACGCGCGTCAATTCTTCTCCTGTGTTGGTTTATTACTCAAAGCAGCAAATAGATAACAGAAACATAACCACACTAATATAGCTCATAAATTAAAAAGTAAATTTAATATGCCAGACTGATTTGGATGAGGTGAAATAAAAGTTATAGACTGTCTTACCACAATATCAGCAATGTCCTGCCGATAACATCGCAGGAGTTCTTGGTCATCCCTCGAGAGTGCAGACTCAGGCGGCATTTCCGATTTCTTGACTAGCGCCAGGAGCAATTGTGTAAAAACTTCGTGCCACACTGGATTGATTCTATGTGTACTGTCCAACATATTCAGTATTTCATCCTGCAAATATAATAACTTCCAAACTTCTGTTCTATAATAATAATAGGAGAAGGAGTTGCACGGACGAGGAGAAGGAGTTGCACGGACGCTTTTTTAAAGCTCTTAATGAGCCCCACGTAGATAAAAAAGCGTCCGTGCAATGGTTGCGCTTCGGTGACCTCTTTAGGGAAACCGACGGTTATGTGGGTGCAATACAAGATCAGCTGGTCAAGACGCGGAACTACCGAAAGTACATCTTGAAGGATGGCACTCACAACATCTGTCGAGATTGTCGCCATCCCGTTGAGTCACTCAGGCATGTGCTCTCGGGATGTTCGGCTCTTGCTAACACTGAGTATTTGCACAGGCACAACCAAGCGGCCAAAATCCTTCACCAGGAGCTTGCTCTGAAGTATGGTCTCCTGGATGAGAGAGTGCCGTACTATAGGTGCACAACGGTGCCGGTACTTGAGCGTGACGGAGTCCAGCTCTATTAGGACCGGTCCATCATCACGGACAGGACGATTCTGGCGAATAAGCCTGACATCGTGCTGATGGGCCGGGCACAGACGAGGTTGTTTTTAGCAGACATCACCATTCCACATGACGAGAACCTCGTGAGAGCGGAGACAGAGAAAAAACGAAAGTATCTAGATCTGGCTCACGAGGTTACCGGCATGTGGCATGTGGAATCCACTGAAACCATCCCAATCGTCATATCTGCGAATGGGTTGATCCCAGTCAGCCTCGCTCACCATCTGAGGCGACTGGGGTTCCGTGGCAGTTCGCTCGCGGCCAAGATGCAGAAAGCGGTGTTGTTAGATTCGGCTAGGATAGTCCGTCGGTTTCTTTGCCTGTCGCCCTGACCCCCGGCCGGCTGATCTCCCCTACCGGGGCGTAATCCTCCGCCCGCTACAATTATTTATTTATGTAATGTAATGTATGTGTAATTTATTATATGTGTATATATTTATGTTTATTATATTTCCCTTTGGTTTTTTATGTATTTATTTTGTACGCGGGTGCGAGAGTCTGAATATAATATTTATGAATATAATAATAATGTTAAAAATAGCACAAAACTAGTGGTCCCACCTGCAAGGTGTACCACAGGCCGAACACGAGGTTGGAGCGCGTCTCGTGGATGGGGTAGTGCCCGGGCGCGGCCTGCGCGCTCAGCAGCAGCCGCAGCAGCCGGCGCGCGCCGTCGCCGAGCGCGCGCTCGCCGCTCTCCAGCGCCTCCACCAGCACGCGCGCGTGGCACTCGCCCACCGCCACGCAGCACGTGATCACCGCCGACACCAACTCCTGATGGCCATTGTATTATTAGATGCTTTTTTGTCTTATTTTAAAAAGACAATCAATTAACTATTTCATAAGGGCCGATTCACAACGGATTGGCAGCGGCGGAGGAGGCCAGCCGCAGAAGGCTCGCGTCGCCGCCGGCGGCCGCTGGCAGCCGCGGAAGGCTCGCGTCGCCGCCGGCAGCCGCTGGCGGCCTCCCGGCACCGCGCGCCTAGTGTCCCCTTGCCAGTTTAGTTTCTACATTCGGCAAGGAAACTCGTGTGTTTGAAGTGAAAATAATGGAATTGTTTATTATAGCACTTATTTCTGAAGAAAAACAAAGAAACAAACAAAGGAAAAAAAGAAGGGGGTGTGCCGCCGTCTCCGCGAGCGGCCTCGCGGCGCAGCGAGCATTAGCGCTGACAAGACGCGCGTGGCCGCGAGCGGCCGCGTGCCCTTTTCAAGCGATACTGGTCTTTTAATTAGTGTAGATAAAGTTTAAAATTATTTTACACTGTAAGGCCACGTTTTCGCATAGGCGTGGCGTTGCGCGTCGCGCGGCGCGTCGCTCGCTCGCTCTCGCTCGCCCTCATACCTTGGCCATATCGCGCGACCGCTCACGCGACTCGACGCGCCGCGAGAAGCGCAACGCCACGCCTATGCGAAAACGTCGCCTAAGTGCTCGCCGCGCCACTGCCGGCCGCTGCCATCCCGGTGTGAATCAGCCCTTAGTGTTTAGTGTCAGTTTTTTTTTTCTTTTTTATGGGAGTATCATCAATACTTATTACTGAAAATGTCACCTCCAATTCATTAATACATATACGCTTTAATTTTAGCATATTTTAGCGTTATGATGATGTGACGTAAAGCGTTTGATGTTGTTTGTAAAGGATCGCCGTCGTCGATGGCGCACCTCGTTGAGCGAGTTGGGCTGGTTGTTGGCGGCCAGCAGCGGCTCGCCGAGCGCGGCCAGGTCGGCGAGCAGCGCGCGCGCAGCGGCCGCGTGGCGCGCCGCGCCGCCCGCCGTGCCCGCCGCGCGTACCGCCGACAGGCAAGCCTCGCACGCCTCCAGTGCCGTGTCGCTCACTGCCTCGTTCCACCTGCGGCAAACTCTAATACTAGAGAAGCGCTGTGCTAACATACTGTAAACACTGAGGAGGCAGAGAACATCTTGGCCAAGAGGATGCCGTACCTGGCGGCGACCAGTGTTAGACGGGAACAGTATATAGTGGCGATTACAATAGATCCACTACAGTCAAAGGGACACGGGGACTGCAAGAACCTGGATAACCGCTACTCTCAAGAAGAGCACGCGCCAAATAATTTCGTAGGTGGGTGACTAGAATTATTACTCATATTTATAGTTTCAGTAGAAACAGAAATTTTTCCATCCATGTCGTAGACAGTCCAGTCCATCCGTAGACAGTCTCCTCGCTTGGCGGTGAACTACTATAATCGCTGTAAAAAGTGATGAAACCTACGTGCAGATCACATGCACGGCGGTGTACAGCGCGCGGCACAGCGGCGCGCGCTCGGGCAGCGTGGTAGCACTGTCGAGGCAGTCCTCTCCGCCCAGCGTCAGCCAGCTCGCCGCGCACGTCGCTGCACAGGTCCATGCGTAGACAGTCTCCTCGCTTGGCGGTGAACTACTATAATCGCTGTAAAAAAAGGTAATTTTATATATTATAGTAGTACAGTAATTTGCAAATAAATATATTAAACACTGAGCCTTGGTTTCGTAGAGTGTTGTCGTCGCTTTGGACAGCTAGCAGATGTGTAATAATAATTACTTTTGGTTACTAATTTAATTTTAGGTGTAATAATAATTACTTCTGGGTACTAATTTAATTTAATAAGAAGACCTCTCTCTGTCTTAATTTTTTTTAAAGGATACAAATATTTTCTGTGTTACTTTACACTGTAAAAATTTTGAATCTAGGTAGTTAATGAGATGTAACATACATAATATTATAAATACTAACTTATATACTGTTTGCAGGTATCTTAACATGTCATCTAGAACCATACAAGATGCTTGATTTAGGGCTGCACGATTCCTCGAGCGCATAGCTGTTCCCATAGTCATGCTGTTGTACTAAAAAGAAATAATACTTTTTGTTTTTAATTAACTTTCAATCACACATAATAGGTTTTAAAATAGGGACCTCAATTAACTTCTAGGTTAAGAAGTAGCCTAGGTCACTCCTTATACAATCTTCTACTGCTTGCAGCAGTCCCTAAGATTATTTTAGAAACACAAAAATTTTAAAAACTAGGTACAACCCGTGTCATTAAAGAAAGGAATTGTAAATGGCGTCGCTAATCATTCCCTCTCACTCGCACACGTCGTTACAGCACGCAAAAAAATTATCAGTCTGCATCTGCATGCACACTGTGTTTTTGTTACTGTTCTTTGTCTTGTTTTCTGTTAAGTTTTTTCATTGTTAGTGTCGTTCGTATGCTGTTTATTGATCAATAATTATCTTACGTTTAAAAAATGAGCTTTAATTTAATGAGCGTTTACGCGAAACGAGGAAAGATTCTTCGAAGTGATGAGGGTGAAATCGTATATAATGTTACAAAATATTTTGAAGAAGAATATAAAATACGTTGCGACCTGACGCGAAACATACAAGATAAGTTAGAGGACTTAAAAATAACAAGAAATAAATAAATACCTAGAGATATTAAACATGTGCTAACTATATAAATCAATAGTAATATATAGGTATATTTAATAACATAATATAGGTACATAAATGAATAAGGTATCAACACAAATACTAAATAAATAATATAAACATACAATGTGTGTCTGTATAGCTACACATATAGCAGCCCAGCTTCGCTTGGTTTTTTGCTGACGGTCCAACCTGTGCCTGTCATTACAAGTACAAGCCGCCATTTCAGATTCCTTTCTTTATTGAAACGGCTTATATCTTTTAAATAATTATAATTTGAGCCGAAAAAGAGGCAGTTATGTTTACATACTTTAATAATATAGGTGCAATAAACTTTTACAGCACTAAATAACTCCAAATGTTTCCTTTTTAGAGATATTTTTGAACAGCACTATTTTAAGACCTATAATAATAAATAATCTATATAAATAAAAATGAATGTTGGTAAGCGCATAACTCAAGAATGGATGGATCAATTTGGTTAATTTATTTTTTTGTATGTTCCTTAAGTTCCACGGAAGGTTTTAATACAAAAAAAAAAAACAAAAAACAAAATTCACGCGGACGAAGTCGCGGGCATCAGCTAGTAATTAATAAAATGATTTATTTGCCACAAAAGAATGTACATTAATAACAATAAAAGTAATGAGGCCCTGGCAACTGAACTGAGTATAAGCAACAATCTGTTACTTTCATGTCTAACAGAATACACATTAGTACTGATACTCCTCAAAATGTTTATAAATGAGTCAGCTTTATCTAGAATTTATTTATCTCCAAAAAAGTTCAGTAACTCACTTCTTCAGGTATCACAGTCAGTACTTCAAGTAAAAGCGAAGTATTTTCAGCTGATGACAGCGGTCTCAGTACTTCAGCCAAATCTGCAGAACCCTGCTGCAGGATGAAAGCTGCTAGCTATAATAATAAATAAACTTTATATTTCAAGGTTAACATTTTTTTTTTATGTAAGCAGATTTGTTCTGGGAATTAATTTCGTTCAGAGACAACTTCCCCAGCAGGAAGAACTCTACATGTGCTATGAAGCCACACTATCCAGTATATGCAGTCTCTTTAAGCGGCGTATCGCTTCTGGCATCGTTAATTGTACTGCTAGGTCATTTGGATGACCAGACAGCCTTGCCTTGAGCTGTATTCTATATGTCCATATTGGCTTTATGGCTGTCTTATACAACAGAAGCTTGTTATCCACGGATAGCCTGGAATTCCTTGCTAACATCCAATATAAACCTCTGTATTTGTGGTAGATTTCATCCCGCTTGGTTTGAATATGCCTTTTCCAGGTAAGTCGTCTACACAGATGCATGCCCAGATACTTTACAGTGACATTTTGCGGAAGCTGGTTGTCGCGTAATGACACAGTAGGTCAGTTCCCTCGTCGCAAAGTGAATGTCATGTGGACAGATTTAGTAACACTAGCTTTTATTTTCCATCTAGTCAGCCATTTGTCAAGGTTAACAATTAGTAACATTGGTTCAGATTCATTTCTTCTTCTTTATCAACCTATAGACATCCACTGCTGGACAAAGGTCTACTGCATGAACTTCCACAGGCTTCAGTCTTGCGCCGCTTGGATCCAGCGGCTCTTTACGACTTGTTTGATGTTGTCGGTCCAACTAGTGGGGGATCTACCAAAACTGTGTTTCCTGGTAAGCGGTCGCCACTCCAGCACCTTGGGACCCCAACGACCATCAGCTCTTTGAACTATTTGTCCCGCCCATTTCCACTTCAGTTTCGTGACTTGCTGAGCTATGTAGGTGACTGGTTCTCCTACGATCTCCTCATTTTTGATTTGATCTCGCAGACTCATTTAGATAGGCATTATTAGATTCAGTAGTATTTTTTATTGTTCAACATTAATTAAGTAATAAGGGCTTACTTACACTAATGCATAATCTATTAGTAACAATTTTAGGTCCTTTAGAGTAAGTTATCACTGATTGTAGTATTTTCTCCTTAAGTTCTGTATAGCTTTCTGGTGGCACTTCATTCCAACAACGGAGGATTTTAGTGTGCAGTGTTGTTGCAGCATAAAATTGTATTTCTGTTCCCTAAAATAAAAACATGCTTTTATAATATTGCAAAATTTACAGGATGTATAAAGCTTAATCACCACAAGCACTAGTCAGCAATAGTCTAACATTGCTGTGACAGATATAAGCCATCGCCAGCCACTGATTAATACAACATGGCTCCAGCACAGAATAGCTGTTTTATTGCTTAAATATGTCATGTAAAATTATTTGATGTAGATATGAAGAATATCGGTAAGAGAAATGTGGGGAGGTAACCATCGCGCTGGTCCAACGACATCGTCAAGCTTGTGGACAAAACTTGGTTGTGGAAAAAACATCGAAAAGAATGGCGTGCACATGAGGATGCTGGTGTCCATCTATGGATAGCATGGAGAGGCTCGAAGAGAAGAAGATATGAAGAATATAACAAAAATTACCTTGTTAGGTTGGAGTAACTCCCAAACAAAGTTCCAAGCCTCTGGGACACGCTGAGCTACCGTGAGCCAGGCGTGAGCCTTTGCCCGATCTTCCTGTTCTCCATTATAAAATACAGATACTGCATATTCTAAATTTTGAGCCGTATACTCCATTTGTGATACCAAACACTTATCCTTATTCCATTATTGACATTAACGAAATAATAGCTGCTACTAGCTAACAAACAAAATATTAAGTAAAAAATATGTTCGAATTAAAAATAAAATAGGTATAATACAGTAAATTGTACTTTATTATTTAAAATTAAAAATAATTGTAATTAATCATTTATTATATAGATCCCGTATATATATAATGTACAGTACTCTGTGATATAGATTATGTTCTGAAAAATAGTAAGACAGCTATAAGACAGTGTAACTCCTCAGAGTAAGTACTACTTGGCTTAAGGTTCATTTTCGTAAATACTTTCCGAGATATCAGTTCTGTTTGCATATTAAGTTCATGCTAGTCACCCTTTGTTTCCTGGGGGCTTACTATGACCTTTTATAAAACCGTGCAATTTCCAGGCAGTTCAAAAGCAGGCCTGCTTCTGAATCGCTGAAAATCGTACTATGACATCTAAGGTGAACGGCAAGTGAACGACAATTGACCTGCTAAGCTTGTCTCTGGTCTGCTGTAATGTGAATGTCTTTTTTACAATTTTTTTAATTTGTAACGTTCAAAAACTTGCCTCTTTATCGATATCATTGCATGTTCATGTAAACCGGTTTTTTTAATAATGTACACCCGTTTTTTTTAGATAAGTGTTCTTTTTATGAGATTATTTATTACAAATTATCAAAATACTTTATCTTAGATCACTAAAACCTTCATGTTTTGCGATCGTAATAACTTCTTAACCTTGAAGATTTAACTGTTTTCGGACGTAAGTAGATGTATTTTTTATAGTTTTACCGCGCTCGTTTAAAATCAACTTGACGTTTTAGCCGATCCCACTTGGAAGTTGCAGTTGGACTTAAAACTACTTTACTTTTTACTTGATATCACGAAGGAAATAGCCAACGCGATAACAATTTCATATTTTTAAGTGTTTTTTTTTAAATATATTTTGTTTCCGGGGATCTTCAAAAAAGAGACGAGCTAGAACTTCGCTATAAAAATCTGCATTGGTTGCTAGGAAGACATTCCTTGCTATCAATTCACAATAAAGTTCTGCTTTATAAGCAAGTTTTAATGCCTGTCTGGGCTTATGGGTGCCAACTCTGGGGCTGCACCAAAAAGAGCAACACACAAATTATTCAAAGGTTTCAAAATGAAGTACTAAAGAACATTGTTAACGCACCTTGGTACATAAGGAACGATAATATTCACTGGGACCTTAAAGTTGAATATGTAGATAGAATAATTTCAAAATTCGCTGAAGCCCACGAACATCGGCTTCACCATCACGTTAACGTTGAGACGATCCAGCTGCTCGACAAGGGCGTAGCCAAGGGGGGGGTTTCAGGGGTTCAAACCCCCCCCGAAATATGCAGAATATTGATAAATGTTATGTTGAAATCAGGAGAGACCTGTCACCAATTGTCCGATGGCACCATATCGTGACGTATTCGGCAACATTCGTATGTTTTTGTGTAGTACTTCCGAGTCCCGATGGCCGACGCGATGCTCCAGCATGTGGTCTATGCTACTAGGATAGTCGCCAGTCCCAACGGATTACCAAGTGCGTGCGAACTACATTGAGTGAACGAGTTTATTCTTTATTTTGTAATTTGTGTGATTAATGCGCTGTGATTTTACTTCGAGTAACCTACATAACTTATTAATACAGGAGTAAGTAAACAAATACCTTATAGTTAAATTATTTCATTTTTTCCAGATGTGCACGGTTATTTTTAACCGACTTTAAAAAAGGAGGAGGTTATTAATTTGTCGGAATCTTATTTTTTTTATGTATTTCCACCAATTACTCAAAGACGCCTAAACCAATTTGAAAAATTCTTTTTTTGTTTGAAAGCGTATACTTCCTAAGTGCTTCAATATAAATTTGACTGAAATCGGTCAAGCAGTTTTTAAAATATCAACAATAAATTACGTAATAATTATAAGTTTGAACTTGGTTTTTTAAAAACTTATTAATACAGGAGTAAGTAAACAAATACCTTATAGTTAAATTATTTCATCTTTTCCAGATGTGCACGGTTATTTTTAACCGACTTTAAAAAAGGAGGAGGTTATTAATTTGTCGGAATCTTATTTTTTTTATGTATTTCCACCAATTACTCAAAGACGCCTAAACCGATTTCAAAAATTCTTTTTTTGTTTGAAAGCGTATACTTCCTAAGTGGTTCAATATAAATTTGACTGAAATCGGTTAAGCAGTTTTTAAAATATGAACAGTAAATTACGTAATAATTATAAGTTTGAAGTTGGTTTTTTAAAAAGAAGTTTTTATATTAAATTATTTATGTTAGATGTGAGCGGATCTTTTGTAAGTAGTAGTAGTAGTAGTTTGTATAAATTAATAAAAAATCCATATCATTATTTATATTGTACCATCATGCCGTTACGTATGTAGTCAAGCCAAGGTTTTCTTACTTTCGAGTTTCGACCCCTTGCGTGGCTCTCGTGGTAAGGGACTGGACCTTTTTCTATTGTTTAGAATCCAATTAGTTAAGAAGTTGTACAAAATTTACCGCTTTCTAATTTACCGCTATTTTAGCCGTTTTTGTTTGTACTCGCTCTTTTATGCATAGTTGTAAGTCTACCCCTTTTGGTTTATTGCGTCTGCCACATGTATTTTAAATCCTATCTTGTGTGCTTATAATATTTTATCTTATACGCACTCTCGACGCAAATACATGCTCATGAGTTCTTTTGTTTCGTCCGAAACTTCTCTTCAATATTTCTTTGTAAGGTAACCACAACTTTTTTTTATAGGTACGTGTGTCATTATTGTCGGAAGATGGAAAATAAAAAAAGAAAAATTGATAAGCTTACGGGTATGGACTACTGGAAAAAGTGGTGCGGCCAAGCGGTTTCCAATAAAGAAGAGGATTTTGCTACCGAACCTACAATTAGCTTGTATGCTGACAAGGTGTCTGTGATGACAAGCAAGCCTTCTACCTCAACTACACTAACGAATATCGAAATCGAGGCGGCGTCACCGGCGCCCTGTTTCATACCATCGACCACCAAGCCTACGACTAGCGTGGAACAGGTCAGCTTGCCTATTACTTCATCTTTTGATTGTGCAGCTAAATTGGACGTTGGTTATTACTCAAATAAAGACAAAATCATGGATGAATATTTAAAAGTCCAAATTTTAAAAATGCCTTGGACCCCATCCAAAGATTATAAGTTTCCCATTTCCACAAAACGAAATTTGCGCTTTCAACTTAAATGGATAGAGAGATTCCCCTGGTTATCATACTCTGAATATAAAAGTGGAGCATACTGTCGAGTTTGCGTAGTCATGGCACGTTCGCTTAACGAAGGTAAAGGCAGCCATCAGCGAATCGGCCAGCTCGTAACCGAGCCTTTCTGTAAGTGGAAAAACGCCTTAGAAATGTTTGAAATTCATGCAACATCAGGATACCACAAGCGTAATTCAGAGTTGGCAGATAACTTTCTTAAAGTTATGTCTTCACATGCGTCAGTTACTGAACAGTTGTCTTCTGAAAGAAAGAAACAACAACTGGAAAACCGAAAAAAACTTATTCCAATTGTAAAAGCTATAATTTTTTGCGGTAAAGGTATCTCCTTAAGAGGTAAAATTGATTCAGGTCGAGTCCACATTACACCAGAAAATGAACAACCACTGCAGAATGATGGTAATTTTCGGGCTCTGTTGCGGTATGCGGCTGAGTCTGGTGATAAAGATCTCGATGAGCATTTGGCTACTTCTCAGAAAAATGCTCTTTATACAAGCCCTCAGATCCAAAATGAATTAATACACATTTGTGGTGAAATAATTCAACATAAAATAATTGATGATGTAAAGAAAGGCAAATTTTTTGCTATTCTTGCTGACGAAACTACCGATATCGCGCGTGTGGAGCAAGTTTCGCTGTGCTTCCGATATGTTGATGCAAAAGATATTAAAAATCATAAAATTAAAGAGATGTTCCTAGAGTACATTCCAACTATTGACGTGACAGGATCCGGCCTTGCAAATCTCATTATTACAGCCCTAAAAAAGCATGGACTTGAATGTTCTCATGTGGTTGGTCAAGGATACGACGGGGCTGCAGCTATGAGTGGGTATTTGCATGGTGCCCAGGCGTATGTTCGTCAAGAATGTGCTCATGCTCTTTATGTACACTGCAGTGCACATTCTCTCAACCTTGCAATAGCTGATTCATGTTCGCTAGCAAATGTCCGAAATTGTGTTGGAATTGTACAGTCTGTTGGTACCTACTTTAGACATTCTGCTCAACGCACTGCTATATTGAGAGAAAAAATTCAACAGCTCTTACCCGTCAGTCACCAAAAAAGCTTGCTCGCAATGTGTGAAACACGTTGGGTCCAGAAGCATGAAGCCATAATGAGGTTCAAGGAAATTTATTCAGCGATTGTAAATGCTCTCGAAAATCTCCAATCTAGTCATAATAAAGAAACATCGCAACAAGCTGTCCAAATGCTTAACACGCTTCGATCTTCGGATTTTGTAATGTGCTTGGTGATCCTTCAAAAAATTATGAGCTATACATTGTCGCTATCAAGACAATTGCAAATCATTAACACCGACCTCATCACAGCATTCAACCACGTGGACGATGTTATTAATGCCTTACGACTCTTGAGAAGTAAAGCCGACGACGAATATATCTATCTCTATGAAGAAGCAAAGATGTTACTCGAAGAAAATGGTGGTGTACTGAGAATGCCACGCATCGTCGGAAGACAATTAAACCGATCTAACATTCCTGCATCGGACATATGCACTTATTACAAAATAAATTTATTCATCCCATTCCTTGACCATACAATTCAACAATTGGTTGAAAGGTTTACGAAACACCGTAAAATAGTAATAGCATTATCTGGTGTGTTACCTTCAAATTTCGCGGCCAGTTCTGAAATTGATGAAGCAATTTGTATGTACTCGTCAGTGCTTCCCGAAAGTAATACATCTGTGATTAAAGCAGAACTTGAAGTGTGGAAAGCAGTGATGACGAAAACCTCCCCTACCCCAAAATCTACTTTGGAATGCCTAGATAAATGCGATCAAAACCTGTATCCAAATGTTTATATATTGCTACAAATTTTAGCTACCATACCAGTTTCTACTGCTACTCCAGAAAGGACTTTCTCAAGCCTAAGGAGACTGAAAAACTATTTGCGCAACACTACGAGTGAAAACAGACTGAACGGTTTGGCTCTCATGAATATTCACTATGGGATTGAAATTGATGCAGATGAAGTAGTTGATATATTTAAAAAAAAACAGAAGATTAATTCTGTAATGTGTTTAGGTTTAAGAATTAATATTTTTATTACAGACGTTTGGTTAACATTTTTGTAAACATTTGTATTTTGTATGTACTTCCTGTTATTTTTTGTTATTATTTTTCACTTTTCTTTTCAAATGAATATAAATGACATTTCATGTAGGTACATTTTATTTTTTCCAAACCCCCCCCGACACTAAATCTTGGCTACGCCCATGCTGCTCGACGTAACGCAGTTAGTGAGGAGACTTAAAAGGACAAAACGATATGAGCTAGTCCTTAGTAGTGAGTGATAATGTAGTGTAAAAGTTGCATTAAAGAACACATGAATAAAGTGTCTTCAATCAATAAAGAAAGACTAAGATGCGTCAGAGTGGACTACTTCTAGTATTAAGATAATTTATAAGTTTAGGTTAAAGTAAAATAACTCATTAGTTAAATTATTAGGCTAGATTGTAATTTTAGTGTGTTATTGTAATGCATACTCATAATAATGAAAAAAAATACAACTAGTCTTGCATTTTCTTTGAAGTATGTGTCTGTGTGTGTGAATTTTCTCATTTAAAAATATGATTTCACTTAGTAAGAAGTTTAATTGGAACATTGTTTATAAAATGTGGTAAGTAATTAAATTTTAGAGCAACACAAACAAGTCATCATGTAAGCATGACTCAGCTTCATCACATCATGGGAGTTCCTGGATAACCATAGGGAAATTTCAGTCGGATATAATAAATTCACCCAAGCGTAGGACCATAGTAGGCGAATTTGGTAAAGGGCAGCTGCAGAAATTTAAATTCTACTGGCGATGGAGCAACTAAGTCTTCATCTGAATAGTCGAAGGTTAGCACTGCAGTATTTCTCATCGATTTTTACTCAAGTTAATAACTTGAGCTTCGTACATCAGTTATCATTACCCATATTATAGGTACTAGATGATGCCCGCTACTTCGTCCGCGTGGATTAAGGTTTTTTGATTCCTGTGGGAACTCTGTAATTTTCCGGGATAAAAATCCTGGATATGAGCTATCTCTTTGGAATTTGGAATACAAAATATCAGCCAAATCTGTTCATTGGTTGTGGAGTTATAGAGTAACAAACATCCATCCATCCATCCATACATCCTTACAAACTTTCACATTTATAATATTAGTAGGATTTATAGAAAAATGAAATGAGACAGTGATTTAATTCTATAAAATATTTAGAATGGAATGACAAACAGAAATTGGATTCAATATTTATTCATTTAACCACTGTGCACAATAATATAAATTAATACATAATTCACATTCACTCATAATTGCTAAACAAACCTAAGTCAATAAAATAAAAGTCAATAGTAATTTTATACTCATGAACATTATTATTTATTATTTATTTCTATTAGGTATTTTATATAATATATTTATTTCTTATCTCAATATGGTTTATGGCAGCAGTGACCTCTGCCAATACTGTAGATAAGGTTTGCTGGGCAACTTGTTGTGCACACCCAGAAGTTTTCTGATGTTCTGATGGGACCCATGTGCATAGACATAGATTGCTGTTAAAACCTGAAAACAATTAATTTAACCTATTTTAGCTGCTTGTTAATACTCCTGTCCTTATAAAGCATTAAACTATAATAATAATTGATTTACTGTAATTAATATGCCTGACATGCAGACAAACTTAATAAGTATAGTAAAGTAAGAACTTCATATAAGACAAGGTCAGTGCAGTGCTTGTTATTTGACTAGGACACACAAACATAGTGAACTTATATATTAGAATTAACAGACAGCTGTTACTGGACTGTAAATTAGATATAGAATTTAATCATCAGTAGAAGTTGAAGAAAATATTACTTATTAGCCCATAGACTACCTAAATTATTTGATTGCACATAGTTCGAAGAACTGATGGTCGTTGGGGTCCCAAGGTGTTGGAGTGGCGACCCCGCACCGGGAAACACAGTGTTGGCAGACCCCCCACCAGGTGGACCGACAACATCAAACGAGTCGCAGGGAGCCGCTGGATTCAAGCGGCACAAGACCGAAGCCTGTGGAAGTCCATGCAGGAGACCTTTGTCCAGCAGTGGACGTCTATAGGTTGATAAAGAAGAGAAGAAGAAGAAGACTAAATTGTAGTAAAAAATAAAACTACCGTTATGTAATAGTGCTTTATGGTAGGAAAATATATGATATATATACAACAAGGACAGTAATTTCTCCAACAAACAGGTCTGGGTTCCAATCCCAGCATGCACCACTGATCTAAAAAAAATGTGCATACTTATTACAAAAAACATTATCACATCTTTTGGTGAAGCATTCACAAAGAAACCAACACATGTGAGCTTTTGATAGAGTTCTGGAAGGTGTTTGAAGTCTGCCAATACTACTAGGCCATACTAGGCCAGCATGGTAAACTACAGTCTAATCCATCTCATTCTGAGAGGAGACCCGAGCCCAGCAGTGGGACAGTGGATTGATGCAATGACTTCATGGGTTCATTAATTTCATTATCATGTGTTGGCCTCTCCCTTTGTCTCTATGCTCAAATCACTAGATCTATGAGGATTCGTTTTCATTAAAGGTTCCAAATCCTCACACAAACCGTGGACTAAATCCTTTGATAACCTATAAATTAAAAAAAACATTTTAAAGTTTTTGTTGATTATCATACTACTATTGAAATACAAGGACACTAAAACTTGATCAATAAATACCTATGCTAGGTATTTATTGATCAAGTTTTAGTGTCCTATTACCTATATTGCTCCATAAATTCCCTTTCATTCATAAATCATATCGAAAGGGTTGTTTATTTCCCTCATCGGCTCATGGCGTCGGTTCCTGTTTTCAATCCGGTATTAGCTCTGCAAATACTCAAAGATTGCATTTTCGTCACACATCAACAAAACAGAGGAAAAGTCTCGTTGAAAATAGAGAAAAGGCAAAAAGTAATGTTGAACGTTTGAAGCACTCATATTAAAACCCAATCATTAAATAATACCACGGGTATGTACACTTCAAATTCTAACAATTCACTTCAGAATTTCCGAAATTGTTGTAGGAACACGATTATAATATTGCAATTTAGAGGTTCAAAACATAGTACCTCGATAATCGGATATCTAAATTACAAAACAATGCTGAAAAAGCTGCTATAGGAGTAACTTTTTTTGGATCGTGTAATTTGACGTATGGGACGCTCAGTTTCCAGTCAACAAACGCTTTGCCGCTGTCAAGTGGCACGTCATGGTACGAAAATCTATACAAAAAAAAAGGTGAACGGTTTTTGAATCGCTAACGCAACAAGCCTGCAGCAGGCCTGCTATAGTAGATGTCATGGTACGATATTGCCGTGCAGTTCAATTTCTGCCCTGCTATAAGAGCTCATAGTAAGCCCCCTGGTCGGTGCTAGTGTAGTGTTCGTGGTCTATGGTCACAGATTAGAAACACAGAACACTATTACTCAAGGAACATATATTACTAAAGCTATTACTCCTTAGAAATATCTATGGCTATGATCTATGGTGCCTGTCGTGTAGTCTTTGTTTTCCACAATCTTTTCCTATTTTTGCGAGTTGTGATAATAAATCTTTATCTTAGCAAAATGAAAATAGAAGAAGTGAAGAGCACTGCAAAGACTCAGCGAATATCGGCACACAGTCATATAAAAGGGTTAGGCTTAGATGAAAATGGAGTTCCGATTCAGATGGCAGCCGGTCTCGTCGGTCAAGAATCTGCGAGAGAAGTGAGAAATGAGAATATTAGTTTATTTTGTTAAATCACATATTTTAAATTGTAGTCCAAATCATTAATTTGAACCATATAAGAAGTTGGAAAAATAACTATTACATATTATCGATTAAACATAGGTTAGTTTGTTTACCATGGAGTTTTTGTATAGTCCATTTGGTCAGGTGGGCGTAAGATGAGGGTTGTTGGTGCTGGGACAGGGGACGCGTTAGAGGGAACCTCCTGTATAGAGTCTATTTTGAAATTTTGAGGTTAATAATTATAGTTTGCTTCTAGAGAAACCCCTTAGCCACTATTCAACTCGTCCATTCTACCAACCGATGCAGCCGCAAAGCTGTTACAACACATATTCGATGCATGGAAGAACTCACAGAATGCCATTGGTATTTTCTGTGATTTATCAAAAGCATTTGATTGCGTTGATCACGAGACCCTTTTGCTTAAACTGAGCCACTATGGTATTAAAGGTTTTGCACTTAGTCTCATTGCGTCTTATCTCAGTGATCGTGTTCAGAGAGTATGTGTCAATGACGTAAAATCATCCGGATCAGCCTCAGTAATGGGTGTACCCCAGGGTTCTATTCTAGGTCCATTCATGTTTTTGATTTACATAAATGACTTACCACATTTTGTCCAAAATACTTGCGATATTGTACTATTTGCTGATGATACGTCTTTGATTTTCAAAGTCGATAGGAAAAAAGACAATTTTGACGATGTAAATAATGCATTATCTCAAGTTTCTGAATGGTTTACGGCAAATAATTTACTTTTAAATGCTAAAAAAACCAAGTGTGTTGAGTTTTTATTGCCTAACACCAGAGCTGTCAGTAATAATCTAAAGATAAATAATGAACCTTTGAAAACTGAGGACTCCACAGTGTTCTTGGGATTAACCCTGGATTCTAAGCTACAGTGGGGCACCCATATAACAACACTTGCTGGCAGGCTTAGCTCTGCTGCTTACGCTGTTAGGAAGATTCGACAGTTAACTGACATAGAAACTGCAAAAATTGTTTATTTTGCATATTTCCATAGTATTATGTCATACGGAATCTTACTATGGGGTAAAGCAGCCGACATTGGAAAAATTTTTGTATTGCAGAAGAGGGCAATTCGCGCAATCTACAATTTAAAACCGCGGGATTCCCTTCGAGAAAAATTTAAGGAAATAGGCATTCTGACAGTAGCTTCACAATATATTTATAACAACATAATATTTGTCAGACAAAATATTTTAAGTTACAAAAAAAAGGGTGATTTACACGATAGGCAGGTTAGAGATCCAAATAGGCTCGTGATTCCTCGACTGCGCCTCCAGAGGGTCCGAAAGACATTTGTGGGAATGGGCGTGACGTTCTATAATAAAATTCCACAGTCGATCTTAGACTTGCCTTTACACAAGTTTAAGAAAGCAATTAAAACTTCTCTCATGGAAAAAGCATATTATACAATTGAAGACTATATTAATGACAAAAAAGCGTGGATATAACTCGCTCCAGCGATTCATGAGACAGTAATAATCAACCTGTGTATCAAAATTATCCTGTGCTATTCAGTGTTTCTACTTTATTTGTGTCTAAGTGATGTCTTAAAATTAGCATTTGAATATTAGTTTTCAGTTTGATGCCTTGACATGGGTAGCATAAGTATGTCACGCACTCTTTAAACATTTCTGTGGTGGTGTCGTGTGATGCGGGTTGTTACGTTCCCTCAAATATGGTTGAGCGAAGCAATGGCTGGGTCATGCGTCATGCTCGTGAACGGGTGCCACCGGCGGGAATGGGGCTACTTTATGTCTGCCCATCTTAAGATAGAAGTTAGTCTGTATGCATTTTTGGAACTTTCCTCATTGTGGAAACACTGCATATATAGCATAGTATTTACTGTATTGTAAATCTGTTTTGAAAAGAGCAACCGCCGAGTTTCTTGCTGGTTCTTCTCGGCAGGAAAGGCATTCCGAACCAGTGGTAGATTCATTGACTATTCAAAAGCACTTGTAAAAGTTTATTTGAATAAAAAATATTTCTATTCTATTCTATTCTAACCTAACTATCACAATATATTATGCTCTTTAGTAAGTAATACTACTCTTACAACCAGAAATGCTTGTTTATGATTTTTTTTAAGTTACATGGTGCAGGTGATAGGTCAATAGTATCATATTGTTGTAAACACAAAGTTCACGAGTTTCAAATTACGAAAACAGATTTTTCAATAGATTTGTGAATTTTACACATTTTAAATTTTTTTTGGGTCTGAAGATAAAACATATTTTATAATATACAATAATAATATACCTAATATTTTAAGGCTGCAGGTATAGTGGTGGATATGATAAGAAGCAAAAAAATGGCTGGACGGGCCTTGTTGCTGGCTGGTCCTCCAGGTACAGGGAAGACAGCTATCGCTCTGGCAATAGCACAGGAACTTGGCAATAAAGTGAGGAACATACTCAAGTTACTTTGAATAATTTAACTACTAAAGTACCTATTCTCTTTGTTATTGATCTATTTAAATATAATAAAAAAGTGAAGTTAGCATGAACAATATCATAATAGGAGCTAAGTTTTATAGCTAAACATGGTACACAAAGCCATGAATTATGTAACCAATATGCACAGAACTTGCAAGTGCTAGAATTTCATAGTGTACACAGGAAGGAACACACACACACATTATGAATTAAAAGATTCTACTTATTTGATAGGTGCCATTCTGTCCCATGGTTGGAAGTGAAGTCTACAGTACTGAAATAAAAAAGACAGAAGTATTAATGGAGAACTTTCGCCGTGCCATTGGTCTTCGCATCAGAGAGACTAAGGAGGTTTACGAAGGAGAAGTTACTGAGTTGACCCCTGTTGAGACTGAGAATCCTGCTGGAGGTAAATTGTTATTATTGTTATACTGACTTTAATAATAAAGTACCTTTACTATGAAAGTTGATTCTTGACGAGCAAACCTGAGGCAATTTAAAATTAAAAAAAAAAAGATCAAAGATTTCTTTTTTTTTAATTTTAATTTTTCTTCACTTTCTTCAAGATGAAGAAAGTGAAGAAGAAATCTTTGATCTTTGATCTCTTTTTTTTTTGACAACTAACCTATAAAGATAAACACCACTGAAATAAATTTAGAATTGATAAAGCAAGTTAAAATGGGTTTTATGAACATAAAATTTATTTTTCAAGTGCATTTTATATTTCAGGTTATGGTAAAACAGTTTCTCATGTTATAATTGGCCTAAAAACTGCTAAAGGCACCAAACAATTAAAGCTTGATCCCACAATTTATGAGTCTCTACAAAAGGAAAAGGTGGAAGTTGGCGATGTTATCTACATTGAGGCTAATTCTGGTGCTGTGAAAAGGCAGGGAAGAAGTGACACATTTGCTACTGAATTTGATTTAGAGGTATGCATACTACATTTTATTTTATTTTGTTGATTAGTCAGTATTTGCAATGGTCCAATCTAACCTGATGGTGAATGCAAATGCTCAAACACTAACTTGGATTGGATGTGTAAATAGCTCCCTGTGATTTTTGATGTTGTCTATGGAGGTCAACATTACTGTTTCCAATACACAGAAGCTATTTGAGCATCATAGGAATGTCTCATTTCTTTAAACAATGTGCACTGCCCATTGCCACATTTTGTTGAGATATGTTGCTTACTCTGATTCTTTTTTGGCTATCCTCATTTTTGCTGGTAAGGAAAGGTGCATATGAAACCCCCCCCCCCCCCCCCCTTCCAATACCAGAAAAATTATAAATTCCTAAATTGTCCCAGCTTGGAACCTGCGACCTCTCGGCTTCTTCTTATGTTGTAATGTGTATTTTCTTCAATCACTGAGTTCCAAGAATGATCTGTTCATTATAGGCTGAGGAATATGTGCCACTACCAAAAGGTGATGTCCACAAGAAAAAAGAGGTGGTTCAAGATGTGACATTACATGACCTGGACTGTGCCAATGCTAGACCACAAGGAGGCCATGACATCATGTCTATGATGGGGCAACTGATGAAGCCAAAGAAAACTGAAATTACAGGTATCTTTTTCAAAAGAAATCTTATAATTTATTGTTAGTTTAGAAATGATGAGTTTGAGCCAGTTTCACCACATCCACACTATAGAGACCAGAGACTATTAAATAAAGCTATGAAGTGTTCCAGTATTTCTAACTAGATTCTTCTTATTATTATTATGAGCTATCTCTATTCCAAATTTCAGCCAAATCTGTTCATTCGTTGTGGTGTGAAAGAGTAACAAACATCCATAAAACCATCAACACATCCATCCTCACAAACTTTTACATTAGATTATTTTCATATTAGATTAGTAGGATAAACCCATATCTGATTTTTGTAATTGTGCAGTGATAGATGACTCCCAGTATTTTTGACAGTAAGCTTGGTTTCCATTTGATTTCAGATAAACTTAGAAAAGAAATAAACAAAGTTGTAAACAAATACATTGATCAAGGAATAGCAGAACTAGTTCCAGGTGTATTATTTATTGATGAGGTATGTAATTACTCCAAATACATTTTAAAATAATTTTATTACTTTGTAAAACAGCAACTGGGGACCGTTACCACAACGCGCTATGACTAACCAGACAACCAGGGTTTTATTCTGTAGTTGTCATCATGAAGCTAACTTTTTGAATATGTTTTAAAATTTATATTTGTTTCTATTCTAGGTTCACATGTTAGACATAGAAACATTCACATACCTCCACCGTGCCTTAGAATCTGCGATCGCGCCTATTGTCATATTTGCCACTAACAGGGGGCGCTGCAAAATAAGGTAAGTTTTCTTTTTCAATGCATTCATGTTTATTTAGTACGACACCATAATATTTTGTCTGCGTTTTTGATATGATGTACATCAAAATTATTGATTTTCAGAGGCACAGAAGACATCATCTCCCCGCATGGCATCCCACTAGATCTTTTAGACAGACTGTTAATCATTCGCACACTTCCGTACAACAAACCTGAACTTTCACAGGTATTTATTTAATTATTAACATTTTAACATGAACATGAACATCCGTCACAACAATGAACAACCGTCTTAACATGAATTGAATTGTAGTACACTTTTTTAGAACTTCATTATATTCTATTCTAACAAAGTTGCATGGGTTAAATCGGCTTGGCATCCAGCTGCCCACAAGATAGTATAAAAAACTTATTACAATGTAATAGCTACATAATAATATTGTAAGATGATAATTTTGAAAAGAGCAACTGCTGCGTTTCTTGCCGGCTCTTCTCAGCAGAATCAGCTTTCCGAACCGGTGGGGTGGTCATGGAGTCATGACGTGTCATAAGAGCCACAGGTTGGTCTACGTGATATAAATAATTTTGAATTTTATTGCTAAATCATTATTACACAAGGGCACACACGCACGCACACCATGCACGTATGCACTCACATACCCACACACATAAACACATACACATACTCTCTCTCTCTCACACATTCAATGTGTGTGTGAGAGATAGAGAGAGAGTTCCATTTTACTTTTACATATGTTTTTTTCGGTAGATCTTAAAATTGCGCGCTTCAACCGAAGGAATCTCTATAGATGACGAAGCGCTGGCTGCGTTGTCGGAAGTCGGTACCAATAGTACTCTCAGGTGCGTATCAACTTCTGATTAATAGCTTTTTTTTATTTTGATTCAATGACAAGTTCAACATGTCAACTCATACTCGGAATACTGATTGCAAGATATTGCAATCTTCAAATTCAGCAATCCCTTAGTGTGAATGAATTCTTGTTCTTGGTTGCATACTGTATTGCTAAAGATTTTGTGGTCTTGATACAGACTACGTTGATGACCTACTGTTCTGTTCTGTACGTAGTGCTATTCTCTATCTTAGTGGCTGTGAAAACAATGGAAAGTTGCCAACTAAGTACATACTGTCAAACTCATTGAATCAGTGTGTCGATTCTCTAAAAATGATTGCATCATTGTAACGATTGCAATGACCTCTTATTGGCTGAATTTACGGTGTTCTTGCTGCATCAATGCATTTTGACCAATAGCGGGAGAGTATCAGCCAATCAGAGTTCATTGCAATCATTACACTGATGCAATCAATTTTAGAGAATACTACAACAGTGTGATGATCGCAAAATGACTATCAGTTAAAATCACATAAAATCTTTTATCATAATAAAATACGATAACCGTGGGTGGGGCGACTCGCTGAATTAGCGACCTAGGAGTCGAGTTGCGCGTTGCATGTGTCCCTACAGTGCATTACATATTATACTTACACTAGCCGATGCCCGTGACTTCGTCCGCTTGGATTTAGTTTTTAAAATCCCGCTGTAATAGCTGTGTTGCAGCGTGATTGACGGACAAACCAACAAACAACCACGCTTTCGCATTTATAATATGTATTAATAAGGAAGAACGAACTACGATAGTAATAAAGGCGATCTAATTAAATTTTAGAACACAAAAGCTACTATTGTGACTTAAATATGCTGGTTAGATACATTCCTTCGAGGACTTTTTTGTAGAAAATAATGAGAACTTTAATCATCTAGTACATAATTTTTACGTATCATCAATAGTTTTCTGAAAACACGCCAAATAATGCATTTTATAGGAAAAATTTTGCTACTTTGGGCTACATTATTGCAATTTCCTTAACGATATCTAGTTTTTGAAAATAAATTATAGCCTATGTTACTTCCTGATAATTTAACTTTTTATTGGTGAAAAAAAAAAATTTAATTTGGTCCAGTAGTTACAGAGCCTATTCGGTACAAACAAACAAAAAAATCTTTCCTCTTTTCGATTTTTTTAAATCATTTTTATTTGCCGGGTCTTGAAACTTGAAGTGGGTATTTGACTGATATTTAATTTATTTATTTAAAATAATGTTTTTAAATATTATAACACAATGCCATCATTCTTTTTTAAATATCTTTACTAGTCTCAGAATTATAAGCTACTAGCTGACCCGGCGAACTTCGTACCGCCAACTTATCTATATAAATAAAACAAATAAACTATTCTTATCAAAAAAAAAATATCCTATCTTTCAAGTTGGTCCAAATTACAGATAAAATACATTTGATCTAAATCGGTTAAGTAGTTTAGGAGTCCATCGCGGACAAACAACGTGACACGTAATTTATATATATTAAGATTTTACTGTGATTGTATCTGTCTCTTTCTAAAACGAAATTTTTTATGGAGCGTGTATGGAGCTGGTGGTCTCTCTGTCTAACAGGAAACTTTAAAGCTCTATTACTTATTTGTTATTAGACCGATTTATTTTCTGTTTACAAATGTTATTCTTACATGTTACATTTTCGATTATAAATAATGAACATCAACATTTTGACTACAGTCAAATACCCAATTGTGTTGTAAAGGTACGCGGCGCAGTTGCTAACGCCCGCGGCGCTGACCGCGCGCGCCGAGGGAGCCGGCCGCATCGCGCCGCAGCACGTGCGCGCGGTGCACGCGCTTTTCCTCGACGCCAAGGCCTCCGCGCGCATCCTGACGCAGCACTCCGACAAGTACATGAAGTGACACTCTTTATGTAGCCGCCTGCAGGGGCAGCCGTCACGCGTCGCTCAACAGCCGATGTTACATTTACGAATATTCACGCTGAACGCTTTAACGGTTGTTTTCCCGCAGCGAATGGATTTTGTTTTAGTAGTACAATCAAAAAATGGAAGATTTGATAGTACTACTGAGGGCGAATCGTTCTGTCGCGGGAATATAACCATTCAAACTTCACTCTACACAATGATTATATCGTCGAAACTGTACTTTCCTATTATCATCGCCTTTGCGACAATACTTTTACGAATGTAACGTAATCGGCGATCCGTCAGACAGCAACCTTATTGAAATCGTATGGACTTCTTGACTTTTGAACTAACAACGTTGCTAGATATATTATATATCGACAGAATACAGATAGATTAAATATACCAAATAGATCCAAAAATACCGCCAACAAAAATATTTAGGGGTGGGTCACCCTTATCCTTTAGGGGTATGAAAAATAGATGTTGGCAGATTCTCAGACCTACCCGATATGCACACAAAATTTCATAAAAATCGGTCCAGCCTTTTCGGAGGAGTTTGGTAACAAACACCGCGACATAAGAATTTTATATATCAGACTAGCTGACTCGGCGAACTTCGTACCGCCAACTTTCTATATAAATAAAAACAAATAAACTATCCTAACCCAAAAAACTATCCTATCTTTCAAGTTGGATCAAACCGCACACGGTGTGCAAATTTGATTAAAATCAGTTAAGTAGTATAGGAGTCCATCGCGGACAAACAACGTGACACGTAATTTATATATATTAAGATATTCACAAATGTAATATCGGCAATACACAACTTACTTTTGCGCAAAGATCAAGATACAATATCAATTGATGTAGCCACGTTTATAAGCTTTAATACAATAGTCATAGGGTTCAAGCGCGTTAGGAGTGCGTTTTTGTGGTCGCTCGCGCCTACTTCGTAGCTAAGTGCTTATTCACATTTTCCTTGTATTCCAAAATTAAGATTAATTTGATTAAAATAATTATTTTTCTATACATTCAAAGGTAGTGAACTTATTATTAATCATAATAATTTCACTATATAATATCAAAATAAGTTGAATATTATTTAGTTCAACATTTAGTTTAGTTTTAGTTTTAATTTACAAAATGGAACAATTTGTTTTGTATCTAGGTCCTGGAGTTCTACTTTTATTGATTCCTGAAGAATGCAATGTTTAAGGAAATATTTTGTTTTGTTTAATAAATAAGTTTTATTGTAAGTAAATGAGATTTTTCTTATTCTATTCTTAACTTCTAAGATATGTATTTACACATTTTTTTAAATTATATAAAAAAAACTACTAATCCCAGCAATGAACTGGTTCAATATAATAAATCTAATATATAAAAAAGTTGCAGTTTTATAAAAAGTGTAGAAATGAATTTACAAGATTTACAACAGCTTAGATCAAATAGAATGCTGTAGTATGATGTATTTACATAATGAAAGTTTGGCTGTACCATGTTTCATTTTTAGCTTGATTTAGTTTCTTGTTTGTCATCTGGTTTCTTTGAATATGGTACAGGGATGAATCGAGAGTCTAAACTTAAAGGTTTGGCGCTTGATGTCGAAATAGCGGACTGTGGCGGTTTATCCGTAGAAGTAGGCGGAGTGAACGTGGGCAAGTCGACTCTAACAGCGGTGGGCTCTGCGGTATGCCTGTACAGGGCTTCGAACTGCATCTCTTCTGGGAACGAGTGGGATTTGATCTTCCTCTCGTCCCTCGCGTTGATCGGATAAACTATTAATATTTTCTCGCCCTCGCTACGTAAAGCGACCGGTGGTAGTGCTGTGCTTGTCGATGCAGCAGGTCCCTCTACCACCTGCAGAATTTCCTTTGGTACTACTCTTAATTTGTCCATTTCCGTGGTCGTCGTTGTCGTCGGCGTCATGGTCGTGGAAGATGTTGTCGTGGTTGTAGAAATTACTACCGGTATGTCGGGATCTTCTGGAGTCTCGAACTCACGCTTTTCTCCAGGAGGTCCTAAAATTCGAAGTGACTCGATTTTCATTTCCAACGTTGGCGTTGGTATTGGCTCGGAACTAGTCACGTTAATATCTTCTGTGGGTATGAATCTGGCGGTCGTTTTTGGTACTTCACGGGACCCGAATATAGGTAAGCGCGGGGCGTACGCTGAAACCAAGGGCAGAAGTGTATCTCGAGCATAACGCTCCGCTCTGGTAATGAAGGAAGCTAAGCGAGCTGGTAGGAACTGTACTGCAAAACTTGTTTGCTCCTTTTCCGCCCGATCATCCCCGGCTTGTTTGCTGGGCGGAGTCGATATGTCGTAATTTTTGGGTTTGCGAGATGGCGGTTGCGTAGTTGTGCGCGGCGGTTGAGTGGCGCGGAGTAGAGGCTCCGATATTTCGTGCATATTGTCTGTCGAGTTGGACCTTTGCCTTGGCGTCTTACGTGGTCGCGGCCGCAGCACTGGCTCTGCGATTTCTACGATTCCACTGGGAGCCGTCTTTGTGTTAGTCATACCGAAAGCACGTCCCGTGTCGGCCGTATCTTCCCATTCGTCAGCACTTATAAATTGCCTATGCGCATAGTCTTCGGGTAGTTCGTTATCGTGAGGGTCGTCTGTAGCAGGGTTTGTTATATTTCCTTTGTCGGTGACGGATTCACTTTTTGTGCTGTTTGCTGATTCTTCAATCTGAGGAAATAACGTTTTTTTCAATATCGTTATTATACAAAGTTTAATCAAGAAGTAGTTACTAGAATTTTAAAATATAAACCTGTTGTATTTGACAATCTCCCGGATACAATGTCATTTGGACTGTTTCCTCCGATAGCAGCCGCGTCGCTTTGCAGATCGAAGATCTGTGAAAGAAATAGTTGATCATATTTTATAATGTTTCGAACAGTCCTCAAGAAGTTGGGGAAACTAACTTCGGAGTAAATAAATTATGGGACGTTGACACCGGGTTCAGACGAGGCAAATTTTGGAGGTGAATCTTAAATACCACAGCCGGCTATGGTGACATTCAACAAAAATCGCCTCGTCTTAACCCGGTCTGAGCAAAAGCAGGAAAAGGCAAGTTCCTTTAACTTGAACAATGTACGATGGTGGACGTACGTCTTGCCGAAGCTGTCAGTGATGAGGAGCTTGTCGAAGCGCACAGCGCGCAGGCCAGCGCTGAGCCAGCCGTTGTAGGCCGCGTAGTGCAGCGAGGCTCGCAGCGGCACACCCAGTGCGGGGTGCGGCACCAATACTCGACCGAAGCGGACGTTTCGAGGACTTTCTTCGCGTCTGTTGATAAAAAGAATACTCTAAGTCTAAACCCTTTACTATTAAAAACTTACACTGTGACTTAGGTACTGTGAATTATTTACATACCGTATTTTTGCCATGCATTTTTATTTATAAGAAAAATTATAAATAAAAATAAAAGAAAGTGGTGTTAGTTACACTATTTATAACTCAAGAACGGATGAACCGATTTGGCTGAAAATTGGTGGAGACGTAGCTTAGAACCAGGAGACGGACATAGGATACTTTTTATCCCGTTCGACCGCGTTTCCGTCATGTCACTATTGTTGAGTCTATGGTACAATTACATACTTCCATCTGTGGCATAGACGATACGCGTACTCTCTAGTTATAAATAAAAATGCATTTTTAAATTTTTATTTAAAAATTAAAACAAATTGCGGAATCGAATACTCTTTATGGGAATTAGTAGTTAAGTACCACTAATCATACGATTAAATTCAGCTTGGTATGCGTTAATTTAAATAGCCGAAAAATTAAAAAAAAATGTATTGCCCTCATCGCGGATATTGATGGTTTCAATTGTGATCGATAGAAATATTCGTATTTTTTCAGAAAAACATTATATCTTCTCAAAAAGTAATAGGGTCCCGTGAATATAATGCAAACAATTATCCGCGATGACGGTTATTATACATTAAGTACCTAGGTGACCGAACTCAGCTCGGTTTTTATTTTTTGGTAAATCATGTTTTTTGAAATGACTTCCCTTTATATGGGAAATGATATTGTTGCTTAAAAACGACATCTATTGTCAAGTAACTTTAGTGTTGCTGTGTCGGTAAAACAGTTCGCAAATAGGATAAACATATTTGCACAATGTCTTAATTACTACCCTATTCTTTTTTTTTACAGCCATGAATTAGATGCGTTGATAAGGGCTCCAATAATAGTTTTTTCTCACAAACGAAGGAACTTAAGAGGGGGTGTGCGCTCGTTAACAGTAAACAGATTTGATTTTTACAGTAGTAGATCAAGTTTCAATTATCCGAAAAAAACACGCAAGAATTACATCATACTGCCAAGGGACGTGTCTGGGCAAAAACATAAAATGATGAAATTTGTTCGATAATAAAAAATCGCGAAGTTAGGTCTAATTTTTAACCAATATTCATTTATTTTCAATGTGTTGCATATTACAGAGCCAAAATTTTTACATTAAATTCCGAATGATATTATCAAGGGAGTAGCCTAGCGAATTGAAAAGAAAATGAATATTTTACGAGTTACAAAGTATTTTGGCGCTTACTACACTCCTATTCCGCGCAAAACGCTATCTTTTGTCGCGCCTCACATGAGGTTGTGGCTATGTTTTATCTCATCGCGAAATCTGATTTTTTTGGGGTTACACGCGCTCTTAAAAAAAGGGGGAAAAAATAACCGTGTGGACTGGAACCGAACCGGGGTCGTCTGGTTTCGTGACCGCCCGTTCCCACCTGAGCTATTCAAACCTCACCTCGCCTTCGCCACCATCTTGGTGGCGAAATTTACCTTCGTAGTTGTAGGGGGTTTTCACTGCCAGAAAACACGGATAAAACGACGTTTTCTAAAAATTAAACCTAGCTATATCGATTTATCGCCCCAGAAACCCCCTGCATACTAAATTTCATGAAAATCATTGGAGCGGTTTCCGAGATTCAGATTATTTATAGAATTGCTCGTTTCAAGGTATTATTAGATAAAAAAATACATTTTTTTCGGCAATTTAAATTAAAACATACGTCTACCAAAGTTAATTTAACCATGATATTTGTTAACTACTAAGGGTACGTTTATGCACACGCGGCGCGTTGTGCGGCGCCCGCCGCGTGCGCCGCCGTGTTCAACGCAAACGCTTCTGCATGAACGCTCTCTTACTTGGTCATATGTTTGAGTTTACCGCGCGACGCGACGCACCACACGCCGCGCAACGCCCTGCGTGTGCATAAACATACCCAAAAAGTTTTCGATTCCGCATGAAGGGGAATTTTAGTGTTACCGGCTCCCGATATATAATATTTACTTGGTCATAGGGAAAGATTCATTGAGTCCCGAGTCGCCGTGTAGGGTGAGTGTGACGCGGCCATAGTTGGGCTTCTCTCCTGCCTCGTGGCCGGCCCACAGCGCCACGTGGTACTGGTGTGCTGAAACAATAATAACAATTCATTCATTCACACGACTTGCTTCCTAACTGTAGGTACAACAATGAAAAATCGAAATACTTATGTATTTGAATTTCGCTATTTTGTACAGTTTAGGTACGCCGTACGCAAGCGCGCTTCTAGACCTCGTCATTGCTTTCAATCAAGTACATATTATGTTTGGCTACAAACTTCAAGCGCTAACCTTGTGTTAAAAAAGGACGCAAATCAAGTAAAAAAAAACAGATATACATCACAACTAGTTTATCGGATATCACAAAGAAGTAAGTTAATTACTGTACTACTGATTTCTTTGAATGCCAATTAGTAAAAACAGAAGATACTTACCGCAAAAAGGTTCCTCCTCCCTGGTAAGAAGATACAACTGGCCTCGGCCGAGAGAGCGGTCAGCGTAATAGCCCATGTTGCCGCAGCGACGTTCGCCATCGCACGGGAAACATTTACCCTGGAAAAGTATTAAACTGTAGTAGGTAGACCTCTATTGGCAGGGTTTCTTAAGACTTTTATCAAAAAATCGATAAGTATTCGAGTAGTTTGAGGAAGATAGTGACAATTGACAATTGTAATAAGAGTTCACATGCGTATTTAAATAAAGTTACGAGAAATACTATAATAACTTAGTCTTTCGATACTCGAAATTCATTAACGCCGTCGAAAAGTCTGTATGCTATGAAACGCACTCAGGACTGCCTTAAAGCTGGTTGTTTTCATTTCATTGCCAGGAATTCTGTCAGAAAAATTTCAATTACATGCATCCTGCGAACGAGAATTAGTACTTAGGTAAGGTGGTACAATACTGCAAAATGCTGATATATAGTCCTAAATGTAGGTATGAAAAGAGTGCTTTTCGGCGCATGGCTGAATTTTTTTCTTACAACAGTAGTAGGTATTAGTGTGGTTAAATCGTATATCTACCTCCATAAACGTGTCATAATCAGAACAAGGGAAGGCAGGGAAGTGGCACTTAGGTGAAACGGAGTCCGTGAAGAATTTGTACGCGCGTCGATGGTTGCACAGTGAGCGACCTTCGGGCGACGCGCCAGCCCACGGCAGCACCAGGTCCGAGACTGCGCCTACGAACCTGCCAAAGTGTCATCTCTATCGAAAGTCTGTCATCTGCTAAGGGATTGTCAAATGGATTGCATCAGTGTGACGATCGCAATCACTTTTGATTGGCTGGTACTCTCTCAATATTGGTTAAGGTTGATTATACGGGTCTGCCCGCGAAATTCAAAAATTTGGTTTTTTCGCAATTTGTAAACTAATACGACAAAGTAGGCTTATGGCATTCTAATAGCGACGATGGCAGTATCATCTTCACTGGTTCATATAAAAATCTTTACTTGAAAGTGTCCAGTTTAAGAAATTAGAATATCGAGTAATTTTTGAGTAACTCACGTCCAACTCGATTTTCTGACTAATTTCTTAAACTGGACACTTTCAAGTAAAGATTTTTATATGAACCAGTGAAGATGATACTGCCATCGTCGCAATTAGAATGCTATAAGTAAGCCTACTCTGTCGTATATTAGTTCACAAATTGCGAAAAACCAAATTTTTTAATTTCGCATGCAACAAAAACGTCATAAATTCATCTAATCAGAGGTCATTGCTATCTTCAAACCGATGCAATCATTTTTAGACAATAGTTTGCTAATCTTCGAAATGGCTACCGGATGGCCACCGGTATTGAAGTGCATTTTACAAGTAGAAGAAGTGATCGAGGATACTGTTTGCTAAAAATCCGAGAGTTACCTAGGGATTGTCTAAAAATCTAAACCGACATCATATCCTATGTCAATGGTTGAAAAATAGCTTCAAAGTAGTTAGTATCACAGTCTTGAACTGGTTAGGTACCATTAACAATTACTTGAGGTAGGTATATAAGGTATTCACTTAATTTACTGGCTTCGGCTCATATGTTTTTGAACTTTTTTTTATTTCTGTTAATGATTAACACATTATAGCAGCATTTGAATAAATTTAAATAATTGCTACTAATTTAGGGAAGAATTATTTATGTTATTTTCAATAATTATCTTACAAATTAGAGCAGCCATGTTGGACGCGTCCGCCGTTGGGGTAGAAGTCCACATGTCCGAGCGGCTGCGCGGCGCCCAGGCCGCCCAGTATCAAGGTCTCCCCATTGGAGTGGATCACGTCCACGAACTTGGCGTCGGACTTGTCCAGCCGCGCTCTCGGGTCTTGAAACTCGAACAACGGACCCGCTGGGTCGAGACCTTTAAACATGCTCATTACTTTAGTCCTCTTTTTCTTCTTCTTTAACCGCTGATAGACGTCCACTGCTGGACAAAGGTCTCCTGCATAGACTTCCACAAGCTTCGGTCGTGCGCCGCCTGAATCCAGCGGCTCCCTGCGACTCGTTTGATGTCGTCGGTCCATTCTAGTTGGGGGCCTGCCAGCAGTGCGATTCCTACTTATTACTTTAGTCATTACACTAGCGGCACGTTATGATGGCCGGTTTGACGTTTGTCCGCTCATGAAGTTCCGTATTAATTGATAACGACTTTGAAGGAAATAATTGTATTACTTTATTGACGATAGTGATGTGCAGAGATTCATAAATTTTATCGAATGTAGTTTTAGGTTTAGGACTCAAAATTTATTTATTAAATTGATTTCTAAAATGTATACAAGTGTAGAAAAATCAGTTTGCACCATTTAAGGGGTGAATGTACTTGTGAATATGAACAATTTTCACTATGTGGACAAACCTCTGAAATCGCAAAAAAATATCAGCTGTTTCATACAAAAGGTAAAATTTTTATTTTTATATGATATATACCACAACTCGGCATTTGGTTTTCTAAATTGAAAATTTTTAAAAATGGAATCTAATACGATCGTCACATAGGATCGCTGGCTAGCACAACTACTACCTCCGGCAAACTCGCGTCAATGCTCAATGCAAAACAAAGCAGTTTCGAATTGACGTTGCTTCGAAAAGTATAAACTGTCAGTGCAATGCGATTGTGATATAGTTTTGACCTGGCTTTGGATTTCAAATATTGATACTGCATTACTGTTGACCCTTGCTCGTTAATTTGGACTCTGTTCAAGCCCTTTGTTGTGGATTTCGTCGATATGACCGAACGTACGCAGAGAACTGTTCTAAATAGTCAGACACGTGAGTTCGTAATACGCCTTCGTAACTATTTCGATCGTGAAGCTCAAAATGGAGGGCCAATTTTACCTATAACGTCAGTGGTTGAACGCGTAGCTGATGCGCTTAATATTGGACAACGAACTGTTAGACGGATAACTAAAAAAAAATATGGCGAGACTGGCACAGAAGAAAATAAACTTCACACACCAAAAAAGAGAAAACGAGCAAAACCAGTCGTAGGCATCGATAGCTTTGATGCCGATGCTATCCGAAGACATGTTTACGGCTACTATTTACAGAAGGAGTATCCAACAAGAAAAAAGTTGGTGCATTCACTGAAGGAAGCTGGATTATTCTTCGGTGGGGAAAGTTCTTTAACGAAGATTTTGAAGACCATTGGATTTCGATACAAAAAATGTAACAAACGCAAAATATTGATGGAAAGATTTGATATAGCGATGGCAAGGTATACTTTTTTACGGCAAGTGAAAGAAATCAAAAATTGGCAAAATGTTGTGTTCTTGGATGAAACATGGCTTACAGTAAAAGTCCGTAACTTCGTGATAGTACGATACTTCGGTAGTTTTGTTTCTGGCGCAAAAAACAAGCAATTTAAATAATATTTATTTAAATTATGTATTGGTAAAAAATCTCTATCATTTAAACTGTATAAAAAATCAAGAAACAAAATTTTGGCGACTAAACTGACAGCAATACGATGCTCGAAACTCTCAGTCGGCCACAAGCATCTGTGCAGCGTGCGCGCATTCCTTGTTACCGTAAGGTTAGTACTCGCACTTCTTAAGCTTACAGAAAGGCAAAGGTAAGTCCATTTGAATAAAACTTTTAATAGTGCTTTTTGTGTTCCATAACAATTGATTTGACTTAGAAAAAAGTTTTATGCAAGCATAGAATTCCTAGAAAATTGCAATTAATCGACTCACGAATTAGCGGTCATTTTATTTTTCGTGTGTCTCCTACTTCGTGTCACTACCGAATTAGGGATATTCTAGATACATTTTTGTTGCTTGTGTATTTATTTAATAATTATGATAATTTCAATGTAAATTAAAAAACAAATCATCTATTCAATGAAGTTTCTTATGAGCTAAATTCGGTATATGTTTTGTACCATAGAATTCTTGTAATAAAAGTTTGAAGGTGACCTGAATTTACATTTTTAAGGTAAATTCGCATATGTGCTACCAGCATAATTTTGTTTGTTTTTCGATTTATTTCATTTATTTTAGTATGTTTTCACCTTAAATGAGGTAGTTAATGATTAATTAACATAATTTAAAAAATGATCTAGAAATTTGAGTGCGGAACATTTCAAAACCAATAACACGAAATAAGAGACTCTATTTTGTTACTTTTTCCCTAATTCGTGTCAGATCTTAAGGCTGGAATCACATCTGTGCGGTTCGCATTTTGTAAGGAGTCGTATAAGCATCTATTCGGCTTATCAATAATAAGGCTCTTTATTAAATGGGCTTTCTTATGACATGATCTTCAAGCCTTCTAGTCGAGCAAATAACGATGAAATTACTAATTAAAAGTAGACTATGATTGTTTCACTTACCCCCGAAATGGGGTAAGTGAAACTATGATCAGAAGTCTATAAATATGAGGTCTATACAACTATTTTTAAACAACTAAAATGGTATCTTTAATTGCCTCAATCTCATTACGAGTCTCAGTATGCACTGAGCCATAGCCATGCGGCTATATTGTCTAATCTATCTATCTATCTATACTTATAATAAAACTGTAACAGTTCCAATTCTGTACATTGAAGATATTTTTAAAATTTTTCTTGGAGGGCACTCTATAATCGATACTGAAGCCAAAACAATTTTTTTTTAATTTTTTGTCTGTCTGTCTATACCTTGGCCGCGCATCACGCCGAAACTACTGGACGGATTTAAATGAAACTTGGCATGATTTAAGTTCATACTACGAGGTAGGACATAGGATACTTTTTATCCCGGAATTCAGCACGGTTCCCTTGGGAGAGGGGTTAAAGTCAAAAAAAGTTTTTTGTTAGAAAGGCCGTACTTTAAAGATTCACCGTATAAATATTTCAAGTTCATCGGTTTAAACCCTGATGATACATGATACAGAACTCTTAAATGATAGGGATTCAGAAACTGTTGATAGTGAAATTATATTGTGAGTACCAAGAAACGACTACTTGATTGAATACTTAAGTCCCAACCCTCAACCCTGATGATGCAGGGTACTGCACTCCTAAGCTGTGAGGATTTAAGAAGTTTTGATGGTGAATTGATATTGTAAGGACGAAGCAACGACTTAATCATTGTACTCCAAATCTCAACGCTCAACCCTGATGATGCTGGGTACTGCACTCCTAAGCTGTTGGAATTTAGGTACTGTTGATGGTGATTTGATATTGTAGGTACCAAGCAATGACTTCATCATTTTACTCTTCTTAGTCTCAACCCTCAATCATGATGATGTACGGTGCTGCACTCCGAAGCCGTTGGGTATTAAGTACTGTCGATGGTGAATTGCGGGATATTTAAAAACTAAATCTACGCGGACGAAGTCGCGGGCATCAGCTAGTTTTGCAAATTTGTGTGACTTAGTCGTCCGGCTAAATGAGAATCGATGTGTACAGATGTGATTCCAGCCTTATTCGCCTATGTTCACTGTTCATTAGGACTCATTAAGTAGATAAGTAGTTTGTTAAGAATTTACTAAGAGATCAATAATTTTTATCTTTCAGAGACATGTAACGTACAAAATGCCGTACAAAAAGTATAGCACCGAAAATTTAGACTATGCTTTGTTATCAGTTCAGAAAGGCGATATGACGGCTTACAAGGCTTCAAAGCTACATAAAGTGCCTTACCAAACGTTATTAGACAAATTGAAAAATAGACATCCTAATCCTATTGGGCATGTGACGGTTCCCACTAAGGAGGAAGAAGGATTAATTGTCAAATGGATTCATCATATGGCAGCGATTGGGTTTCCCGTCACAAAAGAGCAATTACTGCATTCAGTTTGTAAATTAGTCAAAGAACTGAATAGGCCCAATTCATTTAAAGAGGGAGTTCCAGGAAGACACTGGTATGAAGCATTTTTGAGAAGAAACCCAGATGTGAGGTCAAGGGTGTGTCACGCATTAACTACAGCACGAGTCAGTGCAACAGAAGAAAAAATACGGCACTGGTTTGACAGTGTTTATAAGTACTTGGAAGAGAACAACTATCTAGAAATTCTGCAAGATCCGTCTCGAATTTTCAATTGTGATGAGTCAGCTTTTTTCTTTTGCCCTAAAGGTCAAGCTGTATTGGCAAGGAGAGGTCAAAAAAATATCTATTGTCGATCCGGTAATGATGAAAAAGAAAATTTAACACTTTCTATTGGGGCTTCAGCTGATGGAAAACTAATGCCAATACTGGCTCTCTTCCCTTATAAGCGGATCCCGGTGAATATTCTTAAAAAATATCCAAAATCGTGGGTAATTGGCAAGTCTGACAGTGGGTGGATGACATGCCAAACATTTTACATCGCAAATTCGTTCAATGGTTTCTTAATGAAAGAGAATATTAAAAAACCCGTGCTGCTCTTTCTTGATGGACACGTTTCACACCTCTCTCTGCCGTTAACGACGTTTTGTAAAGAAAACGGCATCATTCTCGTGGCACTCTTACCCAATTCAACTCACGTTCTCCAACCCATGGACGTCGCGGTGTTTCATGCTTTGAAGTTGTCATGGAAAAAAAGTGTCCACGACTGGCGGATGGCTAATAACGCAAAAAAGTTGGGAAGAGAAGATTTTGGCCCAATTTTAGAAGAATGCATTCGAAGAACTCTCAAGCCTGACATTTTGATAAATGGATTCCGACATGCTGGTTTATTCCCTTTTGATCAAAATGCCGTTAACTATGATAAACTCCCCAAATCAAGCAAGTCCAGTGATGCAGGATCTACAAGTGATTCTGGCTCTGCTGTGAGCACCCCTTTTGATGATGCCATGCCAGCCCATGAACTATCCTCAACACAACTGGAAAAAACTTCTTTAAGTCATCTCAATTCTAAGCAATTTGTTGCTGAATTTGAAACGCTGCTGGGTATAGAAAAGCTTAAGCTATTTAAAGACTGCGATGGAGTTTGGCAAGGAGATATTCAAGATACAAATTTATTTTATTTTTGGAAAAAGATAAATGGTTGCAATGAGGATGAATTTGAAATCGGTGATACTACTTTGAAAGCAAACGAGTGCACGCTAAACAATATAGAAGACAATATTTTGAATTTTGATAACTATAATAATAATATATTAGAAGGCATTGTTGAGGATGATGGAACTGTAACACTTACGCCCAACTTAACCTTAAGTTCACTAGCTCCTGTAACTGAACATACTGCAAGCTGTTATGAAAACTCTTGCAGATCACCATCAAAAGGAAGCGAGCCAGTTGAGAGTGATGATGATAATAATTTACGATTTCATAATTTCAACCCTGTTTTGAATAATACTTCCACCCCAACTACTAAATCTAAAGAAGCAGCAGAGCGTACTGCATCTGTCAAATCTATTCAGCGTGAAAATTTAAGTCTGACACAGGAAACTTCGTCTATAAAATCTCCGGTCAAATACTTTCCGTCAAATTACACAACTCCTCCAGCGCAAAAGTCCTGTGAAACAAACGAGAATTTACTTTCTGAAGATAATACATCGTGTTTAAATACAGACTCACAAGCAAAGCAAACATTAACAGTAACAGACCCGAACCCTGAACCCATTAATGTAACAGGAATTCTTGATGATTACGCTTCTACTCCAAGTAACTCACAGAAATCGCAGTTCCCAACTCCTTTCAAAAACTCTCTGCTATGGCCTGAGACGGATATAGCTAAAACAACAAAGAAAAAAGTAAAAAAATCATTGATTCCTACAATTGCTACTTCTACAGAATATATAAATTACCTACAACGCTTACAACAGGCAAAAAAAGAAAAACTTGAAAAAACAGAGCTTAAAAAAAAAGAAAGAGAGGAAAAGGCTAAAGCTAAATTAAATAAAGCTACAGATAGTGCATCTAAAAAGGAGTCTAATAAAAATAGTAAAAAGACGCGTCATTCTGAAGGAGTACAATCGTCAGAACCTAAAAATACTACAGAAGAGAACAAAATACCTTCTGACGAAATATATTATAAAACAGGCGAATACGTAGTGGTAAGATACGAAGGCGAAAATTTTCCCGGCCTCATAACTAAGGTATCACACGAAGGCACATCGACGGCTTAAGAAGTAAAAACAATGACTATGAGTGGCCTAGACACAATTTCTGGTCGTGTGAATTGGCGTTGGCCAGAGAAGGAGGACATCCTTACGTATGACAGTGATGACGTAGTAAAGAAAATAAAGGCCCCCATACCTCTCAATAAAAGAGGCGTTTATTCTGTAGCAGATATGTAGTGCAATAATTGCGCTATGTATCTGCTACAGAATATACACCTATCCGATATTAAAAGATAAAAAAATAATTATTATTTTTATCTTTTATATCGGATACCGTCAAAATGATAAATGTTTTCAGTTAAAATAAGTTATGTTTTTCAGTTTTCATTTTATTTAAGTATTGTTTTAGTCGACCGAGCGAAGCGAAGGTCTTTGAGTTAACTAGGGCGATTTGCACTTGTCCGTCCGTCCGTCCGTCCGTCCGTCCGTCTGTCAGAGCCTTATAACTTTTGAATTACTGAACGTAATTACTTCAAATTTAGATATAATATGTAAACCGATGGCCTCCAGCCGAAAATGGCTTAAAAAGTTATAAAAATCTTTATTTCAGGGGGGCTCTCATAGAAGCGAATGCGAAGTAAAAAAAAAAAAATCGCGTTACATAAAATTGTTACGTATCATTTTAAAGATAATTTTGAACTGAGTACAAAAATATTTTTTTTTTAATTTTTCCCTTAAAATTGACGAAATGGGGGGCTTTCAAAGTGGCGATTTTATACGTTCGCTTGAAGACGCTCTCTAGAAAAATCCGCTATGGATTTTCAAACTGATTTTATGTTTTTAGGTCACTTATATCCTGTACTTGAACAACAAATACTAAAATTATATGAATATTATAAAGAAACGAGATTATTTAATTTTTAATGGGCGTCAGTAATTCATATAGCATCAACATAGCTTCACAATAATGCTAATAGATGGCGCAGTCAGTAACTATTCCCATGGAACTACGAGTTAAATTCAATGTTTGATAAATAATTCAATGTTTTCACTAACGTTCCCTAACCTTTACGGGCTACCTATAAGTTAGGTGATTGATGTTTTCTGTCAACTTATTTATCACGATCCTGTACGGGACACCTAAAAGGATATTGGGACGGATGTTAGGACTTAGGATTGTATTTAGGAGCTACCTACGTTAAGAGACTCCTACTTAGGGGATGATTTAGGTATGTTTGGTGAAAACGGGCATAATAATAATGTCAGTTTTGGTTATCATGTATCGATTGAATGAATAATCATGGGATACCGTTACCGCGAGGTCTCAGTTCGGGGCGAACCACTAGTTAAGAAGAAGTTTTATATTTGTTTGAAATTATTATTCTTTAAATAATTTAGTGTGTAAAATGTGTGATAATTGTTTAAAACTGATAAAGAGTATTAAAAAATGATAAAGATTTCTTTTTTATTTTTTGAAATTACTTTAATTAAATCAACATTTACCTTTGTTGACAGCGAGGGTACGCCATTTTAAAATATTACTATAAATACGGCTATTTTGTGGATACGAATTCAGTCTCTGCCAGAGACTCATTGGACTAGCAGATGCTCCTGCATCTAGCTTGTTGTAATTTGATTAAGAGTTTGCGATAGCAATCGTACCCTAATCGAATAAATATTGCCTGTAGGGTTATATGAATGTAATTGATTAATTAATAAGTTAAGGGATTACTTCCCTTAAAACATACTTTACTGTTTTTTATATGAAATGATCTGTAAGTGAGTAAAAGGATTATCAATTTGAATAACGATAAATACAATACACTCTTCATTAAATCGGCTTTCTTATGACATGATCTTCAAGACTACTCTAATCGTGCAAATAACCATGAAATTAGTAATTAAAAGTAGACCATGATTTTGTTTCACTTACCCCCAAATGAGGTAGTGCATGGCTATAATGGTCTAATTTCTTAAATAAATGGAAAAAAAGGAAAATGGGGTAAGTGAAACATTTTAACACACATTATTTTAAAATCAAGCGATAGTGCCTAACTCGTGTTGTGTTTTTATAAAATTTCAATTTTTTAAAATTGATATATTATTGTACAGATATTGCAGCTAAATCTGCGTTAGAACCTTAATATGTATATAATTCAATGGTAAGAACACTGAAACGACGTGGTCAATCCTGTTTTATCGACTGAGCGCATATATCGATAAACTTCAAAGTTTGATGGATATGGCTGGGTGTTTCACTTGCCCCACAGTTTCACTTACTCCCTTACTTTGATATTTTTGATAACTACTCACGTTCAGATGTTGTTTGTCTGTCGTGTTGTGGTTTAACTGATTAGATGTGAGGTTAGGGGCCGCTAATCGTTACAAGGGGTGGTTACGTCAGCTTTAGGTAGGGTTTCAGCTTTTTAAGAGATGAGTTCTCATAAGGCCTGATTAGTTTTAGAGTAGGTACTAATATTCCCGCTTCTGGATCTATGGCTAATAAATAAGTTTAATTTTGTTTCTTAATCTGCCAAAGACTTATTAATCCTCTAAAAAAATTTTTTTTTGTTTCAATTTTTAGTTTGTAACTATGTATCTCATAAAAGCTTAAATAATTGTCAATCAGTTAATTTCAATCTCAGATCTCTTTTATTTATGAAATACCTTTATCCTGTATCTAATTAATATTAAACACATTAAATTTTTATGTTTTTTTATTAATAAATTATCCTTAACTCACTATAAGAAACTTTATCCCGAACCAGGGGACACGAACTCACGAAGTTAAAAGCAGAGCCAAATTTTATCCCGAAATAGGGTTCAAATAAGAGGTCCACAAATAAATTAATATAAAAAAACCTATTAGCTAAAACTATTTAATTCATGCATTAAATTACTGTCAAAATACCAATATTCATCACATAAAAGTTTTCATATTGATATCATGTTTAATAGTATATTAAAAAAATCTTAAAGTGTTAAGAGCCTTAACATGCCGAAGTATGGGACATTTACTGTAATGCTAACCATACTGTAGGCCGTTCTTGGAACGATGACACAGCAGCATCTACTTCCAAAGTTCCTGTAGGAAAAGGATCGCGACTTATAATTTGTCACGCCGGAACCATCAACGGGTTTGTCGAAGGTTCTCTCATGGCTTTTGCGTCAAAAACCACTGGAGACTATCATGAAGACATGAATGGAGAAAAGTTTACTGAATGGTTTACCTCAATGTTGTGTAGCCTCCCTGAACCATCTATTATAATTATGGACAACGCCCCATACCACTCGATGCAAATTGACAAGCCACCTGCCCAATCCCAAAAGAAAGCTGATATCGTCGCATGGCTTCGTAAAAATGGCGTAGATGCAAACATGAATATGTTAAAAGCGGAATTAGTACGTCTTTTAAAAGAAAACAAACCAACCAAGATCCGATACGTCATTGACGAAATAGCATTAGAACATGGGCACAGAGTTATACGGTTACCGCCTTACCATTGTGAGTATAATGCGATTGAGTTGGTGTGGGCTCAAATTAAGGGATATGCTGCAAGACACAATACAGAACCCCCATTTACCACAAAAAAAATGCTAAAATTATTAGAAGAAGCTTGTGAACATGTGACTAAAGGAGACTGGGAAAAGGTTGTGAATAGAACTGTTAAATTAATAAGGGAATATGAAAGAGATGTGAAAATAGATAATATTATAGAAAACGAACATATAATTATTAATGTAGGTGATGATAGCAGTGACGACAGTGAAAATAGTAGTATGGACGAATCTGATTAATTATGGCCTTTTGTGGCACCTTTTTTGGTATATTTTGTATTCATATGTTTCTTGTGTGCATATAAAGTATGTATATTCATTTTCATTCAAATATTCAGTTCGTTCAAATAAATTAAATAAACATATACATTTTTGTTTTATTAAACCTATTTAATCAGGTACAAAAACAAAACTTAATTGTTTTTTGTTCGAGAATAAATTGACATTCCACATCACTATTGTAATGTGTCAAACCGGCCATCATAGCGTGCCGCTAGTTTAGTCAGTAGGTAAAAATTATATTTATATTCGTAGCTGACCTAATTATCTATATCTATATAATATAATAAAACTGTAACAGGTCCAATTCTGTACATTGAAGATATTTTGAAAATTTTTGTTTGAGGGCACTCTATAATCGATACTGAAGCCAAAACAATTTTTTTTTAATTTTTTGTCTGTCTGTCTGTCTGTCTGTCTGTCTGTCTGTATCTTGGCCGCGCATCACGCCGAAACTACTGGACGGATTTAAATGAAACTTGGCACGATTTAAGTTCATACTACGAGGTATAATATAGGATACTTTTTATCCCGAAATTCAGCACGGTTCCCTTGGGAGAGGGGATTAAATTCAAAATGTGTATTTAGTTGTTATTCATTAACGCGTATTTCGAATTCATTCATTCTTTTTTTTTTTGGAAAGGAGGTACTTTAAAGAATGTCCTGTAATTATTTCAACGTCGTCGGTTAAGTACTTCAGAAATTATAGTCATCACAATCCTCAGTATTGTCCAAATAACTTGAACCCCGGAATGCATAGGAAACTTTGAATGTACGGGTCATCTTAAGCTGGCACGTACACTTTATCGTATAGCGCATCATGGATAGGCCTATTTTGTCAAAGTTAAACTACTCCAAAGGCGTCGGTAGCCAAACGATCATTATACATAGTAGGTATAGATAGATGTAAATTGTAATACAGCGTATAGAAGTGATACAGTATTTTCCTATGCAATTTAATACTAATCATACTAATATTATAAATGCGAAAATGTGTTTGTTTGTTGGTTTGTCCTTCAATCACGCAGCAACAAAACCACGGATCGTCGTGATTTTTTGGATGGGTATAGTTGAGGACCTGGAGAGTAACATAGGCTACTTTAATCCCGGAAAATCAAAGTGTTCCTGAGGGATTTTAAAAACTAAATCCACGCGGACGAAGTTGCGGGCATCAGCTAGTCAATACTAATATTATAAAGAGGAAAGATTTTTTTGTTTGTTTGTACCGAATAGGCTGTACCTGACTACTGGACCGATTTTAAACATTTTTTCAAGAATAGAAAGCTAAGTTATCAGGAAGTAACATAGGCTATAATTTATTTTCAAAAAAATTAGAGATCCTTAAGAAAATTGCAATAATGCAACCCAAAGTAACAAAATTTTGCCTATAAAATGATGAATGAGAAAACTATTGATGATACATAAAAAATATGTACTAAGTATAGTCACTCAGTCAGTAACTATCATATTTAAATCACAATAGTAGCTATTGTGTTCTAAAATTTAATTAGATTGCCTTTACTATCGTAGTACTATAATAATTCTTCCTTGCTAATCATCATTCATCATCATTAGCAACCCATCAACGGCTCACTACTGAGCGCAGGTCTCCTCTCAGAGAAGGGTTATCAACTATCCTTGCTAATAAGTGATCAAACGAACTTACCTGAAGTGAAGTTCGATCATTATTATATGAGTTGCTTCATCCGAAGATATAAATATTACAAAGGTAGTCACTCCAGTCGCCAGAGATAAGTCCGCGTATTTTACAGTTATACCCTACCCTAAAAATAAATCACCTTGGCAGCACCGTCTTAATTTTTCTCATTATTTTTAGAGATGTATACCTACGGTTCAAAACTTTTTTATTTGGGCAGTCAGGGAGGGTGGGTAATTATATCTTCGGATGAAGCAACTCATATAATAATGATCGAACTTCACTTCAGGTAAGTTCGTTTGATCACTTATTATATTTCTTTGCTTCATCCTTCAATATAAATATTACAAAGGTAGTTGTTTAGAGTAAAAAGTTTTGATAAACATGTACGCAATACAGATTTTGTAAATCGTGTATTTTTAATCACTTTCTTATGGAAATACTAATTAATTTGCTTGCATACACTTTAACAATATTAAAATTTATTTATGATATTATTATTATAATATTATTTAATACTATAAATTAGAATATATTTATTTTTATGATTAGGTATAATTCATAAATTGATTCCCTATTAGATGTGTTAACGCAATTATTATTAAGACCTGTCTTGGCAGGGTCTGGCATAATCTCCCTCATCCGCCATGGATCTAACATCTAAGCAGCGAAAGAATGAGTTCGATGTGTTAGTCCAGCCTGCCGTTTTTCTAATTTCCTCAACGCTCGCCTGAGCGTGAGGCGCTGTGCGCTTGTGTCAACGCTGCTCCCTGATACCGTTTACTTGATCCACCTGCTGATCGATTGAAGTTCGGCCTTTTTGTAAGGCTTCTTGTAGGTAAATAGCAGGTTATTTGTCCCCTCAGATCTTATATTTTTAGTTCTGGAAGTATAGTGTGTGGAGGGGTGTAGCAGGGCAGATGGTCAGATTTTCTTGAAAGTAAGGTAGGAAGAGAGAGAGAGAATAGGCTTGGTATCTGCCGCAGCGTATGTTTTTTTTTTTTTGTAATTTACCGTTATTCTAATTTAAACCCCGATTTCGAAAGTAATATTGCTTTCCAATTTAATTGATGGAAGAGTTTGTAGCCTATGAGCAGTGCAAATTGCTAGTATACTGAAAAGTTTCTTAGTGATTTTTTCTAAAGATGAGTGACTATAAGGGAACCAATTTTTAACATAGTTTAAAACAAGTTGAGGGACCCAAGTACGGGAGTAATAGGGTTTGGTTGATCTTAACTTATAGACACGTTTTACGCTCGCTCCAGAAACAATGCTGTTTCTTAGCATAAATTATATTGCAATTCGATAAGGGTTCAAACTCCGTAACAAACGCTGTAAGAGAAGATACCTAATGCTGGTCTTTGATGGTTTAAATACATTTTTATTATTTAATTTACACAACTGCCACCGAAACTTGAGTGTGGTATTATATTGTTTTAAAATACTGTCAGAGAATGATGTTAACATTAGTGACGCTGAGTCTGGGTCGGTGCCTTGTTTTAAGGGAGAGAGAGAGAGAGAGAGAGAGTCCGGAGAGTCTCGCGACACTCAGGGTAAGTTACTTGTGCAAGGAATGGTGAAATGAGATTGCAATAAGTATTAATGAGGATTAACATTAAGTAGTATCCGAAACTACCAAGCTTTGTAGGAGAGAGTACCACGCTTGTGGTAACCAATTTGAAAAAACTAGGATTCCGTTTGCCTCGTTATCAATGATTTTCCTCAGACACTTTAAAATTAAAGAAAAAGGAGGAAACAAAAATCATAGAAAAATATAAAAGCCCCACATAGCGTAAATGCATCGACAGATAAAGCGTCCGGATCTTGTTGTCAAGGCACGGATTTTTTTAAATTTAGTATTTGACCGAGCGAAGCGAGGTCTCTGAGTTAACTAGAGCGATTTGCACTTGTCCGTCCGTCCGTCTGTCAGAGCCTTATAACTTTTGAATTACTGAACGTAATTACTTCAAATTTAGATATAATATGTAAACCGATGGCCTCCAGCCGAAAATGGCTTAAAAAGTTATAAAAATCTTTATTTCAGGGGGGCTCTCATAGAAGCGAATGCGAAGTAAAAAAAAAATATCGCGTTACATAAAATTGTTACGTATCATTTTAAAGATAATTTTGAACTGAGTACAAAAATATTTTTTTTTTAATTTTTCCCTTAAAATTGACGAAATGGGGGGCTTTCAAAGTGGCGATTTTATACGCTCGCTTGAAGACGCTCTCTAGGAAAATCCGCTATGGATTTTCAAACTGATTTTATGTTTTTAGGTCACTTATATCCTGTACTTGAACAACAAATACTAAAATTATATGAATATTATAAAGAAACGAGATTATTTAATTTTTAATGTACATCAGTAATTCATATAGCATCAACATAGCTTCACAATAATGCTAATAGATGGCGCAGTCAGTAACTATTCCCATGGAACTACGAGTTACGACTAACGACCTATCCCAAAAACAGTTTTGCGTCGACCATTATTATTTAGTTACTTATTATAATACAATAATTGTATTGTAATTTTTTTTGTACCATATTATTCAATTAAAATTATTTTTTAGTTAAATTTTAGTTAAATATTGTATATTTTCTATTCGCGTCGATAGATGACGATTTGTACAGATGCCCGTAACCCGGTTTCACTCGTTAGTACCTACATAATAATTCAATGTTTTCACTAACGTTCCCTAACCTTTACGGGCTACCTATAAGTTAGGTGATTGATGTTTTCTGTCAACTTATTTATCACGATCCTGTACGGGACACCTAAAAGGATATTGGGACGGATGTTAGGACTTAGGATTGTATTTAGGAGCTACCTACGTTAAGAGACTCCTACTTAGGGGATGATTTAGGTATGTTTGGTGAAAACGGGCATAATAATAATGTCAGTTTTGGTTATCATGTATCGATTGAATGAATAATCATGGGATACCGTTACCGCGAGGTCTCAGTTCGGGGCGAACCACTAGTGTTATTCAAGCAAAAACGGACTTAAAGCCTAGGTATCTCAAATAGGTTATAACTTCTTTTATGACCTTGATTAAAACACCTGGAGTCACTGATAAGACGAACAGCCTAACATTAGGTTTAGGCATCAAGAAAATAAAACTCGGAACTAATAGCTCCTATTTGTAATAAATTATTATTAATAACAACCCACATATTAAGTTGGTCAGCTGTTATCCTGCGCCGCAGTGTTACGCCCCCCCCCCCCCCCAGTTCATGACGAGTACCGACGAGGCGCTCGCCAGTTTTCCTGGTTGCGGGCTGGTCGAGTACCCGTATATAGTTAGGTAAGAACATAACATATATTGTCTCGCAGACAATAATTTGTAGCTAATGTACATATATATTCACGATTACACATTTTCTACACAATTGTCATAAGGATATGGCTCATAACTAGCTCGCAGCTAGTAAGGTTATCACAATTACCAATTTTCTTTTGTGGAGTCACAGCTTTAGCAGCTTTAGGATATGGCTCATGAGTAGCTCGCAGCTAGTTATGTAATCGCAATCGACTCGCAGTCAACGATTTGTTTAAGGAATCACAGCTTTAGTATGTGATTTATGAATAGCTCGCAGCAAGTTATGTTATCGCAATTGATTCGCAGTTAATCCCTTTTTATTGTGGTGTTACAGCTTTAGGATTTGACTCATGAGTAGCTCGCAGCTAAGAAGTCACATCTTTAGGATATGAACCATAAGTAGCTCGCAGCTAGTTATGTTATCGCAATTGACTCGCAGTCAATCCCGATTTTTTTTTCTTGTGGAGTCACAGCTTTAGGATTTCACTCATGAGTAGCTCGCTCGCAGCTAGTTATGTTATCGTAATTGACTCGCAGTCAATCCTGATTTGTTTGTGGAGTCACAGCTTTAGAATATGACTCATGAGTGGCTCACAGCTAGTTATATTATCGCAATTGACTCGCAGCCAATTCCAATTTGTTTGTGGAGTCATGGCTTTAGTATATGACTGATGATTAGCTCGCAGTTAATCATGTTATTGCAATAGGTTCGCAGTCAATCCCTGTTTGTTGTTTTTTAGTTTCTCGGATAAAGCCAATCCTAATAAAGTTTTGTCTCCTTCCGAATCTTATAGCACTTCTTGTTGAGTTGAGGCATTAAGAGTTTAATGCTGCTTTGAGTGATTCCGAAGTTTGAATCACATAGGATCCTGCAGCCATCTTCCTGCTTAGGTGTTTCATGGCCTGCACCCTGTTTTCACTCTCTTTTAATAGTAGGCCCATTCCTTTACTAACGGCCGTGATACTCAGGACGAGTAGTCTTTGACGCATCCCCTTTTTTAATATAAAGAGCCATATGGTTGGCATGAATATTTTCACCATACTTCGGGGAAACATGCGTCGATTTCCCAAGCGCCGAGGGTAATTTTGAGTCAATTTCGAGTTGACCGACTTTTATAAAGTAACTTTGAACCCTTTGTCAAAATGACCATTCAGTATCTGGATTAACTGTACCTACTAGACTTGGCGTCGGCTTGATTTTCTTCGGTGTTTACGTATGACGCAAAAAAAAAACAAAGCTCACATTGTTCACACCAATGCCAACTGGTTCTAGTTAACTTATTTAAGTGAGGGTATTGAATGCCTCTCTTTCAATTAATATAACTCATTACCGTCGTAGTGTCGACACGAACATTGCACAGTTGTTTAAGTTACGAGCAAGACTTTCAAACCGAGGAAAATGGCCATTATTTCTTCCAAATATTTAATATCTTCTATAATATCTAATAATATGCTACTTACTCTGCTTGTTCATCTACCATTGCTTTTAATTTTACGTGTTTCGTAACAATTAGTGTTTTCAGATAAATCGAAGAAAAGGTGGGTAGTTAGTTCCCTTACGCTTCGCTTGGCTCGTCTTGGCAGGGACACTACCGTCTCTCCAGATAAATAATATTATATTTTTGTTTACAAGTAGGTACTCGAATATAGTTAACGGCTGGGCAAGCTACTAAAGCCCCGTTGAGCGAATGTTACGAGCATAGTTGAGTGAATTCGTGAATTTTATTACATTTTTCGAATGTATAATATGATATGTAGAAATAATAATGATAAATTACCTAAATAAATCCGAGACACTTGGGGGGTAGGTACTAAGTTAATTCCATCGTGATTGATGACAAGTTGTAACAATAGTGTTACCATAATAATCGTTATAGTTGTGTTTTAATTTTTATTAATTTTCATAATAAAACACTTCCGCAAGTATTTGCAGAGTAGGTAACGTAATATTTAATTCAGAATATTTACGTTTTCTCTGATACCTCGTAATCGATGAAGACTCACAGTAAACCTCGATACAAAAAGTGTACCGTTTTTATGTTAATGCAAAAACAATAATATAGTAGGCTATGCGGCGGTACGTAAGCGCAAACAAGAGATCGTTTGAACAAAGAAAAGAGCTCGTACCTTTTTCCTTCGATGATGATGATGATGATCATTTCAGCCGATGAACAATACTGCAATCACACTATCCTACAATATCACTCGATCTTCTGCACTTCTGGTTAAATTATTAAGTGCGGCGCGCTGAGCGCGTGCGGTCCTTATCTCGCGCGAAAAAGTAATGAGCAAAATTAAGACGGTGCTGCCAAGGTGATTTATTTTTAGGGTAGGGTATAACTGTAAAATACGCGGACTTATCTCTGGCGACTGGAGTGACTACCTTTGTAATATTTATATTGAAGGATGAAGCAAAGAAATATAATACATATTATAAATAGTGTTTGTTTGTTGGTTTGTCCGTCAATCACGCTGCAACAAAACTACGCATTGACATGATTTTTTGGATAGGTATAGTTGAGAACCTGGAGGGTGACATAGGCATCCCGGAAAATCAATAAATTCCCGCGGGATTTTAAAAATCAAATCCACGCGGAGGTATAGTTGAGAACCTGGAGGGTGCCATAGGCATCCCGGAAAATCAATGAATTCCCGCGGGATTTTAAAAACCAAATCCACGCGGACGAAGTCGCGGGCATCAGCTAGTTAATTATACATAAGTTCCCATCCACTGACATACATATAATCACTTCCAATAAAACAATTTACTTACGCAAAAGCTAAAGAAATGGCTCCAGGAAAAATATTTATTAGTTCAATATATGTATATAATTATTATTATAAATGTATATGTAATTTCTATTGTTTACCGACATATCAAAATATTTGTACGCCGCAACGGCTAATGTGTTGAACTTTTTTTAGCAATTAACATCCTTTGTTAACACACATTAAGCAAATAAAGAATTTATATTTCCAAATTCTTAGCGCAAATTACACAAAGAACTGATACTTAGATTTTGACCAAGACCAAGATGCTTGAGTGGCGATCTCGCACCAGAACAGCGTTTGAAGATCCACCACTAGGTCTGGACAGCGGCTGGCTACAAACCGCAATAAATCGTGTTCTGTGACAATCCTTGCAAGAGATCTATGCAACGTGAGCGTCTATCGAATGAAACTATCTTCACAATCTGCGAATGCGGACCAATAACCTACCTTTGCACAAACTATTTTTCTTACTAAAATGCTATTTTTAAGCTGATTACAAAGTAGGTAACTATCTCCCTATAGTTAAATCAAACTCTTGACCTTCATCGCGGGATATAATTTATAATCATTGTTTACATTTAACATTTACCTGTAATACGACTTATATTCTTTAATTCGGATCCTGCAAATCCGGCCACGTGAGCGCCCAGACTGAAGCCGATGAGGTGAACGTCTTCAAATCTCAGATCAATGTGTTGCGCTAAACCTGTAACAATTTGGCATGTCATCAAAACAAAATTAAACAAACATTAGCCTATTATGTATTTCGTTCCTTCAAAGACATATGTTTATTTATTTAGGCAATATATTTGTTTTTAGCACACCTTGCGCCATTATGCATTTTCTCAAGAAACATTGTCCCGAAGTACGATATTTCGTGCTAAGCTCATAAGTGTTTACAAGAACTTCAGAAATTACTGGCCCGTCAAGACTCGAATCCAGACCCTCAGATCCATGACGATAATCTGAACATTGAATCATAACGGTCGATAACTTCCGTCTCAAACAATAGGTACATTTTTCATGACTGGAAATTAATGCGAATGGCGTCACTAAAAAGTGATGGCTAAATAAAGATGTTATCTAAAGAAATGACGGCTGACGGAATATCCTGCCGCACGTTCTACTTTTATATCTATGAATCTTTTACCTTCTAACAACATTGCGAGCTGTTTGCCGACCAGCCTCGTATTGGCTGCAGCGCGGAGGTAGTTCGGCATGGACGCACCGCCCTCCCAGTCCACGCAAATTACATTACATTCTTCCTATAAAAATAAATATATCGTTATAAAATCCGTCAGGCATTATAAAGGAAATTAATGAAAAAACGAGTGTGCTTTAGACCACACGACTGAAGTAAAACTTACGAAACGCTATGAGAGATTGAGAGAAAGAAAATGTGTGGTCGCACCACTCTTTCTTGCCCCTACAGTAATACACGAAACGTAACTCTCTCTTTCTATCTTTACTAACTTATATCTACCTCTCAATTTCCGTTCGCCTCGCCCGATCACACGTTTCGTAACGCATTCACCAGCTTACTCCCCAAGTCAAGCGTGCGTAAAGAAGTTTTACTTCAAAAAGTTCACGACCGAAGCTATGAGGAATACGATGCAGAGAGGAGATATTTGCAACTCACCACTGCCATCAAAGCGGAGCGCATCTCGTACACCCACACGTTGTCGCAGTTGGACCCGAAGCCGTGCACGATGACGCGCGTGGGGCGCGCCGTGTCGAACGCGCGCGCCGCCCAGTGCCATGCTGCCGATACATTGTTCGCTGGCACCGCTACTAAAGGCTGGTCCCCTCTAAATAGGATAGTCAATCGTTGAGTTTTGCAATTAAAAAATAGGCTTATAAGCAATACCGCGGCCATATTGATAAAGGTTTCCAGTAAACAAGGTCTACTCACTTCGGACACATTTTTTACTGTATGCCACCGTAGACCGCACATAGGGGACAAGTGGCGAGCGATTAAACCCAGAACCGGCTCGTATGTAAAGGACAAAACATCTTCATAACGTTGACGACGTATGGCGACGGGCCCGTTGGACTTTGGGTGGACTGATCTGACTGATCCCCTAGACGTCTTTGGATGTTAAGTTCAGTCGTCGAATCACTGCGGTATTTAGGAAAAGGCCTAGGACGGTATACGACGTATGAAGTGATAAGTTTCTACCTCATATTCCCAAGCTCAAGGTTTTCCAAAAAGCTATGGAACACAACGTTACTTAGTAGGTAAATTGCATCAGAAATTCTGATGCGTTTCAAAATGCTGCGCTGGTAACAGGCGTTGCCCTTGCAGTCGGTTTACTTATATGGGAATGAGTAAGTCATGAAGTGTGCCGCATAATCTCAAATGACTTGTACTAAAAAATCTGTTTCTCTCTAGATCTTCCAAAATTACATTGCCAATGAACGGTCGATGCATTTGTAGGCACAGAATAGCGAATTTTGGAGCCCAGTCGTGAGATTGTACCTACTGGTTAATTTAGATAAGATAGATACCACTACCCACCACTGGAGTGTCTTCATCGGAGCAGAAGATGAAATCAGGTAGGTAATTTAAATGGCAATAACTTCAATTAGGGTCTAGGTCTCCATTATTCAATTTAATCTACTCCTACTTATATAAAGCTACTAGCTGACCCAGCGAACTACGTACCGCCAACAAAAATATTTAGTGGTTGGTCACCCTTATCATTTAAGGGTATGAAAAATAGATGTTGGCCGATTCTTAGACCTACCCGATATGCACACAAAATTTCATAAAAATCGGTCCACCCGTTTCGGAGGAGTAAGGTAACTAACATTGTGACACGAGAATTTTATATAAAGCTATAATTTGGAAGGAAGTGATTTCCACGATACAGGGAATCCTAGTGTGGAAGTCACTGCCCCATTGTATAAGTTAAAAGTAACTTCTGTTTACATACTTTTTAATAAACTTTTAATAATACCCAAGGTTGGCTACGCTTAAAATATAGGTCATATGACGCACACATCTGTTATGTCATTATCTGGTAAAAATTCATTTGTTGTAGGTACCTGCTCGTCGTCGAGTATAGGAGAAAATTAGTTCCGACCTCTTGTGGTGGACTCGGCAATGTCTCCAAGTACGCGAATGGACCTGTGTCATCGAAGCAACCGAACTCGCCATAGCATATGCTCCCCTGTGATCGCTTGGTCCTATTAAAAAATATTTTAGTTAACTCAGTTGGAATTAAAGAACCTCATAAAAGTACAGTACAGACGTAGTCGTAATTCCTAGTTTCATTAAAAGTACCTCTATTTATTGACGTCATCATTTCATTAAAAGCATGTACTCACTTAGCACCCCCAATAGGTACCTATTATTTAGTTAGTTAGATAGGTACTTATTGTAAACGTAACGTTTATTTGTTACAATTTCGTCGCCTGTTAAAGTAATATACCTAAATAAATAATTAAACGTTTTTCATCGCGCTTTATTGCAAAGTATAATAAAGTTAGGAACTAGAAAGAACACATTCTGTGTTGGACGCGGTGAAAGTGGTGATAAAACGATTTGCTTTGGTCTTTGTCGTTTAAAACATGGCTTTTATGGAAAGATGACAATAATTAAAATCACGGTTAACATTCTTTATCGTATTATATTAAATAATTTGTAGGCTTGTGTGAATTTAAGTTTAATAATAAGTTCCATTTAAAAATAATTATTGCGAAAAGAAACGATTCAAAAAGTAATACGCGAGTTGTTGAGGTGATTGCAATTGTCACAATGTACTTAGTAATCATTGTTAGACAATCCCACAGTCTTTAAAACGTAATAAGTCATGCCCACAGATAGTAATATATGTTTGGTACCTATGCAGTGGTGATGCCGGATATGTGCCAAAGGCACTGTAAAGTTATGCGTTAATGCACTGTAAAGGCAATCTAAAGTTAACCGTATTATTACCTATGACGTGTAATTGCTTTGAAAAGTTATGTGCTAGGGCACTGTAAATGCTTACCTGGTGCGCGACCTCTTGACCTCCCACTGCTTCAAGGAGGCTCTGACTGCGGCAAGCAGCTCGGCGTCATGGCGCTCGTCTTCCGCCTCCTGCGCCTGCGACACGGGCCGCCCGCTGCCTCTCCATGACTCTAGTTCAGCATCTAGAAAACAACATCTACTTACACAAATAAATAAAAATATCTGGGTGACCGAGCTTTGCTCCGTTTTTTTGTTTTTTTTTTTGTAAATCGTGTTTTTTGGAAATGATATATTATTTAGAAAAAAATAAAATAAAAATAATAAAATTCATAGGGAAAAAATTCACCCTGGACTCGACACAGAGTCTTCTAGTTTCGGAACCGTCCGAAACCTAACTAAGCTATCGAGAGTTCATATTTAACGGCGATATTTACCTTCGTATTCTAATTATATTGTAAGGGGTTTTTCATTGCTTGAAAACACGGATAAAACGACCTTTTCTAAAAATGAAACCTAGCTAGATCGATTTATCGCCCCCGAAACCCCCTATGTGCTAAATTTCATGAAAATCGTTGAAGCCGTTTCCGAGATTCAGATTATATATATATATATACAAGAATTGCTCGTTTAAAGAGATTAGATTGTAGTGTCCGTCTGTAATTTTGGAATAACTGCCTATCTTAATACAAACATTGATCATTCATTAGCGTAGGTACTCGGACTTACTCAAAGTTTGGGTTCCAAACTCATACATATTTTAAAGTGTTTTCTCTGAAGCTTACCTGGACGAATGAACCGATTTCAACATGACTTTCTTTCAGACTACTTACCTACCTATACCTAACTTGAAATATTTAGGTTTGCTGCATTAAAAATACTAGTTGTTAGTAAGGTTAAATGATATTTTACGAAGTCTATATATTATCTTCAGGTCCTCAACGATACACAAAAAAAAAATGCTAAAATTTTAGTCGATTCATTGCGTTGGAATTTCTTGAAAGCTCTCTATTTTTTCTGACCTCACACGCATTAATACCAATATTTGCGTACGTGTCCTTTCTCTATAATCGGTATCCGTTGTATGGTATCCAATTACCTCTTAGATCACACCACATCTTCCGACCACGTCTGAATTAGGATTCCCAGGATATCATTAGCTTTCACGCTTTATTATCTTCGCCCAAAACCATAAAATCAACAATGTTGCAAACAAAGGTCTCGCGACATTGCTGTTTATTTTCGTAACTGTCTAGGCTTTGGTCGGAAAGTGTGTGTGTAAGATAGAATAGAAAGGTTTAAAGCGATAATATTATATTCTAACTAGGTATAAGTGGGTGTACATAATGAGGTTCAGCAGCCACAAATACCTTCTACTTTAAATCCAAAGTGCGTAGAGGACACAAAGCACCAAGTACCTAACCTGAATAATTGGTCTCCGGGTGCGCTGTCTCCACTTTTTGCCTGGCCTTGATGTGTAGGCTGTAGGGCAGTATCTCATCGGCCCACTTAACGAAAGGAGGCCATTCCCAACGTCTTGTATGGTGGGAAACCTATAGCAACCGAGCACCGTGCGACACAAGTGTCAGTTCAATAGAATTCAACTTTTTTATCTCCGCACACATTCCGCCTCGGTAATGCGACTCTTATCTTAGTATTTGAAAGTGTAATTTAATAACAGCTGTTATTAACCGCCGGTATACTTTATTTAATTAGGTAGATATACATAGATATTGATTCGAAGGTCCGGAATGGTTTCATTATTCGAACGATGTGTTTTTGAAGGTAATCAATTTAATGCCCGATTTAATTTTGCCATGACAAATTGGGCTCTAATCTTTATGAGAAGGCAATACATATATTATGTGAAGCAGGGACTTGTAACCTTTTTTGCGACAACTACACTCGATTGTGGTCTGGGGTTCCAATCCCAGAATTCCCTCCAATTTAAAAGAGTTAAATATATACTTTTTAGTGGTGACGGAAAACATCGTGAAGAAACCTGCATGTCTTAGAGCTCTCCGTATTGTTCTCTCAAAGATGGGTTATATAGGTCATAGTCCACACACAACGCTGGCCCAATAAAAATTGGCAGACATTATTGGCAGAATATACCATTGAGAACATCATGGAGCACAGGCGTGCAGATTTCCTCACAATGCTTTTCTTCATCGTTGAAGCATGTGACCATTGGATTGCGCACCAGAAAAGTCAGAGGCGCATGCCTGGGAGCGAACCCGCGAGTGGCGACCCCCGAATGATAATGATGACGTACATTTAGCTAGAACAAGGGTAATGCCTGCCAGGAGAAGGGCGAGCAACCGCCAGGCTTGCGTCGCCATCCATGCGCAGCGGCATTCACGGGCGTCTGCAACAATTACACAAACTATTGTAGCGGTTTCAAAAGGTATAGACACCCACTTACTTGTAGTTTCCTAAACACACCTGCCGGTCTCAATATCTCCTTCGCAAGGAAGAAGTCTTCCGTTATTTTCCACCTCAGTAAGTAACGATAGTTATTAGTTGTTATTGTGTAGATACCTACTTCTCGAATTTTTCACGTATGCTTTTCTCATTGATCATCATAAATTCATAATATCCTTTACAAAGTGGTTGCCTGGTAGAGAGTATTCTTAACTATATGGCCGTCGATATTACAGAGCCATGCAACTGCATAGACTTTCACATGCCTCGGTCTTGCGCCACCTCTACCTATCCGACGGCTCCCTGCGACTCATCTGATGTCGTATCTGTATACGACATCAGATGAGTCGCAGGGAGCCGGGGCAGGGGTTCGTCGGGTCTGCCAACACTGCGTTTTCGAGTGGGAGGACGCCACTCCAGAACCTTGGGACCCAAGAATCATCAGTTCTTCGATCCACCATCAGTCATACCTAAGTTAAAACAAAGATTGATCTTTTTAGGGTTCCATACCAAAATGGTAAAAATGGAACCCTTATGGTGAGACTTTCTCCGTCCGTCCGTCCGTCTGTCACAGTCGATTATTTCAGTAACTGTTAAAGCTATCGACATGAAATTTGGCATAGTTGTGTATAATAGTGGCCCAAAATCATTAGAATAAAGAAAAATCGAAAATTATTTTTAGTTTTATTAAAAAAAGGGGGAAATCGGGGGTTTGAAATTTCAAAGTAAAATAACTATATCGAGTGGGGTATCATATGAAAGGCCTTTACTTGTGCATTCTAAAACAGTTTTTTATTTATTTCTATATTTAATAGTTTTTGATTAATCGGCCAAAATGTCGAAAAAAATACCGTCCCCCCCCCCCTTATCTCCGAAGTTTACCAATCGAAAAATCTGAAATAATTATGGTCAATAGCGGTTTATGTATATTTTACAGGAAAAATAAAAGCAACGCGAAAATTATTTTAGTTTCATTAAAAAAGGGGGAAAATCGGGGGTTTGAAATTTCAAAGTAAGATAATTATACCGAGTGGGGTATCATATGAAAGGCCTTTACTTGTGCATTCTAAAACAGTTTTTTATTTATTTCTAGATATAATAGTTTCTGATTAATCGGCCAAAATGTCGAAAAAAATACCGTTCCCCCCCCCCCCCTCCCCCTTATCTCCGAAGTTTACCAATCGAAAAATCTGAAATAATTATGGTCAATAGAGGTTTATGTATATTTTACAGGAAAAATAAAACCAATGCTCTAACTAGCATAGTTTTTTTTATATTAACAATAAACCTCTACAAACAAAGTTAACAAAAAATAAGCAAATTAATATAATATTATCGTTTTACTTTTACTTTTGGAGTATGGAACCCTCGGTGCGCGAGTCCGACTCGCACTTGGCCGGCTTTTTTAATATTCCAGAGAGTAACTCTATGGCCTATACTCTTTTTCAAATAGAGTTTTGAAAGCGTGTACATTTTAACATATTCTGTCGATCAATAAAACACATTTCTCGAGATCATCTATGGACAAGAAGTTCCGAACAAAATATTTGCGGCAAAATTTACTACAAACGCCATTTATAATCTGCCAGTGCGAAGGAGACAGAGACAATGAATATGGTGGCTAAATATTTCGAGAAAATTATTTCAGTAAAACAAGATTTTTTTTGTTATTTCCTAGTGTTACGAATTACGATGTCGTTATCTAATTATGTCGTTATCTAACTATCCTTTTTGTTACTTACTTGTTGTTGTATTTGGCTTTTCAATTCACAATTAAGTACCTATAATCGCTTAAATAGCGCCCTCGTCAGTACGTAGGTCCCGAATGCTTTGTCAAGAACTTATGCATTAAACATAGTAAGTATCCGTAAAATTGAAACCCCAGATAGGTATAGTACTTATTTTATTACACGTTACTATACGTTATTCATTTACATCGCTGGTGACAATACTATAGCATATATAATATTAATTACTAGCTGATGCCCACGACTTCGTCCGGGTGGATTTGGTTTTTAAAATCCAACACTGATTTTCCGGGATAAAAAGTAGCCTATGTTAAAAATCTGACGCCTTTAGAGTAGTTTGACTGTGACAAAATAGGGCTATCCACGATGGCTATATATACGATAAAGTACGTTTGCCAGCTTAAGATGAGCCGTACATTCAAAGTACCCTCCGGGGTAGTACATTCCGGGGTTCAAGTTATTTGGACACCATACTGAAGATTGTGATGTCTATAATTTCTGAACTACTAAACCGACGACCTTGAAATAGTTACAGGACAATCTCTAAAGTAGGTACCTGCTTCTAACAAAAAAAGAATGAATGAAATCGGAATACGCCTTAATCAATTACAACTAAATAGATACTCATTTTGACTTTCATCCCCTGTCCCAAGGGAACCGTGCTGAATTTCAGGATAAAAAGTATCCTATATTATACCTCGTAGTATGAACTTAAATCTTGCCAAGTTTCATTTAAATCCGTCCAGTAGTTTCGGCGTGATGCGCGGCCAAGATACAGACAGACAGACAGACAAAAAATTGTTTTGGCTTCAGTATCGATTATAGAGTGCCCTCAAACAAAAATTTTCAAAATATCTTCAATGTACAGAATTGGACCTGTTACAGTTTTATTATATTATTATAGATTATAGATTATAGATAGATAGATACCTAGATAGATTGATCAACATTCCCAAGACGTGATAGTCAGTTTATTAGTTGCTATGACCGACTTTTGCCGCTATTGTTACAGTTTTTACGCTTGCAACATATTCCGGACTTGGATTTTTATTATTTTTATTGGTATTGTTTATTGATGCTGCAGAAAGTGATCACATGTTTATATGTATTTAGTCTTTAAAACTCGTAGGCTGTTAGCATTTAAAAACTCTTATGTCTGTATGTATGCACCTATATTAAGTACCTATTTATTTTTCGTAGAATAAAAAGTCGATCACATGTCGACCGCATCGGTCAAACCAAATTAACGCCGATGACTTCAGCTAACTATTAATTGGGTATTTGACTGTTGTATTTGGTAAGTATTTCATTATTATAATAAAAAATGTACCATTTTAAGAATAAAATTTGCAAAAACAGAAAATGTGCTAAAATTGGTAGGGTACCTTGCCTACTTGAAAGTCCATGACGAATCCAAATTTTCAGGTTCATTGTGCAATGAATCTGAAAATTTAGGTCTAGATCATGCGATCTAGAAATAAAACAATTTATATGGTAAGCTAAAATCACAGTCTAAAATGGTACATACCCAAATATACTATTGCTGGATTGGATAAACGATAAAAACCCGTAGCACAGAATAAGTATATTATGTAGGTACTTCTATTGGTATATTTATTATTACTCTTCGAATTCTTGCAGAAGACACTTACCTACCTACTTTTCGATATTGAAATTCAAATGAAGCGAAAGGCGAATCACGATCAAGGTCACTTATATCGAAGAAGAAATGGCACTTTCTGATGAGATTTACTTAGACCCAGAGATTTGAATTTTAAAGATAATCGGTCCGCACTTTGGAATTATTGAGTAAGATAAATGTAGCTAGCTAGTTTGTGTGGCGTGCTAATTGCCTAATTAGTAGGTAAGTACCATGAGTAGGTGAGAATGTAATAATCTGAAGTCAAGATTCGAACCCCCGAAAGCCCGAACCGATAGTTCCACTCCTTCGTTTTACCGCTAGGCCACCAAACTTATGATGTTCGTGTGTAATATAAAACGAAGGCAACAAGTGTCGTGACGGAAAATTCCTGCACTTTTTTTCAGTAGCCTCCATTCGCCAAATCGTCCGAAAAGGAACTTCGTTCCAAAAGATTAAAGTTGGAAAATCCTATGAAATCCTACGAATTTCACAACTGGGAAAACTAGAATCATGTCCGTGGGACACGTTTTAGTTCATGTCCCTAACCTGTACGCTTCATAATTTTTTATCTATGTTCTTCCGGATATGTACAAGCTAAAAATAATGTTTTTTTTTGGATATATTATTTTATTTAAAATCTGTATGAATTTTAGGATCAGGTAATTAGTATTTAGTGCTTTTTGAAAGGCAATGCGAATTTGTCGCTATTTTTGAAGTGAAAACTTCTTTAGGCGTGTTGAGCACTTTTTTGGGTGAGCAAAAAACATGGATTTCGCGTCATCGTCACCGAACGCTTTCTATGAGCTATATGTATACTGTGTATATATGTACAGATAATATTTATACCTCCATGCATTATTAGTACAGACCTACACAAACTTGTGTCTTAGGGACTTAAGTGCTGGTAAAAAATCGGCCAAGTGCGAGTCGGGCCTAGCTCTTTTAGGGTTCCGTACATAATTGACAAAATCACTTTTTTTTCAACTAGATACATACCTATCCTATTAAGATATCTTAGTTCTTAGATAGTACTAAATTAGCATATATGACCCCCCCCCCAATTCTTCATTTTTGAAGTTAAAAAATATATTTGAACTCTAATTAATGAGCTCTACACAATGACGTCTGCCCAGCGTGGTCGCTCGCTATTCCTAACCTTTTCAGGCGATCACGGTAATGGCGGGGCAGGGCCGGGGTGCTAAGAATCTCGGGATAAGATTCCGCTGCCAACCCCAACGAATGGACCTGGTGACGTATAACGCACGCACTTTGAGGACTGACGAGAAAATCATCGAGCTGGAAGAAGCAGTGAGCAAGTTGCGCTGGAATATTATAGGATTGTCTGAAGTCCGAAGAGAGGGGGACGACTCGATAATCCTCAATTCCGGCAACCTGTTTTACTACCGGGAGGGCGATCAACAGTCCCAGGGTGGTGTCGGGTTCATCGTCCACAAGTCACTCGTCAACAACATTGGTTTACAAGTCAAGAGTATGTCGAGTAGGGTAGCGTACCTTATACTCAGAATCACCAAACGGTTTTCGCTGTCAAAGGTTAAATACAGGTTTACGCACCGACATCGACACATTCTGACGAGAAGGTAGAGGCGCTTTGTGAGGATTTATTTATTTTATCGACCGAGCGAAGCGAAGGTCTCTGAGTTTACTTGAGTGAATTTGCACTTGTCCGTCCGTCCGTCCGTCCGTCCGTCCGTCCATCTGTCAGAGCCTTATAACTTCTGAGTTACTGAACGTAATTTCTTCAATTTTAGATATGATATGTAAACCAATGGCCTCCAGCCGAAAATGGCTTAAAAAGTTATAAAAATCTTTATTTCAGGGGGGCTCTCATAGAAGCGAATGCGAAGTAAAATATATTTTTTTGCATTTCATAAGGTTGCACTACCTCATTTTAAAGATAATTTGGAACAGAGTACAAAAGTATTTTTTTTTTTATTTTTTTTCCTAAAATTGACGAAATGGGGGGCTTTCAAAGTGGAGATTGTATTCGAGGCTAGATCTCTAAAACCACTTTGTTTTAAAACTTGAAACTTACACATAATTTGAGTTATATTCTGTACTTGAACAACAAATACTAAGATTAGATAAATATTATGAAGAAACGAAATTATTTGAGTTTTAATGGGCATCAATGTTTTTAACAAAACTTCACTATACTGTTAATAGATGGCGCTGTCTTTAATATTGTAAATACAGTTTTGCGTCGGCTATTCTTATTTTGTCTATTACTAATTATGTTATTCAATTAGCAAATTATTATCAATAAAAGTATCACGTTGTTTTTGCAAAAGTAAATCCGTTTCTATTTACAATAATTAGACGTTAGCACCTATTTGCCGTGTGGTGACGGCAGATCAGAATACAGTTGTCACCACCCCTCCTCTTCCCGCGGGTGTCGTATGAGGCGACTAAGGGAGTATAGCGGAGAACGGGCAGCAGCGTCCTCTGTGCTACTACTACCATCTACTGCGATCACCAACCCGTCTGCCCCGCGTGGTGATTATGGGCAAACCCTCTCCTTGGGAGAGGCCTTTAGTCCAGCAGTGGACTGTTATAGGCTATTGATGATGATGATGACCTATTTACTACCGTATGATGGTACTGTGTCTATGAATGTAAAGATTAGCGCGCATCTAGACATGCTCGCCGCAGAAGCCGCAAGCGCGCAGTCATGGCAGTTTATAATTTTTTTTATTATGAAATCGTATACAACGTAACGCCTGTTCAGCGAACCAGCTGAATTTTAGTAAAATACTGTAGGCATACGCATCCCATCCACGAAAGCAGATGACGATTGACGTCATCAGATTCGGTGCGTTTTAATTACAATATACAGTGGACCCCCGGTAATCCGACAAACATTTTGCAGGGCAGTGTCGAACTATCGAATTTGTCGGATTATAGAGTACTGCCTAAGACCCCCTATAGTCCGGATTTTTTTACAAAAGAGTACCTTGTAATCCGACAAATTACAGATCCAATGATAAGATTCTATGTGTTATCTCCTCTGTCCTTTTCTGTCCTCTGCAGTCAAATTCAAACTAAGCAATCAGAATCAAAACAATACCCTACGCGTCGAGCACAATATCGGTGGTGCGTACAAGTTGTAACTTGTTCAATCATGCATTAGCGTAGATTGTCAAAAAAATATTCAATAATAAATAATAGACCATGTCGGATTACAGGGGGTGCCGGATTAGACAGGGGCCGGATTACCGGGGGTCCACTGTAATATAGTTAAAACTACCTTATGGGAATTATGGGATACCGCGAGGTCTCAGTTCGGGGCGAACCACTAGTTTATTTTGATTCCTTTTTCATGTATGATTTAATTTATTTTTTAATTATATTTTATTTTTGTTATTTGTTGATATGTGCAATAAAAATACACACTCTGTGAAAATTTCAACTGTCTACCTATTACGGTTTACGAGATACAGCCCGCTGACAGACGGACGGACGGACAGCGGAGGCTTAGTAATAGGGTCCCGTTAGCACCCTTTGGGTACGGAACCCTAAAAATCAGGGTCATTTTTTGTTACACAGGCACAGGCACAGGCACAGGCACAGGTGCCAATTTTTAGGCTATTGCATAGCTTTTATCGCGGGCTTTGAACTAGGACAAACAGTTTGAGCGCGGCGACCGAATCAAGAAATTCCGTAACGAAAAAAAACCTAACACCGTCGTTCAGTAAGCGTTGAACATTTTAGAGGTTCACATTTAGCTCTGTTTGACGCAGTGGGCGAGCGGCCGCTTTCTTTAGATGTCGCAGGTTCGAATCTCACTCGCGAAGTAGTGACAGTGCGCTTTTCTTGTTTGTTTGTTTTTGAATTATTTTTTTCCATAATTTTTATTATGCAAAAAAAAATATTGCATAAATATTATAATTGCATAAGTTGATAAAAAATGCTATGCAATAGCTTTACCACGGCAGTCCCCGAGTGCCACTTAATTTTTTTATTATTATTTGCATACCTAATATCTATCTATTTTAGTAAAAAATATGAATGGCAATGTAGCCTTTATGTTCAGAAATTATGTCAGGGTTATTTGTTGAGGTTAAATATATTCAATCGTTTTGATTTTTTGGAGGTATCAGGGCCACATACTTACCTAATGAAATTATTTTGCAGAAATTGTAAAATGAGTGAATTCGATGCTGAACGCTTTGCAATAACACCAAATTAGGTGTACCTACCTACTTATAAGTGAGGGAAATCCCATAAAATAAGCGCAAATATCTACTTAGGTAGGTAGGTACATCAAGTTTGTAGAACAAAGCGATTTACTTGTTCTTCGTGTCATATTGGTGTTGATATGAAATTTCTTATCAACAGTCTGACTATATTGATGGTCAAGGCCAAAATAAAGATAAATATACTATGTATAGTGGATGAAAGTTTTTATGAAAATGCGTAAGTTTTCAAATAGTTATCTATGAAAATTTGTACCAGAGGCTAATAAAAAAAGCGGCCAAGTGCGAGTCGGACTCGCACACCTAGGGTTCTGTACTCCAAAAGTAAAAGTAAAACGATAATATATTAATTTGCTGTTAACTTTGTAGAGTTTTATTGTTAATATCATTAAAACTATGCTAGTTAGAGCGTGGGTTTTATTTTTCCTGTAAAATAAACTTAAACCTCTATATTGACTAAAATTATTTTTTGATTGGTAAACTTCGGAGATATGGAGGGGGGGGGGGGGGGCGTAAGTATATATATATAATCAGAATCAGAATCAGAATCGGAATTTATTTATTGCATTATATTCAAAAACCATTATATATATAAAAGTAAATAAAAATCTGTTTTAGAATGTACAGATAAAGGCCTATCATATGATACCCCACTCGGTATAGTTATCTTACTTGATTTTCGCGTTGGTTTTATTTTTTGTAAAATATACATAAACCTCTATTGACCATTTTCTGATTTTTCGATTGATAAACTTCGGAGATAATTTAAAGGCCTTTCATATGATACCCCAATCGGTATAGTTATCTTACTTTGAAATTTCAAACCCCCGATTTCCCCCCTTTTTTAATAAAACTAAAAATAATTTTCGATTATTTTTACTCCAGTGATGTTGGGCCACTATTATATATACCTACAACTATTCAAAATTTCATGTCGATAGCTTTAACAGTTACTAATATAATCGACTGTGACAGACGGGCGGACGGACGGACGGACGGACGGAGAAAGTCTCCCCATAAGGGTTCCATTTTACCATTTTGGTACGGAGCCCTTATTAAGAGGGGTGCAAGAATTTATGGAGTTCTTTTTTTAAATTTAAATCCACGTAGTCAGCTACAAAATAGTATAAAGGGTAGGTACCTATAATATGAAGGTAAGTTATATATAAATTACGTGTCACGTTGTTTGTCCGCGATGGACTCCTAAACTACTGAACCGATTTAGATCAAACTTCGTAACTATCTGTAATTTGGTCCAACTTGAAAGATAGGATAGTTTTTTTTGATTATGATAGTTTATTTGTTTTATTTATATAGATAAGTTGGCGGTACGAAGTTCGCCGGGTCAGCTAGTAATATATATATAACATCTTTGGGCAGTGCTGGCGAAACCAACTATTTAAGGAATATTGCTGAGTCCATGTATCTACTGAGTTTCGAAAGCTACGAGTTCGTGTGCTTGGTAGGTAGGTATGTCGACAACGAATTCCAGTACCTATTTAGGTGCTAGGACACGTGTTACATGAAATCAGATACCTGCTGCAAGATGACCTTGCGACGAGTAGGTACCGACTCTTGAATGATTTTACGATTTTAATTTAACTAAGTCTCGTCGTCGTACAAAGGTGAATTATTATTACCTACCTACTCAGCGCTAGAATAGGAAATCTCGTATATACTAGAGATGCCCTGCAAAATATTTCATTGATTTGATTCATCTAATTTAAGAAATTTTTAATAGTTAATTGAAATAATATTACTTAGAGATTTAGATAGAACGCATTTAATGGTTTTTTTAATGGGAAATTTGTTCATGAAACTGATGGTACTCCTACTTTCACGAGACAAAGCTCTCTTGCGCGGGACATAGCTATAGGTTCACCGTTCATAGGCTAGCTAGCATAAAGGTTGTTGAGAGAGTTTATCATAAATATAATAATCTTCAAACGCCACTGAAAAGTATAAAATAATTTCAGTTTGTACACGTATGTTGAAGTCGGCGGGCCTAAATAGAAACGATGAAAAGAATGCGCCACGCTAGCCAAAATTTTAATTTGTACTTGGTACAGGTACGTTGAATTGAAGTCGGGCGAGCGTTGCAGTTTCATAGTTCTATTGAGGCCCGCCCGACGTGTACAAACTGAAATTATTTGATAATATTATTGTAGATCGGTGTATAAATCGGTAATTGTAATCGGTGTTGTAGGAAGCAGTGATAGCCTAGTGGTTAGGAGTAGGACTGTGGTCTCCTAAGTCGGGGGGGTCCCAGGTTCGATTCCGGGTACGCCTCTGACTGTTCGAAGTTAAGTGCGTTTAAGCAATTAAATATCACATGCTTTAACGGTGAAGGAAAACATCGTGAGGAAACCTGCACACCTGAGAGTTCTCCATAATGTTCTCAAAGGTGTGTAAAGTCTGCCAATTCGCATTGGGCCAGCGTGGTGGACTATGGCCTATAACCCTTCTCTGAGAGGAGACCTCGCTCAGTAGTGAGCCGATGATGGGTTGATAATGATGATGATGATGAGATCGGTGTATGTACTATGTAGTTATAGGCCTACTTACTTAATTTTAAATAAAAATGCTTCAATATTATCCTGCTGATCAGACTTAGGTCAGCGGAAGGAATTGAAGGTAGAACTTTATCGACTACACGTTGACCTTCGAATGCCATAAATATTATGATGACATTCAGTTTATATTTTGCACGTTATTAATAGGCTTGTTATTGGTTGTAGACTGTAGTTACTGCTTTACCCATACTTATTGTAGTGGAGCCAATTTTTTTGCCTCATTAAACTAAATGGCATAATAAAAAGCTTTGCTTCCTTATTAATTTTTCCGTTTACCTACTGCCATCCATGTAAGTAAGAATTCCACTTATTTGCTTGTTCGTGGACTTTCTGATACCTATGGACTTTCAGTTTAGCGTCTTGAGGGTAATATCCATAGCATGGCCACGTTAATTTGGCGCCATGAAAAGGAGGGTAAATAATTATACCAATACAGATAATTATCAGTATAAATAATTATACCTACTGATAATTAATTATAATTAAAAATAGCCCTTAACAAGTGTAATGTTCAAGCTAGAGTTGCCATAGACGACTTTTAGGGTGCTAACTGCTACCTTCTGGTTACATCATATCCCAGACCCTGGACATCATCTAGGACCAGATTACTTGTCAAGAAGCATCAAACAAGCCCAAACTCGATGTCGTTTTATTACAGAGATCCCTCCAGATATCATAGAACAAATTACTCTGCCATGTAGGTACCTACTTACTCTACATTATGTTCCAGCAAACATATCGGTCAAAGTTATTGACCCGTAATAAGTTTAAATTGGTTTGATTTCATGCCTCGCTTACTATTGAGAATAGCAGTAGCGCAGGTACCTACACCTACCGATGTCATGTCATTTATATGGTTTAAAACAAGTTGTTTATTATGACTAGGTTAGGACTGCGGTCTCTTATTCGGGGGGGTTGCAGGTTCGACCCGGGCACGCAGCTCTGTCTTTTCGGAGTTAATTTGCGATTTAGCTATTCAATATCACATGCTTAAACGGTGAAGGAAAATCTGCGCACTTGAGAGCTCTCCATAATGTTCTCAAAGGTGTGTTAAGTCTGCATATTCGCATTGGGCCAGCGTGGTGGACTATGGCCTATAACCCTTCTCTGAAAGGAAACCTGTGCTCAGTTGTGAGCCGGTGATGGGTTGCTGATGATGACCGGCTTCGCACGGGTCATATGATGTCTACCGCCTATATACTACAGGCTACAAAACAAACACAAACAATACAAACATCTGGAGGTTAATGATTTGTAATTAATGCCTCTATAGGGTACCTCTGTGCATGTATTCGATCGATTGTCTCGTGAGTGACTTGATGCTATCCGTGAAGATTTATGTGTTTCTATCTCCGATTATATTATCAGATATTCATCAAAATTAAACAAAATAATATGCCCGATAATATGCCCTTTCAAATAAAAAAAATATATTAAAATCAGTTCGTTATGAAGTAAATCGATAAAAACTTTGAACCCCTATCGCGGAGGAACCTTATTGTTTATTAGGATAGGTATCCTAGGAAAACTAGGTATCCTATCTATCCTATTTCATTTAAATCCGTTCACTAGTTTTCGCGTGATGCGCGCACTGACAGACAAACAGACAAAAAATTAGAAAAATATGTTTTGGGCTCAGCATAGATATAATAAAGCATTCTCGAATCAAAATAATTAGAAATGTACAGAATCCGTACTGTTACAGTGTTATCTATCCTCCTTGCGTCGCTTCCTCATTACTGAGGATCGTGGCTAATTCTTGATAACACCCTCTTGATTGTTTCTTTCCAACGTTGGCGGTTCTCCGCCGCGTGGTAAGCACAGTAGATGCTGGAATCAAGCGCCTCCTTCACCTGGTCCGTCCAACGTCTCGGGCTCCGTCCGCGTGGCCTTTTTCCTTCGATCTTCCCTGTGAGCATGAGATTTTCTATGCTGTTCGCATCTTTTCGGGCTATGTGACCGAAGTACTCGAGTGTTTTCCGCAGACAGATGGATAATAGCCGAGTTTTTACGCCTAGCGTTTTTAATATGGAGACGTTGGTCCTATGTTCAGTCCAGGAGATATTCAGCATCCGCCTCCAACACCACATCTCGAAGGCATCTATCCTCTTGCGGTCGGCTGCCTTTAAGGTCCATGTCTTTATTTTTGTGTTATCTATACATACATATAATAAAACTGTAACTGGAAGATTTCTGTACATTTAATATATTTTGAAAATTTTAATTGGGGGATGCTTTACTATCGATACTGAGCCCAAAACAGATTTTTATTTAATTTTTGTCTGTTTGTTTGTCCTTCTTTCACGTAAAAACTACCGCATAGATTTCTACAAAATTTTATACCGTGGTAGCTTATTACTCGGGTCAACATCTAGGCTACTTTTTATCCCGGAAAATCAAGGAGTTCCCGAGGGACTTTAGTAGGGTAAAATTGGGAGTTCTGCCTCACGTCTCTAGATAAACGCGCCGCGCGTTGCGAGACGTTAGCCAGAACTCCCAATTTTACTAGGTAAGTACATCTTACTTATTGATTACAATCGTTCAGCAAATCATCGCTCAGCTTGTTATTGAAACTGGACACACAATGTCACGTCTAATTTAAATATGATTTTATTATTAATCATTCTTCTTGAACGATATTAGGTATAATCAGTAACAAGAGAATGATCAGGTTGTTACAAACTCATGTTTCAAGATGATTCAATGATCGATAGAGTACATTCTTAAGTGATATTATTTTGATAGACTCTAACCAATGCAACTATTCCTAAGCATTACTCTACCCAACTTTCCATCTATTACTATATTATAGGAGTTTATATTTTGTACGGAAAACCTTAACTATCTTATGTTATTAATATAGTGGTGTGTCAGTTTAAGATATAAGCATGCTAAACTGGGAACAGGTAAGTATGTCAGTTTATTATTTAAAATACTCCACACTCCTATATCGGAAGGTTAAAATGCTTAATCGAAGATGCTAATAATAAATAAATAATAAAATTAGTTACAGCTGAAGAAGATCTCAGATCGAATCTTAACCAATTTTGTGAAATAAAAAGTCTCAAATTGCATTTCAAGTGTTGCACTATAAAGGTAATAGTAATTTATCAGTACTATTCCATAAACTAATATACATAATAATTTTCTAATTATTATGTCACTAAAATCATTTAGCTAAATTTGTCATTGTTGTAATGGGATAATTTAGTTGCAATAGGAGATAATTTTATAAAATTATTACTCGATTCGCTTTTAGTAAGTAGTAAGTACCTACCTAATGAAAAATTATTATATTTTAGCATTAGACTACTTCAACTTCTGTGAACATTCCATAGTGCCTAGATAAATACCTATGCATAATGTAGAAATACAGTACAGACGCAGAAAGCAGTAAAAAATAATAGCAAACAATAGTCGGGATATATAATGTGTTAACTAAAAGTGATTATTTTTCGGTGTCTAATGTCTCGTATAGGATTGCATATTTGCAGTTTGTTTCCTAAAAGGGAATCCTAAAAATGTATGCAGCATCTTACATATGTCTGTAATAAGAGACCAAGAAATCTCATTCTAATTACTTTTATATTTAAGAGTCATTATTCTATGATAATAATATGATCTTTTGACTTTATTGATTGACTTAAAGAAGATATGCGACTTCTGTTAGCCCAGTTCAACACGCATTTCTTTTCGGATCACTCCAGCGAGTAAACGTTTACTCAAAACATTTAAAAATACATTTTTTGATTTTCAAATAAGCAGTTATTTAGCTCCAGTATGTATGTAAATTTTTATTATTTTCATATATTTTAAAGAAAGAGTTGTAAAATGAAATAGTTAAAAATTAGCTTTCTTAAAGAAAAGTTTTAAATTAGCTTTCTTATCTAATAGTGTTTTCAAATTAACAATAATGTTTTAATTTCATAGTAGTAAAAATACTATGCTGTGACAACATTTCAAAAATGGTTTTTCTATGGCAGGGCTGCAAACTACAACTTTTCACATAAGAAAAGTTATATTCACAAATCAAATTGTTTACTCCGCACAGAATTCGATAATGTTCAAATAATTGCAACTGCTTTTAAGAACAGAATAATAAGCTATCGTGTATGTCCATCAAAAAAATTTTTACTGCCTGAACAATTTTTATCTGAAGTTGTGAATACGATATGTAATTTAGTAAAAAGAAGTCTTGACAAGCATAATGCTCTAAAAATAAATTTCGAACTATTTGCGACTTTCACATTACCAAAAAATAACGAAAAATCTTTAAAATCGTTCAATACTAAATATATACAAATTTTTCAATCCACTAACATAAAGAATATATATTTAGAGTGTGTAAAAAGTCTACTTACCAAATTATCAGAGTTTGAACATTCTGAATCAGGCTGGTCTTTTGATTCTTTGAATAATTTAGAAGTAAACATTAATAAATATAATCCTTTAAGAACAGGCTCCTATATTCCACTACCAATAAAAATCCTGAAAACTAGATCTTGTGTAAATATTAAAAATAATGATGATAAGTGTTTTCTGTGGAGTATATTAGCACATATGTATCCCACTAATAAAAACTCTAATAGAGTTAATTCATATCCTCATTATTCTAAAGTTTTAAAAACAGATGGTATGTCGTTTCCACCATCTTTTGAGGATATCAAATTATTTGAAAAAAAATAATTCTAACATAAGTGTTAATATATACAGTTTAGAAAAAAAAGGGGATATTAACGGACCTCTCTACAAAACCAACAAACGTAAACTTGTACATGTCAACTTGCTTTACATTACTAAGAACAATAAAAGACATTTTTGTTTGATAAGAAACTTTGAACGGTTGGTTCATAGTCAACTTACTAAGAATAACTCTAAAATTTTTCTGTGTGAGGAGTGTTTCATTTATTTTAATTCAGAAGAAAAGTTATGCAAACATAATTGTGCAAGAATTAAAACTATTCTTCCAGAAAAAAATAGTAAATTATATTTTGATCATTATGAAAGAACTCAAAGAATACCAATTGTGATTTATGGCGATTTTGAAAGTTTATTAAGAGAATATTCTGATAAAAGTAAATCTGAGCATACTGAAACTATACAAGTTCATGAAGCCACATGCTTTGCGTACTATATATGTTGTGAGTCTAAACCTGAACTTAACGAACTTGTTTCATACAAAGGAGCTAACTGTGCTCAAAAATTTGTAGAAACAATTTCAAATGATGTAAAACGATTACATACAATTTTGTTAGAAAATAATCAAATGAAACCTCTTACTGAAAAAGAAAAGAAATGTTTTCATACTGCAAAAGTTTGTCATATATGCAAACAAAAATTTACATCCACAGATAAGATTGTAGCAGATCATGATCATTTTACAGGAGAATATAGAGGGCCGGCTCACAATATTTGCAACTTGAGTGTAAAGAAATGTTCTTTTATACCTATTATATTCCATAATTTAAGTAATTACGATTGTCATCTTTTCATTAAAGAGTTAGCGAGTATTAATGGTCGTATAAATATTATTCCAAAAAATAAAGAAAAGTACATATCTTTCACAAAATTTATATCAGTCGATTCAAAAACTGCTGCTCAACTTAAATTCATAGATTCTTTTAATTTTCTCAGCTGTAGCTTAGATAAGTTAGCTAGATCTTTACATCCAAACGACTTCATAAACTTGCGTAGGTATTACAGTGATCCGTGTTTATTTGATTTGATTTGCAGAAAGGGTGTGTATTGCTATGATTATATAGACTCTTTAAAACGTTACGATGAAACTGAGTTACCAAATCGAAAACATTTTTTTAATAAACTTACGTCAGAACATGTTTCGGAAGAAGATTATGAACATGCTTTGAAAGTTTGGAAAACTTTTAAAATAAAAAATTTAGGTGAATATACAGATTTATATTTAAAATGTGATGTACTATTACTAGCAGATATTTTTGAAAAATTCAGAAAAATTAGCTTAGTAACCTATAGCTTAGATCCATGCTATTACGTTTCTTCACCCTCCTTAAGTTGGGATGCAATGCTTTTGTATACTAACGTAAAGTTAGACCTTATATCTGATGTCGAAATGTATCAAATGATTGAAAAAGGTATACGAGGTGGTCTAGCTCAGTGTTCTTTAAGATATGCTAAAGCGAACAATAAATTTATGTCTGACTATGATATCAACAGATCAAGTTGCTTTTTGATATATTTAGACTGTGTGAACCTTTATGGTTATGCAATGATGATGAAACTTCCTATAAGTAATTTCAAATTTTTGAGCAAAGACCAGATTGAAACTTTTGAAATTGATTCTATTACTCTTGATAGTGACATTGGTTATATACTCGAAGTAGATCTTAGTTATCCTCCTGACATACACGATGCTCACTCAGATTTACCATTTGCTGCTGAAAAATTTATACCTTTTGGTCAAAGAAATGCCAAGCTTATTGCAAATTTATACGACAAATGTTGTTATGTTATTCATTACGCTCATTTAAAAGAATGTCTTAGGAACGGTTTAAAATTGTTAAAAATTCATAGGATTTTATCATTTGAACAAAAAGCCAAAATTTTTGAAACCATATATTGAATTAAATACCTCATTGAGGCAAAAAGCAGAGTCTGAATTTGAAAAAGACTTTTTCAAAAAACAAAACAATGCCATTTTTGGTAAAACAATAGAAAATAAAAGAAAACAGGTAAATGTAAAACTTGTAAATACATGGACAGATAAGAATAATAAAACAAACAGGATTATTGGTGCTGAAAAGTATGTAAGTGCTCCTAACTTTAAATATTTATCCATATTTTCAGATGATTTGGTTGCAATCCAATTAGAACAAACAAAATTAGTTTTGGATAGACCAATTTATGTGGGGTTTACTGTTTTAGAGTTAGCTAAAACACATTTATATAACTTTCACTATTCTATAATGAAACCATTATACAAAGAAAATATTGAACTTTGTTACACTGATACTGATAGCTTACTTTATCGCATATATACTGATGATTTTTATTCTGACATGAAAAAGAATATAAAGTATTTTGATACCAGCAATTTTAGCGAAAAAAATGTTTACAATATCCCTCAAGCAAATATGAAAATTCCAGGGTTTTTTAAAGATGAAATGGGTGGAGATATTATTGTTGAATTTGTTGGTTTACGAGCAAAGTTATATTGTATTGAATCACAACAAATGACTATTAAAAAGGCAAAAGGAGTGACAACATCTGTTACCAAAAGGTTGAATATAAATAAATATAAAAACGTTTTATTCTACAATCAATCAGTTAGAAAGAATATGTGTGTTATTAGATCTAAAAATCATAATGTATATACCCAAAAAATTAATAAATTAATATTAAATAGTGAAGATGATAAAAGACAAATTTTAAAGAAGCAATTTAAAACGTTGCCGTGGGGGCACTATAGTACTATTTTGTAGTTATTAATTTTAACTAGATTTTATATTATTCGTTTTTATATACTTTTGATTATTCATGTATGCATGCAAATATGTCATTTTAGATTGAAATAAATAATATTTACTATTCACAAATACTGTTGTTTTATTATTTTACCTTTTAGTTTTTATATTAATTATAAAGATCATTAACTTGAGTGATGGTAGTATTATTAAATTAGGTGATGAAAAATATCTAGATCCAAGATGGAACGTTAAAAATTCGTTCATCACCTTGCTCGAGAAATGAAAGTGAAGTTACAGTAAGCAAAACTGAAAAACTATATTAAGGGATTCGAACCCTTAAAACGTTCGAGTAAATATGCGTGAACAAACTAATATTTACGTACAATATTAGGTAGAACATTAATAATAGTGTCTTCGATTAATTATTTAAAATGAAAATAGTTTTATTCTTTGAACAGCGTTTATTTAACAAATAAATAATTGATTCATGCTACAGCCCCTTATTCTAGTAAAACACTATTTTTATAAAAATAATATTATGATAACAAACAAACTTTACATTTAACATTTTGGCTATAGTTCACATGTATATGGAATGAGTAATTTTTGACATTATTTTGCCAATCAAATTTTCTGTAGCATCCATAACTTCATCGTAATTATCCTTGACCACATACTGAGCACTAACACTAGGAGTATCACTATTTATATTTTCATCTTGCTCTCCGCCGCTTAGTCCGTAAATATTTATTTTTATTAAATGGAGTCTTCTTCCTGTTGCTTTACGAATAACATAGGATGTTGATGCAGAAGTTGGGGGTGGAACAGGCTTCAACAATGATAAATTGTATTTTTTCTTTTTCTTTATATCCTTACTAGTTGCTTGAACTGGTTCTACTGCTTGTTTTTGGGCTAAATCCTCACAAAGTTTCTGAAATTCAGTTTCCACAAACCCGTTCACGTCTTGCGCGTAGTAAAAAGGGTTCGTTAGATTTTCGTCGGGTAAGATAGGATTCGACATCGTTCTGAAACAAAAAGAAAAATAATTAATAAGGAAAAATGAAAAGAAATTATGTTTAATTTAAAATCAGCACATTGTTATAAAATAAAAACAAAAACTTACCAAGTAAAAGACTCGATATTTATAATGATAAAATGAGCTACACAAATATTATGTATATCAAATACGGATGCTACTGTTTTCTTCGGGAGCTGTAGCAGGAATGAAGCTTCAATAATTAATCTTAAAAATGCTATCTTGTGATCTTAAACGATGTAATTTGAGCAAAACGAAAACATAATGCATTAGTGACACAGCATCACATTCCAAGTTTTTTTCCGAGAGCTGTAACAGGAATGAACATGCATCGATAATCTTAAATATAATCCTGCAATCTCATGCAATGGTGTAATTTGAGCACAGTGAAAACAAATCATTAGTGACACAGCAAGGTATTCCGAGTTTACACGTGTATGGTGTCATTTCTTTATATTTTTATTATTTATTTTTAGTTAAAAACATTCTGCTACATCTTAATTGTAAAAATATGATATTATGTAGATTTTATAACAAAATTTTACCTTTTTTTAACAGAGAACAATGAAGTTGATCAAACAGCCAGTAACATTAGAAATTAACAATTTAAATATAGAAGCCTCATCAATCCAAAAAAGGCATAGTTCGCTGTTGCCCAATACAATTCGCTGTATAATATGTGGGCCATCGAATTGCGGTAAAACAAATACAATGTTAAGCTTATTACTACATAAAAATGGTCTCAAGTTTCAAAATGTTTACCTTTATTCTAAAACAACATTTCAACCAAAATATTGTTTTTTGGACAAAGTTTTAAGCATGGTTCCAGGCGTCAAGCTGTTTATGTTTAAAGATAGTAAAGAGGTTATTCCTCCCGCTAAAGCAATGAAAAATTCAGTGTTTATTTTTGATGATGTTACTTGTGAGAACCAAATAAATATACGTGATTATTTTTCTATGGGTAGACATAAGAATATCGACTGTTTTTATTTGACTCAAACATATTCTAAGATACCAAAACAATTAATTCGAGATAACGTAAATTTTTTAATAATTTTTAAACAAGATGAAATAAATTTGAAACATATCTATAATGAACATGTTAATTCTGACATGACTTGGTCTGACTTCAAAAAATTATGTTCAGATATATGGAAAGATCCATACACATGTTTAATAATTAATAAAGATTGTGAATTAAATAATGGTAGGTATAGAAAATCTTTTGACGTTTTTGTAAAATTTTGAATAAAATTATTTAAGCAGATTCTAATTTAAAATTAGATTCATTTTAATTTTTACTGTACAGTTCTATGGTTGTGTGAAAGAATTAAATAATGGAAGCAAGTTTAAAAAAAGAGTTAATTAAATCAGTAGAGGCTATTAAAAGTAAGGTAAAAAGATTGCGAGATGAAGATGAAGAATTGGAATTGAGTCGACAAAAAATATTTAAACCACTATCTGATCCGTTGAAAACAATTGTCACACTAAGTGAAAATGCTTTAAAAAAATCTTTTCACGAAAATAATTATAACAATACAAGTGTTGGAAATAATCAATCATCTGAAATTCTGCATACATGCTCAAAACAAGATGATAATGATAATACTGGAATGACTCGCAACGATAATAACTTTGAAGAAACCCCGAAAAAACAAGAGGAAATGTTGAACCTTTGGAATTTCTAAATGACGAAGCTAACTTTTCCGAAACACTAGCAAATGATACTCTGTTTGGTGAGCAAAGCGATGTATCTATACCGTTTGGGATACGTCGTATTAACAAAAAATTGATGATAGGAAATACCCCCATCAAATTTTCAACTGTAGATGATATGTCTTCAAAAAAATTAACTTTTATTACTATTGGTGATAAGAGTTATGAACTTACCACAGGTTTAATAGAACTTTTGTTAAGAAATAAACCAAACTTGAATAAAGTATCCGAAAGTGATAAAATCACATATAAAGATATCTTGATTAGTACTAGTGTTCATAAAAGGGATTACAATCCTGCAAATCAAATTAAAGGTGATAAAGGAAAAAAATATTCTCAAATTGTTAAACCATTGTTTTTTGAAAAGGATACGTGTGAAACTAACAAAGTTAAATATGGTGGTAGGCTACCGGTTTTAAAAAAATACAAAACTAATACTGATCTTATCTATTGGGATGATCCTAATGAGTTGATTGAAAGATTGCGATTGATTGTTGCGTCAAGAGATGCTGGTAACACTAATCATGATAATGAAATTATTTCAATTATTGAAGAATTAAAAGAAGCGGGTATAATAAAAGAATAAAAGAAAGTACATTTATAGAGTTTGTTCAGTATTACTAAGGAGGTTGAACATGAAAGTTGATAAATTTGGACATCATGTTGATAAAATGCGAAGACTGAAAGGAGTGTTATTAGAATGTGCTTTGAAGTGTACAAATAATAATTTGGATGCTCAGCATAAAATAGTTAAAAATCTTGCGCAACCGGTTGATTCTAACGATTGCGTAACAAAACAATATGTTGATGTTTTGATAGAAAATCTTTCAAAAAAAATATCATCAATACATCAGTGGATTGCAGAAATAAATATTAAAATAAGTAATTTGATCGAAATCGTCGAGGCTAATAAAGTAAAACATGAGCAAAAAGAGCGTCGTAAATGAAATACATAAAAATGCAAGACTAAATTTTCCACGTCGACGCGTCGTCATGAGAGATATAGACGATTTATGGCAAGCTGACTTGATTGATATGAAATCTCTTTCGAAACAAAATTCAAATTATAAATATATTTTAGTTATAATTGATACATTCTCAAAATATGCTTGGGTGTATCCAATAAAGTTTAAAAATAAAGATCAAGTGTCTAAAGCTTTTGAAATTATATTAAAGAAAGGACGTGTTCCAAAAAACTTACAAACAGATTTTGGGACTGAGTTTTATAACGATAATTTCAAAAAAATTGTCGAAAAGTTTAACATCAATCATTACTCTACATATTCCCCTAAAAAAGCTTCTATAGTTGAAAGACTTATAAGAACTCTGAAAAATAAAATGTATAAACAATTCAGTTTACAAGGAAACTACACTTGGAATAAAGGTGTTCTAGAAGAGGTAGTTGAAAATTATAATAGCTCTAAACATAGAACGATTGGTTTATCACCTAATGAAGTTAATGAAAATAATAAGAAACTTATACTTCAAAGATTTAAATTAGAAAAACAATTAAAATTTCGAAAGAAGAGTAAATTAAAAGTTGGAGATTTTGTGCGTATTAGCAAGTATAAAGGTGTTTTTGAAAAAGGTTATACACCTAATTGGTCAACCGAAATATTCCAAATTGAAAAAATACAGAAAACGAATCCTGTTACTTACCTGATAGTAGATTCTAAACACCAGCCAATTTTAGGCTCATTTTACACAGAAGAACTTCAAAAAACAGAAAATCCTAATGTATATCTTATTGAAAAAGTTCTAAAGAGAAAAGGAAACAAGATATTTGTAAAGTGGTTAGGATTTCCATCGAGTGAAAACAGTTGGATAGAAAGAACAAATATTTTATAACTTAGCAATTCCTACTTTATTTTCATTATTTAAGAGTTAGTATAGTTTTTTTCATTCATTGTAATAAAAGTAATGAAAGAGAGCAGTCTTCTTAATTGGTTTATAAATCATTTACCATTTGAACTTCATCTACCTGGATATAATTACTGCGGAGCTGGTACAAAACTATATAAAAGGCTTGCACGAGGAGACCAAGGTGTAAATAAATTGGATGAGTATTGTAAACAACACGATATTGCATACGACTTATCAACTTCGTTAAGTGATCGTCATAAGGCTGATAAAATATTGATGAAATTGGCAAAACAACGCGCGTTAGCACCTGATGCAAATTTGGGAGAAAAGATAGCAGCAAATTTAGTGAATAAAGCTATGATAGCTAAATTGTATACCGGGTCAGGGCTGACCAATAAAGTGAGCAGTCATAAAAAAGTGTCGTCAAAAAAATTCGCCTCAGGCACTGGTTTGAAAAAACACTTTAACCATGTTGTTGCTCATGCGAAAAAGCATATGCAGAAATTAAAACCCAAATGTAAGAAAAAGGCTATAGAATTAGCCATAGCAGCAGCTAAAGAATTGACTAAAGATTCATCAATAAAACTTCCTCGAATCATACCTATTCCGAAAACTGGTGGAGTACTTCCGTTGATACCTATTTTTGCTGGATTATCCGCTGCAGGCAGCTTAGCCGGTGGTGCTGCAGGAATCGCTAAAGTTATAAATGATTTGAAAGACGCCAAAAAACGTTTTACAGAATTAAAGAGACATCATGAAAAAATGGAAGCCCTCCATATAGGGAAAGGTTTAGATATCAAGCCGCATAGAGATAGTTTAGGAATTTACATTTCAAATGAAAAAAACTAAGACGAAGGCTACCCAAACGAGCGCTCACCAATATCGACATCATTAACCATTCGCGAGATATTCCTCATTTTCGAGGGGTGTTTATGAGAGATGAGATGCCAGAATATCCTTTTCAAAAAGAATGCGGTATTGTTAATTTAGATAGCTCCAACAATCCTGGCTCTCATTGGGTAGCCTATGCAAAAGTAAATAATGATATTCAATACTTTGACAGTTATGGAAATTTAAAACCACCTAAAGAGTTAATTAAATATTTAGGAACTGGTATGAGTTATAATTACAAAAATTTTCAAGGTAGTCATCCTTATAACTGTGGTCATCTATGTATAAAGTTTTTAAGACATTTTTGGAATACACAAAAATAAGTATAAATAGTTCAGTAAAATGGAATTTTTTTTAGTTTACAATCATGTCTTTAACAATTACTATTACCGGGCAGAAATCTATATTGGAATCATTTTTTCAACCTCCTCTTATTCTCGATGGTGAATACGAATGTGGTTTATTACATTTTTCTGCTCTGAACTCAATACCGAACATAAATTATAGCAATAATATATTTGCATATGGTGATAAATGTGAATATATAAAAATTCCATATGGTACTTATGATTTATATGACATAAGAGAATATCTTGCAAGTAAATTAAACAACTGTAAAATTGAAATAAAACCTAATAATAATACTTTAACATGCTCGCTTTTTTGTTCCAAAACTGTACATTTTGACGTAGAAAACAGTTTAGGACGCCTACTTGGTTTCCCAAATGTTAAACTTGAAGCAAATAAATGGCATGAATCTGTTAATTCAGTTAACATTCTTCCATTGTCTGTCATCAGGATCGAATGTGATCTTATATTCGGATCATATAATAATGGATTTGCGTCACATATAATTCATGAATTTATTCCAAACGTTCCACCAGGATATCGATATATAGAAATTCCAAGAAATATTATTTACCTTCCTGTCAATAAGAATAATATATCATCCATAACTGTTAAAATTATTGATGAAAACGGTAATAACATTGATTTTAGAGAAGAAAATATTCAATTGAGACTTCATTTACGCAGAGCACAATGATAATATTTAATAAAACACCTGGGTATGAGGTGAAAAGAATCAATCATTTGCCTACTACTAGAGCGCGTACACGTATTAAAGTAAATCGTAATACCATCACTAAAAGAAACAAGGATTTTCTAAGATCACTAGGATTTAAAGTATGAATATTCTAAGCATTAATAACACTCTAGAATTCGACAATTCTATCGAGAGTTATGAGATACACACCTACAATCCATACAATAATAGCTTCAAAGAAAATGATGAAATTCGCATTCCAATACATCAACAAGATATATACATATTACCATGTAACAGTTCAATTTATGTTGAAGGCTTTGCCACAGTGACTGGAAAAGATCAATCGGGAAAAGAAGTAAAGAAACCTGTGAACTTTACCAATAACCCCGTCATGTTTCTTTTTCAAGACATCAGGTATGAGATGAACGGTATTGAAATAGATCGAATAAGAAACCCTGGAATAACCACAACATTAAAATCATACATATCGATGAATGAAGGGGATAGCAAAGTTGCAGCATTGTGGGGTTGGCAAATGGATGGTTTTAAAATGAAAGAAGGATATTTTAATGCTGTTATACCGTTAAGTAAAATAATGGGATTTGCTGACGATTACAAAAAAATAATTATTAACTGTAAACATGAACTTATTTTAAATAGAAGTAATAGTAATTTGAATAGTGTAACAATTCATAAGGATGATAATATTCAGATAGAAATACAAAGAATTCAATGGCGTGTGCCGCATATAAAAGTATCGGATCGTGAAAGACTTTCACTTCTCAAATATTTAGAAAAAGACAAACCCATTCAAATAGCATTCAGAAATTGGGATTTGTATGAATATCCTTTACTTCCTAAAACTACGAAACATTCGTGGTCAATTAAAACTACTTCTCAGCTAGAAAAGCCTCGATATGTCATTTTTGGTCTACAAACGAATAGAAAAAACAGTAAGACTAATGATAGTTCTATATTTGACCATTGTAAATTAACCAATGTAACACTGTTTTTAAATTCACAATATTATCCATACGATTCGCTTAATTTAAAATTTGATGAAGATAAATACAGTATATTATATGAAATGTACATTCAATTTCGTCAGTCTTATTATAATCTTCCTGTAGACCCGTTGTTTGATCTGATCACGTTTAAAGAAAAGGCACCATTGTTTGTAATTGACTGTTCAAGACAAAACGAGAATTTAAAGACTGGACCTGTAGACGTGCGTTTAGAAATTGAAAGTTCACAAGACATCCCGGATAATACATCAGCATATTGTCTTATAATAAACGATCGTCTAGTAGAATATAAACCCTTGAGTAACATAGTTCGCAAGTTAACATGAGTGTCATCATTGATGTCCAAGGATTCAAAACGGATTCCAATGAGTTTATAGTAAAAGAAATAGCCATATTGTGTAATAATCAGATCCAGACGTATTTAATCAAGCCACCATTTCCATTTTATAATTTAACGAAAACAGAAAGAAAACAAGTTTGCTGGATAGAAAGAAACAGAGGAATACATTGGAAGGAAGGTTTTATTCCATACTTAAATTACAAAGGATATGTAACTAATTATTTAAATAATAAATGTGTTTATGCGAAAGGTGTAGAAAAAGTGCAGTGGATATCAAAAATGTTTGGCTGCGATAATGTTTATAATTTAGAAGATAAATCGTGTCCTAGCTTACTAAGTTTGTATGAACAATACAAAACAACTAGTGATGTATTTAGTTGTTTATATCATCCTTCAATATGTGCATTAAAAAACGCGCTTGTTTTAAGAAAATGGTGTCTCGATAATAAAATTTTGTAAAAAAAAATATATAGTAGTTTTTATTTACAGTCCTATTGCTATAGATTGATTAGAAATATAAGTGTGACTAGTAAAGTAAAATTGACATTTGTATTAGATATTATTAATTGATCTAATATGCCCTTTAGTTTATCTGAGTATATTCTCTAAGCGAGTCGTTCCCTCTCAAAAAGATAAATTCATAGTGTTAATAAGCTAAGAAAAATGATATTAAAAGTTAACGATTTAGTTGATGTTATTATAGTAAAATGGAATTTGTATGGGCTGCATAATGTAAAAATATTAAAATATGAGGAATACGATGGTATTTTGATATCAACGATCTCAAAGAAATCCAAAATTTATTGTCAAGGTCTTAAAGTTTCCGCACGCGTGTTAAGAATAAATAATAAGTCTGTTGATTTGATACCATCTGATTAATTTGTAACTAAAACCGTCTGATAAATTTCATAAAAACCTTATAAAGCTCAGACTTTAGGGTTTATCTCAAAATTGATGCTGAAGTATGATACATTTTAAATAATTTGTTGAACGATTGAAAAATAAGTGATTCAATAGCGTAAAATTGGGAATTCTGGCGCACGTCTCGCAACGCGGGGTGCGTTTATCTAGAGACGTGAGCCAGAACTCCCAATTTTACCCTACTGACTTTAAAAACTAAATCCACGCGGACAAAGTCGCGGGCATCAGCTAGTTTAAGTACAGATAACAAAAAAAATGTGTCGTTTCGATAGTGAATTATTTTTATTAGGTAGCCATCTATTATATCACATCCATCATCATCCACATAGACCATCGCAAAACCAACTTTGTCAAAACAATAAACAAGTGCTAAAATGGTAGTGCCTGACCCTCTGACCCTACGTACAAATGTTTTCTTCGAACCTTTTCTTCATATTATGTACCTAAATAGAAAAAACTATCGGTTTTTATTCATCGGTTAATCAATTCAAAATACATTAAATGAACTAGGTTTTTTATTTTAGTTATAGACCGCTTATATATCTCTAAACTTTAAAATAAATACCTAAGTATACCACCGTACCACGCCAAGTCTGCAGCTTTAATAATGCCAATTATGTAAGCGGACTTGACATGGTTTGTTGCCTCGGGTGAAAGACAGTTTTATAAGTTTAAAATTAAAATCCTTACATAATGTTATACCTTATTTAAAGTGTACACTTATTGGACAAACAAGGTGTAGGTATTTTCTTAACAAGCCGATGCAAATGGGAAAATAGGTATCTAACAACCATAGTCTACTTATTATACTTACTAATTATTATTTATGTTTAAAAATTATACAATTCGTCGCTGTAGTTGGAAAATTAAATAACTAACAAAACCAATATCGCGAGTAAAACGCGATTTAGTGTTTTTTTGCGTTAGAAATGGAGATAACTTTTTTTTCATAAACAATTTAAGTGTCCATGTTTGATATGTTATAGATTGTTACTGTATCTATTTCTGAATCTACTTGACGTACATTTTGATTCATTTGTTTGTGAGAAAAAAAATAAAAAGCAATTATTTAGTTTTCCCTCACCAAGGTTTTGAATATTTGATGCACTTATTTATTTTTCCATGTCAGTTGTTTAGTTCTTCCTCGTCAATATTGCGTTGAAGTACGAAAAAGCGACGATATAAGTACCTTTATTTAGTTTTTCCACTTTACTGAGATGTTGAAATGACCCATTATTTACTTATTTCAGTATATCAAAACTATACTTTTCAAGTTATTATTAACTAAGAATGGTTTAATCAAAGTAGGAGTATGTCAGTGACGCTAGTAATTGTTATAATAACGACTCTACTCATAAAATAATAAAGATTTTAATAGTTTGTGGAACACTAGGATTGAAGACTAGCTAATGATTGATTCCCGCAGAAGTTCTCTAACTTTCTGGGATAAAATATAGTTCATGTGCTATTCTGATGTATAAGCTATGACATCGTGAAGCTTTATCAAAATCCGTCTAAATGTTTTTGCGTGAAAGTGTAACAAACATTCATCCATCCACCTTCACAAACGTTTGCATTTATAATATTAGTAGGATGCCAAAAAGAAAAAGGTACATAATTACGTCCATTTAAATTTAAACTAGGATTCTATTGAAATTATAACAGCTATCATCTTTCTTATAGTTTTACCTTTGTAAATTTAAATTTTACATTATAGATCAGATCAGTTCAAACGAACTAAGCGTATGTAACGTTTACTAAAATCAAAACTATCAATTATAAATATAATTAAGTAACTGAGAAAGGTTTAATTATAAAACTAGTACGATTGAACTGATTTCAATGTAGGTAGGGATGCTAAAAGTTTTCTATGCCTGCAAGAGTTATTCACTGCCTTATTCACTTACAGTTCTATAAACCATTCTTAAGCAGTCCAATCATTTATTAATCATCTTTTCAATTCACTATAAATTATTAACTGGCTATTGGGAATCATTTTCGGATTGCAAATCTTCTATGATTGTATCTGTCGAAGCAAGACTGTGTACTATGCGTGTAGTTCATCTGGTATAATATTTTTTCTGCAAAGATTCAGCCGGTTCTTTGTTTAAGCTTCCGTAATCGGAGTAGGGTGTCCGTATCCCATCGTAATTACCTCTTGAGCAATGTTGATGTCACCGGGCGTTGTCCTCCTTAAACAACAGGTTCGTGGAAACTGTCCATACTGTGGGGTCTAAATTCTTTAAGACCCATCGCAGGAAAAGAACCAAAAAGTTCTTTGACCATAGCCTCAAGTTAATGGAGGAGAGACAAGAGATGAGGCTGCAGTCATCGGCAGACGCGGCTGCCTACCGGCGGATTAATAGGCAGATCTCTAAGGCACAAACTCGCGACCTCCGTGTCTTTAATATCAAGTGTATTAAAGATGCCATCGAGCGGAACAAAGGCTCACAAGTGTTCGTGAGAGATCTGTCTATCGGACAGAGCCAGCTGACGCGGCTGAGAACTGATGACGGCCGTCTCGTCTCTTCTCGACCTGAGGTCTTGGGAGAGGTTGAGAAGTTCTATGGACAGTTATATACCACGACACAAAAACCTGTTGAAGATTTGGCGAAAGATCCCAGAGCCAAACTGACCCGACACTATACCGAAGATATCCCGGACGTCAGCCTATACGAGATTAGTATGGCTCTCAAGCAGATCAAGAACAGCAAGGCGCCTGGTGATGACGGAATCACTGCGGAACTCCTGAAAGTGGGTGGAAAACCGGTACTTATGATCTTTCAGCGATTGTTCAATTCCGTCATCCACGAGGGCACAACGCCGGAAGCATGGCTCAGGAGCGTGGTGGTTCTGTTCTTCAAAAAGGGTTATAATACCTTGTTGAAGAATTATAGACCCATCTCGTTGTTGAGTCATGTTTATAAGTTGTCCTCGAGAGAAATTACGAATCGTCTCGCTCGTAAGTCGTAGGTTCAAAAACTTCCAGCCTCCCGTGGCCTGAAAATGAAAATGAGCAAGACGAAAATCATGTCCAATGCTCATGCACCGCTCTACCCAGTAATTGTTGAGAACTCTGCACTCGAAATTGTTGACGAGTATATTTACCTGGGACACACAGTCCAGCTAGGTTGGTCTAATTTCGAGAAAGAGATCAACCGCTGAATCCAACTCGGCTGGGCAGCGTTCGGGAAGCTCGTTCTCGTCCAAAATTCTTCAGTGCCTGAAGACTAAAGTCTTCGAACAGTGCGTGTTGCCAGTGATGACTTACGGATCCGAGACATGGTCGCTGACTAAGGGCCTCATAAGTAGGCTCAGGACCGCTCAGCGGGCGATGGAGAGAGCTATGCTCGGAGTGTCCCTGCGGGATCGAATCAGAAATGAGGAGATCCGTAGGAGAACCAGAATCACCGACATAGCTCAGCGAGTCACGATACTGAAGTAGAAATGGGCGGGGCACATAGTTCGAAGAGCTGATGGTCGTTGGGGTCCCAAGGTGCTGGAGTAGTGACCCTGCACCGGGAAGTGCAGTGTTGGCAGATCCCCCACCAGGTGGACTGACGACATCAAGCGAGTCGCAGGGAACCGCTGGATTCAGGCTGGAACCACTGGAAGTCCATGCAAGAGACCTTTGTCCAGCAGTAGACGTCTATCGGTTGATAAAGAAGAAGAAGAAGGAATATTCAAAACTAAATATCTTCTAATTTATGTTTCGGTTGGTTTAATAAAGTTAAATAAAATCCCTTATTTAATTCTGCTTGTCCTGAAATTATCAAAATTCTCAGAACTTTTTTGAATAGTTGAATAAGTGTACTTATTCAATTTTAATAGTGCCTATATCTTTGCAATCATGGGATGATAAATTAAATAACTGACTTTGTTTAATTTTTCCGAACTTAATTCCCCTGTAATCCAGAATATGTGTCGAGGGAAAACTAAATAACTAACTTTATGCATTTTATTCGCTCTCGAAGTGATGCAAGAGAGAACTTATTTATTTTTTGCTAAGTTATCTAGTTTTTATTCGCTATTTTTTTATCAATTTTTCAATATTTATTTTTCCAAGTATGGCGCCATGCAAGATTCATTTTCATATAACTTTTTAATTAATGATGATAATCAAAAATTAGAATTACAGTCAGTGTAATAAAGTCGATTTCGCAAAAAGTCTAGTTATTTAATTTTCCAACTACAGCGACGAATTGTCTTTGTCTCATTTAAACTTGATTCAAATTGATCCCAATTCCCAAAGCATTAAGCTTGAAAATCCGAACTGATATCCTTACTAATAGGAATAGGTACATAAAGTTTCGCAATTTATACGTAAGTATAATATTATTATACGTATAAATTGCGAGAGTGTGTTTGTTCGTTGGTTTGTAAATTTATTGTAGATATAGTTGAGGAGGTCCTCAACGGAACCTCACGGAAAAACAGGAAGTTTCCGCCTGATTTTCAAAAACCTCACTCCACGTACCTACGACGACGTGAAGACTGAAGTCGCGGTGATATCTACTAGATAGCACGCACGCACGCACGCTCATAACTCCTAGAACTGTATAAAAGTTAGTTTGTTTGCCGAATTCGGAAAACGAAATATCTAGTGCGCAACAAAAAAATAGCACCTACTACGGCTACTTCGGATCGAGAATTCTCGGATTCAGATCGGATGCAGTGCGGACAGAGCCAGTTACGTGCGAATCCTGGACTCCGAAAATTAGGCCGAAGACTCCAAGAAGATCACTAGGCTATCAACGGTGAAGAGAAATAATGAGTAACTACCTAACTGAATCATTAAATTTTTCTGAACAATGGATTCCATTATTATGATGAATCATTTGAAGAAGGCATTATTATTATGGTAATACATATAATACCTCTCAAGGCGAATTATTTATTATGTTACACATTCAAATTTATGTAGGTACATAGAATTTATAATAAAGTAAACCTATACTGGACTGGAAACAATAACGGCGTTACGTAAACTATAACCACAGCATTATCGAATCTATTTCGAGATACTAGCTTTGACATTGGCCGAAAATGTATTTAATTTATGGTTTATACTTATGTACTCGTATTATGTATACTTAACCGTCGAATCTACTTTACGGCTTACTTTAGACCATTTTGAATGGTCTAAGCAGCTTACGTTATATTATAGCCTCAAAATCTATATCTATTTTGTACCCACGTAAAGTTTATCCGGGGAGAGGGCTGGTTAACCTTAAATCTGGCAAGGATAGCCATTTACTTTTAAGGCTTTTAAGCATAATTTCCCACTCTGACTGGTCGTGGATGAAGGGTGGGCCACTCTTCATCATCATTATCATCATCATCATGAGCAACCCATTAACGTCTCACTACTGTCTCCTCTCAGAGAAGGGTTATTAGGCCATAGTCCATCACGCTGCACGGGCCCAATGCGTATAGACTTCACACACCTTTGAGAACTAAAACTAAATAACATGGAGAACTGTACTATGGAGTGGTTTCCTCACGATGTATTCCTTCACCGTTAAAGATAATTATGATATTTAATTGCTTAAACGCACATAACTCGTCTCTGAAAAGTCAAAGGTGCCCGGGATCGAACCTGCGACCCTCCGAATAGGAGACTGCAGTCCTAACTACTAGGCTATCACTCTTGCGTTTATTGCAGAAATAAATAAGTAATTTGTTAAAATAATAATTGTTCCTTTTTGTTTTTGTTTTGTTTGTTGTTGTTATTGGAAAAGAACTACATATTCTGATATCTTTGAGAAACATGGTACCTAGGTATTAAAGTTAACGATTAATTTAATGTGAGAGTGGCTTTTATTGTGCATACTGCCGCCGTCGTGACTCGTGACTACAATGCTGATTGTGGTACTAGTAGGTAGGTACCGACTTTCTTTACTCTTTTTTAACAAGTGGGCAAACTTTTTCGCACCAATGTTATCAATGAGAATTATCTAGAGTCTATCGACTTCTTTAGCCTTTGAAAGTTGGAAATCATACTAATATCATAAATGCGAAAGTGTGTTTGGTTTGTCCTTCAATCACGCTGCAACCGAGCTACGGATCAACGTGATTTTTTGCATGGGCATAGTTGAGGACCTGGAGAGTGACATAGGCTAAATTTTATCCCGGAAAATCAAAGAGTTCCCGAGGGATTTTAAAAACTAAATCCACGCGGACGAAGTCGCGGGCATCAGCTAGTATAATTATAAAGTCGGGGGGCCTAGCATTTCGTTTTTAGGAAACATACACGTGATTGCACGTGATTACCAAATAACAATAATAATGTTCTTTGGTAATAGTAATAATGTATTTTTCTCAAATTTGCTCGGAAATCGCTTCTTTATTTAAAAAAAACGAAACGTCAATTGGCTCATTGCTGGCGTGGCGCCAGCAATAGGGTATTTGACTATAATAAAAATATCGTTTCAACTGGTGTCATCCTAAAAGATTATTATCTAAAAACATTATTCCATACGACAAAACTAAAAAATAAAGCTTTATTTAATTAGAAAACATTAAATAAAATTGCTATAATTCTGGCCATGGTCACGTGATCGAAAACGTTCCGTGATCTCGAATGACGTCACAGTCCACACCACCTATGGAATTCTCATTTTGTCAATACATTTCGACGTGTTTGTGCGGCGTAATAGGCTAATTTCGTCTGTTTTTCATCGTTACTATTTTATTAAATACCAAATAGTATGCGACACGCGGCCTAAACACATATTATAAAATTGTCATTGTTTGAAATGTGAACTGTTACGTCATGAGAGCAAATGGAACGTTTCGGCGGCAATTTATTTTTTTGAATTTATTTCTCGATTTTTATGAAAAATAATGAAAATTATGCCGAAATATATGTTTTGTTAGCTTCAGCATAGCATTATTAACAATTTAAGATGATTTTCTAAAAGTAGTCAAATAGCCTATTACGTACTTAACAGGACAATAATGTAAATTGCTGGACAGGTACGAGGTTTTTAAAATGTACACTTTCCTCTATTAGGTGTTTCTCCTCTGTGATTAGGTGTTTTAAATGTGCATTTCTTTCGCTGAGTTATATAATTTAAAAAAATAAGAATGAATTTTTTTTAAATGGAACAAAAAGAGCGTGGTTTAATTGGAGGTAAAGAATTATTGGTGACTGGTGTTTTCTTTTACAATACCTATATTTCTTGTTCTGAAATAAAAATGGATTCGGAATCGGATGAAGAATAGGGAATTTGACTATATTAAAAATATCGTTTCATTTGGTGTCATCCTAAAAGATTATTATCTAAAAACATTATTCGATACGACAAAACTAAAAAACAAAGTTTTATTTAATTATAAAACATTAAATAAAATTGCTATAATTCCGGCCATGGTCACGTGGTCGAAAACGTTCCGTGATCTCGAATGACGTCACAGTCCACACCACCTATGGGCTGTGGAATTGTCATTGTTTGAAATGTGAACTGTGACGTCATGAGAGCAAATGGAACGTTTCGGCGGCAATTTATTTTTTTGAATTTATTTCTCGATTTTTATGAAAAATACTGAAAATTATGCCGAAATATACGTTTTGTTAGCTTCAGCATAGCATTATTAACAATTTAAGATGATTTTCTAAAAGTAGTCAAATACCCTATTAATGGACTTTTCATTACTCATACACGGAAAGTAGGTCTGAAGTTGCCTGAGAAGCGGGTTGAAAGTAATACTTTTCAGCCCTAGGGAGAATCGTTTTCAACTGACAGCTGTCAAATAATTAAAAAAACTAGTTGTCACATTTTTATTGGAGTTCAAATGAAACACGACATACCCGAGTGCATCCATAGACAAGAAGAAAGATAGACTTTATTCATAAAGTAAAGACAACTGATTCATAGACATTCATAGACAATCATAGACAATACTTGACTATTAAAAAGCTAAATGCATAGGTAGCCCGCCGGCTAGGCCAAAGAAAAAAAAAGGCGGGAAAGTGGCAAGCGGCAATCCGATCTTCATTTGTTTTTCGAGTTGTAGAGTTTTGTTTAGGCTTCTGTTTAACAGTGATTTTTATTGACACAATGAGTTCATCTGATTCAGATATGGATTTAAGGCCTGATTTTGTGAGAGAAGAGGCTCAAGCAGTAGTGGAAAACCTTTTACCACCTAAATCAAAACAAAGATACCTAAAATCATACGACGATTTTATGAAATGGCGCGCTGAGAAAAAAGTGAAATCGTTATCAGAAAACGTTTTGCTAATATATTTCAACGAATTATCAAAGACTTATAAACCTTCAACATTATGGAGCGTGTATTCTATGTTAAAGACAACATTAAGTACTAAACACAACGTCCATTTAAAGGATTTTGAGAGACTCACATCATTTCTCAAAAGACAGTCTGATGGGTTTAAATCGAAAAAATCCAAAGTTTTCACTTCTCAAGAGGTAGAAACCTTCTTAAACAAAGCGCCTGATGAAATATATCTACCTAGTAATGAAGGTAAGTTAATCTTTTTATTGTTTACGCACATAAGTAATTTGTATCAAATTGTAACTTTCTATACATATTTTATTTATCTCGTCTCGACCCCTTTTTATGTCCCACTGCTGGGCACGGGTCGACTCCTCTCAGAATGAGAGGGATTTGGCCATAGCCCACCACGCTGGCCAAGTGCGGGTTGGTGGGCTTCGCACACCCTTAAGAACACTTATGTGAACTCTCAGGCATGCAGGTTTCCTCACGATGTTTTCCTTCACCGCTAAGCAAGTAATATTTGCGTTTTCGAAAACGCACATAACTTCGAAAAGTCAGAGGTGCGTGCCCGGGATTCGAACCCGTGACCTCCTGATGAGAGGCAGAGGACTGAACCACTAGGCTATCACTGCTCTCATATATTTATACACTAGCTGATGCCCGCGACTTTGTCCGCGTGGATTTAGTTTTTAAAATCCCTCGTAAACACTTTGATTTTCCGGGATAAAAAGTAGCCTATGTCCTCAACTATAGTACCCATGCAAAAAATCACGTCGATCCGTGGCTCTGTTGTGGCGTGATTGAAAGACAAACAAACAAACAAACACTTTCACATTTTTAATATTAGTATGATTAGAATATTAAATTGCATAGGAAAACACTGTAGCATTAAGTCCATACGATGTATTACATCCATAACTACTATGTAGTATGTAGGTATAATGATCGTTTGGCAAAATCTGACGCCTTTGGAGTAGTTTGACTTTGACAAAATAGGGCTATCCACGATGACTATTTATACGATAAAGTACGCTTGCCAGCTTAAGATGAGCCGTTAATTCAAAGTATCTTGTAGATTCCGGGGTTCAAGTTATTTGGACCTTATACTGAAGATCGTGATGTCTATAATTTCTGAACTACGAAATTGACGAACTTGAAATAATTACAGAACAATCTCTAAAGAACCTGCTTTCTAACAAAAAAAGAATGGATTAAATCGGAATACGCCTTAATGAATTACAGCGAAATACACATTTTGACTTTCATCCCCTCTCCCAAGGGAACCGTGCTGAATTTCGGGATAAAAAGTATCCTATATTATACCTCGTAGTATTAACTTAAATCATGCCAAGTTTCATTTAAATCCGTCCAGTAGTTTCGGCGTGATGCGCGGCCAAGATACAGACAGACAGACAGACAGACAGACAGACAGACAGACAAAAAATTAAAAAAAAATTGTTTTGGCTTCAGTATCGATTATAGAGTGCCCTCAAACAAAAATTTTCAAAATATCTTCAATGTACAGAATTGGACCTGTTACAGTTTTATTATAAGATCTATTAGAGAAATATTTTTTTTTGCAGGTAGTGTTAATATTGGCAATAAGTGGCGCTTGCAGAAGTATCGAGCTAGTAAATATGAAGGTTGATGACATTGAAAAACAAGGTGATATAATATTGGTGAATTTACGTGGCACTAAAACCAAAGTTGACCGAACCTTCGTCATTAAAAAAGAATTTGTAAATATAATAGAAAAATACCAAAAGTTACGACCAAGTGGTATAGAAACGAACCGTTTTTTCATAAACTATCATAAAGGGAAGTGTCTTCGGCAAGTAATTGGCAAAAACAAGATGTCGAGTATTCCTAAAGAGATAGCCACATACCTTAATTTGCCAAACTCACATCTATATTCGGGTCACTGTTTTCGCAGAACATCGGCAACTTTGCTAGCCGATTCTGGTGCCGATTTAACTGTCATTAAAAGACATGGAGGTTGGAAGTCGAGTAAAGTAGCTGAAGGCCACATAGAAGAGTCAGTGGAAAATAAAACTAAGATATCACACATAGTAACAAAAATGATAAATCTGCGCTCCACTGATACCCCACAGCCGAGCACTTCAAAAGATTATCAGGTGGAATCCAACAATATAACTGTAACAGCTGAAGAAAAGACACCAATACCAATGTCGCCAACATTCACCCAAGAATCCCTGGATACTGTAGAAACTCAATTTTCCCAGAAAATATCAAATATCAATATACCCGGCAAAAACCTTTCACTAACTATTACTAATTGTTCTAATTTTAACATAAACTTTAAATAAATATCTCACCAAAGTTGTTGATTTATGTAAAATAAAGTTCACTCAATTTTCTTTAGCTAATTTCTATTTTTATTTTGACTTTCCTTATATTCGTAATGAAAAGCACAGTGTTTACCTCGGGATAAAGACTTATTTAGTCCCTCGAACTATAGGCCCCCTCGGTACGCTCGGGCGCCAAACCCCGTCTCGGGACTAAATAAGTTACTTTCATCCCTAAGGTAACAATGTACTATTACACCACCAGATATGGCGGAAGAAGCTAATGTACTATAACATTTAACATGAAATAAAACAGTGTTTCTTTAATTATTTTTTTGTTGTTTCCTCGCAAATTAGAGAAAAGTACTATATAAGCCTCGGCCGAAATAGCAATTCATGGCCTCGTTTACTTAAAAAGGCCTCGGCTAGCGCCTCGTCCTTTTAAAATCACTTGGAAGTCCTCGGCTTCGCCTCGGCCTTCCAATGTTACTCGTCCATAAATTGCTTTATTCCGAGCCTCGACAATAATGTACCATTAAATTACTTAAATAAACAATTTCTAATGTCAGTTATTTCATCTTTTTGTCAATGATCAGTGGTCACCCTATTGTAGTTTACAATTGTAGGTAGGTACGTTAAATTATGAACTAAGCGATACTGTTCGCCGAGTTTTCTTCACAATCTTGCGCCAGTTTACAATCTGATTAAACCCTGTCCAACCTTTTATTTTCTTTTTGACAGCTCAGTCTCAGTCATAGTGAGAGTGAGTGAGACTGAACTGTCAAGAAGAAAAAAACGGTTGGACAGGGTAGGTATAGTTCGTTTATGAACTAACAATTTTTACAATCATAAGGTGACATAATATATATACCTACTCAAATACTACTCTTAGTACTACTCTTAGTAATAATAATAATAATAACAAATACCTATTTACTAGTCTACATTCTACAGTCTACTGTAGTACTATACTATAGTAGTACAGAAAGGACCGTTGAAATTGAAAAAAATACTTTGGATTTCATCGACTTATACTCACACAAAAATTAGTGGGTATGTGTAAAGGTGTGATGTTTAACTACGTCACAATTAAATCCGAGATACGTGGGCGTAAGACTTTCACTTAGTTTGATGTCGGCGCATTTCGTCGACCTCAGACTGCCTTCTTGAATGGTGTACCTACGCCATTTGAAAGTTCGGGACCAAGGCCAAATATGTTGGTACTTATATGTAGGTATATAGCCATACATGCCCGAATGTTGCACAACTGTATACAAGACACTGCTAAAACTCTGAGGTATACCTCAGAGGTGTAGGTTACTACTGCCCTACCTAGTTACACAAGAATAAGTAGGTAAATATGTAATAATGTATGATCAAACCTACGTCTGCTCGATTTCCGTAAAAAATTCTACTCAGTAGCTGGCCAATTAATGATTAGGTGTAATTTTTCTAAAATAATTTAATATAAAAATTATTTTTAAAAAGCCGGCTAAGTGCGAGTCGGACTCGCGCACCGAGGGTTCCGTACTCCAAAAGTAAAAGTAAAACGATAATATTATATTAAATTGCTTATTTATCGTTAACTTTGTTTGTAGAGGTTTATTGTTAATATAAAAAAAAACTATGCTAGTTAGAGCGTTGGTTTTATTTTTCCTGTAAAATATACATAAACCTTTATAGGCCATAATTATTTCAGATTTTTCGATTGGTAAACTTCGGAGATAAGGGGGGGGGGGACGGTATTTTTTTCGACATTTTGCCCAATCATCAAATCAAAAACTATTATATATAGAAATAAATAAAAAACTGTTTTAGAATGCACAAGTAAAGGCCTTTCATATATGATACCCCACTCGGTATAGTTATTTTACTTTAAAATTTCAAACCTCCCGATTTTCCCCCTTTTTTAATAAATTAAAAATAATTTTCGATTTTTTTATTCCAATGATGTTGGGTCACCATTATACACAACTATGCCAAATTTCATGTCGATAGCTTTAATAGTTACTGAAATAATTGACTGTGACAGACGGAGAAAGTCTCACCGGGTTCCATTTTTACCATTTTGGTACGGAACCCTAAAAAAGATTCCGACGAATTGAGAACCTCCTCCTTTTTTTGAAGTCAGTTAACAATGAAATACACATTTAATTAAGTTATCCATTCAAGTTACATAAAAATTAACATAACATTATCACTAGCTATAATCAGTTATGTATTATTTATTCACATACAAAAGACTTCAACGCGTAACCTTTAATTTGGCTTATTAATTTTATTATATATTTCTTATTTAGTGTGATATATTTAGGAATTATAATAAAAATATGTAATTTTTACTATTTTAAATTGATAGTAATTTAATAAAGTAAAAATGAAAAAAATAGTAAAATAATAATAAACTAAAAAACTGAAAATTCATTTCTTACATTCGCATTTGAGTTTTTTGCCACAAAATATAGTAAAAATCATTTCAATTCTATTATAATTTTATTTTTATTATTAAAATTGCAATTCTAACCAATACAAAAATTAAAGTAGGTATGTGTAATTTTGTAGAAACATCGAAATTCTATGATTCTGAGTCTGGTCTACCTGTGATTGAAAAACACGTTGTAAAACTAGTACCTTACTAGTATCCTTTCTGGTAATGACTGAAACGGTTGTAAAAATCTGCTTATACTATGAGATAAACTGGATTTTTTGTTACTTTTGAGAATATAATACTCAAAAATTTTGACTGATGACTAAATTCAACCAGTTGGTGTTCCTATTCGAAATCTGTCAAATGGTAGTCAGGTAATTAATGTCAGGACTTCAGGAGAGTTGCTACTGTTTTTGGTTAATTCAGGATTAACAAATCAAATCGGTTCAGTCCACAATATCCATCCATCCTCACAAACTTTGCATTTATAGTATTAGTAGGAAGTAGGTAAGTCCTTGTAATAATATTTCTATGATTGATTACATATACTATTAATTTATACTCACGAATAAGTAGAAGCTAGCCCTCAACCGTTACGGTGGGCGGTGCACGTTGCACTTTCGTTAACGCAACGTGCTTAACAAATATATCACGCACACGTTTCGACACTTTAGCCATTCGATTGTTCAACGTCTTGAATGCGAACTAAGTAGGTATTACTTTTTTACTCCTCCAATGAAAACAGGCATTGTCAATGGAACCATTCATATTTGTTAAAGTACACTATACTTGCTAGCGGTGAAGCCAGGTTAAAACGGTAGTAGAGCGCTCTCGCAACAGGCAACTCTACCAACCAAAACACAAGTAGTGGAGTATCACGCTGGAGGCGCGGACGGTTCGACCAAAAAGCAAGAGACCGACGACGAACGACGTCACATCGTCACAGCAGCCACGACCACTCCGTCAAGAGTGTCAAGAGTAACTGATTGAACATATTGCTTATTAAAGGTACAGAACGAGGTTTATAAGCAGTGCCTCCTATAAGCCTAGTGGTTAGTACTCCTCCTATTCGGGAGGTTCCATCCCGGGCACGCACCTCTGATGGCTTTTCTGAGTAAAGTGCGTTTATGAAGTCAAATATCACAAGCTTTAACGGTGAAGGAAAGTATCTTGAGGAACCCTGCACACCTGAGAGTTCTTCATAATGTTCTTAAACGTGTGTGAAGTCTGCCAATTGCAACCAGCCTGGTGGTGGCCAGCGTGATGGACTATGGCGTATAACACTTCTCTGAGAGGAGAGCTGCGCTCAGTCGTGAGCCGTTGATGGGTTGCTGATGATGACGATGATGATGAACAAGACTATACGGATTTTTCAATAAGTACTTGTGACAATATGCAATAAGATACGATTGCATCGGGCTTATCAAAGAAATGCAGTGTCCTCAGCAGAATTCAGCGACTAAGTGAGTATTTTTGCAGTGTGCTCGGTACAGGAAAAATATTTTTTAAGTTTAATAATTATTGTATCTATACTAATATTATAAATTCGAATGTGTGTTTGTTTGTCCTTAAATCACGTAACAACAGAGCAACATACCGATGTGATATATAGTTATGGGTATATAGTTGAGGACCTGGAGGAAAGGCTAATTTTTATCTCGGAAAATCGCGGGATTTTTAAAAACTAAATCCTCGCGGATGAAGTCGCGGGCAGCAGCTAGTAAAATAATCAAATAATTGAGTAATATATCGCACATAATTTTCAATACTGTATTATCTCAAAAAACGCCGTTTCGAGATATCGCGTTTTGAAACTTTGAAAAATCGCAATTCCTAAACTAGCGGCACGCTATGATGGCCGGTTTGACACATTACAATAGTGATGTGGAATGTCAATTTATTCTCGAACAAAAACAATTAAGTTTTGTTTTTGTACCTGATTAAATAGGTTTAATAAAACAAAAATGTATATGTTTATTTAATTTATTTGAACGAACTGAATATTTGAATGAAAATGAATATACATACTTTATATGCACACAAGAAACATATGAATACAAAAGATACCAAAAAAGGTGCCACAAAAGGCCATAATTAATCAGATTCGTCCATACTACTATTTTCACAGTCGTCACTGCTATCATCACCTACATTAATAATTATATGTTCGTTTTCTATAATATTATCTATTTTCACATCTCTTTCATAATCTTCCCTTATTAATTTAACAGTTCTATTCACAACCTTTTCCCAGTCTCCTTTAGTCACATGTTCACAAGCTTCTTCTAATAATTTTAGCATTTTTTTTGTGGTAAATGGGGGTTCTGTATTGTGTCTTGCAGCATATCCCTTAATTTGAGCCCACACCAACTCAATCGCATTATACTCACAATGGTAAGGCGGTAACCGTATAACTCTGTGCCCATGTTCTAATGCTATTTCGTCAATGACGTATCGGATCTTGGTTGGTTTGTTTTCTTTTAAAAGACGTACTAATTCCGCTTTTAACATATTCATGTTTGCATCTACGCCATTTTTACGAAGCCATGCGACGATATCAGCTTTCTTTTGGGATTGGGCAGGTGGCTTGTCAATTTGCATCGAGTGGTATGGGGCGTTGTCCATAATTATAATAGATGGTTCAGGGAGGCTACACAACATTGAGGTAAACCATTCAGTAAACTTTTCTCCATTCATGTCTTCATGATAGTCTCCAGTGGTTTTTGACGCAAAAGCCATGAGAGAACCTTCGACAAACCCGTTGATGGTTCCGGCGTGACAAATTATAAGTCGCGATCCTTTTCCTACAGGAACTTTGGAAGTAGATGCTGCTGTGTCATCGTTCCAAGAACGGCCTACAGTATGGTTAGCATTAAGCCATGTTTCATCCAAGAACACAACATTTTGCCAATTTTTGATTTCTTTCACTTGCCGTAAAAAAGTATACCTTGCCATCGCTATATCAAATCTTTCCATCAATATTTTGCGTTTGTTACATTTTTTGTATCGAAATCCAATGGTCTTCAAAATCTTCGTTAAAGAACTTTCCCCACCGAAGAATAATCCAGCTTCCTTCAGTGAATGCACCAACTTTTTTCTTGTTGGATACTCCTTCTGTAAATAGTAGCCGTAAACATGTCTTCGGATAGCATCGGCATCAAAGCTATCGATGCCTACGACTGGTTTTGCTCGTTTTCTCTTTTTTGGTGTGTGAAGTTTATTTTCTTCTGTGCCAGTCTCGCCATATTTTTTTTTAGTTATCCGTCTAACAGTTCGTTGTCCAATATTAAGCGCATCAGCTACGCGTTCAACCACTGACGTTATAGGTAAAATTGGCCCTCCATTTTGAGCTTCACGATCGAAATAGTTACGAAGGCGTATTACGAACTCACGTGTCTGACTATTTAGAACAGTTCTCTGCGTACGTTCGGTCATATCGACGAAATCCACAACAAAGGGCTTGAACAGAGTCCAAATTAACGAGCAAGGGTCAACAGTAATGCAGTATCAATATTTGAAATCCAAAGCCAGGTCAAAACTATATCACAATCGCATTGCACTGACAGTTTATACTTTTCGAAGCAACGTCAATTCGAAACTGCTTTGTTTTGCATTGAGCATTGACGCGAGTTTGCCGGAGGTAGTAGTTGTGCTAGCCAGCGATCCTATGTGACGATCGTATTAGATTCCATTTTTAAAAATTTTCAATTTAGAAAACCAAATGCCGAGTTGTGGTATATATCATATAAAAATAAAAATTTTACCTTTTGTATGAAACAGCTGATATTTTTTTGCGATTTCAGAGGTTTGTCCACATAGTGAAAATTGTTCATATTCACAAGTACATTCACCCCTTAAATGGTGCAAACTGATTTTTCTACACTTGTATACATTTTAGAAATCAATTTAATAAATAAATTTTGAGTCCTAAACCTAAAACTACATTCGATAAAATTTATGAATCTCTGCACATCACTATCGTCAATAAAGTAATACAATTATTTCCTTCAAAGTCGTTATCAATTAATACGGAACTTCATGAGCGGACAAACGTCAAACCGGCCATCATAACGTGCCGCTAGTTTAATTCTGAGACTTTAGTAATCTAATGATTGTATTGGTATCTTGTTACATTATAATAATATTCTATATGTGCAGAGAAATTCATGGCTTTTAGGCTTACATCTTAGATTTTAAAAGCTTTTTCTTGCAACCACTTAGAGTTAGGACTACATTGCCTACCCAAATGATTATAAATTTATTTTGATTTATGTCTTCGCATTTTCAATAGTTTTTCACCATTGAAAATCCACCGCTTACAGCTTTGGCGGCTCCTTTGGTTATATGATACGGGTAGACTAAGTGTCACGCTCTCTTTAAACATTTCTGTGGTGGTGTCGTGTGGTGCGGGTTGTTACGTTCCCTCAAATATGGTCGAGCGAAGCAATGGCTGGATCATGCGTCATGCTCGTGAACGGGTGCCGCCGGCGGGAATGGGGCTACTTTCTGTCTGCCCGTCTTTGACATGAATTGAATTGTAGTACGTTTTGTGGAAATGTCATATTCTATTCTAACAAAGATGCACGGGTTAAATCAGCTTGCCATCCAGCTGCCCACAAGATAGTATAAAAACTTATTACAATGTAATAGCTACTTATTAATATTGTAAAATGATTATTTTGAAAAGAGCAACTGCTGAGTTTCTTGCCGGCTCTTCTCAGCAGAATCCGCTTTCCGAACCGGTGGTAGAATCTTGACGTGTCATAAGAGCCACAGGTTGGCCTACATGAAATAAATAATTTTGAATTTTGAATTTTGAATTTTGAATTGAATTTTGAAAAAATATACGTTACATATTACCTATATACATTATTACTTAAGAAAGTAAATATTAAAATTGTTAAAAAGATTTTCGATGAAAAGAAATTACTAAATTATTATATCTACCGATTTACACGACGTACATTTCCCATAGTCTGAGTGAATTGTTACTAATAGGTATTTTTTAGGAGTCGGCGCGCGGTGGCACGTTTTACACCTTCACTTGGAGTTGGTAGACACTAGACAGGCAAGGCCAAACTTTTTTTTGTTTCTTCATGTCGTATTCTGTGACTGTCATAAGTTTAAGGTATGGTTTAATTCGACACGCAAGGACTACCTACGTGTTATTATGTATGTAGTATACCTACTGCCTACCCAATCTAAATCGATGAAAGCCGAAAGGACCATAATCAGGGAGACCTGAGCTCAGCGGTGAGTCGTTAATGGGTTGCTCATGTTAGGATGATGATGATGATGACGACTTAATCATTAGGAACCTTCAAAACACCAAGCGACCTAATATGGTCTTTAAAGCAAATTGCGACACCAAGTAGGTACCTCTACCTTAACCTCATTTAAAACTAAATCAGGTTTGCCTTTCATGGTCAATCTATGCCGTGAGAATGGGATAGGTCTTAACAATACTTAGCTTACTACTTGCAAAAAAAGGGGGACAAATGCTATTGCGAGTCGAAGCATCGCAATCGGTCGATTTAAAAAAGGTACAAGGCAATACTCTACTTATTACAACGGACTGAAGGCCTACAATGCGGAATTTACGCTATGTATTTCGTGAGTAATTAAACCCTATCCAACGATTTAATTTATTTCTTTGTAATACCTAGCTAATAACGGTTGTTAAATTTAATTTTCGTCGTCCTCTTTGACGCAACACAATAGGGTGTTTACAATATTTTTTTAATATTTTTAATTCATTCTTTACTAGTGGTTCGCCCCGAACTGAGACCTCGCGGTAACGGTATCCCATGATTATTCATTCAATCGATACATGATAACCAAAACTGACATTATTATTATGCCCGTTTTCACCAAACATACCTAAATCATCCCCTAAGTAGGAGTCTCTTAACGTAGGTAGCTCCTAAATACAATCCTAAGTCCTAACATCCGTCCCAATATCCTTTTAGGTGTCCCGTACAGGATCGTGATAAATAAGTTGACAGAAAACATCAATCACCTAACTTATAGGTAGCCCGTAAAGGTTAGGGAACGTTAGTGAAAACATTGAATTATTTATCAAACATTGAATTTAACTCGTAGTTCCATGGGAATAGTTACTGACTGCGCCATCTATTAGCATTATTGTGAAGCTATGTTGATGCTATATGAATTACTGACGCCCATTAAAAATTAAATAATCTCGTTTCTTTATAATATTCATATAATTTTAGTATTTGTTGTTCAAGTACAGGATATAAGTGACCTAAAAACATAAAATCAGTTTGAAAATCCATAGCGGATTTTTCTAGAGAGCGTCTTCAAGCGAGCGTATAAAATCGCCACTTTGAAAGCCCCCCATTTCGTCAATTTTAAGGGAAAAATTAAAAAAAAAATATTTTTGTACTCAGTTCAAAATTATCTTTAAAATGATACGTAACAATTTTATGTAACGCGATTTTTTTTTTTTTACTTCGCATTCGCTTCTATGAGAGCCCCCCTGAAATAAAGATTTTTATAACTTTTTAAGCCATTTTCGGCTGGAGGCCATCGGTTTACATATTATATCTAAATTTGAAGTAATTACGTTCAGTAATTCAAAAGTTATAAGGCTCTGACAGACGGACGGACGGACGGACGGACGGACGGACAAGTGCAAATCGCCCTAGTTAACTCAAAGACCTTCGCTTCGCTCGGTCGACAAACCTCACCTAATTTTCATGATTTTCATTAGAAAATCACTCAGGAATAAAAATATTTAGAACTGCCATTCGCTCTTTCGCTAAGGACGAAACGCCGTCATTGTGCCGCATTTTCAAAACGTGTTAGCTGACGTCACACATCAGAATGTAACGTTTGTGATTGGCTGACAACTGTTTTCATATATTATACTAGCTAATGCCCGCGACTTCGTCTGCGTGGACTTAGTTTTAAAATCCCGCGGGAACTCTGATTTTCCGGGATGCCTTCGCACACTTTCGCATTTATAATATGTATTAGTAAGGAAGAATTTATACTACGATAATTAAGGCGAACTAATTGAATTTTAGAACACAAAAGCTACTAAAATATTGTGACTTAAATATGATAGTTAGATATATTCCCTCGGGAACTTTTTGGTAGAAAATAATGCGTACTTTAATCATGTAGTACATAATTTTTATGCATCATCAATAGTTTTCTCAGCACACGCCAAATAATGCATTTTACAGGCAAAATTTTGCTCATTTGGGTTACTTTATAGCAATTTTCTTAAGGACCTCAATTTTTATTGAAAATAAATTATAGCCTATGTTACTGATATATTATATGTCCTGTCCTGTCCTGATAACTTAGCTTTCTTTTGGTGAAAAAATGGTTAAAATCGGTTCAGTAGTTACAGAGCCTATTCGGTAGAAACAAACAAAAAAATCTTTCCTCTTTATAATATTAGTATAGATTACCTATGTTTTTTGACATAATTCGTTCTAACCAATGCTGTGCATTTTGAAATTTTGAATATACCAAGACAAATAATGGCTTAATTAGAGATCAACCGCCGTCGAACCCAACTCGGCTGGGCAGCGTTCGGGAAGCTCCGAGATGTCTTCTCGTCCAAAATTCCTCAGTGCCTGAAGACTATAAGTCTTCGAACAGTGCGTGTTGCCAGTGATGACTTACGGATCCGAGACCTATGGGCCTCATAAGAAGGCTTAGAGTCACTCAGCGGACGAAGGAGAGAGCTATGCTCGAAGTATGATCTATGCGAGATCAAATCAGAAAAGAGGTCCATAGGGAGAGCAAAGTCACCGACATAGCTCAGCGAGTCGCGAAACTGAAGTGGAATTGGGCAGGGAACATAGTTCGAATAGCTGATAGTCGTTGGGGTCCTAAGGTGCTGGAGTGGTGACCCCTCACCGGTAAGCGCAGTGTTGGCAGACCCCCCACTAGGTTGACTGGCGACCTCAAACGAGTCGCAGGGAGCCGCTGGATTCAGGCGGCGCAAGACCGAAGCCTGCGGAGGTCCATGCAGGAGACCTTTGTCCAGCTGTGGACGTCTAGCGGTTGATAAAGAAGAAATAGAAGAATTTCGGCTTTAGTTCATTAAATTATATACATACATGATGCCTGCGAATTCGGCCGTAATTTTTCGAAATAAAATGTAGCATTTGTGTTAATATTGAATTCATCATTCATTCATTTTTTGTGACATGAAGGAGTAACAAACATCCATCCATCATCCTCACTTTTCGCATTTATAATATTGGTTGATTTAGATATGATTTAGGGTCGATACAAGTTCCTTAAGTTTTTCAAGTAGGCTCATTAAAATTGAAAGTAAAAAGTGCGGTGTGAAATGAATATTACATAACGCAAAGAGAATTAATTTCTATTTAACCGACTTTTTTTTAAAGGTATGCATACTACATACCTACATATTTATACTATGCACACTTATACCACATAGTACTATCCTTACGGTAGTAAGGAATACGATGTTTATGATACCACCATGACGATTAATTTAAATGTAGGCACCTAAATTATATTAAGTACCTATCGGCCTAGGTCTTCTCTTCTTCATACATAAATAATAATAAATATCATAGGTATATGTGCGTCTTGTTTGTACGGAAAGAAGTTCGTCAGAATACAAATTAATCAAAACAGACCTTACAGTTATATACTCCGACTGCTGTGGTAAAATACAATAGAAAAACACTACGCAAAAACTGGTGTCCGAGACATGAACCAATAAACACAATCACAAGTAACAGCTCACTGTAACACTGTGTAACACCGATTCGTTCTGTTTACTTTCCAATACTTGGTACGAGAACAGTGCAGACTGTCAGTGGTCGGTAGAGACGGTAGAGTCTGGAGTATGAAGCGCACGGAGCGACGTCGTGGCTTGCACTGTTGCTCGCGGGCGCAAGCCTCAACGGTGAAACTAAGGCACCCCGCACACAGTCAATATTATTGTCAATATTTACGAATATTGACAATATTATTGACTGTGTGCGGGGTTTCATCAATATTATTGTCGAAGTCCGGAAATTTCGTCAATATCGGGGGGAGGCAGGGATATTGACAATAATATTGACAGTGTGCGGGCGCGCGTCAATATTTTAGTTGAAAAAAGATTTCAAGGCAGGAGGACGTGCGCTCGCAACCAAACATGGAGGACATCCCCAGTGCTACAAGCAATGAAAAAGAATATTTAATAGAATTTATTAGAATGTGGGAGACGTAACGATTTTCGCATCAGTATATCTTGTTTTTTTAAGTAAGGGGTTACTAAAGATAGTATTTTTTGAAAGATACTACCTTTTATTCTCATGTAATTTTTAAAATCATCTTTTTCTGTACTTCGAAGTTCTTTTATTAGATTTAAATGATTTAATTCCACTTTTCCACTTTGTCATCCATATAAAAGGCATCGTTTCTTTCTTTTTAGGGTTCCGTACCAAAATGGTAAAAATGGAACCCTTATGGTGAGACTTTCTCCGTCCGTCCGTCCGTCCATCCGTCCGTCTGTCACAGTCGATTATTTCAGTAACTATTAAAGCTATCGACATGAAATTGGGCATTGTATATAATAATATAAAATATATAATATATTGGGCATTGTATATAATAATATATAATTTAAAATAATGTATAATAGTGGCCCAACATCATTGGAATAAAGAAAAATCGAAAATTATTTTTAGGGTTCCGTACCCAAAGGGTACCAACGGAACCCTATTACTAAGCCTACGCTGTCCGTCCGTCCGTCCGTCCGTCTGTCAGCGGGCTGTATCTCGTAAACCGTAATAGATAGACAGATGAAATTTTCACATATTATGTATTTCTATTGCCGCTATAACAACAAATAATGAAAATTAAATTAAATTAAAAAAATTAAATTAAAATATTTCCATGGGTACATGGAAATATAATAATTTAATTTTTTTAAACGGAACCCTAAAAGAGCGAGGCCCAACTCGCACTTGGCCAATTTTGGTTTTATTAAAAATTTTCAATTTTGGTTTTATTATTTTGGTTTGGTTGGTTTTATTAAAAAAGGGGGAAAATCGGGGGTCAATAGAGGTTTATGTATATTTTACAGGAAAAATAAAAGCAACGCGAAAATTATTTTAGTTTGATTAAAAAAGGGGGAAAATCGTGGGTTTGAAATTTCAAAGTAAGATAACTATACCGAGTGGAGTATCATATGAAAGGCCTTTGCTTGTGCATTTCAAAACGGTTTTTTATTTATTTCTATATATAATAGTTTTTGATAGATCGGCCAAAATGTCGAAAAAATACCGTTCCCCCCCTTATCTCCGAAGTTTACCAATCGAAAAATCTGAAATAATTATGGTCAATAGAGGTTTATGTATATTTTACAGGAAAAATAAAATCAATGCGAAAATTTTTTTGTCATCCAGTATTTAAGCCATCGTTTCTTTCTTTTTTTATTCAATAAAGTTAATGCAATAACCAATGCAATGGTTTTTTCTTTGTATCCATTTTAGCACACGTGCATGCAAATCAAGCTTCTACGCCTTACTGAATCACTTTTTGTTAGAAATATTGACAATATTATTTGCGTAGTGTGCGGGGTCTAAATATTGACGAAAATATTGTCAATATTTTCGTCAATATTTTCGTCAATATTATTGACTGTGTGCGGGCTGCTTAAGAGAAAAGTGCCTTCCCCCGGCGCAATGCCGATTACATCAGTGCTCTCTTTGACTATATTGTTTAAAGATGTTAAACAGTTTACTAACATTATTTCCTTTTCCACTACTTTTGTAGTAAATAATAATGTTTTTTCGTAAATAGGTTTTGCAGTAGGATAAGTGGCGATTTCACCAACATCGAGTGAAGTTTACCCGAGGGATAAATTGGGCATTTTGACAGTTATTGCACTGAAAACTCTGTCAAAATATAAAATTTACCCTCGTTTAAGACTTATATTAAATTTAGGTTTTAGGTTACCTAAATAGGACATACCTACATATAATATGCATTTCGACATATATACCTAGGTACTAGTCATTGCAAATCACACTTCAAATACATGTATGTAGTAGGTACAATAAACATTATTACTAAAAAACTAAGTAGGTATATAAATTTCTTATAAAGGAATCCCGCAGATATTTTGGGAGTCCCGACACAGTCCCGATCAGTCTCTCCTACTCTTTAAACTGAATCTAGAAAGTTGGCAAACAACTATGGCAAACAAGAAGGAAAATGCAAGAAAAAACAATTTCTAAGTACAAGTAGTAGGTCCTACTTACGATTACGGTTTACGAGATACAGCCCGCTGACAGACGGACGGACGGAAGGACGGACGGACGGGCAGCGGAGGCTTAGTAATAGGGTCCCGTTGGCACCCTTTGGGTACGGAACCCTAATATTAGGATTTATATTGATACTACATATATATATATATTACGATAACTACCTATTATCTGTGTTTAGAGATACGGTAAGTATTTATTGTTGCACCTAAGTATTCTTTAAAATGTTGTTGAAGGTGAAGTTATCACCATCAGTACTTAATTAATTTTATTAACTAGTAATAAGAACTATTTTACGAGTAGGTACATAGCTAAATAGCCACCAACTAAGAACCGCTACGCGTACGACGTCGTGTGCCGACTGCCGTTGCGTAAGCAGGTTATCCAAGCCTTCAATATTCATAACGCAGTTCCTTCCTGACTACAGCACGACTCATGGACTTACGGTCTATGATTAATACATACTTTTTATAAAGAAATAAAAGATTTTTCTATAACCGTTTACGTTAATTCCATGTACCTAAATAATATTCTCGAAATTGTAAGTTTCATCTAAGTCGACTGACAGCCCAAAGTTTATTAGAACATAATCCACTTATCTAATTCAATTATTCTGTGGTTGAACTGTTTCGATGGTTAGCATAATAGGTAATAGACAGATATTTTAAAAAAGGCTGTTATATACTTTATATTATAAGTAAACGATTTTTAGGGTTCCGTACCAAAATGGTAAAAATGGAACCCTTATGGTGAGACTTTCTCCGTCCGTCCGTCTGTCACAGTCGATTATTTCAGTAACTATTAAAGCTATCGACATGAAATTTGGCATAGTTGTGTATAATAGTGGCCCAACATCATTGGAATAAAAAAAAATCGAATATTATTTTTAGTTTTATTAAAAGAGGGGGAAAATCGGGGGTTTTAAATTTCAAAGTAAAATAACTATACCGAGTGGGGTATCATATGAAAGGCCTTTACCTGTACATTCTAAAACAGATTTTTTTTTTATTTCTATCTATAATAGTTTTTGATTAATTGGGCAAAATGTCGAAAATAATACCGTTCCCCCCCTTATCTCCGAAGTTAACCATTCGAAAAATCAGAAATAATTATGGTCAATAGAAGTTTATCTAAATTTTACAGGAAAAATAAAAGCAACGCGAAAATTATTTTAGTTTGATAAAAAAAGGGGGAAAATCGGAGGTTTGAAATTTCAAAGTAAGATAACTATACCGAGTGGGGTATCATTTATGAAAGGCCTTTACTTGTGCGTTCTAAACCAGTTTTTTGTTCATTTCTATATATTATAATAGTTTTTGATAAATCGGCCAAAATGTCGAAAAAATACCGTCCCCCCCCTCTTATCTCCGAAGTTTTCCAAACGAAAAATCTGAAATAATTATGGTCAATAGAGGTTTATGTATATTTTACAGGAAAAATAAAATCAACGCGAAAATTATTTTAGTTTAATTAAAAATGGGGGAAAATCAGGGGTTTGAAATTTCAAAAAGATAATTATACCGAGTGGGATATCATATGAAAGGCCTTTACTTGTGCATTCTAAAACAGTTTTTTATTTATTTCTATATATAATAGTTTTTGATTAATCGGCCAAAATGTCGAAAAAAATACCGCCCCCCCCCCCCTTATCTCCGAAGTTTAATAGGTACCAATCGAAAAATCTGAAATAATCATGGTCAATAGAGGTTTATGTATATTTTACAGGAAAAATAATACCAACGCTCTAACTAGCATAGTTCTTTTTATATTAACAATGAACCTCTACAAAGTTAACGATAAATAAGCAAATTAATATAATATTATCGTTTTACTTTTACTTTTGGAGTACGGAACCCTCGGTGCGAACACGCGCGCTAATCATAAACCTAGAAAAAAAAGAGCAACCGCCGAGTTTCTTGCTGGATCTTCTCCGTTGGAATAGCATTCACAGTGGTAGATTCACTTGACGATTTGAAAGCACTATACAATAAAATTAATAAACATACACAAAAATCTTTTACAAAGTTTATTTGAATAAAAAGTTATTCCATTCTATTTTATTTCATTCTATTCTTTTTAAGAAAACAAGGGATGGTTTTTTTTAAGCATTTTCTTCGCGGTTCATGTTTCTTCTTTATATTATGTATTCGTTTTTAATTCTTTTCCTGTCCCTGTTTTATATTTAAAGCTAAGTATTTTGTATTTGGTGTGAATGTTGTTGCGTCCGTTGTTGACTGCAGCCGCGTTGTTTGCATCATTGCACAAGCACTTTCACCGCGACTGCCCCGCCCGCAAACGAGAGGTGCTAACGTGTACCGCGCGGGTGACGCATGACTTACGTACATCAATCCCTATAGTAGGCAAATAGTAGGTATAACTGTGACTATTGTCTATCATATTATGCTTAATATAGAAAGAAAATTATACAAAGAAAAATATAATATAGATTGAATATAATAGAAAATTCTTTATTGCATACCAAAAAAAAAAGCAAGAAATAAGAAAATGAAGCATGCAAAGGCGGCCGTACTGCAAAAGCTATAAAATAAAATCTTTTGACAAATACAACGTTACTAAGTAGTATACATAGATGAAATAGTATAAGAGCCGGGCATAGAACAAAGATAAGTAGATTGCGCCCGCTAGATATACTTGATTTCTTCTTCTTCTTCTTTATCAACCGATAGACGTCCACAGCTGGACAAAGGTCTCTTGCATGGACTTCCACCGGTCGTCGTCGTCGGTCCACCTGGTGGGGGGTCTGCCAACACTGCGCTTCCCGGTGCGGGGTCGCCACTCCAGCACCTTGGGACCCCAACGACCATCAGCTCTTCGAACTATGTCTTCTTCTTCTTCTTCTTTATCAACCGATAGACGTCCACTGCTGGACAAAGGTCTCTTGCATGGACTTCCACAGGCCTCGGTCTTGCGCCGCCTGAATCCAGCGGCTCCCTGCGACTCGTTTGATGTCGTCGGTCCACCTGGTGGGGGGTCTGCCAACACTGCGCTTCCCGGTGCGGGGTCGCCACTCCAGCACCTTGGGACCCCAACGACCATCAGCTCTTCGAACTATGTGCCCCGCCCATTTCCACTTCAGTATCGCGACTCGCTTAGCTATGTCGGTGACTCTGGTTCTCCTACGGATCTCCTCATTTCTGATTCGATCCCGCAGGGACACTCCGAGCATAGCTCTCTCCATCGCCCGCTGAGCGGTCCTGAGCCTACTTATGAGGCCCTTAGTTAGCGACCATGTCTCGGATCCGTAAGTCATCACTGGCAACACGCACTGTTCGAAGACTTGAGTCTTCAGGCACTGAGGAATTTTGGACGAGAAGACATCTCGGAGCTTCCCGAACGCAGCCCAGCCGAGTTGGATTCGGCGGCTGATCTCTTTCTCGAAATTGGACCTACCTAGCTGGACTGTGTGTCCCAGGTAAATATACTCGTCGACAATTTCGAGTGCAGAGTTCTCAACAATTACTGGGTGGAGCGGTGCATGAGCATTGGACATGATTTTCGTCTTGCTCATGTTCATTTTCAGGCCCACCTGTTGAGAAACCCTGCTGAGATCGTTGAGCATTGTATTGAGGTCTCTCAGAGTCTCTGCCATGACTACTATGTCATCGGCAAATCGCAGGTGAGTGATGTACTCGCCGTTTATGTTGATGCCAAGCCCGTTCCAATCCAGAAGCTTAAAGACGTCCTCCAACGCAGCGGTAAAGAGCTTCGGGGAGATAACGTCTCCCTGTCGCACTCCACGCTGCAAGTGGATTGGCCTCGTAGTCTGGTCCTGTATACGTACTGACATTGTGGCGTTTTCATACAAGCACTTCAACACTTGGATATACCGGTAGTCAATCCGGCATCTCTGCAGCGACCTCAACACAGCCCAAGTTTCCACCGAATCGAAGGCTTTCTCATAGTCCACAAACGCTAAGCAAAGTGGCTGGTTATACTCTTCCGTCTTTTGTACAACCTGCCGCAGCGTATGGATGTGATCTATGGTACCAAAGCCTTTTCGGAATCCGGCTTGTTCGGGAGGCTGGAAGTCGTCGAACCTACGAGCGAGACGATTCGTAATGACTCTCGAGAACAACTTATAAACATGACTCAACAACGAGATGGGTCTATAATTCTTCAACAAGGTATTATCACCCTTTTTGAAGAACAGAACCACCACGCTCCTGTGCCATGCTTCCGGCGTTGTGCCCTCGTGGATGACGGAATTGAACAATCGCTGAAAGATCTTAAGTACCGGTTTTCCACCCGCTTTCAGGAGTTCCGCAGTGATTCCGTCATCACCTGGTGCCTTGTTGTCCTTGAGCTGTTTGAGAGCCATTCTAATCTCGTATAGGCTGACGTCCGGGATATCTTCGGTATAGTGTCGGGTCAGTTTGGCTCTGGGATCTTTCGCCAAATCTTCAACAGGTTTTTGTGTCGTGGTATATAACTGTCCATAGAACTTCTCAACCTCTCCCAAGACCTCAGGTCGAGAAGAGACGAGACGGCCGTCATCAGTTTTCAACCGCGTCAGCTGGCTCTGTCCGATAGACAGATCTCTCGCGAACACTTTTGAGCCTTTGTTCCGCTCAATGGTATCTTTAATACACTTGGTATTAAAGACACGGAGGTCGCGAGTTTGTGCCTTAGAGATCTGCCTATTAATCCGCCGGTAGGCAGCCGCGTCTGCCGATGACTGCAGCCTCATCTCTTGTCTCTCCTTCATTAGCTTGAGAGTATGGTCAGAGAACTTTTCGGTTCTTTTCCTGCGATGGGTCTTAAAGAATTTAGACCCCACAGTATGGACAGTTTCCACGAACCTGTTGTTTAGATCGTCCACAGAAACGCAGTCTGCTAGGCACTCGAATCGGTTCTGCAGTTCGAGTTGGAAGTTTTCGGGATTTTGGATATGAGCACGAGAAGGTCGGAGAGTGGACTTCACCAGTCTGGCCCTTTCCAGCTTTACATTAATATTCAACGTGCCTCTTACCATCCGGTGATCGCTACCGGTTTTCACCCTATTGATCACAGAGACATCATTGAATATATGCCGCTTGGTCGACATAATGAAGTCGATCTCATTTCTTGTGGAACCATCGGGACTCAACCATGTCCATTTTCTGTGTGGCCGCTTCCTGAAGAAGGAGTTCATCATAAAGAGGCCCTCCTTCTCCATGAAGTCGGCCAACATTTGGCCCCTTTGGTTCCTTCGCCCATACCCAAAATGCCCCACTCTCGTCTCTGCACCGCTTCGTTCGCCCAGCCTTGCATTGAAATCCCCCATCACAACACTGTAATGAGTGGTAGAGGCGTGTATGGCTTTTGATATATCCTCATACAGCGCCTCTACCTCCTCGTCAGAATGTGTCGATGTCGGTGCGTAGACCTGTATAACCTTCAGCGAATACCGTTTGGTGATTCTGAGTATAAGGTACGCTACCCTACTCGACACACTCTTGACTTGTACAATGTTGTTGACGAGGGACTTGTGGACGATGAACCCGACACCACCCTGGGACTGTTGATCGCCCTCCCGGTAGTAAAACAAGTTGCCGGAATTGAGGATTATCGAGTCCTCCCCCTCTCTACGGACTTCAGACAATCCTATAATATTCCAGCGCAACTTGCTCACTGCTTCTTCCAGCTCGATGATCTTTTCGTCGGTCCTCAAAGTGCGTGCGTTATATGTCACCAGGTCCAGTCGTCGGGGTTGGCAGCGGAATCTCGTCCGGAGATTCTTAGCACCCCCTGCCCCGCCATTACCGTGACCGCTGCCAGGGTCAGGAATAGCGAGGCCGCCGGGAACTAGGGGCCATGGTCTTGTGCAAGTATCCATTACAAGGTTTTGCCCATAATGACCACGCTGGGCAGGCGTGTTGGTCATCGCAGGGCTAAACTGATCGCACCCGTGTCGCTGCTGCCCAACACAAGCCTGTGCCATTTGCTCAGTTTAGCCAGTATGAAATGGTTATACCGCCATTTGTCGGTCGTCATAGCCTCGTCAGTAGACTAGCAGGGGGCACCGCGGGCAGGTGAGGTTGACGTTTGGAGCGCTAGATGGAGGTGCGCTCCCTTACCCCCCTATGTGCCCCGCCCATTTCCACTTCAGTATCGCGACTCGCTGAGCTATGTCGGTGATTCTGGTTCTCCTACGGATCTCCTCATTCTTGATTCGATCCCGCAGGGATACTCCGAGCATAGCTCTTTCCATCGCACGCTGAGCGGTCCTGAGCCTACTTATGAGGCCCTTAGTTAGCGACCATGTCTCGGATCCGTAAGTCATCACTGGCAACACGCACTGTTCGAAGACTTTAGTCTTCAGGCACTGAGGAATTTTGGACGAAAAGACATCTCGGAGCTTCCTGAACGCTGCCCAGCCGAGTTGGATTCGGCGGTTGATCTCTTTCTCGAAATTGGACCTACCTAGCTGGACTGTGTGTCCCAGGTAAATATACTCGTCGACAATTTCGAGTGCAGAGTTCTCAACAATTACTGGGTGGAGCGGTGCATGAGCATTGGACATGATTTTCGTCTTGCTCATGTTCATTTTCAGGCCCACCTGTTGAGAAACCCTGCTGAGATCGTTGAGCATTGTATTGAGGTCTCTCTGAGTCTCTACCATGACTACTATGTCATCGGCAAATCGCAGGTGAGTGATGTACTCGCCGTTTATGTTGATGCCAAGCCCGTTCCAATCCAGAAGCTTAAAGACGTCCTCCAACGCAGCGGTAAAGAGCTTCGGGGAGATAACGTCTCCCTGTCGCACTCCACGCTGCAACTGGATTGGCCTCGTAGTCTGGTCCTGTATACGTACTGACATTGTGGCGTTTTCATACAAGCACTTCAACACTTGGATATACCGGTAGTCAATTCGGCATCTCTGCAGCGACCTCAACACAGCCCAAGTTTCCACCAAATCAAAGGCTTTCTCATAGTCCACAAACGCTAAGCAAAGTGGCCGGTTATACTCTTCCGTCTTTTGTATAACCTGCCGCAGCGTATGAATGTGATCTATGGTACCAAACCCTTTTCGGAATCCGGCTTGTTCGGGAGGCTGGAAGTCGTCGAACCTACGAGCGAGACGATTCATAATGACTCTCGAGAACAACTTACATGACTCAACAACGAGATGGGTCTATAATTCTTCGACAAGGTATTATCTCCCTTTTTGAAGAACAGAACCACCACGCTCCTGTGCCATGCTTCCGGCGTTGTGCCCTCGTGGATGACGGAATTGAACAATCGCTGAAAGATCTTAAGTACCGGTTTTCCACCCGCTTTCAGGAGTTCCGCAGTGATTCCGTCATCACCTGGCGCCTTGTTGTCCTTGAGCTGTTTGAGAGCCATTCTAATCTCGTATAGGCTGACGTCCGGGATATCTTCGGTATAGTGTCGGGTCAGTTTGGCTCTGGGATCTTTCGCCAAATCTTCAACAGGTTTTTGTGTCGTGGTATATAACTGTCCATAGAACTTCTCAACCTCTCCCAAGACCTCAGGTCGAGAAGAGACGAGACGGCCGTCATCAGTTTTCAGCCGCGTCAGCTGGCTCTGTCCGATAGACAGATCTCTCGCGAACACTTTTGAGCCTTTGTCCCGCTCAATGGTATCTTTAATACACTTGGTATTAAAGACACGGAGGTCGCGAGTTTGTGCCTTAGAGATCTGCCTATTAATCCGCCGGTAGGCAGCCGCGTCTGCCGATGACTGCAGCCTCATCTCTTGTCTCTCCTTCATTAGCTTGAGAGTATGGTCAGAGAACTTTTCGGTTCTTTTCCTGCGATGGGTCTTAAAGAATTTAGACCCCACAGTATGGACAGTTTCCACGAACCTGTTGTTTAGATCGTCCACAGAAGCGCAGTTTGCTAGGCACTCGAATCGGTTCTGCAGTTCGAGTTGGAAGTTTTCGGGATTTTGGATATGAGCACGAGAAGGTCGGAGAGTGGACTTCACCAGTCTGGCCCTTTCCAGCTTTACATTAATATTCAACGTGCCTCTTACCATCCGGTGATCGCTACCGGTTTTCACCCTATTGATCACAGAGACATCATTGAATATGTGCCGCTTGGTCGACATAATTAAGTCGATCTCATTTCTCGTGGAACCATCGGGACTCAAACATGTCCATTTTCTGTGTGGCCGCTTCCTGAAGAAGGAGTTCATCATAAAGAGGCCCTCCTTCTCCATGAAGTCGGCCAGCATTTGGCCCCTTTGGTTCCTTCGCCCATACCCAAAATGCCCCACTCTCGTCTCTGCACCGCTTCGTTCGCCCAGCCTTGCATTGAAATCCCCCATCACAACACTGTAATGAGTGGTAGAGGCGTGTATGGTTTTTGATATATCCTCATACAGCGCCTCTACCTCCTCGTCAGAATGTGTCGATGTCGGTGCGTAGACCTGTATAACCTTCAGCGAATACCGTTTGGTGATTCTGAGTATAAGGTACGCTACCCTACTCGACACACTCTTGACTTGTACAATGTTGTTGACGAGGGACTTGTGGACGATGAACCCGACACCACCCTGGGACTGTTGATCGCCCTCCCGGTAGTAAAACAAGTTGCCGGAATTGAGGATTATCGAGTCCTCCCCCTCTCTTCGGACTTCAGACAATCCTATAATACTCCAACGCAACTTGCTCACTGCTTCTTCCAGCTCGATGATCTTTTCGTCGGTCCTCAAAGTGCGTGCGTTATACGTCACCAGGTCCAGTCGTCGGGGTTGGCAGCGGAATCTCGTCCGGAGATTCTTAGCACCCCCTGCCCCGCCATTACCGTGACCGCTGCCAGGGTCAGGAATAGCGAGGCCGCTGGGAACTAGGGGCCATGGCCTTGTGCGAATATCCATTTCAAAGGTTTTGCCCGTAATGACCACGCTGGGCAGGCGTGTTGGTCATCGCAGTGCTAAAACTGATCGCACCCGTCTCGCTGCTGCCCGACACAGGCCTGCGCCATTTGCTCAGTTTAGCCAGTAGGTATGAAATGGTTATACCGCCATTTGTCGGTATAACCACTTGATTTAGATTTTTCAAATATTTCCGTGGAACTCTGTGGTATGCCGGGATACAATCATGATTTTCAAAGTAAATAAGTAAATAGTAGTAAATTAGGTATAAGCTTAACCTTCTTATTCACGTACGTATGCACATGTGATGCATTGATATCATTCAAAGTATTAATCAGATAAACGGGTGCCTATTTTATCAATCTGATGTCTGCATAAATAAGTAGCGCCTTGGTAGCGCTTTGCTTCGCTTTTGAATGCCAAAACAAAAGAACAAGGTTTTGAAAGTAAGACGCAGTGATGTCAACCGGCATGGGCGTAGCCAAGATTTAGTGTCGGGGGGGGTTTGGAAAAAATAAAATGTACCTACATGAAATGTCATTTATATTCATTTGAAAAGAAAAGTGAAAAATAATAACAAAAAATAACAGGAAGTACATACAAAATACAAATGTTTACAAAAATGTTAACCAAACGTCTGTAATAAAAATATTAATTCTTAAACCTAAACACATTACAGAATTAATCTTCTGTTTTTTTTTAAATATATCAACTACTTCATCTGCATCAATTTCAATCCCATAGTGAATATTCATGAGAGCCAAACCGTTCAGTCTGTTTTCACTCGTAGTGTTGCGCAAATAGTTTTTCAGTCTCCTTAGGCTTGAGAAAGTCCTTTCTGGAGTAGCAGTAGAAACTGGTATGGTAGCTAAAATTTGTAGCAATATATAAACATTTGGATACAGGTTTTGATCGCATTTATCTAGGCATTCCAAAGTAGATTTTGGGGTAGGGGAGGTTTTCGTCATCACTGCTTTCCACACTTCAAGTTCTGCTTTAATCACAGATGTATTACTTTCGGGAAGCACTGACGAGTACATACAAATTGCTTCATCAATTTCAGAACTGGCCGCGAAATTTGAAGGTAACACACCAGATAATGCTATTACTATTTTACGGTGTTTCGTAAACCTTTCAACCAATTGTTGAATTGTATGGTCAAGGAATGGGATGAATAAATTTATTTTGTAATAAGTGCATATGTCCGATGCAGGAATGTTAGATCGGTTTAATTGTCTTCCGACGATGCGTGGCATTCTCAGTACACCACCATTTTCTTCGAGTAACATCTTTGCTTCTTCATAGAGATAGATATATTCGTCGTCGGCTTTACTTCTCAAGAGTCGTAAGGCATTAATAACATCGTCCACGTGGTTGAATGCTGTGATGAGGTCGGTGTTAATGATTTGCAATTGTCTTGATAGCGACAATGTATAGCTCATAATTTTTTGAAGGATCACCAAGCACATTACAAAATCCGAAGATCGAAGCGTGTTAAGCATTTGGACAGCTTGTTGCGATGTTTCTTTATTATGACTAGATTGGAGATTTTCGAGAGCATTTACAATCGCTGAATAAATTTCCTTGAACCTCATTATGGCTTCATGCTTCTGGACCCAACGTGTTTCACACATTGCGAGCAAGCTTTTTTGGTGACTGACGGGTAAGAGCTGTTGAATTTTTTCTCTCAATATAGCAGTGCGTTGAGCAGAATGTCTAAAGTAGGTACCAACAGACTGTACAATTCCAACACAATTTCGGACATTTGCTAGCGAACATGAATCAGCTATTGCAAGGTTGAGAGAATGTGCACTGCAGTGTACATAAAGAGCATGAGCACATTCTTGACGAACATACGCCTGGGCACCATGCAAATACCCACTCATAGCTGCAGCCCCGTCGTATCCTTGACCAACCACATGAGAACATTCAAGTCCATGCTTTTTTAGGGCTGTAATAATGAGATTTGCAAGGCCGGATCCTGTCACGTCAATAGTTGGAATGTACTCTAGGAACATCTCTTTAATTTTATGATTTTTAATATCTTTTGCATCAACATATCGGAAGCACAGCGAAACTTGCTCCACACGCGCGATATCGGTAGTTTCGTCAGCAAGAATAGCAAAAAATTTGCCTTTCTTTACATCATCAATTATTTTATGTTGAATTATTTCACCACAAATGTGTATTAATTCATTTTGGATCTGAGGGCTTGTATAAAGAGCATTTTTCTGAGAAGTAGCCAAATGCTCATCGAGATCTTTATCACCAGACTCAGCCGCATACCGCAACAGAGCCCGAAAATTACCATCATTCTGCAGTGGTTGTTCATTTTCTGGTGTAATGTGGACTCGACCTGAATCAATTTTACCTCTTAAGGAGATACCTTTACCGCAAAAAATTATAGCTTTTACAATTGGAATAAGTTTTTTTCGGTTTTCCAGTTGTTGTTTCTTTCTTTCAGAAGACAACTGTTCAGTAACTGACGCATGTGAAGACATAACTTTAAGAAAGTTATCTGCCAACTCTGAATTACGCTTGTGGTATCCTGATGTTGCATGAATTTCAAACATTTCTAAGGCGTTTTTCCACTTACAGAAAGGCTCGGTTACGAGCTGGCCGATTCGCTGATGGCTGCCTTTACCTTCGTTAAGCGAACGTGCCATGACTACGCAAACTCGACAGTATGCTCCACTTTTATATTCAGAGTATGATAACCAGGGGAATCTCTCTATCCATTTAAGTTGAAAGCGCAAATTTCGTTTTGTGGAAATGGGAAACTTATAATCTTTGGATGGGGTCCAAGGCATTTTTAAAATTTGGACTTTTAAATATTCATCCATGATTTTGTCTTTATTTGAGTAATAACCAACGTCCAATTTAGCTGCACAATCAAAAGATGAAGTAATAGGCAAGCTGACCTGTTCCACGCTAGTCGTAGGCTTGGTGGTCGATGGTATGAAACAGGGCGCCGGTGACGCCGCCTCGATTTCGATATTCGTTAGTGTAGTTGAGGTAGAAGGCTTGCTTGTCATCACAGACACCTTGTCAGCATACAAGCTAATTGTAGGTTCGGTAGCAAAATCCTCTTCTTTATTGGAAACCGCTTGGCCGCACCACTTTTTCCAGTAGTCCATACCCGTAAGCTTATCAATTTTTCTTTTTTTATTTTCCATCTTCCGACAATAATGACACACGTACCTATAAAAAAAAGTTGTGGTTACCTTACAAAGAAATATTGAAGAGAAGTTTCGGACGAAACAAAAGAACTCATGAGCATGTATTTGCGTCGAGAGTGCGTATAAGATAAAATATTATAAGCACACAAGATAGGATTTAAAATACATGTGGCAGACGCAATAAACCAAAAGGGGTAGACTTACAACTATGCATAAAAGAGCGAGTACAAACAAAAACGGCTAAAATAGCGGTAAATTAGAAAGCGGTAAATTTTGTACAACTTCTTAACTAATTGGATTCTAAACAATAGAAAAAGGTCCAGTCCCTTACCACGAGAGCCACGCAAGGGGTCGAAACTCGAAAGTAAGAAAACCTTGGCTTGACTACATACGTAACGGCATGATGGTACAATATAAATAATGATATGGATTTTTTATTAATTTATACAAACTACTACTACTACTACTTACAAAAGATCCGCTCACATCTAACATAAATAATTTAATATAAAAACTTCTTTTTAAAAAACCAACTTCAAACTTATAATTATTACGTAATTTACTGTTCATATTTTAAAAACTGCTTAACCGATTTCAGTCAAATTTATATTGAACCACTTAGGAAGTATACGCTTTCAAACAAAAAAAGAATTTTTGAAATCGGTTTAGGCGTCTTTGAGTAATTGGTGGAAATACATAAAAAAAATAAGATTCCGACAAATTAATAACCTCCTCCTTTTTTAAAGTCGGTTAAAAATAACCGTGCACATCTGGAAAAGATGAAATAATTTAACTATAAGGTATTTGTTTACTTACTCCTGTATTAATAAGTTTTTAAAAAACCAAGTTCAAACTTATAATTATTACGTAATTTATTGTTGATATTTTAAAAACTGCTTGACCGATTTCAGTCAAATTTATATTGAAGCACTTAGGAAGTATACGCTTTCAAACAAAAAAAGAATTTTTCAAATTGGTTTAGGCGTCTTTGAGTAATTGGTGGAAATACATAAAAAAAATAAGATTCCGACAAATTAATAACCTCCTCCTTTTTTAAAGTCGGTTAAAAATAACCGTGCACATCTGGAAAAAATGAAATAATTTAACTATAAGGTATTTGTTTACTTACTCCTGTATTAATAAGTTATGTAGGTTACTCGAAGTAAAATCACAGCGCATTAATCACACAAATTACAAAATAAAGAATAAACTCGTTCACTCAATGTAGTTCGCACGCACTTGGTAATCCGTTGGGACTGGCGACTATCCTAGTAGCATAGACCACATGCTGGAGCATCGCGTCGGCCATCGGGACTCGGAAGTACTACACAAAAACATACGAATGTTGCCGAATACGTCACGATATGGTGCCATCGGACAATTGGTGACAGGTCTCTCCTGATTTCAACATAACATTTATCAATATTCTGCATATTTCGGGGGGGGTTTGAACCCCTGAAACCCCCCCCTTGGCTACGCCCTTGTCAACCGGATTTTGTTAAATAACGTAACAAGATGAGGTACATTACGCCACTTCAACAGTCTCCGGTTGGACAATGATATGATTCAGTTTTTAGGGTTCCGTACCCAAAGGGTACCAACGGGACCCTATTACTAAGCCTACGCTGTCCGTCCGTCCGTCCGTCCGTCCGTCCGTGTGTCAGCGGGCTGTATCTCGTAAACCGTAATAGATAGACAGATGAAATTTTCACATATTATGTACTTCTATTGCCGCTATAACAACAAATAATAAAAATTAAATTAAATTAAAAAAATTAAATTAAAATGGGTAGGTGGGTAGATGGAAATCTTTTAATTTAATTTTTTTTAACGGAACCCTAGAAGAGCGAGGCCCGACTCGCACTTGGCCGATTTTTTAACTACGGTGCATTACGGTGCATTAAAAATTTGTTTCAGCATTTTTCTCAAGTCGAGAATAAAACTTGGATTTTAATAAAATTAGGTACCTATTAGTTATTTATAATTATGTACCTACTTTGAAACCTCAACGGTTACCAAGCTGCGGACTGAAAATTGAAAGATCGACAGTTCGGTCCCCACCCCTTGGACTATTGTCGTATCCACTCCTAGAACAAGCTTTCCGTTTATTTGGAGGGGAGAGGAGGATATTTGTTAAGATCAGCATATCTAATTATTATTTCTTAATTTTATCTTTATTAAAAAACTAGCTGATGCCCGCGACTTCGTCCGCGTGGATTTAGTTTTTAAAATCCCGCAGGAAATCTTTGATTTTCCGGCATGCCTATGTCACCCTCCAGGTTCTCAACTATAAATATCCAGAAATCACGTCAATCCGTAGCTTTGTTGCAGCGTGATTGAGGAACAAACCAACAAACAAACACACTTTCGCATATTTTATAATAAGTATTAGTAAGGAAGAATTAATACTACGATAATAAAGACGAACTAACAAATATGATAGTTAGTTATATCCCCTCGGGGACTTTTTTGTAGAAAATAATGCGTACTTTAATCCTGTAGAGTGTAGTACATAATTTTTATGTAGCATCAATAGTTTTCTTAGCACACGCCTCATAATGCATTTTACAGGCAAAATTTTGCTATTTTGGGTTACATTATTGCAATTTTCTTAAGGATCTCTAATATTTTTGAAAATAAATTATAGCCTATGTTACTTCCTGATAATTTAGCTTTCTATTGGTGAAAATTGGTTAAAATCGGTCCAGTAGTTACAGAGCCTATTCGGTACAAACAAACAAACAAACGAATAAAAATCTTTCCTCTTTATAATATTAGTATAGATTGGTTGTCTGTAAAGTGTAAAGTCGGTTCACGGACGATAGTTTTACGTGATAACGTCATAAAGAAACATTGACGATGTTTTGCGGGCGGGCGGCGGGGGGCGCTCTCTAAGCCAACGCTTGGGTACGTAGTACTATTATATATTCTGTGGCTTGGGCCGATATAGCCTCTCTATCGCTTGTTCCACACTCTCAAACACGCCAAGAGCAAGTACCGGGCGCCCTCCCAGTGTTTCGGCCCATATAACCGCGAGGTTGGAGGGGCCATGGGAGGTGGCGGGTTTGTTCCACACTCTCGCTTGCACGCTCAGCAAGACGCTCAGGCTATGCGGAACGTGACACTTTTTCGTGCGTGCAGCCGGTGTTCATCGATTTATAAGACGTTAGTTATCACGTCAAAAATCTCAAACAAAAGTACTTAGCTCTATTAGTCCTTCCACGGAAGATACCTAACTCGTATTAAGTAAGTTCTAGGCTTGATCCAGGAATTTAGTGCAAACTTCATTCAGTCAGAGCTTAGACCATTCATTGGGTTGAATGGTCTAAGAGTCAGAGAGACCCTGTCAGTCGATTGTCGAATCGTATCTTACTAGCTGATGCCCCGCGACTTAGTCCGCATTGATTTAGTTTTTATAATCCCGCGAGAACTCTTTGATTTTGTTTTCTCTTTGAATCATCATTAACAATGCCGCGAGCAAGACGATCAAATGTTTCCTGCTACAAAGCTACGGATTGACGTGATTTATTGGATAGGTATAGTTGAGAACCTGGAGGGTGACAAAGATTTCCCGTGGGATGTTATGAACTAAATCCACGCAGACGAAATCGCGGGCATCAGCTAGTACATATAATAAAACTGTAACTGGAAGATTTCTGTACATTTAATATATTTTGAAAATTTTAATTGGGGGATGCTTTAGTATCGATACTGAGCCCAAAACAGATTTAATCATAGACTTATTATATTACTAGCGTCATTTATATCAATGGATTTAATATTTAATTTTTGTCTGTTTGTCTGTTTGTTTGTCCTTCTTTCACGTAAAAACTACCGCACAGATTTCTACAAAATTTTATACCGTGGTAGCTTATTACTCGGGTCAACATCTAGGCTACTTTTTATCCCGGAAAATCAAGGATTTCCCGAGGGACTTTAAAAACTAAATCCACGCGGACAAAGTCGCGGGCATCAGCTAGTACAAAATATGTGAAAATTTCAACTGTCTAACTATTACGGTTTACCCTAAAAATGGTGGCGATTTATGACGTCATATTTCCCTAGGGTACTGCAGCAGTGTACTGGCAGTCCTTATCGGAAAGAATTTTTCACCAGTGAAAGCAGTGAGCAGTGCTCGCAGTGTACTTGTACATATTATTCCAACGGAACATTCCCAATATTCCTTGCACCACAGCGCCATCTATCAAAATATGTAAGATTGACGTTGTTTCATTGAAACTCCTATTTGATGTTGACGAGCACCATCTAGTTAAAAATGTAAAATTTTGTTAAGAGACACAAAGATGTCGCTACAAATTATGCAGAACGTATTTTCTAAAAATAACACTAGAGTTCGTTTTAGGCGCTATATTTAGTTTTTAGACATTTGACAAAAAAGATGGCAGCGATTGTGGTCTGCTGTCTTTCGGATTTATTGCGAAAATGGCGCACTATGTGATTTTTTCACACAATTTATCAATTATAAGTGAAAATTTGTGTTGTGCTGCTTTGTGATGTTGTGTTATTTTACATGACAGTGTAATTCGTGTGTTAAATAGGACTTCGACATTCTTCGGGATATTGGATTACACATGAATTAAAGGTATTTTACTCCTACGCTTCAAATCTAAGAAGTATTGGTTACCTATTAGTATTTAAGATTTTCTTTTGTAGTTCGGACTAGTCTAAATCCTTGAAATCATTATATAAGACGCGAACACCTTAGAGACTGGAGACTGGATCAATTATTCATGTGTAGGTATCGCCGTATTTTGATAGCGTTTATGGTGAACAGTTTCGTAGAATTTTTGTACGTGCTTGCATTTGTGAAGGCTGGAGTCATAATAATCGTCTTGCGTTTGAGTTATTGGTGCCTTAGTGAGCTTACATGACATCAGCAGGCGATACCAACTGCTGTAAACATTTAGCTTTTATGATTCATCCGACGATATTATCGCCCCGAAAAAAGTGTATTTTTAACATTTTATTGTAAGAAATAAGAATCTTGTTAATGTTATAAAACCTCTTAGTCATCATATTTACATGCAGGGATTCCAAATTATAGAGCAATATGAACAAATCTGGACATATTTTTCCTGGAAGGAAAATCAAATTGTTTCTGATTTTTGCAAACTATAATCTTGTACTCTTGAACGTCTTGAACGTCTACTGTACATAGTAGGGCACCACCTATAGTCTAGATTTCCTTACTTGAGTATTCGAGTAAACAATAATGGCTGAATCTTAACCAAAGACAATTTGTAGGGTTGGGAAGTTATCGCATGAGCGATTGAACGAATGTAAAAGCATTATACAACTGAATGATTTTTATCCCAACTGATCATTACTACAAATACCATATATGTGTACCATTACTATAAATTTGACGTAAAAAGTAACTAAACAATATTTTTTTCGTAATTATATTAAAAAGAGGAATATACAAGAAAAAAATAACGTAGATTTAGTACAAATCAGATTTTTGTCCTATTCGAAAGTATCCCCCATTTGTGGGTAATATTGTGATACAAACAATTTTCTTGAAAAAAAAAAACAGTAATGTATTTTTGTTTACCTTTTCTCTTTAGTAAATAATAATGGAGGAATGATAACGAGAAAATGAATAGGTTTGGCAATTTATTACATCAATGACTTCATCAACAGACAACAACTCAACATCAACAGTATATAACTCAATTATAGTGTTTATAATGTTAAAAATAATTTTAACGTTATCATCAACGTTATTGGCACATTTATTGTATTATATACACACTTAACGTCGCCTAGATATCGTTAAAGGCATAAGGGTGATAGTAAAATATGATTTCCTTAAAAAGATTGATTATTTTTAACGCTTTTTTTAAAACTATCGGTAATTCATATATAACGTATGGTAAGAGTATTGTTTCGATACCGGTATGGGTATTGTAATTTTCTAATCCCTGGCAGTCTGAAAATATAGTAAGTTGACAATACTACTACAGGGGAGGTGGGTAACATTGGTATCACAGAGGTCGTTTTTAGGATGCCAAAAATTTGCGTAAGTATGGTGTGCAATTGTGCAATTGGGTATTCCAAGATGTTATTAGGCAATTTAAAGGATTAAAATTACCTAGACAATTTTTAAGCAAATTTATATTATATAGGAATCTTCATTTGTTAAAGTTAACCCTACTGTGGGTAACATTGTGATATAAATAATTATTTAAAAAAAATCAGTAGTTATAATACTTTGTATAAAATTAGTGTCTAAAAGATGTTGTTTAGATTTCCAAACTATGAAGAAAACAAAATATCAATCAATCAATTTCTTTATATATGGGTAATTCCTAGTTCCATGGATTCAATCCATTCATATAAGGTCACTCATTCGCCTGTACCCACCTCAACGATTCATAGACAATCTAGGGTTACGAAATGTCACTTTCTCCTAATCTGTGCAAATGAGTTCTGCTATTATTTCGTTTTTGAGAAAATAAATATCTTTTAATTGTAAATTAGAAGCAATTTTTGGTGTAAATCGTAACGAATGTGTTTAATGAACAGATCTAGACAGTTATACGTAGTTCAAAATGTGTGGTTGGCGTGTAAATAAGTGATATTCATATCAAGAGGTGTTTGTTTACTCGAATACTCAAGTAAGGAAATCTAGACTATATGTATTTTGTTCTATACGTAATATATCAATGCTACAGTTTTATAATTTTATTATACTACTTATGACCTTATTGTTTTGATTTCATTAGGTATAATATACTTAGTTAATTACAAAACATTTACTTCACTCATATTATTATGTACCTACCTACATTAACACATGAAAAATAAATCAGCCAAGTGTGAGTCGGGCCTCGCTCTTTTAGGGTGTGCTTATGCTCATTTGTTTTGGTCACAACTTACAAACCACATCATAATTCTGTGTTTTCAGTATTTGTTGTTTATATACACTATATAGTACATACTAAACAGAAATTTCAAATTCCTAACTAGTTTAGTTTTTGAGAGAGACCCTATAACAAAAATGGTCTAACTGCCACACTCAGAGTCATTAATTAAATTATGATTAATTAATCATTGACTTGTGATGACGCACTCAGACGCATGTTTTAAATTATTATTTAATGATTAATTTTAATTAATTATCATTAAATCTATTACTGAATTGTCATTAATGTACAAAGTGTTAACTTCTGAGAATGAAACTTTTTAAAATCCAAGATAAAGTCATTAAGTAACAATTAGTGACTTTGAGTGCTGCAGTAAAACGACAACTTTGACAGAGCCCATTTCTTTAATTTTTGTAACTAAAAAATAATAAAAAATATATTTGAACACTACTTAATGAGCTATATACCATAATGACACCCCACATGCCAGGATAAAAAAATAAAATTTTATTTCGACTCCTTTTTCATGAATGATAGCTCCCCTTTATTTTTTAACTTAATTTTATTTTTATTATTTGTTGTTACAACTGCAATAGAAAAACACACTGAAAATTTCAACTGTCTACCTATTACAGTTTATGAGATATAGCCCGCTGACAGATGGACAGACAGATGGATGGGCAGACAGCGGAGGCTTAGTAATAGGGTCCTATTGGCACCCTTTGGGTGAACCCTAAAAACCTTTAAAGAAATAAATAAAACTAACATTCAACTCTTAAAACATGTCGAATATTGTGGCAATATTGTGGTAAGTGACCACATTAACAAATCTAAAATCAATTTCAAAAGTACAAAATAAAACAATTTATAAGTTAAACATTCAAAACATATGTCTGTCCTTGGCTAATTGTGTGGCTGTTACATTCTAATTATAAAGTTGAAACTAGGTCTGTCTTTTTTAGCAGTAGCTTCCTAAATCTGTGGACATACCTACCATGACATACATAGATTTATGCTATTCATTTGGACCAGTCTAGTATTTTATTATTATTTGAGGTTGTCAAAGAGAGCTACAGTTTTTTTGTTGTAGCATAGTGTGGGTGAAAGGTCAATCCAATGTACAGTGCCACAAGTATAAGTTGGTGGTGGCGTTTTGAGGAACTAATTCAGTTATCCAATTTTTATACTCTCTGTCCATGGCCATCTTGAAAGGATATTGTTGTATGCAGTTTCGTTTATTGTGTAAAATACTAAACAATATTCATGCCTAAAGTGATAAAAAAAAAACTTGAGAGGTGTCAAGGGACACCCGGATGGAACGTACTTCCTTTCGATTACATTAAGTTCGGTATTTTCGCGGTACAAGCCTAGTGGCTCCAGCAGTTGTCTAAAAGTTCAACGTCGATGGTTCGAATCCCAGCTGGACAGACTGAATTTTCTATTTTATTTTAAACTAGCTGATGCCCGCGACTTCGTCTGCGTGAACTTAGCCTTTAAAATGCCTCGGCAACTCTTTGACTTTGCGAGATAAAATGTAGCCTGTCACTCTCCAGGTCCTCAACTATAGGTACCCCTGCATAAAATCACGTCGATCCGTAGCTCTGTTGGGGCGTGATTGAAGGACAAACCAACGCACTTTCGCAGTTATAATATTTCACCATATAAAGTGCAAGTGCATATAGTCGACGTGGTTTTTTACACAGGTGAGGACCTGGAAAATAACACAGGCTACTTTTGTCCCGGGAGCATACCTTTAAACGCCCGCGCCACTACAAAGTATATAATTTATTGTAGATTTTTTTTTAAAACAGATCGGTTCAGGCGTCTTCGAGTAATCGGTGAACATGAATAAAAAAAGATTCCGTTGAATTGAGATCCTCCTCCTTTTTTTGAAGTCGGTTAAAATAATAATAAAAATTAGTTTAAATTTAACGAAGTTATGGAGTAAAACGGTCAAAATAGTTCAACCCCTATCTCAGAGAACATACATCCATCCATCCGTATACTACACCTATACAAACATGCATCCGTATACATCCATCCTCACAAACTTTCACATTAATAATATTAGTGGGATATTATGAGTAATAATAAATAGGTTAGGATATAGCTAATGTATTTATAGTTAGTAAGAGGAGGATACAAACATACATAAATACATGCATATATACATACACACATACATACATACATAGATAGATACATACATACATACATGCATGCATACATACATACATACATACTTACATACATACATAAATACATACATGTATGCATGCATGCATATTGGCGCATAATTTAAGGATAAATATTTGAAAAGTAGCATACGAATATCCCGCGGGAACTGTTTGTTTTCCCGGAATAAAAAGTAGCTGTTGTCACTTTTCAGGTCCTCAACTATGCCTATCAAAAAAACCACGCCAATCTGTTACTTCGTTGGCGCATAATTGAAGGATTAATATGTGAAAAGTAGCATACGAATATCCCGCGGGAACTGTTCGTTTTCCCGGGGTTAAAAGTAGCCTTTGTCACTTTTCAAGTCCTCAACTATGCCTATCCAATAAACCACGTCAATCTGTAACTCCGTTGGCGCATAATTTAAGGATAAATATGTGAAAAGTAGCACACTAATATCCCGCGGGAACTGTTTGCTTTCCCAGGATAAAAAGTAGCCTTTGTCACTTTTCAAGGCATCAACTATGCCTATCCAAAAAACCACGTCAATCTGTAACTCCGTTGGCGCATAATTGAAAGATAAATGTGTTAAAAGTAGTATACTAATATCCCGCAGGAACCGTTTGTTTTCCCGGGATAAAAAGTAGCCTGTGTCATTTTTCAGGCCCTTAACTTTACCTGTGCAAAAAAATCACGTCAATCTAAAACTCCATTGCGCGTATTTTGAAGGACAAAAGCGTAAAAAATAGCGATGCTATCCCGCAGGAACTGTTTGCTTTTCCGGGATAAAAAGTAGCCTATGTGCTATTCCAGACTATAATCTATGTCTGTGCCAAATTTCAGCAAAATCGGTTCATTCGTTGTCGCGTTAAAGAGTAACAAACATCCATCCATCCATCCATCCAAACATCCAAACATCCATCCTCACAAACTTTCGCATTTATAATATTAATAGGATAATTTCTACATGTGGAATTTAGGGAAAGGTTCCACATGTAGAAATTGTTGAACTTTTAGGCGACTGCCGCAGCCACTAGGCTACGGAGACCTAATGTTGTATCGCGAAAATACCGAACACAATGCAACATTCACATTCAACAAAAAAGTGTCGGTTTCAAAAATATTTCGAGTGTCGGTTCCTTAATTTTTTCCGTCTAGCCCCCTTCCGTACCGCGCGATAAGGAACTTACGTTCCAATTAGTGCTAGAGAAGTAGTTCTAAAAGTACGCCACTCGACGCACCACGCGCCACGTGTGCAGAAACGAGCTCGAATAGTATAATAGTTGGGGATTGAAACGTCAACTTTCGTTTACATTCAGTCACGGGGACTTTAACTGTTGGGATATTAGAGGCTCTCTTGACTTAAAGAGCGGGTTCGTGATAATCAATAAAGTAACTGGATCATGCCATACAGCCGCGGCGTGGTAGAGTATCTTATATGTCTGATAAGTACATTTTGACATTGGGTCCTCATTGGTTCATTCTTTGAATAGCCTGGTAGAGTTTCTTTTTTTGTGATTCTGTGGCATAAGATAAACCTATGCACTGAGTACCAATGTCTGACCTGCCGCGGGATTGTCTAACTCTAAAATGACAGCTACAGTATGTTACGATCTCAACCATGTCTGATTGGCATCATCTCTTGCTATTAGCTAAAATTGCTGCAGCAAAAATGCTATAAATTCAGCAATAGCAATGATTGATGCAGCTTTTCTCGCAAGGTCGTGCCAAAGTAATATGTATCGGGTTATTCTGTCAAGAAATTCTCAGTGTTAGCCTGGAGTTAGGAAGTAGGCGGTGTCACCCCATCCCATCGGACTATGAGAGTGAGAGAATAGAGAATCGGCTTGTGTTTGCGCACACACTTGTGCACGTTATATCTGTCGGGAAGACATAATTGTTATTCTTAATATACAGTGTGTCCGGACACGAACTAGCGATATTTTAAACACTTATATAACAACTAATTTTAAGTACAAATACACTCTAAACTTGGGCCCAATCCACTTCCCCTCTATGTGGCAGCCATTTTGTTTTTTTGCTGAAATATTCTCTAAGCATGTACAAAAAAAATCATATATCTCAAAGTTTTGGTCTTACTGAGATAAAAATGGGCTTATTCGAAGCGAAACAATACTGTCCTACCGTCTACATTACAAAACAAAGTGTTCACATTTCCATAACCTTTGAAAAAAATATGAAACCCGAAAAAAATTATCGTAAAATCATGCAAATCAACAAATTATTGTAAATAACTGCAAAAAAATAAAAAGGGTTGTCGGGGGGGACAACCCTTTTTATTTTTTTACTAGATCAAGAGATTTTGAGCTAAGCTATAATACAACATTTAATTTATATCTGTATGTCTAATACTTTCAGAGTTATTGTTGTTGGAACATAGCGCATACGCATGAATGTTATGTGTTTTTAATGATTTCCTGTTTAGGGTTCCGACAAAGGCAGGCCTGTGTCACTCCGCGTGTAGGTATTAAAAACATACCTACAGGCGGCGGCCCTTGCGCAAGGGCCAATCTAGTAGGCTGCCGCAAACGAAAAAAGACATACGCGCGCGCGCTATTTGTTCGACCACGTTCAACTTTCTCAATAATTGCAAGATGGACACAAAACGAAAAAAAGCAAAAAGATACTGTGCAGTATTTAATTGTTTAAATACGGATGGTGATCGAAATTTAACTTTTTTTTGGTTGCCTAAAGACGCTGACAGGTAAAATCTACTTTGATTGGATTACATTATTTATGTTCCTATTTGAAATGAAATTAATTCAAACTACAAACCCTTTCTCCCCTTGTTGAACAAAGTACTATTCCAATACCCTAAAAGTATTTAAAAGTACAATAAAAAGACATTTTAGTCGTTTCACTCGAGTTGCATTATTTTGATTTGTCGTATTCATTTACGAACTTAGACTAAGAGCCCAACGCAAAATATTTACGGTGATACTATAGGTGATACCTATGGAATTCTTTTCAACTTAAAGGAAGTTTGCGAATCCATATTGCGAATTTCTTGCTTGGAAATAAATAAATAAATAATTTTAAAAATCCTATTTCCTATTAATATTATAAATGCGAAAGTTTGTGAGGATGTTTGGATGGATGGATGGATGTTTGTTACTCTTTAACGCGACAACGAATGAACCGATTTTGCTGAAATTTGGCACAGACATAGATTATAGTCTGGAATAGCACATAGGCTACTTTTCATCCCGGAAAAGCAAACAGTTCCTGCGGGATAGCATCGCTATTTTTTACGCATTTGTCCTTCAAAATACGCGCAATGGAGTCTTAGAATAACGTGATTTTTTTGCACAGGTAAAGTTAAGAGCCTGAAAAATGACAAAGGCTACTTTTTATCTCGGGAAAACAAACGGTTCCTGCGGGATATTAGTATACTACTTTTCACACATTTATCTTTCAAATATGCGCCAACGGAGTTACAGATTGACGTCGTTTTTTGGAGAGGCATAGTTTACGACTTGAAAAGTGACAAAGGCTACTTTTTATCCTGGGAAAGCAAACAGTTCCCGCGGGATATTAGTGTTCTACTTTTCACATATTTATCCTTAAATAAGGCGCCAACGGAGTTACAGATTGACGTGGTTTATTGGATAGGCATAGTTGAGGACTTGAAAAGCCCAGGAAAACAAACAGTTCCCGCGGGATATTCATATGCTACTTTTCACATATTAATCCTTCAATTATGCGCCAACGAAATAACAGATTGAAGTGGTTTTTTTGATAGGCATAGTTGAGGACCTGAAAAGTGAAAAGGCTACTTTTTATCCCGGGAAAACAAACAGTTCCCGCGGGATATTCGTATGTTACTTTTCACATACTTATCCTTCAATTATGCGCCAACGGAGTTTTAGATTGAAGTTTTAGATTATTTTTTAGCACAGGTAAAGTTAAGGGCCTGAAGAGTGACAAAGGCTACTTTTATCCCTGGAAAACAAACGGTTCCTGCGGGATATTAGTATGCTTCTTTTCACATATTTATCCTTCAATCATGCGCCAATATGCATGCATGCATGCATGCATGCATGCATGTATGTATGTATGTATGTATGTATGTATGTATGTATGTATGTATGTATGTATGTATGTATGTATGTATGTATGTATGTATGTATGTATGTATGTATGTATGTATGTATGTATGTATGTATGTATGTATGTATGTATGTATGTATGTATGTATGTATGTATGTATGTATGTATGTATGTATGTATGTATGTATGTATGTATGTATGTCCTTATGTATGTATGTATGTGTATATGTATGTATCTCCTCCTACTAACAATAAATACATTAACTATATCCTATCCTACTTATTATTACTCATATTATCCCACTAATATTATTAATGTGAAAGTTTGTGAGGATGGATGTATACGGATGTATGTTTGTATAGATGTCGTATACGGATGGATGGATGTATGTTCTCTGAGATAGGGGTTGAACTATTTTGACTGTTATACTACATAACTTCGTTAAATTTGAATTAATTTTTATTATTACTTTAACCGACTTCTAAAGAGGAGGAGGATCTCAATTCAACGGAATCTTTTTTTATGTATGTGCACCGATTACTCGAAGACGCCTGAACCGATTTGGATTTTTTTTTTGTTTCAAAGGGTGGCTTCCCAGGTGGTCCCATTTAAATTTTAAAGAAATCAGTCGAGCGTTTTTTAAAAAATCTACAATAAATTATATACTTTGTAGTGGCGCGGGCGTTTAAATGTATGCTCCCGGGACAAAAAGTAGCCTGTGTTATTTTGCAGGTCCTTAACTTTACCTGTGTAAAAAAAATCTGCCAAGTGCGAGTCGGTCCTCACTCTTTTAGGGTTTCGTTACAAAAAATTAAATTAATTTTTATTATTTGTTGTTATAGCAGCAATAGAAATACAAAATATGTGAAAATTTCAACTGTCAATCTATTATGGTTTACGAGATACAGGCCGCTGACAGACGGACGGACGGACAGCGGAGGCTTAGTAATAGGGTCCCGTTGGCACCCTTTGGGTACGGAACCCTAAAAACCACGTTGACTATATGCACTTACACTTTATATGGTGAAATATTATAACTGCGAAAGTGCGTTGGTTTGTCCTTCAATCACGCCCAAACAGAGCTACGGATCGACGTGATTTTTTGCAGGGGTACCTATAGTTGAGGACCTGGAGAGTGACAGGCTACATTTTCAGAGTTCCCAAGGCATTTTAAAGGCTAAGTTCACGCAGACGAAGTCGCGGGCATCAGCTAGTAAAATAATATTTTGCAATATTGCAGTAAAATTGTAGGTGCAAGATAAAAAATAGTTAGTTTCGGTGAGCACTATTCACACTCAGCACACATTTAGGTACTAGCTGGTACTAGCTGATACCCGCGGGTTTGCTCGCGCCTTAGTTTTTGATTTTAGAAACTGATATCGGTTTTTAACTGAAGAATAATTTTCATAGATGTAGTAGTTTTCACAAAATTTCAAGATATACAACCAGCGCCAGTAATGACGTTGTAATTATAATAATATACATATAGTTATAATGCCGAATATCGTTCAAATTCATTCAATATAGTGACTAGACGGACAAGAAAATAAAAATTATAAAAAAAATGGTCTTGTATCGTTCATTTCTTGCCTGTTGCAATTATTTTTTTCGTTAAAGTATTAAATTTACAGACACAACTAACCTCAAAATTTATTATTAATAATAATAATAATAATGTTTTATTTCGACCATCTGGGATCATATTGTGTTAATGAATCGATTATAAAATGTGCGCTGAGTGGGATTAGTGCTCAACGAAACTAACCCAAAATATCATGATCAATTTCATCTCAATATTATGAAAAAAAAATGTTTTGACTGAATGAAATGTTTTAGGTACCTAGATACCTATTTTACTTCAAATAAATGAAATCGTACTTCTAAATTTATAAATAAATAAATATCATGGGACAATCCACACAGCGCCATCTAGCCCCAAACTAAGCAAAGCTTGTACTATGGGTGCTGCTAGACAACTGATATAATACGTAGATACTTTTTTGTATTTTATTCATACATCATTCATACATCCATCCATCCATACATACATACATCCATACATCCATACATCCATACATACATACATATATACATACATACATCCATACACACTCACAAACTTTCGCCTTTATAATATTAGTAGGATTATTTCAAAAGAGATCAGTTAAGTAATAAATTAACAATGATACAATTATTATGTTTCGTCCGAAACAAAAACAATTCCAGATATTTTTACACATACATAACATAATATACTATTCTTTTGTCTATTTAAGTATAATGAACAAAATGTGTTTTATTTTATTACTTCATTAAATTAATACTTTGGCAATAATCGTATAGCATATACAATTATGCAGCTAGCTCTTAGACTGCATGAACGTATTCGGCGCTGCCTGCTGCGCGTTGCCCGCCACAAGTAGGAGTAAACGCTCGTGCTGTGCGCTAGATGGCGTAAGTAGTTTCTCGAAGTAGGCAACCCTAGTCCGCGGCTCTTTCAATGCGTATGACCACTTAAAACTTATTAAGAACCGTAGTCCAGTGAGTTAAGGCCTATATTCCCTCAAAAAAAATTTGGTAGGTATATAAATGAACACGTGCTCGACGGGAACGCGAGCTAAATTAAATCATATTGTTTATCAGATTGAGTACATATTTCTTTGAAAACCATTGCGAAGTAAAGCTTCTGTACCGCTAGTTACTAGTTATTATTCTGTGACAAAGGCCTTTTGTGCTTGCGTATGCGCTATGTTCCAACAACAATAACTCTGAAAGTATTAGACATACAGTTATAAATTAAATGTTGTATTATAGCTTAGCTCAAAATCTCTTGATCTAGTAAAAAAATAAAAAGGGTTGTCGGGGGTGTTTTTGCAGTTATTTACAATAATTTGTTGATTTGCATGATTTTACGATAATTTTTTTCCGGTTTCATATTTTTTTCAAAGGTTATGGAAATGTGAACACTTTGTTTTGTAATGTAGACGGTAGGACAGTATTGTTGCGATTCGAATAAGCACATTTTTATCTCAGTAAGACCAAAACTTTGAGAGATATGATTTTTTTTGTACATGCTTAGAGAATATTTCAGCAAAAAAACAAAATGGCTGCCACATAGAGGGGAAGTGGATTGGGCCCAAGTTTAGAGTGTATTTGTACTTAAAATTAGTTGTTATATAAGTGTTTAAAATATCGCTAGTTCGTGTCCGGACACACTATATAAATTACGTGTCACGTTGTTTGTCCGCGATGGACTCCTAAACTACTTAACCGATTTCGATCAAACTTCGTAACTATCTGTAATTTGGTCCAGCTTGAAAGATAGGATAGTTTTTTTTATTAGGATAGTTTATTTGTTTTATTTATATAGATAAGTTGGCGGTACGAAGTTCGCCGGATTAGCTAGTATTATAATGTATCACAATGTCTTTTTTTACAAGCTTTTATTCAGCTTGACCAGTTTGTTTGTTTGGGTCAAATCTTGCAAGATGAATTAGACCCACTTCCCGGTTTCTGATCGAGCTGAAATTTTGCATTTATGTGTAAATCGGATGACACTGCAATATTATTGTGACATGGAGCTGATCTGATGATGGAGACGGAAGATGTCTATCGGAACTCTGTAATAAAACGACGTAACCCCATCGAGTTTGGGCTCGTTTGATTCGTCATAACAAGTATTCTGATCCTAGATGATATCCAGAGTCTAATGATGTAGCTACTAAAAGCTTGCATTTAAAAATAAATTTTTAATTTACACTTGTATTATTTTTAGTTTTTTACACTTATCACATGTCAAAGGAAGATACAATCAATAAAACAGTACAAACCACTTAAATATTTTCGTTAAATATTTGTTTATTGGCCGTTATCCAATAACAGACCATCAGTGCACTCTACAGTGAAATTAAAGGGTTACAATCGATTGGGTTTATCGCGCTTGAAGCCGCATTCGGGCTGATCTGTATTATTGATGGAGTTTTGGATTTGTGCACAAAATTTTATACCTACCTACTTGCTGTATCACCAGCAACCTGTAAACGGCTACTACTGAGCGCAGGTTTCCTCTCTGAGAAGGGTTAGTATAGTATAGGCCATATTCCACCATGCTGGCCCAAATTCAAACTGGCAGACTTCACATACCATTGATAAATTATGGAGAATTCTCAGGCGTGGGGGTTTCCTCACGATCTTTTCCTTCATCGTAGAAGTGTGATATTTAATTGCTTAAAGGTACATAACTCTGAAAAGTCGGATGTGCTTGCCCAGAATCGAACCCGCAAAATATTAACATTAATGGATAAATTTTGACTTTGACTTGACTATGCTACGTACAATCTATCACTGCCTGAGTGTTGCAACCTGTAAGTGCCTGAGAGACTTGTTTGTTCGGGACAACGAGACGAGGACGGGTTGTTTCTTATTAGTTCAACGTTTCTGAAACGAATTGCTGAGGTGTGGAACACCCTTGGAGCATCCGTATTTACTGTAACCTATAATAATTTGAGTAGGTACCTTCAAAACAAGAGTCGCAAGCGCGCTCCAACCTTTTTTTGACTTTGACTTAGTGACTATGCTACCTACAATCTATCACAGCCTGAGTGCTCATCAGTGCTTTCTATCATTGATTATCGTCAATCAATAATATTTCGCAATTACATAAACATGCTAGACGATGCACGTGACAGATTTATTTTTCTTTGATAATTCGGGGATCTAGATAATATAGTATGTAATATTATGCATTTCACAATACCGATTTCAAACTCACAAACGAAGTGTAGGTAAGTATATTTACCTATAAGCATTTATTGTTATTAAGTAAATGCATGTATGTAATAAGTAATAACTAATATGTTGTCAGGCAAACATCGCATCTGTTTCTTCGTTTCTTAGTATTTTTTTAAAGTTTTATATCATCAAGATTGAAGAGTTGGGAGAGGGAAGTTAAATTCAATGATGAAGTCTATACTTGGTAGTCTTGGCACCTGCAATATTTTGTTGGTTAAATGCTGAAAGGTTGTGACTGTGACTCAGACAGATTAGATAGACAAGTCAGATGGACAAGTTCAAATTCACGAAAAATATACCCGGAGCATATAAAGAATCATATAGTCGGTTGGTGCGGTGTAAATTATTTGCGGTCTGTAGCGGCTGCTAACGCGAGCATTTTGCCGATTGAGTTTTGTTAAACGTTTTGTACTGGCTTCAAGGCAGTTGCTTCTTAACGGCCGCCCACACCACACTGTTCCACTGCAGGGTTTAGTAATTTTGTAATTTAATATTAATGTGCAATTAATTAAATATTTAAAGTCACAGATTAACTTCTTTTAACAAGCCCTATAACCTTGATAGAGAACACGGCGCTACATGCAGAATAAGTAAGAGAGATCCTACATTGGCAAAACCTCCATCCTCTACATTGGTGACGCAAGAACTTCTCTAAACGGTCTATTTTTTATACTTTCAATACTCTCCTTTTTAACCCTCTAAATACTGGCGCAGCTGATGCGGATGGATACCTAATCAAAACCATGTTTGGTTTATCCACCGTTATGATATGACCTTTATGAACCACACTCCTTCCCGATCTAAGTGCTTAGTCAGCAGCATGGAATTATATTCTATTTCTGTCACATTCATCGTTCTAAGTTCTAGACTTTGCCAAATTGTAAAATTTATGACAAATAACTAATAACTGCGTCAGCTCTCTAAAACTAGTAAGTAACCTACATCGTCGCCGTCAACCAATAAACGACCACTGCTGGGACATAGGTCTCTTGTAGCAACATCCACACGCTACGGTCTTTTGCCACATCAGGCGGCCCTTTGCGACTCTTCTGATTCGACCTACCTTTATTTATGTTTTATTTTTAAAAGCTTTTACTTAACTTGCAATATATGTGTAATGTGTATCTAATGTATGTTTACGTCAAATCTTGCAATTAGAATCACATCCCGGTTTCTGATTGAGCTGAAATTTCGATGTATGTATAATATGTAAATTGGATGACAGTGCAATATTATTGTGTAGGTGGCAATATTATTGGGACATAGAGCTGATCTGATGATGGAGCTAGAAGATGGCTACGACGTAACGAACGACGTAACCCCATCGAATTTGCGCTTGTTAGATTCGTCTTGAAAAGTACTCTGGCCCTAGATGATAGATTAGATGTAGATTCAGGGTCTGATGATGAAGCTGGAAGCTGGTTTCGGCAACTTTGGTAATAAAACGACGTAGCTCCATCAAGTTTGGGCTCATTTTAGTAATCTTGACAAGTACTATGTTCCTAGATGATATCCAGGGTTTGATGATGAAGCCGGAAGGTGTTTATAAAATCTCTGTAATAAAACGACGTAATCCCATCGAGTTTGGGCTCGTTTGGTTCGTTTTGACAAGTACTCTAATCCTAGATGATACTTAATTACCTATCCAGCTACTAAAAGCTTTTTTATAAATTATAACCAATCAAAAACCTATATCTTGCACATTGCAAAGAAAGAATTTTTTGATTACAGCTGAAAAAAAATCCGGAATTGATATATAATGTGTGTGTGTGTAAATTCTTAATCACGAATTCCAAATCGTCATGATTTTTTTTATTATTACATCACAGCTTCTTAAAAGATATTTTTTGCTTTTTTTTATACATTATAGGCACACGCTTGACCACTATCACACCTGATGGAAAGTGATGATGTGGCCTAAGGTGGAACGCGTTTGCCTAGAAGATGCCTATTCACTCTTGCTTTAAAGATTGTATGTGTTAGGAAACACAGATCTCGGAAGAGCGTTCCAGACCCTAGCCGTGCGAATCAGAAATGAAGACTTGAACCGCTTCATGCGCGTGGATATATTGTCAAATCTATCCACACCTCACATGTTTTGCTAAAAATGTCACCTTGGCAATACAATAAGTTGCATTATCTAGTTAAAGATTGTTAATTACTGTAAGTGTTCTAATGTGCAAATACGACTGCGAAGCCGTATATATTTACTTCAAAGCGATTTATCGTGTTTATGTCACAGTCAGCTGCAGCTGCAGCTGTAAAAAGCAGTTAATATTTTTGACTGCAGGCTTCAGTCAAAATCAGTTTTGACTGAAATTTCGGTGAAAAGTAGATACTTTTTAACCGACTTAAAAAAGGAAGAGGTTCTCAATTAGTCGGAATCTTTTTTTTATGTATCTATGTTCACCGATTACTCGAAGACGCCTGAACCGATTTGGAAAATTCTTTTTTGTTTCATAGGGTATGCTTCCCAGGTGGTCCCATTTAAATATCGAAATCGGTCGAGCGATTTTTAAAAAAACATCAATACATTAAATACTTTGTAGTGGCGCGGGCGTTTGACAACCGAAAAAAAACCGACTAAGATTTGTGGATTTTGTTTTTAAAATCCCGAGGAAATTCTTTTATTTTCCAGGATAAAAAGTAGCCTATATCACTCTCCAGGTCCTCAACTATACCAGCGGCCTCTTTTGTGTATTTTATATATACAAAATACAAATGAAGCCGCGTCCACACCCGCGCGTTATACTTGAACAAGGCCTTATCGGTCAAAACTCTTAAAGCTAAGGACTTTAGTGAAAAGCAGAAGGGAATGCGCATATAAAGTTATAAACAAAATCACGTAGTCTTATGTGCCCTAAGTACCCTTAGTGTATTTTTGTAAAGAGCGTAATTCGAAGCTTGCAAAGGAGATCCTAGCAGTGATAGCCTTGTGAGTAGGACTGTGGTCTGCTATTCGGGGGGCCGCAGGTTCGATCCTGGGCACGCCCCTCTGATTTTTCGGAGTTATGTGCGATTTAGCAATTAAATATCACATGCTTCAACGGTGAAGGAAAACATCGTGAGGAAACCTGCACATCTGAGAGTTCTTCATAATGTTCTCGAAGCTGTGTGAAGTGCACCAATTCGCATTGGGCCAGCGTGGTGGACTATGACGGACTATGACTAGGACATGAAAACTGCATTAAATTCTTTGTGTGCTAAGTATCAATAGAATCGGTTCACAGATGAAAATCAATCATTCTCTATTTTTCTACCCTAAGCGGTTTTTTCAAATTCAAATTGAACCAAGGTATAATATTATTATTCCCTTCTCTTACCCCGTAAGTTATCACTTATCAGTTACTTATGCGATACAAATTCAGTGTGTGACTACTGACTACCCTTAGGGATTTGAATTTATTTTTCAACTAAATGGGATCAAGTTTGAGTAGGTATACCCTTTCCAATAAAAAAATAATCATACTGATATTATAAATGCGAAAGTGTGTTTGTTTGTTGGCTTATTGGTTTGTCCTTCAATCACGCCGCAACAGAGCTACGGATTGACGTGATTTTTTGCATGGGTATAGTTGAGGACCTGGAGAGTGACATAGGCTACTTTTTATCCCGAAAAATCAAAGAGTTCCCGAGGAATTTTAAAAACTAAATCCACGGGGACGAAGTCGTGGGCATCAGCTAGTAATAAATAATTCTCAATGAGTAGGTGTTAGATAGATGATGATCGAGGAGGAAGATCTGATTATGGAGCAGAAAACTGGGTAAAAGGATGTCAGGTATGTCGTACATAGTCCGGCCATAGATTCACATGTCGGGGATGTTAACACGTTACGTAACAAGTCCATGTTGCAAGAGTCTTGACGCAAGGAGGATAAATGTTTCCAATTACAATTTAAATTGGGTTTATTGTACGTAGTCTGTGCTAGTGGGATTCGTAGGCGAACTAAGTGCGAATAGTTGATTGGAGGTTATTCAACTGGTGAGTGGACAGAAATAGCGCGATCACTCGCGGCATCTCGCGTACCTCTGTTGACGCCGCGTCGCGCGTCGCCATCACCGCCGGTACACGCCACGCTTCCGGGACTTCGGACGGGCTTATAGTATCAGCGTTCCTGGTGTCATAGGCTGTATGACGTCATGACAAATCCAACATGGCAGGTTAAACAAAATACGTTGAAAAACACTAGAGTTTCGTATAGGTCTCATTATGCTTTGACGAGTAGATAGAAAAAAGACCTTCCGTGTTAAACATATTATGTAGTATATTTAATACAGTAATTAATTAACTTGGTGTTTAGTTCTTTTGCTTATGTAATTGTGTAACCACTAGCTGCGAAATAATTATTGTATTCCTCCAATGTCACGTAATATACTACGCGTTCGTTTCAAGTTGAGCCCTGCACCATAGAGTAAAGAAATCTACACCCCTCGCGCTTCCCCGCACCGCACCTCAAGTCAGACCCACAGTAGACACAGTATAAGAAGATGCAGTATAATAGTTTATCTATTGTTTTATTTATTAAGGTACTAGCTGACCTGTCTTAACTATGAACATTGAATTCGAATTGGTAAAAATAATGAAAAAATCATTAAAAAAAGTGTTTATTATTCTAATGCTTTACGATATACAACATTCTTAGTTTTTTTTACCAAACCTACCAAAACTCCTAATATCCAAAGTTCAATTTAATAAATTGAACTTTTAATACGTAACCTTAGAATAAGAATTATTATTAAATATTATTTTTGCATGCCTATCCGGCAGATTGTAAGGACTTTTATTATAATGTAACACCATTATACCACCCAATCTGTGCAAATAAATAATTTGAATTTGAAATTTATTTTTAATAAGCGGTGCTTCGCGAGCGGTTTACTAAGTGGGTCTGACTTGAGGTGCGGTGCGGGGAAACACGAGAGAGCTAGGGGAAATTTGTAACGCGTAGTACCACTAGAATCTAGATCAAAGGTGTCAAACTGCTGCATATCCTATACTGTGTCCGTACTGTCGGCATGGAACTAGGAATTACGACTACGTCGATTATTTTACTCTATGGTGCAGGGCTCAACTTGAAACGAACGCGTAGTAATTTTCTATGTGTATTTAATACTATATGCCTTAAAAGAGTAACATGATTAATTGATTACACATCATTAAACAAATGTAATTACTAATTATTATCAAAGGCGCTTAGTTCTTCCGTCTACCAATAATTAATAGTCTCTGGTTTGCTATAAAAGTAACTAACTAAACTTGTTCCTAGTTCCATGAACTAAGCGTTTCATCAGAAACTGATGTAACTACTTGTCGATCTCCCTTCTTGGTCAGTACTTTATGTCGATATTCATTTGAAATTATAAATCACTACAAATTTCCCAAAAAGTAATCGTCAAATGAATAAAAATTTGTAGAACTAAACAATGGTGGAGGCAAGGCAATATATTAGTCATGACGTCATAGTTTTGACGTCGTGATTTATGCTTCGTCTTATACTTTGGGCGTTTTTTCATTGGACGCGCACGGCACGTTACCGGCGCTTCGGAGAACGTCGATATAAAAAGATGGTTGGCGAAACTAACCTATAAAATAATATATAAAAATTCTTTTAAAAACCGACTTCAAACGCCACTGAAAACTATAAAATAATTTCAGTTTGTACACGTATGTTGAAGGCGGGCGGGCCTAAATAGAAACGATGAAACGAATGCGTCACGCTTGCCAAAATTTTAATTTGTAGGTCCAGGCACAGAATATAACAGTACCTGTAGTACGTTAAAGTCGGGCTAGCGTTGCAGTTTCATAGTTCTGTTGAGGCCCGCTCGCCTTCAACATACGTGTACAAACTGAAATTATTTTATTCTTTTCAGTGGCGTTTGTAGTCGGTTTTTTTAAAAGAATTTTTATATATTATTGTTGGAATGTAAGTTCCTTATCGCGCGGTACGGAAGGGGGCTAGACGGAAAAAATTAAGGAACCAACACTCGACACATTTTTGAAACCGACACTTTTTTGTTGAATGTAAATTTTGCATTGTGTTCGGTATTTTCGCAATACAACATTGTGTCTCCGTAGCCTAGTGGCTCCGGCAGTCGCATAACAGTTCAAAGTCGATGGGGTTCGAATCCCAGCTCGACAGACTGAATTTTCTATTTTCAATTTTATTTTAAATAATTTCTACATGTGGAATTTTTCCCTAATTTTTTATAACTTATAAGTTATAAAAAATTAGGGAAAGGTTCCACATGTAGAAATTGTACCGAACACAATGTAATCGAAAGGAACTACGTTCCATCCGGGTGTCCCTTGACACCTCTCAAGTTTTTTTAAGCTTTTTAGTGTAGCTTCGTAGGATAAATCTACACATTCTCTGATCGCGAGCGATTTGTTTCTATTCATTGATCAAAACGAATTCAAACACGACATATCAGCTATAATTTTTAAAGACTGTACTAGTGTGTTGTATGCAACATGCAACATCCTGTATCCTGGCTGCAGTTTCAGCTCCTTCATCAGAGCCATTCCATGGATATCATTTGAGACTACTTATCAATACGAATGAAACGTAGTTTCATTACAGAGTGCTCGTAACCACCGTTCAGCTTCATCATCAGACCCTGAATATTATCTAGGACCAGAGTACTTCTTAAGACGAATCAAACGAGCCCGAACTCCATGGTGTTACATCGTTTTACTACAGAATTCCCATAGCCATCTTCCGCCTCCATCATCAGATCAGCTCCATGTTACAATAATATTAAATTGTAATCCGATTTACATGTACATGCACATTTTCAGCTCAATCGGAAACCAAGAATGGTTCTAATACATCCTGCAAGACTTGACCTAAACATACATTGCAAGATAAATAAAAGCTTGTAAAAATAAGATGATGAATAGAAATTTAGCTTATGTATGTATGTTAAAGGCATCGTTAAAAGTTTACACATACTCTGATCGCGAGCGATTTCCTCTTATTCATTGAGGAGTTCCGTCCTCTATCTCCGAAGTTATTCATCAAATCTTCACCAAATTTAAATGGAACCTACCTGCAGATACGCCCTTTCAAATAAAATTTTTTTATTGAAATCGGTTAAGATTTGAGGGTGATATGGAGTAACATCGACAAAAAAAATATGCGTCCAATTGAGAACCTTCTCTTTTTGTATTTTTTGAAGTCGGTTAAAAAGCACGCTACCGATGCAATGTGCCGTAGTCAGTAGTTTGTTTTCTCGCTGAATATACTCGTAGGTTCGCTATCGTGGGTGAGTTCGAAAAACTAGAGGCAAAAACCTCTAACTTTTCTGAAATTAAATATCACTTGCTTTAACGGCGTAGGAAAACGTCGTGAGGAAACCTTTGTTCCTGAGAGTTCTCCATAATGTTCACAAAGGTGTGGAGTCCCACTTGGCCAGTGTGGTGGGTTATGGCCTAAACCCTTTTCATTTTGATAGGAAACGCGTGCCCATTAGTATTGATGAATTACTTGTGAAAATTGTGGGAACAACCTAATTTGCACGGTCAGTCTTAGACGACCGAGAACTGAATAGACATCTAGTTCCGTAGTTAGTATTATTCGAATTCTCTGTTTTGTCGTCATGGTGTTAGTGATAGATAGATTTTTACAAAATATAACTTACATGTGCTTCCAAAGTAAGTCAATCTGATCTCAACCTAAAGAATAAATAAGAACCTGTATGTATATTATATATTCATCTTCGCAAATGCGGTGGAGTGCTCCCATATCGCAACTATCCGTCACAAGTGGAGGAGCATCAATCAAGGAGACTGACGACATCTAACAACTAAATACTAATGTCACATCCCAGCAGCCACGACCACTCTGACTAGAGTGAACGCTTGAGGAGGAGGAGGAGGAAAAATAAGGCAATCCACTCAGCACGAAGACACAGCAAGCTGCAGCGCTGGTTTTTAGGGGGAACTTAAGTGTCCATAGACCGATACTGGCCTATGCAGTCATCGGCTAGTAGTGATCGGTACCGGCCTAATGGAAAAACGCTTTATGAGTACTGCATAGTCGTTCGCCGATCGGTGGCGGGCGGCGCGACGGCTACGCGCTCCCTGCCCGTTGCGCGGATGATATTTATAGAGGCGCCGAGACGCCGGCCTCACGCCATCCCGCATGTTAATTGGCTACTTGCGCCGCATTTTTCAGGACGACCGCTTGCACTACGTCAGTGCCATTGAAAAGGCCGCTATCGACCGATAAACATTGACACCTTAGCCCAAAATAACTTTGCCCAAGATATTAACTATGTACATATTTGTAGATACCGAAGGAATGCAAGTGAGCACAAAACTTATCCGAGATGTTATGATATGGTATGAAGTAACCTAGTTACATAAATGCATGAGGTAGGCATTACTGCTTACCTACTTACTTAAATTGAATTAAAAGAAGAAGGATTCATTCCATCACACAACTATAGTACATTATAAAAGAGAAAACAGAAAAAAGAGCCAGAAAGTCAGCAGTTGCCCTTTTCAAAACACAAAAAGTTCAACAACCTATGTTGCTACTCGTATGTATAATAACGAGTATGACTTCACATCTTGTAGGCAGGCAAATGTAAGGCGCTCGCTACCATGCTAGCCCAGCCAGATTTAATATGCATAATTTTTCTTCTTAGAGGAACTCCGTAGTGTGATGTGATATTATACATATATGGCAAGTTATTCCCAGTCACTGCTCACTAGCAGTCTGTAGCACGGATCACCACTCATCCGGGTAACCGACCGCCCTACTTCTTTGACTTTATACTTTTTTGCTTTTATTGGACTTAAGTATCATAATTTCTTTTTTTTTTAATATTTCTGTGGCATTAATTTCAATATGTAGTTATTTTCATTTATGATTTCCTCTTATATTGTAGAAACTTACCGCTGAATTTAATGTCGAATTAAACGCTGGTTTAACATTTAAGAGTGGATGTGCGTTCGTTAACAGTAAACAGATTTGATTTTTACAGTAGTAGATCAAGTTTCAACTATCCGAAAAAAAAACACGCAAAAATTACATCATACTGCCAAGGGACGTGCTTGGGCAAAAACATAAAATGATGTTTGTTCGATAATAAAAAATCACGAAGTTAGGTCTAATTTTTAACCAATATTCATTTATTTTCAATGTGTTGCATATTACAGAGCCAAAATTTTTACATTAAATTCCGATTGATATTATCAAGAGAGTAGCCTAGTGAATTGAAAAGAAAATGAATATTTTACGAGTTACAAAGTATTTGGCGCTTACTACACTCCTATTCCGCGCAAAACGCTTTCTTTTGTCGCGCCTCACATGAGGTTGCGGCTATGTTTTATTTCATCGCGAAATCTGATTTTTTTTTGGCGTTATACGCGTTCTTAATACGCTTATTTATATTTGGTCAATTTATATTTTAAATTAATAAAGTCAAATACCTGTTTTTAGAGTTCCGTATGGTAAAACAACAAGAAACCCAAGTTTCGTCAAGTCCGTCCGTACGTCCGTCGTTCCGTCTGTCCGTCGTCCGCGGTCTAGCGCAGAGTCTATTGGTACTAAAGAGCTGTAATTTGACAAGGTTATACCTATACATTAACTATGCCGACAAAGTTGTATAATAAAATCTTGAAAAAACTTTTATCTTGTGTACCTCCCCCACATTTTACAGTGTGGATGATATTTTTTGTACTCGTCTATTCCATGGGGTGTCATGATGTACAGTGTACACCCTTCTAAGTGCGCATAATATTGTGACGGGCATCTACGGAACCCTACACTGCGCGTGGCCTGACAAGCAATTGGCCGTTCAGTTAAACTTGACTCCACGGTTGAAGTCGCGGACACAAAGAAGTTATATTAACTAGCTGATGCCCGCGACTTCGTCCGCGTGGATTTATTTTTTAAAGTCCCGTGGGAAATCTTTGATTTTCCGGGATGCCTATGTCACCCTCCTGGTTCTGAACTATACCTATACCTACCTATATATAAAAATCACGTAAATCTGTAGCTTTGTTGCATTGTGAATGACGGACAAACCAACAAACAAACACACTTTCGCATTTATAATTATGTATTAGTAAGGAAGAATTAATACTAAACGATGATAAAGGCGATCTAATTAAATTTTAGAACACAAACGCTAATATTGTGACTTAAATATGATAGTTAGATATAATATTCCCTCGGGGACTTTTTTGTAGAGAATAATGAGTACTTTAATCATGTAGTGTACACACGCCAAATATGTAATGCATTTTATAGGCAAAATTTTGCTACTTTGGGTTACATTATTGCAATTTTCTTAAGGATCTCTAATTTTTTAGCCTATGTTACTTCCTGATAACTTAGCTTTCTATTGGTGAAAAAATGGTTGAAATCGGTCCAGTAGTTACAGAGCCTATTCGGTACAAACAAACAAACAAAAAAATCTTTCCTCTTTAATATTAGTATAGATTAATAATCTGTAAATCTTAACGGCGATATACATAAACTTATTATAAACCAAAATTGGCTCCTTAGCTAAACAGCCAGCCATCTATAATGAATAATGATTAAGCAGTTTTACAACCTCAAAATAAATTGTAATTAACTTGTACCAGAAACAATCCCGAGGGTTCGCTAACAGCTCATAATGGAGTTGGTAACTAGACGTAGACGCGCCGTTCCGGTTCCGCATTAGCCTAATCATTACACTAATTGAAGTGAACACGCAACTAACTCCTGCTGTGTTATGCTGTCAAACATAACATTTTAACACAGTAATTTTTGTTAGCGAGAAATTCATTTCAGTTTTCCACTACATATCCGGAGTGATTATCATATTATAATTTATATCATGAACGTTTTTATGGAACTTAATATTTTAATCTAAGTTTGGATTTATGTTATTAGTAATAACTTTGGCCCGCGACTTCGTCCGTGGGGGATTTTCAAAAACCTCGCGGGATCCACTTGTTTTTCCGGGATAAAACCCGTTGCTCTGTTGCTGCGTGACTGAAAGATAAACCAACAGATTAAATACAATTTCGTATTAATAATATCTGTAGGGATAATTAATTTACGCTGTCCGAAAAATAAATAAAATTATCACTAAAAATATAGGTACATTCTAAGTTTTAGAGTTCTCTACAATATATCGCTGAAACTAAAAAAAAGAGTCTAAAACTATTTAGTATTTAGTAATATAGGATGTGAACATTCAACATAGTAAAAACCCTTTGTGTATTGTTTCTAAAATAACGACACACTTTTTAGGGTTCCGTACTCAAAGGGTACCAACGGGACCCTATTACTAAGCCTACGCTGTCCGTCCGTCCGTCCGTCCGTCTGTCAGCGGGCTGTATCTCGTAAGCCGTAATAGATAGACAGATGAAATTTTCACATATTATGTATTTCTATTGCCGCTATAACAACAAATAATAAAAATTAAATTAAATTAAAAAAAAAAATTAAAAAAATATTTTTATTTAATTTTTTTTTAACGGAACCCTAAAAGAGCGTGGCCCGACTCGCACTTGGCCGATTTTTAAAACCAATGACCCTATTACATCTCACTATATTATCACCGCCAACTCTTCTGTCTGCTAGCGAAAAAGACATGTTACAAAACAAATATTTTTTAATATTTAAATAACTCCTAGATCTTCCACGCGCCCATACTTGTATTTTCCTAATCTTATTTCTTTATATTTTGAACTTTAGTGCAACGCCTTGTTTTTGTTTTTAGCCGACGTCAAAAAAGGAGGAGGTAATCAAATCGACGCGTATTTTTGTCGATGTTACTGCATAACTCCGTCAAATCTGAACCGATTTCAATTTTTTTTATTTGAAAGGGAGCGTCGCGGTTCGGGTTCATTGTTTCTTTTCAGACTTCAACATACGTGCATAAACTAAAATTATTTTATACTTTGTAGTGGCGTTTGAAGTCGGTTTTTAAAAAGATTTTTTTATTTTATTTATTCATTGATGTATTGTTTCTTTAAAACTTGATTTCTTGATTTGAAAAGCCGAGCGCTTCCGAGCGATACTTAATTCTTATAAATAAATAAGCCTGTTTGCAAAGCATGGGCGTAATGTGCTCTACTACCCGTGCGAAGCCGGGGCGGGTCGCTAGTACGCTATACTATATAGGTAGGTTTATCCGATCGCATAGATCTCTACGTTCAGGATAAGTTATTTGAATAAAATACAGCTGTTGCTGTTCTATTCTATTCTATTATGGAGAAAAATGTTTATATGTTTGTTTATTGTTCCCTTTAATATTGATCCACAAATAAGTTGTCAATTCTATTTTGTTGCAGTCAAAATGGTGGTGGGCGAGAGCAAACGTACCGCCAACATAATGGACGGCATTGAAAACACCGGCGACGTACGCCTCCACGACCATCGGCTGCGACTCAAACAGAGGTAGGCAGGCAGCTTCACCTAAAGATCAATAAATTGGTCAATAATTCAACATGAACAATTTTCCCGGAAAATAACAGCTGTGGTGTGTACAGAACGGGAAATGCCCATTTTTGGACAAGTTTTGGCCGTAACGTATTACCTTATTCATCATCATCATCATTAGCAACCCATCAACGGCTCACTACTGAGCGCAGGTCTCCTCTCAGAGAAGGGTTATTACCTTATTACCTCGTTATTATTATTAGATACCTATTTCGATGATCACATAACACATAACATCAGCAACCCATCACCGGCTCACTACTGAGCACAGATCTCCTTTCAGAGAAGGGTTAGAGGCTATAGTCCACCACGCTGGCCCAATGCGAATTGACGGACTTCACACATTTTTGAGAACATTGTGGAGAACTCTCAGATGTGCAGGTTTCCTCCCGATGTTTTACTTCACCGTTGAAGCACGTGAAATTTAATTGCTAAATCGCACCTAACTCCGAATAGTCAGAGGTGCGTGCCCGGGATCGAACCCCCGAATAGGAGACCACAGTCCTAACCACTAGGCTACCACTGCTTATTTTGATAATATGCATTGGTTAATTTTACACTGTTTCCGCTAGAAATGTTATTTATTTAGGAGATATCGGGGAATCTCTATTGTTAGTTATATAGGGGCATTGTAATTTGCAAACTGCTCTGGTTGTAGCATCAAGTCAAGTATTAAAATTTTATTGTAATCGGGTATACTTAGTTTAGTTTATTAATATCAAGTTTTTTACTCTTTAGACACGGGTTATCCTAGTTTGGGAGTATCAAAAACCACCCCATTTAAAATTCCTTGGAATAAAAAACTACAGTCAAATCAGTCCATCGGTTTGAGCCCTATGATGTCTCACACAGAAAGATAGAGTGGTGAAACTTGTAACAGCCCACTTTTTCCTTCAGGGGTTTTTTTTTTTTTTTTTTGGGAACTATGAATCAGTTTCATGATCTGATTCTGACTAATAATAAACATCTACACTGGTCTACGAATGAAACCGTAATTTAGGTAAATAGAATCGTAGAGTTTGCTATTTAATAAATAATGTAGACTTTTATTGCAATCGTTGGCCTGGGCCGTGGTGAGCTAGTGACCTCATTTTCGAGTTTCGCTTTATGCACCTACGCTACGCCCGACTTCTCGGATATGCTGTAGGTGGAAAGGTTGCAAGTGACGTCACGTTATGAATGCTACCTTTTTTCTGTTCAGTTTCTCTGTTCGCTCTTTACCCGAATTCGGTGCTTTCTAATGTATTCTTAGATGTTTTTACATATTTAAGATTTTGATTCAAACCAAACAACCCATCTAAACCCATCAAACGAACCCATTTCAATTTCTCAAAATCCTTTAATTGGGGGTCTAGTCTACATGTTAAATCTCAAAGTAGACCCAGCTGTTTGAGCTGTACCTACTATAGTGTCTCAGTCAGTCAGTTTCTCCTGCTAACATAGAGCTACTTTCCAAATAAAGCACAATTCGCAGAAGGTTTCAATTGAGGCATATTGTCAACACCTGAGGTCGTTTGCTTATGCAAAATAAACTTGTTTAAATACCTTCATTGAATTGCGCTGACTTTTAAGAGTCAGCCTTTACTAAACAAGTATTTTCATCTTTACAATAATTCAACTTTCAAAGTAGCAACATTTTGTTTTCTAAATAAGCATTTAGAAAACAAAACGTTGCTACTTATCATAATAATATGTATAGAATATTGTGTATAAATACTAACTACTCCTATGAAAGCGATTTAACAACGCTTGAGTTTTATGTGTCGCAAGACATAACCATGCAGCAGTGAAGACGTTAGCTGGAATTTTTTCCGCTATTGACTCATGCACTCATAATGTATACAACTCACATACTTACATCGTGAAAGTCGGTCGTAAATGTAAAAAAATAAAGAAAAGAAAATTATATTAAAGTAAGGTTACACTGTTTTGCTTTCCTTCTTGTCCTTGTCTTTTTGAAATTATTAAAACTTTCTTTGTGTCTGTACTACTAATATGGAATTCTTCATGCTTATTTTGCATAGTTTCATGATACCTCTGATAAGGTATTAAGGCGAGGAGGCAGACAAAGTTTAGGTATTTGAGGGGGTGAAAAGCAGGGGAAGGAGCGGAGTCGTAGTCCCGCCCACCGCGGGGCGCCCCGTGCGAAACGCAGAAATGGCGCGAAGCAACTCTGGCGGGAAACAACTCCCGACTGACAAAACTGGTTATTTATCTAAACTTAATAGGTACTGTAACTTATTTTCGTCAATCCTATTATACTTTATTTGGCTCAGTTAGCATGGTTCCAGTTCATGTTCATAGATAATCAAAAAAAATTTATACAGGTTCAATTCCTAACCAAATACAATAACATGCTTTTTTTAATTTTTTTTTTTTAATTTTTTTTTTTTGGTTAGTCTAGCGATTTCGTTCAAAATCGATATTTGGGCTTCCCTGGGGTCGAGAAAGAGAAAATGAATGCCTGCCATAATTTTAAAAAGTCCCCGCCATATTGAAATTCTATATTATTGGGCCGATTACGTTCAAAATCGATATTTAGGCTTCCCTGGGGTCAAGAAAGAGGAAATGGGTGCCAAAATTTTAAAAAGTCACCGCCATATTGAAATTCTTTGTTATTCGACCGATTTCATTATAAATCGATATTTGGGCTTGCCTGGGGTCAAGAAAGAGGAAATGGATGCCAAAATTTTAAAAAGTCACCGCCATATTGAAATTCTTTGTTATTGGACCGATTTCGTTCAAATTCGATATTTAGGCTTCTCTGGGGTCAAGAAAGAGGAAATGGGTGCCAAAATTTTAAAAAGTCACCGCCATATTGAAATTCTGTGTTATTGGACCGATTTCGTTCAAATTCGATATTTAGGCTTCTCTCAGGTCAAGAAAGAGGGAATAGATGCCAAAATTTTAAAAAGTCACCGCCATATTGAAATTCGCTGTTATTGGACCGATTACGTTCCAAATCGATATTTAGGCTTCCCTGGGGTCAAGAAAGAGGAAATGGGTGCCAAAATTTAAAAAAGTTACCGCAATATTGAAATTCTTTGTTACTGGACCGATTTCGTTCAAAATATACATTTAGGCTTCCCTGGAGTCAAGAAAGAGGGAATGGGTGCCAGAATTTTAAAGAGGAAATGGGTGCCAAAATTTTAAAAAGTCACCGCCATATTGAAATTCGCTGTTATTGGACCGATTACGTTCCAAATCGATATTTAGGCTTCCCTGGGGTCAAGAAAGAGGAAATGGGTGCCAAAATTTAAAAAAGTTACCGCAATATTGAAATTCTTTGTTACTGGACCGATTTCGTTCAAAATATACATTTAGGCTTCCCTGGAGTCAAGAAAGAGGGAATGGGTGCCAGAATTTTAAAGAGGGAATGGGTGCCAGAATTTTAAAAAGTCCCCGCCATATTGAAATTCTTTGTTATTCGACCGATTTCGTTCGAAATCGACATTTGGGCTTCCCTGAGGTCAAGAGAGAGGAAATAGATGCGAAAATTTTAAAAAGTCACCGCCATATTAAAATTCTTTGTTACTGGACCGATTTCGTTCAAAATCGATATTTAGGCTTCCCTGGGGTCAAGAAAGAGTAAATGGGTGCCAAAATTTTAAAAAGTCACCGCCATATTGAAATTCTTGTTTACTGGACCGATTTCGTTCAAACCTAACCTCAGGCAAGCCTAAATATATATTTTGAACGAAATCGGTCCAGTAACAAAGAATTTCAATATGGCGGTGTTTTTTTAAATTTTGCCACCGATTTCCTCTTTCTTGACCCCAGGGAAGAACAAATATCGATTTGGAACGAAATCGGTCTAGTAACAAAGAATTTCAATATGGCGGTGACTTTTGAAAATTTTGGCACCCATTTCCTCTTTCTGGACCCCAGGGAAGCCTAAATATATATTTTGAACGAAATCGGTCCAGTAAACACGAATTTCAATATGGCGGTGACTTTTTAAAATTCTGGCACCCATTTCCTCTTTCTTGACCCCAGGGAAGCCTAAACATCGATTTTGAACAAAATTGTTCGAATGACAAAGAATTGAAATTCGCTGTTATTGGACCGATTACGTTCCAAATCGATATTAAGGCTTCCCTGGGGTCAAGAAAGAGGAAATGGGTGCCAAAATTTAAAAAAGTTACCGCCATATTGAAATTCTTTGTTACTGGACCGATTTCGTTCAAAATATACATTTAGGCTTCCCTGGAGTCAAGAAAGAGGGAATGGGTGCCAGAATTTTAAAGAGGGAATAGGTGCCAGAATTTTAAAAAGTCCCCGCCATATTAAAATTCTTTGTTACTGGACCGATTTCGTTCAAAATCGATATTTAGGCTTCCCTGGCGTCAAGAAAGAGTAAATGGGTGCCAAAATTTTAAAAAGTCACCGCCATATTGAAATTCGTGTTTACTGGACCGATTTCGTTCAAAATATATATTTAGGCTTCCCTGGGGTCCAGAAAGAGGAAATGGGTGCCAAAATTTTCAAAAGTCACCGCCATATTGAAATTCTTTGTTACTAGACCGATTTCGTTCCAAATCGATATTTGTTCTTCCCTGGGGTCAAGAAAGAGGAAATCGGTGGCAAAATTTAAAAAAACACCGCCATATTGAAATTCTTTGTTACTGGACCGATTTCGTTCAAAATATATATTTAGGCTTGCCTGAGGTCAAGAAAGAGGGAATGGGTGATACAATTTTAAAAAGTCCCCGCCATAACAAAGAATTTCAATATGGCGGGGACTTTTTAAAAGTCTGGCACCCATTCCCTCTTTAAAATTCTGGCACCCATTTCCTCTTTCTTGACCCCAGGGAAGCCTAAACATCGATTTTGAACAAAATTGTTCGAATGACAAAGAATTTCAATAAGGCGGTGACTTTTTAAAATTTTCGCATTCAATTCCTCTTTCTTGACCCCAGGGAAGCCTAAATATCGATTTGGAACGAAATCGGTTCAGTAACAAAGAATTTCAATATGGCGGTGACTTTTTAAAATTTTGGCATTCATTTCCCCTTTCTCGACGCCAGGAAAGCCCAAATTTCGATTTTGAACGAAATCGGTCGAATAACAAAGAATTTCAATATGGCGGTGACTTTGTAAAATTTTCGCATCCTTTTTCTCTTTCTTGACCCCAGAGAAGCCTTAATATCAATTTTGAACGTAATCGGTCCAATAACATATAATTTCAATATGGCGGGGACTATTTTATATTTTAGCATCCATTTCCTCTTTCTTGACCCCAGAGAAGCCTAAATATCGATTTAGAACGAAATCGGTCGAATAACAAAGAATTTCAATATGGCGGGGACATTTTTAAATTTTGGCACCCATTTCCTCTTTCTTGACCCCAGGGAAGCCTAAATATCGATTTGAAACGTAATCGGTCCAATAAAAAACGAATTTCAATATGGCGGTGACTTTTTTAAATTTGCGCATCCATTTCCTCTTTCGTGACCCCAGAGAAGCCTGAATATCGATTTTGAATGAAATCGGTCGAATAACAAAGAATTTCAATATGGCGGTGACTTTTTTTTAATTTTGGCATCCATTTCTTCTTTTTGACCCTAGGGAAGCCTAAATATCGATTTTGAACGTAATCCGTCCATTATCAAAGAATTCCAACATGGCGGAAAAGTGCACCTGTGTTTGCACACATACTTGAGATAGAAACTAATTTCATCGATTCGATATATCGATACTTTTTGGCACTTCATGCATTGCCCTAGTTGCCAAAGACGCTTTCGCACGCGTAAGGATCTGGAAGGATCCGTGCGCATCCTTACGGAACCAAGGATGCGAAAGGATCCTTTCGCATGCGAATCGTGATCTACACTGTAATTTTAGGCACTTTTAGGTACAAAAAAATTGTGAGCCGTCGTGGGACGCCTGGCAGATGTGAAACATCGACATTATTTTGTAAAAGTAATAATTATGCAGAAAAGGACAGATTGTGATAGGAACTAAATATGTCACTAAGTATACATATAATAATACTACTACTACTACCACTACCCCTACCCCTACCCCGACCCCTACCCCTACCCCTACCCCGACCCCTACCCCGACCCCTACCCCGACCCCTACCCCTACCCCTACCCCTACCCCAACCCCTACCCCTACCTCTACCCCTACCTCTACCCCGACCCCTACCCCTACCTCTACCCCTACCCCTACCCCTACCCCGACCCCTACCCCTACCTCTACCCCTACCTCTACCTCGACCCCTACTCCAACCCATACCCATACCCCTACCCCTACTTCTACCCCGACCCCTACCCCTACTCCTACCCCTACCCTACCCCGTCCCTACCCCGTCCCTACCCCTACCCCTACCCCTACCCCGACCCCGACCCCGACCCCTACCTCTACCCCGACCCCTACCCCTACCCCTACCTCTACCCCTACCTCTACCCCGACCCCTACCCCTACCCCAACCCCTACCCCTACCCCTACCCCTACCGCTACCCCGACCCCTACCCTGACCCCTACCCCGACCCCGACCCCTACCTCTACCCTGACCCCTACCCCTACCCCGACCCCGACCCCTACCCCGACCCCGACCCTACCTCTACCCCGACCCCTACCGCTACCCCTACCCCGACCCCTACCCCGACCCCTACCCCTACCCCGACCCCGACCCCTACCTCTACCCCGACCCCTACCTCTACCACTACCCCTACCCCGACCCCTACCCCTACCTCTACCCCTACCTCGACCCCTACTCCTACCCATACCCATACCCCAACCCCTACCCCGACCCCTACCCTGACCCCTACCCCGACCCCTACCCCTACCCCGACCCCTACCCCTACCCGGACCCCTACCCCTACCCCTACCCCGACCCCTACCCCTACCCCTACCCCGACCCCTACCCCTTCCCCGACCCCTACCTCTACCCCGACCCCTAACCCTACCCCTACCCCTACCCCTACCTCTACCCCTACCTCTACCTCTACCTCGACCCCTACTCCTACCCATACCCATACCCCTACCCCAACCCCTACCCCTACCGCTACCCCGACCCCTACCCCTACCGCTACCCTGACCCCTAGCCTGACCCCTACCTCTACCCCGACCCCTACCCCTACCCCGACCCCGACCCCGACTCCTACCTCTTCCCCGACCCCGACCCCTACCCCTACCTCTACCCCGACCCCTACCCCAACCCCTACCCCTACCCCTACCGCTACCCCGACCCCTACCCTGACCCCTACCCCGACCCCTACCCCTACCCCTACCCCGACCCCGACCCCTACCTCTACCCCGACCCCTACCCCTACCCCTACCCCGACCCCTACCCCGACCCCGACCCCTACCCCTACCCCTACCCCTACCCCTACCCCTACCTCTACCCCTACCTCTACCCCGACCCCTACTCCTACCCATACCATACCATACCCATAAAGTACCTAACTACCACCTACCTACCTTTTTTTTTTTTTTTTATTCGATGACAAACTAGTCCTTGACTGCGATCTCACCTGATGGTAAGTGACGATGCAGTCTAAGATGGTAGCGGGCTAACTTGGAAGGGATATGGCAGTGAACATTCAACCCATACCCCTAATTGGTTTCTACACGCCATCGTGCCGGAACGCTAAATCGCTTGGCGGCACGTCTTTGACGGTAGGGTGATAACTAGCCACGGCCAAAGCCTCCCACCAGACCAGACCAGAGACAATTCAGAAATTATAAATTCCCAAATTGACCCCGCCGGGAATCGAACCTGAGACCTCCCAGTTATAAGACAACAGCGCTCACCACTGAGCCAGGGAGGTCGTCAATTTGACCTCAATTTGATTAGCCAAACTGTACGATGTACCTATATGATGTACTTACTTTGCATGATGCATCCCACCATTATTAGATACCTTACTTGATGATGAAATTGATATTTCATGATCCATTACATTACATGTTACACAAATCATCCTTTACAAAATATTGAAATAGGTAGGTACCTACTTACTTTACAACTTCCATCATCTGCTTTTGTTATTTTTAGGGTTCCGTACCCAAAGGTTACCAACGGGACCCTATTACTAAGCCCACGCTGTCCGTCCGTCCGTCCGTCCGTCTGTCAGCGGGCTGTATCTCGTAAACCGTAATAGATAGACAAATAAAATTTTCACATAATTATTATGTATTTCTATTGCCGCTATAACAACAAATAATAAAAATTAAATTAAATTAAAAAAATTAAATTAAAATGTTTCAATGGGTACATGGAAATATTTTAATTAATTTTTTTTAACGGAACCCTAAAAGAGCGAAGCCTGACTCGCACTTGGCCGATTTTTTTATACTGTACATTCTAAGATTTTGCTTTTTTTCGGACCCATTTTCAAAATTAGTCTACTCTACTACTCAGTCCCTACTTATTTACAACCGTTTTGATGGATAAATTATTTACAATATTAATATATACAAACTTATAATTAGGTACACTCTATTTGACTTCTCTAAAGTCTAAAATATACAAAATAATAGTTTTCAGTATAAACATAAACAATTTTCAATTATTACAATTTACGATAATATTTGATAGCCGAGCGAGCGCAGTGCGACGCAGGTCCACCTAGCAGCACGCCTCTGCGATCACTGTCTAATTGAGTAGGAGAGACAAAGAAGTCGCTTCTGGGAATAGAAGGGCCAAGTGACAAATTGTAATGGATAATATTAAAATTATAACAGTTGCAATAAATAAAATCTAAAACAGCCATTTGTTGTATTAAAATATGAAAAACAATTGTAAATAATTTTACCAAAATAAATGTATGCATAACAGAGAACGATGGGAGTTTATTATGTATTTGCAGAGTCAACTTTGCAATTTTTTTCTATCGAGAAAAGTTTGCGTCATCGTGTTTAGGAAACAGCCATCAGGCCAGAAATACGATCAATTATAACTACTTTTTTTTTCATAATAATATTATGACCCATAGATTTTAAATTGGACGATCTTCATTCGGCTTGTGATATGAAGATCGTGACTGACTACAGCGCCTTAAAGCCTCTATGATTCATTTATTATTAAAATACACAAAACAATGCCTTTACCTGAAGTCCAATAAACAGAAATTCAATTGTCCGTGTAAATATTAGAGGTCCATAACTTGTACTTCAATTTGCACGTTACGCCATCAATTCGGTGTAAAATGTTTAATAAATAATTTACCTATTCACTTCGCGTGAGTGGGTGTTTATTATGCTCTTATTTGATCTGATGATAAAGCGATAAAATGTTATCTTACATATAAGATTCATTTATTTACGAACGTCTTTTGGAACGAAGTTCCTTATAGGGCGGTACGGACTTGGCGGATGGGGGCTAAGCGAAAGAAAGTGTGAGAATTTGTCCGTCACGACCCTTGTGTGTTGCGTTCGTTTATTGCACGTTGCGTCGTAGCTTTGGTGGCGTAGCGGCTAAACGAAGGAGTGAAACTATCGGTTCTGAGGCTCGAATCCTGATTTTAGTTTATGTTATTTATTTTTATTATAATTTATTATTAAAAGGAACTTCGTTCCAACCGAAGTTTTCCACGACACACACGCATTTCTTGTATTAACTGTAGCTTATTTTAAAATATATTATTTAATTATCGATTAGTAAAAATTTTCAAAACTGTTACCCGACTACGGAAAATTGAATATAACATTTAACATCTCTGGAATTGATTTTGTTCATACATAAAATATACCCTATGTCACCCATACCATAGTAACGAATTGATTCAATTCAATTCTTTATTTGTATAATGTGTGTCGACAAGATGGTAAATACAATATTATTTTGCAGTCCACCACAATAGCCGTATCGGCGTACAAATATTATAGGAGGATTGACATCTCATTCACCAAAGTCGACTCAGTAGTTTATACGCTACCGTGGAACATTCGTAAATTGTTACATAAACACATGAATATACTGGCAAAATCATAGCCCTTCCTTTTAGATTTGCCGTTGTCGGGTAAAAAATAATGCGATAAATCTTGGTATTTATTTCCTCATGTCACCTAGTAGCGTGATATAATTTATTATGGCTTAATGTGTAGGAACATCTTTTGAATTTCATATAGTTTTTACAGTGGCGTAACTACAGGGTGGCATTTAGGCATAAAGGCCCAGCCGGCAAGGGCCCCCGGCCCGAGAGGGCCGTGAGAACATTGTAAAAAAAAAAAAAAAATAAGCCACAGGCCTCGAATGGTTTAGTTACGCCACTAATTAATTATTAATTAGCTACTATATTATATTCAAAAGATGTACAATGTACACAGAGGCCAGACCAGAGCACAACTAGAGCTTAATTTAGTCAAAATATTCTATTAACATGTACTAACTGGTTACAAATGTGTTGTTTCAGGTTTGATATAGTCAGAAAATTAGGTCAAGGCACATACGGCAAAGTACAGCTAGGAATCAATAAGAAAACTGGACAGGAAGTGGCCATCAAGACGATAAAAAAGTGCAAAATTGAAACCGAAGCAGATCTTATTCGTATAAGGAGAGAGGTGCAAATTATGTCTTCCGTCAGACATCCGAACATTGTACATATTTATGAAGGTATTAATTAAAAAAAATTACTTTTGACTTGTGCTATACTATACTTTGGCTAGTGCTATAGAGTTAAGATGTTTTCAATCACTGATGGTGTATAGGAACATTTTTTTTATAATACTAGATTTTGCCCGCGATTTCGCTGACGTTAAGTACGATTTTTCAAACCCCTATTTAACCCCTTAGGGGTCTATAGGGGTCTAGATCTATCAACTAATCTATCAAGATTAGTGACTTATCTAAAGGAGAGGATGACTGACTGACTAATGATTAGTCAGTCAGTCATCCTCCCTTCCCTCTTATATAATATTTAGATAATACATTATAATATAAATCAAACTTAATTCAATGTTATAAAGTTGTATACAGTTTTAGACTCATTTGGTTAACGGATTTGTGTACAGTCTAGACTCAAAAATCTCATATTATACCAAAAGTTTTCTTATTGATAAGAAGCGTAGCTATAAATTGTATACCTACTTCCTGACATCGATTTACCACGTTCGGACATCGTTTATCATTATGCTGATGAGAATGTGCGTGTATAGTGAAACGCTTATTGCTATATATTTTTTATTTTATTATTAGTTATTGTACTGTATAATGTATATGTATAATAATATGAGAAAAAAATGGACGAGTATGAGTTGTTCTTCCAATGTGTTCCGAACGTTCTGTTTCTTATAATATTAAAAAAAATAGTAAAAACAAAGCTGCTTTTACAGAGTAACTATTCTATCCTTTAGAGTTTCAGACAAGGTTACGTTAAAGGAACATTAATGACGTTATACGTCGAGGTGGTTTCATATTATAGAGCAAGATCCCAGTGCCGTCAGACCTAAGTTATTTTCTCAGCAATTATTTGTGTACGATAGAGTACTGTACGAAAGTCCTTTCAGTGTATGCTTACCAGCTAGATTGTGCCGACGGCCAATTTCCAGATACCAGGTGCTAAAGGTAGGTAAAAACTAGAATAATTATTACTTATCTTAAATTCTCAGGGCTGATTTTCATATATGTTTTAAAGAATATTGTAAAAATTAATAAATTAATACTGCCAGACGCTTACCGCCGGCGGTAACTTTAGCCAGACGCTTTGAAGCTCCCAAAAAAATATATAATTTAAGTTAACTTATATTCTCAGTTCTGATTTTTATACATGATACTCAAGGAACTATTGCGATATTATCTGTAATCTTCCAGACATAATGGAAGGGTCAAACATCCCCCCAGACACACATTATGCGTCCCAATATGTAGATATGAGCGCTAGAACATGATTTTCTTGTTTAAGTGTGTGAGAGATAATATCATCATACTATAATATTATAAATGCGAAAGTGTGTTTGTTGGTTTGTCCTTCAATCACTCTGCATCAGAGCTACGGATTGACGTGATTTTTTGCCTGGGTATAGCTTAGGATCTAGAGAGAGAGAACTATTGCAATATCTTCTGCAAGCTGCCAGACCTACTGGAGGGGTCAAACATCCCGCCAGACACACATTAAGTGTCCCTACGAGTATGAGTGCGAGAGTGATTTGATGGTTTTATAATACATAATATTATAATTTTATTAAACTTTATTATGGGTATTATCCAATCCAATCCAATCCATCATCCTGTATTCATCCATTTCTGGACATAGGCCTTTCCGAGAGCGCGCCACCAAGGTGGCGGGAAGCGGCTGGATGAGGAAAGCGGAGGACCGTGTTTGGTGGCGCGCTCTCGGAATGGCCTATGTCCAGCAGTGGATGAATACAGGATGATGGATTGGATTGGATTGGATAATACCCGTAATAAAGTTTAATAAAGTTATATTATGTATTATAAAACCATCAAATCACAATCGCACTCATACTCGTAGGGACACTTAATGTGTGGTCTGGGGGATGTTTGACCCCTCCAATAGGTCTGGCAGCTTGCAGAAGATATTGCAATAGTTCTCTCTCTCTAGATCCTAAGCTATACCCAGGCAAAAAATCACGTCGATCCGTAGCTCTGATGCAGAGTGATTGAAGGACAAACCAACAAACACACTTTCGCATTTATAATATTATAGTATGATGATATTATCTCTCACACACTTAAACAAGAGAATCATGTTCTAGCGCTCATACATATGGGGACGCATAATGTGTGTCTGGGGGCATGTTTGACCCTTCCAATAGGTCTGGCAGCTTACAGATAATATCGCAATAGTTCCCTGAGTATCATGTATAAAAATCAGAACTGAGAATATAAGTTAACTTAAATTATATATTTTTTTGGGAGCTTCAAAGCGTCTGGCTAAAGTTAGCGCCGGCGGTAAGCGTCTGGCAGTATTAATTAATTAATTTTTACAATATTCTTTAAAACATATATGAAAATCAGCCCTGAGAATTTAAGATAAGTTATTCTAGTTTTTACCTACCTTTAGCACCTGGTATCTGGAAATTGGCCGTCGCGTCGGCACAATCTAGCCGCATACACTGAAAGGACTGTAGAACAGTACTCTATCGTACGCAAATAATTGCTGAGAAAATAACTTAGGTCTGGCGGCACTGGGATCTTGGACCATTATGTGTTTCGTTTTTCTTTACGAGTGCAGAACACTAAAATCTGTTAAATCATAATATTATTATTATGAATATAATATAAGTGAAATTTGCTGAAAAAACTCAGATCGTAACAACAACGCTTATTGATAAAAATGCCATTAAATAATTCACAATTTAATAGATAAATAAAATAGTTTAGATACAGTTTTCTATCGCCTTTCCCTTTCATATGATGCATAATGCATAATAGGTATAATATCATATTTTATATAAGCATAACTAATAAGTTAAATAACGTATCGTAAAATACTTGTTATAACATCTAGTTATGTATAATTATTATGACAGGAAGACAATATATCGTCGTCGAGAGACAAAATTACCGGAATAGGTTTAGCAATTGCAATTCTTTTCTAGTAGAAAAATCATAGAACTAGGAATTACGACTACGTCTAGAAAAATCGATAGTAAATTAGTTTCAGAGGATTATAATTCAATCTTTTTTTATTTACAGTATTCGAAAACAGTGAAAAAATGATTCTGGTAATGGAGTATTGTTCAGGTGGTGAACTCTACGACTACCTCAGCCAAAAAAAAGTATTAGAAGAAGACGAAGCCAGAAGGTCAGGCCTCAACCAATGTATAAGAACTTCTCACGTATAACCATCTATCTAATTTCTGTCATAATTACAGGTTATTCCGGCAGATTGCAACGGCCGTTTATTATTGCCATATACACAAAATATGTCATAGAGACTTAAAATTAGAAAATGTTTTGCTTGACGACACTGGTAGTGCTAAGGTGGGTGTGGCAATATAGTGCAGTACCCAGCAGTTAATATTACACATCGAGCTTTTGAAAGAGATAGTCGGCCGGCTTTAGCTACATAGAGCTACTATATCTTTGTGGTACGAAACGGAAAAATGTCACATAGGTGACAGAGTTTATTTCTGGGGCTCAATAATAATTATTATTATTAACTACTGGGTACTGTACTATGTAGTAAAATATGAAGTGGCGCTATTTTCAAGATTATCTTATGGTAATTAAATTATGGTTGCAGATAGCTGATTTTGGACTTTCAAATGTTTTCAAAGAGACATCGCTTTTGTCCACATTTTGTGGATCACCTTTGTACGCATCACCAGAAATAGTTAAAGGAACGCCGTATATCGGACCCGAGGTAACTATAACAAGCTAATCAAACTATTGTAGCTCTTATGTCAAGTCAAGACTGGCACCAGTTGGAGATTCCCAACTTTTCGACAGGCTAAAAGTATGATTAAGAAAAGTGCAATCAATTCAATGAGCTTAAGTAACTGAGCTTTCCCAATTTAGCAAAAATCTACTTTCACAGGTGGACTGCTGGTCGTTAGGTGTCCTGCTATACACTCTAGTCTATGGAGCCATGCCATTCGATGGCTCAAATTTCAAACGTCTGGTTAGGCAGATTAGCAATGGCGATTATTATGAACCGAAGAACCCGTCAAGTATGTATCTACATAAATGTCATTTTGATATGTACTTACCGTTTTTAAACTGAACTTCGTACTATTAATTCGTTTTTTTAGTATTTTATCGGATAATTAAAGTGGTTTTCATTTAGTATTTACTAAAAAATGTAGTGTATCTAAAATGTATGTAAAGTATGTACGTTATTAATATTAATCTTTACAATTTAAAATAAATAATCTACATACAATTGTAACATACTCGAAACGCAAAAAAAACCACTGACTAAAAAATACAGCAGTATCATTTCAATCCTGAATACGTTATCAAAATAAATAATAATTCCATTAAATTATTATGAACTTTGCGTTTTTGGCAATAAATTTAATTTAATGTTCTTGTAGCTGCGTCGCCACTTATCCGGGACATGTTAACGGTGGATCCATTAAAGAGAGCTGATATTGCATATATTTGTGATAATCCGTAAGTATACCTTCTCGATGTCCGATGTCTATTATACATGCGAAAGTGTGTTTGTTTGTCAGTTTGTTGCTTTGTTCTTTAATCACGCAGCATCGGAGTAACGGATGGAGCGACCTGAGTTTTCGCATGGGTATAGTTGTAGTCTTGGAGAGTGACATTGGCAGTGGCGTGACTATACCGTTCGAGGCCCGTGGCAAATTAATCGATAGGGGAAATCTCCCACCCATTTATAAAGAAGCTCAACCAACGTTATTTTTTTTTAATTTACAATGTGCAAACGGCCCTCTCGGGCCGGGGGCCCCTTCCGGCTGGGGCCCCTAGCATTTTGCCTAAATGCTACTCTGTAGTTACGCCACTGGACATTGGGTGCCTTTTAGGGAAATAAAGAGTGGTCGCGCGTGGTTTTGACACGCAAACGAAGTTGCGGGCGGAAGTTAGAAATACTTAGCTAAAGTAAGCTTGATATCAGTGGCAATAACCCAAGGAAAAGATTTTAGACTTACTGGTTTGGAGGCATATAGTGTACAAAACGGGTACGTACTGTTAATATTCTATGAAAAAAACGAACCCGGTTTCTGATTTTTTCGTGAGAACATTATACTTATTTGTTTTATGTATACAGTTGGGTCAATATGGGATGTGAGACATCATGCCTGGAGATGGCAGAAGCTCTGGCGGCGGAAACCCCAGTGCGCCTCGACCTGTTGCTATCGCTAGCACCCGCGGCGCCCTCTAGCTCCAACAGTGTCGTTGTTCCGTCGCAGGTAACTAACAGCTAGCTCTTTTTTAAATAATAGCTATATAGAGAGAGCGTCTTACTGTCAATCAATCAAACTTGAAACTAGATGTGAGTAAAATGAGAGAGAGAGAGAGAGAGAGAGAGAGAGAGAGAGAGCGAGAGAGAGAGAGAGTAGTAGTAAATACTAATACAACTAAAAGACATGTCCCAGTTTAGTATGGAGGGTGGTTTTTTATTCTGAGTGTCCATTAACCAGAACCAAACTGTCATGACGTGAAAGAGAAGAAAAAATAAAATTAAACACCATAAAAATAATAATTTTAGAGTCCTCGGTTTTTTTTAAATTAATTATGAAAAATACCGTTTGTAGAAAATATTTTTCAATGGATGGTAACACTAAAAACTTTTATAATCTATAGACTAACAAATCTGGCACCGGTTAATGTCACGTAAATGTCATTTTGAACCAAATACATGTCATTCTGAACCATAGAACTAGGAATCACAGACAAGGAACTAGGAATTACGACTAGGTACTTTTGAACTGCCTATTCGAAAATGAAATTATTTGTTCCTGACAATCATCTGACATTGACAACTTACATAGAATAATATTTTCAGTTTTTTACCGGTGTATAAATCACATGGAACAAGGAATTACGACAAATCACAAGCAAAAAATGAGTCAAAACAAAAAATTTTTTTTTTATTATCGGAGGCTTTAAAAAATCTGTAAATTATTTTGATAGAAGCCTTTTGGGATCTTTATCCAACTACATTAAAATCATCCTTGTTAATTTAATTCAAATTTAAAAAACCAATTTTGGACAACTCCTTTATTTGAGAGTGACTCCCGTCCAACTCGATATTCTGAGTAATTTTTTAAACTGGACTCTTTCAAGTAAAGATTTTTATACAAACCTGTAAAGATGATACTGCCATTGGCGCAATTAGAATGCCATATGCCTACTTTGTAGAATTAGTTTACAAATTGCGAAAAAGCAAATTAAATTTGAATTTCGCGGGCAGACCCGTTAAGTGCGCCTTAAGAGCTGCAGCATAGGCCTTATTTCGGCATTGGTGGATCGAGGGCCGTAGGTTAGAATCCCGCCGATTCCGCAATTTCCGATATGTATTTATGAGGTGTACACTTAATTATTACTTGTTTTTATAGGCGGACCTTGGTCCGGAAGAGAGCTGCACAGACCTAACGAGTTCCACTTCAATGGCGGTAGAACCAAGCAACTCCGCCGAGAAGAGGATACTTGAACTCGTTGCTGGTATGAACCTACGTCCTTCCACTCCTACTAGCTTTATACTAGTATTATGAGAAACGACAGACAAAACTTTAATAAATGTGTGTTAGTAAATAACTGCTATCATTCAAATAATGAAGCGCTATTTGGAAATCACAGACAGTCAGTTACGGTATGGCGGCGGTCAAAAGACTTTTTAAAAAAATTAATAAATTATTTAATAATAAAAAATACAATTTATAAAAAAATCAAAATAAACTAAAATAGCCTCACAATGAGTACTAAAGGTTGTGGCTGAAATCAGACTGGTTTCCCAAGCTTCCTATCCATTGTTCCGTTTTCTGCAACGCCGCATTTCTCGATTCTGTCCATTGTTACTGGGTGTTCCTTCATCAGCGCAATTTCTGCGTTACGACACGGTAACTTCTCATTCAACTGTATCATCACTTCAATTTTATTTATTTTCATAGAAGAGTGTCTTCTGCCTTCGACTAAATTTTACATTAATTAAGCATTTCGTACTAAACTGCTTCCTCATTCCTAATGCGCACCGCAAAAATTTGGAATGCCCTTCTGGCTTCCGGTTTTCCAACTAAATATAATAAAGAGTGAATAGGCATCTTCTAGGCAAGCGCGTTCCATGTGTTTTTTTGTTTTTAAATTATATACATATATTAGAAAAAAATTAGCTTCTGGGATAATCATCATCATCATGAGCAACCTCTTCGCAGAACGCAGGTCTTTTCTTAGAGAAGGGTGATGATAGGCCATAGTCCACCACGCTGGCCCAATGCGAATTGGTAGACTTCACATACCTTACAGAACATTACAGAGAATTCTCAGGCGTGCAGGTTTGCTCACGATGTTTTCATTCACCATTAAAGCGTGTGTATATTTAATTGCTTAAACGCACATAACTCCGACAAATAAGAGGTGCGTGCCCACTATCGAACCTGCAGGCCCCCGAATAGGAGACCGCAGTCCTAACCACTGGGCTATCTCTGCTCTGAGATAATGATGTAAGTATTTTTATTTCGATTTCCACAGAGGGTGGAGAAGACGCTATCAAGCCATCGCCGACGCGCACGTTGGTGTCCGCGGCGGACAACAAGCGAAAGTACGACGCCGCCATGTCTGCGAGCGGGCTGCTGCGCAAGAAGGAGCGAGTCGCCAGGTCAGCGCGACCTATGATTGTAGGGTTGCCTACTTGTACAAGAAAAAATGGTGGACCAGAAAAACTTATCTCTTCAAGGGTTCCTACTGTGTGACCTCTGGGCTGTGGGAGAAGGGCTTAGGGAATTAAAAAAAGCCGACTGCGTTAAAAACTTGTAACTGATAATTGAGATAGTTGAACGTTTTTTATTTGGAACTATTTTATACCCTACTAGCGACCCGCCCCGGCTTCGCACGGGTAGTAGAGCATATTACGCCTATGCTTTGCAAACTCCTTGAAATGTTCCATAAGTTATATTGAACAGCATAATATTGAAGAGTACGTAAGCTTATAAAAGAAGTATCGCTCGGCTTGTAATATAGCAACAACGCGGCGCGCGCGAGGGTGGTCACTGATCGCATCACGTGAGCGAATCCCGTCATTGCCATTTATACCCTATGACAATGCCAAATGTAAAAACCAGTCAAACTGTTTAGACAGAATGCGATAGTAGAAGTATCCCATAGACTATTCAAGACTCAAGACTAATGCCGGTTCGGAAAACAGATTCCACTGAGAAAGACTGGCAAGAAACTCTGCAGTTACTCTTATCAAAACACAAAATGTTCTGTTCTTAAAATTATGTTATTAAGAAATTGGATATCAACCGGGGTGCAGTTATCTCTAATAATAACAAGAAATCGCTAAAAAAAATAACAGATGTAAGCTGTTATTTTTATTATGATTAGTTATATATTTGTTTTAATATATATTTGTTTTTATGTAATATTTGTTTTAATATAATATTAGTGTGTGTTTTGTTTGTACAGTTGTGCCAGCGTAGCGCCCTTGTCGCCGGCACTGCCGGAAGAAGACGCGAGACAAGCGTCTCCTGAACAGGAACCTGAAGATTCGGTAAGTTCTTGTGTTGTTATGCCACTAGAATGTTACACTCTGTGCGGTGTAACGTCCTGCGGCCATTCCATCCGCGTTGGTAACTATTTTTCGTAACCAGTTACGAAATAAGGAAAATACTTCATCGTTTCGTTACTGGTTATTAATCTAGAATATTTTATTCGGGTTACAATACGGTACCTAACTAAAATTTCGTTGTTTCGTAACTGGTTACTAATCCAGAATATTTAATCCGGGTTCGTAACGGAATAAGGATAAAATATTCTTGATTAGTAACTGGTTAGTATTTTCTTATTTCGTAACTGGTTACGAAAAATAGTTACCAACGTGGATGGAACGGGTGCGGCATAGATAGACAATGACGGTGCTGGTGAAATTAGACGAACCATTTTCACTATTGCACGTTGCCGCGATTTACAATTTTACACATAATATTTGCACCCTAAATATCACAGTCTTAAAATACGGAATGATTAAAAACTTTAAATTACCAACACCATAATTGTGTATGCCGCGCCATGCTACATTGCACAGAGTATAGCTATATCGTAGATTGGGGTTAATTAAGGTGGATTATACGAGTCTGCCCACGAAATTCAAATTTAATTTGGTTTTTCCCATTTTGTAAACTAATACGACAAAGTAGGCTTATGGCATTCTAATTGCGCCAGTAGAATTATCATCTCACAGGTTTACATAAAAATCTTTACTTGAAAGTGACCAGTTTAAGAAATTAATCAAAATTCCGAGTTGGACGTGAGTTACTCACAAATGAGTCAAATTGATTAATTTCTTAAACTGGTCACTTTTAAGAAAAGATTTTTATGTAAACCTGTGAAGATGATAATTCTACTGTTTGTCGTATTAGTTTACAAATTGAAAAAAATAACAAATTAAATTTGAATTTCGCGGGCAGACCCGTATAATCATCCTTAATGTACCCGTTTCCTAAATCCAACTACTCGATTGCTGAAAAAAATGCATCAATCATAGCTACAATCTACAGTGGTGATTTCTAATACCATTTTAGCCAATAGTGAGAGAGTATTGGCCAATTGGTGAATGCGTAACTATAGTAATCATTTTTAGGTAAAAGTATAGAGTTAAATTAAACTATCGAAAAAATCACAAGATGACTGGATTTGGTAAATTTGAACTTGCGCAGACTATTTAATTTATTCGCTATCCAAAAACAACTATTTATTACCTTAGTTAACGCCTGTCGTGCGTAATCATGATGTCTGCAGCCTGAGTATTTGTGTTCACATGGAATAGTATCATCAATAGAATAGAATAGGAATGTTTTTATTCAAATAAACTTTTTAACAAGTGATTTTGAATCGTCGATGAGTCTACCACTGGTTCAGAATGCCCTTCCTGCCGAAAAGAACCAGCAAGAAACTCGGCAGTTGCTCTTTTCAAAACAAGTTTACAATATATTATAATAGATATTATGCTATGTATGTAGTGTTTCCACAATGAGGGGAAGTTCCACAAAAGCGTACCTAATTATAATTCAACACATGTTAAGACGGGCAGACAGAAGTAGCCCCATTCCCGCCGGGGACACCCGTTCACGAGCATGACGCATGACAGGCATTGCTTCGCTCAACCATATTTGATCGTCATCATGAGCAACCCATTAACGTCTCACTACTGAGCTCAGGTCTCTCAGAGAAGTGTTATTGTGCGTTTAAGCGATTAAATATCCCATGCTTTGACGGTGAAGGAAAACATCGCGAGGAAACCTGCACGCCTGAGAGTTATCCATAATGTTCTCAAAGGTGTGTGAAGTCTGCCAATTCACATTGTGCCAGCCTAGTGGACTATTGCTTACCACCAGAATAGACCTGGAGTGTAACTGTATTATGCGCAAGTTCTGTTCCTACCATAGGAACAGAACTTGCGCATACCTGTGGGCACAATCGATTCCGTCGAAAGTAGCAACCCTGAAATTCTAATTTGAACGCGACCGTAAAGCTTTGTCCGTGATTGACAGTTCGCGTTCAAATTAGAATTTTAGGGTTGCTCGTTACTTGCCCCTACTTTAACTTTAAATGTTATAGTTACAGGTTTCGCAACCCACTCTAAAGTCGTCAGCGACTATGACGATATCCCCGGCGCCGACGATGCCGCCCGAGCCGGTCAGAGAACCTCCCGCGGAGTTAGTGACAGATGTGCCAAAGGACGAAGAACCTAAGGAGAAGCCTAAACCGAAACTCGTCATCAAGAAGAAGCCGTCGCCGCCAAAAACTGACGAAAAAACGGAAAAATTGGAGGAAGCCAAGGTATTTATGCCTAGCGTTTTGTAAAAAGTTCAATTTTCGTCAACAAAAATAAAACGCATTTCCATTACCATTAACATGATATATCAGGTGCTGTTTTTTTTACAACAGTAGGAAAGTTTATTAGTATTTTTGTAATTGGTTTTATCAAAAGATAATAATTAACTGCCTTTATTATACAACCAATCTTCATTATGTTTTCACAGAAAGGTTCGTAATATAATAATAATAGTATGAAATGTATTTGCGGTACAAAAACAATCACATTGAAACATAAGCAACTACCATATAGCGGCTAATATAATCATTAACTAACTTAAAAAAAGGAACCTATCAATTCGACACGTAACATACGTGTACATGTAATAATATTATTGAAACTGCAAAATATTCATACATAAACATATGATAATCTATTAGGGCTTCCAAACAAATATATACAAAATTTTATAGGTGTATTTATATTTGTTTGTTTGTCCTCCTATTGCTCCGAAACTATTATTCGGATTTTGATCATTCTTTTTTTGCTTACATTTACTTTAACTTAGAGAACAGTAAAGGTTTCATCAAAATCGGTTCAGTAGTTTTCAAGATATGGACACTTTACTTTTCAGTTATTTCGGTTAAATTTTTCCTTAATTACAGCTAGTTTCCTTCTGCATTTTACCAGGTGGAAGAACCAAAGCCACTCTCGGTGTCGTCTACAGCGGACAAGCTGACTTCGCTATCGCTGGCTCAGCCTACAGCGGCCGCCCCGCCCGCCGCCCCGCCCACCAAACCCAAGAAGCTGTCTATTGGCGGACACGTGGGCAGTTTCAAGGAGCAATTTGAACGCCGCGCCTCTTTGACTACGGGCCCTGAGATCAAGCGTAACATTTCCAAGCCAAGTAAGATTTTAAAGCGATTGAGGAATGGTTAGAAGCAGGCGTAACTTTGCGATAATCCATGATACACATACAAAAAACTTCGCTATAATCCGCCAAACTAATAATACCGTAATAGCCTCAATAGTTAAAGGTGCGGACTGAAAACTGAAAGGTCGCAGGTTCGAATCCCACCCGTTGCACTATTGTCGTACCCACTCCTAACACAAGCTTTCCGCTTATTTGGAGGGGAGAGGAGGATATTAGACAACTTCAACTTGACTAATATTCTTTAAAAATAAAAAAAACTAGAATAATCTGTATGAGATACACTGTAGCACATACTAAGCACAGCCTGCCTTCCACTTGAAAAGTAGGTAGGACGTGCGGTGTAGCATGTTGCGGAAGACAGGCAATAGAACAATATATATATACAATATAGAATAGAATATAAATAGTAAAATAAGGTCCAAATTACAACAACTGATTTTCTGAAAGAGAAGGTGTGAAGTTAGTATCCCTCTGACATTGGAGCATCATCATTATCTGTTAACTAGGCACAGTCATAAACTAGTAACCTATGAATACATATATGTCTAGAAGGAGCATCGCGCTACTAAAGAACGAAAAAAAACAGGCCAATGAAAATATGCTAGTGTGCGCGACGTGAGTGCCGCGCATGCGCGGCGTGGATTACTGAGCGTGCGTAATGATACCAGGTACGCAGGTGATTCCAATAAAATGGGGAGAATTATGTCATTAAAATTTTTAAACTTTAAAAATAAAATTAATATCTACTTTTTTTTTAATTTTTATCATAAAACAATAATTTTATTAATACCTTTAACTATAGTGAGTTATTGTATTTAGTATTTTGTATTAGATAAATGGTTTCCAAAATTTTAAAAAGTCAGCTCCATACTGAAATTCTTTGTTATTGCACCGATGTCGTTCAAAATCGATATTTAGGGTCCCCTAGCGTCAAATGAGGGGAAATGGTTGCCAGTATTTTTTTAAAAGTCAGCGCCATATTGAAATTCTTTGTTATTGCACCGATGTCGTTCAAAATCGATATTTAGGGTTCCCTGGGGTCAAGAAAGACGAATTGGTGGCCAAAATTTTAAAAAGTCAGCGCCATATTGAAATTCTTTGTTATTGTACCGATGTCTTTCAAAATCGATATTTAGGGTTCCCTGGGGTCAAGAAAGACGAATTGGTGGCCAAAATTTTAAAAAGTCAGCGCCATATTGAAATTCTTTGTTATAGTACCGATGTCGTTCAGAATCGATATTTAGGGTTCCCTGGGGTCAAGAAAGACGAATTGGTCGCCAAAATTTTAAAAAGTCAGCGCCATATTGAAATTCTTTGTTATTGCACCGATGTCGTTCAAAATCGATATTTAGAGTTCCCTGGGGTCAAAAAAGACGAATTGGTTGCCAAAATTTTAAAAAAACAGCGCAATACTGATAATCTATATTTAGGGTCCCCAAGCGTCAATAACAAAAAATTTCAACATGGCGCTGACTTTTAAACATTTTGACAACTATTCCCTCTCTTTTGACGCTAGGGGACCCTAAATATCGATTTTGAACTACATCGGTGCAATAACAAAGAATTTCAATATGGCGCTGACTTTTTAAAATTTTGGCACCGAATTCGTCTCTCTTGACCCCAGTGAACCCTAAATATCGATTTTGAACGACATCGGTACAATAACAAAGAATTTCAATATGGCGCTGACTTTTAAACATTTTGGCAACTATTCCCTCTCTTTTGACGCTAGGGGACCCTAAATATCGATTTTGAACTACATCGGTGCAATAAAAAAGAATTTCAATATGGCGCTGACTTTTTAAAATTTTGGCAACCAATTCGTCTCTCTTGACCCCAGGGAACCCTAAATATCGATTTTGAACGACATCGGTGCAATAACAAAGAATTTCAATATGGCGCTGACTTTTAAAAATTTTGGCAACCATTTCCTATTTTTGATCCAAGGTAACCCTAAACCCTATTTCCAACTCGATCGGTGAATCGCTAAAGTCATAAAAACTCTCTCCCGGTAAAATATTCGTTTAAAAAACTAAAAAAATTTAAGATGAATATAAATAAAAGAAAATCAGAAACGAAAAAGTTAAAAACAAATAAGAGGGGAATTCTTGAGTTCGATTATCGATGGAGACAATTTCGAAATTTATAATTTCTGAAATATCTCAGATCTGTTCTGGTGGGAGGCTTCGGCCGTGGCTAGTTACCATTCTACCATCAAAGACGTATCGCTAAGCTATTTAGCGTTCCGGCTCGATAGCGTGTAAAAATTTAATAAATCCTAGCTTATCCCCTTCCAAGTTAGCCCGTTACCATCTAAACTGCATCGTCACTTACCATCAGGTGAGATCGTAGAACAAGGACTGTCTTGGAAAGAAAATTAAAAAATGACATTATCTGCAATCGCTTTTCGAATATTATCGGTATCTACATTCTGAGGTTTCATTATTTATTAGGGAAATTTTGGGTTCGTAAACTGGCAACACACATTAAATGGCGAACTCTAATTTAATTATTTTCTACAAATTTCAATTTCTTATTTTGCAGGAACTGATGTGCTTGAATGTTATTTACTGATGGTAGGTGATGTTATTGGTTATTTTAGATCGTCCTGTTAAGTTTTTTTCACATTTTATTTACCAAAAACCGCCATTTAAAAAAACAAAATATTGGCTCGCGAGCTCCATATCTGGTGATGACCTAATTCAAACTGAGCGCGGGAAAAGGGCGTGAACCACATGTGGCAGCACAAATTTTCGACGCGTTCACAGCCTTTAGACTCCATCTTGTATATCTTTGCTAGTAACCATATGCTGTTGTCTGCTTGAAGCCGAAAGAGACATTAGACAAAAAACAGTGTGTAGAGACACATTTAATAAGTAGAGGGTATGACAAAGTTGCTTGGAAGCAAACAGCTTTCCTTCAGCTGTCCACAAGATAGTTAAGCTTCATACTATTGTTACAGTAATGTTTTGAAAAGAACAACTGCAGAGTTTCTTGCCGGCTCTTCTGAGCAGAATCACCTTACCGAACCGGTGGTAGATTTATTACTTGTCATAAGTGCTAAGATTTGGTCTAAATTAAATAAATAAATTTGAATTTGGAGATGTTGACTCCACAGCTGACTTGGATTGAGTTGACTTTGCTGTTGTGCATTGTGGACTCCACTGACTGACGCGTACGTTAGCCGGCGTACAGTACGCACGTAGGTCTCCGTCAGTACAGTAGTAAAGACAAAGCTGATTTCTTTAGTAAAATATATAAGAGCTTCGCACGACATATGCCCTTACTGTCAGTCCTGAACTAAATAATGAGTGTTTTTGTTCGCAGTATCCAAGATTGCAAAACCAAAGGCACAAAGCGAAGATCGTGAGCTGACGCTTAAATCCCCGGACAATGGCACTGTTCGACTGCAGCAGATTGGCATCGAACCTGCCCCTGTAAGTTATAAAAATGATCATTATTGTTTAAAAAATTAGATTGACAACTATTATTTGATACTAACATGCGTTCTTAACTAAGCATTATATCGATTTGAGCTGTGATTAGATAATCATAAATATCTATTCATAAATATAACTGTAAAAGTAGGTAATGATTTGAAAGTTATGAAACTCAAAAGATACATATTGGAGCACTCTCTTCTTGTGGTTATAGAAGTCTGAAAACTTAAAAGTATATTTTTTTTATACAGTTTTCCCAAACGGCTATTCTATAGCAATAATATATATTCAAAATTCTATAGCAGTCATATCACTCTCAGATGAGAAACTTTTTCACACGATGCTTGATGCAAGCATTTTAGTCACGCCCATATGAGAGTTCGTCTTATTCATATTATTGTATACAGTTTTTTTTATACATTATAGGCACACGCTTGACCACTATCACACCTGATAGAGCAAGATCCCAGTGCCGCCAGACCTAAGTTATTTTCTCAGCAATTATTTGTGTACGATAGAGTACTGTTCGAATGTCCTTTCAGTATATGCGTACCAGTTAGATTGTGCCGACGGCCAATTTCCAGATACCAGGTGCTAAAGGTAGGTAAAAACTAGAATAACTTATCTTAAATTCTCAGGGCTGATTTTCATATATGTTTTAAAGAATATTGTAAAAATTAATAAATTAATACTGCCAGACGCTTACCGCCGGCGGTTACTTTAGCCAGACGCTTTGAAGCTCCCAAAAAAATATATAATTTAAGTTAACTTATATTCTCAGTTCTGATTTTTATACATGATACTCAGGGAACTATTGCGATATTATCTGTAAGCTGCCAGACCTGTTGGAAGGGTCAAACATCCCCCCAGACACACATTATGCGTCCCCATATGTATGAGCGCTAGAACATGATTCACTTGTTTAAGTGTGTGAGAGATAATATCATCATACTTTAATATTATAAATGCGAAAGTGTGTTTGTTGGTTTGTCCTTCAATCACTCTGCAACAGAGCTACGGATCGACATGATTTTTTGCCTGGGTATAGCTTGCAGAAGATATTGCAATAGTTCTCTCTCTCTAGATCCTAAGCTATACCCAGGCAAAAAATCATGTCGATCCGTAGCTCTGTTGCAGAGTGATTGAAGGACAAACCAACAAACACACTTTCGCATTTATAATATTATAGTATGATGATATTATCTCTCACACACTTAAACAAGTGAATCATGTTCTAGCGCTCATACATATGGGGACGCATAATGTGTGTCTGGGGGGATGTTTGACCCTTCCAATAGGTCTGGCAGCTTACAGATAATATCGCAATAGTTCCCTGAGTATCATGTATAAAAATCAGAACTGAGAATATAAGTTAACTTAAATTATATATTTTTTTTGGGAGCTTCAAAGCGTCTGGCTAAAGTAACCGCCGGCGGTAAGCGTCTGGCAGTATTAATTTATTAATTTTTACAATATTCTTTAAAACATATATGAAAATCAGCCCTGAGAATTTAAGATAAGTTATTCTAGTTTTTACCTACCTTTAGCACCTGGTATCTGGAAATTGGCCGTCGGCACAATCTAACTGGTACGCATATACTGAACGGACATTCGAACAGTACTCTATCGTACACAAATAATTGCTGAGAAAATAACTTAGGTCTGGCGGCACTGGGATCTTGGACCATGATGAAAAGTGATGATGAGGCCTAAGGTGGAACGCGTTTCCCTAGAAGATGCCTATTTAGCCGGCAGCTTTTCGACGGTTTAAAAACTAATAATTGAGATTTCTATTGTATAAACAGTCGCCCCAAACACCAATGGACGAGATGAACCGCGGCGGAGTCAAAAAGACGGAAAGCGAACCTTCACATCCTAGTACGCCGCTCGACCCGAACGCCGTGCTGCAGGATGCTAGGAGGTAAGGATTTGCCACTAAAGTATGCTGTGCACGGGTAGAGTGAACAGCGTAGTAGCACTGTGGAGTACTAACTATATCAATATAGACAGCACTAGTAGAGTAAAGTACTAGAGGAAGAGAAGAATAGCTAACGATGCGGGCAAGCACCACCTACCACTACACCCCCACCCCGGCATCCACTCTACCGCTTACTCGACCCATGTATGCGCTTAGTGGAGTAAAACTTGTTCAGAAAAACCAAGCGACGATCTAAGAAACGCAAATTACTCTACTAACCAAACATTAAAACGTGTAAACATTTACTCTACTAAAACTGAGTACTAGAGTAGTATGCTACTGAGTACTGAGTACTGAGTAGTAGAGTAACTAGAGTACTCGGAAGTGTTAGAGTAGTATGCTAGTTAACTCTATTGTTTACTCTACGCGTGCACAGCAGCCTTAAAGGTGATCCTGTCCGTGCTGAATAAAACTAAGTTGCTTTAGACCTCACACACCTATCCGCGCCGAAAGAATCAACAGCGCCGAGAAATAATATGTGAATATGCCGTATCGCGGCGAGTTCATTGCGCAATCGTTGCAATCGTATCTGTAAGTAGACGCTCTCTCAGTACCCTTAGTTAATTCAATAAGTTAAATTATAAAAATAATGATTGTTCACCAGGAGTCTGCAGAACTCGATGGCGAAGCTTGTGGAGGAGCGCGCGGGCGAAGACAGCCGTCGTCGCGCAGCAAGGGATATCATTTCGACGGCCATACGTACAGGTACACAAATAATTGTATAATGCAACACTGTTCAAAACTTTGAAAAGATTATCGTAACTCCATGCAAGTAAGGTTGTTCCTAAATTTTATGCCCAATAGAATAGAATAGAATAGAAATGTTTTTATTCAAATAAACTTTTTTACAAGTGATTTTGAATCGTCGATGAGTCTACCACTGGTTCGGAATGCCCTTCCTGCCGAAAAGGTTCTTCTCGCAAGAAACTCGGCAGTTGCTCTTTTCAAAACAAGTTTACAATAGATACTATGCTATGTATGCAGTGTTTCCACAATGAGGGGAGGTTCCACAAAAGCATACCTAATTATAATTCAATTCAACACAATATGTTGCATGGGCAGACAGAAAGTAGCCCCATTTCCGCCGGAGGAACCCGTTCACGAGCATAACGCATGACCCAGCCATTGCTTCGCTCAACCTATAAAGTTCTAAGTAGTAAATCAATAAGTTTTCATTACCGAGGAGGTATGTCTGCGCAGGTTAACCTATACTGATAAACGGGAAAGTGAATTGTAATAGACATGAGCATATTTTTCGTACTTGGACTTTTGTTAGCATAAAATAGTCGACCGAAAAGCAATTGTTCGGGCGAGCCCGTTTTCAGAAAAAGACGATTCTTCTGTCAAATTGAAAACTGAGTCAACGGGTAATTCGAACATGTACCTTACGCTTTGCGGTCGACCGAACTAGAGCAATTGTAACCTGCCCAGGTATTAATCTTCTGTAGACCGTTAGGCGACGTTTTCGCACAGGCGAATCGCCGTGCGACGCGCATTGCGTCGCTCGCTCGCTCTCTCTCGCCCTCATACCTTGGCGATATCGCGCGACACGCCGAACCGCGCGCCGCGCGGCGATTCGCCTATGCGAAAACGTCGCCTTATGTGTATGGCCTTCTTATAAATGTGCAGGCAAGCCGCCAGTGCCGTACGGACGCTCATCGTCGGCGGGCGTGGCGAGCTTGGCCTCCCCGCCCGGCACCCCGCCCGCGCCGCCCCTCCCCTCGGCGTCGTCTCCGCGCGTCTTCCGCACCGAGGCTCTGCACAGCGTCAAAGACCATCGGAACAGGTATACTGAGGACTTTCAACTGCCGTATTGAGGCAGATCCTGTCCGTCTCCGAATAACCTGTGCTGGAATGGCGACCTCACATCGAAAAGCGCAGTATTGGTAGACCCCCTCATAGGTATACTGATTGTCATCACTCATCGCCCATCGGTCGAGTTATAGACGGCGTGTATCCACGCGCCGACGTACATCCTAACGAGACCCAGTTTACCAAGGGTGGTAACTAACCAGTTATCAGCCTATATATGCACACTACTAACTAATACTAAACTAAGCCAGATATAATTTAAAAATTAAAAAAAAATCCCAACTTTTCCCTGCCGAAGTTCAAAACTGGTACCTCCTACTTTTTATTTTATTTATTTATTTATTTTAAGACATACCCGGGGGAGATTACAGTTGCCCAATTCGTCTCCGGGGGCTACTATAATCAGTACAGATAATACAAATAATATTAAAAAAAACATTAATTAACATTATTCAAGGAAAATAAAAGAAAAACTAAACATAATAAACAATAACATAAGACTTAAAGATAAAAATAAAGACACAAAATTAGAAATACTAGGAATATTACCTATTTTCTAATAGTAATTTTATCTTTTTCGTGAGCTGATCGGGTGGGGTGTGGAAAACATCCAGTCCCGGATTCTCGCGAACCAAATCATTGAGCAAGCGCAGCGCACGAGACACCGGCGCCTGCTGGACTAGCTTAGTTCTATGGTGTTGCAGTGCAAATAACGTGCGTCTACGCGCAACCGCATAATCATTCGGCGCGTGCAAGCGAATACACTGCAATATATCCGAGTTGCTTTTTTCCCCTTGGATTAGACTGACTATGTAAGAGAGTAAGGCTACATTGCGCCGCAATTTCAAGGTATCATAACCAGTCATACCAAGGAGAAACATGCTCGGGTATATTGTAGGATATCCTACCCAATATCCGTATTGCTTTCTAAAAAGCCAGCGAATGAACTTTTTTTGGATTTTCTCCACCATGTCTATATATTTACTCTCGTTTGGGTTCCATATGATTGCATTGGCTTCAAGTCTGCTTCGTACAAAGGCATTATACAAGAGTTTTATTGCAGCAATAGAGTTTAAATACTGCGCTTGTCTAAGCACAAAGCCAAGGGTTATTAGGCTTTAGTTCAAATGTCTTTAATGTGATCGCGAAATGTAAGGTCATCAGTCATTATTGTACCTAGATTTCTAATTAAGGTCACTCTCGATATACTCGATCCACACAACTTATAGTTACAACAATACCAAACAATACAACCTATAGTACAACTTATAGTTTGCAATGAGTGGAGTTGTCTTACGGGTCAGTGTGATGACTGCACATTTTTTTTCGTTAAAAAACTTAGAAGACCATAGTGTTCACCATTGCGCCCGGGAGGTTGTCAAATTCTCAAATAAACAATTGTTCACAGAGGGGTATCAGTGGAGCGCATCATCCCAATCACGATGTCTGGCGAGGAGCCCCCTGCGCCGGCGCGAGCGGGCGTGCTCACTCCGGTGACGCCGGGCACGCCGATCACTACGCCCCCTGGATCCGTCACGTCGCCCGCTGCGAGTGCGCGCATCACGCAAACACCACTCAGGTACAACATACATTAAGGACTTTTCATTGTTTGTATTGGAATTTTTATAAAAGCCTTAGGACGTTTCTTCATTGCACAGTCCGGCTCCGGTTTGGCACCGACACCTATATCTTCATTTAACCGACACTGTCACGCTCCGACCCAACCTGGCGGGTGTCAGCGGGCATTGATCACGCCCGCTGACACCCGCCAGGCCGTTGCCACTCGCACGCATACATGAAAGTTTTTCATGGATACACAACGCATGCATAGCGATACCGGACCGACACCAGTGTGAGACTTACTGCCGATGACATGTTGGCGCCCGCGGCGACTTGTCGGTGTCGGGTCGGGCCAGTGAGAAAGCGTGCTATATAATTTCACAATAGAATTATGCGTCCTCTAATGTCGGTGTCGGTGACGGGCCGGCTGGGACGTGTAGTGAAAAAACGCCCTTAGAATACCCAGAGGACAACCTCCTTTATCCACGTTCATTTTGAACAAGTTATAGTTACCACGCTACCGGCTACCCAATGCTACGACATACTGATAAGGAATTCAGTAACTGCCATATCCAAGCTCACTTCCACTTGGCATCAAGTAAAATGATACAATAATAAAAGTGTTTGGGGCCTATTCTGTAAAAACGACTTTAACGGTGCAGGCGGTTGGCTTCAACGGAGTCAACGGGCGAGTCGGTCTCCCCGTCCACGGGTGAGCCGATCAAGAAGTCTGCTCGCGAGTTCATCATCCCCATCGCGGTGGAGGGCAAAGGCTACGTGACGCCGCGACAGCGAAGCCTCGAGCCCGAGCAGATGCCCACGCGCCTCGGTCGCTCCACCGCACCCAGGCCGCGACGCATCAGGTATTGCACTTATTCTTCTAATATATAAAATTCTCATGTCGCGGTGTTTGTTACCAAACTCCTCCGAAACGGCTGGACCGATTTTTATGAAATTTTGTATGCATATCGGGTAGGCCTGAGAATCGGCCATCTATTTTTCATACCCCTAAATGCTATGGGTGACCCACCCCAGTATTTAATACTTTTGTTGGCAGTACGAAGTTCGCTGGGTCAGCTAGTTGTACGTAAATCTATACTTATAAAACGACTTGTCCTGACTGACTGACTGATCTATCGACGCACAGCCTAAACCACTGAAGATAGAAACTTGAAATTTTGACAGTAGGTTCCTTTTATGACGTAGGCGTGCACTAAGAAAGGATTTTTTTTTAAAGTCCATCTAAAATACAAAGTCCGTCAGTTTTCAAGTTACACCCATGAAACTCTGTATTTGGGCTTTAAATTAAAAACAAAGAAGTACGTTTTTCACAGTTTTTGTAAATTCTACCCTCAAAGGCATAAAATAAGGGATGAAAGTTTTTATGACGGTTATTTTTCAAGTTTTGTATATGAAACTTGGTATTTTGGCTTGTACAGATATATATCTGTACCTAAAATAAATATTTTACAAATGTACCTAAAATGTACCTAAAATATATATTTTAGGTCCATTGCGACAGAAACAATAAGCCAGCCGACTCAACACTACGCAATGTCTGTTGGGCCTATACATCAGCATCTCAACCCACTGCTGGGCAAGGGTTTCCTCTCATAATGAGAAGGATTTAGCCCAAAGATTTTCACACACACACACACACTTGTATGCCTGAGAGTTCTCCGTAATGTTCTCGAAATTGTGTATGATAATATTTAGTAATAAAAAATAATAAACTTTTTGGCTACTGAATAAAAACTAATTTGGATACCAATACAAAAGTTATTTATTCAAATTAACTTTTACAAAACGCTTTCTCATATTAAAAAAAATTGCAGCAGTCTAGTCAGCGGCGGGGAATCTGAAGAAGAGGATGACACACACATGCACAGATTAAGGTAATGTTTACGTTGATTCTTTATTCTTGACTATTTTGTTACTTTTAGGGAGTGCAATGGCTTTTTGCTTTTCACGTATTCCTGACAAATGTGAACAATGAGAAACGAAAGTGTCTGATCGTCCATTCTAGGCGTGTCTGGAATTGGGAATATGTGTGTGGTTCTTAGGGTCAAATAGTTAATATAACAATCGTAGTAATATCGTACTTCCTACTAATATTATAAATGTGAAAGTTTGTGAGGATGGAATAATGAATGTTTATTACTCTTTCGCGCCACAACGAATGTACCGATTTGGCTGAAATTTTGAATGGAGATAGCTCATACTCAGGATTAACACATAGGCTTAACATCAGGTTGTTTGCTTGCTACTCATATAAAAAAGGGGTACTTTTATCCCGGAAAATTACACAGTTCCCGCGGGAATTAAAAACCTTGATCCACGCGGATTAAGTCGCGCTCATCATCTAATCAAATATCAAATATGAAAATAGTTAATACTTTCTTTTTTGTTCAACTTGAAAAGCTGCGTCAGTTCTTGAATCGTACTTTAGGCGTCATATATTTGAAGGTCCACGCGAGCAGCGCGCGCCGAGTCCGTGAGCTCCGGGGAGGAAGATGAAGAGGATGAGGGCTTCCACCTGCTCACAGCCGACAACCTGTTCTCCACGCTGTTGCACCGGGTAAGTCCTCTTCAACAGTTTTAGCCTGTTCAATCGATTCTTCTTCTTCTTCTCAATCGGTCACTCTTGTCAGAGTGGTCGTGGCTGCTGGGATGATGTGACATTAGTTGATAGTCGTCAGTCTCCTTGATTGTTTTTGGATCGCACCGCCTCCCGTGCGATGCTCCTTCACTTGCGACGGTCAGTTGCGTTGCGGGAGCACTCCACCACAGTTCAATCGATTGGTATACTTTTTTAACAGAAACTTTGTGTCTAGGGAGGCTTTGGCCGTTGCTAGTTAGAGTAGAATAGAAATATTTTTTATTCATATAAATTTTTTTACAAGTGCTTCTAAATCGTTGATGAGTCTATCACTACTGGTTCGGAATGCCCTTCCTGCTGAGAAGAACCAGCAAGAAACTCGGCGATTGCTCTTTTTAAAACAAGTTTAAAATACAATAGATACTATGATACATATCTAGTGTTTCCACAATGAGGGGATGTTCCAAAAACGCATACTACTTACAATTATTCAATACATATTATTAAGATGGGCAGACAGAAAGTAGCCCCATTCCCGCCGGCGGCACCCGTTCACGAGCATGACGCATGACCCAGCCGTTGCTTCGCTCAATCATACTTGAGGGAACGTAACAACCCGCATCACACGACACCACCACAGAAATCTTTAAAGAGTGTGTGACATACTCAAGCTACCCATGTTGGCATCAATACTGTTTGCCCAACATGTGGGTTGACAAAACAACATTGACCCTAGCAGCAGTTTTTGCACTCGATCTGTGTCGGTTTCTTTTACGGTGTTCACACGCAGCGATTTTTGTTGAATGTCACCATAGCATCTTGTATTACAGAAGATAGAGACGGCTATGGCTATACGTTCGCCGTTTCTATCTCATTACTGTAATACAGGAGATAGAGATGGTTATGGTGACAATTAACAAATATCGCCTCGAGTGAACGCCGTATAAAAAAATATCCGTCAATACTTGCAATGCATCTACACGTTGGCCCTTGTTGGGTCCCCCTTGGTCTCAAAATGTGGTCAAATAAAATATTCCTTGCATCGTCATTCAGGTGCGAGCGCTCACTCAACGGCTGAACGGCGAGGAGGGTCCCGGGTTCCAACACCACCCGCACTCGATCTTCAACAACCTGCAGTCACCCTTCTTTAACAGGTGACAACCAAACCACGCTACAACATACGCCATTATCCTTAACACTTATCATCACACCATCCATGGTTTTTACTTGAAATGAGCGGAGAATTACGTACTTCGATATTTATGCAAATGATATCTGATCACATAGATATTGGTTTTTTAAAAAAGCCAAAGGAAAAACTTTGTTGGCATTCGTTACTCCAACGTGGATAGATTGGCGAACTAAAATAAAGGTATAATAAATACTAAAAGCATATAGGAAAGTTAACAATTAATGTTTGATGTCCAACTCTGAATATCTTATTTATCACCTGTATATACGAATTTATAAGTGACGTTTTTTAGTGCGAGTCTAAAATTAATCGATAAATAATCCTCTCATAGAGACTGTCTGTTATATTCATGATTAATATTCATAGGCTGTATCTGCTCATTTCAAGATGCAGTTTTTATGTGTTAATATTCCAATTCATGTCAAGGTGACTCTCATGAACGATACTGCTGTGGGAAACAGCAGTATTTCATCTGACTTTATTAATATGTTTAAAGCTGGTGTATTTATTTTAACTGGCCATAATTTTAACTTTCGTCACATTAAAAACAAACATGGCATGCCTATATTTTTCAGTGGAGATATTGGGTTGGAAGTTGTCCTAAATATTTTACGGGAAAGCAATTGACATTTAATAATAATTAATTAATTAAAATATTAACTTACGCTTAACATTTATCTTTCATTCATCAACAAAATCATATTATTACAGAATTTAGCTTTTCGCTTTTATCATAAAAAATGTTCATATAAATACACCTTCAGTCCATCGTACAACCAGTTTTAAGGATATTTAATTCTAAACCTATTCTCGTACGGGAAGATCAGCCCCCCGATTGTCTAAAATTTGACAATCAAAATAGTATTCATTTGATTCACAAATTCAGTACAACCGATTTTAACATGGAGCTTTATGGAGCGTATCGTACATACCTAAATGTATGAGAATGCATACACGAAATTGAGCTCTAATTCATTGCTGTTATGGTTTATTTTATTTTGACGCTAATGCCATCAAATGAATACGATTTTGATCGGCAATTTTAGACAATCGGGGGGCTGATTTCAGTACCGACGCAACTTATGACATTATTTCACACAATATTTTTGGTTGCAAAGCTGATGAAACTAGTCTTGAAACAACCATTGACTGTATGTGCAATTCCGATTCGTTGCATTGGTTTAAAACTTTGGAGTTTCACTTAGAGCATGCATGTGCGGACATGGCGATATTTTTTTTGGAAACGCGTAGAAGTTGTACGTTAACCCTCACAAACTAACTCAAACGTTTGATCTTTTTTAGATTTTTGTAGCCACGCTTCTCGCAAATGCGCCTGCGAGACATGTATTCAATAGGCAACCAATGACGTGCAAAAAAATTTTGAGGACGACGCCAAACTTTTACTAAAAAAAACAAGTCGCGTCTCAATTATTACTTAGTGAATACATAGCTTTAACGTCAATACTCACTAAATCGAGTGGACATAACTTCACCTAAAATTAAAATAAATTCATTTCATGTGTTTTGTTTACTTTTCAGGTTATAATTAATTAATTTTAACATGCTTTTTTTCATGTACCAACTAATAAATAATATATTTTCTGCATGCAGCCCTCACTTGCCACGAAGACATCTGTTGTAAGTATCGACATTATATTATATTTTCATTCATTTTAACACTTTACAATTTGTCATAATAATTGATTTCGTAAAATTTGTAAACGATTCCTCGTCTTCTTTACATGCAGCACGCATAGATATATGGAAAGCAAAAGAACTGTGTCGGAAACGTGAGTTATAATATTATTGTCCGTTTATCCACACGCGTGAGAGTGATGACACTAAGTTACTGTGAAGTACACATGCGCTGTCAAGTGTCTCTTAAGATTAGAAGAAATAGATTGCTTACTCTTTGTATAAATCAAATTATACTAGCAATGATACTAGATTGCGTTACTATATTTCAAGTTATATTTTATTGTTAGTTATATTAAAATGTTAACCTACACTTATAGGAAATATCCGAATAAATTAAATACATATAACTTCCGAGGCCGGCGGAGTTTGAACCCACATCTCTCGGGAATCACGCCCTAAGATTACACCACGGCCTAATCGAACTACACATATACAAATAAACTTTTTGCACCTTTTGAAGCACTTGTAAGTGCTTTTGAATCGTCGATGAGTCTACCACTGGTTCGGAATGCCCTTCCTGCCGAGAAGAACCAGCAAGAAACTCGGCGGTTGCTCTTTTCAAAACAAGTTTACAACACAATAGATACTGTGCTATGTATGCAGTGTTTCCACAATGAAGAAGAAGAATGAGGCGAAGTTCCACAAAAGCATACCTAATTATAATTCAACACATGTTAAGACGGGCAGACAGAAAGTAGCCCCATTCCCGCCGGTGGCACCTGTCACTTACCACACCGCGGCGTGTGACACCGCTCTAACGCGCTGATCGCGTGTTGCAGGCGCGAGGGCTGGGGGTCCCGCGAGCTGCACGCGCCCTTCGACTCGATGTTCAACAAGGCGCGCTCGCCGATGCCGCGAGGTGAGTCCCGCGCGCTTCCGCACTCGCTTGACACTCACGACGAAAACGTTGCCAATATCACCCGCTATCGCTTCATACATTAGGCTACGTCGGTCGTCGGGTCACACGTTATATGCCTCGGTCATTGTGAGCACGCTACATGGAAATTGTACATGCCAATATGTGAACATTGCACTGTTTTGGAGCACCCGCTTACGCTGTCATCATTTTTGTTTATTATAGATAAAAGATTTAATGACAGCACATAATCAAAACTATAGAAAATCTCTTGAGGGTTTTTTTATGAATTTTGGTATGTTATAGTACCTATTACAAGACTTCGTAAGCATGAATGATTTAGGTTTTTTTTTAAAATCCCGCGAGACCTCATATTTCCCGGATAAAAGTAATCTATGTCACTCTTCAGGTCTTCATTTATGCCCATAAAAAGAATTACGATATACCATTACTCCGCTGCGTAACTGAAGGACAAACCAACAAACCTACACATTCACCAATTATATTTCCAATATTTGTATGGGTTTCTTTTTGTATAAGCGGAAAATATCATTGTTTCCTTTCTTAGAAAACGAATATCTTACTGGGCAATGACAAACAAGTACTTTTCTTTTTCATTCCCTTTCGAAAGACAATTTGTAAACTTACTACACCAGAAAATATCATGTACAGTATTCACGAAAATCAAGTGTTTCACGTCACTGCAAGTAGCAACGCTCCGCACGGCTGCACTCACAAATCAGCTAGCTTCCACTAAACAAATCGATTAACTATCGAAGTCCCGCGATTCATAGACAAAATTCCCCAATTTTGAATCAAGAACGCATCGGGTATTAGTGACGTTTTCTGTCGTAGGTTTTCTTTATAACAACTGAATCTGTAACGGATCCTGCAATAGATGCGGTCCGTTACAGTTTCTGTGTGATTTTAGAATTTATTAACATACAATTACTTACTAAATTTAACTTTTTTTGCATTGTAGTGTTTATATTGTTTTCATAAAGCATTCTTTGTGCAGGTTTTTGACTTTTCCTACCCGCTAACATAAGCAGGAAAATGTTGCATCGCTCTCGATCGTCATGAATTCATTCTATGTAGTTACGAAATTGCATGAAGTGTTCAAAAAAAGGCATTTTTTCTCATCGCATAATCAAAGCTGAGGCAATGCAGTATTGTTTGTATGAGTAGAAGATGTTATTATTTTAAATTCTTACAACTCTTTCTCGAGATCAAAATCTGTAACGGTCCCCAAAGTTAATGAATTTGTTTGGAAACGATCACTGGCTAAAATGTAGATAGTCGATGTGGTATGCGGTAGTAGTGTGCGCGCTAGCTCGCGCCGGCCGCGGGCCGGAGTAGGGCGCGGCGGCGGCGCGGGCGGGGCGGCGGGGGCGGCGGGCGGCGCCAGGACACGCGCTAGTGAGGTTGTGTTGGTGTGGTTGCAGTTGGGTTGCGCGTTACACTGCATGCTCCGACCAAATCTACACTTCACAGCGGCACCGGCCCCGACCACAAACCCGCCACAAACGACACACAGGAATAGGTACTAAACTATTATTTTATTTTCCTCATTTGTGTTTGTGTTGCGCATCGCGCGTTGCGGCTGCTGTCACAGTACGGATGCCTCCGATACGTTGAATAGCTGATGCAATATTAATTTAGTACGCCTTCTGGTAAATCACTTTTGATTCGAAAAGCAACATTTTAATGCATTTATACATTTATTTGTGTTTATGGTTTTGCATATTCGCTTTTCTTTTGGAATTAACGTTTGAATTAAAACTTACTAAAACCAAATTTTTTTAACTTTTCGCTAGTCGCATTTGGTGTTTCGCATCTTACAATAACGTAACGATATATGATCTCTACCGATACTATCATGATCCATGCCGGTTCGCTACCGGAAACGAATACATTAACGAGTCGACTCACCATCGATTGTAACGAAAGATGACACTGTAAATATACCATCCTAGCGAACGTCATGCATGATGGAAAACGTGTGTTTTCGATTGCATTACAGGTAGTAGTAAGAAAACCAAGCACCAAACGAGAGCCTCGCAAACTACGGATGCGGCGGACGGGTTAGATCTATCAGACCTGGATCTGAGTTCGATAGAGTTTTCGGAGCGCGAGATGCAGGCGCTGTCGGGGCTGACGCCGGCGTTGTCGCGGCGCCTGCAGCGGCAACTGCTGGCGCACCTGCCGCCGCAGGCCGCCGCGCGCCTGCGCCGCACGCTCTCCCTGCACGCCGCGCCCGCCGCCGCCGCGCGCCCGCCCTACGCGCGCAGCCACTCCGCCTCCGCGCGCTCCTCCGACGACGCCGCCGCGCCGTCCGCCCAGCCGCCCCAACCGCCCCAGCCGCAACACCCGCCGCCAGACTACGACGATGACCCTATCGCTTCCGACAGAGATATAGACCGCTCCACTACTACTAAAGGAGACCGCCTGAAAATTGATACTGACGTCGAAGTCCAAACTTCCAAAGAAACAGATCTACCCGAAAAAATAGATGCCGGTGTTGACGTTAAAACTCCTGAAAAAATCGAACTCTCTAAAAACAACAATTCCGAAGTTGATATGAAAACATCTGAAGAAGTTAAACATTCCGCGGAAGTAGTATCTTCCGAAGAAATCAGACCTTCCGACGAAGTAACCCTTTCCGCGCGAGTCAATTCTCCTGAAGTGCTATCTGTACCTACGGATGTAGCGAGGTTTAAATCCGAAGACTCTCCTATTTCTGCATCTCAATTTTGTACTCTGCCTCGTCTCAGGCGTCGGTCCACTCTCTCCAGGGAATCTATTTCTCCTACTTCTACCGCCGATTTCGACTATGGATCTACAAAATTGGAATCATTAATTAAAGAGTCCGTTGGATCTAAAAGCGGCAGTATCCGACGCAACCCAGACCGTCCATTACTAAGTAAATATTTGGCACCTGAAAGAAATCTCTCCTTAGATGATTCTTACTCGTCTGACACTGGTAGTATTCTTTCTGAACCTAGTTATATTGCAGCTTATGGATCACCTGCAATAAATAACACACCAGGTTTAGGATTTAGACGACACTCTCTACGATTAACTGGAGATCATCCTAAAAAGCGTATATCTAGGTTTCTACGTTCTGACTTCTTTGATACGTCGGTGGATGATAATATATATGCCAAACACAAAAAGGAGAAAGAATTGGAAACACAGAAAATTTTAAAAGAAATTAGAGATAAGAAAAATAAAACTTTAGACTCGACTCCTAAAAGTCCGATCGAAACGCTTGACGAACCTGGGTTCAAAGACGATTATGTTAAAAAATGTCTTTCCCCTGTAGGCAATTTATTATTAAAAGATCGTAGTAGATCTACTACACCCTTTTTCCCTATATTAGATAAAATAAAAGAAAGTACCTTAGATTCTAGTAATATATCAGAACAAAACGATGAACTTAACGCTATCAAGCAAAAATCTGGTCTTGGTAATAATCCTGTAAACAAAGATTCAAAAATGATCAGACCTAAAAGCTACCCTTTGAAAAATTTTGATGGATACGAAGATACAAATAAAAGCGTTCCCTTAGATAGTTGTAAAAGTCCCGATAATGATATCGAAGATAAGAAATTGCACAGAGAATCAAAATTATTAAGGCCAAAAAGTTATCCTACTAGTAGCCCTTCTCCTGAAAAAGTGTATGTAAATAGTAATATCAAAAAAGATGATACTAAATCTAAAGAAATAATCCAAGATGAAAATAAAACTGACGTAGAAGTTAGTTTTAGTATAACTTTACCAAAAAAAGCGAAAGCTTCAGTATTGCAGTCGGATTCACAGAAAAAAGTAGAATTAATCGATCAAAAAGTAGATGCTAAATCAGAAAGTAAAAAAGGAATCGATTCTACATTGACCTTAAGGAAATATCAGGTTGTCAGTGGATATGATGATAAGACTGAAAAAGGCCATAAAGTTGAAACCCAATTAAGTGACAAAAATGAAACTGAAGGTGCTAAAAATGGAATCATAAGGGAAGAAATCATATCGACAGTTACGGAAAATCAATCAAATGGTAAAAAGGGAACTGTTAAAAAGAAAATTATAAAGAAGGTATCTTCAAAATCAAAGACGGAGTTAAATACAAGTGACACCAAATCAACAGATGAAAAGAAAAAGGTGACAAAAAAAGTTAAAGAAAAAGTGGGTGACGAAAACGTAAAAAATACCGCTCCAAAAAAGAAGTCTATGTTCCAGTCAATTGGACAAAAGTTAGAAAAACTTGCATCGTCTAAGTCGAACTGTCCTGAAAAAAATTCTAATAATTTTGCAGTTATTGAATCTATGAAAATAAACCGCACCCAAAGAGAAAATTCTGTTCCTGTTAATATTGATCCTCTGACTGAATCTAATTTAATTAAGAGAGCAGTTACGGTAACTGATGTTGCGGCCTTGGAGAGTCAAAATAATAGTCAAAACAAGATGACTGTATCTAAAGTTTTTGGTTTGTTTAAGAAGTTTGAGCCCAAAGAAAAAAATAATAAACCTGCGGAAAAAGCAGACACAGAAACTGCAAACGTTGTTCTTAAACAAATTTTACTTAAAAATGATAATCCAGTGATACATAATTTAGATTCTGAAGAAAAACCCAAGAGGCCAACTTCGCTGCTTTTAAACGGTTTAAGTCGTAAAAATAGATACAGTAGAACCTCAAGCGACGATGGTAATGCGGAAGGAGAGAATGAAGATCTCTTAGAAGTTAAGAAGGAAAATTATACCAAGAATAATAAAAATCCTTTAAAATTAGATTTTTCTAGACTGCCAAGAGTTAAAAAAATAGTTCCTACAAGCCCTGTGATAGAACCACAAATAATGAATTGTTCTGACGTCGAGAACTTGGATAAAAAATGTTTACTAGAAAAGAATGGAAGCATTCCAGATTCTTCCATCCCAGAAGGTTCATCTGAACTACTGCAGAATCGAAGTCGATCACGAAGCAGATCAACATATTCCTATCCCGATGTTAAATCTGAGTCCAGTGACAAGGATAAATATTCCATACCTGATGGCTCAATGCATCATTTACCTTTGCGAAGTCTTGATTCTATTACTCCTGAAAAAGAGGATATTGTTGATAGAATACGAAGAAAAAGTTTTTATCCTCGATTTAACGAAAAGAAACAAAGGCGAAAAAGCAGTTTAGTGGGTCCTGGAGCTACAGAATACGATCCCCTGGCAAGAATACATTCTCATTCAAATGATTCAAAATATGATGCGTCTCCGACTTCACCAGGAAATTATGATTTGTCGCCTGGATTGTCTATCGGGTCAGACATGTCGCCGTCTACAGAACGCTTTAGGTCTTTACTGACAGATTTACCTACCTCGAGAAGCAGTTTGAGATACGATGGGATAAATGATAAAATTGATATGTATCGATCACTCGACCGTAACGACTTCAGGAAGCATCCAGGAAGAAGTTATCTTGATAGCGATCAACCCTCCTATAGCTCAAATAGATACGCCAGGACGAAATCTTTATTTGATAGTTCAGATAACAGCGAAGATCAATCGTTCGGTCTCTCTAAAGAATCGCACAAATACAATCGGACCAATTCCTTATTTTCTCCAGGGAGTTATGCAACTTACAGACCTAAGAGAACTAGAAACTCCGCAATTATACTTAAAGAAAGTGAAAAGGAGCCTAGTCCCGAAAATATTCTGGATAAAATAAGGCAAAGAAAGATTTCAATCAGCGTTACAAGAAAATCTGATTCTGAAAAGGACTCAGTGCCTAGGTGTGTATACTTCACCGTTTATTTCATGTAACGTAAATAATTATAAATAACTTCCCCAAGCAAAAGATTTTCTCTATGCACGCTTAAGGCTTTTGAATTAAATTTTAAGGCACTAATGCTTCAATTTTAATAAACAATACCTTATAAATAATTGTACATTTTATAAAATACGTTTATTATTGTAGCTGATGGAAGATATATACATAATTTTATTATCACCTAATGATATCACAACTTTTACAAATGCTCAAAACACAAGTACCTCAAGTATTAACGAAACAACTTCATTTTGTAGAATATTAACGTTGTCGATTGTAAAATTCATTGCACATTGTTACCATTACAAACTTCACTGAGTCAAACAACAATGATTATATTATCAAGTATGAACATGAGAACGATTTTTCACTTTCAGATCCAATCTCTCACCTAAAGGCGAAGGCGACTGTACAGAACGCTCTCCGAAAGTTGACTGAGAGGCGCTACTGACGATACTATTGACTTCGACGTTTCATTCATAACTGCGCATTTCGATTAAAAACTTTTAGCTATTCACAGGTAGTCTTAAAAATCGATGTTTCCTCGAATCTCTAAAATAGCTGTTATTGTAATAAGCCTAGAATCTCCTGAAACTATGGTTTTCCTTTTCTATAAATATATACCTATCGATTACATCTAGACTGCAATCTTCTTGCCAATCCTCTAGTTTTCCATTTGCGACAAGTTAAAAATAACTATCGTGTGGCAACACTATAGTATAATATATTCAAATAGTTTTTGCTTTTTAGTAAGAAAAAAAGATGGGTTGTTCAATGCAAAATTATGAGCGACTGGATTATTTATTTATTCAAAGTGCAGTTAGAAATTATACAAAACAATATATTGCAGTAATAACATTTTTTGAAACTTTTAATGTGAATTGATCTTATGTGCCTTGCTAACTTAGGCAACTGGATTTGATACTCGGATTCATTGAAATGACGCAATATAATATTTTAGTGTTTTTGCACAAATGTTTTAACTCAATATGTCTAATTTTAGTTTTGATTATTTTAGATAATATCGATTGTTGGTAAACTAAGTCACTTCCTAAGTTTAAGTGTTTATAACCAGATAGTATTGACTGCAGCTCAGTCGAGTTGAAACAAACAGTAATCGAATAGAATGGTGCTTAGTTGAAGGTTTTCTTAGGAATAATTCTTATATTTATAGAAAAAAGTTACAGTCACATTTACTATGTATGTTAACATAAATATATAAATAGCATGTTTTTGTGTGAAAAGAATATATTTTGTTAAAAAAAAAACAGTATTTTAAGTGAAATACAAATAGTTGCTCTTTTTAATTTGTTGCCATTATCTCATCTATCTATGATAATAATTTTTCAGTGAAAAACTAGTCCGTTTAAAGCTTCTTTAAAGCAATAATATTATAAAGACTCATCTTTTGTATTTTCTATTTCATTATTATTTATTTATTAAATTTTATCATTACTCTAGAATCTTATTGATTATTATTATTTATTAGTGTGTGGTGATTAATAATATTTTGTATCAATAGTTAATACGAACTGTTTTGAATATTATAATTGCTATCACACACGTTTTGTATTGAATGTGAATAAATTTATAGTTGAAAAGAAATATTTTTATTAAAACTTTTCTCCCTATCAAAAGTATGACATAGACTAGAATAGTGACCTATTTCACAATCGCTGAATAAGGCTGGAATCACATATTCTGTGCGCATCGATTGGCATTTTGTCCATACAAAACTGTCATTTTTCAGTCGTGTACGCATCGAAAAGCCGAATTGATGCGTACACGAATCTATGCAAAATGACAGTGTATGGAAAAAATGCGATCGATCGATGCGAGTCCAGCCTCATGTCTCATCCACTTAACGTTTTAAGTTTTCAACGTCAAAATTCGTTTAATTAACGATCATTTATTGGACTTATAATATTAGAAGTTACGTAAATTGTTCCCTCATAGTACAACAGAGTATTCTATAAATTCCAATGTTTCCTATATTGGAATTTCAAACAGGTGAGCAGATGTAGAGTATTAATAAAACATGAAAACTTCGATACAAAATAATATATTTTTATTATTAGAAATGGCGGTAGAACTAGAACTGGTGGGATTTTCAGACTGCAAGTTGCTGTAGGTCCACGAAGTATTTGTGGTCGGCCTCGGCTAATTGCTCTAGGATATCGTCGACCTGCGCGGTGGGGAAACGCTCCACATACGCTGCGATCATTCCCTCCGCACTCGCCGGGTAACGCTTTAGCTCCACGTCGTCTCCTAGGAATAAGTATTGAGTTGAGGTTAGTTTTCAATTTCAGGTCCAAAAACGGTCTTGTCCGAACAGCCTTAAAAAATTATGACAGTAAAGACTCGATTCGACAAGAAAGATAGATTAATTTAAACAGCCATTTTAAATATTAACTATCTTGCTCGGTTCACTCACAAGAGCAAGACAGAAGTGTGGGTTATACAAAATAGGTATAGGTGTGTGACGTCACAACAAAGGTGAAGGATTTGATCCAAATATAAGTCTCATGGTGGGGGAATTATTTCATACGCAAAATTCTGGCACAATAACTGGATATAAGTACGTCGCTCTTACCTATGTGCACAGTGTTCGGCTGCACGAATATGTTGCGCGGTTGCTTGTGCAACATGACGATGTCTCGCCAGCGGCCCCACGGCTCGCGGAGCTGGCTGTACGTGTCGAACAGGCGCTCGCCCGCCTCCACGTCACCGGTCGCCTTTATGGTTTGTAACTTCACTAGGAAATCGCCTGGAGAAATAAATGTATACTTAAGTACCAATTTCACTAACGCCGAGTATAGTTCTTGCAATTCACGAGGGCGACTGACTTATGGTTGTGTGTTGTGTCGTATCTGTATAAGTGTGAGCGAGCGCAATGCTCGCGCCTGCCTGCTCCCACCTAGGCTTTGACAGGCACGCACACTTATGCAATGTGCATGTACACGAAGTAATCACAAGTAAAGCTCACTCGCCTTCGTGAATTGCAAAAACTGTAACGTTTAAATGAGGAATAAATTGGACTTTCTTACAGTTTTTGTATTGAAAATCTGCCAAAGCGTCTTTATTCCTCTGTTAAACGTTACTCGGTCATGGTTACATTGGCGATTAGTGTTTTAGTTTACTATTAACACAATCAAGTAAAGATAATATAACGTAAGATAGAAAACCTTTCTAAGGATACGAAAGGAGGGATTTTCGTGTAACCAACCAATTTGATTACCTCATATTCATGGAATACAGATGTATGAAGATGAAACTATTCTATTGTTAATCCTAAATATTTCTTTCCCCCATGTTACAATACCGTAGTATGATTCTGTACTATTTTTTTTAATAAGATCTATCGAATGTCAGTGAAAGACACCCAACTAAAAAAAAAACATCCAAAACTTTTTAAATATAATATGAATAGCGAACAATTTAGTTACACCCATGGATATTAGTAAAGAGTAGACAAATATGAAAATTTTTCTAGCGTCAAAAACAAGACTCATAAAAAGAATTACCAATAATTCTCTTCCCATCGGTAGCGAGGCGTGTCTTGTCTAGAGTGAGAAGTAGATTCTTGCCGGGGTCCACTTCAGTGACGGATAGCAACCCGTCCCCTTCCAACTCCAACAACCGCATCAAAACGAAACGAGCCCTCGCATGCGCCTGGAAACGTAGAACCTCATTAACATAATAGTTTCTGAACGAAATACATTGTCACTAACTTATCTGTACAGATGGACAAAATTGGAACTAAAGCCGCTATTTTAAAATGTCATTCTGTTGCTCTTGTCCAAGTCTTCGTGTTCTACACAGCTGTAAGTCTTTCTAGTGCGAAAGCCATACAATGGTATGAAAATATATCATTCATTCAACAGCAACATATTAACGGCTCACTACTGAGCGCAGGTCTCCTCTCAGAGAAGACTTACAGGCCATTATGAAGAAATGAGAACATTATGAAGAACTCTCAGATTGCAGGTTTCCTCGCGATGTTTTCCTCCACTGTTGAAGCATGTGATATTTAATTGCTTAAACGCACTTGACTCCGAAAAGTCAGAGGTACCCGGCATCGAATCTGCGACCCCCCCCCCCCCCCCCCCCCCCAAATAGGAGACCACAGTCCTAAGCACAAGGATATCACTGCATGAAAATACAGTGCCGATTAATTAATTGATTTCTGAGGCATTTCGCGGGAAGACCCGAGTTACGCGTGTGGCAAAAGGCGCGCCTACACGCGCTTTCAAAAACGAGCTTATACACTCTGGAAAAAAGGCTAATCTGGAACCGCCTTAAATAGGAACAACGTTTATACCTGAAGCCAAGTGTTGGTGGAGGGTTGATACATCTCGGTCGCCTTGGCGGCGCCGTTCCACACCAGGCTGAGCCAGTTCACGTAGATCACGTTTTGCGCCTCCTCGCCCTCGTAGCCGAACAGTCTAGATGTGCGACACACGCAACAAAATATCAATGAATAAAAGCGTAGATTTGAAGTATAAAAGGGATGGATGTATTGTGAAAGTTCGCATTTGAACTGAGTTTAGAAGGCAGACATTAATTACTATTGCATACATCTCTTTCATTTCGTTATGGTTTCGCAATAGAGGGGCCAAAATTATTACAAGATTACGCAAGACTACATTTTTTATTTGATGGCAAGATAGCAGTTCTTGGCTGCGAGTTCACCTGATGGTAAGTGACGATGCAGTCTAAGATGATAGCGGCTAACTTGAAAGGGGTACGGTATTTAATTCATACCACTAAGCTAAATCGCTTGGCGGCACGCCTTTGAAGGTAGGGTGGTTACTAGTCACGGCCAAAGCCTCCCACCAGATCAGACAATTCAGAAATTACAAATTTCCGAATATCTTAACTTGGCCGATTTCACCAATGTAAACTAAGTCATCCGAGCGTTGACAGATTTTCGATACAATAAGTGCCTATTTCACCAACGTCGAGTGACGTTTATCCTAGTAATAAATTGGGCGTTCTGACAGTTCTTATATTGAAAATACTGTCAAAATATTTAATTTACGCCTGGATAAGACTTATTTTACGTTGGTGAAATCGGGTCTAACTGTCAGAACGCCCAATTTATTCCTCGAACAAGCGTCACTTAACGTTGGTGAAATCGGCACTCAGCTAAGGAATAATAGATTGTAGTTACTTCAATATTTCCGGCTGAAGCGAGAGGTACAGCCCGACCGCCTCCGCGCGGCACTCCTCGAAGGCGGAGCCCAGCGTGGTGAACTTGCTGTCGTAGGTCTCACCCTCGCTGTACCACGACTCAATCAATTTCCCTTCAATGCAAATAATTAGTTGTCTGTAATGTCGGTTTACGGACGATAGTTTTACGTGATAACGTCATAAAGAAACATTGATGACTGGCGGGCGGCGGCGCGCGGCGGGCGCTCTCTATAAACGCTTGGGCCGATTGTGCCTCTCTATCGCTTGTTCCGCGCTCTCGCTTGCACGCTCAGGCTCAGGCGGAACATAAGCGGCGGTGTTCATCGATTTATAAGACGTTATGACGTCAAAAAAAATATCCCTAACTAATCCTCAGTAGGATGATATAAATGCAAAAGTTTGTGAGGATGGATGTATGGATTGGATGGATGTTTGTTACTCTTTCACGCCACAACGAATGAACCGATTTAGCTGTTGCTCATACCCAGGATTAACACATAGGCTTAACACATTTTATCTCGGAAAATTAAGGAGTCCCCCGCAGGAACATTAATCCTTGCGGACGAAGTCGCGGGCATCATCTACTCGTAGTTTATATTATAAATGCGAAAGCGAGTTCGTTTGCCGGTTTGTCTTCTATCACGCAGCAACGGATCGACGTGATTTTTTGCATGGTATAGTTGAGGAACTGGAAAGTGACATAGGCTATACCTTTTATCCCTGAAAACAGACGCTTTACGCGGGATTTTCCAAACCTAACCCCACGCGGACGAAATCACGGACAAAAGTAATATTATAAATAAAACATGGTACCATTGCATCAAAATCATATGTTATTGAATGAGCTAATGTAAGACACAAATAGATGTGATTCACAAAAACATGTTGTACGATTTGGCTATTTCTTAAAATATATAAAAAACTATTTTTTATAACTAACTCATAACTAATGCGAGCATTACTTATGAGTAGTTAGTGTACTAAAAGTACTAATTAATGATAAAACCTACTCGAATACTTATTACATTTATATTTATATGCACCACTTCAAAACATAGGCAATAAAATATTAATCACCCTGTATCACGTCACGAAACTTGAAGTGAATCGAGTGTTAACAAAAGGTTTTTACGCTTCGCTTTTAAATTATTGTTAACCTAAGGTAGACCGGGTACAATAGTAACACGGGGCAATAGTCACACATCGTCGATATTTCGACAACTACCTAAAAAAAGCTTGTGTGAGTGCATGCTTACGTGCCTCGAGCGGTTTTCAACCTGCTCACCAGTCGGCGACTTGATACGGTGAGAGATGGAAGAGCTATTCAACAATTTTTGTTTACGAGTGTCCCCAGTAAAAATTTGCGCTTTATGTATTGGCTCATTATTCATTTAAAATACTTTCAATGCTAGATCGTAATTAATATTGTATCCACTAAATATCAACGCTTCAATTGTGTAGTAGTTTGAAGGTCAGTTTCATTTAAAACGGAAGTTATTTTAACTTTTCTGGTTTTGGTCACTTTGGCACAATTGTAACAGCACATTCGGGGTCATTTGAAACGTTACATTTGACCCCACGGTACAAATGACCCCGAGCCATATTTTCATATAATGAATTTTATCTGTTATTTATTAAAATGAATCATACTATGTTCTCCTAACAAAACCTAATGTAATTGCTGCAATTGGAAGTCATTATATTAATCATGGAATAATTTCGAAATCGAATCTGGCGCCTATTTTGATTTACAAAATCTCTAAACTAAAATTTATTTGATCGGTATAAAATAGTAATACACTTCGCCAGAAGGAGGAATATTTTGAAAATGATTATTTTTAGACCAGTCAAATTACTTTAATTTAGAGATTTTGTAACTTCGAATAGGCACCAATGCTGAACTGGAGCTTTTATTGAGTTTAAAAATTATGGTTTAAAGGAGGGAAATTTAAGTTTATTATATTTCTTACTTTCGTTTGGAGTTTTGGACGCAATGACGTAGTTGAAAAGAGCTTCCCAGAATTATGATGACTAATAAGTGTAGATGATGATGGTCCACCCATAACAAGGAGTGAACTGTCACATGCAATCATGTCTTCAAAGTCAAAAAAAGCAGTTGGTCCGGAAGAAATTCCGGTGGAATTAATCAAAGAAATAGAGGAAGCCAATTTAGACTATTTATTACAACTATTTAACTCTATTTATGATACAGGTATAATTCCAATGGATTGGTTAAAATCTACATTTGTAACATTGCCTAAAGTTAAAAACCCGAAACTTTGCAGTGATTTTAGGACAATATCCCTTATGAGCCATATTTTAAAGATATTTTTGAAAATCATTCACAAGAGAATATACCCAAAGTGCGAGCGGCTATTGTCAAAAACTCAATTGGGCTTCCGAGACGGTTTTGGTACTAGGGATGCATTATTTGGTTTCCAAGTGCTAATGCAGAGATGTTTAGATATGAATTGTGATCTCTATATTTGTTTTATAGACTACGAAAAGGCCTTTGATCGCGTACGCCATAACAAACTTATGGAGGTCCTAGAGACAGCTGGCCTAGACGTCAAAGATTTTCGTTTCATAAAGAACCTATACTGGGAGCAAACTGCCAATGTAAGAGTAGACGGTCATACATCATCCTATATAGACATTCTTCGTGGGGTACGACAAGGCTGTATATTGTCTCCCCTATTATTTAACATTTACGCTGAGGCAATTTTCTCCGAAGCACTTGACGGCATTGACGAAGGAATAATGGTAAATGGCGTACCTATAAATAATATTCGCTACGCAGATGATACCATCTTAATAGCGGATAGTATAGAAGGATTGCAGTCTTTAGTCGATGTAGTTTCCTCTGCAAGCAACAGATATGGCATCAACATCAACTGCAAAAAGACGAAATTTATGACAATCAGCCGTACACCTGTGCAGAACACTTTCTTGTATCTCAACCGTAATGCCTTGGAAAGGGTCCAACGATATCGATACTTAGGGACTATGATAGAGGAAACCGGTGATCACAGTCTGGAAATACGGTGCCGTATCGAACAGGCAAGAAGCGCTTTTACAAAGTTAAAAAGAGTGCTCTGTAATCGCAATTTAAAAATATCCCTTCGGATGCGGGTAGCGCGTTGCTATGTTTTCTCCGTGCTGTTGTACGGAGTCGAGGCCTGGACACTAACGCAAGCGATGAGTAACAAGCTGGAAGCGTTCGAGATGTGGGTGTACAGGCGGATGCTTCGAATATCATGGAGGGATCATGTTCGCAACGCTACCGTTTTACAAAGGATGGGAAAGAATATGGAGTTACTCAAAAGTGTCAAAAGGAGAAAACTGGAATATCTGGGCCACATATTGAGAAATTCCAAATATGACCTGCTCAAACTCATTATACAAGGCAAAATAAAGGGCAAAAGAAGACCTGGCCGAAGACGAACATCCTGGCTTAAGAACCTTCGCCAGTGGTTTAACATGAGCTCAAAGTCATTGTTTAGGGCAGTGGTAAACAAGATACAATTAGCCTTAATGATTGCCAACCTTCGGTAGAAGATGGTACTGCAAGAAGAAGAAGAAGAAGAATAAGTGTAGAACTGGGTTAATAGTACCAGGGGTCAATTGTAACTCCATACAAAATGTGATTTTTGAAAAAAGTGATCTCTTCTTAGTTTTTAATACAAATAGCTTACAAAAAGAAATGCGAAAGTAATGTTCTTTAGCTATATTATTTATAACAAGTTACTTACTTCTGTAACAAGCTAAAATAATTATATTCTTCGTCGTTAAACTTAAAAAAGTTATAATTTTCATTATAATGTTAATTCTGAGACTTATGACTGATGTAACTTATCAGACCGATTAAGTTTAAGGAATAATAATAAAACTATTTTGATTAAATCATACATATGGCTTTAATTAACTTCCAAAGTTGTGGTACAATTGACCCATACTTGGGGTCAATTGTAACAGTGGGTATCCCTGGACAAAAATTCGATTTATACAATGTTCTGCAACAATGAATAAAATCAGACACTACAAAAGCATAGAGCATAAAGCTTAGTATGCTATGTTTAAACCGTGTTCAATAGAAACTTGTAGATTCTGAACTACAAGCCGTTGTTTAAAAAATGTTACTATCGTCCCCGGTCTACCCTACCTTTGCAATATAATAAACTTTTTACTTCTATGTACCTAACTATAAACATTTAATGTACCTTATTATTATTGTAATTAATAGTTATTAGGTTCCTGCAAACAGATTAAAATTTTTAGATTTAAGTAATAGATTTAAATTTTTAGATTTAAGAAATTTTTCCGCGTTTCGATGTCGACGGCGATTGGTGTACGGAAAAACTCAAATGAGTTTATGTTTACACCAAACTGTCCTGTCCTTGTAATATTTTTGTTTTATGCAAATAAATAAATAAAAAAAATAAAAAAAAAATGGTAAAATATACAAAGTAATTACCTGTAAGCGGATTTTTGACTTTGTCCTTATCGAAGTTGAAGGTGCCGTCAGCGTTTTGTCGCAATAGTTTGCCGCTGCCGTGGCCGAGTAACTCGTGAAGACCGACTTGTACCTATAAATTGAATATGAACTATTTTTATTTAAATGTAATAACTAGAGACCGGATTATATACAACATAAAAAGCTTGAAATATGCATCAAAAATCGGCCAAGTGCGAGTCGGGCCTCGCTCTTTTAGGGTTCCGTTAAAAAAAATTAAATTAAAATATTTTCATGTACCCATGGAAATATTTTTATTTAATTTTTTTAATTTAATTTAATTTTTATTATTTGTTGGTATAGCGGCAATAGAAATACATAATATGTGAAAATTTCATCTGTCTATCTATTACGGCTTACGAGATACAGCCCGCTGACAGACGGAAGGACGGACGGACGGACGGACGGACGGACGGACAGCGTAGGCTTAGTAATAGGGTTCCGTTGGTACCCTTTGGGTACGGAACCCTAAAAATGCTTGAAATATGCACGAAAACTGACAGAATATGCAACATTAAATGATAAGTTTTAGGAACAAAAAGAAAGTTAGTAGTTACTTATCTAGATTTTACGGAAATATGCAATAAGCGCTGAGGATGGCTTAAATATGCAAATGCATATAATCCGGTATCTAGTAATAACTAATAATGTTCTCCTCCTGAATTTAAATTTCAGCCACAGTGGCCTATCTCAATGAAGAATACCCAACGGAAAAAAATCTCTCATGATATGATAGGTTGGCAATCCGACACGACCGAAAATCCAGCGTAGAACTGTCCATTTTTCAAACTAAATCAGAAGTAGAAGGGACCCCCCCTTGAAAGAATTTATTAGACCTAGTTATGACGTATTTCATCGTCCACAATAATGTAATCTACTTCAATTACCCAGGTAGGTTAAAAGCGTCTTCGCACCTTAAAAGGCAGTTTTAAGCAGATCCCTACTAGGATTGCAGGGAGCCGCTGGATACAGGTGGCGCAATACCGTGTCTTGTGGAAGTCCATGCAAGAGACCTACGTCCAGCAGTGGATGTCTATCGGATAACAAAGAGGAAGACAAAATAAACGCAGGCACGCGATACTTCTCGAGCAGCTGCTTGTCCGCGTCGCTGAGGAAGGGGATCACGTCCCCGAGGGCACGTTCTTGAAGCCCTCGTTCTGAGGTACTTCATCGTCAACAATAAGCTAAGCTACCTCAAACGCAGGCACGCGATACTTCTCGAGCAGCTGCTTGTCCGCGTCGCTGAGCAAGGGGATCACGTTCCCGAGGGCACGTTCTTGAAGCCCTCGTTCTGAGGTACTTCATCGTCAACTATAAGCTAAGCTACCTCAAACGCAGGCACGCGATACTTCTCGAGCAGCTGCTTGTCCGCGTCGCTGAGGAAGGGGATCACGTTCCCGAGGGCACGTTCTTGAAGCCCTCGTTCTGAGGTACTTCATCGTCAACAATAAGCTAAGTTACCTCAAACGCAGGCACGCGATACTTCTCGAGCAGCTGCTTGTCCGCGTCGCTGAGGAAGGGGATCACGTTCCCGAGGGCACGTTCTTGAAGCCCTCGTTCTGAGGTACTTCATCGTCAACAATAAGCTAAGTTACCTCAAACGCAGGCACGCGATACTTCTCGAGCAGCTGCTTGTCGCGTCGCTGAGGAAGGGGATCACGTTCCCGAGGGCACGTTCTTGAAGCCCTCGTTCTGAGGTACTTCATCGTCAACTATAAGCTAAGTTACCTCAAACGCAGGCACGCGATACTTCTCGAGCAGCTGCTTGTCCGCGTCGCTGAGGAAGGGGATCACGTTGCCGAGGGCACGTTCTTGAAGCCCTCGTTCTGAGGTACTTCATCGTCAACAATAAGCTAAGCTACCTCAAACGCAGGCACGCGATACTTCTCGAGCAGCTGCTTGTCCGCGTCGCTGAGGAAGGGGATCACGTTCCCGAGGGCACGTTCTTGAAGCCCTCGTTCTGAGGTACTTCATCGTCAACTATAAGCTAAGTTACCTCAAACGCAGGCACGCGATACTTCTCGAGCAGCTGCTTGTCCGCGTCGCTGAGGAAGGGGATCACGTTCCCGAGGGCACATTCTTGAAGCCCTCGTTCTGAGGTACTTCATCGTCAACAATAAGCTAAGCTACCTCAAACGCAGGCACGCGATACTTCTCGAGCAGCTGCTTGTCCGCGTCACTGAGGAAGGGGATGACGGACTCCTTGTACGCGGCCGGGATGACGTTACCGAGAGAGACGTTCTTGAAGCCCTCGTTCTGACGGATTTCGTCGTCTAGAAAACCATACTTTGAAGTTCATACACAATGGTCTTTATCTTGGTTACAATTTGGCAAATGGCCAAAACAATGGGTCTGTGCCGTGCGAATGTGTATGTGTATTCATTTGGCAGTTCAAAACTTATAGTTTCATTTAGGAAAAGTATGCTCAAAATTAATGTAATTTAGGTACACAATCGCATGGAGGGTCATCAAATTTATTTAGAAAACCGACCGCCCTGGAGCAATGGTTAGCGCTGTGGTCTTATAACTGAGAGCTCTTGGGTTCGATTCACGACGGAGGCAATGTAGGAATTTATAATTTCTGATTTGTCTCTGGTCTGGTGGGAGGCTTTGATCGTGGCTACTTACCGTCAAAGACTTGCCGCCAAGCGATTTAGCGTTCCAGCACGATGGCGTGTATAAACAGATTAGGGGTATGGGTTGAATGTACACAGCCTTACCCCTTCCTAATTAGCCCGCTACACTCTTAGACTGCATCAATCAGGTGAGATCGCAGTCAGGGATTATCGTGTCATAGAATAAAAAAAAATAACGATTTTTTTTTGTTTTTATCAGAAAGTTTAATCTTATTTTTTTTTATGTACCTAGGTATGTATTTGATGGTGCACTTGGTATCAAAGCTTTTCATTAACGGTCGATAAACCGATCAATAAACGGCAGACGTCAGACGCAGATGCGACGTCACAGCAAGCGCAATTCAGAATTTCACAAAAGTGAAACTCCCACAATTACCTACAATTTTATCACAAGTTCATAACACTGAATGTAAATCTAGCAACAGAATCTCTAAGGCCGCGGCTGCATTGGGTAAAGGTGACTGGCGACGCCATAAACCGTGTGTCCACACTGCAGCGGTGATAAACTAATGAATCACGCTTACATCGAGTTATTATCATATAATAATACTAGTAGGGCGCGTGGGTGCGCGGCCCGCAAGCGGACCGCGGTTTTTCTATCGTCAAGTGGACTTTCAGGTCCTGATCATTTTCTATCAAATAACCACTCTTCCATCTTTTATACTCTCCGAGATAGATGCCTATGAAATTGGTATGGCCGCCATCTTGAATCCGCCATTTTGAATTTTTTTTCAGCTCATTGCCAATTGGATGAGGTTTCGAGTATTTTTTGTTTGAGCACCTCCCACCTGTCTTCAATACCCTGCCCGTGCTCCTCACCCACCTTCCAAACCCTCGATCATCATATCTCATCATTTGTCAGAATGAGAATTCTTCTATAAAAACAAATTTTGAAAAGGAACCGTATCAAAGTCTTGCATAGTTCTCAGCTTCTAGTCTATTCACTATTCGCCATATATTTTGTATGGAGAAAAAACATTCCGCCATCTTGGATTTTTTTCTATTCGTCAAATAGACCTTTGGGTCCTGATCATCTTTTGCCAAGAAACCACTCTTCCATCTTTTATACTCCCCGAGATAGACACCGAAGAAATTTGAATGGCGGCCATCTTTTTTCCGCCATTTTGAATTTTTTTTCAGCTCACTGGCAATTGGATGAGGTTTCGAGTGACATTTGTTCGAGCACCCCCCCCCTATCTTCAATACCCTGGCCGTGCCCCTCACCCGTCTCCGAAATCCTCAATCATCAGCTCTCTCCATAATTTTCCTCCAAATGAATTTTTGTCTTCTATACGAAACCATTAGTGAAAAAAAAAATTTTCATACAAAATTTTACAGGAGAGGTGATCAATCAGTGAGTGAGTGAGTGAGTGAATCAGTGAATCAGCACGAACAGCTATATATATATTAATAGTAGGGCGCGTGGGTGCGCGGCCCGCAAGCGGACCGCGGTTTTTCTATCGTCAAGTGGACTTTCAGGTCCTGATCATTTTCTATCAAATAACCACTCTTCCATCTTTTATACTCTCCGAGATAGATGCCTATGAAATTGGTATGGCCGCCATCTTGAATCCGCCATTTTGAATTTTTTTTCAGCTCATTGCCAATTGGATGAGGTTTCGAGTATTTTTTGTTTGAGCACCTCCCACCTGTCTTCAATACCCTGCCCGTGCTCCTCACCCACCTTCCAAACCCTCGATCATCATATCTCATCATTTGTCAGAATGAGAATTCTTCTATAAAAACAAATTTTGAAAAGGAACCGTATCAAAGTCTTGCATAGTTCTCAGCTTCTAGTCTATTCAATATTCGCCATATATTTTGTATGGAGAAAAAACATTCCGCCATCTTGGATTTTTTTCTATTCGTCAAATAGACCTTTGGGTCCTGATCATCTTTTGCCAAGAAACCACTCTTCCATCTTTTATACTCCCCGAGATAGACACCGAAGAAATTTGAATGGCGGCCATCTTTTTTCCGCCATTTTGAATTTTTTTTCAGCTCACTGGTAATTGGATGAGGTTTCGAGTGACATTTGTTCGAGCACCCCCCACCTATCTTCAATACCCTGGCCGTGCCCCTCACCCGTCTCCGAAATCCTCAATCATCAGCTCTCTCCATAATTTTCCTCCAAATGAATTTTTGTCTTCTATACGAAACCATTAGTGAAAAAAAAATTTTCATACAAAATTTTACAGGAGAGGTGATCAATCAGTGAGTGAGTGAGTGAGTGAATCAGTGAATCAGCACGAACAGCTATATATATAATAATATATAGTCATTACACAATGTAAGCTCGATTCGCTAGTTTATCACCGCTTCAGTGCGGAGACAAGATCGCGTCGCGTCGTCATTCGCCTTACCAGTGCGGCCGCGGCGGCCTGAACATTAAGTTAAACTCACAGTTAGGTATATTGATGCCTGCTGGAATTCCACTACCAGAGAACGTAAGAACGTCTAAGCTGGTGAAATCCGGCCGTAGGAAGGTGTCCTTTTCCAGGTCACGTCCCCACGGCAGCAGCTTGATGAACCCTTCTGCGCCGTCCACCAGCTGGCCGAACTTCTTGGACATTTCTTTGTTGACCATGGCTACGAAACCCTCAAACTCTGCCCTTTGCCCGCTCGGGTCTCGATAGGTTTCTATAAATCCTTGATATCTAGAAGAAGAATCTTCGCTTCAATTGTGCCTTTTTTAACAGTCCTTATTTGGATGTCGTTTAAGGCTGAACCACATCTGTGCGCATCGATTCGCATTTTTCATAGTCGTGTACGCATCGAAAAGCCGAATTGATGCGTACACGACTCTATGAAAAATTACTGTTTTGTATGGACAAAATGGGAATCAATGCGCACAGATGTGGTTCCAAGCTAAAACAACTCCTAAATAAGAAGGTAGTTCACAATTCCTCTTAACTAGGAAAAATTGATTTCTCCCTCTCTAAGCTGAATGAACCTTGTCAAGGTTTGCAAATATCACCTTTACCACAGACACATTTTGAAAAGAATAGCACTATCTTTAGACTTACATTACACAATAGAATTAGCACAAGTGTATAAAAGTTAAAAAAAAGATACATACTTTAAAAAATCGACTTCATGTACAAAATACATGCTGGTCTAAAATATTTTGAAGTTGGGCCAACTTCAAAACCGTCAGGAGATTAAACCGCAGACGAGACGCGGGATTAAATCGCAATTCGCACCTTTAACCATTTGCATTGGGCTATTGAGACTTAAGATGTATTATACTAACGTTTCTATTATCGGCCCTTTGTCCTTGATCCAATATCTGCTTCCCTCCTTGTGTTCGTTCAGGTCGCCCTCCTTAAAACTGTCGATGTAATGTTTAAGCATGTTCTTCTCATTATAGTTCGCTGCGTACTCTATGGCTTTACTGAGATTCTCATTAACTAGCGTGAGTAGAGGCGCGTAGTCTCCGCGTGTCACTCGGAAGTATGCGTTTTTATATTTTTCCTTATCCATCGTGAGAGGCGGTTTCGAGCTATTTTCGACGCTCGCATAGTGTATGGTGTATAAGGGTACTAAAAAAATATAATTATGTGTTTAGGGCTCATTAAAAATACTAAGTAATTGAGAGTTAGATATTTTTTTCTGAGACCCTTGTGGATGACAAATACTTCGTGTATAGTTGCAGCATTGAAACCTGTGAGCAGAGCGGGAGTATATGGCGCGCTCCCTTGTGCTTATAAGTCCTGATAACTTATCATCATCATCATTATCAACCCATCATCGGCTCACTACTGAGCGAGGTCTACTCTCAGAGAAGGGTTATTAGGCCATAGTCCACCACGCTGGCCCAATAAGAATTGGCGGACTTCACACACCTTCGAGAAAATTATGGAGAATTCTCAGATGTGCAGGTTTCCTCACGATTTTTTCCTTCACCGTTAAAGCATGTGATAATTAATTTCTTAAACGCACTTTACTTCGAAAAGTCCGAGGTGCGTACCCGGGATCGAACCTGCGACCCCCCCCCGAATCGGAGACCACAGTCGTAACCATTACTAGGCTATCACTGCTTAGTCTTGATAACGTATAGTGATGTACAATGCCGTTATCGATAATATTATATCCTTCCATCCGGTTTGTTGTCGATAGTATACCGCCAGCACGTACATATGACAACGCAAAATAGGGCTTTATAACCTACTTGCAGCGATATTTTGTTCCTAGTATAGTAAATAATTAATCCAAGAAATAAGTAATATAACTATACTAACAGCCATCATCGTCGATAGTTTTGAATGTTCTGCAAATGTACGCCTCAATACGCTTAGTTTTCATCCAGTCGTTAACAAGAGTGGAATCCTCTTCAGTACAGTTGCTTGAGAAATATGTTGTGACACCCTTAAAAAAATCAACTCATTATGTCCACGGATAAATCTACCAAAAACCGCTAAAATGAATATAGTACCTAGATATTAAAAATTTTAAGATTTTTTTATTTTAAGATTTGAAATTATTTTTGCATTGTTTTTGGACAGTTAACAAGGTAGGTATACCTTTATCAACCGGATTATTAGAAAGGAGGTTTTCGTTTGTGGCAAAAAAAACTTCTGAAATTGGTAAATCTAATGTAATGAGCTGTTCTGAAAAACACTTACTTTAGGGGCTAAGCCGAGACTAGTTAATCTAGGTGCGATGCTGTACATCAAATTCTTTGTGTTGACCCACAATTTGGTGATATGTGTTCCGTCATTTTCATATGCTTTTGAAGCTTTCACTATTAGTTCAAATGACTCTTTTGAAAGATTAGGGATAAATTTCGTGTCTCCAAACCCTTTATAATTACCGCTGTTAGCAAATAATCCTCCTGCATATACCAAAAATGCCTAGAAGAAAAACAACATTTATTTACATAAAAGGGAAAACTGGTGATGGGAAATATTGGTGCATTTAAAGATTTTAAAGTTTAATACGAGTATTATATTTGGCTTTTTATATATTAATTAATATAATCAAGAGTATAAGCATAATAATGTAACAATAATTACATTATTTTAATGAATCTTCAACCACAAAGAGATTCGAGGTGATAGCTTAAATACAGAATCTCATGATTCTAGCTAAGCTATTACTCGAATCCATTTTTTATTCGCTATGTACATAATCTTAAATTGTAATAATGCTTAACTTAAAGAAAACAGTGATAAAATTGGAAAATTGTATTTTAGTAATAAGTTTTTTTTTTGATTAATAAATAAATATTATTATTATTTTCAAAAGAATGACAGACTATTTGAGATTTGAATTATAGAATTGTTCAGTTCATAAAATTTTTGACACTAAAATTTTTATCTATCTAAAAATTTCTAATATATGTAGTAATCTTATAATGAATAAGTGAATCACGAAAGATTGGCGTAAAATTATTTCATAAAAAAATATAACATAGAATGTTTCCTGTAAGGATAATAAATTTAAACATAAACCACAAAAACTTGTCCTAATGTCTAATAGGGATGTGGTTTTACTATCTAGCTTCTCTAGTAATTTGTCAACTACACACATTAATTAAGCTTATCTTTGTTTCTAATAAAAATATGTACTACATTCAAATATTAGAGGCTACATAGCTCACTGAGCAAGAAGAGGACTGTAATCTCATAAGTCATCAGTTCAAACCCCACCTGTTGCACTATTGTCATGCCCACTCCTAACACAAGCTTTATGTTTAATTTGCAGGGGAAATTGGAAATAAGTCTTTAATAATAATACCTATGGCTAATATTAATTACGTCATTCAAGTAAATAAAATTCTGATTTCACTTGGCAGCGTGTCTTTGACAGTAATTGTAACTGACTATGGGCTTTTGCCCACCAGACAAAATTTTACCTGAAAATCATCTTCCGACACCCCTGCTGCAATGGAGGATTTTTTTAAGTCTTCCAGAGGCTCTGCAATAAATATTCTATGCAGCAGTGAGAAGATCCTTGGGGATTCTGGACTTGTTTGGATAAGCACAATAAGTCCACCATTCCAGGCAGCCTGTTAAGTAATAGAATATTTATTTTAATATTATTTTAATTATTATTAATATTTATTTTAATTATAAATATTAGAATATTTATTATAATAAGATCAATATTAGAAACTGAAACACCTTTCTTGCTATTAGGGATAATATTTTTTTTACTTAGTAAAAGGATATACAATATGTATATCCTTATCCTAGGTAAAAAAGAGGACTATCAATATTTTAGTAGATACATTATTCTGGCCCTTATTTAAGACTAGCTGATGCCCGCGACTTCGTCTGCGTGAATTTAATTTTTAAAATGCCACGGGATCTCTTTGATTTTGCGGTATAAAAAGTAGCCTGTCACTCTCCAGGTTAACTATAGGTATCCTTGCAAAAAATCACGTCGATCCGTAGCTCTGTTCGGGTGATTGAAGGAGAAGCCATCACACTTTCGCATTTATAATATTTCACATATGAGGTGCAAGTGTATATAGTTGACGTGGTTTTTTACACAGGTAATGTTGAGGACCTGGAAAATAGCACAGGCTACTTTTTGTCCCGGGAACATACATTTAAACGACCGCGCTGTTGATTTTGCGATAAAATTTAAATGGGACCACCTGGGACCCTTTGAAACAAAAAAGAATTTTCCAAATCGGTTCAGGTGTCGTTGAGTAATCGATGGACATACATAAAAAAGATTCCGTTAAATTGAGATCCTCCTCCTTTTTTGAAGTCGGTTAAAATATTAATAAAAATTTGTTTAAATTCAACGAAGTTATGGAGTAAAACAGTCAAAATAGTTCAACCCCTATCTCAGAGAACATACATCCATCCATCCATACATCCCTATACTACATCTACACAAACATACATCCGTATACAATATACATCCATCCTCACAAACTTAACACTAACTTAACAACATTAATAATATTAGTGGGATAAGTAGGATCGAATATAGTTAATGTAGTTATTGGAGGGGGAGGATACAAACATACATACACATACACACATACATACATACATGCATGCATACATATATACATACATACATAGATGCATGCATACATACAAACATGCATACATGCATACTTGCATACATACACACATAGATATGTACATACATGCATGCGTACATACATACATACATACATACATACATACATGCATGCATACACACATACATACATACATACATACATGTATGCATGCATGCATATTACCGCATAATTTAAGGATAAATAGGTGAAAAGAAGGGAGCGGGTATCCCGCGGGAACTGTTTGTTTTCCCGGGATAAAAAGTAGCCGTTGTTACTTTTCAGTTCCTCAACTATGCCTATCCCAAAAATAACGTCAATATGTAACTCCCTTGGCACATAATTGAAGGATAAAAACGTGAAAGTACCATACGAATATCCCGCGGGAACTATTTCTTTTCCCGGGATAAAAAGTAGCCTTTTCACTTTTCAGGTCCTCAACTATGCCTATCAAAAAAACCATGTCAATCTGTAGCTCCGTTGGCGCATAATAGGCTATTTGACTACTTTTAGAAAATCATCTTAAATTGTTAATAATGCTATGCTGAAGCTAACGAAACATATATTTCGGCATAATTTTCATTATTTCTCATAAAAATCGAGAAATAAATTCAAAAAAATAAATTGCCGCCGAAACGTTCCATTTGCTCTCATGACGTAACAGTTCACATTTCAAACAATGACAATTTTATAATATGTGTTTAGGCCGCGTGTCGCATACTATTTGGTATTTAATAAAATAGTAACGATGAAAAACAGACGAAATTAGCTTAATACGCCGCACAAACACGTCGAAATGTATTGACAAAATGAGAATTCCATAGGTGGTTTGGACTGTGACGTCATTCGAGATCACGGAACGTTTTCGATCACGTGACCATGGCCAGAATTATAGCAATTTTATTTAATGTTTTCTAATTAAATAAAGCTTTATTTTTTAGTTTTGTCGTATGGAATACTGTTTTTAGATAATAATCTTTTAGGATGACACCAGTTGAAACGATATTTTTATTATAGTCAAATACCCTATTGAAGGATAAATATTATGTGAAAAGTAATAAACGATTAACCTGCGGGAACTGTTTGTTTTCCCGGAATAAAAAGTAGCCTTTTCACGTTTCAGGTCCTCAACTATGCCTATTCAAAAAACCACGTCAATCTGTAACTCCGTGAGCGCATATTGAAGGATTAATATGTGAAAAGTAGCATACGAATACCCCGCGGGAATTGTTTGTTTTCCCGGGTTTAAAAGTAGCCTTTGTCACTATTCAAGTCCTCAACTATGCCTATCCAAAAAACCACGTCAATCTGTAACTCCGTTGGCGCATAATTGAAGGATAAATATGTGAAAAGTAGAATACTGATATCCTGCAGGAACTGTTTGTTTTCCCGGGATAAAAAGTAGCCTTGGTCACCTTTCAGGCCCTTAACTTTACCTATACTCCATTGCGCGTATTTTGAAGGACAAATGCGTAAAAAATAGCGATGCTATCCCGCAGGAACTGTTTGCTTTTCCGGGATAAAAAGTAGCCTATGTGCTATTCCAGACTATAATCTATGTCTGTGCCAAATTTCAGCAAAATCGGTTCATTAGTTGTCGCGTTAAAGAGTAACAAACATCCATCCATCCAAACATCCATACATCCATCCTCACAAACTTTCGCATTTATAATATTAATAGGAAATAGGAAATAGGAATAGGATAATTTATATATAAGTATGTCTGATTTGCATTCTAAGTGTAATTTTGTAAATTTTTTGACATATCCTTACTAATAAAATAAATGCAGAAGTGTGTTTGTTTGTTGGTTTGTCTTTCAATCACACCAGAACAGAGCTATGGATTGACTTGATTTTTTTACTTTGGTATAGTCGAGGACCTGAAGTGACTTGGCCTTTTTTTTATCCTGAAAAATCAAAGTTCCTTTGGGATTTCAAAAACGAAATCCACACGGATGAAGTAGTAGGCATTAGCTAACATTAATAATAATTAAATATTTTATAGTATCTTTCAATTTATACAAAAATATTATAAAATGAAATGTGTTAATAATACCTGACTTAAATAGTGTGCATACAGTTTTTCCTCTTTTGTTAAATTTGTAAACGCTTGTGAACTGTCCAACTCAACAAACCTTTGGTTGTTTGGCAAAAGGAAAATTGACTTATCCTCCATTGCTGTAAAAATACTTTACTTTATTTCAAGTTAACCACCAGTCAGTAACATCAATCTTTTGATATGGTGTAAGCAATTGCCAATGGATGAGCAGATCAAACGTCATAAATGGGAATCGATCATCCACACTCTTTGAAGGGAACCCAACAACATAGCAAGACAGGCTCTCAACTTTTAAGTTCCCTCAGGGAAAGAGAAATGGGGGCTGACCTAAACAAACTTAATGGCATATGGTTCTGGCAGAGGTTGAGAGAAAATGGATTATGTGGAGCTCCAAACTTTTTGGAATGGCATAATACTGTAAACACAAACTGCCCCACTACACTAGCGGCACGCTATGATGGCCGGTTTGACACATTACAATAGTGATGTGGAATGTCAATTTATTCTCGAACAAAAAACAATTAAGTTTTGTTTTTGTACCTGATTAAATAGGTTTAATAAAACAAAAATGTATATGTTTATTTAATTTATTTGAACGAACTGAATATTTGAATGAAAATGAATATACATACTTTATATGCACACAAGAAACATATGAATACAAAAGATACCAAAAAAGGTGCCACAAAAGGCCATAATTAATCAGATTCGTCCATAATGGTCTTCAAAATCTTCGTTAAAGAACTTTCCCCACCGAAGAATAATCCAGCTTCCTTCAGTGAATGCACCAACTTTTTTCTTGTTGGATACTCCTTCTGTAAATAGTAGCCGTAAACATGTCTTCGGATAGCATCGGCATCAAAGCTATCGATGCCTACGACTGGTTTTGCTCGTTTTCTCTTTTTTGGTGTGTGAAGTTTATTTTCTTCTGTGCCAGTCTCGCCATATTTTTTTTTAGTTATCCGTCTAACAGTTCGTTGTCCAATATTAAGCGCATCAGCTACGCGTTCAACCACTGACGTTATAGGTAAAATTGGCCCTCCATTTTGAGCTTCACGATCGAAATAGTTACGAAGGCGTATTACGAACTCACGTGTCTGACTATTTAGAACAGTTCTCTGCGTACGTTCGGTCATATCGACGAAATCCACAACAAAGGGCTTGAACAGAGTCCAAATTAACGAGCAAGGGTCAACAGTAATGCAGTATCAATATTTGAAATCCAAAGCCAGGTCAAAACTATATCACAATCGCATTGCACTGACAGTTTATACTTTTCGAAGCAACGTCAATTCGAAACTGCTTTGTTTTGCATTGAGCATTGACGCGAGTTTGCCGGAGGTAGTAGTTGTGCTAGCCAGCGATCCTATGTGACGATCGTATTAGATTCCATTTTTAAAAATTTTCAATTTAGAAAACCAAATGCCGAGTTGTGGTATATATCATATAAAAATAAAAATTTTACCTTTTGTATGAAACAGCTGATATTTTTTTGCGATTTCAGAGGTTTGTCCACATAGTGAAAATTGTTCATATTCACAAGTACATTCACCCCTTAAATGGTGCAAACTGATTTTTCTACACTTGTATACATTTTAGAAATCAATTTAATAAATAAATTTTGAGTCCTAAACCTAAAACTACATTTGATAAAATTTATGAATCTCTGCACATCACTATCGTCAATAAAGTAATACAATTATTTCCTTCAAAGTCGTTATCAATTAATACGGAACTTCATGAGCGGACAAACGTCAAACCGGCCATCATAGCGTGCCGCTAGTGTAGGGGGACATAGGACTAAAAGCAACATTCCTAGTTAACCAAGTTAATATTATAAATGAATAAAATAAAGCAAAATACAATATACAAATAAGTAAAGAATAAGAATGAGCTAACATAAAGCAATGATAGATAGATTCAATTTTTAAAAATTTCCCACACAAGTGTGTGCCCATTCTGTAAGAGGTCTCTATGATACTACATAGTTTTGAAATCTATTTGACTTGACAACTGCCTTGTTGGTCTATGGGTTAGCATGTTCAACTACAGAGACAAGGACCTGGGTTCAATTCCTAGGCCAAGCCAAGAAATGTATTGGGTTAAATTCTCAATACCATCCCGAAGTCAGGATGTATGCTGTGTTACCCCATGTCTCAGAGAGCATGAAAGACATTTGCCTGTACACAATGCACCTGATTACTCCTTGGTAGTGTCAGACATCCCAAGGGTCCCATATGAGAGTTAACCTGTGCTTGTGCACTATAATATAATACAGAGGTTTGATTTTTTAAATGTTGCCAGTCAAAATCATATTCATTTGATGGCATTAGCGTCAAAATAAAATATTCCTTGACTGTATTGATTTAAAGTCATAAATTCAGTACAACCGATTTTAACGTGAAGCATTATGTAGTGTATCATACATACCTAAATATATAAGAATGCATACACAAAATTGAGCTCTAATTAAATGCTGTCATGGTTTATTTTACTTTTGACGCTAATGCAAACAAATGAATACGATTTTGTTTAGCAACTCGGTTAGACAATCGGGGGGCTGATGGTTAATCTCTGTGGACATTGGCTGATGTGGCTGGACTAGATCAAGACAACATTGTCACTATACTATATACTATTTTTCTTTATTGCTATCTAAGGGTGGTAAATTGTGGCTTTAGTAAGCGAAAATATCTGGAATATATATGATACCCTCTCAACAGAGGTAAACTAGCCATCTATAGAGGAGATATTATTATCCACAAGTGTGTGTGTGTGCAAATACAGGTTAACTCTCTAATTAGTCATTTCCAAATTCACATGGGAAAGCAATTCGAGCAAATGAAGTAACCATCAGCAATGCAGATATCAATGAGTTAAATTAATTTTGTTCAGTTTAGATTTGTTAGTTATAGTTGTATGAAGTATGCTTCAACAGTGAAGGAAAACATCACAAGGAAATCTGCACACCTGAGAGTTTTCCATAATGTTCTCACAGGTGTGTGAAGTCTGCCAGTTTGGATTGGGCCAGCTTGGTGGACTATGGACTAAAACCCTTTGCTGAAAGGAGACCTGTGCTCACTGGTGAGCCGTTGATGTGCTACTGATGATGATGATGAATTCGTTAGCATTAATTAGGAAATCTTTGGCAGTACCTATTTAAAGTAGTTTATTTTCTACAACTATTAGAATTAAATAATACAATTAGTTAATACAGACCCTTAACTAATTTAAACGGTTGGACAAATTTTGTCTCAGAGTCAGAGTTCCCTGATGAAAGCTGTCTGTTTTTAACAATATTAAATGAATCAGCATATTTAATGCACCGGCATTTCTTTAGGTTATTAGTCAGAGTTCGTAACATTGAGATTTTAGATAAATGATCAAATACTGTGACTGCAACTATGAATATAATTTTATATAAAGGCTGTACTTACTATTTAAAGTACTTTTTCAAGAAAGAATATTGAAACTAGAATAATTTTACGCCGCGATACTTCGAAATAAAAACTTGAAAATTGTTGATGGTTAAAATCTTAGGTTAAAATCAGTTAAAATTATGGGTTAAACCACTGACGAACATATTAGATGTTGGAATTTGTTGACATTTGTCATCAATCGTCTGTCATTGATGACCAAATGACGTGGATTTTGGTGGATTTGACCAGAGACTAGAAACAACAATATTTTTTGTGAATTTGACGCATGGAAGCAATAGGGTATTTTACTCGAAATAATAAATATAAAAATAAGATAGTTTAGGCAATAAGGAATCGGGAAGTGGAAGTCTCAGTTCACAAAATCATAAAATTAATTTTTTTTGTCTATACGAAACGCATCGGAACGTCAAACAGTATCCGCCATTACACTACGTCAAATGTAAAAATATAGTTCATCCGCTCAAATAGTTTATAGTTCAAATACACGGTATTTTATGTGAAAATAAATAAATACATTATTTAATCATTTAGTACCATCATTTATTAAGGCAAACTTTAAATGCATTTTATTGGTAGTACGGAACCCTAAGTGCGCCAGTCGGACTTGACTCACCACTTGGCCGGTTTTTTTAGAGTCTATGCATCAATACTGCCAACCATGCTAAATGTAAATGCCAGATGGCAAATGAGACACATTTGTCATTTTGATTTTTAATCTGTGAGGTGAAGTAAACACTCAACATGGATGATTTCTCATTTATATTTTCGGTTTTTAGTTAAAAATGGATTATAATGTCTAAATAAATTAAGAATATACATCATTAATTTGTCACAATGTCGTCTGAAAGGTAATTGTTATTAGTTACGTGTGAATTATTAAAAAACAGATGTCAAATCATTTCCAAAAATTGTTCGAAAGTTACAAAATCAATAAAGTACGCGGAAATCTCTAATGTCACGCCCTGAATTCGTTTGCTACAGCGCAGTAGTATAGCTGTGATTTACTCAAAAGGTGGTGATGTTTTATTCCAGGGTGGAATGGGTGGAGATCATAGAACCGAAGACAAAGGAACATATGTATGCTAACCTAACTACTGGCGAATGTGTTTGGGATCCTCCAGAGGTAACAGTATAATAATTTTCATTTCACACTCTGTATCTACATAATATTTGAATTTACTCTTTCTGTCTCTAATACTTGAACCTATTTATATAGTTCTATTCTAATTTAACTATTTATATTAGTATGTGTAATTTTTGTGTGATTGAATTGAACACACATACTTCAATAATTGTATTTTATCACTGACAGACTGCAACAGAACAAAAAGCCAATGCTTTTAAAAAAATACATTTGCGATCTACACCATAATATGCTTTCAATACAAGTGTTCAATTAGTTGTGTTGCACCAACCCACCATTATGGGTGAATGCTAGTACTTTAATATAGGAACTACTCTCGAATCATTTATGTGTTGCAGGGTGTAAAAGTAAAACGCACTGATTCTTCTCAATGGTGGGAGTTGTTTGACATCAATACACATAGGTTCTATTACTACAATGCTTCAACTCAGGTAATTTTATTCATTATACTAAGTTGGTGTATTAAAAATCTATTCACTGATTCACCAAATTAATCTACCAGATGGTAGCAGGGTAACTTGGATGGGTGTATCACAGTTTTAATTAAAACCATACCCTTAATCTGTTTTTGTACCTCATAATGCTAGAGTGCTAAATTACTTGGCAGCACATCTTTAATGGTAGGCTGGTAACTAGCCACAACCAAGGTCTCAGACCATAGACATTTCAGAAATAATAAACTTCCAAATTGTTCCTGCCAGGAATCAAACCTGAGACCTGCCACTTTAAGACTACAGAGCTCACCATTGTGCCAGGGAGGTCTTTGAAACTTTGTACATGTGTAAGGAAGAAATACCTCTGTTCTACTATGTATGACAAATTGTTTCTATTTCAGACTACTGTTTGGCACAGGCCTACTGATTGTGATATCATTCCATTGGCCAAATTACAGACTTTAAAACAAAACACAGATCCACAAAAGAGGCGAGAAACATCCACACAAACTAACCAAGCAGCACCACAGGTTAGTTGTAATAATTAAAAAAAAAATTATTTTCCTCATGAAGTCAATCAGCATATTCAAAGCAAATGTGATATTACAGTTTCTTGACAGATATTGGGTAATTTGCAATAATGCAGTAGGGTGGTTATATTAGTTTATAGTATTTTCTTTATTTTATGCAGTTTTAGGTCATATTTTACATATTAATACAATCTTCTGTTTAAATGAATAACTTCAATCTTCTATCTATATAAATAAAAATGAATATTGGTAAGCGCATAACTCAAGAATGGATGAACCAATTCGGTTAATTTATTTTTTTGTATGTTCCTTATGGTCCACGGAAGGTTTTAATCTTAATAAAAAAAAAAAACAAAAAAAAATTATAATAGAACTGGCGGTACGAAGTTCGCCGTGTCAGCTAGTTAATAATAAAAATTGTAACTTTTTGCTCATACTTGCATATAAAGTCATATAATCCTACCTACCTATTTCTACGACTGCCTACCTTCTTTGTCTGACCTTTTGGATTGTCCCACACGGGCTATTTTTTTGTTTGTGTAATAATGATATATTTCTTGCAGGTGCCCTCTACTCTTGAGCCAATCAGTAGCAATGGTAATGCTATTGCAGCCAGTGTCAGTAAGCTTTCACCAAACAACACGAAGAATGTTACCATAACACAAACTAGTCCTGTGCGTACAAGGAGGGGTCATTACCATCACAGGTAAATAAATATAATAATATATTAAGCATCCAGAAGTGAAATTGGTTTTAACAAAACAACAATTCTTATAAGCACAGAATAGTTACAATATATTTCTAACCTTACATATGATCTTAAGGTGGAAGACACGGGTCTGCTGAAAATACTGAGTTGGATGTGAGTTGCTCACAAATTAGTCGATATTTTGATTAATTTCTTAAACTGGTCACTTTCAAGTAAAGCTTTTTATGTAAACCTGTGAAGATGATAATTCCACTGGCGCAATTAGAAGGCCATAAGCCTACTTTATCGTATTAGTTTACAAATTGCGAAAAACCAAATTAAATTTTAATTTCGCGGGCAAACCTGTGTCTTCCACTTTAACACAAATAAAACACCAATCAAACTAATTAAAGGAAATTTTTCGCTCAGTTACATAAAACAATCAAAATAACACAATAAATTAGTAACAATTAATACAAATTACAAGTCACATCGATTAGGTAACATAAGATCACCATTAGAGTTATTACTTGCTTTTTACTGGTTTAAACATGGAAGTAGGAATTACGACTACATAGTCTTCCTATTCCTATGGGTTTAACAGCTCTAGGTTGTAACAGAGTTGTTATCTATGGACACCACCAGACATTGACCTAGTGGTTTTAACAGGGTACAACAATACATTTAGGGTGGAACCACATTTGTGAGGATGGATTCGGATTTTGCCTATACAAAACTGTCTTTTTCCATACATTCGTGTACACATCGAAAAGCCAATTTGATCCGTACACGTTTCTATGGAATTTGACAGTTGTGTATGGGCGAAATCCGAAACGATCCTCACAAATGTGGTTCCACCCTAAGTCTAATGGAGACGTCACAGGCTGAGAGCCTACAAAACTACCACAAAGTATAGGCACTGAGGTAGAAATACAGGGAGACTCTTAACTATACTATAAATTATTTTTATATGTTGGTCAGTTCTGATAAATATTTTTTTAAATCTTTTACGAACAAATCCTTACAAGATCTTAAGAATACAAGATACACTTTTAATATATTTTATTAATGATGCTAATAGTAATAATACAGATTATTATCTTTCATGATGTGGGGCCTGCCCAAATAGATGCAGTTTGTGTCTTTTGTAACCCTAACTTAAAGTCTATGATCTGCTCCAGCTGTCCAATTTCACTCCTGTAGTATAGACATGATTAACTAGGTTGTTAATTAATAGTATGTAGTGGTGTTAACTGCAGAAACAGCGGCGAGAGCAGGCGCGGGCGTCTGAGCGAGGACGGCACGACGGCGCTATGTCGACATACAGACTCGGGCCGCTCGTCTGACAGCAGCATTAGCAGCGCCCAACAGCGGCGCAAGCAGGTAGGCGGAGAGGCAAGCTTTGATCAAATACAGGCATATTCCGCGGACGTTACCAAGTAGATTGAATGTATTCACCGGCCTTGTCAATTTGAATATCCGTATTAATATAAACGTGAAAATGTGTTTGTTTGTTTGTTTGTTTGTTGGTTGATTGGTTGGTTGATTGGTTGGTTGGTTGGTGGTAGAGTCATGACGTGTCACAAGAACCACAGATTGGCCTACTTGAAATAAATAATTTTGTATTTCTTTGAATTTTGTTTGTTGGTTTGTCCTTCAATCATGCCGCAACAGGGCTACGGATCAACGTGATTTTTTTCATGGGTATAGTTGAGGACCTGAAGAGTGACATAGGCTTTTTATCACGGAAAATCAAAGAGTTCCCAAGGGAGTTTAAAAAATAAATCCACGCGGACGACGTCGCGGGCATCCACTAGTTCCCATATAAATTGGTTGAAGTGATCAGTGCAAACGAATGCCACTGAATTCATAAACTGCGGCTAAGTCGTGTTTAAACAGTATGCACTAAACAATAAAGTAAACAGGCTCTCAAGATGAATGGTTATTGAATATTGAAGCGTTTCTCTTATTCATTACTGGGATAAAAAAATCTAATTGAAGTATTCTATGCAGAAGTATGTCACAAAATAAGCCTAGTGAATAATATAATTCTACTTCGATTATGTGTGCAATCAGTGTCAACTTTTAGCAGATGTGTTCATTGTTAAGTGTGTTCTCCAATGAGAACTCTACTCTTCGCTGTTCTGATATCAGAATATGTTTTTCCTTTTTAGTCTATTTTTATAGCCTCTGGTTAGTAGCATAAAAGCAAGCTCATTAGGTTCGTTCTCCAGCCTTCCTCGAACATAAAAATAATAAAATTGTTAGGAGCTGAGCGCGGCTCCGTGCAGCGCAGCCGCGTGCACGCCGCAGCTGCGGAAGCGCAGCTCCGCGCAGCCCGCGCCTGTTCACGAGCCTGACAAGTGGTCACCACACTCTGGTACTTAACAATTTACTCTTAAGGTGCTGTGTTCAGTCACGATCTTCATTCGTGAGCCGAATCACAAGCCGAATGAAGATTGTCCTATTAGAATCTATGGGTCATAATATTATGAAAAAAAAAGTAGTTATAATTGATCGTATTTCTGGCCTGATGGCCATGGATGTTTCTTAAAAACGATGACGCAAACTTTTCTCGATAGAAAAAAATTGCAAAGTTGACTCTGCAAATACATAAACTCCCATCGTTCTCTGTTATCCATACATTTATTTTGGTAAAATTAAGTACAATTGTTTTTCATATCTTACTACAAAAAATGGCTGTTTTAGATTTTATTTATTGCGACTGTTATAATTTTAATATTTTCCATTATAATTTATGTGATTCGGCTCCACGAATGAAGATCTTGACTGACCACAGCGCCTTAACTGTGTGTTTATTTTAATCTTAACAGATTTAAAATTCTAAACATCAGTTAAACTTGCCTTAAATTTTTGTGCTGCTTTGAGTAATAGTTGACCCAATTTAGTTTACAGTTATATTTGTCTATGTGCGTGAACGAATATACGCGCCGATAATTCGCCTAACCTAAATCGCCCTGGTTAGTTAGAACTCAGGACAGAACGTCAGATACAATTGTATTACAGTTCTTTGGTTATTGTTATATTTACAGGTCTGAACCGCAGCGGTAGTTTCATATCGCCTCGGAAGGATGCCTCGGACGATTCCATGCACGAAAAGTATTTCAAGTCCGTCGAAAGTACGCCGTTAACGAGACGTAAGGTATAATATTTGATTTAATGATTTTTTCATCGAGAAAATATGCTGGAAGAAAAGGAACACATTTGTTAAAAGTTACCCATGTCCACAGCCCACGTAAAAACGAAAAGTATATATGGAGTAAAACCACAAACAGATATTGTAAAATAAATAAATATTCACAAATTCTAAAACACACACACTTCAGCAATGACACTTGCCATCTTAATAGTGTGTTGTAATCAAAGAAAACAATTAGTCATGGAAGTAGAAAAGTAGGCATTGAAGTGACTAAAATAAAAACTAAGTACACCTATATTTTATCCAACTTTCGTTTATTACCATCACGTAAGTGTGAGTGATACAAAACCTCGCTGATTGTGTTTATTTGATTATCGACTGGTCACTAAGATCAAATTGTCAAATTACACCATTAGAATAGAATAGAAATGTTTTTTATTCAAATAAACTTTTTACAAGTGCTTTTGAATCGTCGATGAGTCTACCATTCGACTTTTATACTGCCATATTTAAAATACTATATTCTTGGTCAAAAACTACACGTGTCGTTCCTTATACTTAATCCTACTTCCATGCAATTAGATATTATATAGTCTATTTTTCTTTAGCTGTCTTAAAAGGTAAACAAATCATAGAAAAATTTTTCGTCGAAACGCGTCCATTGCCGTGCGCTTGGTTTGATTTTTCACTTGCAGCTCGGTTTCATTGTCGTCATGTGGTAAGAAAGTCTTATGCGAAGACTTAAGGTTAACGAAAAACTTTTCGTTTAAGACAACTAAGTAAAAATAGATTATACATATTATTTGTTTTATTTCACAGCTAAAACAGCAGTCGGCTGGAGGTTCGTCTTGCGATTCGGCATCGCCACAAAGTCCGAGCAGCCCTCTCCAGAAGCCGCAACCAACGCCTTTTTTACAGGTTCGTTAGGGTCCAGTTAGATATTGTAAACAGTAGGTTTAGTATATATGAGATTTAATTCGATTGATCTTATACGTATTCGATGAAAATAGCGTCAAAGTAAAATGAACCATAACTGAATCGAATTAGAGCTTAATTTCGTGTATGCATTCTTATACGTTTACGTATACGATACGCTCCATTTAACTTTGACATTAATGTCATTGAATACTATCAATCGAATTGAATCTTATAACCCTACAGAATATCACGAAATACAGTTTCTAGTAGTAGTTTCTTCAGTAGACTTTTAAATACACTACCGTGATACGCAACTTTATGCGCGCGGCGTGGTCTACTGCTTTTCAGCTTTTTTGAACAGGTGACCGTTCGGGCTTCACTTCAGACTCTTGTCCTAGCTATTGAAGCTTCAACATGAAGTTTTAGGAACAAAGTAGTAAAAAACGTTTTTGGGTGTCTATTTCTATTCATTAATCGGCCACAGATCTATGGAACAATAATTGAAGTATGCTTTAAGCACCATTTGTGTGCAGGCGAGCGCAGCGCGCCCTTCGCTGGTGTCGTCGATATCTCTGGCGGCGGAAGGAGCGCGCGCCCTACACTCGCTGGAGCGACCGCAGCACTTGTCACGGCACGCGCGGGAACGGTTCTCAGACAGGTTAGCTCACATAGCTTTCTTACTGAAGTAGCTTTTGCCGACGATTTCGTACACATGTATGCAAATATCCTGAGGTAACTTTTGTCCGGTTAAACCTTTGTTTAATCACCAAAAAGTGGTCTAGTCTTAATCGTGAAGCAACTGCTCAAATAAAGCTCTTACATAAAAGCACTGCCCGTAAGGATTTTCTGGGAATTGATGGAAGTTTTTGAAGTAAACTTGGGGAGTAAGCTGGTGAATGCGTTGCGAAAAGAGTGATAGGGCGAGGCGAACGGAAGTTGAGAGGGAGATATAAATTAGTGGAGATAGAAAGAGAGAGAGTTACGTTTCGTATATTACTGAAGGGGCGAGAGAGAGAAGTGCGATCACACATTTTCTTTCTCCTTTTCTCTCGTGCTGCCTACACTGACGAGATCCCTGACTTCAGTGAAATCCTACATAATATGTTCTTGTTTCTTCAGACATCTAGATAAGGAACGGTTAGCGGAGTTGGAACGCATGGAGCGGTATCCGGAGAAGCAGGCCGTGTACAGCGTGGACAAGCCCTTCCGTCAGACGAGCCTCGATCTGCGACACAATGCCTCCAGCTGGCATCCGCCCAGGGAGTTCACTAGGTAATTACTTGACGGGACCAATACTAAATTTTCATTTATATAATCTTCAATCGGATAATATGCCTTTTCTCATGGTCATACTTAAAATAGACTTCTTAAATTTGCTTAACACGCCCATTCACAGTCGTGCGTATATGGTGTTGTCCCAACACACTCTTTAAACATTTCTGTGGTGGTGTCATGTGGTGCGGGTTGTTACGTTCCCTCAAATATGGTTGAGTGAAGCAACGGCTGGATCATGCGTCATGCTCCTGAAAGGGTGCCACCGGTGGGCATGGCGCTGCTTTCTGTATGCCCGTCTTAACATGTATTGAATTGTAGTACGCATTTTTGGAACTTCCCCTCAGTGTGGAAATATTCTATTCGAACAAAGTTGCATGGGTTAAATCGGCTTGGCATCCAGCTGTCCACCCACACCACAATAATAATAAAATTCCAAAGAGGTGATTTCAGTACAAAATTTAACCTTCATTAAACAACAAATACAATGCAACATGCTCAACATGTAGCCCAACAAGTTAAGCGATGACGCGGAACTTTTGTTACATGTATGTAATTCAGGCGGCGCAAGACCGAAGCCTGTGGAGGTCCATGCAGGAGACCTATGTCCAGCCGTGGACATCTAAAGGTTGATAATAATGATGATAATGATGATGTAATATAGTGACTCGCGATTTCTGGCAACGTCACGCAAACGTCATTTGTTGGGCCCACTGATCTCCATAATTATTCTATGATTAATACTGGATTGGTTGTCCTTATACAAATGACAGCATAATTATGGATCAATTTGAAGAGCCACATGTGACATACGAGTGTCCCTGGAACCAATAATATGCAAATGGTGCACCAACCTCTATATTCTAAATATATAAATGGAAAAGGTGACTGCCTGACTGATCTATCAACCCATAGCTTAAACTATTTTACGGATCGGGTTGAAATTTGGCAGATAGCTATTATAATGAAGGCATCCGCTTAGAAAGGATTTTTGAAAATTCAACACCTAAGAGGGTAAAACAGGGATTTGAAAAATCGATCTTAACGCGAGCGGAGCCTCGGGAAAATGCTAGTTAATCTATGAAATCATAGATTAATCATAGTTAATCTATGAAATCATAGATTAACTATAGAAGGTTATATTAATTAATCTGTGAAATCATAAATTAATTATAGAGGTCGGTGCAACGTTTGCAATATTATTAATTAGTTCCAGAGACACTCGTATCTATGCTTACAGTGCCAAAATGGCGTCAATGAAGTCCAAAATGGCGTCAATCAGCCTCTTCATTGTTAGCATAGAGCATAGTGTGTGCGCCTCAATTGTTGCTTATTGAATACATAGCTTTAGTATTGTCCGTAGACGCCAACAAGCGGAGCCACATCTATACTTATAATAAAACTGTAACATAAGCAATATTATTAGTTCCAGAGACATTCGTATCAATGCTTACAGCGCCAAAATGGCGTCAGTGAAGTCCAAAATGGCGTCAATCAGCCTCTTCATTGTTAGCATTGAGCATAGTATGTGCGCCTCAATTGTTGCTCATTGAATACATAGCTTTAGTATTGTCCGTAGACGCCAACAAGCGGAGCCGGAGCGGTACACGTCGAGCAAGGCGTCGGTGTCATCCGGCAGCAGCAGCAAGCACCGCACGCCACCGCACGAGCCGCCGCACAACTTCATGAGGCTCTCCTCTGCCAACGAGCAAGACAACGTCGCTGCCGGTTTGTTCCCACATCATATACCCACATTGATGCTAGTGCTATTGTAAATAAGTGCGATTGTCTAAAGTTATTCCACTGATCGTAATCGTATTCGAAGACATTAGCGTCAAATTAAAATAATTTATAACAGCATTGAATCAGAGCTCAATTTCGTTTATGCAGTCGTATACGTTTACGTGTGTACGATACGCTCCATATTAAAATCGGTTGTACTGAATTTGTGACTAAAGCAATACAATCAGTTATTATTTTACTTTGACGCTAATGTCATCGAATACGAATACGATCAATGGAGTAACTTTTATACAATTTTTACCCAGGCTTAGGAATTTTTAAAGTTAGATTTTATATTAAACATTTTGTCATTGAATATAGGAAGTTAAAGTTAATAAACAAAAGTTATCTGCTTTTTTTTCTTGTAATCGCCCTGGGAAGGAAATAAAGGAAACCTAATTATAGTTCGATTCATTTTTTATGACAGTATAAACATTGATTTCGAGAGAGGGTTCGCACAAGTACAGTCAAGTCGGATAGAGATTATAGGAAATATAAGTCTCCCTTCTCATAGGAAATATATGTGAAAATTGACTTGTGACTAACTTCTCATCCACCAAAAAGATTGAATGAATTTTGTAACAGAGTTTTTATTTATTCAATTGAAACTGAGTTTTCATTCATTTGTCCAGTAAACTACAAGCTGAAATGCGTCAACTTGGAACCGGCTTTAACAGAGCCCAATGTACAAAAGCACAACCAACGCCTTGAGAGGACCACGGCTCCGCGAGATCGTACGAAGTCGCGACGTAAGTGATTTTATTTAAACCACCTTATAACATATTAATATCCTCCCGAACATATTTTGGCCATGGCGGCCAAGTTCAAAAGAGAGACTAGCTAATAAAGCAGGAGATATTATAGTGTGCAAGTTCACTCTCTATTCGTTCACTCTGATAGATGGATGAGGCGGTAATCCGTCACGACCGTTGAGAGATTAGGCGCTGGCGCTGGTCCGATTCCTGGCGAGAGTAATTTTGGGAATAAATACTAATTTGTCTCTGGTCTGAGGTGCGATGGTCTTAAAGTTGCCGATCAAAATCGTATTCATTTAATGGCATTAGCGTCAAATCACCAATTCCTTGACTGTATTGATTTAGTCACAAATTCAGTACAACCGATTTTAACATAGAGCGTTATGAAGCGTATCGTACATACGTAAACGTATAAGAATGCATACGGGAAATTGAGCTCTAATTCAATGCTGTTATGGTTTATTTCACTTTGATCAAATGAATACAATTTTGATCGGCAACTTTTAGACAGTCGGGATGCTGGTCTTATCACCAGTGTTCAGGAGGAAGCTATAACTCACCCGTCATCGCATCGTTACTTACCACCAAGTAAAATCGCAGTCAAGGGCTAGCTTGTCGAATATAAGAAAAAGAATAGAGAAGCGGGGAGTTTTTTTTTTTAATACGCAGATGGGTCACCTGATGTTAAGCGATTACCGGCGCCCATGAACATTTGTAGCACCAGAGTCACCACCGATGCGTTGCCGGCTCTTCAGGAATTTGTTGGTCCGCCTCTTAAATAACCTCAACTTGTAATTAAGCGGGAACACAGTCGATGGGAGTTGGTTCCACAGTGTGGTAGTGTGTGGAAAACAGATCTGGCACAACGGATAGTCGAAGTATTCCAGGCACCCAGTTGGTGTAGGTGAAATTGCTTTCGGTGGCGTGCCGTGCGGTTGTAGAAGAGAGAGGGTGGGATAAGGTCAAATAGCTCTTCAGAACACTCCCCATTGTATAGCCGACAGAATACGCATAAAGATCTTACGTCTCTGCGGTGCTCCAGTGAGCTATAGGTAAACCGCCATAAGCTTGGCCTTCCTGATGGTTTGCGGGACGCGGGGCGGGTGATGCGATCGGCTATACACGATACGACGACGTCGACTCGTATCTTAAGATTTAACTAACCTTAAGATTAAAGGCACCTATGATATTTTTTTAACAGAATATATTTATTCTTAGTTTAAATATTTTTTAAAGTCAATTGTACATTTATACTAATATTAAACTAATATTAATAAACAATGGTCTTATAATTATTATCATTAATCAGAACGTTTTTCATCACATGAACTTTCTTCATTTGAAGATTCCGATGATGTATCTTGCGGTAGTTCAATAATAAATGGTCTATTTAATTTTTTATTACGCAGAAAAGGTAGGTTATCCTGATTCATGTCGCAAGATGAATATTATCGTGTGTAGCCGTCTCTGGAAAAATATCACGCGCAGACTAGCGTCCACGTCAGTCACTGCCGGCGGACAGCGGCAGACTAGCTGATTGGTTGAGCGCGCTCCCGCCCCGCGTCCCGCAGACCATCAGGAGGGTCAAGTTTATGGCGGTTTACCTATAGTTAGTTTGGGATTGTCCACAAGCCATACTGCAAGGTGAGAAGGGCGGCTTTATAAAGTAGGAGCCTGTGTTCTGGCGCAAAGTACCGCTTAGCTTTGTTGAGCACCCCAAGAAAACTTCCTTCACTTAAAATTGATTGTGTTTTGGCCAGGGCATAAGAGGCCAGTGGAAGATGAGCAGCTCCAGGACGGCGAAGACGAGGACGAGGACGGCGGCGGCTCCCCGCTCTACTGCAACTGGGACCTGCGCGGCATGCAGCACCTGCTGCCGCTGCAGGACTACATCATACAACAGGCTAAGCTGTCCAGTGAGTGTACGCTGCTCTTAACTAATAATATAACTTCTCTAGTTCTCTACTAGCTGCTAGTTAACGACTTCAAAAAAGGAGGAGGATCTCAATTCGTGGGAATCTTTTTTTTTTTTGAAGTAAAACTTCTTTACGCACGCTTGACTTGGGAAGTAAGCTGGTGAATGCGTTACAAAAAGTGTGATCGGGCGAGGCGAACGGAAGTAGAGAGGGAGATATAAGTTAGTGAAGATAGAAAGAGAGAGAGTTACGTTTCGTATATTACTGTAGGGGCAAGGGAAAGAGGTACACATTTTATTTCTCTGTTTCTCTCATAGCCAGTTGCGTTTCGTAAGTTTTACTTCAGTCGCGTGGTTTAAAGCACACTCGTTTTTTTAAATGTATGTTCACCGATTACTCGATGATGCCTGAACCGATTTGGAAAATTCTTTTTTTGTTTCGAAGGATATACTTCCCAGGTGGTCCCATTGAAATTTTATCGAAATCGGTCGAGCGGTTTTTAAAATATCAACAATAAATTATATTATACTTTGAACTAGCGCGAGTGTTTGAAGTCGGTTTTTTAAAAATAATTTTTTGTATTAAATTATTTATTAGGGTTCCGAAAAAATATAACGGAACCCTTATAGGATCACTTTGATATCCGTCTGTCTGTTTGTCACGGCACTTTTTCGCAGAAACTGCTTGAGGTACGTAGTTGAAATTTATGCTGAATACAAGAGTCAGTGGTCTCTAATCTTAATGCTGTGGAATATTTCAAGTGTCTAATTTAACTCAATGAAAAGTTACAGCTTTTCAAAGCGTTGACGTTTATGCCATTAATCTAATGTATCTACTAAACGTTTTATCTTAAATCATTACAATTTTGCTACGTTGGTTTTTTTATATAAAAAAAATACATTTTATGATGAAAATTACATATGTACTGCCTTTTAAGTATGCATAATAATATATACTCGGCGCGGCGAAACATGATCCCTATGACACTGACAGCTAATGTCACCATATAACATTGTAGTGGCGTCACCATTAAATTGGGATCATATCGGGGGCGTCTAAAAATGCCATTTATAAATTTTACGTAGCTTTATACCATTAGTAATGATATTCCGTTGATATTTTTAACAATTCTTAACATTTACAAGAAGTTATCTCAATCTGAATTTATGTTTACGTCCTGCAAAACTTACGTCGTGTGACGTTTATCGACTAGGGCGGCAAGTAAAAATGTCGGTAATGGAAACGAGTGCACAATTTTTTTTCATACTCACATTTTAGTTCATATATTATGGAATGGAACAGAATATTACGATCATACCATTCATACATACACATATGATTATATTATACCCAAGAAAATTAAAAAATAACAGCTATAGGACAAAATGAAATGAAACAAAAGCTGTTTAACAATTATTTATTTACATACACAGGGTCAAGGGTGTAACAAAAGTAAGTCATAATACTTTAGGGTTTGCATGTGTACCTTATATAGTTTACAGTGAAAGTACTCAGCGCTGAAAGCGAAAAATTTTTTTTGTGATTTGTATGGGCAAGCGCCACATGAGCTTCCCCATGCAAATCACAAAAAAAATTTTTTGCTTTTAGCGCTGCTACTTTGCCAGTGAACTCTATATATGGGACGCTACACGCCCTAAACTTTATCACTTACTTTTGTTACACTCTGTATTTTATTCTGAATCTGATAATGACATGAGTGTTTGCGTCTCAGACTCGGAATCTGAACTGCAACTGCTGTCACCTACATTTATCAATAATGGTTGATCTTCAAGAGTGTCGTATCGCACATCTCGATCCCAATCATCGTAGCAAAGTTTTTTGGTCTTTTCTACGACTTTCCTCCAATTATCCGGAGTCACTTCACTACAAGCTTTTTCTAATAATGTCAGCATTTTATTGGCTGTAAATGGCGGAGTGGTGTTAAGCCTGGCTGCACAACCTGAAACAATATTTATTTTGAGTATGATGCAAAGTAAAAGAGTGAGATTGAAGTAAAAGTATATATTTAAATATACTTATAATATATAAATATATATATATATATATATATATATATATATATATATATATATATATATATATATATATATATATATATATATAATATATATATAATATAGTGCCATTATATATATATATATATATATTATATATTATATATATATAATGGCGGAGTGGTGTTAAGCCAGGCTTAACACCACTCCGCCATTTACAGCCAATAAAATGCTGACATTATTAGAAAAAGCTTGTAGTGAAGTGACTCCGGATAATTGGAGGAAAGTCGTAGAAAAGACCAAAAAACTTTGCTACGATGATGAGTGGTGTTAAGCCTGGCTGCACAACCTGAAACAATATTTATTTTGAGTATGATGCAAAGTAAAAGAGTGAGATTGAAGTAAAAGTATATATTTAAATATACTTATAATATATAAATATATATATATATATATATATATATATAAATATACTTATATAGCAAAAACGTGTTTACCGGGTTAAACATTATTCGAAAATAACAAGGTTGGAAACTTTCGTTTTACTTACCTACTTAATCTATGCCAAAAATCTTAATACAACAACAACATAATGGACATTAAAAATGCACATTATAATATTTTTTAAAACATGTTTACCAACGTGGCTGAATGCAAGCCACGCCTTTGCCTAAAAAAAAAATATCGACACGACCAAAGACACGACCCATCACTATATAACACGAACTGTCATAGGGATCATGTTTCGCCGCGCCGAGTATAGTGACGGGCATCTACGGAACCCGGATCTACGGAACATCATTATTATCAGTATTTTTTGACAGAAAACATTCTGTCATGTGAATCTGGTGAGAGTAAAAGTATCAATACAGCTAAATTTTGATGGTTTGCACTTTGCACGTACAGCATGTATGAATACAGTGCATTCGGGCGCGCGTCAGATGTTTTGACCGACGAATTCTGTCAATATACGGCGAGCCTGAACGTGTAAAAATGAAATTTCTTATAGGTCGGGGGCGATACGGTGCCGGATCCGAATCGGACGGCGAGTCGGGCACGTCGCGGTCGCGTTCCGGTTCCGAGTCCCGCTCCTTGTCCGGTCACGAACCGGACAATGAATCATCGGACGGAGGAGCTCGGACACCGGACGACGACGACGGATCCGGCGTATATTTGCCGCATACGTACGCGCACAGACCCCCTGACGTGGAGTACATGAACCATGGAGTGTCCTATTATAATACTTTTGTCGGGTTTGAACGCGATCGGCAGCCGTCTCCTGGTATACATAGGGTGAGTTGAACCTTTATTACCTTTAACTTTAACTTTAACTTTTTTTTCTTTTTTAACAGAATATCAGCCAAGTCGAAGTTGACTAATATTCTCCTCTCCCCTCCAAATAAGCGGCACGCTTGTGTTAGGAGTGGGTACGACAATAGTGCAACGGGTGGGATTCGAACCTGCGACCTTTCAGTTTTCAGTCCGCACCTTTAACCGTTGGGCTATTGAGGCTTTTATCTATTACTTGAAAATGATTCGGATAGGTACTAATTAATGAAAAGACCTTGAATACTCCTCTACCTGCCTGTGAAGGTTTGTTAAAATCGGTTCAGTCATTCCAATGATTAGCCTGGATAATTCAAAAGACAGAGACAAAGTATTATTCACTATTGCCGTGCCCGCCTCCTAATACAGGCTTAGTGGTTAATTTGGAAGACAAAGGAACTTTTATTTGTTAGTTATGCTTGACGTGGCAAATATTTTTAACCGACTCATGTATTTAATATTATTGGAACTGCTAATTATTCATATAATTATGATAATCTATTAGGGTTTCCAAACAAATATACAAAATTTTATAGGTATGTATGACTGTATGTATGTTAGTCCATGCATATCTCCAAAACTATTAATCAGATTGTGATCATTCTTTATTTATTTTTTAGGTTGTTAGGTACATTTACTTCAACTTGGGAATGGTAGAGGTTCATCAAAATCGGTTCAGTAGTTTTCAAGACATGGACACTTTTCATATATTCTTTATTTCGGTATATTGAAGTCTGTTTAATTTTTCCTAAATTTGAATAAAGTTACAATAACTAGCATAGTTTTTTTTGATATTAACACTAAACCTCTACAAACAAAGTTCTCTCTCTGTCTAACAGGAAACTTTTAAAGCTCTATAACTTATTTGTTTTTGGACCGATTTATTTTCTGTTTTTACAAATGTTATTCTTACATGTTACATTTTCGATTATACGTAACTAGACGATGCCCGCGACTTTGTCCGCGTGGATTAAGGTTTTTTGATTCCCGCGGGAACTCTTTACTTTTCCGGGATAAATTGTAGTTTATGTGTTAATACTGGGTATGAGCTATCTCCATTCCAAATTTCAACCAAATCCGTCCAGTAGTTTTTTCGTGAAAGAGTAACAAACATACACACAGAAACACAAACTTTCGCCTTTATAATATTACTAGATTACTAGATGATGTCCGCGACTTCGTCCGCGTGGATTAAGATTTTTTAATTTTTTTTTTAATTTTTCGGGATAAAAAGAAGCTTATGAGATAATCCTGGATATGAGCTATCTCCATTCTAAATTTCAGCCAATTCGGTTCATTCGTTGTGGCGTGAAAGAGTAACAAACATCCATCCATTCAAACATCCATCCATACATCCTTACAAACTTTTTTATATTATTCACATTTATTATATTAGTAGGATTAAGTTAAAGTATTAAGTATGAAGTGTGATGTGATGTGATGTGATGAACATCAACATTTTGACTACAGTCAAATACCCAATTGTACGAGTATTCCGCGGGCTAGTTAAAAGTATTTTTGTTGCAGACCTCGTCGCTGGGCGGCGGCACGGCGGCGGGGGAGGCGAGCGGCGCGCGCGCGGAGGGCGCGCTGTACAGCCCCGTGCGCGCGCACCCGCCCAACCTGCACCCGCACACCCCGCACCCGCCGCACCCGCAGCACCCGCCGCACCCGCCGCCCGAGCAGGACATCGAGATATTCGCCAAGGACAACCTGAACTTCAACAAGGGCATCTTCAGGAGAAAGGTGACTACATTACCTGCCCCCCCCGATTGTCTAAAAGTTGCCGATCAAAATCTTATTCATTTCATGGCATTATCGTCAAAGTAAAATAAACCATAACACCATTGAATTAGACCTCAGCTTAGCTTTCTATTGGTGAAAAAATGGTTAAAATCGGTCCAGTAGTCACAGAGCCTATTCGGTACAAACAAAAAAACAAACAAATCTTTCCTCTTTATAATATTAGTATAGATAATGATTACTTTAATCATGTAGTACATAATTTTTATGTATCATCAATAGTTTTCTCAGCATACGCCAAATAATGCATTTTAAAGGCAAAATTGCTACTTTGGGTTACATTATTGCAATTTTCTTAAGGATCTCTAATTTTTTTGAAAATAAATTATAGCCTATGTTACTTCCTGATAACTTAGCTTTCTATTTGTGAAAAAATGGTTCAAATAGGTCAGTTTGACAGCTGTGCATTTGTCTAAAGTTATTCCATTGATCGTAATCGTATTCGATGAAATTAGCGTCAAAGTAAAATAAACCATAACAGCATTGAATTAGAGCTCAATGTCGTGTATGCATTCTCATATGTTTAGGTATGTACGATACCCTCCATAACGCTCCATATTAGAGTCGGTTGTACTGAATTTGTGACTTTAAATCTGCATTGTCACTCTCCAGGTCCTTAACTATACCCATGCAAAAAATCACGTCGATACGTTGCTCTGTTGTGGCGTGATTGAAGGACAAACCAATACACCAACAAACCAATAAACAAACACACTTTCGCATTTATAATATTAGTATGACGTATTAGTAAGGAAGAATTAATACCACGATAATAAAGGCAATTAAATTTTGGAACACAAAAGCTATAGTCACAATAGTAATTGTGACTATACTAGTGGCTCCTTTTTATCCCGGAAAATCAGAGTTCCCGAGGGATTTTAAAAACTACATCCACGCGGACGAAGTCGCGGGCATCAGCTAGTAATATATACATTATATACCTACATATATACACATAAATATATATATAGTCAAGCAGCAAGCGTCGCTTTTACAGGCATCGGTCCGAGACATGCTCTCGTGGACCTCGTCGTCGATCAGCGCGCCGATGGTGGGCGTGGAGTGGGACAAGCCGCACAAGAAGGCTGCCATCGACCTGTTCCGGCTGGTGCAGATCTACATGGGCGACCGCAAGGCGCGCCCGGGCATGACCCTCAACTCCGTGGCGCAGGACATCTTGCACGCCACCTTTACCAATGAGAAGTAAGTCAACAGTTTGATCACTGGGCTAACAGAACCGCCACTGGGCCAGTTTTCTATGAACGAGGCTGCGACGGCGGTGCAGAGGCAGCTAGTGACTAGGCAGCATGCTGTGTTGCATTGTCATAATGTTTCTGCACTACACTGGAACAACCGCGCTGGATCAATTTAGTCAGCACTAAAAGTGTTATAAAAATTGGTTGTCTGTAAAATCGGTTTACGGACGATAGTTTTACGTGATAACGTCATAAAGAAACATTGATGAATAAATGTGTCACAAGCCAACGCTTGGGCCGATCGTGCCTCTCTATCGCTTGTTCCGCGCTCTCGCTTGCACGCTCAGGCTCAGACGGAACGTGCCACTTTTTCGTGCGTGCAGCCGGTGTTCATCGAATTATTAGACGTTATCACGTCAATAAAGGGGGCATAGTGAAAAAGGAGTCGAAATAAAATTTTATTTTTTTACCCTGGCATGTGGAGTGTTGTCGTCTAGAGCTCATTATGTGGAGTTCGAATATATTTTTTATTACTTTTTAGCTTCAAAAATGAAGAAATGAGGGGAGGGGGCTCCAAAATTACAAAAGAGCATTTTTTCCCCATATGCTAATTTAGTACTATCTAAGAACTAAGATATCTAAATATGTATCTAATTTAAAAAATAAAGTGATTTGGTCATATATACGGAACTCTAAAAGAGCGAGGCCCGACTCGCACTTGGCCGATTTTTCGTGCTTAATAAGTACTAATGGGTATCCTTTCGGATGAAAGAATAGAATAGAAATAGAATAGAAATGTTTTTTATTCAAATAAACTTTTTTACAAGTGCTTATGAATCGTCGATGAGTCTACCACTGGTTCGGAATGCCGTTCCTGCCGAGAAGAACCAGCAAGAAACTCGGCAGTTGCTCTTTTCAAAATAAGTTTACATTCAATAGAATAGTTATACAGTTAAATTACCACCTACTTACTGTCTCATGAATCGCTGGAACGAATTATGTCCACGCTTTTTTATCATCTAAATAGTCAAAAAAGCAAAGTAAAAAGCAGTGATAGCCTAGTGGTTAGGGCTGTGGTCTCCTATTTGGGGAGTCGCAGGTTCGATCCCGGGCACGCACCTTTGACCTTTCAGAGTTATGTGCGTTTAAGCAATTAAATATCACATGCTTCAATGGAGAAGGTAAACATCGTGAGGAAACCTGCAAACCTGAGAGTTCTCCATAATGTTCTCGAAGGTGTGTGAAGTCCGCCCATTCGCATTGGGCTAGCGTGATGGACTATGGTCCATAACCCTTCTCTAATCACGTCGATCCGTAGCTCTGTTGCAGTGTGATTGAAGGACAAATAAAAAACCAACAAACACTTTCGCATTTATAATATTTATTAGTATGGATATTATGTGTTTAACAACTATTTAATACATTGTAGAAGTTGATTTGTTTTAGGCCTCTACAGGGTCAATATAAAACATAAAGCCCCAGCAAAAATTTAAAGATTAAAAAGAATACTAATGGGTATATAATTTCACAGATTACGAGACGAGCTATATGTCCAACTATGTAGACAAACAACGGAAAACCCTTTGAGAGATTCCCTTCTCAGAGGGTGGGAGCTACTAGCAGTGTGCCTCGCCTTTGTTCCTCCGTCGCCCGCATTCCAGCCCGCGTTGACCAACTACGTCAATCGACATCGGGACCCTGCCTTTGCCGATTGCTTCCCCGAGGTATATAAAAACACTAGCTGATGCCCGCGACTTCGTCCGCGTGTATTTAGTTTTTAAAATGCCGCCGGAACTCTAATTTTTCCGGACAAAATGCAGCCTTTGTCACCCCTCCAGGTTCTCAACTATACCCCATGCAAAAAATCACGTCGATCCGTAGATTTGTTGCTGCGTGATTGAAGAACAAACCAACAAACAAACACTCTATCGCATTTATAATATTATTTAGGAAGAAATAATACATGATACGAATGTAACCAATGCCTTTGTTTCTACCGGCGGTGATCTAATTAAATTTTAGAACACAAACTACTATTGTGACTTAACTATGATAGATACCCTTGCGAACTTTTTTTGTAGAAAATAATGAGTACTTTAATCATGCACGGTTATTATTATTATTATTATTAGCAACCCATCAACGGCTCACTACTGAGCGCAGGTCTCCTCTCAGAGAAGGGATACGGTTATACCGAGTACAAACTACTAATACTAATGAGGTTTTACAGTTATACTTTTAAAAATCTCGAAGGTAACCTATACTTTTTGAGGATTCAAAGTCTTCCTACATCATGTTCATTTTCATGTTTCTATACATTGCGAAAAATAAAGTCGATCATTCCTCTGTTGCTGCATGAGTAAAGAACAAACCAACAAACAAACTTAATTTCGCATTCATAATACATATAATAATGATTTTACAGTAGAAAATATTTTTAATGCTAGTAAATGGGTCTGAAATCCAAAAAACTTTAAAAATTAATTATTACTTATTATTATTTTTAGGTTGGAAAATGGCCGATTCACGTCCAAGTGTCCCACTATGCAAGCGTAGCGTGTAAACGATTGGAGAGAATAGGATTTGGTGGGAAAAGGCCGCCCCGCAAACCCACTACTGAAGATATTGATCAAGCTAGAGTAAGTGGCAACTTCCTTTATTGAGAAATCCTTTTGTGATAAGATAATGCTGGTAGTCCCAATTTATCTGATCCATAATTTTAGTAATATTATCTAGATTATAGCATTATTAAAATACAGACAGAAGTTATAAACATTTCTTATTTTACTTATTGATTGATATTGATTTTCGATGAAAGAATATGACAAAATAAAGATTAGATGTCATCATAATCCTGGTAAATCTAGGATTTTGATCATATTTATTCATTTCATTCATAGACAATAAATGCTAGGATGATCGAAATAGATCAAAGTGAAGATGATTGAGTAAGTATACCCTTAACCCATTTAGCAGAAAAAATTTTGAGTGTCGTGGAACACTGGCTGGAACGGAGTTCAGAATCAACGCCATCTCTCGCCACATGTTAGAATCATCTCATAAAAAAACAGACATTAAAGCAAGTTCACGCTGCCCACGGTAGATGGCGTTTGTAAATTTCGCCGCAAATATTTTGTTTGGAATTTCTCTTCTATAAAAGTTCGTTCCAAAAATTAAAAAAAAAAAGCATGACCTGAAGTCAGGATTCGAAACCCCGAACCGATAGTTTCCATTCGTTTAACCGCTGCACCACCAAAGCATTGATAGAACGTGTATAATAAACGAAGGCAACAAGGGTCGTTACGGAAAATTGTTACACATTTCTTCGTCTAGCCCCCATCCGCCAAACCATAAGGTCTGTGGCCAAACCGTCCGTAAAGGAACTTCGTTCCAATAATCTATAAACTTTTAAACCAACTTCAAAAAAGGAGGAGGTTATCAATTCGTCGGAACCTTTTTTTATGTATGTTCACCGATTACTCGAAGACGCCTGAACCGATTTGGAAAATTCTTTTTTGTTTGAAAGGGTATACTCCCCAGGTGGTCCCATATAAATTTTATCGAAATCGGTCGAGTGGTTTTTAAAATATCAACAATAAATTATTTAATTTGTATAGTGGCGCGGGAGTTTGAAGTCGGTTTTCTAAAAAGATTTTTTTATATTATTGTACAGATCCAAATATTCCGTCAATCGATGTTCGGCAACACGCTGTCGGAGGTGATGTCGTTGCAGCGCGAACGCTTCCCGGCGCGGCAGCTGCCCTGGGTGCAGACCGCGCTGTCGCAGCAGGTGCTGGCGCTCAACGGCCGCGACACCGAGGGCATCTTCCGCGTCTCCGCCGACGTGGACGAGGTCAACGCCCTCAAGGCGAAGATCGACAACTGGGAACTGCCCGATGCCTCTATGCTAACAGGTATGCTACAATACTTTCGCTAGTTGAGAATAAACTATGCACACAGTCTGGCCGCGACCTTCAAATTTAATTTGGTTTTTCGCAATTTGTAAACTAATACTACAAAGTAGGCTTATTGCATTCTAATTGCGACGATGGCAGTATCATCTTCACAGGACTATATAAATATCTTTACTTGAAAGTGTCCAGTTTAAGAAATTACTCAGAATATCGACTAATGTCTGAGTAACTCACGTCCAACTCAGTCGTTTTCTCAGTTTAGGTTTTTGTTGGACTGCGATCTGTATTCCCCTATGTGTTGTCAGATGCTCACGCGCCCGCAAGCCTTCTCAAACTGTGGTACCGCGAGCTATACGAGCCTTTGATTCCGGACGCACTGTACGGCGCTTGCGTCGCGGCAGGCAGCGACTTTGCCGCGTGCACGCGAGCGCTGCAGCGGTTGCCGTCGCTTAACCGACTCGTAAGTGTTCCTTACCGGCATACCTTCCCACACACACACACACACACACACACAAACAAACAAGATGTGCTTACTATTAGGGCATACTTTTCAGTATTTTCAAATTGAAATTGCGCTTTTATATGCCAGTCTTATTTGGTATTGCAACATTTATGAACATTCGAACATTCAGAAGTGATTCGATCGACTTTCAGTGATTTTACCCTATTTGTTACCTATTTGTTTTCAGGTACTTACATATTTAATAAGTTTTCTACAACAGTTCAGCGCACCGGAGGTGGTAAGTCAAACCAAAATGGATTCCGCTAATCTAGCGATGGTTTTCGCCCCCAACTGTCTCCGTTGTACCTCGCAAGACCCTCGGGTCATTCTCGAGAACGCGCGCAAAGAAATGACCTTTATGAAGACCCTTATCACCAACCTCGATACATCTCATGTGCACGATCTGCTGTGACCATTGAATCTCAATTATTGTAACAACAATTTCTAGCGAATGTTTATTATTTATTACCCAACTAATTTTCATAAGGCTACATTTTAAACGCTCACCAAAATCGTTTAAGCAATACGCTTCTGGCTTAATTTAATGAATAAATGCTCATCAATTAAGTGTAGTCTGAGACATCTAGTCACCCCCCCTCACTTCTACTATTTCTAGTCGAACGTAGCTCAGAATTAAATCTGATCCGATCTCTACACAGTCTTGTCTGTTCTATTCCTAATATCTTCTGGCTTAATCCATTTAGACTCGCTTGCAGAAACGCCGGGTTATCCTTTTAACCCAGAGTTAGCGGCTGCTTAGACAGATTTCGTATAAATCTTCTGTCAAAATTACAAAATTCCTGGGTTAAACGGCGTATCTGCAAGCGGGCCTTAGAGAACTTGATACTGTGCTCTGTGACATAAATAACTTTATTTGGTATTGGTCACATTATATTTGGTTAGAAATTAATTTTACTAAGACACCAGTCTTAAAATTGAATTGAATATAAATAAATATTTATGAGATATATTTTATAAACTCGACAGATCGATTTTTTCTCATTTGAAAAAATTGGCACGTTCAACAGAAACTGCCACGTATTCATGCACAATGATGCATGTACGATTGAAGTTTATGTATTCCGTCGTGATACAATATTTCTGTCATTTTTGATTTTACACTTTACAGTGGGGGGATCTCAAATGACAAAATGTTTTCGATAATCCATAACCCTGACACCTAATGGATACGCTTGTAGAACATGTATGCTCTACCTACGCGCTTAGGCATGGCTTTGGATATTTTTAGTTAGTACCTACAGGGGCTGCATTTTTGGTAAGCGTTTAAATACAAGTCTTCTCTCAATTATATATCAATCTAATGCAAGCCTTTATTGCAAAATGCAAATAGACTAGGCGATAGCCCCTTGTCCTGAATATCATTATACAATTCGTATGTATACCATTACTATAATATAAACGCGTGGGCAGTTGCCAATTGGCGGTTTTCAACGTCTGCTGTACAGACAATTTATGAAAATTCCTATAATTGAAGGTTGACATTCTTGTATAATTTTTGTATTTTTGTACGCTATATAAATAATTTTATTTTGGTTGTATCCAAAGATATTTAATGATATGTGATTTTAAATATACATATTTAGACTTGAGCTTTACAAAAGTGTATGTGCAATGTGTTCCGTGAATGAGTTGTTATGGGAACGATTGCGTGTTTGTTATTATTACTTACTATTTTATTTGCGTGTAATAAGTGCGGATTATTAGGTTAAGGTATTATTTTTTATCTTTTATGTACACTATTATGAGGGTAAGTGAGTTTTATTGCGCCTTCATGCGTGCTTCATCAGACTAAATATAAATGAGACGAATTAAATATTATGAGAATCGTAACTTTATCAAGAAACTCATGTCAAAACAATGCTACCAATGGATGACAGAAAACAAATAATTTATTAAATTAACGAATGAATATATTTTTGGTGTACACAACAAAACAGAGAAGGACACAACACAAAACAAAACACATTCAATGGATTTTTGCATTGAAAGCTTTACGAGTCTGTCCTATAAGTTTAGGTATACTCAGTGTGTTTATTGGGCTAAAGCTGTTGTCTATCTGGACCCAGATGTTTTCAGTTATATTTATGATGCATCGGAAATAGCCATAAAAGAAGAATAATGCCATAATAAAACTTTACCTTAGATGAGACTAACTTCGGACTCCATTAACACAATGCAGACTTTAAAGTAAAAAAAGAGTTTTTTTAATGATTAATTACTACTTGAAAGTCCGTAAATTTTATAATTTAATTTTTTTGACACTAAGCAATTTTGCATTATTGTAATATTCTGCTCATCAATGTTTTTATTGATTGTACCTTAAAATAATTTCATTTCATATTAATTAGCTAGGAGTTATTATAATTTTAAATAGGCAGAAAATACATCATTGTATTGAGTTTACTTCTTAAGAGGCTAAACTAGTGACTATGATAGGCAACCGCTTTTGCCTTTGCTCTCTATTTGGAATAAAATTAGTATTTAGTATTAGTATTTTTTCTTATCGAGAGCCCATATAGTAAAAATACCGAAATAAAGTAATATTGCCATACCCACTGCTATGAAAGAACCAAAGTTATTGATCAAATAACATTCGATACATAGTTTATTTAGATCTAACATATATTGTGCTATCAAAAATTCTAGGTTAATGATAACATAATATAATTGCGGCTGTCATTTCATTACTTTAGGCGGCTATTATAGGTTAAAAGGCAGCTTAAAGTTGATGGTTTCCTAATGTGAGATAAAAATATTTACGCTATCAACTCGAAATTAATTAAAATACGAATTATAAAATAAATACGCTCGCTTATTTATAAAATAAATTTGTTATCAAAGTTTTCAGTATCGGCAGCTAGCATTCTACTATTTTAAGGCCGGTAAAAATTAAGATGTTTAATGTTTGTAATAGGCACTAAACCAAGAAAAAATAAGTAAAAAATAGATACCTTTAATAGTTCTATTTATGTAGATACTATACATCTATTAAAGTTAATACCTAAATGAGGAAAAGAATATAAAAGCAGACCAAACTTTTAATTAATAAATTAAGACACAATATAATATATTTCTCTCATTGTTACTATAATGTCACTATTCGATATTCTATGTCACCATAATATGATTCCACTATTGCTACTGTCTCAAAGATGCATTTATTGCAATGAATTTTATTTTACATCTATTTTTAATTCTTTGGAATAAGGTAAGTTTTGAACAGGCTTGGCTTTGTAATAGTGCCTCCAGAAACATAAAGATTACAAAATATTATATCTATTAGAAAAAACATAAAACAAAAAAAAACCATAATTATTTTATTATTTTTCTCAGGAAATGTGATAACTGACAAGCTATTTTATAAAATAATGTCACAAATATTTTCATTAAAATCTAAATACCATTACTTGAAATGCACATATTTTTTATATTTTGTAAAGTAATCCAAGATACAAAATAATGTATGTACTAACGAAGACGAATAAATTAGTTCTGTTAAAAAAAAATAACAAAAGTAAAGGGTGAAAAACCTTGAAAGGATGAAAGGGTGAAATGTTTATTCAAAAATAATTTTTGGTTATGTAATAAAAATATACTTATGTAGAACAGCATAAAGTTCATAATGACACAAGGGCACACACATGTAAGGCAGATTTGATTCAAAGCCCAGGTGTAAACTTTCAACTTAATAAACGTGCCATGCATTGAGTTGAGTCGAGGAGTTACATCAAACCTCCGTTGTTTGGTGTTACATTACCTATGTATAAGTATTTATTAGGCGTTAGGCCGGTCCTATAAAATGACGGATATACCTTCAAGCCGATTTCACGTTTGATTACTAGAAAACTTACACTCGGGCCCAGATCTACAGCTAGAATTTATACACTACAAAGTTTGATTATTTTAACTTTCTGATATCTTGTGCATAAAATTCAGTTATATAACATACTAGGTATATCACAATATATTATATATATATTTTTCTTTTCATTTCTCCACTTTATTTTGAACATAAAATTTTCGTATATTTACAATTTTATTATTTTGATGTATGACTTTGAAACTTAAGTTTCATTACATTCCAAGTTCCAAATAATAATTTATAGTTTTTATTTGCTATTTTTTCTATTTTTTTTCGGGTTGAGAAATAAAACGTATAAAAATCTGTTGTAGCTACAATGTTCCTAAGTATTATTATTGTTGTCATAATATTTATAACAAATATAACGGTCTTAATTTCATGTCTATCATACTAGTACGTTGAAAGGCTGTGAGGCATTGTCAATGAAGCAATTTGAATTTCACAATTTAGCGCTGACTACAAAGAGGCACAGAAAAGGGCGTGAGAGAATGAGTGCGAAGTTTTCCTATATGTGAAATATTGAATTGGGAAACGGCAAAGGACCTTCCCTTAAGGACAGTTGGCCGATTCCGGAAAACCCGCATCAATCATTGCTACATTCTCAATTGCGGTAATTGGCTGGATTTTAGCATTCTTGCTACAACAATACATTTTAACCAATAGCCAGATAGTATCGGGCATCTGCCAATCAGAGGTGATTCAAATCGGTGCAATGTCATTTTTAAACAGGCGGCTTCCCAGCTCCAGCTACATAATATGATTCAGCCTGTACAGCATACTAGTATCATAGAAGGTCGGTGATTAAGACCTACCCACTCGGAGTAATTATTTTTATTTACAATACCTACATTCAGACAGCATAAAGAAGTATATTATAGTCTGAAGATCTTTCTTTGTAGATCACACTATATTATAAGGCCATTCGATAGTAACCAACGTTACATCAACTATCTAAAGTTTATATGTAAAAAGCAACAAGAATATATTATTATGAGATTACAATGCCGATATAGATTAGAGAAAATAAATATTTCAATGAATAATATTCAAATAAAATGCATATAATAAACATAATAATTATTATGATAATGCTATTAAAATAACTAAGTAGACATCACAATTTATGTGGCAATATTAACAGTTAATCCAATGTTACCGTAATTATACACTAGCGTTATGCGATTAGCTTTGATTGCTGCATGCATGTGACATCCATTGAGAAATGAACTTTATTAAATTTAATTTTTCATACCAGTGTATAATTTTTTTATTTTTAGGGTTCCGTACCCAAAGGGTACCAACGGGACCCTATTACTAAGCCTACGCTGTCCGTCCGTCCGTCCGTCCGTCCGTCCGTCTGTCAGCGGGCTGTATCTCGTAAACCGTAATAGATAGACAGATGAAATTTTCACATATTATGTATTTCTATTGCCGCTATAACAACAAATAATAAAAATTAAATTAAATTAAAAAAATTAAATTAAAATATTTCCATGGGTACATGGAAATATTTTAATTTAATTTTTTTTACGGAACCCTAAAAGAGCGAGGCCCGACTCGCACTTGGCCGATTTTTATATAGTGTTGCAACAGCATAATAGGGAATAGTGCAAGTGGTTTAAAGATTAATATCTGGGTGACCTTTTTTTTTTTTTGGTAAATCGTGTTTGGTGGAAATTATATATTAAAATAAAAATAAAAAAAAATTCATAGGGGAAAATATAATCATCTGGACTCGAACCGGGGTCTTCTGGTTTCGGGACCGCCCAATTTCCAGAGCTATTCGAAAATTCGAAAACACGGATAAAACAACCTTTTCTAAAAATGAAACCTAGCTAGATCGATTTATCGCCCCCGAAACCCCCTGCATACTAAATTTCATGAAAATCGTTGGAGCCGTTTCCGAGATTCAGATTATATATATACAAGAATTGCTCATTTAAAGGTATTAGATAGATTTTCAACAGACAAAAAAAAGGAGGTGCTCAATTCGTTTGGTATATTTTTTTTACTTAATCAAGCATATGATCCTATTGTGCTATTGTGCTGCCGCTGGTTTTGGTTGTATATAAATCTCTAAAGTGACAGCTCCAAAAGTAGTGTTATTCTAATCGAAATATTCCCAGAAGAAAAGATAGTAGTACTATTTTTAGATCAGTCAATTTAGTTCAGACATTTTTGTATGTACCTTACCTACCTTACCTGGTATCAATTTGAAATCGATTGAAACTTTTTAAGACTGGGACTTTGCTTTTATTTATGGGTATACTTTTAGGAAATTCGGTAACCAATCGAAGCATTAAAGAATCTCGGGGTCTTGTATTGTTTAGACATGCGTCCCATGTTCTATGTACTGACTTTAAGTTTAATCGTTGACCAGCATGAAGTTACCTAAAACAACAATAGCAGTTGGCGTAGCCAATTTTTAAACTTTAAAACTGTTAAAAATTACTGTTGTTAAAGCGTAAATCATCTTCGCCATGTATGTTTTCCGAAATGCTTATGATTATTACATTTTATGACCCTTGCAGCTATTAGACCTTTACTAATAAAAGGGGTTTAAGAGTCTCCCGAAAGCTCGAGGGTCTATACAAACGTATTTTTACTTTAATTTAGAAACCACATGTCAGATTGATATCAAAAAGCAAAACTGTTTGTATGGGTGCTCGAGCTCACCGGAAACTCTTATTCACCGTTATGTTGATAACATAATTGCTAAGATATAATAGTAGGTATGTAATTTCAAGTTTTTAAGTAATAATTAATAAGCAAATGAGACCTGTTATTATGAATTAATATTATTATTTCTATTATTAGGAGATAATATTAGAAAACGCTCTCTTATGTAAGTACTAGTATTTGTGATTGCTATTACGAGGAGCACAATTTATTTTGTGTAAGTTTTTATTTACCTATTTTAGTTAACAAAAGCACGTTGTATTGCGATTACTATATTTTCGTAGCGAGATATATCATAGTATTATATTAAAATATAATGTATACTAAAGCGCTTGTAATATCACAATATTATGTAAAGTTGTATAGTGCTTATAAATAGACGCAAACAGAATTTCAATACCTATAAATCCTGTGTATATAATATGCCTCCGTTTATTTGTTAATCTGGATAATATACATAATGCCTATGATGTTCATTAATGAAGTTTATCACAAAATGGACTGTCAAGAGAAATAAATTTAATTATCCATTGGATAATTGCGAATACCATAGCTTGTTTTATTTTTGTTGTTTTGTCCAATTTTACAATAATATGAGAATTTGTTTATGGGATAAGGGCAAGGACGGGTTGATAAAATTTTATCTTCATAGTGATCTAATCGTTATTTTGAGGCAATTATAATATCGACACTTTATGGAAAAGGCAATTTTCATTATGAAGACAATGATTACACGAAAACTTTATTAATCGAAGGTGCTTTATAGCTTGTCCAGAAGCGAAGAAAGCAGCTTGTTGAAATGTTGTCCTATATAACTAAAAAGTTAAATTCAATTCAAAAGTCAAAACGACAAAAAAACATCGTGGAAACCGCTTATTTTATTCGATTCGTGAGAAAGTGTGCCGGCGCGTCGGTAATAACTATAGAATGTACGCCCGAGAGTAGAGTTGTTCCAGCATTTACATGGTTCGGTCTCATAACTTTTATTATTTGGTACACGTCATATTTCTATTGCCTTTTCAAAATTAGTATGGAAGATCAGACCATATTAAGGGCCCTATATAATACGAGACTCAACCGTTACGGGGATGACGTGGAAAGATTTATCGGCTGTGTTTTCATGTTGTACGCAATGTGGAAGGTACCTTACGACCTGAGCGGAAGCACTGAAGACATCCAGTTGATCATTGAAATAGATAAAGCTTTCCAAACCTTGAACGAACCGATTATTTATTCGAGTAGCCTACTTTTAGTCTTCGTGTTATTACTCATTCAAGTTTCTATAAGTGGAACCAGAATATTTAGTGTGTGGATCTCTCTTCATATGGGCACGAGCATTCCAAGTGAAAAACTATTTCAAATGATTTTCTTAGACGCTATCATTTTCATAATAACAGCTCAATACTGTTCATACCTTTTAATTTTAAAAAGGAGGTACAAATACGTAAACAGAGCACTTAACTCGATAAGACAACGTACATCTTCGGAGTTTTTTAAATTTCGGTTACAACAACAAACTGTAGCTGGTTGTAATAAAGATACATATCTGTGCAAGAAGATCAAGACATGCGCAAGGATATATGGCATGTTGTATACGGCCACCGAAACCGCGAACGACAAATTCGGGCTAGTAGTGTTCTTAATGATGCTCATGACTCTACTATTTACGATATTGTATCTTTACTATTTTATGGAGGCAACAGCGTCAGGTTTATTTCATGAACCCGAGAAATTTATTGATTTCTTAATTTATGTTTTCTGGCAAATTGGTTATGCTGTTAGTGTTATGCTGGTATGCATATATTTCAGCGAGCAAACTGTGAGAGAGGTAAGCCTACTTTTCTAAGTACCTATAGGTATTTTCACTATCTATAGATATGTCTATTTATAGATATGTATTTTACTTTTTTCAGGCTCTAGTTACGCCTCAAATAATACATCAAATAATAAATAGTGGTTTGGGCAATACGGTAGAAACTGAGGTAAAACTACAGACATTAAGTTTGCTACTGTTTGTCACAAGTATAATAATTAATAATACTATATCTACTTCTTGTTTTAGGCAATTAATTTGTCTCTACAAATACTCCATCAAAAACCTGAATTTACAGCGTGCGGTTTGTTCAAGCTGGATTACGTGATGGTGTTACAGGTAAGGATTTTTTAATTATATTAATAACTAACGCAACTTACCTTTAAGTGTAATACTTATATAAATTATCTTAAGTATGTGCCTACCTATTTCTCTTTCAGGGTGTACGTTCTGTGACAACCTTTCTCGTGATCCTACTTCAGTTCGTTACGGATAAACATTAGAAACTAGAATAATATTTAGTAATTCTACCATTAATAAATATCTATACAAATAAATCTATAAAAAAATTAAATGTTTATCTATAATTTAGAAGTAAGCCTCTTAGTAAGCTCATACTATTAATTAATTATTTATTGTAAACGGTACCATAACCCAATTAAACGTTTTCAAAAAAAAATTTCTGTCTTTCTGTCTAAACGCGTTAATCTTCGGAGCTATTTTGAAGAGACTCACAAGTAGGTAGGTTATACAATGAGTGACCAGTCCAACGCTATTTGTGAATTCGCAGGCATCATTTACTCCTTGCTACGTGTCATAAGAAAGTAGGCACCTGCAAATTCATGGGTAAAACTTTAAACTGAGATTTACGTTAGTTGTTAATGATGTTTAATAGGAAGGCATGTTGCTAATTTATCAGTTAATAATTTTCATGGCTATATGGCTCGAAGGACCGGTGGGCGTGGGTGTCCCAAAGTGCTGGTGAACCCGCATCGGGAGGATCGTTGGTTGGTTCTTTCGCTCCACTCTCTAAATAGCTATAAATTCAAAATCACTCTTAAAAATTGGCTATTGAAACAGAACTTCTGGAAGTTCTAGTATAATCCACTCACCAAGCATACACATGCACAACACACACACACACACACACAAAAACACACACACACAAACACACACACACACACACACACACACACACACACACACACACACACACACAGTCACACACACATACATACCACACATCACACTTACCTCGAAAAACTTACAGACGCACTCGTTTGAGTCGTTTGTCTTCAGGTCTTTGTGTCTCCGAGCTGGTGGCTCTGTTTTACGAGATACAGTTTCAACTAGTTCGGAGAACAGGTGCACAAAGTTTTCGTAAATGTAGACAATTTTTACAACTTAATTTGTTATGTAAGTATAATGTTTATAGTGCAATGTAGTAATTTGGAAAAAAAACTTTTTTATCTTTATACAGACCCCCACTAGGTTGATGGACGTCGCTGGCAGCCTCTAGATGCAAATGATCGTGTTCTGTGGCAATCATTTCAAGAGCGATGATGATGATAATTTTCTAGATTACCATAGGTGTCACAAAGTTAATTGTCCAATAAGTTGCATTACTTTGCAGGTACATACTTAGATATAAGCACTTGTATGCTATGATGCTTTTCGAGGAATTCTGCCTTCTTGCGTTTATTTATTACAGGACAATACCTACAACATTTATTGATTATTATGATTAGAAGCTAATCAAGCGGTCAATGATTACTGACAGGTTCACGTGCCATATTTACCTTTCCAGTAGGTACAATGCCATATAACTTCTGTTATTGACGGGCCAATGAAACGGCAATTCGAATATATACAGTGCCACAAGTATAAGTTGGCGGTGGCGTTTTGAGGAACTAATTTGGTCATTCCAATTTTTATACTTTTTGTCCATGGCCATCTTGAAAACTCACTATTGGATCTCGTTGTGTGCTATTGTGTAAAATAATTAAAATGGTTTTTTTCCCAAATTTAGTCTCATCTATATATATATAAAAGAAAGTGGTGTTAGTTACACTATTTATAACTCAAGAACGGATGAACCGATTTGGCTGAAAATTGGTGGAGAGGTAGCTTAGAACCAGGAGACGGACATAGGATACTTAAAAAAGAAACAGAACAGCGGATTGATGCGATTTTTTGCATGGGTATAGTAATGGATGTAGTAGTTGTTCCTCAGACCGGGAGAGCTACTTTTTATCTCGCATAATGAAAGAGTTCCCGCGGGAGTTTTAAAAACTAAATCCATGCGGACGAAGTCGCGGGCATCAGCTAGTTTTATATATACAACGGCAATACTAATTTTGAGCACAGTGGCGCACAGCCGCGTCAAGTTATACTTGTCGCACTCTACCTAGGTACTTACTCGTTAACATCATGACTTAGAGCGATGAAATATGGCTGGTGCGGCGGCGTCGCAAGTGTGAGTTGTCTATTGGTACTTTCAACTGCGAATAATTCTCTATGAAGTTGTAGCATGGCAACACACAGAATATAATATGTAAGGTCAGGGGGAGTAAGTGAAACATACTTTACTGTTTTTTCTAGAAAATGACCTGTAAGCCAGTAAAAAGATTGTCAATTTGAATAACAATAAATGCTATATACTCTTCATTAAATCGGTTTTCTTATGACATGATCTTCAAGCCCTCTAGTCGTGCAAAAAACGACGAAATTATTAATTAAAAGTAGACTATGGTTTTGTTTCACTTACCCCATTTCGGGGGTATGATCAGAATCATCACTATGATCAGAACTCTATAAATATGAGGCCTATAGAACTATTTCAACAATTAAAATGGCATCTTTAATTGTCTCAATCGATAACGAGTCTCAGTGCATGGCTATATGGTCTAATTTCTTAAATAAATGGAAAAAACTGAAAATGGGGTAAGTGAAACATAGTCGCCAAGTCAGGGGTAGTAAACCAAATCAAATTTTGAGTAAGTTCTAAATTTATTAATTTTTTAGTTCAATAACATAGCTAACACCATGTTTACAATATTTTTACGTCTTTCTCTATTCTTGCTTTCACCAATAAAATTAATAAATTTGGTGTGGCAGACATAAGATGACCTATAATCAAATATTAGTTTTTTTTAAATAACATATAATTTAAAGAAGGTTGGTAATGGTAATCTCTGAAAATGGGGGAAGTGAAACATATGTTTCTCTTCCCCGCTCATCTCTGTTTCACTTTCCCACTCTGAACTTTTAGTGACTAGAATCTTTAACATATCTTAAATTAATTAACTGAACGTTTAAGACAGAAAAAACAATTGGAACATTAAATCTATACATTACTCTAAGTACTTACCACAAAAAACTGTTGAAAACTCTATAAAATCACTTTAAAACAAGCAATAAATAAAACCGTGTCTAACTCGTGTTTTGCGTTTTGAAAAATGGCCTTTCTTTAATATAACCTTGAAGAATTATCGCAGCGACATCTCTTTAAAAAAATTTAAACCACTTCGACAATACTGTTTTATCGACTGATAGCTTTCGATAAACTGCATAGTTTGCTAGATAAAGCTTTGTGTTTCTCTTACCCCACCGTTTCTCTTACTTCCCTTGACCTTACTTAATGTTTTTTCCCCAAATTTAGTCTCATTTTCTAAACAACGGCAATACTAATGTTAAGCACAGTGGCGCACAGCCGCGCCAAGTTACACTTGTCGCACTGTAGCAGCGCTCATATTATAATTTTGTTCGTATAAAATGTAGCCCATGTCACACGGACCGGACCATAATTTAAAATGAATCGATCAACACCTCATTCATCGAAATCGGCTCAATACGCTAGTCGGGTAAAAATAATGAAATGACGGCAAAGTGGGCGCAAACTGAAAAAAAACGGGCAAGTGCGAGTCGAACTCGCGCACCGAGAGTTCCGTATACTCCAGTAGTAAAAGTATTAGAGAAATACGATAACTATTAAAATATTAATTTGCTTATTCATATTTTTTTTATTAATCGTTAATTTTGTTTGTAGAGGTTTATTTTTAATATCAAGCTAGTAATAATAATAACTAATTACCACCCTACCGTCAAAGACGTGCCGCCAAGCGATTTAGTATTTGCATCGTCACTTACCGTCAGGTGAGATCGCAGACAAGGACTAGCTTGTCATCGAATAAAAAAAATGCTAGTTAGAGCGTTGGTTTTACTCTTTCTGTATAATATACTACATAAACTCTATGGACCATAATTTCTGATTTCAACACACACAACAGAAAACATTTCTGATTTTTCGATTAGTAACTTCGGAGATAAGGGGGAGGGGAACAGTATTTTTTTCAACATTTTGCACGATTAATAAAAAACTATTATGTATAAAAATAAGTAAAAATCTGTTTTAGAATGTACAATGTACATGTATATAAAGCCCTTTCATATGATACTTACCCCACTCAGTATAGTTCTATTACTTTGAAATTTCAAACCCCCGATTTTCCCCGTTTTTTAGTTAAATTATTTCAATGATGTTTGGCGACTTTTATGTACATTTATTATTCCAAACTTCATTTCGATAGCTTTAATAGTTACTAAAATAATCCAGTGTGAAAAAGTCGCACCATAACGAATCCATTGTAACCATTTTGGTTCGGAACCCTAAAAAGAAGTGAGTATACGTAGTACCTATAATATGTGCGCTGCTTTGGCATCGTCTTAGAAACATCAAACAAGTCTTAGATAAGGAAGTGACAGGTTGCCGGAGTTATAGCGCTTGACATCACACGAGTAAGGTAACAGAGTGGAAGCTACATACAAACGGCTTGCGGCGGGCTCACCCATACATAGCGCAACGCTGTGTGCGTGAGCTCTCACCGACACATTCACCGACACGCCGCTCAGGGTCAAACCGGTCCACTCAGGGTCAGAACGTAAGGGCTGACGGTCGTGCGTTTAGTGGAAATAAATAGACGAAGATGATTTAGATTTATTTGTGTACTTAAATAGTGTAAAAATTCCAAACTCTTGCACAGTTTGTTTAAAACAACCCAAAGACAATAAGGACATTTCCTTTTTTTTATGTCTGAGAGATAAAGAGAAGTAAGTACCTACTTTTTTATACGTATAGGTACGTATTAAATTAATTAATAAATAATATTAAAATTCTTTGTTATTCGACCGATTTCGTTTAAAATCGATATTTGGGCTTCCCTTGGGTCAAGAAAGAGGAAATGGATGCCAAAATTTTAAAGTCACCGCCATATTGAAATTCTTTGTTATTCGACCGATTTCGTTCAAAATTGATATTTAGGATTGCCTGGGGTCAAGAATTAGGAAATGGGCTCCAAAATTTTAAAAAGTCACCGCCATATTGAAATTCTTTGTTATTCGACCGATTTCGTTCAAAATCGATATTTAGGATTCCCTGGGGTCAAGAATTAGGAAATGGGTTCCAAAATTTTAAAAAGTCACCGCCATATTGAAATTCTTTGTTATTCGACCGATTTCATTCAAAATCGATATTTAGGCTTCCCTGGGGTCAAGAATTAGGAAATGGGTTCCAAAATTTTAAAAAGTCCCCGCCATATTGAAATTCTTTGTTATTCCACCGATTTCGTTCAAAATTGATATTTAGGCTTCCCTGGGGTCAAGAATTAGGAAATGGATGCCAAAATTTTAAAAGTCACCGCCATATTGAAATTCTTTGTAATTCGTCAGATTTCGTTCAAAATCGATATTAAGGCTTCCCTGGGCCATTATTTGTGAAACAACATTAATTGTGAAGTTATGGCAAAAATACTGATGTTCATTAAAAAAATCGTTTCTTTATATTTTTGTTAATTTAAGTATTTTTTGTTCAAGTTCAGAATATAACTGAAATTATACATAATTATACAAACTTTAAAATATTTTTATTTTTTCCTTAAATTGTTGACATGCATCAGGTGACAACCCTAGCAGAATAGGTATACTTCTTCGACCTTGTTAGGAAGCTTCCTCTCTGTTCGGAATATTTACTCGTGTGCTTGACATCTAGGGTATTAAGTATACCTATTTAACTATGACATGCAAAACCTCCGTAGTTGAGTTGATTGCGAGTGACACAGCGATATCTTTGCATCTGAGTACCTACCTACATAAAAATCATCAATTATCGAGTCAAAGATATATTAGTTAATCTATAATATAATAAAACTGTAACAGGTCCAATTCTGTACATTGAAGATATTTTGAAAATTTTTGTTTGAGGGCACTCTATAATCGATACTGAAGCCAAAACAATTTTTTTTAAATTTTTTGTCTGTCTGTCTGTCTGTCTGTCTGTCTGTCTGTCTGTCTGTATCTTGGCCGCGCATCACGCCGAAACTACTGGACGGATTTAAATGAAACTTGGCACGATTTAAGTTAATACTACGAGGTATAATATAGGATACTTTTTATCCCGAAATTCAGCACGGTTCCCTTGGGAGAGGGGATGAAAGTCAAAATGTGTATTTCACTGTAATTCATTAAGGCGTATTCCGATTTAATCCACTCTTTTTTTGTTAGAAAGCAGGTTCTTTCGAGATTGTCCTGTAATTATTTCAAGGTCGTCAATTTCGTAGTTCAGAAATTATAGACATCACGATCTTCAGTATAAGGTCCAAATAACTTGAACCCCGGAATCTAGAAGATACTTTGAATGAACGGCTTATCTTAAGCTGGCAAGCGTATTTTATCGAATATAGCCATCGTGGATAGCCCTATTTTGTCAAAGTCAAACTACTCCAAAGGCGTCAGATTTTGCCAAACGATCATTATACCTACATACTACATAGTAGGTATGGATGTAATACATCGTATGGACTTAATGCTACAGTATTTTCCAATGCAATTTAATATTCTAATCATACTAATATTATAAATGCGAAAGTGTGTTTGTTTGTTGGTTTGTCTTTCAATCACGCCACAACAGAGCCACGGATCGACGTGATTTTTTGCATGGGTACTACAGTTGAGGACATACGCTACTTTTTATCCCGGAAAATCAAAGTGTTCACGAGGGATTTTAAAAACTAAATCCACGCGGACGAAGTCGCGGGCATCAGCTAGTACCTAATAAGAGTGCACTCACTGAGGCTCTGCATCCGATCCGAATCCTAAAATCTCGAACCGAAGTAGCCGTAGTAGATACCTATATCCCTATCCTATCATCATCATCATAAGCATCCCATTAACGTCTCACTGACAAATGAGAGCAAGTCTTCTCTCAGAGATGGGTTATTATTGTCCACTACCTACCACGCTAACCTAATGCGAATTCTTGGTGGACTCATCTTGCAAACGAGTTCTACCCTAGGAAATCAAAAAGTGGTTTTAAAATCTAAACCCTAAGCTACTTATGTTTTAAATTACCCTTTTCTTCGTCCCATGAGTAGTAAGGAATAAGTAGGTACTATGTTTGTCTTTTGTGTACATGAATCACCATGTGAGCATGCCAATGGTCATTGTTTAGCTATTGTGCCTGCTGTCTGGAATATTTTTAAAGCATCTGCATTAAAAAAACCAATTTGGTATCTACCAACCTGGTAGTTGTTTTTACCCGACTATAGCAAAGCTAAAAGGAAGGTTTAGGATTTTAGCAGTCTATTTATGTACGTACATATATATAGGTTTATGTATGTGACTCAGCGTGTCGCGAAACTGAAGTGGAAATGGGCGGGGCACATAGTTCGGAGAACTGATGGTCGTTGGAGTCCCAAGGTGCTGGATTGGCGACCCCCGCGCACCGGGAAACGCAGTGTTGGCAGACCCCCCACTAGGTGGTCCGGCGACATCAAACGAGTCGCAGGGAGCCGCTGGATTCAAGCGGCGCAAGACACGAAGCCTGTGGAAGTCCATGCAGGAGACCTTTGTCCAGCAGTGGACGTCTATAGGTTGATAAAGAAGAAGAAGATGTGACTATTTACGAATGTTTCACCGTAGTGAATAAACTACTGAGCCGATTTTGATGAATGAGGTGTGAATCAATTCGTTATGATAGTCCGGGTGATATAGGCTAGGTAGGTATTAGAACAAAATCAATATGACGCATGTTACATCCAATTTTTCGTAGTCGGGTTACAGTTTTAAACTTTTATCCTTGTTTTAGGTATGTTGCCATACTTATACGAACATAGTCTCTGAGCTAAACCGCGGACGGACAGACAGACAGACGGACATAAGAAACTACCTATAAGGGTTCCTTGTTTACTTCGAAACCCTAATAAGGGACCTTCAGCCTCCCCTACAACCTTGTAGTACCCCTTAGGGATTTTTAGTATGTTCATCTGGACATCTCAAGGTGTAACTAGGTATACCAATTCACAGAACTGCACGAATTTTTTCCCTGGTTTTATTCATTTTCTCGGACTAATAAAAAAAAATTCGACTACGCTATGACACCGGTATAGCACTGTGATACCAAAAGTCTAGAAGTACTATTTTACGAGAACGTCTATCTAGCTCTACTTACAACAAGTAGAACTAAGGCTCACGGACAAAGTAGATACCTACCCAGGTAGTAGGTACCTACTTACAGAAAATAAGACCTTGCTCTTAGGGAAAACCAGACAAACGTGTCATTTACAGTATCTAGTTATAGTAAAATCTGTTTAATTTGACACCATCCTATATGTAATAAGTAGATTATTATCAGGTGGAAACGGGCCACAATTATACACGGTACAATTGTATTGATGTTGTTATATTTAGCTCAAGTTCTCGTTACAAATGCAGCCACGAATTCTGGATTTTATAAGGTCTACGAGAGTAGGTAGGAACTTGAATTATTGATTCTGGGCTTCTCAAACTATGACGCGCTTGGATACTTGGAACCCTCTTAGCTTTAAACTGTCGAAAATAGTTATCACTATCACCTTACTACAAATTAAAATAGAAAATAATCGCTATTGAAGTAATTTATAGCGGGCAAGACATCTGTAATTTAATTATTTGATCATCATACTTACTTAAATTGACGAGCCAAGCGAAGCGCAAGCACCTACCTTTTCTCGAAGCGCTTCGTCGGTTTTTTTAACCCTCATAACTTGGGTTTGGATTATACCAGATAAACAAAATTCTCGGGATATGATGTCAATAGCGAACTAATTAAACATATAAAGTTTCAATTGCATAGCTCTTATACTTTAGATTTAATTGATATCTAAAAAACCCCGATTTCGCCACTGACTGACTCACTGATGATACCAAAGTTCTTAGGGTACTTCCTGAAGTCCTAGAACTTCACAAACTCTACACCTAGTCTAAATGTGTGGCTTGGCCGTTTCATTACTACAAGATATTGTACAAGATATTGTATAACAGAAAAGTAATGAACAGTGAATAAATTTTTCACCTTGCCCATGTGAATGTAGCAAAGCTACATATTTTGACTAAGGTGTACAGTTTGTGAAGGCCGGGCTTGTAGAGTTAGAAGCTTGGCTCTACATGAGATCTAATAACTTTTTGACAGTGCTATAAGGTCTCGGCAACATTTTACATGAAAATGTTTTTGGTGGGATTATTTATTTCACGCAGGTTCTTACGACACATCATGACTCTACCACTGGTTCGTAAAGATTTTTTTTTATTAAGTAGCTATAATATTACATTGTAATAAGTTATTACTTATTATCCTATCTTGTGGGCAGCTGGATGCCAAGCCGATATCTCCCATGCAACTCTGCCTCAACATTAGGTTAGGTAGCTAATAAACTGAACAAACAAACGACAACTAAACAAACTTGTTATACATTTAATTCGGTTAGTTTGTTCATTTTCGCGCCCCTGCACTTTCTTAACTCGGAGCTGGATCACATGAGTAAGGTAACAGAGTGGAAGCTACATACAAACGGCTCGCGGCGGGCTCACTCATACATAGCGCAACGCTGTGTGCGTGAGCTCTCACCGACACATTCACCGACACGCCGCTCAGGGTCAAACCGGTCCACTCAGGGTCAGAACGTAAGGGCTGACGGTCGTGCGTTTAGTGGAAATAAATAGACGAAGAGTGAGTGATTTAGATTTATTTATGTACTTAAATAGTGTAAAAATGCCAGTTTGTTTAAAATAACCCAAAGACAATAAGGACATTTCCTTTTTTTTATGTCTGAGAGATAATGAGAAGTAAGTACTTTTTATACGTATAGGTACGTATTAAATTAATTAATAAATAATATTAAAATTCTTTGTTATTCGACCGATTTCGTTTAAAATCGATATTTGGGCTTCCCTTGGGTCAAGAAAGAGGAAATGGATGCCAAAATTTAAAAAAGTCACCGCCATATTGAAATTCTTTGTTATTCGACCGATTTCGTTCAAAATTGATATTTAGGATTCCCTGGGGTCAAGAATTAGGAAATGGGTTCCAAAATTTTAAAAAGTCACCGCCATATTGAAATTCTTTGTTATTCGACCGATTTCGTTTAATATCGATATTTGGGCATCCCTTGGGTCAAGAAAGAGGAAATGGATGCCAAAATTGTAAAAAGTCCCCGCCATATTGAAATTCTTGGTTATTCGACCGATTTTGTTCAAAATCGATATTTAGGCTTCCCTGGGGTCAAGAATTAGGAAATGGGTTCCAAAATTTTAAAACGTCGCCGCCATATTGAAATTCTTTGTTATTCGACCGATTTCGTTCAAAATCGATATTTAGGCTTCCCTGGGGTCAAGAAAGAGGAAATGGATGCCAAAATAATAAAAAAGTCACCGCCATATTGAAATTCTTTGTTATTCGTCAGATTTCGTTCAAAATCGATATTAAGGCTTCCCTTGGGTCAAGAAAGAGGAAATGGATGCCATAATTTAAAAAAGTCACCGCCATATTGAAATTCTTTGTTATTCGACCGATTTCGTTCAAAATTGATATTTAGGATTCCCTGGGGTCAAGAATTAGGAAATGGGTTCCAAAATTTTAAAAAGTCACCGCCATATTGAAATTCTTTGTTATTCGACCGATTTCGTTTAATATCGATATTTGGGCATCCCTTGGGTCAAGAAAGAGGAAATGGATGCCAAAATTGTAAAAAGTCCCCGCCATATTGAAATTCTTGGTTATTCGACCGATTTTGTTCAAAATCGATATTTAGGCTTCCCTGGGGTCAAGAATTAGGAAATGGGTTCCAAAATTTTAAAACGTCGCCGCCATATTGAAATTCTTTGTTATTCGACCGATTTCGTTCAAAATCGATATTTAGGCTTCCCTGGGGTCAAGAAAGAGGAAATGGATGCCAAAATAATAAAAAAGTCACCGCCATATTGAAATTCTTTGTTATTCGTCAGATTTCGTTCAAAATCGATATTAAGGCTTCCCTGGGCCATTATTTGTGAAACAACATTAATTGTGAAGTTATGGCAAAAATACTGATGTTCATTAAAAAAATTATATTTTTGTTAATTTAAGTATTTTTTGTTCAAGTTCAGAATATAACTGAAATTATACATAATTATACAAACTTTAATATTATATAATAATATAATAATATTTTTATTTTTTCCTTAAATTGTTGACATGCATCAGGTGACAACCCTAGCAGAATAGGTATACTTCTTCGACCTTCTTAGGAAGCTTCCTCTCTGTTCGGAATATTTACTCGTGTGGCTGGATGGCGCGAGCGGTTGCAATGTGCATGCTGCATAAAATAATCTGAAAATTTTCTATGAATGAATTGCAAGTGGCAACGTTTGTCGCAATATTAAAACAAAAACAATTATAATGTCTTTTCCGTAATGTGTTAAGTATCTACGTTTACGCTATTATTTTAACGATCTCAACGGTGTCTTAATTACATAAGTAATGTATGTGATTTACGTTGGTAGGTAACAGCAGATTTACACCGAGTAAATACCACGAATAACAATTAGCTAACTGAGATAAGCCAATTTTTCCTACGACTCTGAAGGTTGCACGTCTATGCCGTGAACTTTCCGACCCCTAGGCCAGTACATATTATATTCATTTTGTTTGCAAACTGTCGCGGTCAAAGGAAAATGTCCATATAAATCGTAACGCTATTCTTTTATGTTAATAGGCATATATACGTTTCAAACTGCTTGTCTAGTCGTTACGCTCATTCATTCTCCGCGTGAACTACTTAGTCTTCGTACAGGCACTCTAAGACGTTAGTAAATCCTATAGTGAATTGCGAAATGATTTTGTGGCTACTATTAGTGGTGCTAGTGCTCTGGACAGCACAGTTTAGGTTCAGAAGAAGGAGAATGTACGAATTGGCTTCGAAATTTCCACGAACGAGTGACGAATTGCCAGTAATCGGCGTAGCACATAGACTATCGGGAAATACTGAAGGTAGTTAAGAAGATTGTGTACCTACTCATAATTTGGATTTTTATAATAAGTACAATTCATGAGATTTCAAACTTTATTAAAAAATAACTTAATGTTCATTGCTCTTGAATGTAGAGCAAAAATACACCTGAGTTTTTAACATTTTTAACTTACTAGGTAATACTTAGACAACTCTAACAGATATATTGTATAATTATTAACATTTCAGACATAATGAGGAGTTTAAAAAAATATAGCTACGAAGCAATGGCAACTAATGGTGTAATTAAAGGCTGGCTTAATCACATTCTCTATTTAGGTAAGCAATTTTTGCGTTGGAAAGTTCTTTTTTTGTTTCAAAGTGTCATCCCGAAAAAATAAAAAAATCAACAATAAATTATATACTTTGTAGTGGCGCGGGCGGGCGTTTGAAGTCGGTTTTTAATAATTTTATATAAAAAGTTCTTTTTAAACAACCGATTTCAAACTCCCGCTTTACTACATTACATACTTACTATACAAAGTATTTAATTCGACCACTCGACCGATTTCGATAAAATTTATACCTATGGAACCATTATGCCCTTTCAAATCGGTTCAGACGTCTTCGAGTAATCGGTGGACATAGGTACATAAAAAAAAAAGATTCCGACGAATTGATAACCTCCTCCTTTTTAGAAGTCGGTTAAAAATATTTTTTATATTTAATTATTTAGTGGTGATTTTTTATTTATCAGTAATTGAAAATCCCGTGGACTTGGAGTTGGTGCTAAAAACGTGCATGGAAAAGGATGATCTACATAGATTTATACATAAAATTATCGGTTACGGCGGCATATTTGCACCTGGTGAGCACTAGATGAATTTTCTTATTTAAAACAAATAAAATATAATATTTAAATTTAAATTAAATATTAAAAATCGGCCCAGTGCGAGTCGGGCCTCGATCTTTTAGGGTTCCGTACATATGACCAAATCACTTTTCTAGTCTTAGATATTAAAATATCTCTAATAAATAGTCTAACTATATAGTCTAACTAGATATTAATAGTTCTTAGATAGTACTAAATTAGCATTTATAGGGAAAAATGCTCGTCTTTGGCCACAAATACTGAAAACACCGATTTATGATGCGGTTTATACCGCATCATAAATCGGTGTTTTCAGTATTTTTTATTTAAATACACTATATAGTACATAATATACAGAAATTTCAAATTCCTTGGTAGTTTATTTTTTGAGATAGACCCCGTAACAAAAGTGGTCTAAAACCGAAAACTTTGACGGCCCCCCATTTCTTCATTTTTGTAGCTAAAAAATAATAAAAAATATATTTGAACTCTACTTAATTAGTTAGGGTGACAATGACACCCTACATGTCAGGGTAAAAAAATTTTATTTTATTTCAACTCCTTTTACATGTATGGGAGCCTCCTTTATTTTTTAATTTAATTTAATTTTTATTATTTGCTGTTATAGCGGCAATAGAAATACACACTCTGTGAAAATTTCAACTGTCTACCAATTGCGGTTTACGAGATACAGCCCGCTGACAGACGGACGGACGGACGGACAGACGGACAGCGGAGGCTTAGTAATAGGGTCCCGTTGGCACCCTTTGGGTACGGAACCCTAAAAAATTTAAAAAAAGTTAAATATTTTGTTACTATCAATCAATGTGAAACAAGACAAGAAAAGATGGCGGACAAGGAAACGCTTAGTGACCCCCGGCAGTGGAGAGGGTTTAAGGGAAAAAGAAAAATACTATCATATAATATCACCTTTACATTAGTTCCAATATAATTGAAAAAGTGCACCTACACCAATTTTGAAATTATTAAATCTTTTTGATCTACTTACTGATGATTTGATTGGTAGATTTAATAGTTGATTAGTCTCCGTCTCTGTTAACATTGTTTGTACTTTGTAGTGGCCAAAATTCGGTTAAGATAACGTAAAATTATTACTGATTTTCTTAGTATATAATCATCATAATAAGTTTACATTAATCTTAGTATAATTTTATCATTTAGGTACAAAAGTACGTAAGTAAGTAGTATGATTGTGTTATTTTAGTTCCTATTTGGAGACGCCGAAGAAAAATCCTAGTGCCAGCGTTCAGTCCGAAAATTGTCGAAACCTTTGTAGAAGTATTTTCAGAACAAAGCCAAACAATGTTACAAAAACTGTCTTGTATGTGCGGATCAGGGCCTTTCAACCTCTGGCCGCTTATATCAACTTACTCATTGGATACCGTGTGTGGTACGTATACGGTGATCGCATATAGTAAAACCCCTGGAGCTGCAAGGGGACACTCTCTACAGGTCTATTGGGCGTTTCCTTACATATGTAATTATACTTAATAGTATGTGAAGAAGAGGGAAGTTTGAAGCATCAGAGCACGAGCGATGATGCCGCGCAGTAGGTACCTACCTAATAATTGCATCGTCTAGTTACGCTGCCGCGTAGGGCATTCTATCGCATATCATTTCATATAATATAATATCAAATTTTTTCTATTCCGTGATATCTAACAATATTTAGCCGCGTCACTCCAAAACAGCGCTGTTACGCTTGGAGAGTTTTATACTTTTATAATGCGTGTAAATTTTTATTCTGTCGTCAACAGACTGTAGTATTTATGGCGCACTCGATGACATTGACCACTCTCATTTTCAGCAGGGATTTCACCTCAAGTGCTTTTTGTAACTTTTGCGACGACGGCGGCGGGTCTTTTGGCCGTGTGCGGTGCGCTTTTAGTTAGCAATTTAAAAAAACATACACAATTATTAATTTATAGTTTGTTTGTACACCGCTAAAGCAAACACTATACTGGACAAGAAACGTTCTGCTGTAAATGCATAAAATTATGCATACGAGTTTTGCGCAAAGTGTTCATCAAAATCAGCGAGACAACCCCCGAGATTATCTTGACTGAATAATCGAAGACTATCGATCATCGAAATTATGCACTTACTGAAGATGAGGTGAAGATGAGGATATAGCAATTAGAGAAATAATAGTATATCTAAAGTTTAATAAGTAAATTGTTAAGTAGGTACATTCTACTTAGTTACCTACTCGAGTGCTAACAGCTAATCATATTATGCAACTGTTTGATTCCCGATGTTTATCTAATAGGCATAATATTATGGCCTGATGAAGTGAATACAATGCTACTACATAATAGGCTGTTTTGACGTGATAACTGATAACGTCTTATAAATCGATGAACACCGGCTGCACACACGAAAAAGTGTCACGTTCCGTCTGAGCCTGAGCGTGCAAGCGAGAGCGCGAAAGAGAGAGAGAGAGAGAGAGAGAGGCACGATCGGCCCAAGCGTTGGTTTGTGACTATGATGCGATGTTTCTTTATGACGTCATCACGTAAAACTATCGTCCGTAAACCGACTTTACCGACAACCAATTTTTATTTTATATAAATAGGTATAGAGTCGTTTGGGGTAACCGAGCGCAGTGGGTAAGTGTGCGCACGGCCTGTATCTCCAAAACGGGATGCGGAGGGAGGGGTGTTTGTTTCGGTCGATCGGAGGCGCCGAAGGGGCGAAACAGTTGCGATATGCCCGTGCGCCGCACCCCGCGTCGTTATTTATTTATTTGATAAAAACTATATTTGATGCTATAATCGTTACTTTTTGTGTTTTGGAAAACACTGTTGCTTGCAAGATTGTGATCTGATGATGGTTAGTCTATTTTTTTATGACTAATATGCATATTTTTATTGAAACGTGACAAAGTAATTTGAGGTTATATTCGGTGTTTCTGACTCAGTGATTATTCATTTAAGTTTTGGCTTCTCGGAGAAAGTGTGAGCGGGTAAGTGTACGCATGCGCACACTTGCCCCTGGTGTCATGATGTATTGAAAATGTGTGCTATTTAAGTTCTTAAATCTTGATAACATTTTTTTGATTTTTTGTTTTAGTGTTTATCGTCATGTCTCGAAAATATATACCAAAAAAACAGAATTTGCACTAAATACCGAGCAACAAATTGCTAAAGCTAAAACTCTTATTGAAAGAGGGAAAAGTAAGAGAGATCTCAAGTCACAGACTTAATGTTAGACTTTTAAGATAATCTTGACTGATTTAAAAGGACTTATATTATTATAAAAAGATATTTTCCTAAAGGGGAATGCCCACTGTCCATACAACTTTGGGCCCATCGCGGACACGCAAAGATATAATAATGCATTATTTATTTAGGCTTTTTAGTGTATCTTTAATAATAAAATCTGGTTCAGGTGGCCGCCAGACTAATAATATGAGAAATATAGCGTATTTTTGTAAACATTTTGGGGTTATGTTTTTGACAGAGAGCTTAATTGTCTGTATTTTTACACTTTCCCTGACTTCTTCCTGTTTCAAAATATCACTGTTTAATACTTTAAAACATTAAAACCTACGATTAAAACAACAAATACGCATTTCGCAAGATGACAGACAATAGACATATCAGCCCATTCGTAATTCCTAGTTCCATGTATCAGCCAGATACACCATCTGCAAAAACATGAGTGAAAGGAAATGTCATCTGATGTCAAAAATGAATGTTGCCATTTACCATTTCACTCGTGAGTGAAAATATTTATAATCGATTCTTGAATAGTATTATTCAAGAATCGATTATAAATATTTTCGAACACAATCGGTACTGCAGAGTCACTTTAACATATGAGAGCCGTCAGTATTGTTAAGACGTAATCCTGCTGTGTATCGCCTTTTCATATCATATTTTGATGTCTTATGTCTCCAATCATGATGACGTAACCTCGCCTCTCTCGACACATTATACATAACTAGCGACCAGCCCCAGCTTCGCACGGGTAGCTTCGCATATTACGCCTATACTTTGCAATCTCCTTGAAATGTTCCCTAAATTATATTGAACAGCATATTGAACAGTACGTAGGCTTATAAAAGAAGTATTGCTCGGCTTATAATATAGCAATGTCAACGCGGCGCTGGGGTGGACACTGATCGCATCACGTGAGCGAGTCCCGTCTTCGCCATCGGGTTGAAATCCTCGTATTTATTTTGGCACGCGTTCGTTTTTATTTTGCGATAGCTCCTAAGATATTCATTTAAATTGTATGGTGTAACGCATTATTATCATAATGTGCATGAAATGCTTATGGTAACTAACGTATTTAAGTTAATAAGGATTAATACTGTATCCGTCTAAATAGATTTCCAATAACCGCATGGTATGTGACCACTTTTTTAAAAGTTGAAATGGGTATAGTAAGCTATCCTTAAAAGATAGATGTTATATCTCAAAGAGATTAGGCAGCGTTTTCAATGAAAGCTCCCAAGCGGCTTGAATTTTTCCGACATTGTCAACAATTATCGTCATATTTCAACTGATTTACATAAAACCTTGATACACTAAAACCTTCCTCATGAATCACCCTATCTATTGGTAAAAACCACATGAAAATCCGTTCGGTAGTTTTTGAGTTTATCGCGAACAGACAGACAGACAGACGCGGCGGGGACTTTGTTTTATTATATGTAGTGATAATAATTATGAATACACTTCAAGAAATGAACTAAAGGTCTTTATTGTAGGCTATACTTTTAAAATATAAATATACACACACCCATTAAACGCTACACAAATCTGATATTAATCGAAAAAAATCGTCAGTATCGATTAGCTGAATCTATAGTCTGTGATCCAAGTTGTAGCCATTTTCTTTAAAATGTTGCCAGCATTAACCATGATAATGCTGGCAACATTTTAAAGAAAATGGCTACAACTTGGATCACAGACTATAGATTCAGCTTTCTCGAGTCAATAAAAATACTTTTAATTTATGAAAATTACTGATAATAGTGGCGGGTTTCATAATATTATGATAATTCGTATTTATTTATTTTAAAAGGGTTCTGTAATTTGGATAAATTCTATCGTGCTGTCCGCGGAGGGCCCAAAAGTTGGCATTCCCCTATTTTCATTCATTTCCAAAGAAATATTAATTACCAGTAAAAATCTTAGTGAGAGAAGGTTTAATACTGTAAAACTAACGAATGCGTTCACTTACCCAACTGCGTCTGCTTACCCCACAGGAGTACACACACTTACCCGCATTACGGGTCAAGTGTACGCATTCCGACTTCCCGGTATTATTTTTATTTTTCTAAAAAATTAAGACACTTAACGTTTTCGTTTCTGTTTTAATTTATAGCCTAATAAATGTTCTATTCTAAACCATTCTTTTTTCTCCTTAATTCTTATATTATAATGCACGGCGAGGCTTCAAAGCGAAAAGTGCGCACACTTGACCCGAACGACTCTATATATCTATCAATAAATAAATAATCAGGATGTGCCGAACATTTTCTTTTGCCTTTAACGCTGTCTACACATTAAAGCCGCCGGTATTATAATAATAATATGTATTCCGACCATAAGGGACCGTTAGCCCAATTAAGCACAAAGTTTTGTAGGAACCACATAGATACTCATATAAATCGTGACAGTTAACAGGTACGTCACACTAGGCGATAATGATGATGATTTGGTATACAAGGAACTGTGTGAAGCATCCCATTCTGCTGACTGTGAGGACAACAATGAAAAACTACAGGCCCATCTAATTTGTTCAAGTAGAGGCTATAGAGTTGTGTAGACACGAGCAAGTTTATTGCATTTATAGATGGTGGCCGCGACTTCACCCGCGTGTTATCTCGTGGTAACTCGATTTGATTTTCCGGGAAATTTGCCTATGTAAATAGCCGTCCGGTATGAAAGGTATATTTTGTGGCTCACTAAAATAGATTTAGTTTCTTAAAAGATTTACGAAGGAACCTTATGATTCCCGAGATAAAAATGTAGCCTGAGTTACCTACTCGTTTATTCCTCCCCCTGCCTTAAAAATCTCGCCAAACTTGGTTTAGTTCTCCCGAAGATTAGCCCGTACAAACAGACAGAAAAATAAACTTCTGTTTGCAGTTTGATATCGTTAAAATAATCCTATCAGCATGTAATACGTATAGGTATAAGGCCAAGGCAGTTATTTTGAAATCGGAGAGAAACTTCAACTTTATATATTTGACGGAGACCGCATGCGTGGGTGGCTCCTCATTATCGTGGGCATGTTGTTCTTCTTGATCTGATTGCATAGTTGTGGGTACTCGGGCAATTAAACGCGAGAAGCTGATTACATGATTTATTGCACTGCACACAATATTTAAAAGTTTGTAGAATCAACGTACAGTAGTTCAAAACACAATTACTTTAAATACTTTGTAAATAGCTAGGTAAATAATTAACACCACCATATAGCGAACGATGGGTTTGGCGCGACGGTGTGACTGGGAGACCATGCTCCACTAAGCTCTCATGAACAACTATTAAGACTACTACTGACTGTCTCATGACTGTCAATAATAATGACTTGTCTAATGATAATAATGACGACTTCTCTAATAATAATGACCGTCTGGCGGGCACCAGCCCTACTTATTGACGAATCGTCAACCCCCGCCACGCCAACTCCATCCAGGTTTGAATGTCAATGGAGTCAATTGAGTGATTGAATAAACTAGTACATCCAATACCTGAGTTCGCTAATAGAGGGCGCTTTCGAGTCACTTGAGTGACTTAATAAACTTGTACAAACAATACCCGAATTCGATATAGATGTCGTTTTCGAGTCAATTGAGTAATTTAATAAACTAGTACAAACAATTCGAGTCAATTGAGTGACTTAATAAACTTACTAACAATTCAAGTCAATTTAGTGACTGAATAATCTAGTACAAACAATTCGAGTCAATTGAATGACTGAATAAACTAGTACAACTATTTCATAACAGATGGCGCTTTAAATAATGGCCATTTTAATTTTAATCTCCGACACGGCCAGAACTGACAATCACACGTCCGCGTGTGACTGATCTGCAAACAAAAAAAAATTATTGGAAGGTAATCTGTTCGGCTATCCTGCCATAAGATCTTATCAATGAGGAGTTTACATTTGTTTCACATGAAAGACATCCTAAAATCTCAATTCTAACATTTCATTTCAATGTTTTTAAAATATTGTGACAAATAACAAAGATCCCACTTCTGATGACGGAGACCGCATGCGTGGGTGGCTCCTCATTATCGTGGGCATGTTGTTCTTCTTGATCTGATTGCATAGTTGTGGGTACTCGGGCAATTAAACGCGAGAAGCTGATTACATGATTTATTGCACTGCACACAATATTTAAAAGTTTGTAGAATCAACGTACAGTAGTTCAAAACACAATTACTTTAAATACTTTGTAAATAGCTAGGTAAATAATTAACACCACCATATAGCGAACGATGGGTTTGGCGCGACGGTGTGACTGGGAGACCATGCTCCACTAAGCTCTCATGAACAACTATTAAGACTACTACTGACTGTCTCATGACTGTCAATAATAATGACTTGTCTAATGATAATAATGACGACTTCTCTAATAATAATGACCGTCTGGCGGGCACCAGCCCTACTTATAGACGAATCGTCAACCCCCGCCACGCCAACTCCATCCAGGTTTGAATGTCAATGGAGTCAATTGAGTGATTGAATAAACTAGTACATCCAATACCTGAGTTCGCTAATAGAGGGCGCTTTCGAGTCACTTGAGTGACTTAATAAACTTGTACAAACAATACCCGAATTCGATATAGATGTCGTTTTCGAGTCAATTGAGTAATTTAATAAACTAGTACAAACAATTCGAGTCAATTGAGTGACTTAATAAACTTACTAACAATTCAAGTCAATTTAGTGACTGAATAATCTAGTACAAACAATTCGAGTCAATTGAATGACTGAATAAACTAGTACAACTATTTCATAACAGATGGCGCTTTAAATAATGGCCATTTTAATTTTAATCTCCGACATATTTATATAAAAATCTTTACTTGAAAGTGTCCCGTTTAAGAAATTAGTCAGAATATCGAGTTGGACGTGAGTTACTCATAAATTAGTCGATATTCTGACTAATTTCTTAAACTGGACACTTTCAAGTAAAGATTTTTATATATACCTGTGAAGATGCTACTGCCATCGTCGCAATTAGAATGCCTTAAGCCTGCTTTGTCGTATTAGTTTACAAATTGCGAAAAACCAAATTAAATTTGAATTTCGCGGGCAGACTCGTTTATTTGTATAGATTTTGGCACACGGTATGATGGTGTATGGTATTATCTATCGTTTTACTAAAGTATATTATTATTGAAGTTAATGTCGTTCGTTTCGCTTAACGTTGATTTATCTACGTCTAGAATACCATTAATGGTACACGCAAAGTCAGACTTTGATTTACGGGTTGCTTGGGCTAAAATAAGCTCACTTGATTGATACTCGTAATAATAGTTTTGATAAAACCTAACTCGACGCGGGTGAAGTCGCGAGCAAGCGCTACTTTATGTAATTAGTAAGGATTAGTAGTGATTAGTAAGGAATAAGTAAACCTAGTTCTTCACACAAAAATCCTTACTAGGATATTTGTAAGGACTGTTGGAATACCTCTTGGGTCCTGTTCTCAGAAACAGCAATGGGCGTGAAGGTAAAAGCGCAGACGAACGCAAATTCACCGTTCCTGACAAACCTGTCCAGCGTCCTGAACATCGTCTGTGAAAGAATCTTCCACTTGTGGCTGCAACCCGACTGGTTGTTCAAATTATCCCCGCAATACTCCAAACATCAGCAATATATTAAAACTTTACACGACTTTACGGATCAGGTACGTATGCGTAGAAAACTGGTTGGTAATTGATCTGTAAAACTTACCTATTGGTGCTTCGACGCTGTTATCGGTCGCGTATGTCAGTCACGCATACGAGTGCACACCAAGATAATTATTATTATAGAACGATTAACTACGAGTGATCGATGTACCTACGTGATTCCGATATTACACCTATCCTCCTATTCACTGGAGCGGATGCGTGCTTAATAAGACCTATCAGTCTGATTATTATTATTGTAAGATGTTGCGATAATTTTATCACGTCGCGTCGTTTTGCAATAAAGTTTCGTCAAAAATATGTTTGCTCCGTTTGACAGTAGCCTGTAGGTGCTTGTACCCTAACGAAACAGGTGGTGGGACATTATGAAATTACCGTAGCAGGAATTTAGATCATACTTTCTGCCTAGCTAGTAGGTACAATTAGAAGTAATGGATTTTTAATGTTACAATTTCGTTCAGGTAATTCGACAGAAAAGGGATGAGTTAAAGTATGAAAAACAGAATCAATCCGAAGCAGACAGTCATTATGGTACGTATTATAATATAATACAATTAGAATTTAATTCTATTTTCCGAGAACTTGGCTTGGCTTTCGATTGATCTGCTTCTACGCTAAATATCAAGCTATTTTTTTTATTAAGTTGGACCTGAGACGACACGAGCTGAAATCTATAGATCGCACTCCCACTCTGCTCAGACTCAAGAGAATATAAAACTGACAGATTTTTAGGTACAAAATACTTATGAAGAAAATGAGAAGTGCTTATTGAGATTTTCGAACGAAAATATCATCCAAGGTTCCGAATTTTACGGTGGATTTTCCAAAAATTTTCTTTCATACAAAACCTGATAATAATAATTTACGAACACAATGTAAAAGCTGTTCTCAATTTTGATCTTGTGATCTTTTAATAAAATAATAAAATGCGACAAGAAATTTTTATTTTTTACAAGATTTATCAGGACTTGTCTCTTAAAATTGCTTCGACTTTTGACTCTAACTTAAGTCCGAGCCAAGTTAAAGCACTAAATATAGATCTCAGCCTTTCAGTGTAGTTAGTAATCCTTTACTATTATAAATGGGAAAGTGAGTTTGTTTGTATGTTTGTTCCGCTTTCACGCCGTAACTACTGAACCGATTTTGCTGAAATTTGGCACAGACATAGATTATAGTCAGGAATAGCACATAGGCTACTTTTTATCCCGGAAAAGCAAACAGTTCCTGCGGGATAGCATCGCTATTTTTTACGCATTTGTCCTTCAAAATACGCCCAATGGAGTTTTAGATTGACGTGATTTTTTTGCACAGGTAAAATTAAGGGCCTGAAAAATGACAAAAGCTACTTTTTATCCCGGGAAAACAAACGGTTCCTGCGGGATAACTTTTCACATATTTATCCTTCAATTATACACCAACGGAGTTACAGATTGACGTGGGTTTTTGGATATGCATAGTTGATGACTTGAAAAGTGACAAAGGCTACTTTTTATCCCGGGAAAACAAACAGTTCCCGCGGGATATTTGTGTGCTACTTTTCACTTATTTATCCTTCAATTATGCGCCAACGGAGTTATAGATTGAAGGGGGTTTTTTGGATAGTCATAGTTGAGGACCGGAAAAGTAATAAAGGCTACTTTTTATCCCGGGAAAACAAACAGTTCCCGCGGGATATTAGTGTGCTACTTTTCACATATTTATCCTTTAATTATGCGCCAACGGAGTTACAGATTGACGTGGTTTATTGGATAGGCATAGTTGAGGACTTTAAAAGTGACAAAGGCTACTTTTAATCCCGGGAAACAAACAGTTCCCGCGGGATATTCGAAATGCTACTTTTCACGTATTTATTCTTAAATTATGCGCCAATATGCATGCATGCATACATGTATGTATGTATGTATGTATGTATGTATGTATGTATGTATGTATGTATGTATGTATGCATGTATGTATGTATGTGTGTATGTATGTATGTATGTATGTATGTATGTACGTATGCATGTTTGTATGTATGTATGCATGCATGTATGTATGTATGTGTGTATGTATGTTTGTATCCTCCTGTTACTAACTTTAACTACATTAACTATATCCTATGCTACTTATCCCACTAATATTATTAATGTGAAAGTTTGTGAGGATGGATTGGATTGGATGGATAGATGTACTTAGCATACGGATGGATGGACGGGATGTATGGATGCATGGGATGGGATAGGGATTTAAAAAACTAAATCCACGCGGACGAAGTCGCGGGTATCAGCTAGTGTATAATAAAATATTATTTTACAGACTTAGGTGATTATCAAAGGAAAAGTTTTCTTGATTTATTAATCAGTTTATCCGGTGGTGAAAGGGGTTACACAAATTTGGAGCTCCGTGAAGAGATCTTGACACTAACTATCGCTGGTTCAGACACGTCTTCTGTCTGCATATGTTTTACTCTTATATTATTAGGAAAATATCCAGAGATACAGGAAAAGGTTTATGAAGAGTAAGTAATGCCAGTATAAGATCATTGTTTAGTGCCCGTCAGTTGTTTTAGGAGCCGTATATTTCTGATAAGCCATTTAAGCATGACCATTAAGGCATGGCGCGTAACCGTATCACCTGTGTGACAGCAGCGAAACAGGAAAAACCTCTTGAGGAAACCTGCATGTCTGGGAGCTCTCCATAATGTTCATAATGGTGTGTGGAGACTGGAGTCCAATACTTACTTAACTAACGTGTTTGACTACGGCCTAAACAATTATTCTGAGAGGAAACCCGTGCCCAGTTATAATAGTGGGCCGGCGATCTGTTGACATTATGATGATAGCGATGATGAATGATGATAAAGATACACTAAGGAGAGATTTGAAAAAATAAAATATATTACAAATTTATTTATTTCATGTTTCTGTATTTAAATTTAATTCTAAAATAAAAACTAATTAAAATCTAAAACCCCATCCAAGCCACCGCAGTGTGGCATAGTACCCAAGATGCTGGCAGCATTACCTCTTTGGATGGCCAAGCTAATCCTTTGGCCAAGGTAGCTGCCAGCTCTTGGATCCCCGGTAGACTCGATCAAATATTACAAATCAAATCTACGAGGAATTCATGAGCTTCAGCAAAATATAACATACACCACACTGCAACGCCTACAATGCTGAAAGCAGTTATTCAGGTCGAAATAGAGATTTATCACAACCCAATCGATGTACCTTGAGTGACATGATTTCATATTGTGTATCTTTAATTTTAGGATAAGAGAAGTGTTCGGAGATTCTGATCGTCCGTTAGTTAAGGATGATTTAGTCAAGTTGAAGTATCTAGACAGAGTGGTAAAGGAGTCTTTAAGGTTGTTCCCACCAGTGCCTTTCATTATTCGCAAAGTCGAAACGGAGTTTACATTACGTAAGTTGAATTTACTTAAACATAATATAAACGCTATGAACTTTATACCTACTTGCAAAAAACATAATATTCGTATTATGAATTGTGTGTGAAGTGTTAGTATAAAATGTGGCGATATAAAAAAACTTTAATTAATGTTAATTTACTTTTTAAATTCACAATCAATCTTTTAGCGGACTCAGGTCTGACTGTTCCTAGTGGTTCTGGCATAGTTGTCTCAATTTTTGGAGCTCATCGCGACCCCAAGTACTGGGGTCCGGACGCAGATCATTTCGATCCCGATCGCTTCCTGCCTGAGCGGTTTAACTTGCATCATGCTTGTAGCTACATGCCGTTTAGTAACGGACCACGAAATTGTGTTGGTGAGTGTGATGTTGAAATTTTTACCTACTGTGTAATGATGATAAAGATGCACTAATGAGAGATTTTCTGAAATTTAAAAAAAAAAATTTAATAAAATCTATCAAAATGATTTAGTTTTATCTACGGTTGATTTACGGTAGATGAGCTGCTTAGAGCTTTGAGTATATAAATATACTCAAAGGCTTAGAGCCATAAAGACTAATATAATACGATTAAGCCTCGGTCGAGATACTTAATTTTGAACTGTGAATAAAATCAAGAATGAATTCCTGAAATCCCTATCTTTATTCCAAAACCAGGCTACATATTGGATTTGTGAAAGGTAAATCATGCTCTTCTTTTTAGGGTTCTGTAGTAAACAATAGTATATATATTATAGTTATATATATAGTTTCGCCATGTCCGTCCGTCTGTCCGTCCGTCCGTCCGCGGTTTAGCTCAGAGACTATTGGTACTAGAAATCTGTAATTTGACAAGGGTATAAATATCAATCACGTCGACAAAGTGGTGAAATAAAATAGTGAAAAATATTTTTTTTAGGGTACCTCCCCCTACATGTAAAATGGGGATGAATTTTTTTTTCTCATCTATCCCATAGTGTGGGGTGTCGTTGAATAGGTCTTTCAAAAATATTGTGGGTGTGGGAACACCATTTTTCAATTCAGGGATCCGTTTGTAAAATATGATATTTTAAAGTGCTAAATTTTATTAGAGTCAAGTGTCCCCCCCCCCTCTGCCAGCCAAATGGTTGTATGAAGGATACAAGAAAAAATTCACAGCAGTAGTATATATAATGAATTTTAAAGGAAAACTATTACGGCTAAGTAGGCTTCATTAGTTAAGGAGTTACATATATCTGTTTTTACAAGCTTTTATTTTACTTGCAATGTTTGTTTGGGTCAAATCTTGCAAGATGAATTAGACCCACTTCCCGGTTTCTGATCGAGCTGAAATTTTGCATGTATGTGTAAATCGGATGACAATGCAATATTATTGTGACATGGAGCTGATCTGATGATAGAGACGGAAGATGGCCATCGGAACTCTGTAATAAAACGACGTAACCCCATCGTGTTTGGGCTCGTTTGATTCGTCATAACAAGTACTCTGATCCTAGATGATATCCATAGTCTAATGATGTAGCTACTAAAAGCTTGCATTTAAAAATAAAATTTGTAATTTAGGGGAGCCAAGCCCAAAACGGGTAAGCTAAGGTTAGATAAAAAAAAAAGCAGGTTCTCAATATATTTTAAACTTTTAATTTAAGTATCATAGTTCCCTACTTATAGAACTTTAACTAATCAGTCTCAAACATAAAAAAATATCTTCATTATAACCAAAAATAACCTAAAATATAAAATATTAAAATAACCCGTTTTGCCCTGGGGGGGTGCCTAAAGCGGGTAAGGCTTTTGGGCAAAGCGGGTAGTAGTAAAAACAATGAGATCAATCAACTTGAACATCTGATAAGAACTTAAAATAACACTTTTGGTTTTATAATTATAATCACAATCTTTGAATCAGCCTTAATATATTACTTAGAAATTATTCCTGGCACAAGTCACAGTAGAAAGAACCTCTGCCTGAGTAAGAAGTGCAGGCTTCATGAGCCCACATTCCACAATCGTCGCATTTTATCCAGTCTTCTGTTGGTGGATCTTTATAAATTTCGCTGCACACCAAGCATCGGTACTCGTTACAATCGTTGTTATTTTGTTTTGGTCCTTTTTTTGATATTTTCCTCTTTCCTGTTTTCGTTATTTTCTTGTGTTTATTTACTTCCTTCTGTCTCTGTTGTTCTTTAATGGGAGTGCTTGTAAGTATTTCAGCTCTTTGTGATTTTCTTTTACGACTGGTTTTGTTTGGTATTATTTTTGGTATAGGTCGAATATCAAGTGGGGTTAAATGTAACGCATTTTCAGTCTTATCATGTTCTTTAACAGGGGTTACATAAATTGAAGTTTTTATAATTTGTTCACCATCTAGAGTGGGTTCTGGAGTTCTGCAGCTTTGCCCATACATACTTTCTAGAATACACGGTGACACAGTGCGATCTGAGTCACTGGATTGATGCCCGACGTTTGCGTTTGATGTATTGGGCACATCATAACTTTGTCTTATGTTAGTGACAGCTTGACCATGAGTTGGCTCTGGCCGATCAGTCACAGTTGATGGCATATAATCCGAATCGTCGAATATGTTCCTATTGGTGGGCCATATTCCCGTACACGAAAATCCTTTTATAGCATTTTGAGCACTTGCTGCCTTCATATAAGCTTCTCCAAACAATTTAGCTACTTCATACTGAGAGATGATGCGACCTACGTGTGTCCTTTGAAAAAGGGAAACCTCCTGCTCAAAATAGTTCTTCAAGGGTCCGTAAACGCACGTATCGAGTGGCTTCATTCTATGTGTTGTGTGTGGAGCAAGAGAGATGAATATAACATTGTTCTGCGATGCATATTCCAATGCTTCGAGGTACTTATGCGATACGTGATTGTCCATCACTAACAAAACTTTTTTCTCTGCTGATGGTCTGGTCATTTCCACAAAATGACGCAACCACTCTAAAAAAACTGGCCCATTTATCCATCCGTTATCGCTACAAGTAGCTCTTGTACCAGGTGGAGCTCCGTCTAGGAGTCTTCCCACCATTCTTTTTCGACCAAAGATCAAGAATGGTGGTATAAAAGAGCCTGCTGCATTACAGCAGCACACCACGGTTGTTAGTTTCCCTCTTTCGACGCTAGATATTACGCCAACTTGTTTTTTCCCTGACTTAAATAAAACTCTTGGTGGTTTATTACTGGTAGTTTGGATGCCAGTTTCGTCCATGTTATAGATTCGGGTGGCATCGATGTTGTGGATGTTGATTTGTTGTTCAAGAATATCAAAGAACCTTGCAACCTGTAGTCTGTTAAAGCCTCTCGCACGTGCAATCGAGGTTGGTTCCGGCTTGCGCAGAGTTATATCAGAATGTCGTGCCCTAAAACCTATGTACCAGTCTTCACCTGCCACGTTGCCTTTAAACGGATGCTTTATTTTGTTTGTTTGGGCATATTGAAAGACTAGTTCCAAAAATTCTTTTTTAGTCAATCCAAAAAATAGATTATCCATGTGCAAAATATATTCGACTAGCTCTAACTCTTGAGCTTTGGTGAAGACGGGTACAAATCTTCCAAGGATTTTGGTCGCTGATCCCTTCTTTATGTGCCTTTGCAGTGTTGACAAATTGATACCATATTTTTTGGCTGCTGCATTGACAGAGGTTTTTTTGGATTCTTCCATTGCAAGTTCCATTGTTTTCTCGTCCCATGATGCATTTGTAGTTTTTCTTATATACTTATTAACCATCTAAAAAATAAGAAAAGACAATGTCACTCAAAAGTCATAATTATTTGCAAAATCTGCTAGGGCAAATCAGGTATGGGCAAATCGGGTACCCGCTTTACCCATACCCGATTTGCCCAAAAGCACACTTTCATTTCGCACATTCATAACCACAAACCCAAAAGAACAGGTTACAAATCACTTCACTGATAAGATACTTCAATTACAACAAGATTATATCACCAAACTATTAATTACATACAACAAACCAAAATCGACTAATCAGAAATCCAAATTTTATAATAATTTTATCAAAAACAGCAAAAATCTTCAATCACAAATTACCTTGCAACCGCGTGATCCGTGCGTACGAGGCGACTGCCTGTGATTGGAAGACGCCCTCGCTATGCTGCTACACGCACACATTGAAACAAATGCGAAAGGCACGAAATTTAAAACGCTTACCCGTTTTGGGCGGCCTACCCGTTTTGGGCTTGTCTCCCCTACACTTGTTTCCAAGTTAGGTATTACTCGTAGTGTAAGTTGCATATTTTGTAGTATATATATAGTGTTTAAACCATGGAACTCAAAATGTATTCAATATTCATAAATAAAATAAAAGCACTATCCTAGGTCAGCAATAATATTTGAGAGTGTAGGGTTCCGTAGTTGAAACTACGGAACCCTATACTGCGCGTGGCCCGACACGCACTTGGCCGGTTTTTGTTTTATGCCTGATCGCTGAGCGCAACCCAGGGTCAACAACCGACTATAGAACCACCTTAGCCTTCAAAGAGTCAAATGCCAAGTTCCTCTTTCTTAAGTTAGTACTCTGCTGTACCTTATAATGAGCATATCTTTATATTTAAAGGTTACCAATACGCCCTGATGTCAATCAAGACAGCTCTAACGTCGATCATACGAAATTTTAAAGTCATAGGAGAGCCAGAGAAAGGTCCCATACCTAACATTAGGGTTAAGCTGGACATCATGATGAAAGCTGTTGAAGGCTACTACGTGTCATTGGAGAAAAGAAAGCCTGACCTCGGAAGAGAATCTCAAACACTAACAGGCAGCATGGATGGATGAAAAATTAATCTTTCTAAAAAAATTATCTTAAAAAATTTGTTTGTGGTCAGCGTTAATTTATAGGTACATATAATATTATTTTAACAGCTCTTTTACTTATTTTAAACATACTTATCCCAAGAACTTAAAAGCCTCCCCTAAGCTCGAGTTTCCATACAAACGTAGTGTGTTGATATTTCTACTATATATTATTTGCAAAGTGGGTTAACTTAACAACCAATTGTTGCAAACTCGATTTACATTGTCTAGCTTACGGGAGACTTGTGCGTAAATATAATACTATGGGGATGTGAAATGGAAACATTTCACAAAATGTTTAATACCCATACTATGGCAGATTGACGCACAATTACGTGAGGTTAACTTGAAAAGTTACACCAGAGTTTTAGATGGAGAGGTATTACCTATATTGTGAAATAATTCGTTAAAATTACACTTTACCCTAATTTTGTAGATTTTCAAATTATCTTTAGGTATGCATTATTCAAAATAGGACTTCCCCATATTAATATAATTAGTAAACGCTCCGGCTTCGTACGGGTAGGCTACAAAACAACCACAATGGTATAAACATCTAGGGCCTGAAGGTTAATGATTTATCTTTAATGAAAGTGGTAGAGCCAGACGATTTAAAAGCACTTGTAAAAAGTTTATTTGAACAAAAATATTTCTATTCTATTCTATTGTATTCTAACCCTCATATAAATATTATGGTATGCATGTATTCGATCGTTGTCCTTTATATGTGAGTGACTTTTGCTGATATCCGTGAAGAGTTATGTCCTCTATCTCCTATATTATTTATCAGATTTTCATCACAATTAAAAAAAACATGCCTGAAAGTATTCACTTTTAAATAAAAAAAGTATATAAAAAGTACAAACAGTAAAAACTTTCAACCCCTATCCTGGAGGAACCTTATTGTTTATCAGGATAAAACTATATTATACGTTGTCCCGGAGTATCAGCTACCACTATACAAAATTTCATTCTATTCCGTTCAGTAGTTTTCGCGTGATGCCCGGACAGACAGACCGACAGACCAGACAGACAGACAGACAGACAGACAGACGGACGGACGGACGGACGGACGGACGGACGGACGGACGGACGGACGGACGGACGGACAGACAGACAGACAGACAGACAGACAGACAGACAGACAGACAGACAGACAGACAGACAGACAGACAGACAGACAGACAGACAGACAGACAGACAGACAGACAGACAGACAGACAGATGGACAGACAGACAAAAATTAAATAAAAAATTAAGTGGCACTCGGGGACTGCCGCGGTAAACCTATTGCATAGCATTTTTATCAACTTATGCAATTATAATATTTAAGTATGCAATATTTGTTTTTGCATAATAAAAATGATGCAAAAAAATAATTAAAAAACAAACAAACAAGAAAAGCGCACTGTCACTACTTGAAATATGATTTTTGCGCGACGTTACAAGGCTCTCCCTTGTAAATCCGTCTACGAGTTCAAAAGCAATTTAAATATTTTATCTGAGTTTTAGTGGGATAATATATAGATGGCGCTGTAGCGGAATTAAGGAAATTTAATTCCCGCTTTGGGAGTCTTATCCTCAGTATATAATACAAAACAAGAAGCACTTTTACAGTACTCACTACAACCAACATTCATCATCATCATCATTATCAACCTTTAGATGTCCACTGCTGGACATAGGTCTCCTGCATGGACCTCCACAGGCCTCGGTCTTGCGCCGCCTGAATCCAGCGGCTCCCTGCGACTCGTTTGATGTCGTCGGTCCACCTAGTGGGGGGTCTGCCAACACTGCGTTTACCGGTGCGGGGTCGCCACTCCAACACCTTGGGACCCCAACGACCATCAGCTCTTCGAACTATGTGCCCCGCCCATTTCCACTTCAGTTTCGCGACTCGCTGAGCTATGTCGGTGACTTTAGTTCTCCTGCGGATCTCTTCATTTCTGATTTGATCTCGCAGGGATACCCCAAGCATAGCTCTCTCCATCGCTCGCTGAGTGACTCTGAGCCTTCTTATGAGGCCCACAGTTAGCGACCATGTCTCGGATCCATAAGTCATCACTGGCAACACGCACTGTTCGAAGACTTTAGTCTTCAGGCACTGAGGTATTTTGGACGAGAAGACATCTCGGAGCTTCCCGAACGCTGCCCAGCCGAGTTGGATTCGGCGGTTGATCTCTTTCTCGAAATTGGACCTACCTAGCTGGACTGTGTGTCCCAGGTATATATACTCGTCCACAATTTCGAGCGCAGAGTTCTCAACGATTACTGGGTGGAGCGGAGCATGAGCATTGGACATGATTTTCGTCTTGCTCATGTTCATTTTCAGGCCCACCTGTTGAGAAACCCTGCTGAGATCATTGAGCATTGTATTGAGGTCTCTCAGAGTCTCTGCCATGACTACTATGTCATCGGCAAACCGCAGGTGAGTGATGTACTCGCCGTTTATGTTGATGCCAAGTCCGTTCCAATCCAGAAGCTTAAAGACGTCCTCCAACGCAGCGGTAAATAGCTTCGGGGAGATTACATCTCCCTGTCGCACTCCACGCTGCAAGTGGATTGGTCTCGTAGTCTGGTCCTGTATACGTACTGACATAGTGGCGTTTTCGTACAAGCACTTCAACACTTGGATATACCGGTAGTCAATCCGGCATCTCTGCAGCGACCTCAATACAGCCCAAGTTTCCACCGAATCAAAGGCTTTCTCATAGTCCACAAACGCTAAGCAAAGTGGCTGGTTATACTCTTCTGTCTTTTGTATAACCTGCCGCAGCGTATGAATGTGATCTATGGTACCAAAGCCTTTTCGGAATCCGGCTTGTTCGGGAGGCTGGAAGTCGTCAAACCTACGAGCGAGACGATTCGTAATGACTCTCGAGAACAACTTGTAAACATGACTCAGCAGCGAGATGGGTCTATAATTCTTCAGCAAGGTATTATCACCCTTTTTGAAGAACAGGACCACCACGCTCCTGTGCCATGCTTCCGGCGTTATACCCTCGTGAATGACGGAATTGAACAATCGCTGAAAGAACTTAAGTACCGGTTTTCCACCCGCTTTCAGGAGTTCCGCAGTGATTCCGTCATCACCTGGCGCCTTGTTGTTCTTGAGCTGTTTGAGAGCCATTCTAATCTCGTATAGGCTGACGTCCGGGATATCTTCGGTATAGTGTCGGGTCAGTTTGGCTCTGGGATCTTTGGCCAAATCTTCAACAGGTTTTTGTGTCGTGGTATATAACTGTCCATAGAACTTCTCGACCTCTCTCAAGATCTCAGGTCGAGAAGAGACGAGACGACCGTCACCAGTTTTCAGCCGCGTCAGCTGGCTCTGTCCGATAGACAGATCTCTCGCGAACACTTTTGAGCCTTTGTTCCGCTCGATAGTATCCTTAATACACTTGGTATTAAAGATCCGAAGGTCGCGAGTTTGCGCCTTAGAGATCTGCCTATTAATCTGCCGGTAGGCAGCCGCGTCTGCCGATGACTGCAGCCTCATCTCTCGTCTCTCCTCCATGAGCTTGAGAGTATGGGCAGAGAACTTGTCGGTTCTTTTCCTGCGATGGGTCTTAAAGAATTTAGACCCCACAGTATGGACAGTTTCCACGAACCTGTTGTTAAGATCGTCCACAGAAACGCAGTCTGCGAGGCAATCGAATCGGTTCTGCAGTTCGAGTTGGAAGTTTTCGGGGTTTTGGATATGAGCACGAGAAGGTCGGAGAGTTGACTTCACGAGTCTGGCCCTTTCCAGCTTTACATTAATATTCAATGTGCCTCTTACCATACGGTGATCGCTCCCGGTTTTCACCCTGTTGATCACAGAGACATCATTGAATATATGCCGCCTGGTCGACAAAATGAAGTCAATCTCACTTCTCGTGGAACCATCGGGGCTCATCCATGTCCATTTTCTGTGTGGCCGCTTCCTGAAGAAAGAGTTCATCATAAAAAGGCCCTCCTTCTCCATGAAGTCGGCCAGCATTTGACCCCTCTGGTTCCTTCGCCCATACCCAAACTGCCCCACTTTCGTCTCTGCCCCGCTTCGTTCGCCCAGTCTCGCGTTGAAATCCCCCATCACAACACTGTAGTGAGTGGTAGAGGTGTGTATGGCTTTTGATATATCCTCATACAGCACCTCCACCTCCTCGTCAGAATGTGTCGATGTCGGTGCGTAAACCTGTATAACCTTCAGCGAATACCGTTTGGTGATTCTGAGTATAAGGTACGCTACCCTACTCGACACACTTTTGACTTCGACGATGTTGTTGACGAGGGACTTGTGAACGATGAACCCGACACCACCCTGGGACTGTTGGTCGCCCTCCCGGTAGTAGAACAAGTTGCCGGAATTGAGGATTATCGAGTCCTCCCCCTCTCTTCGAACTTCAGATAATCCTATAATATTCCAGCGCAACTTGCTTACTGCTTCTTCCAACCAACATTAAAATTATTTTAATTAAATTTTTGGAAGCCGGTACGTTAGAGGTGTAAAAGTAACGAAAAAAAACGTACCCGTATGTATTCGTTACTATACATTCAGTACTCGTTACTATCGTATCGTTACTCGTTACTCCGTTATTTGTAGAAATAATACATATTCATTACTTACATGCCAAAATGCATTTTTCACTTTGCCGTAGTTTAAACCAGACTTATGTTTATGTTATAATGAAAAAGCTACAAATAGGCGTCCAAAATTATTTATTGTCAATAAACTTTACATTACCTTTTTAATTCGCGAAAAATACGCACGCATGCGCAAAACGATCAGTAAGAAACGTTTCAATACACGCATACGCAGCGTAACATTGCGTCAATTGAAACAGCTTATGTAACCATGATACGAAACATACGAGTAACGAAAAGTATTCGTGAGTAACGTTTCGTTACTCGGTACTAGATGGCGTACCCGTTACTCAGTAACGAATACATACGGTTTGCTACAGCTCTACGGTACGTTCTGTACCTGCCAAACGTTTACTACACTTCAAGTTATATGTAGCGTACATATTAAATGAGGTTTGAACTAGCCAGCAATCTGTCGGCGAGAACGTTTTGAGTTCCGAACATTGAAAACATATAAATAGATGCGCAAGCTGTCTGCGCAATTTCTGTATCAATTTCCGTTTAGGCCGGCCACGTCCAAAATCCTAGTGTCTATATTTTTATATTATTATACTAGCTGACCCGGCGAACTTCGTACCGCCAACTTGAATAAAATTAAAAACAGCTATCCTTATCCAAAAAAACTATCCTATCTTTCAAGTTGGACCAAATTACAGATAATTACGAAGTTTGATCAAAATCGGTTAAGTAGTTTAGGAGTCCATCGCGGAAAAACAACGTGACACGTAATTTATATATGTTAAGATTTTACTTTATACTTTAATATTTAATATAGTTTACCCAGTTTAGTATAGTTTAGCCTCCATCCCTGCACAACTGGAACCCTCCGGTTTGTTCAGGGATGACGGCAAGAGGCCGGACGGGATGACTATAGTACCGTGGACGATGGGTCGCGCACTGGTGTGGGACGTGACTTGCGTTGATACGTTGGCTGCGTCCCACCTACCGGGCTCGTGCCAAAAGGCGGGTGCAGCTGCCGAATCCGCTCAGTTGCTTAAGCGCCGCAAATACTCTGCCATTTCTAAGGATTATATTTTTGCGGCGCTTGCTTTTGAGACTCTGGGTCCATGGTCATCGGACACGAAAAATTTTGTAAATGTCGTGTCCCAAAAATTGATCCACGCCTCTGGTGACCAAAGAGCTGGCGCTTATTTAGCCCAAAGGCTTAGCCTCGCCATTCAGAGAGGTAATAGCGCCAGTGTTTTGGGCACCATGCCCATTAGCGATCACTTGGACGGCGTGTATTTTTTGTAAATATAATTAGTAGTATTTTTTTCGATAATATGTAGATCTACTTACGTTAAAGTACAATTACATGTTTACCCAGTCACGAAGTCTATTATAAATTCATCCAGCAATAACAATATGGGGCGGCTGAAGAGCCCCAATACCTCCAGTCACATTTCAGTTTTGTTATTAACAAGCGGGTCTATCAGTCCGACGAATTCATAACCTCAGTCGGTTAATAAAAGCTTGTAAAAGCACGGTAGTGAGCTAGTGACAGTCGCGATCGGGATTCTATCTGTACTACATGTATAACAACTTGTTATACATGTACAATAATTAGCTATTATAATATCACTACCGTGCTTTTACAAGCTTTTATTAACCGACTGAGGTTATGAATTCGTTGGACTGGTTTTTAGGGTTCCGTAGTAAACAGGGAACCCTTATAGTTTTGCCATGTCCGTCCGTCTGTCTACCCGTCCGTGGTTTAGCTCAGAGACTATTGGAGTACTATTATATATTCTGTGCTATTGGTACTAGAAAACTGTAATTTGACAAGGGTATAAATATTAATCACGCCAACAAAGTCAAGTGCCCCCCCCCCCCCCCAAGCCCTCTCTGCCAGCTAAATGGTTGTTTATAGGATACAAGAAAAAATTCACAGCAGTAGTATATATCATGAATTTTATAGTGTGAGTGAGATTCGATCCTGCGATATCAATCATAATAAAATCAGTTTTGGGCTCAGTATTGATAATAAAGCATCCCCCGGTCAAAATTTTCAAAATAGATTTAGACTGAGTTTTCACGACGCGGTTCTCACCCGCGCCCGTAGCGGTACTCACCCGCACCCGTAGCGGTTGCGGTACCACTGTTTTATTTCAATACTCACGACACCGCAGGTAAAATCACGGCGGCTGCGGTCCGGTTGCGGGGAAGGACTGCAAGAATGACGTCAGAAGGAGAGAACACCTCCCGCCTGCGTAGCGTCGCCCCGCGCGGCCCGCGCCCGCGCGACTGACCGCAGAGTCCGCGGGGACCGCGGGCGACCGCGGCCCGCGCGGTTCTACTGCGGGTGCCTCGCGCAACCGCGCCCGCCGCGAACGCAAACCGCGTCGTGAAAATAGCTATTTCGTTTTCCGTACAAATCTGCATTTTACGGAAACTGCGGGCTCGCAACCGCTGCGGGTGCGGGTGAGAACCGCACCGTGAAAACTCAGTCTAAGACTGGGTTTCCACGGCGCGGTTCGCATCCACGCCCGCAGCGGTTGCGGTAACGTTAGTACTGCGCCCGCCGCGGGCGCAAACCGCACCGTGGAAATTGTATCTTCATTTTCCATACAAATCTGCATTCTACGGAGGCCGCGGGCCTGCGCCCGCAGCAATTTCCACGGCGCGGTTTGCGCCCGCGGCGGGCGGGTACAATTTGGTATAGTTTGAGCGGAAGACCTAGTCACCGCCTGAGGTATGTGAGCGACAGGACGGGAGAGGTAAACAATCTTGTAGCTAACTCAGTCTGCCGTCGACCACGGCGACGGTTACACGTCTTAGTTGTTTGCACCCCTTTGTCCCAGACACACACGAGATAAAATATCCTGAGATATGTCCGCCAATTCCACGTAATGTGAAAAATGTTATTTACACTGTGCACAGTTTTTTTTCTCAAACGAAAGGGTGACAAGGAAAGTATAGAACACAAATATGATATGAACATTAATAAATTAGTGGCAGAGGCTACAGGAGTGTCAGCTCGAAGCGTAATGAGAATTGTAGCTGAAGGGAATTCGAATCGGCAAACATTGGAAACCCCAAAATTTTCATCTCCACGGAAACCTAAAGAAATAAAAAAGAGAATCCACATTGATGATTTCGATATGGGAGTAATAAGAAGAAAAATTCATCAGTTTTATACAGTTGATAAAAAATCCCAAGTATTCGTAAATTGCTTGCAGTTTTAAAAGAAGATGGCATCGTGAACTGCGGTTATACCTATTTACGGGAGCTTTTACACAAGATGGGATATTTTTTTAAGAAATGTAAGTCTAGGAGACACATTTTAATTGAGAGACCCAGTATTGCTGAATGGCGAGTAAGGTATTTAAGAGCTATACGGAACTATAGAAATGAAAACCGAAAAATATATTTTCTGGACGAAACCTACGTTAACAGTTGCCACAACTCCAATATGTGTTGGCAATCTGAATCGGAGCCCGGGATGTATGCTGATATTGGCAAAGGGCGTCGTTTAGTGATTGTTCATGCTGATAGCCGAGACGGATTCGTTGACGGTGCCTTAACAATTTTCAAATCAGATTCGAAATGCGGGGATTACCATGGCGATATGAATGCCACAAATTTTCATAACTGGGTTAGTCACAAATTGAAAAATAAACTAGCTCCTAACTCAGTGGTCGTTATGGACAATGCCTCCTACCATTGTGTACAGGTTGAGAAAATACCAACAATGTCCAGTTTAAAAAGAGTCATGCAAGATTGGTTACGAAAACATAATGTTGACTTTACACCAGACAATACTAAACCCGAACTCCTTTCTCTGATAAAAAGTGTTGGGTCCGAAAAAATTTACACCATTGACGAAATATTAAAAGCTGCAGGGCACATCGTTCTTCGCCTTCCGCCGTATCATCCCGATCTCAGCCCCATTGAGCTTGTTTGGGGCGATATAAAGAACAACTTAGCTTCAAATTACATAAATTCTTCATTGGACGAAAAAATTCCAATCATCACAAGATTGTTTTCTGAATTCACTCCTGAAAAATGGCAGAAGTGTGACGACCATGTACAAAAAATTGAGAACCAATATTGGAACCACGACATGAGGTTTGACAATGTGATAGATGAGCTGATCATAAATCTAGGAAACGAGTCAGATTCTGAGGAGGATATGGAAATTGACGACAATAATGAAGAAGAAGAAGATATGGATTAATTTTGTACTGTAACGGTGGCAGTGAAATTTTTTTTTTATTTGCTTTGTGAGAAATGGTAATTTGCAACTGTTTTGTATCGTAAATAATAAAATGTACTCATTTTAGATATGCGTTTATTCTTGTTTAACCAGGAAATAATTTCTTTTTGTTATAATTACCCATTACATTTATTAAGACGTTTCCCGACATGTAATCCTGAGATTTATCTGCCGTAAAATATCTCATGTGCGTCTAGTCAACGTCTTGTCAATCGCGTCCTCCACCGTCTCACCGCCCACATACCTCAGGCGGTGACTAGGTCTTCCGCTCAAACTATACCGCAACAGCAGCGGGCGCGGGTGCGAACCGCGCCGTGGAAACTCAGTCTAAATGTACAGAAATCGTCCAGTTACAGTTTTATCATAGGTATATAGATTATTACTGTGTGGAGAACGTTTTGTCCACAATAACTTACGAGCTCTTTTACCTAAGTAGCAGTAGCTACTTAGGTAAAGATACTTTACTATTTCCTTCACTTAAATTATAATTTTATATAAAAAATTCTTTTTAAACAACTGACTTTAAACTCCCGCTTTATTATATTACACACACACACACTAAGTAATTACAAAATATATAATTTATAATTGATATTTTATAAACCGCTCGACCACCTTAAAAGTATCCTTTCACAAAAAAAAAAGATTCCGACGAATTGAAAACCTCCTCCTTTCTTTAAGTCGGTTAAAAAAGCGCTACCTATGTAAATTTCTATTTTATATTTATCTATCGATACGATATATCAACATATTTTCACATTTAATTCCTACCCTAACGCAGTAGGTGTACGGGTAAATACGAATTCCCCTTGCACCCACTGGTGGGAGAAGCCGGTGGGTGCACGGGTCGTCGGCCATTTTTTCCCGTGCATCATTTAATTTAGAATTAAAAAAAAATCTTAATAGTTTGGCTACCGTCACATAGTTTTTAGGGTTCCGTACCCAAAGGGTACCAACGGGACCCTATTACTAAGCCTACCCTGTCCGTCCGTCCGTCCGTCCGTCCGTCCGTCCGTCTGTCAGCGGGCTGTATCTCGTAAACCGTAATAGATAGACCGATGAAATTTTCACATATGTATTTCTATTGCCGCTATAACAACAAATAATAAAAATTAAATTAAATTAAGAAAACTAAATTAAATGGGTAGGTGGGTAGATGGAAATCTTTTAATTTAATTTTTTTTAACGGAACCCTAAAAGAGCGAGGCCCGACTCGCACTTGTCCGATTTTTATTAACATTTTTAATTAATGCCGGAATTCCAGCTTTCGGAAATATTGTTAGTTCTACATGGCATTTGCTCTAAGTATAAGCACCATTCATTGATGAATTTATCTCGTAAATAAAATTTTTCAAAGTAAAAAATAAAAGATTTTAACTTTTTATCGTAAACTTCTTGAAATTCGTCTGTAATATAATATTTTTTTACCAAGCCGCAATTATAAAGTTACTTGGTAAAAAAAGAGGCAAGGTACAACATAAACCTACGATGCGTCGTAATATTTCGCTTTTCAGACCTATGGTATGGTTTTTATATTTATTTTGACGTGATAACGTCTTATAAATCGGTAACACCGGCTGCACGCTTGAAAAAATGTCACGTTCTGCCTAGCCTGAGCGAGAGCGCGGAACAAGCAATAGAGAGGCACGATCGGCCCAAGCGTTGGCTTAGAGAGCGCCCGCCGCTGGGCCCGTCAGTCATCGTGTGCGCGCTGTGGTTAGCGATCATCAATGTTTCTTTATGACGTTATCACGTAAAACTATCGTCCGTAAACCGACTTTACAGAAAGACAGTTTTTTCCCAAAATAGCGGCAACGCTTAAAACCTGTATTAATCAAAATAATAAATAAATAATAATAATTTAACCTATGATGAACGAAATCAATACTTTACTATTTCCTTCACTTAAATTATAATTTAATATAAAAAATTCTTTTTAAACAACTGACTTTAAACTCCCGCTTTATTATATTACACACACACACTAAGTATATTACAAAATATATAATTTATAATTGATATTTTATAAACCGCTCGACCACCTTAAAAGTATCCTTTCACAAAAAAAAAGATTCCGACGAATTGAAAACCTCCTCCTTTCTTTAAGTCGGTTAAAAAAGCGCTACCTATGTAAATTTCTATTTTATATTTATCTATCGATACGATATATCAACATATTTTCACATTTAATTCCTACCCTAACGCAGTAGGTGTACGGGTAAATACGAATTCCCCTTGCACCCACTGGTGGGAGAAGCCGGTGGGTGCACGGGTCGTCGGCCAGAATTAAGTATTAGTAAATAATTATGCTGTATGTAACTAATAACATCAATTACATGCGCTTGTTTTATCATCAAACTGTTATTATTATAAATAGAATTACGATTTTATACTTGCATTTGTAGTCTATATAAGGAGTTACAAATTCTGACAAGCGTTTGAGGTCAGAGCACATCTAGGTACTTCCATCTCAGAGCATCACACCGCCTTAGCCTGTAGGCATAGGTATTTTGTAGGTGGGTATATCGGTGACAGACTGGGTATACTTTAGTTGTACTACACGAAAAGTGTTTAATAATTATTATTACACTATTCATTTGCATTTTGCACTATTCCATACATTCCCTCCGAAGACTTCTCCTACCTTTACGCACTAAAATAATGTTAGCACAATCCCTTCTCCTTCCTCTCATTGACTATGCTGACGTTTGCTATCTAGATGCAACTGAGGAGCTACTTGATAAATTAGATCGACTTCAGTATTTGTGCATCCGTTTTATTTTCAGACTGCGCAAATTTGACGATATATCTGAGTTTCGTCGTCAACTGAAGTGGCTCCCTATTCGACTTCGCCGGAATGTTCACATTTTAACCTTATTATTCAAAATTTTTAAGTTTTCTGCCCCTGGATATTTACGCGAATATTTTCTCCGTTGAGTTGAAAGTATTAAAAGTGCCCCCCGCGCAACACCATTTTCTTCGCAAGATCGTTTGCGGTAACTGCAGCGCGCCTCTGGAATTCTCTTCCTAAGAATATCCGCAACAGTCCATCTGTTGCTGTTTGTAAGTCCAAACTGAAGCAGCGTTATCTGTCCTCTCTACGCTATATAATATGCCCTGTAAACTTTTTATTTTCATTTTATTTTACATAAGTATTTAATGTGCCTATAGTATATGTATAGTATATTATTATTATAGTATTATTTCTATTTTATTAAGTGTATATTATGTAGTATGTATTGTATTCTTAATAATTATATTATGTACATAATATTAGTATTTTTTTTAATTTAATGTGTAATGTTAGTCTGTGGACATTTATTAATTTTTATAGATTAATCTTTAGTACCTACCTACCTCTGTATGTTCTCACTGTTCTCACATTCGAGGGCTTCTGGAATAAATTTCTTCCTTAGAGATAAGTTGTCCTTGTGCACGTTCTTTACATCTTTGTTTTATTTTTATATTACTGGTACTAAATAAATAAATATTATCTTATTGTTTAACTTCGATCACCAATCAAGATGACCTCAAATGCACTGATTCTCGATAATAGACACCATTATTAATGATATTATAGATGCTAAGATTGTGAATCGATTCATGGCGGCGATATATTGTGTAGGAAGATTTATTATAGTTGTAGGTACAACACTTATTAAGTTATCGGAGAGCCTCTAGAAAAATAAAGAAATATCATATTGTATGGGGACCAATTTTATTGCTTACTATCTGAAGCCCCGGGTGACTTGTCTGTGATTTAGTTTTAAAATCCCGCGGGATCTCTTTGACTTTTTGGGATAAAAAGTAGTCACACACAGTCACAGTGTGTCACACAGGTCCTCAAAGTATACCCATGCAAAAACACGTCGATCCATAGCTCCCTTGCAGCGTGGTTGAAGGACAAACCAACAAACAAACACTCTTTCGCATATTACTATATATAATATAGCTGCTGGGGCTGATTGACTGATTCACTGATTCACTGACTCATTGATCACCTCTCCTGTAAAATTTTGGAGAGAGCTGATGATTGAGGATTTCGGAGACGGGTGAAGAGCACGGCCAGGGTATCGAAGATAGGTGGGGGTGTTCGAACAAATGTCACTCGAAACCTCATCCAATTCGCAGTGAGCTGAAAAAAAATTCAAAATGGCGGAAAAAAGATGGCCGCCATACAAATTTCTTTGGTGTCTATCTCGGGGAGTATAAAAGATGGAAGAGTGGTTTCTTGGCAAAGGATGATCAGGACCCAAAGGTCTATTTGATGAATAGAAAAAAATCCAAGATGGCGGAATGTTTTTTCTCCATACAAAATATATGGCAAATATTGAATAGACTAGAAGCTGAGAACTATGCAAGACTTTGATACGGTTCCTTTTCAAAATTTGTTTTTATAAAAGAATTCTCATTCTGACAAATGATGAGATATGATGATCGAGGGTTTGGAAGGTGGGTGAGGAGCACGGGCAGGGTATTGAAGACAGGTGGGAGGTGCTCAAACAAAAAATACTCGAAACCTCATCCAATTGGCAATGAGCTGAAAAAAAATTCAAAATGGCGGATTCAAGATGGCGGCCATACCAATTTCATAGGCATCTATCTCGGAGAGTTTAGAAGATGGAAGAGTGGTTATTTGATAGAAAATGATCAGGAGCTGAAAGTCCACTTGACGATAGAAAAACCGCGGTCCGCTTGCGGGCCGCGCACCCACGCGCCCTACTAGTTTATTATAATATATATAGCTCGATTACCACTGACTGACACACTCACTCACTCACTCACTCACTCATTGACAGGGTTGTTCTCCTAGAAGGAGACGGAAATCGATATAATGATGTAGGGGAGATATGTCCAGGTGGGGGATTCGAGTTGGGGAAAATTATGACATTTCGGAAAAACAAGATGGCGGCCGACGTGAATCTTGCAACTCTTTTGTTTTCCAACCGATTTCTTTGAAATTTTGGATTATTGTAGAAATTAGTAAACGATTAACAGAAAAAGTGAAAAAAATTAAAAAAACAAGATGGCGGCCGAGCTGTGACGTCTCAAATTTCAGACCCCTCTCCTGTAAAATTTTGTATGAAAAAAATTTTTTTCACCCATGGTGTCGTATAGAGCTCAAAGAATGTGACTCGGAGAAAGGTGGCGAGAGCTGATGATTGAGGAGTTCGGAGACGGGCGAGGGGCACGGCCAGGGTATAGTAGATAGGTGGAGGGTTCTCGACCAAATGTCATTCGAAATCTCGAGCAGTTGCCAGTGAGTTGAAAAAAAATTCCAAAATGGCGGAAAAAAATGGCGGCAAATTTTGTCCGTCTCTCTCTCGGAGACTATAAAAGATGGAGGAGCGGTTTCTCGACAAAAGATGATCGAAACCCGGAGGTCTACCTGGTGAGTAGGAAAAAAATTCAAGATGGCGGACTTTTTTTTTCCATACTAAATGTATGGGGAATATTGAAGGGACTAGAAGTTGGGAACTATGCAAGACATTGGTTTTGATAGGTTCATAGGGCTTTTTTTCTTTTTCTTTTTTTTCATTTTTTTTCTTTTTTTTTCTTTTTCTTTTGTGAATGAGGAGCACGGCCAGGTTATTACAGATAGGTGGGGTGTGCTCGAACAAATTTTTTGGCAAAAGATGACCAGAATCCGAAGGGCTACTTGATGAGTAAAAAAATCGCGGTCCGCTTTAGCGGGCCGCGCACCCACGCGCCCTACTTGTAGTAATAACACTTCCCGCGAGCTGCTTTAGCAGCTCGCGCACCGAGCGAAATAAATAAAGCCGAACAATCGCGGTCCGCTTTAGCGGGCCGCGCACCCACGCGCCCTACTTGTAGTAACAACACTTCCCGCGAGCTGCTTTAGCAGCTCGCGCACCGAGCGAAATAAATAAAGCCGAACAATCGCGGTCCGCTTTAGCGGGCCGCGCACCCACGCGCCCTACTTGTAGCAATAACACTTCCCGCGAGCTGCTTTAGCAGCTCGCGCACCGAGCGAAATAAATAAAGCCGAACAATCGCGGTCCGCTTTAGCGGGCCGCGCACCCACGCCCCTTACTTTTAGTAAAACACTTCCCGCGAGCTGCTTTAGCAGCTCGCGCACCGAGCAAACGCTAGTTATTATAATATATATAGCTCGATTACCACTGACTGACACACTCACTGACTCACTGATTGACAGGGTTGTTCTCCTAGAAGGAGACGGAAATCGATATAATGATGTTCGGGAAATATGTTCGGGTGGGGGATTCGAGTGGGGAAAAATTATGACATTTCGGAAAAACAAGATGGCGGCCGACGTGAATCTTGCAACTCTTTTGTTTTCCAACCGATTTTTTTGAAATTTTGGATTATTGTAGAAATTAGTAAACGATTAACAGAAAAAGTGAAAAAAATTAAAAAAACAAGATGGCGGCCGAGCTGTGACGTCTCAAATTTCCACCCCTCTCCTGTAAAATTTTGTATGAAAAAAATTTTTTTCACCCATGGTGTCATATAGAGCTCAAAGAATGTGACTCGGAGAAAGGTGGAGAGAGCTGATGAGCGAGGAGTTCGGAGACGGGCGAGGGGCACGGCCAGGGTATACAAGATAGGTGGAGGGTGCTCGACCAAATGTCATTCGAAACCTCGAGCAGTTGCCAGTGAGTTGAAAAAAAATTCCAAAATGGCGGAAAAAAAATGGCGGCAAATTTTGTCCGTCTCTCTCTCGGAGACTATAAAAGATGGAGGAGCGGTTTCTCGACAAAAGATGATCAAAACCCGGAGGTCTACCTGGTGAGTAGGAAAAAAATTCAAGATGGCGGATTTTTTTTTCCCATACAAAATGTATGGGGAATATTGAAGGGACTAGAAGTTGGGAACAATGCAAGACATTGATTTTGATAGGTTCATAGGTGTCTTAGATCTCGGAGAATTAAAAAAGAAAAATATACTGGCCGAATTGAGAACCTCCTCCTTTTTGGAAATGGGTTAAAAAAGGTGAAAGAGTGGCTTTTTTGCCAACTATCCACGCGACCAACTAGGTGGGGTGTGCTCCAACAAAAATTACTCTAAACCACATCCAATTAGCAGGAAGTTGAAAAAAAAACTCCAAAATGGCGGATTCAAGATGGCGGCCATAGAAACTTTCTCTGGTGTCTATCTCGGAGAGTATACAAGATAGAAGAGTAGTTTCTGGTCAAAAGATGATCAAGACCCAAAGTTCTACTTGATGAACAGGAAAAAAAATCAAGATGGCGGATTTTTTTTTCTATACAAAATATATGGCGAATATTGATTCTTCTTTTTTCTTTTCTTTTTTCTCTTTTGTCTTTCTTTTTTCTTTCTTCTCTTTTTTCTTTTTCTTTTTTTTCTTTTTCTTTGTTTTTCTATTTCTTTCTTTTACTTTTTCTTTTGTGAATGAGGAGCACGGCCAGGTTATTGCAGATAGGTGGGGTGTGCTCGAACAAATTTTTTGGCAAAAGATGACCAGAATCCGAAGGTCTACTTGATGAGTAAAAAACTCGCGGACCGCTTTAGCGGGCCGCGCACCCACGCGCCCTACTTTTAGTACACTTCCCGCGAGCTACAAAAAAAGAGTTCACTTTCCGCGAGCTGCTTTAGCAGCTCGCGCACCGAGCAAACGCTAGTTATAATATATATAGCTCGATTACCACTGACTGATTCACTCACTCACTCACTGATTGACAGGGTTGTTCTCCTAGAAGGAGACGGAAATCAATAATGATGTTCGGGAGATGTGTTTGGGGGGGGGGGGGATTCGAGTTGGGGAAAATTATGACATTTCGGAAAAACAAGATGGCGGCCGACGTGAATCTTGCAACTCTTTTGTTTTCCAACCGATTTCTTTGAAATTTTGGATTATTGTAGAAATTAGTAAACGATTAACAGAAAAAGTGAAAAAAATTAAAAAAACAAGATGGCGGCCGAGCTGTGACGTCTCAAATTTCCGACCCCTCTCCTGTAAAATTTTGTATGAAAAAAATTTTTTTCACCCATGGTGTCGTATAGAGCTCAAAGAATGTGACTCGGAGAAAGGTGGAGAGAGCTGATGAGTGAGGAGTTCGGAGACGGGCGAGCGGCACGGCCAGGGTATACAAGATAGGTGGAGGGTGCTCGACCAAATGTCATTCGAAACCTCGAGCAGTTGCCAGTGAGTTGAAAAAAAATTCCAAAATGGCGGAAAAAAAATGGCAGCAAATTTTGACCGTCTCTCTCTCGGAGACTATAAAAGATGGAGGAGCGGTTTCTCGACAAAAGGTGATCAAAACCCGGAGGTCTACCTGGTGAGTAGGAAAAAAATTCAAGATGGCGGATTTTTTTTTTCCATACCAAATGTATGGGGAATATTGAAGGGACTAGAAGTTGGGAACTATGCAAGACATTGATTTTGATAGGTTCATAGGTTTCTTAGATCTCGGAGAATTAAAAAAGAAAAATATACTGGCCGAATTGAGAACCTCCTCCTTTTTGGAAATGGGTTAAAAAAGGTGAAAGAGTGGTTTTTTTGCCAACTATCCACGCGACCAACTAGGTGGGGTGTGCTCCAACAAAAATTTTCTTTTTTTTTTCCTTTTTTTTTATTATTTTTCTTTTTTTTCATTTTTCATTTTCTTTTTTTCTTTCTTCTTTTTTTCTTTTCTTTTTTCTTTTTTTTCTTTTTCTTTTGTGAATGAGGAGCACGGCCAGGTTATTGAAGATAGGTGGGGTGTGCTCGAACAAATTTTTTGGCAAAAGATGACCAGAATCCGAAGGTCTACTTGATGAGTAAAAAAATCGCGGTCCGCTTTAGCGGGCCCCGCACCCACGCGCCTTACTTTTAGTAATAACACTTCCCGCGAGCTGCTTTAGCAGCTCGCGCACCGGGCAAACGCTAGTTAATATATATATAGCTGCTGGGGCTGATTGACTGAGTCACTGACTGATTCAACAGAATAACAGAAAAAGTAAAAAAAAATTAAAAAAACAAGATGGCGGCCGAGCTGTGACGTCTCAAATTTCCGACCCCTCTCCTGTAAAATTTTGTATGAAAAAATTTTTTTTCACCCATGGTGTCGTGTAGAGCTCAAAGAATGTGACTCGGAGAAAGGTGGAGAGAGCTGATGAGTGAGGAGTTCGGAGACGGGCGAGGGGCACGGCCAGGGTATAGAAGATAGGTGGAGGGTGCTCGACCAAATGTCATTCGAAACCTCGAGCAGTTGCCAGTGGGTTGAAAAAAAATTCCAAAATGGCGGAAAAAAAATGGCGGCAAATTTTGTCCGTCTCTCTCTCGGAGACTATAAAAGATGGAGGAGCGGTTTCTCGACAAAAGATGATCACAACACGGAGGTCTACCTGGTGAGTAGGAAAAAAATTCAAGATGGCGGATTTTTTTTTCCCATACAAAATGTATGGGGAATATTGAAGGGACTAGAAGTTGGGAACTATGCAAGACATTGATTTTGATAGGTTCATAGGTGTCTTAGATCTCGGAGAATTAAAAAAGAAACATATACTGGCCGAATTGAGAACCTCCTCCTTTTTGGAAATGGGTTAAAAAAGGTGAAAGAGTGGTTTTTTTGCCAACTATCCACGCGACCAACTAGGTGGGGTGTGCTTCAACAAAAATTACTCGAAACCACATCCAATTAGCAGGGAGTTGAAAAAAAAACTCCAAAATGGCGGATTCAAGATGGCGGCCATAGAAACTTTCTCTGGTGTCTATCTCGGAGAATATAAAAGATGGAAGAGTAGTTTCTTGGCAACAGATGATCAAGACCCAAAGGTCTACTTGATGATCAGGAAAAAAAACAAGATGTCGGATTTTTTTTCCATGCGAAATATATGGCGAATATTGATTTTTCTTTTTTTTTCTTCTTTTTGTTTCTTTTTTCTTTTTTTTTCTTTTTCTTCATTTTTCTTTTTTTTTTATTTTTTTCTTTTTCTTTTGCTTTTACTTTTTTATTTTCTTTTTCGTTTTTCCTTTTTCTTTTCCTTTTTTTTTATTTTTTTCACTTCATTTTTTTTCTTTTTTCTTTTTTTCTTTTTTTTTCTTTTTTTTCATTTTTTATTTATTTGCTTTTTTCTTTTTCTTTTTTTCTTTTTTCTTTCTTTTTTCCTTTTTTCATTTTTTTTATTTTTCTTTTTTTTCATTTTTCATTTTCCATTTTTTTTCTTTTTTTTTTTCATTTTTTCTTTTTTTTCTTTTTCTTTTGTGAATGAGGAGCACGGGCCAGGTTATTGCAGATAGGTGGGGTGTGCTCGAACAAATTTTTTGGCAAAAGATGACCAGAATCCGAAGGTCTACTTGATGAGTAAATAAATCGCGGTCCGCTTTAGCGGGCCGCGCACCCACGCGCCCTCCTTTTAGTACACTTCCCGCGAGCTACAAAAAAAGAGTACACTTCCCGCGAGCTGCTTTAGCAGCTCGCGCACCGAGCAAACGCTAGTTTATAATATATATAGCTCGATTACCACTGACTCACTGACTGACTCACTGACTGATTGACACGATTGTTCTCCTAGAAAGAGACAGAAAACGATACAATGATGTAGGGGAGATATGTCCGGGTGGGGGATTCGAGTAGGGAAAAATTATGACATTTCGGAAAAACAAGATGGCGGCCGACGTGATTCTTGCAACTCTTTTGATTTCCAACCGATTTCTTTGAAATTTTGGATTATTGTAGAAATTAGTAAACGATTAACAGAAAAAGTGAAAAAAATTAAAAAAACAAGATGGCGGCCGAGCTGTGACGTCTCAAATTTCCGACCCCTCTCCTGTAAAATTTTGTATGAAAAATATTTTTTCACCCATGGTGTCGTATAGAGCTCAAAGAATGTGACTTGGAGAAAGGTGGAGAGAGTTGATGAGTGAGGAGTTCGGAGACGGGCGAGGGGCACGGCCAGGGTATAGAAGATAGGTGGAGGGTGCTCGACCAAATGTCATTCGAAACCTCGAGCAGTTGCCAGTGAGTTGAAAAAAAATTCCAAAATGGCGGAAAAAAAATGGCGGCAAATTTTGTCCGTCTCTCTCTCGGAGACTATAAAAGATGGAGGAGCGGTTTCTCGACAAAAGATGATCAAAACCCGGAGGTCTACCTGGTGAGTAGGAAAAAAATTCAAGATGGCGGATTTTTTTTTTCCATACAAAATGTATGGGGAATATTGAATGAAGGGACTAGAAGTTGGGAACTATGCAAGACATTGATTTTGATAGGTTCATAGGTGTCTTAGATCTCGGAGAATTGAAAAAGAAAAATATACTGGCCGAATTGAGAACCTCCTCCTTTTTGGAAATGGGTTAAAAAAGGTGAAAGAGTGGTTTTTTTGCCAACTATCCACGCGACCAACTAGGTGGGTTGTGCTCCAACAAAAATTACTCGAAACCACATCCAATTAGCAGTGAGTTGAAAAAAAAACTCCAAAATGGCGGATTCAAGATGGCGGCCATAGAAACTTTCTCTGGTGTCTATCTCGGAGAGTATAAAAGATGGAAGAGTAGTTTCTTGGCAACAGATGATCAAGACCCAAAGGTCTACTTGATGATCAGGAAAAAAAACAAGATGGCGGATTTTTTTTCCATGCGAAATATATGGCGAATATTGATTTTTCTTTTTTTTTTTCTTCTTTTTGTTTCTTCTTCCTTTTTTTTTCTTTTTCTTCATTTTTCTTTTTTTTTCTTTTTTTTCTCTTTTTTTTCATTTTTCATTTATTTGCTTTTTTCCTTTTTTTATTTTTTTTATTTTTTTTCATTTTTCATTTTTTTTTTCTTTTTTTTTTCTTTTTTTTCATTTTTCATTTATTTGCTTTTTTTCTTTTTCTTTTTTCTTTTTTTTCTTTTTTTCTTTCTTTTTTCCTTTTTTTTTATTATTTTTCTTTTTTTTCTTTTTTCTTTTTCTTTTTTTCTTTCTTCTTTTTTCTTTTCTTTTTTTTTTCTTTTTCTTTTGTGAATGAGGAGCACGGCCAGGTTATTGCAGATAGGTGGGGTGTGCTCGAACAAATTTTTTGGCAAAAGATGACCAGAATCCGAAGGTCTACTTGATGAGTAAAAAAATCGCGGTCCGCTTTAGCGGGCCGCGCACCCACGCGCCTTACTTTTAGTAATAACACTTCCCGCGAGCTGCTTTAGCAGCTCGCGCACCGAGCAAACGCTAGTTAATATATATATAGCTGCTGGGGCTGATTGACTGAGTCACTGACTGATTCACTCATTGATCCTCTCCTGTAAAATTTTGTATGAAAAAATTTTTTTTCACTGATGGTTTCGTGTAGAAGACAAAAATTCATTCGGAGGAAAAATATGGAGAGAGCTGATGATTGAGGATTTCGGAGACGGGTGAGGAGCACGGCCAGGGTATCAAAGATAGGTGGGGGGTACTCCAACAAATGTCACTCGAAACCTCATCCAATTCGCAGTGAGCTGAAAAAAAATTCAAAATGGCGGAAAAAAGATGGCCGCCATACAAATTTCGTTGGTGTCTATCTCGGGGAGTATAAAAGATGGAAGAGTCGTTTCTTGGAAAAAGATGATCAGGACCCAAAGGTCTATTTGATGAATAGAAAAAAAATCAAGATGGCGGATTTTTTTTTTCCATACAAAATATATGGCGAATATTGAGAAGACTAGAAGTTGGGAACTATGCAAGACTTTGATACAGTCCCTTTTCAAAATTTATTTTTATAGAAGAATTCCCATTTTGACAAATGATGAGATATGATGATCGAGGGTTTGGAAGGTGGGTGAGGAGCACGGCCAGAGTATTGAAGATAGGTGGGAGGTGCTCAAACAAAAAATACTCGAAACCTCATCCAATTGGTTGTGAGCTGAAAAAAAATTCAAAATGGCGGATTCAAGATGGCAGCTATAAGAATTTCATAGGTGTCTATCTCAGGGAGTTTAAAAAATGGAAGAGTGGTTTTTTGATAGAAAATGATCAGGACCTGAAAGTCTACGTGACGAGTAGAAAAACCGCGGTCCGCTTGCGGGCCGCGCACCCACGCGCCCTACTAGTTTTATACTATGCTTACTAGTAAGGATATTAGTAAGGATGAGCGTTATATGTACAAATGTACATAAAGTATTGGTAAAAAGCTTAAAACAGTTCTGTATACAGCAGACCTTGAACCATCGAAACATTGATGTTGGAAGTTGGAACCACGGTTGGAACCATCGAGACTTTTTGACTGCTGGACTGCATGAAACATCTTGAAATACCTACTCAAGGAAAAACAAGATTCTTTATTTGCTAGCAATTTTGCATTGTTCAGTCAATACTATTATTCAGTCAATATCTCTTGAGGATGCTCCAGTGTCGAAGTGAAACGTATTACCTACGTAGTGTATTTTGAAGGGTTTGTGTGGTGTTGCGTTGTTCCTGCGTTTCTTCTAAATCTGTAGGAGCGACGGTGTGTGAAACATTTTTTCCTTCAATCACGCATCAATGTCTGTTTTAATTTTTACAATAAAATCAAAATAAAATTCTCATGTCGCGGTGTTTGTTACCAAAGTCCTCCGAAACGGCTGGACCGATTTTTATGAAATTTTGTGTGCATATCGGGTAGGTCTGAGAATCAGCCAACATCTATTTTTCATACCTACCTCTAAATGATAAGGGTGACCCACCCCTAAATATTTTTGTTGGCGGTACGAAGTTTTCTGGGTCAGCTAATAAAATCGAAAAAACCTCGATATTTTTCACAGAGATATTCATTAATATCATTCAAGAATTATATCAAGGCGACAATAAAAACTTCGTTCGTTCGTGTATGTACATTGTACAAGCTGGAACTTACGGGATCCATATTACATAGGTAAGTATAGGTATCTTTTTTTTAAGTCCATCATACAAGTTGAGTACCTATGTTAAGGTCAAATGGCTTGCGACATAACAGTAGATAAGTAAGGTAATAAAAAGTGAATCTTGTACACCTCAAATAGTTTTTACGTGTCTCGACTGTTTATGTGGTGAGCGGTCATCGGGTTTCTTAAATTCAAAACTACTAGACTTAAATTAGATAAACTATAGTAATAGCTTCATAGCCTGCTGTAGCTTATGAACATATTACATTCAAAGAACAAACAGCGTCTAGAAAGATCCCAGGACAGAAGAAGCTGGATGGAAATGACTAGAAATGACGTTATAAAATAGCAACACCATCTTCGTCTGCGTGGATTTAGTTTTTAAAATTCTTCGGGAACTCTTTGATTTTCCGGGATAAAAAGTAGCCTATGTCACTCTCCAGGTCCTCAACTATACCCATGCAAAAAATCACGTCGATCCGTAGCCCTGTTGCGGCGTGATTAAAGGACAAACCAACAAACAAACACACTTTCGCATTTATAATATTAGTAAGGATCTTTGAGTATTAAACCAACACAGGAGAGGAATTGACCCCTAATTTATTTGCAAAAAGTCTGTCAATTACGGTGGGGGGCGAGGTAGCACACATGAAAACTTGCTTAATACAGGTGCATTTTTCCATCACGTCGCTATGCACGCACACAATATAATTAGCAAACACTACCTTAAAGTATATGCACACAATCACATTCACACACAGGGACGCTCTATCATTACATGAAACAATCGCATCATATGTGTAAGCATTTTAGGGATTTGACACTATCGATTATCGACTTTCGATAAGTTCTTCTAATAATTATTTACAACAGAGTTACTTTATTCGAGAGTAATTTTTTTTGTTCGAGATCTTTAACATGGTAGGTACCTATATAGAAGCGCTAGGAAACGAGGCATTTGCCTTTATTTTAGCCTTTGCTATTAGATTGACTCTTCGTAGGCTTTTAGTACTTGCGTAAAGATACAGCTAGAAACTTTGGACTACATTGACGCTGGAAAGCGATCTAGCTTATTTCGAAAAATAACAAAATGACTTTTTTATATATTTGGAAGAAAAAGATACTGCGTCGGATTGTCGGATTTTCGTTTTCCTATGACATTATTTTTCTAAGATACTATGTTGACCTTCTCTGCATGTTTATATTTTATATTTTTTGTTATTCATATTTTTAAACGTACTCAAAAATGCTGTAAATACTAAGACACAATCTATTTTTCAATATTATACAGATACTTCAAAAAAGTTATCAATACTTTTTAGCAGTGCAGTGCACTTAGGTTTACTGTAAGGACTTAGGATTATCTGATTATTAACAGATTTTGTAGATACCAAGATATTTACTCCGTCTCTATACTCTCAATCTCAGGCTGAGAGCATGCTGTAGGTACCATAGTATATCACCTTAGAGCAGCTGTTTAGTTATGATTTAAGGTTATAAGCCACCAGGGAGTGCTGTACTTTGTCATAGGTTTTTATAATTTTTAATAATATTGTTTATTAAGTTGAGAGACATTTAATTTTTATTTGAATACGTAGTGGGTATTAATATTTAACACATTGATTTTTTAAGTAATCTTGTTTAAATAAACATACAGCATTTTTAATGAAACATCATTTGTTTTATTTATGTTTAAAGCGAAATTTACGATGTATCTATTTCTAAAAAGTATATTAAGTACAAACTGTTAGGACTAGATCATGTTTCCTTAAAAATAGATACAGCATAATCAGCATTTCAGAGTTTTGAGTTATTTCGTGGTTTCATATGTTTCAAATACCAAGTTACAGCAACATTGCTTCTTGAAATTGAAAAACTACTACTTTAGAATTATATAATTAGTATCATCTGATGTGTTACATTAAAAAATATGCTTTTTGAAAAAAAATCTGCTCCTGATAGCTTATTATGAGCTGTTATGATTTTTTAAAACGTTATTGGCTCTGGTATAAAGTTCACTTTTTCGATTTACAAGATCGTTTTCCAGCGTTGAATAATATTCTCTCAGTCCAGCATGGAGGAAACATAAAAAGTAAAAACTGAACCCTAAAAAAAAATTTTATTTAAAGTTATGATTGGTAAGTTAAAACTTGTACCTACACACTTTACTTGGAAGGCTTATTTTTTTTCATCTACTTCATCTGAACGAAGTGTATATTTGTTTGTAATGCTAGGCTGCCGCCATGGCTATAGTGGCCACCCCATCTGTTATAAAACACCGCCAAGCTATTTAGCTTTCCGGTAAACCTAGCGGGATGAATAAGAAGTATGGGTACTTTAATTCAATTGCCAAGTTTTAATGAACCAAATAATATGTATAGAATTTAATTTTTTTTTTCGTCAATGAACCATTAGTAAGACGATAAAAATATCTCGGTATAAATAATTTATACAATCCCTCCACCAATATCGACATATGAAATCTTGCTGTCCAGCCCTAATTTTATTGCGGTGTGGCCGACTTCATAAAATGAAAGTCCTAATTTTCGAGTAAGAAAGACTTACGTAGAACTTATCATTATTATTAAACAATTTTTTAGTCTCGTTTTCATTATTTTTTTGTATTATATTTGTAAAAATCCTTTCTTAGCGGATGCCTACGTCATAGTAGATGTGCGTTGATAGATCAGTCAGTCAGTCACCTTTTCATTTTATATATTTAGAAAATTATACCACACTGGCTATATGGAAATATATACATTTAGCACCCAGAAGTGGAAAATAATAATAAAAAAACAGGACGACAACAAATACAGCTAATTTACTTTCAAATTAACTTAATTTTAGACAATAATAATGCAAATAAAAGAAATCATCACGCACAACCGTTAACAATTTTATAGCATTTTTACAACAAAAGAAGTACAAATAATAATAAGGAACAATCTTACTCAATAGTGTCGGCACCGACAATTCACTCGTTTGGCGGTTCGGCAAGGAATCTCTCTGTACGCGGCGGAGCGCTCGCTTTTATATTTTTGTTAGCGTTCGGTACCGTCACTATTGTGGGTAGTATGATTAAAAATAAAGAAAACAACAGTATTCTGCTAATTCGGCCTATCCTGACTGTGCGCCGCCCTCGGCAGCACTGGGCTGATGCGTGTTCACTCGCCGTCCGCATCAGTACTCTCTCTCGTAGCGTCGACTTGACCAGTAGGAGCACCCGAAGATTCACCCGCATCGGTCACGGTTATAGTCATCGGAACCTGCTTAAGAGACAAACGATTAATTCTCAAGTCGGCAAACGCTATTGCCTATGCTGACATTCGTCACACATACAAGGCGCCCTCGTTCGAAATAACACTTTCAATGTCTAGAGTAAAACACATCGCATTCAAAAGTATGCATACTGCTCCAGACATTAAGTCTCACTCATTCTCATACCTGAACTTGTACAAGCTCACACACACACACAAACCACGTCAAAGACGTGCCAGGACTAAGCCTGATTGCACGTTCATGAACGCGACTTCCCAGGACAGCGCCTGATGCGTACGACTTGCCAGGACAGAGCCTGATGCTCGTTCAAAGAACAAGACTTCCCAGGACAGAGCCTGATGCGCATTCAAAGAACACGACTTCCCAGGACAGCGCCTGATGCTCGTTCAAAGAACAAGACTTCCCAGGACAGAGCCTGATGCGTATTCAAAGAACACGACTTCCGGAGACTGCGCCTGACACGCATCCACAGGACACGTCCACCGGGACCAGCAACTCCAGGTCGCCAGCCACTCCAGGTCGCCAGCCTCAGGAGCACGCTGCAGCGTGGCCACGCCAGCCACAGCAGCAAGGCAGCTTGCCTCACTCCCACACGCACGTAAACACATACATGCTACTATAACACACAAACATTGGAATGTTCAGTTAAATATTCCAAAAAGATGCAACGCAACCCTCAGGACATCATTGAACTCCAATAATTTTTTTTTTACCATCCAAAGTAATTTTTTATTACTCTGTAACTGTAAGCTTTAAGAGCTCTACAAACAGAGCACTACATAGCAACTATCAGCGCTACCATCTCTATCAGCGCTACTAACTCTAAAAGCCCGACTCTTGAGCGCTACCGACTCCACGAGCCCAACCGACTCTACGAGCTCTATCGACTCTCTCTCTCGAGCTCTATAAACTATTAGCTCTACAATGTAATCTATGTCCTCTCACAGCTTTATCACGAGGAGTTTATCAAGGTTCTCTTACAGTAGGTATTACAGCTGTAAGCTATCAAATCGGTCACGTCAGTAGTTCAATTCAATCCATGATCAGTTTAACCACTGAGTACCTACACGAACACGAGTCAAATAGAAATAAACAGCTCCTAACTAACTAAATGATAAACATCAACTTTATAATAATTAGAATGCAAGCTATGTTCAATTAGGTACACAAACAACACATTGCCGTGTGGTGACGGCATATCAGAATACAGTTGTCACCACCCCTCCTCTTCCCGCGGGTGTTGTACGAGGCAACTAAGGGAATATAACGGAGAACGGGCAGCAGCGTCCTCTGTGCTACTACTACCATCTACTGCGATCACCAACCCGTCTGCCCCACGTGGTGATTATGGGCAAACCCTCCCCTTGGGAGAGGCTTTTAGTCCAGCAGTGGACTGTAGGCTATTGATGAATATTGATCAAATTAAGCTCCTGACTTTAATCAATGATCCCAATAAGAAAAGTACATTTCCTTTAAAGAACATTGGCAGGCGTTCATACATCACTTTACCTGAAATCTATTTGAAACGTCTACTCTATACATGAAAAATTGTTAAACCCTTAGAGGTTCCATTACTAAAACTGAGATTTTTCGTTTAAGGATCTCAAAAAAAGACATTAATAACTTTATTTGTATTTTAAGGTTATAAAAATATGTAGATAGGTATAAAGACGTAGTCGTAATTCCTACTTCCACGTTATTTTAAGTTCTAATTTGCCATTGGGATGTGTTACTTAGTAGTCTATAGAACTCTGTACATAGACTAACTCTTGAATTTCCGGGCGAGCAATGTCATCGAGAAACTGGCACTAATTTCACTGAAAGCAATACAGTTTGTTTAACTACCTGCTTAGGTCGCATTATTATTACGAGCCAACAAAACAAACTGTATCAGCGAGACCAGCTCACACATCTCGAATTTAGTTTTCTACCCTCATAATTAAATATTAAATAGAAACGTTTTACAGACCGAATTTTATACTCATCTGTGCACATCTGAGCAATGTGCAATGTGCGAAGTGCAGACCGGCACTGTGGTAGGCGTCGCGTCATGCCAGCGCAACAACAGGTGTCGTGCAGTGGCGCCGCGACTGGCGCTGCGTCAGGAGGTGACGCACTCGCCAGCGGACCGACAGGTGACGCGCAGCTTGGCGCTTCGACTGGCGCTGCGTCAGGAGGTGACGCACTCGCCAGTGCACCGACAGGTAACGCGCAGTGGCGGCGCGACTGGCGCTGCGTCAGGAGGTGACGCACTCGCCAGCGCACCAACAGGTGACGCGCAGTGGCGTCGCGACCAGCGCTGCGACACGAAGCGGTGCGCTCACCCATCGCCGACAGGCGACGCGCGGAGATGCGCCGCGCCGGCTTCCAATTGCACAAAGTACCCACATGTAAATAAAAATCGTTGTTTACGAAGGTACCTGCAGACTTCGCATTAATCAGTGGGTCAACGGGTCAGCTCAAGTTTTATCAAATCTAGTTAGATTACTGTTAGTTAACTGAACTAAACAGAACATAAAAAAAAGGGAATTTATAAAATAACCTTAAATTTAGAGATTTGAATCGAATGTTATAAGCTTTCAGCTTTTAATTCTTGAACAACTCAGCCCCACGTATTGGGTGGAATAGTTCCGACACAGGACTAATCCGCCTGGCGTTAGCAGGCGTCCCCTCCACAAATACAATACAAGCCCCACGTATGGGCCAAGACAACAAAATGATAAAGAGCATTACTAGACATTGGAACGATACACTGAACTCACCGCACAATCCAGTAGTACGTGCGTAGTAGGTGATGCGCAAACGCGCCGTGACCGGCGTTGCGACACACTCCGACGTGCTCGCCAGGCCACCGCGATGAGGCGCAGAAAAGCCGTAGCCGGGGCCGTGACATGCTCCTCCGTGCTCACTAGAGCACCGGCGATGAGGCGCAGAAACACCGTGGTCAGCGCTGCACCATGCTTCCTTGCAAGTCCAGTCCACACTAATTGGACTTCAAGTTGCTACACTGCGTTTATCTCCCTACCGAGCGACGGTAGAAAAACTTTTATCATCTACCCGCTATGCACCGACCGAACCTTTCATCTCAATCTATTCATTACATACAACGCTGTCGATTGCCATTCCGTTGCCTAACAGAGCCTTACATTACCTACTCTAAGCTAATCAAACCTACACTGATATAAGTAACCTAATTTGACCTAAACTTTATCTGACGGTAATTCTAAACCTATTAAATAGAATGGCAACAAACAGGGCTATAAGCAACGTTTTACAAGATTGACATAAAACCGGTCTTATCATCATTGAAGCACGCAGCATGCGTCTTCAGACACCATTCGCGTGGCACCGTGGCAGGCAGGGACTCAGCACTCACACGCCACCAAAACCTCTCGTTGCGCGGTACCCGCATAAAATATCGAGTACTGAGTAGGTACCTGCAAACTGATGTAATAATTAGTGCACACTCGTTCAACCAAACGAGTTAAAGACTCATTTTGGTTGCAAAAACATTGAATTCCTGCTCAATATCTAAACAGAACAATTATAAAAATCTTTTCAAAGATAGGAATCGAACGGTAAAAGGTAATCCCGCTAACGTGAAGATTGTCGGCACGGCACTTTTAACGTAAATTAACGGCTGTTTGTGAGTGTTTCTGGTTTCAAGGCTTATAGTGAGCAGAGGCAGATCCCAATTCTGAATTTAGCACCCAGAAGTGGAAAATAATAATAAAAAAACAGGACGACAACAAATACAGCTAATTTACTTTCAAATTAACTTAATTTTAGACAATAATAATGCAAATAAAAGAAATCATCACGCACAACCGTTAACAATTTTATAGCATTTTTACAACAAAAGAAGTACAAATAATAATAAGGAACAATCTTACTCAATAGTGTCGGTACCGACAATTCACTCGTTTGGCGGTTCGGCAAGGAATCTCTCTTTACGCGGCGGAGCGCTCGCTTTTATATTTTTGTTAGCGTTCGGTACCGTCACTATTGTGGGTAGTATGATTAAAAATAAAGAAAACAACAGTATTCTGCTAATTATACCTAACTTATGAAATAATTGAGTAAAAAAACTAATTTTATGAATTCGCTGAGTTTATGGAGCTCTAGCTGCATCAATGCATTTTAAACAATAGTGGGAGAGTACCAGCCAATCAGACACCATTGCGATCGTTATAATAATGCAATCATTTTAACCGACTTCTAAAAAGGAGGAGGTTCTCAATTCGATTTTTTTTTGTATATTTGTTACGCAATTATTCCGCCAAATAATGAATGGAATTTGATAATTTTTTTTGTTTAGTAGGGCATACTTTACTCCATAACTACGTCAAATGTGAACCGATTTCAATTTTTTTTGAAAGAACGCATAATAAGGTTGGGCCTATTTAAAAGGTGAAGAGAAGGTGATTCATATCTTCGGTAACATGGAGGAAGGAACTCAATGATTAAGAGCAAATTGCTCGCGATCAGAGATATACACTAAAAAGCTTAAAATAATAATGTAAAAAAAATATCTTTAAAAAACCGACTTCATACGCCGATCGGGCAAAGTTGGGCCAGCGTCGCGCATTGGTTTCATCATTTATATTTAGGCCCGCCCGACTTCAACATACATGTACAAATTAAAATTGTTTTATACTTTGTAGTGGCGTTTAAAGTTGGTTTTATAGAAAGAATTTTTATCATTATTTGATAATCCCACAGACGATCAAAGTTCGTATTTATATATCTAGTCATATTTTACTTAAAGCTTACAAATTAGTCGTTCACCCCTTCCTATTCTATCGTGATTTTAATTCTATGGGATCAATTTATAATGCAGTTCATGAAAAAGGTCTCTAAACGAATAGTAAGTAGGAAGATTAATTTTCAATATTTTCTCCAAATTATTTCATGTACGATTAAGTAGCAACATTTTTAGATCGACAGTTTTCTTAAGTTTTCTGCATAAGTATTGCATTATTTGGATAAAATAATACATCAGAAGTAAATAAATGGTATCCTTTAGTAAACTGGATTTTTAAATATTTTTTCAGAAGAAAATACTCTCATATTCGGGATTTATAGCGGAGCTCATTCTCCGCTAACCATACGTAGTTGACAGGCGCGTGACTCGAGTCAAACAGTTTTATATAACGGGTATGACCACTGGTCATACCCAACTTACAGAGGGGTACGCGCGTCAATTCTTCTCCTGTGTTGGTTTATTACTCAAAGGTAAGGATAGATCTAGTGGAAAAAGACAAGTGTTCAATAAGCAAAGCACTGGAATAGCTTGAAAAAGTGTCGCCCAACAACCAGGCCAGTGCCAACTAGTCAGTGATGCAGTCGACAGTCACTTCATCGATGAAAGTATGCTTTTACAACCATATAAACTGATCTATGGGATCAATGCATTTAAATAAAATTGTTGACATTACATCTGTTTGGTTCATGACAATTGATTCAAAATCGGGTGATTAAAGCAAGATATACCTGTCAATATATCGCGATGTTATGCTAAACATGAAAAAATATTTTCGAATCGGCTAACTGGTGTAATTTGAGTGCAAGCTTTAATAATTTTAATGTATATTATGTACGTAATTTGTAAGCTTTATTAGAAAAGAAAAGAATAGTTTGCTAAATGAAGGTTACCTCGAAGTTTTTAACTTTTCAGTGAATTTATAAATAACCCCAAAACAAATAAAAGCATAACCCCAAAAATATAAAAGTCAGGCTTTACAGAGTTCCATAACTTATTCTTATGCTTTTTATTTACATAAAAAGAAGGTCTAATAATGCTCTTTTTTGGATAGCATTTCGTTCCAATTCCTGCATACAAGGCTTGGACGAAGAATAAGACTCCAAAAATGCTCCGAACCCAAAATATTCAAGATTAGAAGGAAGGTAGGTTTTAAAGTATGATTTTCTGTTTTCAAAAGTATTCTATACGTGGAAAAGGTATTCGAATTCCTTCCCTAACTTTAGATATTGCCATGACCGTATAGCATTCTTTGAACTCTTTAATCCTTATGCTGCAGACAGCCCTTTGATTAATCCTTAGATATCACCATCTTCGACATTAGGTATCAATTAATAAACATCGACGGACAGGTCTCCTGTTCACAAAGCGGTCTTGCGTCGCTTGTATCCAGCGGCTCCCTGTGAGTCGTTCATTTATTAATTGGGTATTTGACTGATATTTTTTATTTTTTTTAAATAACGTTTTTAAATATTATAACACAATGCCATTTCTCTTTTTTAAATACCTTTACTAGTCTCGGAATTATAAGATGATGTAGCCTGTACTGTGACTGTATCTGTCTCTAAAATGAAATTTTCTATGGAGCTTGTATGGAGCTGCTGAATTGTGGCATCACAGTTCACTAGCGCTCTCTCTGTCTAACAAGAAACTTTATAGCTCTTTAACTTATTTTTTTTAAATGATTTATTTTCTGTTTTTACAAATGTTATTCTTTCATGTTATATTTTCGATTATAAATATCTAATGAATATCACATTTTGACTACAATCAAATACCCAATTGCATTCCAACATTATAATTAATATATATATATATAGCTGCTGGGGCTGATTCACTGACTGACTGACTGACTAACTGACTGACTGACTAACTCATTGATCACCTCTCCTGTAAAATTAATTTTGTATGAAATATTTTTTTCACTGATGGTTTTGTATAGAGGACAAAAATTCATTCGGACTCTTACGTACGACGCAAATTGGGTGAAATAAAACTTTTGAACTTAGTTTCTTATGTTAAAAACTTGTTAGGTCGATATGACAGGTGCATAGAGCAAATATAAACCTTCCCCGTCATTACATCCGACTGAAGGAATTTACTTAGTTACTGATTTCACTAAAAGCGGTGTGTCACGAAAGCTTAGTTATAAATCACCGGGTTGCCTTTGATGTTCGCAGGAGCAGTGCCGACCGGGCGCGCGGGCGGACTAGTCGAGCGCCTGTCACGTTTACGTGCTGGAACTTGAACGTAACGTAAACAGAATACGTGTCTCCATCGACATGTAGGCTCTAAATATGAAATAATGTCATGCGTTTACTACGACGACGTGGCATGCGATTTACACATTCACCTACGCAAAATCTTAATATGTTGCCTCGTAATCAACGTGTGATATGAAATGGCATAAAGTTTTAACAAGTTTAGTTTGTAAGTATTGTTCTTACCGTTTTAATTACTGAAATTATATTGATCATATTTTAGACACTAGTTCGGTTATTGAATAAAACTGTCTATTAATCAAACTGTGATATTTCAGATAGATAAAAGTAAGGACAATGGCACAGCCCTTCGATAATGATGAACCATTTATTTACCGATTGAACGATAACGGCTCAGGACCGAGTCTCCTGATAAGGGTAAGTTTTGTTGGAAAAGTTGTAAGGTTTAAGTATAACATTCAAAGATAAAGATCTTCTAAACATGATTGGCATCTTCACGCGCGGTTGAAGAGTTGTTGATGTAGAATATGATTTATTTTAAGTAGGTAAGTTCTTAAAATGACGCTGTCGTTTGTTGGCTAGTGGCTACTGCTGGACATCGGGTCATGCAAAGATTTTCACCGATATTTTCTTGTATCATTTCACTGCATTGCACATTTTGGTGTCCCAACGAATCGCTAAAGAACGCCCTTCGACTTATTGAAGGGTCTCTCAACGCTAGATTTTCCAGTACGCTTTAGTTCCCAATGCCTATGGGTTCGACGGTTGTCCGTCCTCTGGGGTTCTTAATTCTTATATATTGTCTAATTTGATCACATAATACAGATCCTTGGAATATCCTTCTTCATTGCTCGCTGAGATACTGAACTATTTTATCGGACCCAGCTTAGGTAGCTAGTTGGAAGCGACCGTTAATGTTTCAGAACTCTTCAATACTGGCGAGTGGATCACGCACTGTTTGAAGTGAATATCCTATTACCTATCCTACTAATCCTACTTATTAATGTTAAATGCGAAAGTTTGTGAGGATGAATGGGTGGATATATGTTTGTTACTCCTTCAGCCCACAACGAATGAACCGACTTGGCTGAAATTTGGAAATGAGATAGCTCATACCCATAGGATTAACACATAAGCTATTTTTTATCCCGGAAAATTCACGAGTTCCCGTGAGAATTAAAAAACCTTAAAACACGCGGACGAAGTCGCGGGCACCATCTTCCTAGTAAGAAATAAATAAGTATGAAAGAACTCCATTATTATTGGTTTATCCCGCTGCTTAAACGAATTAACTCGGGATGGGTGACAAGACACTAACGTAAAGACGTTTATTTTGTGGAGGAGCGTTTGATTTTTCTACACGTGTAGGTTGTAGTGAAAAACCGGAGGGTGCATAGTGAATGTCTCAAGCGGTACCATGTACCAGTGTACCTACTAGCTTTATAACAAAGGAAACTTGTTTGAAAGTCGCACATACTATCAATCACGTATCTCTGACAACATTTTATACTTTAGAATTTATAAGCTATGAATTATTGACCCCAGACCTCGCAAGAACTGTAGGTCTATTGAGTGCTTTTTTTTTGTTTGTAGCATCGAAATTATCAAGCGGACATGTTAGAGCGATGTCAACTAGTGGTTGCTTTTGTTTTAAAGCTTTATCTTTTATTCGATGAATAAGTGTACACCTAAAAGTGTTGTCTCACATCTCAAGGGTGACTGGTAGAAAATGCTTTAGCATTAAGTCCACCTTTTGTACTTTTTTTGTGCAATAAAGTGAACTAAAAAAAAATGTACCTACCTACTAACCCATGACTGCAATCTATACTTTTAACTAACTTTAGCTCGCAGCTTCACTCGCATTAAGTTCGATTTTTCAAACTCCTATTAACCCCATTAGGAGTTGAATTTTCAAAAATCCTTTCTTAGTGGATGCCTACGTTATAATAGCTATCTGTATGCCAGATTTCAGCCCGATCTTTGCAGTGGTTTGAGCTGTCCGTTGATAGCGTTGATAGATCAGTCAGTCAGTCAGTCAGTCAGTCACCTTTTCCTTTTATATATTTTGATAAAACTATAACTGAACGATTTCTGTACATTGAATATATTATGAAAATTTTGACCGGTGGATGCTTTATCATCGATACTGAGCCCTTATCAGATTTTTATTTACTTAATTTTTGTTTGTCTGTCTTTACGTATGTCTGTCTGAATGTCTGTATGTCCGCGCATAACGCGAAAACTACTGAACGTATTTAAATGAAATTTGGGATAGAGGTAGCTGGGCAACATATAAGAACATATAGGATAGCAACATATAGGATAGTTTTTATCCTGATAAACAATAAGGTTCCTCCAGGACAGGGGATGAAAGTTTTTCGATTTTGCTTTATAGGTAAATCCGTCAAAGAACCGATTTTAATAATTCTTTTTTTATTTGAAAGTGTAAACTATCGGGTATGTTTTGCCTAATTTTGATGAAGATCTGATAAAAATTATCGGAGAGAGGTTAAAACGATTCACGGATGGCAGCAAGTCACTCGGATAAGTGACAACGATCGAATAGCCACAGGCATTAGTTCCAGATGTTTACGTACTATTGTGTTTGTTTTTAGCCTGACCGTGCGAAGCCAGGGCGGGTCAACTAGTCTTCAATTAAGCAGTAGTTTCATAAAATTCACCTCCATCAGTTCCTATCAGACAGGGGTTGTCCGTCCGTAGGAGAACCATTATTACGGTAATTTAAAAGAACAGGAACATGGTCCGAGGAAACAATGGACGTTGGTGTCTCAAGGTGCCAGAATGGCGACCCTGCACCGTTGGACTCATCGTTGGAGCGTCCACTAGGTGATGGACGAACTAAAGCGAGTAGTTGGCTGCCGTTGTTAGATACAGGCGGCAATAGATCGTGTTCTGTGGCAATATTTTCCTTTAGAATTATTTTTCCTATGTCCAGCAGAGGACGTCTATCGATTGAGATGATGGTGTAAATGCAGCATGATATGTAAGCAACCTCCGTAAGATACGTAGGTAGTAGGTTATTACGTATCTTTGTTTCTAATAATTCCTGTTTTTGTTCTTGTTAAGAAATTCATCATTGATTCGAGATTGATCATTACGGAACCCTTAATTGTGCTAAAAAGCGTAGTCAGACACCACTTGAACACAATTTAAATAATTTTAGGTTTGTGCGGACCGAGGTTGGCGCTTGTATCAAGGCTACACTGGCGGCGCAAGCGAAGAGAAATGGAATCTGTGGTGGAGGAACAGTGCTTTTCCAGCAACGTCCTATAAGGCTTTAGGAGACTGGCAGGTAACAGAGTGGCGGACGGCGGTTATAAAACTTTTCTTGATATAAAACTGAGATTGTAATCCCAATTTTTAGGGTTCCGTAGTAAACAAGCAACCCTTATAGTTTCCACCAGAGACTATTGGTATTAGAAATCTGTAATTTGACAAGGGTATAAATATTGGCTTGGCTGGCTTGGCTTCACTTGGCTGGTTTTTTATAATCAAAATTGCAAAATGTTACAAGTATAAATAAGGGTTTACCTTTTTGAAAGTATATTATGAAAGGCTTTATTATTGACTAGCTGATGCTCGCGACTTTGTCCGCGTGGATTTAGTTTTTAAAGTCCCTCGGGAACTCCTTGATTTTCCGGGATAAAAAGTAGCCTAGATGTTGACCCGAGTAATAAGCTACCACGGTATAAAATTTTGTAGAAATCTGTGCGGTAGTTTTTACGTGAAAGAAGGACAAACAGACAAAAATTAAATAAAAATCTGTTTTGGGCTCAGTATCGATAGTAAAGCATCCCCCAATCAAAATTTTCAAAATTTATTAAATGTACAGAAATCTTCCAGTTACAGTTTTATTATATGTATAGATAGCTATATTCATTCATGTTCCCTATTGAGATTTCTCGTGCTTACGCCCAATCAAACATTATGACCGCGCGCTGCAAGCATATTGATAGTTTTACAGCCGATGCTCGTGTCTGATTTTTTACATATGTATTTATTCATGTATAGTATAACCTGTACTTTATTTTATTGTTCACCTCACTCGTAAAGCCTAAATTTCGTAACCGTCCTACCTATTGGAGTTGCAAAGATCTCGTATCGTGTTTCCGTTTTCCTTAACTTTGGTTCCGTTGAGTTTCCGAGGTTCCGCTTCCGAAGTTTTCGATTTTGGTATTTTTAACCGACTTCAAAAAATAATAGGTTCTCAATTCGGCGCGTATTTTTTTAATCTTTTTTTGTCGAAGTTACCTACTCCATATCTGCATCATCATTTTATTTATCTTGCAATGTAGGTATGTTTAAGTCAAGTCTTGCAAGATGTATTAGAACCATTCCCGGTTTCCGATTGAGCTGTAAATGTGCATGTACATGTATTGGATCACAGTGCAGTATTATTGTACGTATACAGGACCAGACTACGAGACCAATCCACTTGCAGCGTGGAGTGCGACAGGGAGATGTAATCTCCCCGAAGCTATTTACCGCTGCGTTGGAGGACGTCTTTAAGCTTCTGGATTGGAACGGACTTGGCATCAACATAAACGGCGAGTACATCACTCACCTGCGGTTTGCCGATGACATAGTAGTCATGGCAGAGACTCTGAGAGACCTCAATACAATGCTCAATGATCTCAGCAGGGTTTCTCAACAGGTGGGCCTGAAAATGAACATGAGCAAGACGAAAATCATGTCCAATGCTCATGCTCCGCTCCACCCAGTAATCGTTGAGAACTCTGCGCTCGAAATTGTGGACGAGTATATATACCTGGGACACACAGTCCAGCTAGGTAGGTCCAATTTCGAGAAAGAGATCAACCGCCGAATCCAACTCGGCTGGGCAGCGTTCGGGAAGCTCCGAGATGTCTTCTCGTCCAAAATACCTCAGTGCCTGAAGACTAAAGTCTTCGAACAGTGCGTGTTGCCAGTGATGACTTATGGATCCGAGACATGGTCGCTAACTGTGGGCCTCATAAGAAGGCTCAGAGTCACTCAGCGAGCGATGGAGAGAGCTATGCTTGGGGTATCCCTGCGAGATCAAATCAGAAATGAAGAGATCCGCAGGAGAACTAAAGTCACCGACATAGCTCAGCGAGTCGCGAAACTGAAGTGGAAATGGGCGGGGCACATAGTTCGAAGAGCTGATGGTCGTTGGGGTCCCAAGGTGTTGGAGTGGCGACCCCGCACCGGTAAACGCAGTGTTGGCAGACCCCCCACTAGGTGGACCGACGACATCAAACGAGTCGCAGGGAGCCGCTGGATTCAGGCGGCGCAAGACCGAGGCCTGTGGAGGTCCATGCAGGAGACCTATGTCCAGCAGTGGACATCTAAAGGTTGATAATGATGATGATGATGATGCAGTATTATTGTAACGTGGAGCTGATCTGATGATGGAGGCGGATTATGGCTATGGAAATTCTGTAGTAAAACTATGTAACACCATGGAGTTCGGGCTCGTTTGATTCGTCTTGAGGAGTACTCTGGTCCTAGATAACATCCAGGGTCTGATGATGGAGCTGTACGGTGGTTATGAGCACTCTGTAATGAAACTACGTAACCATATTGAGTTTGGTCTCGTTTCATTCGTATTGTTATGTAGTCTTAAATGATTTCCATGGAATGGCTCTGATGATGTAGCTGAAACCGCAGCCAGGATATCCAGCACACTAGTACACTCTTTAAAAATAATAGCAGATATGTCGTGTTTGGGTTCGTTTTAAAATTATCGTCATTGTTATTTTAGGTTTCACTCAATATTTTAGCTGGCACAGTTGAATGTTAAGTTACTTGAGCTAAGTTAAGCTTAGTTAATTTAGTTCACGGAGTGGCACTTCAACTTTAGGCCAGCGCAGCCGCATGAGCAATACGGGTAAGTTTATGCACACGCGGCGCTTGTTGCGTCGCGTCTCGCGCTAATCTCAAACTTATGGCCAATTATGAGAGCGTTCACGAGAGGTTCACGCGGGAACCGCGGCCTCGTAAACGCTCTCATACTTGGCCATAATATTGTGTTTGAGTTTAGCGCGCGATTTAACGCACCACGCGCCGTGTGTCCATAAAAGTACCCTAAGTTTTGTCCATGCATACTTGAGTTAGTCGGTGCAATAAGATTAGCCTTATAATATCGAATGATTAAATTAATAATATTCGTTTGCTTTATTGCAGTTCATGAATCATATTCCAAAAGGAGGCTCAATTTGTCGAAAAGACAGTTTGTCTCGTTTACTCCGGTGCATGAGAAGGATTTATGGATCAATCTATGATTTCAGGTTAGTATTAGGTATCAATAATATAATTAGTATTATTTATATAATTAGTACTATATTAGTATTATTATAGTAGCTTAGCTGTAAGTCGACGGCGATGTCGTATCGTGGCATTGAATAAAAAGGTTATGGTGAAGAAAATAATTTTTGGCAAAAAACTACTTACCTACCTAAACATTTGCAATGTTTTTTTACTTAGGTTTTCTATAATTAATTTATCTTGACTCTATAATAAAGTAGGTTTGTCTAGTAAGAGTAAGAGGTGTAACTTGTTATTATGAAATAAATACGTAGATATAATACAAGATCCCGAAGAGATGTCGTCCTTCACAACTTACCAGATGAAAATCATTTTTAGGGTTCCGTACCCAAAGGGTACCAACGGGACCCTATTACTAAGCCTACGCTGTCCGTCCGTCCGTCAGTCCGTCCGTCCGTCTGTCAGCGGGCTGTATCTCGTAAACCGTAATAGATAGACAGATGAAATTTTCACATATTATGTATTTCTATTGCCGCTATAACAACAAATAATAAAAATTAAATTAAATTAAAAAAATTAAATTAAAATATTTCCATGGGTAGATACATGGAAATATTTTTATTTAATTTTTTTTTAACGGAACCCTAAAAGAGCGAGGCCCGACTCGCACTTGGCCGATTTTTTTATCGAATATTATCTATAAAAAAACAAATCGCAATAATTGTGTGGGCTATTAAAATATGGTGAAGGCTATTTTTAATTAAAATTTTGTAAAGCCTGGCAATAGTAATTTATGAACGATTTTTCAAAGGGAATATCATACCATCGCATTTGCAATAAAATTATCTTTCTTATCAATTAGAAAACAGATCGGTGCAATTACTTGTGAGATGATATGATACATATCAACATATGAGCTTAATAAGAGCCATTTTTTTCGAATATCACACACAGAAACTTCAATTTTATTTATATATATTGTTTAGTAGGTATTGTATTTGTACAGATAGATAAATACGAGAGATTTTGTACGAATATAATTTGTACAGAAATCTTGTCATCATAACTTCAGTAGCTACATTTACCATCGCGTTTCTGCTTAATATGAATTTAAAATTGCTAATAGGAGTTAGTCAATAAACGAAAATCATGAATCTTCCAATTTAAAGCTATAAAAAAATTCAACACGCGAATTCATGAATTCTAATGGAGGTTGTAAAATGTAGGGGGGTATTTGCGCCCTAATATTTTTGTTTCGGCAGGCTTACCTACACAAATACATTATTGATTTCCGAACTCGAGCAAACTTCAGTATACCTAATCCATTTATGCGTTCTATTTTTGAAAAGAATTATTAACCATGCTGAACATGACTAAAATTCCCCCTTTTCCATACAGCTAAGTGCAAGAGTGACCAGTCAACATTCAACTCTATGCTGCGTTGTGCTGTGCTTAGCTAAGCTACTATGTACCTACTAATTAAGCAAAGCGTAGCGCAGCAGGGTTTGTTCGCTTCTTCATTATAATCTAAGAGGAGCTATTCGACTAAATAGAGGCAGTGCATAGCACAGCGCAGCCTACTCCTGGCACGAAAATAGTGCAACTAGTGTGATTTGAACCGCCGACCTCTCAGTTTTCATCCCGCGGGCCGCGCCTTGAACCGTTGCGCTATTAAAGATGTGTGTGCTGTGTGCTTTACAAGAATAATATTATGCAAGATCTTGATTATGTAGCGTGGAAACTCTGTCGAGATAATTTGACGATAGTTATGAACTGTCAGCGCCTCTATACAAATGGTATGAATACGAAAAAGTCTATCTGTTATCTTTCACGATCTGACCTTTGAACCGATTTTGACGAAGGACGAAGTCGCAAGCTTCAGATACCTATATCTGTAAACTCTTAAAGTTAAACAGCGATTACAGCTTTATTGCTTTTAATGAAAACCAAATGTCACGAAATTAACTTTACAATCGGCAAGGAAACTTCCTCATACAAAAATATCAAGCTATTAGGCTGTATATTGGTATTTGTCGATGCTATTATATATATAGCACAGGGCTTAGATTAGGCCGTATTGCAACAACAATAAGGACGATCAAATTTTTAAAATAATGTAAAGGTATTTTCTTTAGGGCAAGAGTCAATCGCTCCACGTCATTGGCTTTTGAATGAATCCACGCGTCACTTGCGTGCAGCACGATATTATCTAGTAATTCTTTTGTAGGATTCGGTGGAACAGAACTCATTTTTTCAAACGTCAGACAGGAATTTCAAGCTTTGTATGAAAATTTGCATTATATTAGCATCAACTTGTCTTGTCAACTCTGGACCTCTTGCATACCTACTCGAGAGACTGATTTTATAATTTTTTACCAGATTACGGCAAAGCCAAAAGAAGGGTCCTGATTTTGGCATTCTATGCATGTATGTTTGTATTTACGTATGTTCCACCGTAGCGCCTGAACTACTAAGCCGATTGTGATGATTGAGATGTCAATCATCTAGGCTACTTTTAATTCGAACAAAATAATACGACATTTGCTAGGTACGTAGGTACCTTTCCAATTTTAAACTTTAATCAAATTTAAACGTTTTAAACTTTTTATCCTTGTTTCTGTAATATTTCCCAGATAAAGGTGTTTGGAAATTTTTATACCTTTTTCTTGATAAAGAAAAAGTACCTAGGTACCTAAAAAGTTAAAATTTTATACTGAATACGTACCGAGAAAAAGAGCTTTGAGCTCGGACAGACAGGCAACAAATTGATCCCATATCAGTACCGTTTTTCCATTATGGGGTACGGAACCCTAAATGAGCGAGGAGTAAAATATTTATATAATATTCTTGCATTAAGTGCATCAGTAAACAAGAAACGAACAATACAAAGCTTTTGACAAGAATTAAATTATTTATTATTCCAACGAAGTAAACGCGATTTTATCATTCCAATAACGCTGCAATAACTAAGTAAACTGCGAAGGTCTATGTCAAAGTTTAAAATACCAACAAGGGATTAAGACGTCGGTGATATTAAATTAGAGAAGTTACCTAACTTATAATTATAAAGGTCAAACAAGAAATTCTTCCTGTTGGGACGAAGGTGAAAGTTCGAGGTAATATTAAATTATGGTGGTATACTAATGAATCGTGCTTCCCCGGCAATTACGCCAAGTGGTACCGCGGATCGCGTGCTACTCTCTGGAAAATTCAATGTCATAGTTTTATTTTAATATCAATTTTATTCAAGCAATTATCGTACTTATGTTACGTTGTTATTATCGCAGCAATGTGTAAGGTGGCATGCGTTGTTATAGAAAAAAAGCCGGGCAAGTGCGAGTCGGACTCGCGCACCGAGGGTTCCGTACTCCAAAAGTAAAAGTAAAACGATAATATTATATTAATTTGCTTATTTATCGTTAACTTTGTTTGTAGAGGTTTATTGTTAATATAAAAAAAACTATGCTAGTTAGAGCGTTGGTTTTATTTTTCCTGTAAAATATACATAAACCTCTATTGACCATAATTATTTCAGATTTTTCGATTGGTAAACTTCGGAGATAGGGGGGGTGGGACGGTATTTTTTTCGACATTTTGGCCGATTAATCAAAAACTATTATATATAGAAATAAATAAAAAACTGTAATAATTTTCGATTTTTCTTTATTCCAATGATGTTGGGCCACTATTATACACAACTATGCCAAATTTCATGTTGATAGCTTTAATAGTTACTGAAATAATCGACTGTGACAGACGGACGGACGGACGGAGAAAGTCTCACCATAAGGGTTCCATTTTTACCATTTTGGTACGGAACCCTAAAAACACCCCCGACATGTGAATCTATTGCCGGATTATGTTTGGTATACCCAACATCCTGTTGTCCAGTTTGCTGCTCCATTATTAGATCCTCCTCCTCGATCCTCGATCATCATCAGTTATATCTAACGCCTAATCATTGAGATCATTCTAATGGGCCCAAACACACTATATCTAAGTATATCTAAGTTACTGAGGAATTGGGATCCCGCAGAATAGTTGGTGCTGCAGCATCATCTCAAGGTTACCATGTCTTGGAAATAATCCGAATTACCTAATATTACACCAAATTTCAAATCAATCGCACCTGTGAATGTTTGTAAGACCCTTTATTCAAGTAAGAAATTACCTGAAGATCGATCTCAATTACGACAGCTTTCCATAAGAATAAACCTCATCAATATCGGTTCATTCAAGTTACGAGGGAACAGGTGGACACGTAGATACACACGTCAAACTTAACACCTAGGTAATACCTATTAAATACTTAGGTGCTTCACAACTCTAAAAAGCTAACTTTAACTCAGAATGTTATTATGTTCAACCCACGAAACTTTTAGCTTAGTTGAAAAATGAAGTTCTGAAGAGATGCATTACTCCTTTCAGCCCACCTTGCTTCCATTTGCCATTGGAATACGCAAAGTTGGTCTCGGAGTGTTCCCGTTTAAGACGAGGCGAAGATGCTGGCTCCAACGTAGTTTGGATACACAAGCCGGTAGCACAAAGCCAGGGTAGAGGGATATTTCTCTTTAGGGTAAGTAAACACTGAACTGACGTTTGGATGGCTAGCCGAAATATGCGAAGTGATGAAGCAGGTATTTCGGAGTGATTCTGCTTACGATAATGTGTAAATGCCGATGTTAAAGCGTCATGTCAACCATCATCGGCTCACTAATGAGCGAGGTCTCCTCTCAGAGAAGGGTTATAGGCCATAGTCCACCAAGCTGGCCCAATGCGAATTGGCGGACTTCACACACCTTCGAGAACATTATGGAGAACTCTTAGGTGTGCAGATTTCCTCACGATGTTTTCCTTCACCGTTAAAGCATGTGATATTTAATTGCTTAAACGAACTTAACTTCGAAAAGTCAGAGGTGCGAGGAGAAGTGTCATGTGGCTAAGTAATATTATGTATTCAATTAAAGAAACTGTATCATAATCGGTCCAACAGTTTTTATACAAAATGGTAATACACCAAACAAAAATCTCTTATCCAAAACGCAAAATACGTCTTTGTTCTAATAGTGAGTAAAACAAAAGCTGAACTCTCCAAGCTAATACCTAAAGGCTTTTCTGAGCAAAATCTGCTTTTCAAACCGGTGGTTTTGTCTTGTCATTTGAGCCACAGGTTGGCTTATATGAAATAAATAATTCTGAATTAAATTTACTTAAATCCAGGAAACTAAAGCAGAGTGAATATATTAAGAAAATAGATATAATATTTAGGATTTTCCAAACCAACTAAAGTTAAAATTCAAGTAATTGAACACACCTGGTAATTGTTTTGACTACTGTGACGAGATACAAACTCACACGGCTCACAAGTTTCCATGACAAAATATGAATATTAACACTGTTCTACTCGGTATACATAATATACTCTACGAGACTACGAGCGAGCACGTTTGTAATCCCTTCTGAGTGCACAAGTTTTGGGCTTAATTCCTAAAATAAGCACGTGTAAACACGCGATTTAGGTGTGTTCATAGTATACTCACAGTCAGTGTCTGCCGGCCGACATTGAGCAGCAAATCACAGTCAGCCCATACTCGATTTTAGACTTATGTGTAAGTTAACAGTTTGAAATAGCGCTGCTATATTATTATAGGGTAAAGATTTTCACGTAGAATTATTTTTTGACATTTAGAAAGAAACTATAAAACGCATTATCAAATGAATTTTATTTTCAATGTATGTAATAACGTAATAAGAGTGCAGAGTCATCGTTTTTATTTTGTATACCTATTATTATAAAAACCTTACGGTAGTAAGTACTACTTACGATAACAACAGTGTCTTTAAGTTCTTTTGTAAGTGGACAAATAGCTTTTGACAGTGATGCCTTTTGACAGTCAATTCAAAATCAACGCGGATGAAGTCGCGGGCTCCATCAAGTTTTAATTCTGTACACTCACAGTAAGCCATAGTGTCGTCGCAAACTCTGAACTCAATGTGAACACGCCCTTAGGCAGGTCGTACGTTCAGCCTACAACTACAATCTACAATCGTACATAAGAAACCACAACTCTTACGTAGGTACATACTTTTGTAGTCGTAGGTACATAATATTTTTGTTTACTAAGGTTGTACGCTCGTTTCCTATTTTACATTTGTATGAGCGTAGGTTTATACTAGTATGTTACGAATTTCGATTTCAAGTAGATATCAATAATTTTTTTATCTCAGGAGTTTCAATTTTTATTTGACAGTAGATATGTGATTTGAATTATTATTTTGGTTTAAATTCTCTATGTATATTCGTAAGCAGCGATAGCCTAGTGGTTAGGACTGTGGTCTCCTATTCGGGGGGTCGCAGGTTCGGTCCCGGGTACCTCTGACTTTTCGGAGTCAAGTGCGTTTAAGCAATTAAATATCACTTGCTTCAACGTTGAAGGAAAACATCGTGAGGAAACCTGCACACCTGAGAGTTCTTCATAATGTTCTCAAAGGTGTGTGAAGTCCGCAAATTCGCATTGGGCCAGCGTGGTGGACTATGGCCCATAACCCTTCTCTGAGAAGAGACCTGCGTTCAGGCAGCAACCTTACCATGGCAATCGAACTCTAGACGAATAAAATATTGTTATTTGGCTTAGAAAAGTTAAATTAATGGGATCGCTAAATTAGAAGGTAGAGCCGATATGAAGTGGGGATTATGCGTTCTCGTAAGGTTAATTTGAGAGTAGGTAATAATTCCTACTTCTGGAACGGTTCCTTTTAAAATATCCTTACTCATATTATAAATGTGAAAGTATGTTTGTTTGTTTGTTTGTTGGTTTTCTTTCAATCGCGCAGCAACTGAGCAACGGAGCGACGTGTAATTTCATGGATATGAGGACCTGTAGAGTGACATAGGCTACTTTTTGTCTCATAAAAACAAAGAGTTCTTACCAGGATAAAGTTACTGGTAAAACTGGTTAATTTTTCAGAGTGTATGTGATATGCGATGCGGTAGTCCGGCTGTGGTGCAGCGATACATCGAAAGGCCGCTGCTGATCGCCGGATACAAGTTCGACCTTCGGCTGTACGTGTGTGTGCCCGGATACAGGCCGCTGACCGCCTATATGTATGCAGAAGGATTGGCAAGATTCGGTAAAAATATTTTTATTAGTGGTTCGCCCTGAACTAAGAGACCCTGCGTCGTAGAAGTTTGTAAGTACGTAGGTACCTACCTCAAATTATATGTGTAAATTTTTGCAAGAAAAAACTGTATTAATTCGATAATTTCTAAAAGTATTTTGTATTATAAAAGTTCTTTTCAACAGTTAGATACCTAATAAGTTATTATTTTTTACGTTATTATTGACTTTGGGCCATAGTTTTATATGTATACTAGCTGTACCCAGCATGCATTGCAATGCCACATAAAATTAAAAAAATATATATATATATATTATAGATTTTTTGGGCCAGGCACCCTCGCGGGCGTCCCCCGAGCACCCTACCAAAGTTTCATCACAATCTGATCAATGATTTCGGAACGCATACAGGATAAACGTACATACCTAAATTGATTTTATTTATAAAAAAGCCGGCCAAGTGCGAGTCGGACTCGCGCACCGAGGGTTCCGTACTCCAAAAGTAAAAGTAAAACGATAATATTATATTAATTTGCTTATTTATCGTTAACTTTGTTTGTAGAGGTTTATTGTTAATATAAAAAAACTATGCTAATTAGAGCATTGGTTTTATTTTTCCTGTAAAATATACATAAACCTCTATTGACCATAATTATTTCAGATTTTTCGATTGGTAAACTTCGGAGATAAGGGGGGGGGGGGGAACGGTATTTTTTTCAACATTTTGGCCGATTACTCAAAAACTATTATATATAGAAATAAATAAAAACTGTTTTAGAATGCACAAATAAAGGCCTTTTCATATGATACCCTTACTTTGAAATTTCAAACCCCTGATTTTCCCCCTTTTTTAATTAAACTAAAATAATTTTCGCGTTGATTTTATTTTTCCTGTAAAATATACATAAACCTCTATTGACCATAATTATTTCAGATTTTTCGATTGGTAAACTTCGGAGATAAGGGGGGGGGAGGAACGGTATTTTTTTCGAAATTTTGGCCGATTACTCAAAAACTATTATATATAGAAATAAATAAAAAACTGTTTTAGAATGCGTAAGTAAAGGCCTTTCATATGATACCACACTCAATATAATTATCTTACTTTGAAATTTCAAACCCCCGATTTTCCCCCTTTTTTAATCAAACTAAAATAATTTTCGCGTTGCTTTTATTTTTCCTGTAAAATATACATAAACCTCTATTGACCATAATTATTTCAGATTTTTCGATTGGTAAACTTCGGAGATAAGGGGGGGAACGGTATTTTTTTCGATATTTTGGCCGATTACTCAAAAACTATTATCTTCTTCTTCTTCTTCTTTATCAACCGATAGACGTCCACTGCTGGACAAAGGTCTCTTGCATGGACTTCCACAGGCCTCGGTCTTGCGCCGCCTGAATCCAGCGGCTCCCTGCGACTCGTTTGATGTCGTCGGTCCACCTGGTGGGGGGTCTGCCAACACTGCGCTTCCCGGTGCGGGGTCGCCACTCCAGCACCTTGGGACCCCAACGACCATCAGCTCTTCGAACTATGTGCCCCGCCCATTTCCACTTCAGTATGGCGACTCGCTTAGCTATGTCGGTGACTCTGGTTCTCCTACGGATCTCCTCATTTCTGATTCGATCCCGCAGGGACACTCCGAGCATAGCTCTCTCCATCGCCCGCTGAGCGGTCCTGAGCCTACTTATGAGGCCCTTAGTTAGCGACCATGTCTCGGATCCGTAAGTCATCACTGGCAACACGCACTGTTCGAAGACTTTAGTCTTCAGGCACTGAGGAATTTTGGACGAGAAGACATCTCGGAGCTTCCCGAACGCTGCCCAGCCGAGTTGGATTCGGCGGTTGATCTCTTTCTCGAAATTGGACCTACCTAGCTGGACTGTGTGTCCCAGGTAAATATACTCGTCGACAATTTCGAGTGCAGAGTTCTCAACAATTACTGGGTGGAGCGGTGCATGAGCATTGGACATGATTTTCGTCTTGCTCATGTTCATTTTCAGGCCCACCTGTTGAGAAACCCTGCTGAGATCATTGAGCATTGTATTGAGGTCTCTCAGAGTCTCTGCCATGACTACTATGTCATCGGCAAATCGCAGGTGAGTGATGTACTCGCCGTTTATGTTGATGCCAAGCCCGTTCCAATCCAGAAGCTTAAAGACGTCCTCCAACGCAGCGGTAAAGAGCTTCGGGGAGATAACGTCTCCCTGTCGCACTCCACGCTGCAAGTGGATTGGCCTCGTAGTCTGGTCCTGTATACGTACTGACATTGTGGCGTTTTCATACAAGCAAAAAAAAAACTATTATATATAGAAATAAATAAAAAACTGATTTAGAATGCGCAAGTAAAGGCCTTTCATATGATACCACATTCAATATAATTATCTTACTTTGAAATTTCAAACCCCCGATTTTCCCCCTTTTTTAATCAAACTAAAATAATTTTCGCGTTGCTTTTATTTTTCCTGTAAAATATACATACACCTCTATTGACCATAATTATTTCAGATTTTTCGATTGGTAAACTTCGGAGATAAGGGGGGGGGGAACGGTATTTTTTTCGACATTTTGGCCGATTACTCAAAAACTATTATATATAGAAATAAATAAAAAACTGTTTTAGAATGCGCAAGTAAAGGCCTTTCATATGATACCCCACTCAATATAATTATCTTACTTTGAAATTTCAAACACCCGATTTTCCCCCTTTTTTAATCAAACTAAAATAATTTTCGCGTTGCTTTTATTTTTCCTGTAAAATATACATAAACCTCTATTGACCATAATTATTTCAGATTTTTCGATTGGTAAACTTCGGAGATAAGGGGGGGGGGGGGGGGAACGGTATTTTTTTCGACATTTTGGCCGATTACTCAAAAACTATTACATATAGAAATAAAAAAAATTTTTTTTAGAATGCACAAGTAAAGGCCTTTCATATGATATCCCACTCAGTATAGTTATTTTACTTTGAAATTTCAAACCCCCGATTTTCCCCCTTTTTTAATTAAACTAAAAATAATTTTCGATTTTCTTTATTCCAATGATGTTGGGCCACTATTATACACAACTATGCCAAATTTCATGTCGATAGCTTTAATAGTTACTGAAATAATCGACTGTGACAGACGGACGGACGGACGGAGAAAGTCTCACCATAAGGGTTCCATTTTTACCATTTTGGTACGGAACCCTTAAAAGATTATTTGTGAATTTGTAATAGTTATTGTTCATGAATTTATACCTAAGTTAAAAGAGCGGAGCGGAACTGTTTTACTTAGTTCGAAAGCACACATTTGGGCTGAGATCTAAAGAGCGTGATCGGAATTGAGACAGTTTAAAACTTTAAAAGAATCACAAAACAGTCTTAAGTTTATGCAGATTGCGAGTACGATCTACAGATCTGTCTTAGGGCCGATTTTACCAACGTAAAATAAGTCTTATCCGAGCGTAAATTTTATATTTTTAACCGACTTCCAAAAAGGAGGAGGTTCTCAATTCGGCCGGTATCTTTTTTTTTTTTTTTTCTTTTTTTTTTCTATGTATGTCCACCGATTTCTCCGGGATTACTGGACCGATTCGCGTGATTTTTTTTTAAATCGACAGAGGATGTTTGCGAAATGGTCCCATAAAAAATTTTACCCTTCAACTCCTCAAGCCTGATGCTGCAGGCTAAAACTATGGCGATTTAGGAAATTTCGATTACGAATTGATATTATAGGTAACAAGTATGGACTACATCATGGAGCTCCAGGTCCTAGCTCCTCAATCATAGGATACTACACTTAAAAGTTTAAAATAAAAATTCTTTTCAAAAAACCGACTTCTAACGCCACTACAAAGTATAAAAATAATTTTAGTTTGTCCACGTTTGTTGAAGTCGGGCGGGCCTAAAATACAAACTATGAAACCGACTCGCGATGCTCGCTCGACTTCTACAAACGAGTCTATCATATTCTGTAGCGTCGCGCATCGATTTCATAGTTTGTATTTTAGGCCCGCCCGACTTCAACAAACGTGGACAAACTAAAATTATTTTTATACTTTGTAGTGGCGTTAGAAGTCGGTTTTTTGAAAAGAATTTTTTAACAATATTTTCTATACAAATACTGTCAGAACGTCCAATTTATTCCTCGGTGGAACGTGAATGCACGTTGGTGAAATCGGTCATTAGACGGGCATTTAATACTATACCTCTAGAATCTGATGTAGGTAAAGTTGACCCGATTTTCATGTAAGCAAAACCATTTTCTGTAGTTCTTTGTTAGGTAATTTGTTTTTTAACCTAGAAGAAAATTAATATTATGAATCACTGTTTACAGGAACGGATAAATACACTCTTTCGGATATCCATAATCCATACAGACATTTGACAAATTCATCATTGAATAAGACAGGTCCGAGATATGCGGAATGTAAAGATAGGATAGGCAGTGGTAAGTTACTTGTGTGTGTGTGTGTTGGAAATATTCTGTTTATATTACTTAGTACTAACTTTTATAATGTTTAAAGTTGGAGAGGTATTTTTCAGCAACTAAAGATGTGTATCACACTGAAAAATGTGTATTTGTAACGATTAATATCAACCCGATACAAAACTAAGATTGTGTAGAAATTAGGTACCGTTTAACTCGAGCTTACGGGAGACTAAGTGTCCGTTTTCACCATTCGCGCAACGTTTAAACGGCTACCTAAGCTTAGTTAAGTGACGTTTTCTGTCAATCTCGTTTTCACGAGCCTTTTGGGGGACACTTAATGGTGAAATAAATGAAATAAGGGGTTGCATTTGAGAGCTACCTACGTAAGGTGACTGGTGGTAAGATAGGGAATAATTTAGGTATGGTTATTGAAAATGGGCATAAGTTGCTCGTTGGTCGTCTCTATTGGCCGTAAGGTCTAAGGTGACTTCCTGGCAAGGGGCCTCGCGGTCTAAAGTTGCGGACACGTAGACGTACAACCATAATGTTAACAACACAGAATTACCTACGTACTTCTGTGTTGTTTACATTATGGTTGTGTCTGGTGCGTGTGTGGCGAACTAACCGGAGCGCGCCAGAGCATCAACAGTAAAGGTAGTTAGTTTTTCTTTTTCATAATGCCACGAACAAATAAAGAAGATGGATAAAAGTTTATAGAGCTGGTTGTCGCACTGTAATATTCACAACTTTCATGTTAGTTTCACGAAAGTTGTTATTATTAGCTAGCCTGGGGGTCTATCGCGTAATTTTTTCGTAGTCCTTAAAGGACTGCATCAATGTCAAAATATGATTTTGTGCTTCTCCTATTGGCCAAAACCATATTTTGACATTGAAACTGTCCTTTATGGACAGCGATAAAAATTACGCGATCGCCAGGCTGGCTTATCAAAGCCCACGCCCTCTATAAACTGTTACCTCTACACCGCTTTTCCAACTCAAGCACTCAGATAACTTCTCTAGATATAGTATAGATGGCGTTACTAAACCTTTTCCTCAGGTTGCAAGTGGACGCTGAAGCAAGTGAGGCGCGCGCTCGTCGGTAGATGGGGTGCGGTGGAGTGGTTGGTGTGGCAGCGGATACGGGCGCTGGTCACCTTGACGCTGCTAGCGCAGGCCGCCGGCACGCCCCCGGCGAGGAATTGCTTCGAGTTTTACGGGTTCGATGTGCTACTCGATGACGCGTTGAAGCCGTGGCTTATTGAGGTACATAACTAAATAATAATAATCAGTAGATGCTTAAAAAAATATCACACAACTATTTAACTGAAATTCACAACAATGAACCGGCCAAGTGCGTGTCGGGCCACGCGCAGTGTAGGGTTCCTAGTTGCAAGTCACAATTATTATTGCTGACCTAGGATAGTGCTTTTATTTTATTTATGAATATTGAATATATTTTGAGTTCCATGGTTTTTCACGGTTCACTTCTAAAAAACAGATATTAACTAAGGGTTCCTTGTTTACTACGGAACCCTAAAAAATAATATTAACCAAGCTGAAGTTGACTAATATTCTGCTCTCCCCTCCAAATAAGAGAAAAGCTTGTGTATGAAGTGGGTACGACAAAAATGAAACGGGTGGATATCGAACCTGCGACCTTTCAGTTTTAAGTCCGCACCTTCAACCGTTGCTTGGGCTATTTATGGAGGCTTATAATTTGATTGATTCAATATTTTTAGTTTTTTCTTTGATGTATCTACGTCAAAAAATTAACACCATTCGATCTAAAGATCGCGAAGTAATCAAAAGCAAATTCATTTGCTAATGTTGTTTAACACTGGCATGTTCGCGTAATCTTACGAATGTGTGCGACCGGTAAACCTTAAGCTTTTTATTTTATTTTACAGTTCCGTAAACTGTTTTTTCTCACCTCCGGGCGGAAAGCGTCAATTTTCCTCCCGCTGCGCTAAACGAAAATGTCGCTTTCCGCCTCCGTCGAGGAGAAAAATAGTATACACACCACGGGCAGTAAATAAGAAAGCCTCAGATCACATGTTTATTGACCTCGGCTTCGCCTCGGACAACAATTACATGTGATCTGAGACATTTCTTATTTTACTGCCCTAGATGTGTAATATACTATTTTTGCATAATATCTTTTGTAATATATATAGAAAACTTTCAGGTAAACTTGTCTCCAGCATTAGCGGCGGACTGCGAAGCTGATGTCATCGTGAAACAACCAATGCTCCACGAGTTATTTGATTTATTGGGTTTGCCGATGAAACATACAGGACTGTCGTTGCTACAAGGACCACCTACACCTTTCATTACTAGGTAATAATAAATAATAATCTCCTCCCAACCGAAATTCGGTCAACGTTGAAAATCCCAACGGTGGAGAAAAACTAGTTGGCTAGGTCTCGACGGCTCATTTCAACTCTCAACAAAGACAACCCATCTGCGTGGAATACATATTACTAGCTGATGGCCGCGACTTCGTCCGCGTGGATTTAGTTTTTAAACTCCCTCGGCAACTCTTTGATTTTCCGGAATAAAAAGTAGCCTATGTCACTCTCCAGGTCTTTAACTATACCCATTACAGATACAAAAAATCACGTCGATCCGTAGCCCTGTTGCGGCGTGATTGAAGGACAAACCAACAAACAAACATACTATCGCATTTATAATATTATTATGTAGTATAGTATTTAGTATAGTAAGGAAGCAAGGATTACGTAGTTGCTCCTTCACTGATGAAATGGGATGGAAATCAAACTATAGAGATGGAGAGACTGAGAGCCGAGCCGACCCAAGACTGACGGCTTGACGTGCTCTCCGAGACCCGGGGCTAGCAATAGGATACACCGCTAACTTCTTATCTCCGGGCTAGTACTGACAATTTCTCCACAAAAACCTAATACCCAAATCAATTTTTGCCCGACTCTAGCATCGAACCCATGACCACGTCATTCGCAGTCGAGCACGCTAACTAACGCTAACTAGCCAACGAGCCAGTCAACACCAAACACAGCAAGGCCTGTAACAAAAAATTCATTTGAATAGCTGCAGTTCGGAAGACGAGAGCGGCACGACAAAGACGCCGTCCAGAGTGGCGACAGGGCAGCGTCGCGGGACTCGGCGCGTGCGCAGACGACGCGCGATGCCCATCCACTGCGTCACCCTGCAGGCGCCCGTGCCGGAGCGCTGCTCGATGACTGTGAGTAACTGACAAAGACGCCGTCCAAGTGGCGACAGGGCAGCGTCGCGGGACTCGGCGCGTGCGCAGACGACGCGCGATGCCCATCCACTGCGTCACCCTGCAGGCGCCCGTGCCGGAGCGCTGCTCGATGACTGTGAGTAACTGACAAAGACGCCGTCCAAGTGGCGACAGGGCAGCGTCGCGGGACTCGGCGCGTGCGCAGACGACGCGCGATGCCCATCCACTGCGTCACCCTGCAGGCGCCCGTGCTGGAGTGCTGCTCGATGACTGTGAGTAACTGACAAAGACGCAGTCCAAGTGGCGACAGGGCAGCGTCGCGGGGCTCGGCGCGTGCGCAGACGACGCGCGATACCCATCTACTGATGCGTCACCCTGCAGGCGCCCGTGCCGGAGCGCTGCTAGATGACTGTGAGTAACTGACAAAGACGCCGTCCAAGTGGCGACAGGGCAGCGTCGCGGGGACGGCACGTGCGCAAACGACGCGCGATGCCCATCCACTGCGTCACCCTGCAGGCGCCCGTGCCGGACCGCTGCTCGATGACTGTGAGTAACTGACAAAGAAGCCGTCCAGAGTGGCGACAGGGCAGCGTCGTGGGGCTCGGCGCGTGTGCAGACGACGCGCGATGCCCATCCACTGCGTCACCCTGCAGGCGCCCGTGCCGAAGCGCTGCTCGATGACTGTGAGTAACAGACAAAGACGCCGTCCAAGTGGCGATAGGGCAGCGTCGCGGGGACGGCGCGTGCGCAGACGACGTGCGATGCCCATCCACTGCGTCACCCTGCAGGCACCCGTGCCGGAGCGCTGCTAGACGACTGTGAGTAACTGACAAAGATGCCGTCCAAGTGGCGATAGGGCAACGTCGCGGGGCTCGGCGCGTGCGATGCCCATCCACTGCGTCACCCTGCAGGCGCCCGTGTCGGAGCGCTGCTCGATGACTGTGAGTAACAGACAAAGACGCCGTCCAAGTGGCGACAGGGCAGCGTCGCGGGGACGGCGCGTGCGCAGACGACGTGCGATGCCCATCCACTGCGTCACCTGCAGGCGCCCGTGCCGGAGCGCTGCTAGATGACTGTGAGTAACTGACAAAGATGCCGTCCAAGTGGCGATAGGGCAACGTTGCAGGGCTCGGCGCGTGCGATGCCCATCCACTGCGTCACCCTACAGGCGCCCGTGCCGGAGCGCTGCTCGATGACTGTGAGTAACAGACAAAGACGCCGTCCAAGTGGCGACAGGGCAGCGTCGCGGGGCACGGCGCGTGCGCAGACGACGTGCGATGCCCATCCACTGCGTCACCCTGCAGGCGCCCGTGCCGGAGCGCTGCTAGATGATTGTGACTAACTGACAAAGACGCCGTCCAGAGTGGCGACAGGGCAGCGTCGCGGGGCACGGCGCGTGCGCAGACGACGCGCGATGCCCATCCACTGCGTCACCCTGCAGGCGCCCGTGCCGGAGCGCTGCTAGATGATTGTGACTAACTGACAAAGACGCCGTCCAGAGTGGCGACAGGGCAGCGTCGCGGGGCTCGGCGCGTGCGCAATCGATTCATTATTATAGTCCGGATGATATGCTATATTTTTCATTCATTCATCATTCTTCTCGCGAGAACAGCCTCCTTCTGGGACAGATTAAGACATAGTTTCAACACAATCTTGGGTGCTATACACTAGTATAGGATCCCGATATAGAACGACCTTCACCGAGCTGGTTAATGGATCAAACATATTTTTTATGTAATTTAATATATCAAAAAATATATTGCACTAGCTGATGCCCGCGACTTCGTCCGCATGCATTTAGTTTTTAAAAATCCCGCGGGAACTCTTTCATTATCCGAGATAAAAAGTAGCTCTCCCGGTCTGAGGAACCACTACTACATCCATTACTATACCCATGCAAAAAATCGCATCAATCCGCTGTTCTGTTGCGACGTGATTGAAGGACAAACCAACAAACAAACACACTTTCGCATTTATAATATCAGTAATTCTTTATTATAACACTTTTTATAATTGTCAAAGTTTTTACTAAGTAAACTTAACCAAAGACAAAATTACGTTTAGCTGTCATTTGCGTTTTGTTATTCTATGTCAGATGCGTTTTTGTTATACCACGTTTTATAGTGACTTGAGGGAAACGCGGTCGAACGGGATAAAAAGTATCCTATGTCCGTTTCCTGGTTCTAAGCTACCTCTCCACCAATTTTCAGCCAAATCGGTTCATCCGTTCTTGAGTTATAAATAGTGTAACTAACACCACTTTCTTTTATATATATAGATATGGGTTGTCTAGCAAATTTCAGTCCAGGATATCTTTAACTACCTAATTTTTTTTTAATTTTTTTTTTTTAATATTTCACCGGTTTGGTTAATGGATAAATTCTACACCAATTGAAAGTATGCAGCCCATAGTATACTGCAAAAGTTAGGTTGCCTATTTTTTCCTGTCACAACCCTTGGGTTGCCAGGTATGAACAGGTAAATCGATACTAGTAATTACCTACCTAACTACCTAACTTTTGCATATACTATGTGCTGCATACTTTCGGTTGGTGTAGAATTTATCCATTAACCAAACCGGTGAAATATTAAAAAAAAATAAAATTTTAAATTAATTAAAAATATCCTGGACTGAAATTTGCTAGGCAACCCATATGCAATATATTTTTTGATATATTAAATTACATAAAAAATATGTTTGATCCATTAACCAGCTCGGTGAAGGTCGTTCTATATCGGGATCTTAGACTACACGATGACCTAACCAATCCGTTTGCAAAGTATTATGATCCCACCTGCACCGATACGAGAACAAGACTTTTACTTGAAAGTCTGGGTTTTAATTTTATTCTTATTTTTAGTAGATACTACATAATATTATTATTAGTATTAATATTTTGTTTTGTTTTTAGGGTTCCGTACCTAAATGGTAAAAATGGAACCTTTACCTATGGGTTACTTTCTCCGTCCGTCCGTCCGTCCGTCCATCTGTCTGTCACAGTCGATTATTTTAGTAACTATTAAAGTTATCGATATGAACTTTGGAATAGTTGAGTATTATAGTGGCCCAACAACATTGGAATTTAAAAAAATCAAAAAATATTTTTAGTTTAATTAAAAGAGGGGGAAAATCGGGAGTTTGAAATTTCAAAGTAAGGTAAATATACCTTACTATAAAGGGCTTTACCTGTACATTTTAAAACAGATTTTTATTTATTTATTTTTAAATAAAATAGTTTTTGATTAATCGGGCAAAATGTTGAAAAAATACCGTTCCGTTAATAAAGGGAGGGGGGGGGGGCCTTTATCTCCGAAGTTTACCAATCTATGTTATATGTAAATAATTATGGTCAATAGAAGTTTACGTATATTTTAAAGTAAAAATAAACCCAACACTCTAACTAGCATAGTTTTTTTTATATTAAAAACTAGCTTTTGCCCGCGGCTTCGCTCACGTTAAGTTCGATTTTTCAAACCCCTATTTTACCCACATAGAGGTTGAATTTTCAAAAATGGTTTCTTAGCGGTTGGTTAGCTCACGTTAAGTTAGATTTTTATTGGTAATTAAAAGTCAACCTAACGTGATTCGTATCTCCGTAAAAAGCCAACATACCAAGTTTCATGGTTATACCTAAGTTGAAAAACGACAGACTTAATGACAATCATTCACCCTCTATTTAACTACATTGGGAGTTCAACATTTTAAAACTGTCAAACGCGTACTTCTTTATTTTCAATTGAAAGGCAAAATACCAAGTTTGATTGATATTACTTGAAATATTAACTTAAAAATCTGGACTTTTATACAAATTTTCATCCCCTATTTGAAGTGTTTGAGGGTGGAATTTTCAAAATTTCAGCCCGATCCGTCCAGTGGTTAGAGCTGTGCGTTGATAGACCAGTCAGTCAGTCAGTCAGTCACCTTTGCCTTTTATATATTTAGATAAACCTCTACAAACAAAATTAACGATAAATAAGCAATAATATTATCGTTTTACTTTTACTTCTAGAGTACGGAACCCTCGGTACGCGAGTCCGACTCGCACTTGGCCGGTTTTTTTTATTATTTTTATTATGATCTTCATACAACTTTTGTTTTTGTAATGTATGTACATGTAAAAACTATGGGTCCTGTAACCTGACAATAAAACATTATTATTATTATATTTTATACGAAAAATATCAATGTCGGATGTTATATGGATGTTACAGTTTTTAACCAACTTCCAAAACCTACTCCTAAGTTATCATGAATATTTTTGTTAAAGGATTTGTCTGAAAAACCTAAGGAAATTCAAGCCGGGAGGTTATACAAAACTTCACCTGAAATGAATTGTGAAGGCCTAGAATCCCAGGTGAGATTTAAAATTAAGAAAAGGAGAAAATAAATTAAAGTTTGTATTGATATTTTTCCGTTTATACTGAAGTGATGAGTGTCGCAAGTAACGTAGAAACACTTATACCCCATATTATGATTGTCCAAACTAGTGCCACGACAATGTGGCCATATAAAAAAAATTGGTAATGAAATGTCCACACACATTACGCAAAGTCAAATATCATGGTCATTATTCATCGGGCCAAGTGTCGGGAGGTGGGCACAGTCAAATCAAAAGTCTATGAGAACTGAAAATTTTATTATTCCTACTTCATTAATGCAGTAAATCCAAACAGCCTTTTATTTTATAATTAAGCTTTTTAGTACATAAAATATTTAAGTCCACAACGAGTATGGCCACGTCAACCGCGGATCCAGTGGACGAGACGTGGCGGGGCGGCTACGCGACGGCTGCGTCCCGGCGGCGCATGCTGACCGCGTGCTCGTGGGGCAATGGCGTGCGCTGGGACCGCGGGATCGGCCGCGTCGGCCAGTGGGTGCGGATATATCCGCACGCGTTGCCGAAGGACGATCAGGTAGCATACAAAGACCACAAAAGGTGCTGTGAATGGTAAGCTCTGTTTAGTGGTGTGAACGCCGTGGTGTGAATGTGAATGTATATCACATTCGTATTTGACGCTTGGACACGCTCGTGCGTTGAACTTGACCCTCAATTTTTACTCAACGTAATATTTTTGTTATCAATGAAAAACTACAAGTAGTAATATGTCGTCGCTCCATCAATAATCAATTTCAATCAGTACGCATTGACGTATAATAAGCATTATATTATGCTTATGTAATGTATATAATGTATGTTTCGTATCTGACACTAATTTGAGTGCAATGCTTAGGTATATTTAGGTCTTTTTAAAATTTGATTGATGACTATTTCTGTTTCGACGTTTTGAAAATTCAACATCTCTACAATATTTTGAACCAAAAATTTAAGTGTGGGCAATATATACTCGTATATTGCGAATAGTTACCGAACTTACCGAGTTTGCCATTAATAAAACACTTTTTTTTCAGATGCCCATAGAAGATGCGCGCGAAAGCGTAGCTCATGTGTCAAAGTTACTCCGGGCGGCGCGCGAGGTCGCTCGCGAGGGCGGGCGGGACAAGTGCGCGCCGCGGGACGGAAGCCGCGACGCGTTTCTAGAGGCCGCACTACGCAAGAAACTCGAGTACGGTTCGAGCTTCGAAGTATGGCTCCCGCCATTCTAATGTGTTCAAGTAATTTAGTTAGGCCTAATAAATGCTTGCTCAATTAACTAATTTGTTTTACTTATTACACAAAACGGCTGACTGCAACTTTTAACGAAGTTATAAGTTTTAAGGTCAAGACAGATCTTTTATACAAAGATATTAGGTACGTTAATAAGATTATATTGTAAAGCGTACATGTTTCACCAAAGATGCATGCTAATGTAAAGTATACAAGGTTTCCGAGAACCCAGCGCATTATTATTCCAAAATAAACATTTCCATTGTGTGGGATACAACCCTCAGCAATGAGGAATACGATGCAGACAGAGAGAGAGAGTTCATTTATCAACATTTCCCTAAATTCACAGTCTTAAAGCAAACCCAGTGATTTGAGAGCTAAGGCTACAAACAATGAAATCACATCGTTAGCCACAGAGGCTGGAGCACTTCGGATTTCACACTGCAAGCGAATGATACGCTACGCTCGTTAGCAGTTGACTGCCCAAACCTTTGTAAAGCTAACCAGTTGGAAAATTTTACTGCATTGCAAAGAAGGTACGATTATCTTGCTACTATTCAGCGCCAGTTTGGGGTCTCTACTTACTGTTTTTAAATTAACTAGTAAGTATGTCTGAGTTTTGAAACGACGAATTTTATCTGTCTGAAAATTCATTAGTTATTACAAAATATTTTCTGTTAAGGAAATTACGGAATAAAATCCAAAACAAAGAAAGTACTAAGCAGGCCGGTATAGCTCACGAAATAAGCAACCTGAAGTTGCAGTTGGCACGTCATGGCCGTAGTAGAACCGACGGCCAAAGGCAAAAGTGTTCTGGAGTGAAGACCGCATCCCGGTAAGCAGTTGAACCGACCTTCTTGAAGTTATCGTTTAGGGGGTGGATGAAAAAATCGGACGACCGTGTTTGCACCGGTGCATCTTTGCAGTAATAAATTGGAAAACCTTTTAAAAGTATCAAATCCAACACTTCAACTTCCGAAATCTAGACGTAATTGACGGCAGTAAAGGGGCGACGAGCGACCGTATGAGCGGAGCCGGTCAATAGAAAAACACAATGGCCTCAGAACAATGGGGCCATTCACGACTTTTAAACGTTGCTAGCCAAATGGAAATTTGAGAGCTACATGTCACTATTACTTGATTTTCCCTGTATGCCGCCAAATGGAGCGATTGTGCATATTGTAGCGAATTTTAACAAGCAAAGAGCGCTATTAGCGCCTGAACTGCATTTTTGCGCACCATTTTTAGATCTACCTATCACTGGGAATCAATTTTGATGATCTAAAGCAATTTACTTTAAATTGAATAATTTTTTTAATTGAAGAGAATTATTAATGACTAGCTGACACGGCGAACTTCGTACCGCCAACTTATCTATTATAAATTTTTTTTGTTCGTTTTTTTTTTAAACCTTCCGTGGACCTTAAGGAACATACAAAAAAATAAATTAACCGAATTGGTCCATCCATTCTTGAGTTATGCGCTTACCAACATTCATTTTTATTTATATAGATTACACATCATCTCATCCATGATGTCTTTTCGACGAAGTTCTTGATAGAATATAGTCCAATAGGGAACAATCTTAAATAAATAATTATTGTTTAAATAGTCTAAATGGTAATAACTTTTCAGCCTCACACTCATTTATATCACCGCTTACCAGGTTTACTATAAGAACCAGGTAAGTACGTATTATTTTCAGGCAAAGAATATGACTTAGCAATAAATATAATGCTCTCCGAGCGCAGGTCAGGGCTGAAGGTAATGTTATAGCTGTACATTCTGCGCCGCCGTCCTGCTGGCCGCCACATAACTCATCCACCTCCTTTAATATATAGTTCCTTTATAAATGTATTAAGTTATAACCCGTGGCGTGTAGCCTATTACCTACTTAGATTTACAATTATGAACCTAGGCTATATGTACCCAGTCCAAAAATTTTATTTTTCAAATCGTATGTATCCGGATTCGGACTTTTCTTAAAAGTAGGTATCAAAATTGGAGGAGATACTTAAATTAGGTATCTCCTACATCTACATATGCTTCTGGGATTTTAGGACTTTGTTAGCATTTCCTAAACTTTCTAATCTACGACACAACAAAATAAAAATGCTCTACCCATGTCCCGTTAAAATTGATTCAACTGTTTAAGAGATTATTTTGTATTAACAGACAGACAATCCCACATATGGACAGACGGTCAAAATTTAAATTTAATTTTTTTCCCATCCAAATAAGCGTAAAGCTTTGTCTTAGAAGTAAGTTAGGAAAGAAACGTCGACTTCTCTGTTTTCATTCTGCGCCCTGAACACTGCGTTATTGAGACCTTATTACTAATTTAGATTACTAATTTGTAGCGGAACCGTCAAATGACAAAACAGGTAGTCAAATATGCATTGGTATTAATCCCCCGGGCCGCGGCCGGTGCAGTATACAGTCACCTGCAGTGTCACCTAACTATGAATTCAGGTAAATTCTAAATTCATACAAATTGTAAAGTCATTTGCAATATTAGACACCCTGGGATTTCAGTGAATAATGTTCAAATATGAATATACATACTTACTGCATGCCGTTTGGTTGTTAGTAGTAAAGTTATAACTTTAAATTGTCGTGGATAAAACTAAATCTGAAATAGATTATGTCCATAGTATAATCTACTCAGATGGAAAACACCTATGTCACTAATAAGCCCATAATCCCTATGAAGGTATATAGAGAGGAAGAATAGTGCTGTAGAGTGTAACGACCCTAGTCCTTCGTACTAAGGAATTTTTCATGTTTGATAGTACTAAAAATTGTTGATTAAATTTTATCAAAATCGGTACAGTAGTTAAGTTACGAGGTTTACTTTCACATGAGATGATAAAAATAATAATTTTAGGAACTTCAATTTTCATGTGATATAATTTCAATTTGACGTTGACGCTATTGTGTAGAACGATATACTATAGGGGAAGGCAACAACGACCGCAGCGTCGTCGACGCGCGGATCGTATATTATATATAAAGAACATTGTTCGTGTATTGGGCATATGTTCAGAGACTTAAACATGCACATACTGTATTATGAGAAATGTGAAGTGGTATGTAGTGACATACTTTATAACAATTATTATTGATAAAATACAAGGGGCGATACACGAAATCTATTATGAGTGATACCTAATCTGACGTTGGAAGCTGCTTAATGGATGGGGAGCTCTAGCGCCTTGGTGCTTTATGAACCTGTCTTTGGGCTAGCGACCGACGATTTCAGATGAAGATTGATCTATATCGCGATGCTCTATGCTGAGTGTTGTGTCAACCTGTAGGTTGGATGCCGAGATAGGAAAAGCTTAGGATGGGCTAATAAACTTGCCAGTCCGGGCGGTCTGGGCCAGGTGTCTGATTCTACTTTCGAACTTGCTCTGACGTTAAGTTGGAGCCTATCACCACTTCGTGGTGACAACCAACTGTTGGGTGCTGAGATAGGATGAAGCTAATGATGGCAATTGCTATTATGGTTTTGTCTGGTCCAGGCGTCTGACACCAACCTCGAACTAGACTCTAACGTTGTTAGAGTCCTTCACCACTCCGTGGTGACTTCACGCAGTATAACTATTAACATCACGCAGTATTAACCTAAAACCAACTATACATGAGAGGAGCTCACCTCTATAAAAAGTCTCAGTGGATCACACCACTATAAAAAAGTCTTGTGGAGACACACCACGGTTAAAAAAGTGTCTTCAGTGGATCACACCACTTTAAAAAAGTCTTGTGGAGCACACCACGGTTAAAAAAGCCTCGCACATTCGTGTGTGAGTGAATGATGACAGTGTGGGGGGTGGTATATCAGGGACTTGTAAACATTCCTGATTATTGATGAATAATTACCTAAAGTAAAATATGTATGTTTAAGAAATTCAAGCTGCGATCTCATTGCGTCAATTATTATAATAATACATTATTGTTTTAATGGACGCAACTGAGTGGTCCTTGATGTACCACAAAAGGTAGGAGCTCACCATCGTTTGGCGTGCAGGGGGCCAACGATCATCATTTCATTTTTTACAGTGAAATGATGCCATCTTAATTCCGAACGTTGCCTATGGACTCAAAGGAACTTGAAACAACGATGTGTAGTGTAGACGTTCAATGTGATGTTGAATGTCGAGGTGCATAAGTTGCGATGTAGGTTCTTTTGATGTTTACCCATAGAAATAATTGTGTCTCTCAACATCAGTGTTGTGTCTCGTGATAATAGAGCAGACTGGTATCATTCATACTAGATTTTAAACATTCTTTAATATAAACCAATACGGGTACCTACCCACTAAAATTTAATACACGAACTCTTGCATATATCGCCTAGGTCTTGTGAACTCATTACTTCTGACGCTCTAAAAGTTCCTGGGTTAATACGATCACAACATTATAAAGGGTTCTACCACTAGCGAATCACGTGCCATTCTAAAGACATAATTTAAAAATAGGAAGATCAATAGGAATAATAGTGTAGAGATTTTCGTAGGGTATTTAGTTCACTTACAAGAGCCGGCTTCCCACAGTGCGTGATATTGCGGATTGTTGCGGAAAAGCCCGCATCAGCGCATCGCAATCCAATCGTATTCCAATTAAAGAAAATTAAGAATAAACTATACAGTTTAATGTCGACAGATACCTAGCTGGATTAACTAAATCTGTTGCTTACACAAACAGACATCTGTCACCTGTGGCCTGAACACGGCCTGCACCTAGGCACAGACCTGAGCCTTGAGGCGATGTTATCATGCGTGCTAATCTCATCCGCAACGTCACGCGGGAAGCCACCCTTAGAAAATTATATTTGGATCTTCAATGGTGGAAAATCGTTCATAGTATCGCTGGCTGGTCGTGGCGTGCAAAGTGCCCTCGACGGGACCACTTGACACAAATGTCTCAGGGCAGATGTCTAATAACAGGCAGCTTCTACAACTAGAAGGCGAGATTGAATATCGTCATTGGGTCGTTATATCGTAGCCAGAGAGATAATAATATATGGTGAGTAAATAAAGAAAGAAAAATACATAATGCAGGATTCTTGTCTGAACTGAATATCTTGTTAAGTAAAAAGGGAACATGAACATTGTACAGTGATTACTGATCGTATGCACTGTAGTAAGGCATATAAAAGTTGCTTACAGGACGTTGGTATTCTAAAATTAACCCTTACAACAAAGCCAGCTGGTCCAGCAAGTCGATAAAACGGCATTTCTAAAGCGTCATTTCGGTATGAAATTATTAATTCCGTACTCCGTAATAACCGGGCGACACATCGGCACACATCGACGACCGCGACAATTGAATGAGCGACCGGACGGCGCGTTTGGCCGAGCAATCCATTATGCAGATTGCCAGCCCGATTGCGGCATTGTCGCCGGCTCGCTGTGCCTATTACGTTGCGATGCACCGGCACCCACCCCGTGCGCGGACGATTCATTCTATGGATATAGCTGGATTAACGATTGATTGATGATTGAGCTGGTTTCACTACGAGCGTGATGATTCGAGCGTACTTTGGTGCGTTCGTGATGCTAAATCTCATCTAGATTTGCAGACTTCAATTGGTCATATTGATACAGAAACGCTTTTCGTATTTGTGGTCCGTAGAGTTGTCGCTAGAGAGTGGAGTATTTGAAAGACTCCACTCTCTAGGATTAGGGTGTAGGATTTGGAAGGAAGACATAATTAATTATGAAAGACTTAGGTTGTGAGCCCGCACGAATAACGGACAAGTATACCTAGCTGGATTAACGATCGATTGATGATTGATCTGGTTTTACTATGACCATGATGATTCGAGCATATTTTGGAGTACGCGTAATGTTCCTCATCTAGATTTGCACACTTCACTTAGTAACACTGATACAAATGAATTGCTTTTCGTATTTGTAGATCGTTGATGTCGTCGCTAGTGGGTGTAGTATAAAACTGGAGACTATAACGTTGTTATGTTTTGTTATTGCAAATTCGATGGGAGACCCCCTAGTTTTTTATTCCATGACTCTAGGGCCCTCGCCCACTGTGCAGCCACCACCAATTTGGTTGCAACGATTAATCACGGTACCTTACAACCAGTTGGTCGTGTGTTTGATGCGTATTGGGTTACAATGCTTTACCTCGACGCCGTGGACACAAGCTCATAGTCCTATTGCGTGATGTCCCTTAATTCCATTAATACCCACTTTGCCACTCAACGACTTGTTAAATTATAATGAAAATTAATGCTTAATTAAAGTGTTATGATGAATTTTCACACCAGCGAATCCTTCAGGGTTTCATCATCATCATCAGCAACCCATCAACGGCTCACTACTGAATGCAGGTTTCCTCTCAGAGAAGGGCAGGGATCAGGTCTGCCCAATTCGTGGCTAGGACGTCGGCGTCGTCGGGGCGCAATGTAAGTCATGAACATGAATATATAATTATTTCTCCGCTATTAATATTTTTACCATCTCCCGTAGCGTTGATTGCCTCTTGAATTTATTATCTAACTCGGCAATAGCCCATTCTCGTATTTATTAAGACCACCTGCCACGCCGCGAACGCACCTCTCTGAGTGAATTATGGACCGGAGGATTTCGCTGATAGAATATTTTATTTTGCTTGTTTCGTTTTTCTTATGACCTCTAAAATTAATGCCTAAATCGGGTACAAAGTTTCCAGTGGTTTCACTGTCGGCGTGGTTTGAACGCTAATCCTGAAGAACTAAAGAGTGTTCTTCACACATTACATAACGTGTTTATATGTCAACACCGTTTCAACTTCAAATTTCGATTGGAGCTAGGACTAGTGGCAAACCACTAGTTATATGGCTCTAGCCACACTTGCCATTATAAAAATCTAAATACTCAGTCGATTGTACATAGGTATGAGATATCCAATAGCCATTTCCATCGGAACGGCAAATGGGAGGGAAGTTTTATCGAGCTGCTACATACGCAATCAGCACGATTGCTAAGGTTTGTAGTTATTAGATAAACAGCGGAACGCGCTATATGGCAAATGTTTGTGGGTTGTGCTCATTATTGAAATTGCTTCGCTAATATGAATCGAACTGTCAACATTAGGATCTAATTATTTATCGTTATTTAAACGAAGTGAATTTTCGTGTATTTCGACTTGTTTGCTGATTCTGACGGAAAAGATATGCTAACTTTATAATCTTCGAGATTGTCAGATTAGTTTTGTTTTCAAGGGTTTTTGTATCTGAGCAAACAAATCACAATCTATCCAAGTCTCCTCCACAAGCTTGACTATATCATCAGGCCAGCGGGATGGCTGTCTTCCCATATTTCTCTTCTCGGTACTTGGTTTCAATTCGAGAACCAAGACAATCCATGGGTTATTTGTCGTTCTACAAATATCCCATCTCCACTTTGGGCTGAACACTTTCAAAACAATATACAAAAGAACGATAAGCAATAAGCAAAAGAACGGGACTGACCCAGACCCGTTCTTTTGCTCATTGTGGTATAATAGTAATTACAAGGATACCTATTATAATAGGTATCCTTATCCTTAGGCATTGGTAAATGCGAAAGCGCATTTCTTTGTTGGATTGTCCTGCAATCACGCAGCGGATCGACGTGATTTTTTGCATGTAATTCAGGGCTTGGATTTTTTTAAACTAAAACCACGTGGATGAAGCCGCGCAAAAGCTAGTTGGTGAATAAAACCAATTGGGGTTACAAAAAAGGTCGTAAAGTTTTGTAACAAATTATCTTCGCTATGTCAGCACTGAGAGCGAAACTTTAGGTATATTCAGAGAATTGCACTGCAGATGGAAGGTAAATGTTTCAGTTAATAGATAAAGAGCGGAGTTGGTGTGTGCACAACAAACTTAGTTTGCGGATTGTGCCGTTGCATATTAGCGTACCCATTTCTGTAATGACTGTTTGCATCACAAAATTAATGTTTACTGTAGTAATACCTAATATTAATTGTTTATTTATTTATCAATAACAGTAAGAGTAATTTATAGCATCCAAAATCGTAATAAACCAATTAAATTAAACTAATTTTATTATTTGTAAACTAAGTATTATTTGAATATTGAAAGTTCACTTTTGGCTATGACGTAGAAATGATACAATGCCTATTATTAAGTATCGTGATATTATTAGGTATTGTGGTAAGCATTATTTGAAGAGTTATTATATTTAAACGATTTTTTTAAGTAGGTAAGTATAAATTTAAAAACAATCAGAGCAACTGAGAGATATACGATGCGCAACTAGGCTACGCTACCGGCCAATAATAAGTACAAAGTGTTCCTTCGATAGCAAATAACATTCAATAGTTATTCCGACCGGGACCGCAAATGGGAGGTCAGCTCTACCGTATTGTTGCTGATTGCAAATGTTCTCACTTATTAGATAAACAGTGGAACGGTAGCAGCGTGTGTTTGCGGACTGCTCTCATTACTGAAATGAGGTCACTAATATGCATTGAATCGTCAAAATTGATCGGTGTCTGTTTGTCATAATCACATACCTGGAAAAATGGCAATGGGCTATGTACATAGTTCCAACGATAGACGTTGGAGTCCCAAGTACTCAGAAGAGTTAGAGAGACACGAGAGATAAGGAGCCGCTGGATACAGGCAGCGCAAAACCGAGATGTGTGGATTGTGGAAGTCTAAGCAATAGACTTATAAAATGTCTAGCAATGGATGTCTATCGGTTGTTAAAGAAGCCGGTTTAGCTTTTCTGATTCTAACCATCGCTCGAAGTTTTAGCAGAGCAATGATGCTACATATCCAAAACTCCAACTTTATCGCCAATGCAAAATATTTTAGGTACCTATTTAATAAAAATTCCGATTGAGAGTAATAAAACAAATAATCTCCAAACTTTATTGATTACCTTTAAAATCAACTAGCACGTCGCGCCGACCACAAACACAAGATCGATATCGAGATTGCACATGAAAAATGCCCGATATTTTTATACAGGACAGGATTTTTAGGAAATGTTTTTATGGAGCTTTGTTTAATAGGATAGAAAAATATACCTACTATGATTTTTATTCGGGTAGAAGCCACAGAGCAAATATACATATTATTTTTATTATTCCGAGTTTTACTTATTAATTGTTTCCATCTTTACTTTATAATTAAGCATCTTCACAATAAGAGTGGTGATAGCACGGCTACTTAGCCTCCTTTTTGGGGTTGATTTCAGGCAAAGTAAGGGATACGGATGCTTCTCATACTTTTCGGAGAAAACATTAAGTACAAGAAAACTTGCATGTCTGAGTGTTCTCCCTAAAGTGTGTGAAGTCTGCTCTTACTTGGCCAGCGTGGTGTACTATGGCCTAAACTTTTTTCATTCGAGAGGAGACATGTGCCCAATATTGATGTAGGCCGGCGATGAGTTGTGATGCGTGAATAAGCATTTCCATTGTTTTGAATTCTCATAAGCGCCTGAGATAAAATTATTTATTAACGAATTAATATAACTGGGCTGGTACTCCAAATATTACATTATTCAAAACGCTGTGTTCAGTATCGAGTTCACGAAAGCAGTACCTAGGTAACTTTAGATGAGAAACAATAACATAAACGGGCCCTATCACTCCCAGGACCCAGCTTGATATACCTGGGCCATTGTTTCATGTTTAATTAGGCGCGAACAAATACGTACGCTGAGCAAACTGAGCAAATGCCCCGCGGCACTGAGCCTTTGTCCTTTGTGATGAAATTCACAACTTTCTTGCGTCCGCAAACCGACGACTTTGAGACCGCTGCAAACAGCTCTATTTTAATAATTCTGTAGTTGTTTCTTTATCCTCGCCCATGCTCACAGATGTGAGATATATATCCCTACTTTTATTGACTTTGCTGCTGTTTTGTTGACTAGGGTAACATGATTTCGACTAGGGAAGGCTTATGGAGTTATGGGTTTAAGCATTCTATGTATGTAGGTATATGTTACTACTTCCCTAATGATAGCCAAAATACTAATTGATTACTTAGTTTAAATGTTCTATTTACTTACCTTCTCATTTGCAACCATAGTCTATTCGATCTCTTTTTGCTATTTTAAACGTAATGAGTAATGACCCAAAGAGTATACCTATACATTCTCACGTTTTTAGAAATTACCCTATTCAAATTTGATATTGCAGGACCCTTTGTCTTTGGGCTATATTTATTTTAACTCTATTTGCAGTTTGGATTTCATTTAACATTCTGCTTATTTAGGTCTTTTCCATTACCCAAGTGCTATTTCTTAAAACATCAAATGTTAGTTTTGCATTCTAATATATGGAAACCTAATTAGGTATATTTCTTTTACCTAAAGTTCCTATTAGATCTTAAAATAACTATAAAAGCTTTATAATTCGTGTATGATTTTCAATAAAATCGGTTATATGTTTAGTAATTGAGGCGTAAAGAAGTGGCAGTGGATGGGTCACGTAGTCTTCCTATCCCCTCCAAATAAGTTCGAAGAACCGATAGACATTCCACCTTGGAGTTGGCAAGTAGGCTTGGAGTTGGTTAAGGGGGCAGTTAATAGATGTTGGAGCGGGAAGTTGTTGGGAACAGGATCTCAGGTATAATCATACAAAAGACCGGTCATTGATTCCACATATGGGTATGATTTATATGTTTAATTTACACTTTTTTATGTTGTAAAATCCAGATCCATCATTAAACTTGAAATTGAAGTTGAAATCCAACGTACTCACACAGAACGCTTTATCATATAGTTTAACGTTTCTAAAACGAACCGCTAATGCGGAGTCCGTGTTTCCTGCCAGTATAATTTGGGTACCTTTAAGGCGAGTGAATAGCCATTTATTTATTTTTATTTATTTTATTTATTTATTTTTATTTTATTTAATAAAAACGGACATGTCCAATTACATTAATTCAATTATCAATAGTTCAATTACAGACAAATTAAAAAAAATATATATATATAACAAGAAGAAAAAATAACCTAGGCAAGCGCGCTTCAACCTAGTTAGTGCCTTCCAACATTGACTGTCGTTAAGCCCAAGCATATCTCGCAATAAAAACTAGATTGATACGCCTGAATAGAATAGAATAGAATAGAAATGTTTTTTATTCAAATGAACTTTTTTACAAGTGCTTATGAATCGTCGATGAGTCTACCACTGGTTCGGAATGCCGTTCCTGCCGAGAAGAACCAGCAAGAAACTCGGCAGTTGCTCTTTTCAAAATAAGTTTACATTCAATAGAATAGTTATACAGTTAAATTACCACCTACTGTCTCATGAATCGCTGGAACGAATTATGTCCACGCTTTTTTATCATCTAAATAGTCTTCAATTGCATAATATGCTTTTTTCATGAGATTAGTTTTAACTGATTTCTTAAACTTGTGTAAAGGCAAGTTTAAGATCGACTGTGGAATTTTATTATAAAACGTCACGCCCATTCCCACAAATGTCTTTCGGACCCTCTTGAGGCGACATCGAGGAATCACGAGCCTGTTTGGATTTCTAACTTGCCTATCGTGTAAATCACCCTTTTTTTTGTAATTCACAATGTTTTGTCTGAAAAATATTATATTGTTGTAAATATATTGTGAAGCTACTGTAAGAATGCCTATTTCTTTAAATTTTTCTCGAAGGGAATCCCGCGGTTTTAAATTATATATTGCGCGAATTGCCCTCTTCTGCAATACAAAAATTTTTCCAATATCGGCTGCTTTACCCCATAATAAGATTCCGTATGACATAATACTATGGAAATATGCAAAATAAACAATTTTTGCAGTTTCTATGTCAGTTAACTGTCGAATCTTCCTAACAGCGTAAGCAGCAGAGCTAAGCTTGCCAGCAAGTGTTGCTATATGGGTGCCCCATTGCAGCTTTGAGTCCAGGGTTAATCCCAAGAACACTGTGGAGTCCTCACATTTCAAGGGTTCATTACTTATCTTTAAATTTTTACTGACAGTTCTGGTGTTGGGCAATAAAAACTCAACACACTTGGTTTTTTTAGCATTTAAAAGTAGATTATTTGCCGTAAACCATTCAGAAACTTGAGATAATGCAATATTTACATCGTCAAAATTGTCTTTCGTCCTATCGACTTTAAAAATCAAAGACGTATCATCAGCAAATAGTACAATATCGCAAGTATTTTGGACAAAGTGTGGTAAATCATTTATGTAAATCAAAAACGCTGATCCGGATGATTTTACATCATTGACACATACTCTTTGAACACGATCACTAAGATAAGACGCAATGAGACTAAGCGCAAAATCTCTAATACCATAGTGGCTCAGTTTAAGCAAAAGGGTCTCGTGATCAACGCAGTCGAATGCTTTTGATAAATCACAGAAAATACCAATGGCATTCTGTGAGTTATTCCATGCATCGAATATGTGTTGCAACAGCGTTGCGGCTGCATCGGTTGTTGATCGACCCTTAGTAAAAACGTACTGCTCAGGGTGAAGAAGTTTATTTAAATTAAAGTGTGGAAGCAGTTGGTTGAGCATTATTTTTTCAAATATCTTGCTGAGAGTTGGCAAAATTGAAATTGGTCTGTAGTTATTCGGGTCACATTTGCTTCCCGATTTAAAAAGAGGTATTAATTTACTACATTTCATCAGGTCTGGAAAAGATCCAGAATCTACAGACTTATTAAAAATTAAAGCAAGATAGGGCGCAATAATATCAATGATATTGTGAATTATTTTAACTGATATTCCCCATAGATCTCCTGTTTTTTTATTTTGCAATGATTTAAATGTTTTGATAATATATGGGGTAACGTGTTTAAACCTAAATAATTTATTGCACTCAGAGACATTGCTTCTTAGAAGATTATAGGCTTCTGTTGGCGAGGAATTTAGAGAACTGGTCGTGGTTACTGGTATATTTTTGAAAAAGTTCTCAAATGTATTTGCAATTTCTATATCGGAGTCAATTACATGGTTGTTAATTTTAAGCTCCAGTTTATTATAATGTACCTTATTCTTACCCATTTCATCACCAATGATGTCCCATACTGCTTTTATTTTATTATCCGAATTGACAATTTTTTGTTTTATGTGAAGTGACTTTGCTTGTATGCACACGTTTCTAAACAACTTGGAATAATTTCTTACATTTTCTATAAACGCGGGGGCATAATTATATTGTTTTTCTGCATACAAGTCAAACAGCCTATTTCTACTTTTATAGATGCCAACAGTTGCCCAATCACTAAATTTAAGATTTTTAAATAATCTTTTTTCTATTACCTTAAAGACAGAGTTAAATTGAGAGTTTAATAGATCAAAAAACTCTCTATAAATTTCATTCGGACCACCCTGTGCAACATCAAGCGTCGGCATTGCAGCTGCGATATTTTGTTTGAATTGCCTTACTTTTTTGGTGGTAACTGGCCTATATTTTACTACTTTTGTTACATTCTGCTCACTGCTCGGAATAGATATCATTTGCCCGCAATGGTCAGATCTTAAATAAGTGATAATCAATTTTTTGATAATTTTACAATCAGAGAAAATGTTATCAATACAAGTTGCCGAATGCGCTGTTATTCTTGTAGCTTCAACAAAAATATTTTCCAGGTTGAAACTTTTAAATAAGTTTAGTAATCTTCCTGTGATAGGCGTGTGATGCAAAATATCTATATTAAAATCTCCACAAATTACTATTTTCTTTGATGACCTACATAGCCGCCCTAAGGCGTCCTCCATGACCTCCTCAAAATGAACAAAATCGCCCGAGGGGGGTCGGTACACGCTGACTATAATATATCGGTCCAGCTCGACACAAGACAGCTCAATAATGCGTTCCATAGAAAGACTAACAATGTCTTTGCGCTCTTTGCAATTAATGTTATTGCGCGTATGCATGATTCCATCTGTACCTACCTCTGAACGAGTTTCGGTTTTCTTTTCTGAACGCAGTAGGTAAGCACAGTTGTAAATGTAAAGCAAAGCTTTGGAGGTAGTAGCTTTCTAAACTATTACGGTAGCTTTGGGCAACTGTTTTAGTTTGCACCGCGCCGGGCACCGGGCTCCCCTCAGGCCACTCCTAGCTTTGTAAATTTTCCGTTTCAAAAGTAAACTCGCCTAATTGAAATGTATATTTGAAATAATAAGGTTTGGTTCAGTTTTCTATACCTTATACATTTATAAAAATTAAATAATGAAAAAAATCGGCCAAATGCGAGTCGGGCCTCGCTCTTTTAGGGTTCCGTTAAAAAAAAAAATTCCATGTACCCATGGAAATATTTTAATTTAATATTTTTTATTTAATTTAATTTTTATTATTTGTTGTTATAGCGGCAATAGAAATACACAATATGTGAAAATTTCAACTGTCTATCTATTACGGTTTACGAGATACAGGCCGCTGACAGACGGACGGATGGACGGACGGACAGCGGAGGCTTTAAGTAATAGGGTCCCGTTGGCACCCTTTGGGTACGGAACCCTAAAAACAGACTGTGTTGAAAAATACATAATACAAATATTTACTGAAAATATCCCCATGAGATATAGGATAGGTAGATTTTTAACAATGAAATAAAAAACTACTAATAATAATAGCACTCATATTATGTATAAATCCACCTTTCTGTAGTCTTAAAATAAAATTAGATTATCATCATCTAGATCTAATTACGAAAAAAAACATAATCGTCTACGCAGGCTCACTGTAGTTAGATAAAAAACTGACTGCTAAATTGATTTTGGATGCAGTTCTGGTGCAAATGACATAAATGAATGGCTGCCGACAGATAGTGCACGTGCAGTGAGCGTGCAATTCAGGTAAGCAGTTGCAATGCTGCAATGTAAACTACAATAAAATAGCATCTATAGGTTTTACATTTAAATTTGTTACATACCTACACAACATACCACAGTTACAATCTGTGAAATTAGACCATTAGCTAATAACATGAAACCACAGTAATTGAGATAGAGCTTTTTGTTTATAGTATCATGGTATTAAGCCATTCATTATTATAGGCAATTCACGAGAGTGAACTGTAACAAACAAGCATATTTCTAACAATGGCGGGAATTGGCCCGGCATATTTGTGGTTGGCAAACAATTCACCAACCGCCCACTCCGATGATTTGCGCTCAAAATTAAAACGGATACAATGAACAATGACCAAAAATTGAACGCTCCTAGTCCTACTATTCGTTTTAACCCCAGAAACTCTACTTGAAAGCAAAACACTGCCGTACTGTATATTGTACCTAGTACTGTACTGCAGTGGCATAGATTTAGGAATGGTAGTCGATGACCTCCTCAAAATGAACAAAATCGCCCGAGGGGGGTCGGTACACGCTGACTATAATATATCGGTCCAGCTCGACACAAGACAGCTCAATAATGCGTTCCATAGAAAGACTAACAATGTCTTTGCGCTCTTTGCAATTAATGTTATTGCGCGTATGCATGATTCCATCTGTACCTACCTCTGAACGAGTTTCGGTTTTCTTTTAGATAAAAAACTGACTGCTAAATTGATTTTGGATGCAGTTCTGGTGCAAATGACATAAATGAATGGCTGCCGACAGATAGTGCACGTGCAGTGAGCGTGCAATTCAGGTAAGCAGTTGCAATGCTGCAATGTAAACTACAATAAAATAGCATCTATAGGTTTTACATTTAAATTTGTTACATACCTACACAACATACCACAGTTACAATCTGTGAAATTAGACCATTAGCTAATAACATGAAACCACAGTAATTGAGATAGAGCTTTTTGTTTATAGTATCATGGTATTAAGCCATTCATTATTATAGGCAATTCACGAGAGTGAACTGTAACAAACAAGCATATTTCTAACAATGGCGGGAATTGGCCCGGCATATTTGTGTTTGGCAAACAATTCACCAACCGCCCACTCCGATGATTTGCGCTCAAAATTAAAACGGATACAATGAACAATGCCCAAAAATTGAACGCTCCTAGTCCTACTATTCGTTTTAACCCCAGAAACTCTACTTGAAAGCAAAACACTGCCGTACTGTATATTGTACCTAGTACTGTACTGTAGTGGCATAGATTTAGGAATGGTAGTTGCTTAGCACATTAAGCTACCATCCTAAATCCATGTGTAATGGGTTCTTTCGATCAAGAATATTTGTAGACCGAGAATTATTAGTCTTTACTCTTCTACCCGTGAAGTGGTGAAACGGTGATAGCCTACAGGTAGACAGACTTCAGCCTCCGTTACGGGAGGTCCGGGTTTCAATCACAGTAACGCATCTCTGACTTTGGATCTATTTGTATCGTTGTTTGCTTGAATATAGCGGTGAAGGAAAATTTAGTGAGAAAATCTGCATACCTGAGAGTTTTTCTGAGAGAGAATGCCTCTTTAAAATGTTCTCTAAGGTACTGTATGAAGTCTGTACCTAACCAATCTGCACTTAATTAGCGTGGTGAACTATGGTCCTAACCTTTCTAACTCAGAGCGGACACCAGTGAGTGCCGATGTAGTTAGCCAGCGATGCTTTGAGTTGGACATTGTGTTTGCGATCTAGTTGGGTTAAGAGAACGTGAAATCGCAAACTGCAAATCGTGAAACTGCAATTTTGCAGTCTGTATATCGATGGATGCAGACTGTACGCATAGACCCTAGAAAATATGAACTAGCTATACAATAATGCCCCGAAGTAAATCGAATCAGCTAATTAATTTGCGAGGCTACACCGTGAAACTACGTGTTTAGTGGCTTAACCAAATCTCACGTAGCCATGTTTAACCTCATTACCATAATTACAGACATGCGTAGTTCATGAGGAGGAGTTCATGTCTGGTTTTCCGGTTGTTTTGGTAAATGTTTATCCGGGATCTAACAAAATGTATCCGGATTTCTAACGTTTTTCCGGTAGGTCATTTAACTTATTAACTATGTACGTAGGGATACTTTTATAGGTCACTTTTACTTAATAGCAAGTAACTTTATCTTAACCTTTTATAGTAGGTAAACCTCGAGTTCTCCATAATTTTCTCAAGTGAGTGAGGTCAGACAATCCGTACTTGGCCAGCGTGGTGGACTATGGCCTAAACCCTTCTCATTCGAGATGACACCTGTGTCCAGAAGTGGCCCGACGATAGATTGTGATAAATGCAATGAAAGTAAAATAAAAATCGGGCAAGTGCGAGTCGGGCCTCGCTCTTGTGGAGTTTACGTACATATGACCAAATCACTTTTTTAAACTAGATACATATCTATTTAGATATCTTAGTTCTAAGATAGTAAGTACTAAATTATGGGCATATTATGGGGGAAAAAATACTCGTTTGTTTTGGTCCCAATTTTGATGACCCCACTACTTCTACATTTTTGAAGTTAAAAAATAATAAAAAATATATTTGAACTCCAATTAATGAGCTCTAGATAATGGATACCCCACATGCCAGGGAAAAAGTAAAATTTTATTTCGATTCCTTTTTCATGTATGGGAGCCCCCTTTATTTTTTAATTTTATATTATTTTTAATATTTTTTGTTATAGCGGCAATAGAAATACATGCTCTGTGAAAGTTTCAACTGTCTACCTATTACGGTTTACGAGATACAGCCCGCTGACAGACGGACGGACGGACGGACGGACGGACGGACAGACGGACAGCGGAGGCTTAGTAATAGGGTCCCGTTGGCACCCTTTGGGTACGGAACCCTAAAAAATCGACAGAACTTGTAGTAGCTGCTGTTCGTTTTCTAAGATGAAAGCTCTTAATTAAGTTGAATAAAACAATATCAATATTATATTATTTTGCAATGAAAGACGATTTTCTACATTATATTAAAAAAAATCGTCTTCAAGCTTTTTTTAATACAATGTTTAGAAATCCTTAAATTCTTTTTACCCTTATTACAATAAAGCACTGCTATACCTACTAATATAGTAATATACCGTTCATGTTAACTACATATTTACTTAGGTATTCTGTGGGTCTACAGAACATATACCTACCTACTGAATTATTATAACTTCAGCAAAACTATCGGAGTATAAACCCGAAATACCTAGTCCATAATTAACTATTAGGCTAAGCCCAGATTCGAAGGAAACAATTACGGCTCGTGAATTATTAAGAAGATTGCGGCGTTTGGCTGACGTTACAGAATAATTTGGGCGTAACCCACAAACAACCGCTGAGCGCCTTTATTTTAACTTTCACGATTTTGAATTCAATTCTATACAACTCAGTTTTATGTTTAAATGACTATTAAAATGTCCTTCATCCTATATTTATCTTTTATGCACCTAATTTGAAAGTGCATCATGACCACTGTGTATATTTAGTACTAGCTGATGCCCGCGACTTCGTCCGCGTGGATTTAGTTTTTAAATTCCCGCGGGAACTCTGATTTTCCGGGATGCCTATGTCACCCACCAGGTTCTCAACTATACCTACCTATCCAACTATACCTATACCTACTCAACTATATCTATAAAAATCACGTCAATCTGTAGCTTTGTTGCAGCGTGATTGACGGACAAACCAACAAACCGACAAACAAACACACTCGCATTTCTAATAATTATGTATTAGTAAAGAAGAATTAATACTACGATACGAATGTAACCAAACTTTTTTTTTACCGGCGATCTACCTAATTAAATAGAACACAAAAGCTACTATTGTGACCTAAATAGGTGATAGTTAAATAATATATTCTCTCGTGAACTTTTTGTAGAGAATAATGAGTACTTTATTTAATTATGTAGTACCACTAGTACATAATTTTTATGCTTCATCAATACTTTTCTCAGCACGCCAAATAATGCTTCTTAGAGACAAAATTTTGCTACTTTGGGTTACATTATTGCCATTTTCTTAAAGATCTCTAAATTTTTTGAAAATACATTATAGCCTATGTAACTTCCTGATAACTTAGCTTTCTATTGGTGAAAAAATGGTAAAAATCGGTCCAGTAGCTTCAGAGCCTATTCGGTACAAACAAACAAACAAAAAATCTTTCCTCTTTATAATATTAGTTTAATATTACTAACGTAGGTATCTAAGAGCTACTAAAATAGTTACTACTACAGGACTTTGTATTTGTATTTGTGTAGAAAAATCCATTGTATCGCGTAACCAGTTTATTCAGTTCTGCATTATGCTATAACATAATTTCCTTGTATTAACTCTAGCTCGAGTTTCTTTAACATCTTTTGCATCATTAAAATATTACATCGCCCACCGTTTTCCAAGACCGCACACGGTTTCTTGTATAAATTTCCAACATTCTACATAAAGTTTCCCTTCTTACTAACGACTAGACTTACTCAGGTAATTATCTTGATTGCGCTGAAAAGTAACTTTATGGTGTACCGTTTTCCCACAAAAAGTTCTAGAACACGTCTTTGCAGTTTGTGTAAACGCTAACGCACAACATTATCTATTCTCGTATACTCGTATATCTAATATCTGTAAACAAGCAATTCTTATATATATAGAATAGAATAAAAAAGAATAGAAATATTTTTTATTCAAATAAACTTTTTGCTTTTGAATAGTCGATGAATCTACCACTGGTTCGGAATGCCCTTCCTGCCGAGAAGAACCAGCAAGAAACCTCAATAATGTTTCCCAAGATAGGATAAATGACATCGCCGCAATGTCTTTTTCAATGCCAGTATGCCTATCACCTATAACTTCTTCTTCTTTAGGTGCCATCTCCTACCGGAGGTTGGCTATCATATTGGCTATTCGGACCTTACACACAACTGCGCGGAATAACGATCGAGTACTCAGTCCAAACCATGTCCGGAGATTCTTGAGCCAAGAGGTCCGTCTTCTCCCAGGGGGTCTCCTACCTTGTATCTTCCCCTGTATTATGAGTTGGAGCAACTTGTATTTATCGCCACGCATTATATGTCCCAGATATTGCAGTTTTCGTTGCTTTATTGTGTTTAAAACTTCTGCCCCTTTGTTGACCATCTGCAAAACCCTTTCGTTGGAAACTCTATCCGTCCATGATATTCTCAGAATTCTTCTATACACCCACATTTCAAATGCCTCTAACCGATTGCTCATATTTTGAGTTAAGGTCCATGATTCGACACCGTACAGAAGAACAGAAAAAACATAGCATCGTGCCAAACGCACCCTGGTAGAGATCTGTAAGGATCGGTTGCAGAGTAAGTGGCGCAACTTCATAAATGCGTTGCGTGCCTGCTCTATCTGGCACTTAATTTCTACGCTATGATCATTTTGGTCATTCACAATGCATCCCAAGTATTTGTACGCGTTGACTCTTTGTACCGTCTGGTTTCTTATGATTAAATCTGGTGTTATGATCGGTTGCGATTTACCGACTATCATGACCTTTGTCTTTTTTAGGTTAATGTTCAGTCCATATCTAGTACTAATTCTATCCACGCGTTGAAGCAAATTTTGTAAGTCGTTGAAATTTGACGCTAGTAATATGGTGTCATCTGCGTACCGCAAGTTATTAATCGGGTGCCCATTAACTAGAATACCTTCTTCGGCATTTTCCAGGGCTTCTTCAAAAATTGCTTCCGCGTATATATTAAATAGCAAGGGGGACAATATGCAACCTTGCCGCACACCTCTTTGAATGTCTATATCTTCCGTTAGCACTTGGTCAACACGCACACGTGCCTTTTGTTCCCAGTAAAGGTTCCTAATGTTCGTCAAATCTGCTGGATCAAGGCCAATGTTGTTAAGAATTTCGATAAGTTTGTCATGCTGTACACGATCGAAAGCTTTCTCGTAATCTATAAAACAGATGTATACATGTCTATTCATATCCCAGCAGCGTTGCAACAATACCTGGTAACCAAAGAGTGCATCTCGAGTACCGAACCAATTCCTAAATCCGAATTGAGTGCTTGAAATATTTTCTTCTACTTTCCTGTATATTCGGTTATGGATGACCTTCAAGAAAATTTTCAAAACATGGCTCATTAACGATATTGTTCTATACTCGCCGCATTTCCTGGCGCTGTTGGATTTTGGGAGAGTCACAAAGGTAGAGAACAGCCAATCTGAGGGTATCATCCCAGTTCTGTACACACCGTTAAACAGACGGACAATAATTTGTAAATTTTCTTCCGCCAAAAGCTTCAAAATATCACCGGAAATTTCATCAGGACCAACTGCTTTCCCTGATTTTGCTGATTTTATTGCATAAATTACTTCTTCCTTCGTTATGTCAGGTCCGCTAATATTTGAGTTGATCAGCTGTTGGGAACTTCTAGTGTCACTAAACAAATTCCTTACGTAATTCTCCCAAGTTCTTAGTTTTTCCTCAATCGACATTACAAACTTTCCATTCTCATCCATAAGTGTTTGAAAGACTTTCAATCTTTTCATGCCCACAAAGGCCTTGACTTTCTTAAACATGTTGAAATAATCATGTTTCCCTTGCAGTTCTTCTATTTCTAGACACTGATCACTAGCCCATTTTTCTTTGGCATCTTTGCATCTTTTAACAATTTCTTTATGTAAATCATTATACTTTTTCACATCAACACCTTTCATCTCTCGTCTCGTTGTCATCAATTTTAGTATATCTTCTGTAATCCAATCTTTCTTTCCAACTGTTTTGGTTGCAGTTAGTATTTCTGTTGAGGTCTTGACTATGACTGTCTTCAGACTTTCCCAAGATCTATTTGGTTCTTCGGGAAGAGATAATTCCTGATTTTGAAGCTCATTTACCCTATTATTGAGAGTTTTAATAAGCTTCAGTCTTGTATCTTTGTCTCGTAATTTAGCGATGTTTATAATTGGTTTCTTAGTTGGTGCTAATAATTTCTTCATTTTGATAGCAACAGTTGCAACAACTGGGTTTTTGCAGACCTGAAACTATTTCTAAAACGCTTGTTAACCAATATATAGTCTACTAGCTGATGCCCGCGACTTCGTCTGCGTGAATTTAATTTTTAAAATGCCTCGGGATCTCTTTGATTTTGCGGGATAAAAAGTAGCCTGTCACTCTCCAGGTCAACTATAGGTATCCTTGCAAAAAATCACGTCGATCCGTAGCTCTGTTCGGGCGTGATTGAAAGAGAAGCCATCACACTTTCGCATTTATAATATTTCACATATAAGGTGCAAGTGTATATAGTTGACGTGGTTTTTTACACAGGTAATGTTGAGGACCTGGAAAATAACACAGACTACTTTTTGTCCCGGGAACATACATTTAAACGACCGCGCTGTTAATTTTTCGATAAAATTTAAATGGGATCACCTGGGACCCTTTGAAACAAAAAAGAATTTTCCAAATCGGTTCAGGTGTCGTTGAGTAATCGATGGACATACATAAAAAAGATTCCGTTAAATTGAGATCCTCCTCCTTTTTTGAAGTCGGTTAAAATAATAATAAAAATTTGTTTAAATTCAACGAAGTTATGGAGTAAAACAGTCAAAATAGTTCAACCCCTATCTCAGAGAACATACATCCATCCATCCATACATCCCTATACTACATCTACACAAACATACATCCGTAACTTAACACTAACTTAACAACATTAATAATATTAGTGGGATAAGTAGGATCGAATATAGTTAATGTAGTTATTGGAGGGGGAGGATACAAACATACAAACATACATACATACATACACATACACACATACATACATACATGCATGCATACATATATACATACATACATACATGCATGCATACTTACAAACATGCATACATGCATACTTGCATACATACACACATAGATATGTACATACATGCATGCGTACATACATACATACATACATACATACATGTATGCATGCATGCATATTACCGCATAATTTAAGGATAAATAGGTGAAAAGTAGGGAGCGGGTATCCCGCGGGAACTGTTTGTTTTCCCGGGATAAAAAGTAGCCGTTGTTACTTTTCAGTTCCTCAACTATGCCTATCCCAAAAATAACGTCAATATGTAACTCCCTTGGCACATAATTGAAGGATAAAAACGTGAAAGTACTATACGAATACTCCGCGGGAATTGTTTGTTTTCCCTGGATAAAAGTAGCCTTTTCTCTTTTCAGGTCCTCAAATATACCCATACAAAAAACCACGTCAATCTGTAACTCCGTTGGCGCAAAATTGAAGGATAAATATGTGAAAAGTAGCATAATAATATCCCGCGGGAATTGTTTGTTTTCCCGGGTTTAAAAGTAGCCTTTGTCACTATTCAAGTCCTCAACTATGCCTATCCAAAAAACCACGTCAATCTGTAACTCCGTTGGCGCATAATTGAAGGATAAATATGTGAAAAGTAGAATACTGATATCCTGCAGGAACTGTTTGTTTTCCCGGGATAAAAAGTAGCCTTTGTCACCTTTCAGGCCCTTAACTTTACCTATACTCCATTGCGCGTATTTTGAAGGACAAATGCGTAAAAAATAGCGATGCTATCCCGCAGGAACTGTTTGCTTTTCCGGGATAAAAAGTAGCCTATGTGCTATTCCAGACTATAATCTATGTCTGTGCCAAATTTCAGCAAAATCGGTTCATTAGTTGTCGCGTTAAAGAGTAACAAACATCCATCCATCCAAACATCCATACATCCATCCTCACAAACTTTCGCATTTATAATATTAGAAGGATTAATAGGATAGGATTTGGTTTCTGACAATGTGTTCGGGCGTATGAGATGGAGATGTCCAAGTATACAGTCGACGGGGTGGTAGTTTGAAGAAAGTGTTGGTAACTATAAGATGTTCTTCTTGACAAAATTGGACCAACAGATCACCGCGTTCATTTCGTTCCCCTAAACCAAATTTCCCAACAGTTCCATTTACGACACCTACACCAATTTTCGCATTAAAATCGCCCATGACTATATTACATTCGTGGGCCTTTAATTGGTGCAGAACTTGCCTGATGTCATTGTAAAAGGGATTGATGTAGCCGTCTTGTGATTTGGCACCTGTGGGGGCGTATACTTGTATGATGTTGATATTGGCCGGCTTGGCTTTAAGTTGCAGTAGCATAACACGATCTGACACTGGGACAAAATTCAACACTGAGTTCTTAAAGTGTTTCTTGATTATAACTGCGACACCATACATATGTTGCTAATCATCATTACCGCTGTAATATGTGATAGTATCATCTGATTCTTTCATACCAGTACCCTTTAATCTTGACTCGCTAATCCCCAGAACGTCAATGTTCAATCTCTGCATTTCATCACCTATAACTAATAGGTATTTAATGAGGTATGCTCTTGTTACCTGACTACGCGACGCAAAGGAGTGGTAATTAGGTGTTGTAGTGGGAGCTTCGCACCGTAAAGCGCAGTATTGTCAGACCCACTACTGGGTGACTAGGTAGATCGACGGCCTCAGACGAGTCGCAGGATGCCACTGGATACAGGCTGTGCCGGAAATGTCCAGCAGTAGATATCTAATAACTGCATTTTTACACATTTACAAAAGTATTTTTGTATCGGTTTGCCCTGCCAATACGCAGCAATGGATCGACTTGATTTTTGCTTGGGTATAGTTGCGGACCTGGATAGGACATAGGCTACATTATATCGCGGAGAAAACTACCTTCACCTTTTAAAATGCGAAAAGCTTTTGTTTTCTTAGGAAAGTATCCTATATAACACTAATGCAAAAGATCAAGTCAATAGATTTTTCTCTAAAAAAAATCGGAAAGAAAGGAAAAATCTATTTTCTATTAATAAACAAACACATTTGCGTTTACATAATAATAATATTTTATAATTCGGTTAGTAAAGTGGGAAATTTCATTAAGCCGAAGTGTATAAGGAAGGTGGGTGTCCTTTTGTAGACGTAGCGGCATGTTTTATTCCATTTATGTAAATGTACAAAGCATATTCCATAAAACTCATAAGCTTATTAAAATTTGTAGAAAGGTGTAGCCTTTCTACAAATTGAATAATAAATAAATACGGTTATTTGCCCACAAAACAAGTTGCCTGCGGTAAATAAATATCGCGATGTCACCGCAAGCCTCTTATCTGGCGATTGAAAAGTTGCATTCAACTATTGTAACGACGCGAAGGCCCTAACATTTGTATTTCAGATCTATAAGAAATACCGAAATAGATATTGAATAAGATACATTTTTTGAGATCTCGCAGAAAGGGACTCGCTAAGCATAGCTATATTTTATTCAAATTTAAAAAACTTTGTTCTCTAGGCCCAGTGGTTTAGTCTGTTTATGAACGTCACTAACGGTACTGTTTTACGAGGTATATATTTTCATTTCAACCATAAAATTCTTAGAATAGACTCGTGCCTACGAGTCTTCACACATCATTGGTTAGTACTTAGTACTATACTAATCATCAGATACCTACTCCTTTATCCTTATACGTAGGTACCTATACCTACCTATGGTACCTATGGTAAAATACTTCAAAACCAAAATAAATCGCATTCAAAACTTGAGGCTACTCGTTTATCCTCGATTTCGGAGGTCAGATGGAAATCGCTGAGTGTAAATACTTGAAACACAATATCCATACCCTGACAATATGGAGGACTCAAAGACAGGCCATGTTTTTAAAGTTAATGAGCCGAATACAAATGAATAAGGAAAGAAAAAGATATATAAGAATAGGCAAAGATTTGATGTCGAGGTAAGTAAATTTTCTACTTATTTTCTTCTTGGTGGCCCGGTACTTCAGAGATACGATAGGGTTCCATTAAACGCACATTGCACTTAGCTTAACAAACGAACATGTTAAATGTTCTACATTTTTTGGTTATTTCTTAACAAGAACGTTCGTTACCCGTGTTACTACTACCAGTCTTACTACCAGTAGGGGAGCGAGGGGTTAGTTGTAACAGGGGTAAGTAAAAACTTAATTTAACCTTTATATCGCGCTACATCATGACGTCATCGTAAGTCGTAAATAGTGTCCTGCCAGAAATCGCAGTAAGTGGATGTAAGCACACACGTGCTTCATTTTTGCCATGTAACGTAAAATTTTACTGTCGCTAAATTATTACGGAATAATTTCTAACTTTCTGTGTTCTATTTAATAAGTTGATATACTTATTAGTAACATGGGTAATGTTTTTGCCCGGGTTACTAAAAGACGCTGAAGACCATCTAGTTCCATGCTGAAGACGATCTCGTGCCATTTGCGTCTAGCAAGTACGCTGTCCGTCCACCTAGAGCAACTTAGTTGCTTTGTAGGTATTTATTCAAAACTTTGGATCAGTAACATTGACGATGAATCTACCAACCCTATCTACCAACGCTGCGTTTTCCGGTGCAGGGTCACAATCCGAGCACCTTGGGACCTCAACTCTGTATTGATTCTGTGAACCTACCAAACAGGATTATTTATATTATTAATATATTATACACTAGCGACCCGCCCCGGCTTCGCACGGGTAGTAGAGCATATTACGCCTATGCTTTTCAAACTACTTGGAATGTTCTATATGTTATATCTTGAACAGCATATTGAACAGGACGTAGGTATAAAAGCAACAGCGCGGCGCGTCCGCGTCGGGTTGAAACCCGCGTATTTATTTTGCAATAACTAAGATATTCATTTAAATTATATGGCATAAGGGATTATCATAATGTGCATGAAATGCTTATGGTGACTAACGTATTTGAGCGCAAAAAGCATCTTTTACTTACTAAGAATATGATTTAATTCAAAATCGCTAAAAAGTGAGTAATGATGTATCCTGATGATCAATGATGCATCCTAATGATCAATTTGTATTAAAACAATACTCACTTGTTTTTTAAAATAAGCAAGTGAAACGCTGGTAGGGGTCTTGAAGACAGAAGCAAACCGTTTACAGTGTACCTAACCGTTGCCTGCGGCTACAGTAAAATGCTATTTGTTGGAGCCGATCACAAAATAGTGGAATAAGCTTACAGACATACACAAGAACGACTTAGGTATATATCTGCCTACCGATTTCACGTACCTACCTACCTACTTGTAGAAACTAGTAACGTTGTCTACCCATTTACTAGTTTAAGTAAAGTAGCTAGATAAGTACCTATCTAGCTTGTTTTATTATTTTTGGTCGATGTTGGTGAAAGACTTGGACATAGTTTGCGTTATCCCGAAAAAACAAAAGCTGTTTCACAGAATTATATCAGAAAGAAAGAAAAGGTGGCCGGCATACGCCTGCCAACAATATGCTATACAGTACCAATACTTGTTGAACAACATGAAAAGAAAACCCATGAAAATGCTAGGTATATTATTCCTAATTACAGAAATTTCAGCTTGGAAGCTAATCTCAATAAAGAAGGCAATGGCAATCTCAAGGGATTGTTATTTTCAAGAAATGTTAACAATATATTTAAACAGGCCATAATCCTTCCGGTGGTCTTATAGCGTATAGTATGTAAGTATTTTCTGTCACCCAAGAGTTAGTACAAACTGCGGTCATCTGTAAGGATTATTATAATTTTCAATTAACCTTCTAGCGCTTAAACAATTTATGAGAAAACCTGCAGCACTATTTCATAATATGCAGTGGCTTTATATTATCAGGAGCTTTCTCATTATTTAAATCAGGGGCCATAAATCAAACTCCACGTTTTTGTTTCACCACGTTGTGAGCTGAGGTCAGTGGTGAGGTGAGCCAGAGAGCCGGGCCCTTAAGAGGAGTGTCTAGTTGAAAATTTTCATACAAAAAGCGATAACGTTTTGCTACCCGTAAATGTTGTCCAATGTTCATAATTTTTTGAAATGTTGCAGATACAATGAAAAACTATGCCCGTACGTTTTAATTTTAAAGAAATATTGCTTATGTTAAAAGTTATTAGTGACTAAATATCCATATTTTTGACTAAAAAACTTCCTCGAATAATTTTATTTTTTTAAATTTAACTTAACTGAAATACTAAAAAAATGAAACGTACGAGCCTAGATTAAGGTGTACTGAATCTAATGAGACCAAAATTGACTAATTTTGTAAACGTTTAGGGGGTAAAAACGTTAGGACCCGAAACAATATTTCTAGAATAAAATTTAGGCAAATAACTCCTGGACTTGCAACTCTCTCTATCGCACGATGCGGGTCGGGCAGCGAAGCGTTGTGAAACAGATAGCATTTTGGAAAATACCTACTCGCGTCGCGTTTCGTCACTAGACACTACTCTTAAGGGGTAAGGAGCGAGTCATCTGTACTACTAAATAAAATTGAAGCGTCTGTAAGTGATTTTCAATAAAAATCCCATTTAGTAAGGTTATATTATTATGATTGTTATTTGAACGATTACATAATCTAGCCACACGTTTTTAAAAGGATTATGTTATAATTTTTATCCCGGTCAGTTTTTTGTTTTACAAAAATTTCGCTAGTTTGCGTGATAAACTAAAAATTGTGTAAAGAGTAAAATACATTGTTTAACTGCTGAAGCGATCTTGACAAAATTGTATTTAAAAAAAAGGTATTTTTTAATCCGGAAAATCTGAAGACGGCCCACGACATTCAATCCACTGTCGAAGTCTTGAGCTATAGTAGGTATATAATCAGCTACAGCTAGTGGGCTAATATTTTTTAAGGTCTAACTTCTGAACCGATCTGCACGAAATTTGACACGGAAATAACGTGTCATCATCATCATCAACCTATCAATGGCTCACTACTGAGCGCAGGTCTCCTCTCAGCGTTATAGGCCATAGTCCACCACACTGGCCCAATCCGAATTGGCGGACTTCACCCACACCTTCGACATTAGATTTGAAGAACTCTCAGGTGTGCAGGTATCCTCACGATGTTTTCCCTTACCGATAAAGCATGTGATATTCAATTTCTTAAACGCACATAACTTCGAAAAGTCAGAGGTCGAACCTGCGACCCCCTGAATAGGAGACCACAGTCCTAATCACTAATTAATTCCTACCCTAATGCAGTGGGTGTACGGGTAAATACGAATTCCCCTTGCTCCCACTGGCCACTGGTGGGAGATGCCGGTGGGTGCACGGGTCGTCGGCCAAAACTCCCTTGAAATAGCTTGTACCTATCCCTTATTCGAATATAGGATTTTTATCCCAGGAAATCTGCGATCAACGGGATTTTTAAAATACCTAAATCGACGCGGACGAAGACGCGGGCAACGGTCGGGTAGTAGTTTATAAAAGTTCCCGCAGTCCGCGGGCAGAGTTCGCTCCATTCTGCTCAGTCCGCACTAACAATGCTTTCTGACGTTGACTGATCGCACGCTCGAGAACACAGCGAGCTGGGTTTTCAGGTCTTTGCTACGTTTTATGTAAACTGCTGGTAATTTATAAGTCGCTCTTTTGTGCTTTATCGCATAATTAACTATGGACAAAAGTTGATAACTATAGTTATCTACTTACAAAGTTTAAGTTTTCAAGCGTCCGCTTGATGATGAATAACACAAAATATTTATAACTCGTAGGTATATAGGTATATAATTTATAACTCGTAGGGTATATAGGTACCTTACCTAAGGGAGAAAATCAGTGAGGCGTCAATCTATACATAATAATAAAACCTAAACCTATATTTGTTGATAACAGTTACTAACACAAAAATTTAATTATTTTCTATTAAAACCATGATTAAAACAGCACTTTGACTAGCTGACAAGAATCTGTGAACCTAGAATGAAACAAAACTCATTTTTCCAAGTGCACTAGAACTGCACTTTTTTGATTCGTAGGAAGACCGAACGAAGTCGTGGGTAGCAGCTTCAAGCTTGTTGAAATATCAATGCAATATGCACATTTTTACGAAGCTTTTTTCTAAAATGCTAAGTAAAGCTTTTCTTAAAGTTCTGTTTTTGTTGTTAACGCCATCTAGGCAAAGTTCTTAGAAGCACGGCGCCGTTGGTTTGACATAATCACAAAGGTAATATAAACTAGATGGCACTATGGGTTCCTAATTTTATTTTGAGTATATATAATTTCATTACTTTTGCATTTAAACGTGTCTGTTATGTAGGTAATTACATAACAATAAAATACTAAGGAATTAATTAATTCTATTTGTGCAAAGTCATGTGTATTGATCCAATAAAATTAAACTGCCGCTTTTATTATTCCGCTTTTCATAGGCAAATAAAAATATTCCTAATAGTAAGACGACTAAAAAAGACCTACGTTAGGCAGTAAAAATTGGTTGGTTACAAAAACATTTCATGGATGTTTTCATGTCATCGGTAGGATCTGATTTCTCGACGCCTTTTGTCTGCCAACACTCATTCTTTCAGTATGTGTCCGTACACCATCCAAATTCGTAAAAAAATCTGGTGTTTAGTGCCAAGAAAATTTTGGGATAATTGTTAAGTACAATTATCCCAAAATTTTCTTGCCACAAAATTTTGGGATAATTGTACTTAGCACATACTTATTTATAAGTATTATAAAATAATGTTTCGCTTCAGGGATTCACCGCGTACCTTTAGGTAAAAATGCCAATTGCGAATGCATGCACTCAGTAGGGGTGTCGAAACCTATAAACAAGACAATTCAGGCATAGCTAATTTGTGTATGAATGGAGAATAATAATATCAATATATCAAATTTCAATATCAAAGAATATTTAAATATCATTAGAACTATTTAGAATATTTTACGGCCTACCCGAATAATTCATCACCATCAGCAATACATCAACGGTTCACTACTGAGCTCAAGTCTCCTCTCAGAGAAGGATCATCAAAGTAGGTACACCACGCTGCTGGCCCAATGCAAATTGACAGACTTCACACATCTTTCACGAGATTATGAAGAACTTTCAGTTTCCTCACGAATTCAAATCCAAGAATGGGCAGATACAGATATAGGCTAAGTAGATAAGTACTATAGGTTTGCCATCCCTGCCAGCACCCGACTCATTTCACTCAGGTGTACAGAACTGTTTATAAATGCACGCACGGATTACTTTGAATGCGCTCAAATAGAACAAGGCATGTATGGAGATAGAGCGTTTGAATTTATTTAATTAATAACATAAACATAGTATTACCACGAATTCCTTACTATAGTAAGATCCGAATACAAAAGCTTTTAAAGATGCGTATTATATAAAAACCAGCAACTTAAATTGATCGCTGGTAAAAAGACGCTTCATAATGTAGGTATCTAATTCGTATTTAAAAATACATAAATAATAATTTTATCTTTCTCGTAGATAGGTAATAGGCATAGATTTAGAATGTGTAGTCGCTTCTAACAATCCTAGATCTATGGTACTGGTAATAGGTATGTATGTAAAGTGAAGCAGTATTGTGTGATCATAAAAATATAAGCTTAGAGGAAAACACTAACAACTTTCTGCAGGCAACTTCAAATTAAACTTCAATGTACCGTTTTGTTATTATGTTTGATTCCCTACCTTGACCTAGGCACCAAATTTTTAGTTTAACTGACTAATAAAATTGAAGTTTTGATCTAATCTCTAAAAAGGTTTTAAATCGTCTGTTTATATTTACTTGGCGATGGTTAAATTAGCTATTATTATCCAATGACTTTATAAAATTATTAATTTCTTTACCTATTAGCTATTTTGAAAAGTCGTTGAACAAAAGTTGTTTGGAATTATGTAGGTACAGAAATTACCCTTTGAAGTTTCTTAGCATTTTTAAAACCTTGTTTAAAACGCTGTAGTAAAGTGGATAGAGCGATTTGAGCGGTTAGTTTTGTATAAAGGATATCCAGCAAAAGAGAGAACAATTTCCCATAAAAAGTAGAAATTTGTCCAGGATAACTTTCAAAAAATAAAATTAAATAAAAAAAATTGTTTGTTAGACTAATAATGAAATATTAAAGATGAAAAGATCGTGTGATTGTTTGCAATAGATAGCGTTGAGGACCTGGATAGCGCACCACGTGGACGAAGTTGCAGTTATAAAATCGCTCTTTTAAGTATATTATAACTTAGTCTGAACGGGTCGTTGCACATCTCGACCGCAATAAACTCGTCCAAATGGTCGAGTTGTGATAATTCATTTTTATAAATTTTTTTCATGCACAACTCGACCAACAGCAAAATACTGAGTTGTTTATGTACAGTCAAATACAAAAAGTGATTCACGTATCTAATATTTTGTTTAACTCATAAATTAAATTACCTACTAATAAAAATGAAATCAGCGTTTCATACATATTATCAGGACTTCAATATTATGTATGAATGGTATTTTTTTAAAGAGTTGAATTTTCGAATTTAAAAGTTCTAAAGTCTTTGGGGGTGGAATTTTCAACTTTTGCGAAACACGTTTTTCTTATTTTTTTATCGAAAGCCCAAAAATTAAAGTTTCATGGATATTACATGAAAAATAATTTGATAAATGACAGACTTTTATACAAACTTTCAACCCCCATTTAACCCTCTTGGGGTTTGAATTTTTAAAAATCTTTTCTTAGCGGACGTCTGCGTCATAATAACTATCTGTGTACAAAATTTCAGCCCGATCCGTCCAGTGGTTAGAGCTGTGCGTTGATAGACCAGTCAGACAGTCAGTCAGTCAGTCAGTCAGTCAGCCACCTTTGCCTTTTATATATATTTAGATGAAAGCTAAAGTACCAAGAGAGAGATTTGCTATCTCTTTCTTTTTATACCTGTACTGTACTTTTTATACCTCAACCCAACCTCTCTGTAACTGTAAACGACTGTATTTTGTGCGTGCGGTCGAGTTGTGCATGAAAAAATTAATAAAAATGAATTATCACAACTCGACCATTTGGACGAGTTTATTGCGGTCGAGATGTGCAACGACCCGTCTGAACTGCCTTTTATGATAACTTGTCATCGAATAACAAGAAAAACTTTAGGTAACTCGGCCACGAAACATTGGATATAACATTGTCATATTATTAAGTAGCTTTGTTCGTATAGAATGTAACCTACAGATGTCATCGAAACCAAAATAAGGAATCGATAGACACGACGTCATTCATTAAAATCGGAAGTAATTTAGAAGCTAGAAGAGGTGGAATATACACAAATAGCTACATACTGTTAAAATCATAACCTTTCCTTTTGGCTTTGGGTAAAAAGTTGTACAATAAGTCAACGCATCTGTCTCTGTTCAGTCAGCTTATTTACCACCGCAGCAGTTTTAAGCCGTCGCGTCTCGTCGTGAACTGAGCGATATGAGCGATGCGTTTTGAGTAGTGATGGGCCGAATGTGGTTTGAACCGAATACGAACTTCGGCCGAACATTCGGTAAACATTCAAAATTCGGTTCTTTTCAAGCGCTTTCTCGAGTGCGACAAGTTCTAACGTGTTTACGCGCTCACTTAGATTATTCGTGCATTCGCTTGAATTGTTCTTGCATCATAACCTGCCTCTGGTAAATTTTAAGTACTAGCAGGTAGTACTTAATTAGTTTCTTGTGTGAGTAAAAATTATGGTTGATTGATACAATAACACAATTTTCTTTTCAATAAATAGGTAACAAAATCTATATAAATAAAAATGAATGTTGGTAAGCGCATAACTCAAGAATGGGTGGTGAATTTATTTTTTTTGTATGTTCCTGGTCCACGGTTTTAATACATAATAAAAAAAAAAAACAAGAAAAAAAGTTGGCGGTACGAAGTTCGCCGTGTCAGCTACACTAGCGGCACGCTATGATGGCCGGTTTGACACATTACAATAGTGATGTGGAATGTCAATTTATTCTCGAACAAAAAACAATTAAGTTTTGTTTTTGTACCTGATTAAATAGGTTTACAGTTCTCTGCGTACGTTCGGTCATATCGACGAAATCCACAACAAAGGGCTTGAACAGAGTCCAAATTAACGAGCAAGGGTCAACAGTAATGCAGTATCAATATTTGAAATCCAAAGCCAGGTCAAAACTATATCACAATCGCATTGCACTGACAGTTTATACTTTTCGAAGCAACGTCAATTCGAAACTGCTTTGTTTTGCATTGAGCATTGACGCGAGTTTGCCGGAGGTAGTAGTTGTGCTAGCCAGCGATCCTATGTGACGATCGTATTAGATTCCATTTTTAAAAATTTTCAATTTAGAAAACCAAATGCCGAGTTGTGGTATATATCATATAAAAATAAAAATTTTACCTTTTGTATGAAACAGCTGATATTTTTTTGCGATTTCAGAGGTTTGTCCACATAGTGAAAATTGTTCATATTCACAAGTACATTCACCCCTTAAATGGTGCAAACTGATTTTTCTACACTTGTATACATTTTAGAAATCAATTTAATAAATAAATTTTGAGTCCTAAACCTAAAACTACATTCGATAAAATTTATGAATCTCTGCACATCACTATCGTCAATAAAGTAATACAATTATTTCCTTCAAAGTCGTTATCAATTAATACGGAACTTCATGAGCGGACAAACGTCAAACCGGCCATCATAGCGTGCAGCTAGTGTAGTATTGAATAAAACTCAACTATTTTGTTTAAAATAACAAAACAATCACTTCATAATCATAGTCATTTATTTTTTGTCTGTAATCACTAGTTATAAATAATGTTATGAGGAATATCAGTTTAATTTCATTTGTTTTCAGAAAAAGATTTTTGTAATAAATAAGCGATAACAGACAACAAATAAATGACTATGATTATGAAGTGATTGTTTTATTATTTTAGCCAAAATAGTTGAGTTTTATTCAAAATTTTTCTTGTACCGAACCTTCGGCATTTTAACCGAATGTCGATTAAACCGAAACCGAAGTTCTTAACCGAACTTTGGTTTCGGTTTAATCGACACAGCCGCCGAAATTCTATTAAACCGAATGTGAAACGAATTTCTGCCCATCCCTAGTTTTGAGGCAACCCGATCCGCAAATGTAGTCTCCATTATTTATTTTGTACCCTAGTGTTACTGTTACACTAAAACTGTTTTCACATTGTAAACATTTTTTCAGTCTAAAACTGATCGCACATGTATCTGCCCAAGTGCTGAAAGCGCCAAAGTAATCAAGTAATTAAAAATGTTCGTTGCATGCGGTACGTTAGACGGACAGTTGTTCGTTTGCCAATTCGCTAAGTTTTGTTTGTTAAAATTATATGATTCTAACAAATATTTTTTTATCCGAGTTAAAACAACAAGTCTCATAGTTATCTAGCTCTTGTGCCGATGTTACTACATTGTACTTACTATATTTAACCACCATAACAATATAATTTTGTCGCATATAGAATAAATATCAGTATGTATGTATAAATTCACAAAAATTTTACCATCGATGGTAAAATGATGATTATCTTAATATATATAAATTACGTGTCACGTTGTTTGTCCGCGATGGACTCCTAAACTACTTAACCGATTTTGATCAAACTTCGTAACTATCTGTAATTTGGTCCAACTTCAAAGATAAGATAGTTTTAGTAGTTATTTGTTTTATTTATATAGGTAAGTTGGTGGTACGAAGTTCGCCGAGTCAGCTAGTTTATTATAAATAAAACCTATGAGGTATGAACGTCGTTTTAAGTATGTTTAGAGATGTTATCAGACATAAATTATAATGAAGTCTTTATCTTAACTCAAGAAAATTCTACTAAATTTCCCTCTGTTCTCATTAAAAGTTTACTGTCTTGAACATTGCTTAAAACAATGAAAATTTAAACGTTAATTTAAGTAAGATTATTATAATTTATTTATACAGATTTGGTTTCAAATTATTCCTGAAAACATTTACCATAAACAACGATTTTTAAATTTTTGACGTAATAACGTCTTATAAATCGATGAAGACCGTCTGCACGCACGAAAAAGTTTCACTTCCGCCTGAGCCTGAGAGTGCAAGCGAGAGCGCGGAACAAGCGATAGAGAGGCACGATCGGCCCAAGCGTTGGCTTGTAACCGCACCGCGCCGCCCGCCAATCATCGTCAATTTTTTCTTTATGATGTTATCACGTAAAACTATCGTCCGTAAACTGACTTTACAGACAACCACTTTTTTTTAAATAATAATGAATACTAATTCAAATTAGTTACAAACTTTTTGTTAAGACGTATAAAATCATTCATGGATATTTTAGGCATCTGCATAGATAAGGGGGGGGGGGGGTATGCGTAAAGGTCACATGTATGTCTATAGTTATGTACATAATTGTATTTCAGTCTATATTATATAGAAACTGAAGCAGTGATAGCCTAGTGGTTAGGACTGTGGTCTCCTATCCGGGGGGACGCAGGTTCGATCCCGGGTACGCACCTCTGACTTTTCGGAGTCAAGTGCGTTTAAGCAATTAAATATCACTTGCTTCAACGGTGAAGGAAAACAACGTGAGGAAACCTGCACATCTGAGAGTTCTTCATAATGTTCTCGAAGGTGTGTGAAGTCCGCCAATTCGCATTGGGCCAACGTGGTGGACTATGGCCTATAACCCTTCTCTGAAAGGAGACCTGCACTCAGTAGTGAGCTGTTGATGGGTTGCTGATGATGATGATGATGATATAGAAACTAGTAGGACGAGTGGGTGCGCAACCCACTAAAATGGACCGCGGTTTTTCTGTTCAACAATTAGAGTTTCAGGTCTTGATCATTTTTTACCTAAACACCACTCTTCCACCTTTTATACTCTCCGAGATGGACACCTATGAAATTTATATAGCCGTCATCTTGAATCCGCCATCTTGGTTTTTAGCTCCTCACCCACCTTCCAAACCCTCAATCATCATATCTCGTAATTTCTTGGGGTCTTGATCATCTTTTTCCAAGAAACCACTCTTCTATCTTTTACACTCTCCGAGATAGACACTGACGAAGTTTGTATAGCCGCCATCTTGAATCCGCCATTTTGGAGTTTTTTTTTCAGCTCACTGCCAATTGGATGAGGTTTCGTGTGACTTTTGTTCCAGCACACCTCACCTATCTCTAATACCCTGGCTGTGCTCCTCACCCGTCTCCGAAATCCTCAATCATCAGCTCTCTGCATATTATATATATATATATATATATATATATATATATATATATATATATATATATATATATATATATACATATATACTTGATATTGTTAGCTACGTAAAATTGACTCTTAAATAGTAGGTATTTGCTTGAGTGAAATTATAATTTAAAGTTGAAATTGCGATGCTAACTTGTACAAGTTCATTTCTTTAGAATTTCTTTAGAATTGATACTGTATATATAATACTTTTAAAAGCTATTCCAAGACTATTAGTTATTTAGTCATGTTGAGTCAATCTAACAACTCTCACATTTTAACTCAACTTGTACAAGTTAGCATCGCAATTTCAACTTTAAATTATAATTTCACTCAAGCAAATACCTACTATTTAAGAGTCAATTTTACGTAGCTAACAATATCAAACATATTGTATAATTATTTTAAACCTCTAACTGTGTGATGTTCAACCGTCCGACAGTACCTATACAGTATACATGTATGATACTGTACAATTGTCAACATATAAATTCACAGCGTTCTTGTTGCTTGCATATTATCATATTTCGTCATCTGTATTCTGTGAAGTAACGCCGAAATAGTCCAGATGGGCGAAATGTTTGGGTTGGCGCCGTAACTTTTATTCGGAAAAGTTGCTGATGTAAACCACGCTATTTGGTCGTATTATATGAGCTTTCGTTGCTTCCACAAAATAAAAACGAATGAAAGTTTCATACGTATATCATACTTTCAGTTTGTAACAGTGTAGGTTTGGTAGGCAGGTTTTATTATAAGTACTAGAAAAATACCTACAAATCCTACAATAAAATCTGAAATACAAGTTGGTACGTAGATAAGTTCTACATAATATACATAAACAAGAGGCCTCGAAGTTGTAAGTGATCAAATTATAAATGATAACCATAGAAAAACCAGACTATAACTACGAGTACATAGCCATTCGAGCTGCGAATCTGAAGAAGCAATAAGAATGCATATAGCTCCGAGGTTACTAGAACTTTAGAATACCACTTCCCAATATGCACTAATGGCGTCAACGCATCGGATCGGAAAGCTTAGTGACCTTAGATCGTCCAGATAAGAGTCCGACGGGCGACGGACAAACAAAGTAAAACGAGTCGCAGGGATGCCGAAAAGTAAAATATTTTAAAGTAATGTAACTTATTAGTTGGAAAAATACTCGACCTCTGGAGTTTTTAATCAAAAGCCCACGGGATTTTAAGCAAAGAAAATTTTCCAATAGAAAAATTATCAAGAATCTATACGATGTGTACCTATTTGTTCATTTCAACACAGAGGTAATTCTCAACGGAATGACGACGTATCCAATTGAATTATATCGACCAATAAAACTCAATTTATTACTCATATCTAACTTAATGACCTCGTCTATGATCTAGACTAGTGGCTATAAATATTATAAAAATCTAAATTATTTTGGATATGAGTCCAAGAAAATTAAGAGAGAGGCCACACTGCGATTTTTAGCTGCACGTTCGAAGCGTTTCTATCGCCAATTTGCGTCTGCTACGCGATTCCGCAATCGAACGCTGCGATCGAGTTGCGTTTTCGGCGTTCCGCGAGTGAATTTGTATGCCAGTCTACACTTTCATTTTTAGGGTTCCGTGCCCAAAGGGACCCGGGGACTATAAACTAACGGGACCCTATTACTAAGCCTACGCTGTCCGTCCGTCCGTCCGTCTGTCAGCGGGCTGTATCTCGTAAACCGTAATAGATAGACAGATGAAATTTTCACATATTATGTATTTCTATTGCCGCTATAACAACAAATAATAAAAATTAAATTAAATTAAAAAAATTAAATTAAACATTTCCATGGGTACATGGAAATATGTATTTCTATTTAATCTTTTTTTAACGGAACCCTAAAAGAGCGAGGCCCGACTCGCACTTGGCCGATTTTTTAGATCGTTTCGGATCACAACCATACGATACGACACAGGGATCATATCGAATAGTTTCACTTTTATTATATTATTATTGTATAGATTAGACTGACACTGTACTGACACATAGTAAGAGTAGGTTCAGCTGATGTATGTAATGATTTGATGATTAACCGTGTAGACAAACATGGTGAGGACACTGCATCCCTGAAGTTTCTCCATAATGTTCTCAAAAGTACGTGAAGTTTTTCAATACTTTGTACTTAGTCAGAGTCGTGAGCTATGGCCTAAATCCAAGTAGATTCATGCTCAGTAGTGAGCCAATGATGGGTTGAGATGATGATAATAGCTATTTATGTAACTGCATCGTAATGAGGGTCATTTTAATTCGAGTGCTGTTTTTTGATACGAGGCTTGCCGAGTATCAAAATAGGATAGTACGAGAATTAAAATGACTAATTACGATCAGTTGCATACAAGATTTTATCTACGACAAGGAAAATAAAATCATTAACAAAACAAAATACGCCGTAGTAGGCTCAATAAAGTAACAAAAAGTAACTCCGTAAGCCGCCACCAGCCGCCTGTGGCGCCTCTGTCATATGAACGGTACAAAAGTGCCAGAACTCAGAGCCTTAGCTTTAGGTATCCTATTTTAAGAAGATAACCATTTCGATTCAGCTCCCATACAACGAGCTGCATCGAAATGAGAAGCAAAACCGAAAGAGGGTTCATTTCGATTCAGCTGTCAAATTCGAAAGTGGAACTTTTCGATGCTGGAGTAGATAAATATACATTTATGACGATGCGTTACATTATACTCATTCCAATAACAGTACCTATTTGTCGATCCAAAATATCAGAGAGTATCATGTATCATGTTGTATCGATACTGTAAAGTATCGGATAGAATCGCGTACCTCTTGATCAAACCAAGGATAAAGGATAGATAAAGGATATTAAGATGGCCAACTTCATACATCAAGAAAGCTTGCATATAACTAGTTATTGTTGCCGATACCATGTACTTAGAATTAATAAAAGAGACGGCGTTACTGTGTAAGCTGAAAGTGATATACCTGCATAGTGCCATCTATACCAAACTTGATAAACTCAAACTTCAAGAATTTATGAGAGTAGGTAGGTAGGTACTCACTCACAGCGCGGAGCCACCTACCGGATTTGACACCGCTCCGCACGCGGTGGTGAACTGCCTACCCGTCCGCGACGCAGAGCACTCGGGTCTCGGACTGACACAGCCGCAGTCAGCCCGCACGGCCGCTGACCCTGGGCGTCTCATCCGGGTAATGAGCCTAGGCCCCGTACCCACTCTGGCCCTCTTACGAGGGAACAGACAGATACACGGACACTACCGTATTCTTATTAACTATAGGGAGAATATTATAATGTTAACATATAGTCTATGATCGCAAAATCGCAGAATATTTGCGTTCGAAAATCGCTAGAACGCGATGCAGTCGCAAAAGGCCATAAAAACGCGAAAACGTGCGTTCGCGCAGCAGACGCAAATACGCAAAAGGTAATAAAAACGCCTCGATCGCAGCAGCTGAAAATCGCAGTGGGGCCTCTCTGTAAACTGTTCTTAAGAGTGGGTGTGCGCTCGTTAACAGTAAACAGATTTGATTTTTACAGTAGTAGATCAAGTTTCAAGTATCCGAAAAAAACACGCAAAAATGACATCATACTGCCAAGGGACGTGTTTGGGCAAAAACATAAAATGATGAAATTAATTGTTCGTTAATAAAAAATCGCGAAGTTAGGTCTAATTTTTAACCAATATTCATTTATTTTCAATGTGTTGCATATTACAGAGCCAAAATTTTTACATTAAGTTCCGATTGATATTATCAAGAGAGTAGCCTAGTGAATTGAAAAGAAAATGAATATTTTACGAGTTACAAAGTATTTGGCGCTTACTACACTCCTATTCCGCGCAAAACGCTTTCTTTTGTCGCGCCTCACATGAGGTTGTGGCTATGTTTTATCTCATCGCGAAATCTGATTTTTTTTTAATGCCTTTTCTCTATGATTTCGAAACTGCCTTGTTAATATATTATTTCGATATTAACCGCTGATGGTTCTTGTATGGTTCTTATGAAACTCATGCCAAAAACTATTTAGTTAATAAATGTATTTGAAAAAAAACCCGGCCAAGTGCGAGTCGGACTCGCGCACCGAGGGGTTCCGTACTCCAGAAGAATAAGTATTCAAGTAAAACGATAATATTATATTAATTTGCTTATTCATATTTTTTTGTTTTTATTAAATCGTTAACTTTGTTTGTAGAGGTTTATTGTTAATATAAAAAAAACTATGCTAGTTAGAGCGTCGGTTCATTCATCAATTTCATGTCGATAGCTTTAATAGTTACTTAAATAAATTACTATGACAGACGGACGGACGGACGGAGAAAGTCGCACCATAAGGGTTCCATTATTACAATTTTGGTACGGAAACCTAAAAAAGAAAAAATATATATTCATCAACATGACCTAAATATATTATGTAGTGAAGTGTACTACAAATTTTTTATTAGAGAAGAGTTATTCCGTGACCCGGTCCGCTTAGGAGGGGGTTAGGGTAATTGGAATCCGTCAGTTCCGCCGCTCCGATGACAAATGACAGTCCCAGCCGGCCCGGTGCGCTGGACCCCGGCGCCTTGTATGTTACTGTTTTTGTTATATGGTAGTTTATTAAGAAACTATTACACTCAAGAAGTTTGATACGTCTGAATAAGCATAATCAGAAGCCAGATCCTGTACAACAGAGCAACGGTTTTACGTGATTTTATGCATGGGTATAGTTGAGGATTTGGAGATAAGAGAGAGACATCTAGGCTACCTTTTTCCCTGGAAAAAAAACAGTGTTCATGCGGGTTATTTAAAAACTTAATTCCACGCGGACGAAGTTGTGGGCAAATGCTGGTATATTAAACTACAGCGTATTATTTTATAATGTAATAATATGTCAATAAATCAATGTATGTGAATAGAATGTATTCGTACATAATACAACTTTCTTACATTTGTTCAAAATTTACGACAAGTGCCTCAAACTAGGGGATTTAGGTTTATTGCTACCTATATTTCAATCGGGACATAAATGGTCCGGTGTATTTCAATAGCACAACACTATTATTGCCCCACATCGCACAAAGCTGTTCTACGCAACACTCGTAAAAAGAACATTAGTAGTGTCCCAAATTACATAAGCATGTGATCGCTCGCTGGCGGAAATATTTCAGCTCTTCTCTATATTATGATAAACTATTTATGACTTGTCTTAGCTGTTTGATAAATTGCTTTATTTGGTCGTTTGGGCTCAAAAATTGAACCTTTAACCTAGAGGCCAGGGTTCGGTAAATGTTATGATGGCTTTATTTGTTAGGTTTGAAAGTTTTTCTTTGCTTCTATTTTATTTCACTATAACTAGAATTCGTATTGTGATAAAGTTGTACGTACTCAACTCTAACTTACCTATAACTTATTGTAACTTGAAAATACTGACTTCAATAGCTTACACAAAAATGTAACAATGAAGGAGTTAGAATATTTTATTACTGAAGAATGTCTTTTAATATCTGACTTCTGATTTCTCAGTGGCATATTTTAAATGAATTGTGAATTAAAAGAAGCAACTGTAGTTTCTAGTTTTCTAAACATTTAAGCTTATAATATTTAATAGAATTCTTAAGCGTATCTATTAAGAATCTCGTCGTCAACTTAATACCCAAACTTACCAAAAACCACGTCAATCTTGTGCCCTTATTGCGTGAATAAAAGACAAGCCAACAAACAAACCCACTTTCGCATTTATAATATCTTGGCTGGATGTGTAGTTGACTATAAATTAACCACTAAAACACAATATCACAAAGCGACGAACAAACTCGGTCGTACAGCGAACGTGTAGAGAACAGTATCTGAAAGCTAGGATTATCTACCAATTACACCTCGGCGTGGGCTTTGTATGCTCTGACTTGTGAACTTGAACGTGTTTCAATTTCGCCTTCCTAAAGTATGCACCCAGCTTAAGCTGTAATTTCGTGTCGAATGAAATGTGTCTCCTTCAGTAATACTACGATTATGGTCTACGTAAACACTCGTAGTCTAATAGGCTGAGATCTATAGAGTGTGCTCTGCCTGGGACTTGAAACTGAAAACCCACGCCACCATAACATCCGCTCTTCATCCCACTCGGCACCCGCCTTCGATTAGGATATAGGACACGCCCGCGGGTCTTCCTTCCAATTTCTTATAAAACTTAAGCTCCTGCCCGCACCCGCTCCCACCTGGGCCGCAGACTAGTTATTCATTCATTCATCTCAACCCGTCGCCGCCGGTCCTCTACTGGGCACAAGGTCTCAAGGTCAACTGCGGATTGGCAGACTTCACACACCTTTGAAAACATTATGCCAGGACTGTTAGGCATGCAGGTTTCCTAACGATGTTTTCCTTCACCGTTAAGCAAGACACAAATATGTATTTCCTGACAGAGTCTCGTCTAGTCTTAAGTCTGAGCTGAGTCAGGGTGCGGTCACACTTTTTAACCGACTTCAAAAGAGGTCTCTTTTTCTTCTCAATTCTCAATTTGTCAATATTCCGACGAATTGAGAAGATAAAGAGGAGGACCTCCTGTTTTTCTTCTCAATTCGTCGGAATCTTTCTTTTTAGGGTTCCGTACCAAAATGGTAAGAATGGAACCCTTGTCAAAATGGTAAGAATGGAATTTTGCCTATAGGGAGGCTTTGGCCGTGGCTAGTTACCACCCTACCGTCAAAAACGTGCCGCCAAGCGATTTAGCGTTCCGGCACGATGGCGTGTAGAAACCAATTAGGGTTATGGGTTAAATGTTCACTGCCATACCCCTTACAAGTTAGCCCGCTACCATCTTAGACTGCATCGTCACTTACAATCAGGTGAGATCGCACGACAGGAAAGGACTAATCAAGGACTATCTTGTCATCGAATAAAAAAAACCCCTTATGGTGAGACTTTCTCCGTCCGTCCGTCTGTCACAGTCGATTATTTCAGTAACTATTAAAGCTATCGACATGAAATTTGGCATATTTGTGTATAATAGTGGCCCAACATCATTGGAATAAAGAAAAATCGAAAATTATTTTTAGTTTTATAAAAAAAGGGGGGAAATCGGGGGTTTGAAATTTCAAAGTAAAATAACTATACCGAGTGGGGTATCATATAAAAGGCCTTTACTTGTGCATTCTAAAACAGTTTTTTATTTATTTCTATATATATTATATTATAATAGTTTTTGATTAATCGGCCAAAATGTCGAAAGAAATACAGTTCCACCCCCTTATCTCCGAAGTTTACCAATCGAAAAATCTGAAATAATTATGGTCAATAGAAGTTTATGTATATTTTACAGGAAAAATAAAATCAACGCGAAAATTATTTTAGTTTAATTAAAAAAGGGGGAAAATCAGGGGTTTGAAATTTCAAAGTAAGATAATTATACCGAGTGGGGTATCATATGAAAGGCCTTTACTTGTGCAATCTAAAACAGTTTTTTATTTATTTCTATATATAATAGTTTTTGAGTAATCGGCCAAAATGTCGAAAAAAATACCGTTCCCCCCCCCCCCCCCTTATCTCCGAAGTTTACCAATCGAAAAATCTGAAATAATTAAGGTCAATAGAGGTTGATGTATATTTTACAGGAAAAATAAAACCATCGCTCTAACTAGCATAGTTTTTAGGGTTCCATACCAAAATGGTAAAAATGGAACCCTTATGGTGAGACTTTCTCCGTCCGCCTGTCCGTCCGTCTGTCCGTCCGTCTGTCCGTCCGTCTGTCACAGTCGATTATTTCAGTAACTATTAAAGCTATCGACATGAAATTTGGCATAGTTGTGTATAATAGTGGCCCAAAATCACTGGGATAAAGAAAAATCGAAAATTATTTTTAGTTTTAATAAAAAAAGGGGGAAAATCGGGGGGTTGAAATTTCAAAGTAAAATAGCTATATCGAGTGGGGTATCATATGAAAGGCCTTTACTTGTGCATTCTAAAACAGTTTTTTATTTATTTCTATATATAATAGTTTTTGATTAATCGGCCAAAATGTCGAAAAAAATACCGTTCCCCCCCCCCCCCTTATCTCCGAAGTTTACCAATCGAAAAATCTGAAATAATTATGGTCAATAGAGGTTTATGTATATTTTACAGGAAAAATAAAAGCAACGCGAAAATTATTTTAGTTTGATTAAAAAAGGGGGAACATCGGGGGTTTGAAATTTCAAAGTAAGATAATTATACCGAGTGGGGTATCATATGAAAGGCCTTAACTTGTGCATTCTAAAACAGTTTTTTATTTATTTCTATATATAATAGTTTTTGAGTAATCGGCCAAAATGTCGAAAAAAATACCGTTCCCCCCCCTTATCTCCGAAGTTTACCAATCGAAAAATCTGAAATAATTTATTGTCAATAGAGGTTTATGTATATTTTACAGGAAAAATAAAATGAACGCGAAAATTATTTTAGTTTAATTAAAAAAGGGGGAAAATCGGGGGTTTGAAATTTCAAAGTAAGATAACTATACCGAGTGGGGTATCATATGAAAGGCCTTTACTTGTGCATTCTAAAACAGTTTTTTATTTATTTCTATATATAATAGTTTTTGAGTAATCGGCCAAAATGTCGAAAAAAAATACCGTCCCCCCCCCCCCCCCCGCCCCTATCTCCGAAGTTTACCAATCGAAAAATCTGAAATAATTATGGTCAATAGAGGTTTATGTATATTTTACAGGAAAAATAAAACCATCGCTCTAACTAGCATAGTTTTTAGGGTTCCATACCAAAATGGTAAAAATGGAACCCTTATGGTGAGACTCTCCGTCCGTCTGTCCGTCCGTCTGTCACAGTCGATTATTTCAGTAACTATTAAAGCTATCGACATGAAATTTGGCATAGTTGTGTATAATAGTGGCCCAAAATCACTGGGATAAAGAAAAATCGAAAATTATTTTTAGTTTTAATAAAACAAGGGGGAAAATCGGGGGGTTGAAATTTCAAAGTAAAATAGCTATATCGAGTGGGGTATCATATGAAAGGCCTTTACTTGTGCATTCTAAAACAGTTTTTTATTTATTTCTATATATAATAGTTTTTGATTAATCGGCCAAAATGTCGAAAAAAATACCGTCCCCCCCCCCCCCCCCTTATCTCCGAAGTTTACCAATCGAAAAATCTGAAATAATTATGGTCAATAGAGGTTTATGTATATTTCACAGGAAAAATAAAAGCAACGCGAAAATTATTTTAGTTTGATTAAAAAAGGGGGAAAATCGGGGGTTTGAAATTTCAAAGTAAGATAACTATACCGAGTGGGGTATCATATGAAAGGCCTTAACTTGTGCATTCTAAAACAGTTTTTTATTTATTTCTATATGTAATAGTTTTTGAGTAATCGGCCAAAATGTCGAAAAAAATACCGTTCCCCCCCCCTTATCTCCGAAGTTTACCAATCGAAAAATCTGAAATAATTTATTATCAATAGAGGTTTATGTATATTTTACAGGAAAAATAAAATGAACGCGAAAATTATTTTAGTTTAATTAAAAAAGGGGGAAAATCAGGGGTTTGAAATTTCAAAGTAAGATAATTATACCGAGTGGGATATCATATGAAAGGCCTTTACTTGTGCATTCTAAAACAGTTTTTATTTATTACTTTCTGATTAATCGGCCAAAATGTCGAAAAAAATACCGTTCCCCCCCCTTATCTCCGAAGTTTACCAATCGAAAAATCTGAAATAATTACGGTCAATAGAAGTTTATGTATATTTTACAGGAAAAATAAAACCAATGCTCTAACTAGCATAGTTTTTTTTATATTAACAATAAACCTCTACAAACAAAGTTAACGATAAATAAGCAAATTAATATAATATTATCGTTTTACTTTTACTTTTGGAGTATGGAACCCTCGGTGCGCGAGTCCGACTCGCACTTGGCCGGCTTTTTTTATATTAACAATAAACCTCTACATACAAAGTTAACGATAAATAAGCAAATTAATATATTATCGTTTTACTTTTACTTTTGGAGTACGGAACCCTCGGTGCGTGAGTCCGACTCGCACTTGGCCGGCTTTTTTTATTATTTTAACCAGTGGAGAAAAAATAACATAATTACATTTACGAACGCATTGCCGTGAAACTTGCTTCTAGATAAAAAAATATTGAAATCGGTTCAAATTTTAGTGAGTTGGAGTAACATCGACAAAAAATAAGCGTCAAATTGATAACCTTCTCCTTTTTTGAAGTCAGTTAAAAGGCAGTGTTGCCATCAAACTGTAGGAATAATAATACGCCAAATATAACATGAAAGTACCGTCGCGATAGACGTGTTTCCTTGGCGATCTTTACGCAATACATAATTGCATTATTGCAAATTGCATTATTTATTTCATGTAGGTAAGTGTGTATTTGTGGCTCATATATAAATTAGAACTCTACCACCAGTTCAGACAGTAGGTGAACGAGTATATACATATTTTATTATAATTATTTATATAATATTTCATTATAACACGCAAACATAATTCCGTTAGTTATGATAAAAAAAATTGTCAAAGAGAAGAATAGATCAAATCTTTCAAACAGAAAGACATAAAAGTAAACTTGCTGCGAGACATTATTATTTCATAAGCGCTAGACTGTACATTGTACAATAAAATTAATAAAGCTATTAACATTTATCCTTTAATAGATTACTCGAACACGCCTGAACCAATTTAGAAGTTTTTTTTTGTTTGAAAGGTTACAATTCTCAGATGACCATCTGTTCAAATACCATCCATCCAGACCATCGTTTAAATTTTATCGAAATCAGTCGAGCGGTTTTTAAAAAATCAACAATAAATTATATACTTTGTAGTGGCCCGGGTGTTTGAAGTCGGTTTTTTATAATAAAAAAATATATTAAATTATTAATCTATATTTTATTTGAATGTATCTCAATATTATAATATTGATATCTCAACCTCAACCTCAACGTAATGGATCTTCTCCATTGCTTTGAATGTTTAAGGTGTAGACTGTAGACATACGCGCATCGATTACTACACGACTAATCATCACATGCACAGCGGCGCGGGCGTTACACTGCCTTTGCGAATTCGGCTTCATTGAGTCTCTTTTCCTACAACTTCTTGGAGCTACGTTGCATGCGTATATAAGCCTTTAGTAATAGGTTTACAATTGAACATAGTTCTTTAAATTTAACATAGCATAATGCTCTCTACTCCATTTTAATAAGGCACTTGTAATAGACATGTGGCCACATTGGATGAGAACCGATTGAACTTCATTCGCTTTAATAGTCATTGGCTTTGTATCAATCACCGATGTCAAGCCTTTGACGGTGTAATCTCGCAGAACGGTTAATTACTATCAGCTATTGAGCAACGACCAAGTATTTTGGAATTGCAAACGGAATACTCGGACCTAAGTAGCTATTTGTGAGTATAGCAAACATCTTCGTTGGCTTTAATCCAGGGGTCTCTCACAAAGATCTATGTTTGGCTAGATGTGATGTATGGTTATACCCTATAGGTTTGATTAGTCCCTTTTTTCAGAACCATTAGTACAAGTTTGCACATTATATCGACAACGTGGATCGATTGTGTTGCTCGAAATCGTACGAGTAAAGGTACGACCTAAATAAAGGTCTTAGTTCAAAGTGGTGCATTGATTTTTATTTTTATTTAAGTTTCCACTTGATCCGTTGCATGTTAAAATGTCTGCTGCCTGTTTGCTGGTATACGAGTATGAACGAACGTGAATGAAGGCTCAAAATCTACATTGAAATGTAAGATGTTCGTAAGCTTTTTCATTTAAGTGCCTCAGTTTTATGGTAGAAATTTTTGACTTAACTTGTCCTTTTTCGTCTAGCTACCTAATCTAAAGTAAATAATATAAATCGTCATGCGCATAAACCAGAGAAGAGGTCAGCCTCGGCTCGATTATACTTAGAACCTCGTCCCTATAAACTTATAATGTGGCGTTCTTTTGTGTTATCCAAAGCTCAAAATGAAATATTATGTATTAACATTTTATTTTGATTTAGTTTTTATGTACGAGTATGTTAATTTTATCCAAAAAGAGATAGACGTGACAGGAATAAGCATGGTTGCGGTAAGTAAGTGCGAGGTACGTTTATGATGTGTGTCGTTTCCGGCCTCTAACAGGGAATAGGGTCTGGGCACAAGGGTGTTAATGGTAATGTCCATTAGAGACGTAACCCAAACGTACTTCTACTTCTATGAATGGATAAATGGAAATAGCGTCCTAAAACGCTTTTTTTTTGCAAAGATAAAGATTATTTGTTTTTGTAAAAGTAAAAGGAACTCCCTTCGACGGTGTTCCCATTCAATAAGAAGAAGTATGAAAGTCGGTTATTTTTCAAGTCATATCTATGAAAATTGGTATTTTTGCTTTCGATTAAATAAATATAAAGAAAGATGTGTTTCACAGTTTTTGAAAAAACACACGTAATTTCACGCGGACGAAGTTGAGGGGGCAAACGCTGGTCTAGTATAATTTTACTCCTTCCATTATCTCTATATCGACGTTGTATGGCTCTCTTGCAATTAGTTTCTGCTCAAAGCACGTCTGCCACAGACCGGAGTCTATGATCCGAGCTGAGCTAACGGGAACCAGAACTACGGTACATGAAAATCCCCGACAAAGTGGGGGAGCGATTTAAAATGTTTATCCACCGCTAATATCAACCGGCTGATCCACAAACAGCGTAAATGCCAAAGTAAAACTTTGTTTACAACATTTTCTAACAGTGATAGCTTAGTGGTTAAGACTTCGAGAGTTAAGGGTTTCCAATCCCAGAAACCTTTAAACTTTCCGAGATATGTGCCATTAAAGCAATATTAAAGATGAATGAAAACCTCGTGAGGAAAACTGTCCATATCTAGAATAATAAATTAATAATTATACCTATTCTATGTAAGGCATTTTCGTACGTTAAAAACTTTCTTGCTTCAGTACCTACATAAGCAATTTGAAAAGTAATGAAAGTTCATTACTGTAGTTATTGTGGAACGTGGAAGGTTCATTACCTTGCTTGTATTGTAATGAACTATAAGTATGCTAGAATTGAAATGATATATTATGTACTTCAACGGTTTTCTTGCAGCATAAAGTTCCCAATTTTAAGCCCTATACAAAAATGAAAGTATTGTTGTAAGTAAATATATTATGCTTCAAAAGGATTCTGCGATTTATGGTATTGGCAGTAACTGAGAGTTGATCAAGGTTTTGAAGTTTAAGGCTGAAATTAGACGATGTCTCGTTCATCGTTCATTTTTGCGAATATTTTTTGCGAAAATGAACCCTAAGGCCTTTTGCCCTTAGGGCAAATTTAGACGGATTTTTTTCTTTCATTTTGAAGCCTCAATAGCCCAACGGTTATAGGTGCGGACTGAAACTGAAAGGTCGCAGGTTCGAATCCCACCCGTTGCACTATTGTATTGGCTGATATTCTTTAAAAAAAAAAAAAAAAAAAAAAAAAAAAAAAAAAAAAAAAAAAAAAAAAAAAAAATTAACCGTAGAAAATTCATTTTAGGGCGAATTAAGACGCTTCATTTTAGTAAAAATTTTCGCAACGATGAACGAGGCTCCGTCTAATTTGGGCCTAAAGTATTTTATGTCGTCGCTGCATCAGCGTTGAAAGAGCTCGTTTGTTTGAAGAATAGTATTATGTACTCAGTAAAGTTACTTATCAAACTACAACAACGAAGAATCAATTATTAGCTAATCGGAAAGTAATCATGCAAGGGTATTTCAAGTTATCCCCAGGCTTTGTTGCTACATACATTATGTAGCCTCGCTCGCTATAAGATATTCATGCAGCAAATCCAATTGAGCCCGGACACTAGGAACAAAGAAAATCATTTACCACGCTTTTATTTTCCGTACGTCTTCTGTGTTTTTCTACTTTTACCTGTTACAATATAATACTATTTATTTTCTTCAATTCAAACTGAATTTAAATTTTTTTATCTTAATTTATTACTAGTGAAATAATTTTGTCAAGTGCGAGTCGGATGTTTGCACAACGAGTTCCGTACCACCACACAATATACATTATACACATGTCAGGTGGTTAAGATCATTGTCTTTACCCTTAATTTACGGTTAAGGTTTTTATGACAACAAAAAATATTTTGGATTGAATTAACCTTGGACTTATAGTAAAAAGCTGACTTATTGAATCAAAATTGTTTGGTATTTGGTTGGCACTTAGTTAACATAGATCACTATTTTTCACAAAAAAGCATCTAAATTATAAATTCCTTAGGTGAGCGTACATTAATTGAATGAAATAGAAATACCTACTACAAATGCGCAATGAGATTTATATTATTAACTAGTTTATCCTCTCAATTTCATCCGCGTGGAGTATTGGTTGGAGGTTTTAAAACCATTTGTTATTTCGGGATAAAAAAGTAGCTTAGGTATATATCACTCTGCAGATCCTTATCTATACCCATGCAAAAAATACTCCCTTACTACGTGATTGACAAACCAACAAACACATTTTTCGCATTTATAATATTACATAGAATAGCCCCTGAACGACCCAAATTCACATGTTTGAAAATCAGATAAGGCACTTGAAAAAGGCCGTCTGTACCTTCATTACAAGTCTCGAGACTCTCACAATAGCAGTGTAAGTATTCAGGTAGGGGGAGGCTGAGTAACCTCTCGTGATTTCTCAGGAGATGCGCGTGAATGCCGGTCTATGGGCTACTGGGCCGAACAGAGTTCGAAAAGAAAACTATGGAGACTACTTTTGCTTCTTTAAGGACATCACACTATTATTATACTAGTGGTTCGCCCCGAACTGAGACCTCGCGGTAACGGTATCCCATGATTATTCATTCAATCGATACATGATAACCAAAACTGACATTAGTATTATGCCCGTTTTCACCAAACATACCTAAATCATCCCCTAAGTAGGAGTCTCTGAACGTAGGTAGCTCCTAAATACAATCCTAAGTCCTAACATCCGTCCCAATATCCTTTTAGGTGTCCCGTACAGGATCGTGATAAATAAGTTGACAGAAAACATCAATCACCTAACTTATAGGTAGCCCGTAAAGGTTAGGGAACGTTAGTGAAAACATTGAATTATTATGTAGGTACTAACGAGTGAAACCGGGTTACGGGCATCTGTACAAATCGTCATCTATCGACGCGAATAGAAAATATACAATATTTAACTAAAATTTAACTAAAAAATAATTTTAATTGAATAATATGGTACAAAAAAAAATACAATACAATTATTGTATTATAATAAGTAACTAAATAATAATGGTCGACGCAAAACTGTTTTTGGGATAGGTCGTAGTCGTAACTCGTAGTTCCATGGGAATAGTTACTGACTGCGCCATCTATTAGCATTATTGTGAAGCTATGTTGATGCTATATGAATTACTGATGCCCATTAAAAATTAAATAATCTCGTTTCTTTATAATATTCATATAATTTTAGTATTTGTTGTTCAAGTACAGGATATAAGTGACCTAAAAAAATAAAATCAGTTTGAAAATCCATAGCGGATTTTCCTAGAGAGCGTCTTCAAGCGAGCGTATAAAATCGCCACTTTGAAAGCCCCCCATTTCGTCAATTTTAAGGGAAAAATAAAAAAAAAAATATTTTTGTACTCAGTTCAAAATTATTTTTAAAATGATACGTAACAATTTTATGTAACGCGATATTTTTTTTTTTTACTTCGCATTCGCTTCTATGAGAGCCCCCTGAAATAAAGATTTTTATAACTTTTTAAGCCATTTTCGGCTGGAGGCCATCGGTTTACATATTATATCTTTGAAGTAATTACGTTCAGTAATTCAAAAGTTATAAGGCTCTGACAGACGGACGGACGGACGGACGGACGGACGGACGGACGGATGGACAAGTGCAAATCGCTCTAGTTAACTCAGAGACCTCGCTTCGCTCGGTCAAAAAGCGAAAGTAAGTGTGTGTGTGTGTTTGTTTGTTACTCTTTCACGCAAAAACTACCGGACGGATTTGGCTGAAATTTGGAATGGAGATAGATTTTACCCTGGATTAACATATAGGCTATTTTTATCCCGGAAAATGAAAGGGTTCCTGCGAGAATCAAAAAAACTAAATTCACGCGGACGGAGTCTCGGGTATCATCTAGTTGTCTTTAAGTAGAAATTTATGTCGGTAGTTCATAAAATAAGTTAATGTAAAATATAAACGCGTTCATCTACTGTCTGAACTGGTGGTAGAGTTCTAATTTATATATGAGCCACAAATACATACTTACCTACATGAAATAAATAACGCAATTTGCATTATGTATTGAGTAAAGATCGCCACGGAAATACGTGTATCGCGACGGTACTTTCATGTTATATTCGGCGTATTATTATTCCTACTGTTTGACGGCAACACTGCCTTTTAACTGACTTCAAAACAGGAGAAGGTTATCAATTTGACGCTTATTTTTTTGTCGATGTTACTCCATAACTCCGATTCAATCCGAACCGATTTCAATATTTTTTTTTTATCTAGCAGCAAGTTTCACGGCAATACGTTCGTAAATGTAATTATTTTTTCGCCACTGGTTAAAATAATAAAAACACTAATATCCGAGGTTTTTATATACACTTTCAAAGTCTCAAAGTTAATACAAGTTTCAGTGTTATTGCTTATCCCCTTATGGTTACTTATTTGCGATCTGAAAATACGAGATCAATTTTAAAATCGCTATGCTTAATGTATTTTTTTTTCAGAAGCCCCTTTGATTTTAAACTGCTCTACTAATCAAAAATCTAAAGTTGTTCCGTTGGATTTAAGGATAATATTATAATAATTTTCAATATTCAATAAATTAACAATAAAGCTCCTTCCATACCCTCCAACTTGATCTCGTATTCTTTATAAATCCATGTGTTAAGGGAAGCTCCATTAGACTGTTAATTTTAGGCCAAATTTACGAAATTTAATTACGTTAATGAAGTGAAATACGTTTATCTACGCTGTGGGAGACGACGCTTTCAAATCAGGGCTTATTTGTGGGACAAGTGCTCTTTGAATGTTGGATAATGGTTTTCAATTGAATTATTCTCTTACAAAAAGCTAATGTTAAAATCAGTGAAATAGAATTTGTTTTGAAATCGACTTTTATTAACGTATCGAAGACCGAAATTGTAGCGCGCACTGTATATTAAATCACGAGATGTCTGTATATATTGAAATTATTTAGTAAACGGAATAATATTTATCATATACAAGCTGTATCCGCGAAGTTGCCCATGTGGATTTTTTATTAATCCCGTAGTAGTTCGATTTTCTGGGATATCCTGTGTTTTTCTTCAGAATGCAAGCTACATCCTCCCCAAAATTGGCTTGTTGTTAAATTGAACTGTCGAAGTTGGTTCAGCGGTTTAGGCGTGAAGTGCTAATAAATAGATGGACAAAGTTGCATAAAATATCTAACATAATATAGTGTGACGTTTACTTTACAAAAATGGGTAGGCGTGGGGAAAAAACCTGTTGAGTAGTTTGATACAAATTGGACGTGATGTTGAATTCTCACTTATCAGGGTCAATTTACATTTTTTTTATCTGTTGAAAACTTCAATTGAATAATAATGTAAGAAAGAGTATCTATCTATTGAAAAGCACTTTCAAGAAATAAAATGTGAATCGATGCTGACAGATTTGATTTCCTACGCCGCCTGACAAAAAATTGTTTGGTTTTACAAATAGGTAAACCACTTTTAATAAATAACTAGCTGATGTCCGGTACTTCATCTGCGTGAATTTAGCTTTTAAATACCACGGGAACTTTGATTTTTAGGGATACAAAGTAGCCTACATATATTACTAGTAGGGCGCGTGGGTGCGCGGCCCGCAAGCGGACCGCGGTTTTTCTATCGTCGAGTGGACTTTCAGGTCCTGATCATTTTCTATCAAATAACCACTCTTCCACCTTTTATACTCTCCGAGATAGATGCCTATGAAATTGGTATGGCCGCCATCTTGAATCCGCCATTTTGGAGTCTTTTTTCAGCTCACTCCCAATTGGATGAGGTTTCGAGTGACTTTTGATCGAGCACACCCAACCTATCAATACCCTGGCCGTGCTCCTCACCCACCTTCCAAACCCTCGATCAACATATCTCATCATTTGTCAGATTGAGATTTCTTTTATAGAAACAAATTTTGAAAAGGAACCGTATCAAAGTCTTGCATAGTTCTTAGCTTCTAGTCTATTTAATATTCGCCATATATTTTGTATGAAGAAAAAAAAATCCGCCATCTTGATTTTTTTTCTGTTCATCAAGTAGACCTTCGGGTCTTGATCATCTTTTTCCAAGAACCCACTCTTCTATCTTTTATACTCTCCGAGATACACACCGACGAAATTTGTATGGCCGCCATCTTTTTTCCGCCATTTTGAATTTTTTTTCAGCTCGCTGTCAATTGGATGAGGTTTCGAATGACATTTGTTCGAGCACCCCCCACCTATCTTTAATAACCTGGCCGTGCTCCTCACCCGTCTCCGAAATCCTCAATCATCAGCTCTCTCCATATTTTTCCTCCAAATGAATTTTTGTCCTCTATGCGAAACAATCGGTGAAAAAAAAATTTTTCATACAAAATTTTTCAGGAGAGGTGATCAATGAGTGAGTCAGTCAATCAGCCCCAGCAGCTATATATGTCACTCTCCAAATCCTCAATTATACCCATCCATGTTGCAGCGTGAATGAAGGACAAACAAACACACTTTCACCTTTATAATATTAGTAAGATATTTAATTAATGGACATTGGACAAGCTCAAGATCCTCATAAATATATGGTAGGCATCTTAGGGTAGGCATGTATTAAGGTCGTTAAATTTTATGCGAGTGTCTTATTGCTGCTATCGGGGAAGAGTGCTGTCCTCTATCTCCGATAATACATATTAGATCTTCGCCAACATTAGGCAAAACTTGCTTAGTGGCACACACTTTTTAATAACAAAAAATATCAACATCGGCTCAGGTTTGACGAAGTTTGAGTAAAATCGACAAAAATTATCATCCCCTATTTCATCCCCATTAAGTTTCAATTTGCAACAAATAGGTAGCCTATGTCCTTTTCCAAGCTCTAAGCTATCTTTATACCAAAAATCATCAAAATTGTTTCAGCGGTTTAGGCGTGAAAACTTAACAGAAAAACAGACAGAGTTACTTTCGCATTTATAATTAGGGATGTCATATAATCAGTGATTAAGATTATACATTTATGTACTTCCTATATATTATGTCAGCATTTAAATTCAACGACGAATACAATAATTTATATAATAACACAGTTTATCTAATTATAAGTTTTTACTTTAGTTGTTCAATGAATTCTCCGAGTTAGGATCAAAGTTTAATAAATTTTATAGTTAGCGGTTTGATTTGGTAAAACACTGAAACTTGCTCATGAGTCATCTTTTTCCTTTATCTTGCTTGTTTTCACTTCTTCAGTTCAGACTTCGCACGGAAACATTTTATACATTCTGGAGTTAGTCCATCAGACCATCAACCAAAATCGAAAACGAATTATATTTTCATGCCTCGTCTGAATACACATCTACACGATTTCGTCTTATTTGAATTGCTCACAAGTAGGCAGTTGACTCTTGTCGTTCAATACAAGTTGATCAACTTTTGTCGTGACACAATTCATTGTAAATCAATTTGTAAAACGTGCTAATGCCGTCTCCAATAACTTTTTAAGCTCGACCCGGGAATCTAACCTGAGACCCCCTACCTAGAGAAGTACCTAATAAAAATAATCGGTAAAATAATGTTTAAGTACTACTAAGTAACTATTGATTTTGCGAATACGATTTGAGCTAGACCGAAATCATCCCCATTTATCTTGCTTCGGTTATTCCATTATGTAAAAAGCCACAGATTTTTACTTTGACTCCAGAATATGCAGAACACGCCAAATCTCTTAGTGAAGGAATTTTCCTCCAAAGCAAATAAATATATATAGGCATTATAATATAGCCACCCTCTTCACCTCCCCTTGTATTATTCAGTGATATTGCTCGTAAAATTGGTGGCGTTAACGCGCTGTGACGTCAACAGCTTCTTATACCAAATTGTCAGTATATTAGGCTCTATTGACTTAGTTTGTGGCTTGCTAGAAGCAAGTAAATATTATTTCTATTTGTTTGGTTTATTTATAGTAGTGATTAAAACGAAGTGTATAAGTGTGTGTAAGTGTTTTAATCTTCGGTACTTTTATTTTCTGATGATATTAAAATTGTAGTATAACAGTGTAACAACTATGTATATCTTTCTCGTATCATCATCGTCATCGCAACCCATCGCTGCTCCTCTGCTGAGCGTGGGTCTCCTCAAAGGATATTGAATAATTATGGAAAGCTCTCAGGTATGCAGGATTCCTCGCGTTGTATTCCTTCATCGTTAATTGATATTAATTTGCTTAAACATTGGTATCTGCCTAGGATTTAAACCCATCTCGAAAAGGTGAAGTCTTACTTATCAGTTATCACCACTGCTTTCTCGTATACAAAATAGGAAATAATTTCATTACCAAATTGAAACGAAATAAAAAAAATACATAAAAAATACGTAGACATAGTAAAAATTCAACAATTCAAATGAGTAGGTAGGTATTCAATGACTGATTTTAAACTTATTTCGTGTTTTAATGACAATTATAATTTAAACGTTCCTCAGAAGTCTGCAATCGAGGAGCATATTCTGCAACTAGGAACTGGATCGAGCTCCACAACCCACGAGTTCTCTCCACAGACCGTCATTATATCCCTAGGTTAGTGCGGGAAGCGATTGAAATTCGTGAACACCAGAATTTCAATCGTGAAGACGGTTTCAAGCTAGCCAGCATGTGGAATCCTGTGGTAGAATTATGCCAGCCAGGAAAGCGTCGCACAGCACCTAAATTGAAAAGCGACGTTGTGAGTGTATTTTGCCGAACTTTAAATGACGTTCCTTCGAGAAGACCAAGAAGGCGGGTAGATAGATTCTGCCCATGACAGCCTCAACTTGACGTCTTGAACCGTCACACAGTCCCGTCGTGACCACGGTCCATGCAACTGGATCGAAATATCGACATCTTCAAATAAAACAATTATCGTAGAACGTACTCGTATAAAAATTATAATTAAGTATGTACATTATTATTATACCTACTTAGGTAGGTTTTAGGCGTAATTTTAAAGTCATCATTAGTTTCTTCGAGTCAGCCCATGCAAGCTTACTTACTTAACTCACTCTAAACACTACGCTGCACTGTAGCTAACTTTATTCCGAGTAAGATGTTTGCGTGCTCCAGGAAATCTAACGGGAAACGCTTGATGCGTGATATTTCCTCGCGCTAAACAATGCTATTAGAACAAAAAGAACTTTATATTAACTTTGTTGTTCCGTACTAAATTTGTGGGTAATGCGAAGATCAGTGAATTTATTACGACGTGGAATATCGTATTAAGAAACCGCTACGAATATCCGAATGAACGTGGTATCTAGCGCTTGGTCATTGATGGACTGAAATATTGGATTGAACAAATAATAAGTTTAAAAAGCTGTATTTGTAAAGATTTTTTTTTAAACTATTCGTTCGTTTGCATTGGTATATTTTTTCTACAATCTTTCAAGCATAATAAACAGTTATAATTATTTTCTGATTAAAAAAATTTGGCAGTCATAGGGACTGCCGGTAGAAGTGAAAACTAGATTTGCTAATAATTAAAAACAAATAATAAAAGAGCACTGTTACGATTTCGTGAGTGAGATTCGAACCTGCGACATCATACATTAAACGGTAAGGAAGGCGGCTGCTTGCCCGGTGCGCTGTACAAGGTTGCTTGGGAACTTCTAAAATGTTGAACGCTTACTGAAATCTCAGGGTGACGATTGTGAAGGTGACGACTACGCGAAGCCCATGTTTTTTGCTCATACAAAAAGTGCTCAATGCGCCTAGAGAAGTTTTCACTTCAAAAATGTTTTAATTAAAAAGCATTCGTTGATTGCGGTGATTTTCGTATGGTGTTAGGTGTGGTTTAATAGGGATTTCGGCCTTTTACTAGATAGTACAATAGGTTTGATAGAGTCAGCATAATATAAGAATTAACTCGTTCTAAACATTTGTTTAAATAATTCAGTTGTATCCTGTATCTAGGTAACTTTATTTCGAGTCAGATGTTTGAGTGTATAACTAAAGAAAATCCAATTCACTGGCATAGTTAATGCTGCATACGCGATATATCCTCTCACTAAATACGATGCGATTACAACCAAGAGAAGTTTGTATTAATTATATTATTCCACATTTGTGGGTAATGCGATGATCTGTTAACGACGAACGTGCTACGATGCGGAATATCAGAGTTGGCTTTTCTTTCTCATTTGTTTCGTACAAAACTAATGACTGTTTCACCAACGTTCCCTAACTTTTACGCGCTACCTAAGCAAAGTTAGATGACGCTTTCTGTCAATTTCGTTTCAAGGAGCCTTTAGGGAACACTTAACGTGGAAATGTCAACAATTTTTTAGAGACTAACTATGTAAAGAAACTCTCACTTAGGGGATGATTTAGGTGTGTTTGCTGAAAACGAGCATAAGACTATACTAACATCAAAGATGATTACGATGCGACTTTTTTTAAAGCGCAAGAATTTATGGTTTTTTTCGGTTGCAACGGCATTCCGAGCCGGCAGTAGAGTTTATTTCAATGAAGAACTTTTCTATTATATTCTGGTAATTTCATCCAGTAGGGACCTCTCGCACTAAGCGGTATGACCACATCCATTGGCCGCAGCGTCCAGATATAAAGTCGTAACCAAACAGGTATTGTACGCATCGCGCACTTTGGTCGCAGTGACCAATTGACCAACCGACTCTCTTTCCTTACTAATATTATAAATGTGAAAGTGTGTTTGTTTGTTGGTTTGTCCTTCAATCATGCTGCAACAAAGCTTCGGCGTTCAACGTCAAGGACCTAGACAGGCATCCTGGAGAGTAACTTTTTATCGGGTAATCCAAGACCTCCAACAACATGTTTCTAGTTCACTATTGTAGATGAAACTTTCTATATTTTGTAATTATGTGACCCCGGTAAATCCATTTTAATACGATGTTTTAAACTCTAAGCGCTTAAGTGAATTTTCAAGTGAGCAACGACACGCTTTTCTTGTATCATAAAGCCATGTTTTGAGGCAGAAACAAAATATGTTTCAATTAAAGTTACCTACGTCTGGAACTTGCTTTCAGTCGCAGAGAGCTGCTTTCTACAAAATGAAATTATGAGCCCGTCTTACATTCGTGGTTACCTTCATACGCTTTCACCAAACTTATGGTAGCATTTGGGTACACGAATTACTAAAAGTTAATGTATATTTTTTCTATTATTAAAGCGATGCGTCTTCGTGGACTTTAAGAATAGGCACGTCTTGCCATCACCAGTACCAATGGAATGGTAATAAACACTGTTTTACTAAGGATTCTTAATAGCTTACTTCTCGAAAAAAACACGCCGATCGTGTTGTTCATCAGTGGGGTTACATGTGGGGGCTGTCTTGAAGCTGGTGGTGAATTAAGAACTCCTTTCTGGTGTATTGATTTATTATAGGTTACAAAAAGCCGGCCAAGTGCGAGTTGGACTCGCGCACCGTTCCGGTTCCGTACTCCAAAAGTAAAAGTAAAACGATAATATTATATTAATTTGCTTATTTATCGTTAACTTTGTTTGTAGAGGTTTATTGTTAATATAAAAAAAAACTATGCTAGTTAGAGCGTTGGTTTTATTTTTCCTGTGAAATATACATAAACCTCTATTGACCATATTTATTTCAGATTTTTCGATTGGTAAACTTCGGAGATAAGGGGGGGGGGGGCGGTATTTTTTTCGACATTTTGGCCGATTACTCAAAAACTATTATATATAGAAATAAATAAAAAACTGTTTTATAATGCACAAATTAAGACCTTTCATATGATACCCCACTGATACCCCACTCGGTATAATTATCTTACTTTGAAATTTCAAACCCCTGATTTTCCCCCTTTTTTAATTAAACTAAAATAATTTTCGCATTGATTTTATTTTTCCTGTAAAATATACATAAACCTCTATTGACCATAATTATTTCAGATTTTTCGATTGGTAAACTTCGGAGATAAGGGGGGGGAACGGTATTTTTTTCGACATTTTGGCCGATTACACAAAAACTATTATATATAGAAATAAATAAAAAACTGTTTTAGAATGCACAAGTAAAGGCCTTTCATATGATACCCCAATCGGTATAATTATCTTACTTTGAAATTTCAAACCCCTGATTTTCCCCCTTTTTTAATTAAACTAAAATAATTTTCGCATTGATTTTATTTTTCCTGTAAAATATACATAAACCTCTATTGACCATAATTATTTTAGATTTTTCGATCGGTAAACTTCAGAGATAAGGGGGGGGAACGGTATTTTTTTCGACATTTTGGCCGATTACTCAAAAACTATTATATATAGAAATAAATAAAAAACTGTTTTAGAATGCACCAGTAAAGGCCTTTCATATGATACCCCACTCGGTATAGTTATTCTACTTTGAAATTTCAAACCCCCGATTTTCCCCCTTTTTTAATAAAACTAAAAATAATTTTCGATTTTTCTTTATTCCAATGATGTTGGGCTACTATTGTACACAACTATGCCAAATTTCATGTCGACAGCTTTAATAGTTACTGAAATAATCGACTGTGACAGACGGATGGACGGACGGAGAAAGTCTCACCATAAGGGTTCCATTTTTACCATTTTGGTACGGAACCCTAAAAATGACAAATGGTGACTCAATATAAAATACAAAATGTGAAAAGGTCCGTTCGCACCGAAGTTAGGTAGACGAAGGCGGCAATTGTAGAGTCTGTCGGATTCTCATGGAATTGGAGACGTGACGCACGTTGTGCTGAGCAGGGGCGGTTCAGGATACGTAACAGTCGTCAAAATATTGTTATTTGTTGTTTATTATTATTATTATTTTTTTATTTGGAGATAGGCTTACGCTTGACGACAATCAATACTGGAAAGCACTGATGAGGTCTAGGTTGGAGCGCGCTTGCCTAGAAAATGTCTATTCACTAACTAATAAAAACTTAACAATTAAGTACATTTGGCAGCGCACTGTGCGTCATACCACGGATATATTGTGTCCGCCACCTCACAAGTAGTGTAACGAATGTAGAGCGCGGTGCGACCTCATGGTAGTAACGAATACGATAGGACATAGTATTCCTAATATGGATGGCATCTCAAACGCATCTGCTGGTCAATTGAAGAAAAACTGCATCAATCATCGTTACATTCTCAATTACGGTGGTTGAATGAATTGAATCATAGCAATTTTACTACAACAACGCATTTTAGCTAATAGTCGGCCAATCAGAGATGACTGCGATTGTCACACTGCACTGTAGTAATCATTTTTAGACGAGTGTAAATTAAAAATTTTATTTTTAAATGCAAGCTTTTAGTAGCTACATCGTTAGACTCTGGATATCATCTAGGATCAGAGTACTTGTTATGACGAATCAAACGAGCCCAAACTCGATGGGGTTACGTCGTTTTATTACAGAGTTCCGATAGCCATCTTCCGTCTCCATCAGATCAGCTCCATGTCACAATAATATTGCATTGTCATCCGATTTACACATAAATGCAAAATTTCAGGTTGATCAGAAACCGGGAAGTGGGTCTAATTCATCTTGCAAGATTTGACCCAAACAAACAAATAAACTGGTCAACCTAAATAAAAGCTTGTAAAAATCCCGCAGCTTTCAGGTTTCATTGAATGGACAGCGGCTCATATACTAAGTGAGCGAAACTTTTTCGCTTAAGCTGTCTATTTCGTTCTTCATATTAAGTATGTGTAAGTACGTTAGATATGTTTATTTTTAATGTTAAGTAAACAAAAAAAGTATCACCTATGTTGAACCATTTTGCTCCGTTACGCTTCATCGGCCCTGAATGTGTTTAAGACATGAACACCGCTTCTTATGCCTAAGTAATCGGTTTAAAGACTTATGAAAATTCTGTTTCATTTTCCTTTACCGTCGGTATTTTTTCGTTGTAATCAAATAATGTATTACTTGCAACCATCGTCGTTGAAAAGCCGCTTAAGTCTTTTTTATGTAGGTAGGTACGTACCTTTTTACCTCTACCTTACTAATTAAAAAAACTGAATCGTTATAAACTGTACTGTCCTGTCCTTAGTTATTAAGTGCGCTACATACCTATTAGGTTAAAAATATTCGATACACATTATATAAAAATGTTCAACTTTTACGTTTAGGATTAGAGGTTATTTTAACTGGCCCTAATTCGATCAATGAAGAGCTAATTCAGAAACCGTCGATTTGTCCATAGTTTCAATCCAATCCAATTAAAGAAGATAGGTAGGTTAATAGTAACACATGTATGTTCATTGTACATTGTACAGTGCAGTGTACACAGCTGAAATATCACTATGTAATTTTAATATTTTATGAAGTCATTAGTTACCTTAATTACATTTCTAAAAGCAATTTAAAACTAATCAATTACCTCCTTGATTTAAAAGATTTGTATTTATTACGGCATAGCATGCGAAGTCTGAATTAAAAATATACTAACTGTACTTACATTATTGCATTGAAATATTGCAACAGTTGAGTACTTAAGACGTTAATTTTAATTAGACTACACTTAGAACTACTTATGTAATGCAGAGAAGCGTAAATATAAGTTTATTCTGTTCATGTTACGAATAAAGCGCGCAAACTATACCAACAAAGTGGAGACTGAAAAATCACTAGGCAATGCAGTTTCATTACCAGCCTCAAAATTTTAAATCTATATATATAAAAGAAAGTCGTGTTAGTTACACTATTTATAACTCAAGAACCGCTGAACCGATTTGGCTGAAAATTGGTGGGGAGGTAGCTTAGAACCAGGAGACGGACATAGGATACTTTTTAATATTATAAATGCGAAAGTGTGTTTGTACGTCAGTTTGTTTTTCAATCAAGTAGAAAAAAAGCTACGGATCGACGTGATTGGGTATGGGTATAGTTGAGAACCTAGAGGGTGACAATGACAAAGGCTAAGTTTTATCCGGGAAAATCACAGAGTTCCCGCGGGATTTTAAAAATGAAATCCACGCGGACGAAGTCGCGGGCATCAGCTAGTATCTAATATATTGAGAAAATATTCTCCTTCTACGCTAAGTTACAGCGGGGGAGGTTTCCTTTTGAGACGTAACAGGGTTCGAATCCCATGCATATTCTGAGTCCCAGGCATACACCTACGTCTAACTTTTCGGAGTTATGTCCCGTTATGTGAACAAAAATCATTTGATTTAACGGAGAAGGAAAATATCGAAACACTGAGAGTTCTCCGCATTGTTCTCAAAGATTTATGAAGTCTGCTAATCCGCACTTGGCCAGCGTGATGGACTATGACCTAAACCCTTCTCATTCTGAGCGGAGACCCATGAATACCGAGTAAAGGGCCGGTGATGGGTTGAGATGATGAAGTTTAATGAAAAATTGGTGGTATTTCGTTAGAGCAAAATATATAAGTTGTGTTAAACAGCAGCAAAAAATCTCTTAAAACACAAAAGTTACTAGCATAATATGTGAACTATTACATATTTTATAATGAATTAGAAGCACAATCATGCATACATATAAATATTTATTATCATATTATTGAAGTGACTTAAAGACTAAGACTTTAAGAATAGGAACATGAAAACGGTACGGAACACTTCTGAAGTTTCATTAATGAATAATGCAACCGATCAATTAGCGGAGCATCAAGTTCGTCAAAGAACTTAGTCTAATTGCACTACGGTTCCTGCATTTATTTATCAGTTTAATAGATACGACAGCAAAGTTTTGAATTGGGTAGAGAAACTGCATCGGATTCCAGAAGGAATTAAAAAAGTTTTTCTCCACGTGATCACGTAACTTACACAATTTAAACTAGAAGTGGTTTCTCGTGTGCTAATAAGAACATTTTTGCATGTTGATGATAAAAAAAAATGAGCGACTGATTTAGCTATTTCAATCAACATCGGATGGAACATTTATCATTATCATAATATTATACCCAAGAGCAAGATGAGAGAGCGAGAGCCATGTTTTGAGCGCATTTGCATTAATTAGGTATGGTATTACGTTATATTATGTACTACTTTACAAAACTTATCAAAGTTTTGAAACAAAATAAAAACATTCGTTATTAAATAAAATGCCTCTTAGTTGGTACTTATGTTAAGTACCTACTTTCTTTTAAAATTAAAACGTCAGTTCTTAGTTCATCTAAAATCTAAAAGAACAAAAAATTTAAATTTCACTTGTAAAACATGGGCAAGTAGGTAAGTTATAGACGCACCCACTCGTGTTTTTGTGCCAATCTATCCTCTATATCGATTTAATTTAACTCGTAGCTCTGTAAGATACTTATCTACTACGTAAACTATAGCTGAATCTCATCATCATCATAATCATTATCAACCCATCATCGGCTCTCTACTGAGCGAGGTCTCCTCTCAGAGAAGGGTTATAGGCCATAGTCCACCACGCTGGCCCAATGCGAATTGGCGGAATTCACACACCTTCGTGAACATTATGGAGAACTCTCAGGTGTGCAGGTTTCCTCACGATGTTTTCCTTCACCGTTAAAGCATGTGATATTTAATTTCTTAAAAAGTTAAACGCACTTAACTTCGAAAAGTCAGAGGTGCGTACCCGGGATCGAACCTGCGACCCCCCGAATAGGAGACCACAGTCGTAACCACTAGTCTATCACTGCTTATAAGCTGAATCTATTGATATGAAAATATTCTTGACATGAACATATTTCTTACCTACCTTTATTCAGATCTGAGTACAGTCAGTACCATGATAATTATATACGATTAAGTTACCTGGCTAAATAGACATGCCTAGAAACATAATTATAGAGTTTCGTGACTCAAAATTCCGTGAGACTTCTAAATACAATGAGTTGCTTATTGACTTATCAACCCACCTTGCGAATGAATTGTATCCAATGTCACATTACAGAAAATAATATATATCGCTCTTTCGTAGATCATTGTGCAATTCTATTGATATTTTGTCAAATATGATTGCTCATTCAATCAATTTCGATGACCTTTGTTGTTTTATCATATCCGACTCGACCCATCATTCCTACTTTCCTACTAATATTCTAAATGAGAAAGATTTTCTGTTTCTTGTTTTAAACTTCAATCACGTAGAAATTCGACGTGACTTTTTGCAGGACCAGGAGTTACAATGCTTCTTTTTATCCCGGATAAACAATGTGTTCCCGCGGAAAAACTATGGTTAAAATTATACATAACTTAGGCAAAAATATAAATAGTTAATATTATATTACCCAAAAATGACTCAACACAATATATTTTTCGACGAAGGAGGAATTCCATTAATTTATGTGGATACAATAACGAACAAGTGTGCAACGAAAGTGTATACCTAGTGCATAAATGTAGTATTTACTTGCCTTAAAGTTAACTGTGACATACACATACATACATTATGAAACTTCTGAGCACGCTGAAATATTGGTAGGTATCTTTATGGTATAGAGTTATAGACTCGTTATGAATTTTCTAAGCACGCATAATAATAATTGATACGTACTGGTATGATATATGTATGATATAGAGTTAACTGTGGCAGACTGTACATTATGAATCATCTAAGCGCGAAGAAATACGGTGAAAATACAAACATATTATTATTATATCGGATACTGGGAACACCTACGGCATTGCGGTAACGTGAGGTTTCCTTTTCACCAATAATACAATGATCCTATTTTATTTAATCGTAAATAAGGCAAGTCGGTGGCTGGGCCTCGTAAATTACCTGTCCCGTGCGAATTGCCTCTCCCGGCTCTAATAAATATCAATCGATACGTATGTATATATATACCTTTGAGGTTTTAATGGAGATGTTATCTACTCCTAAAGGGCTTTTTATTCAGCTAAATGACTGCATAAGTAATGTCTTAAGTGCTTATTTATGTAATTTTATAAGTAATGTATTGCATGGTTTCTTTTTATATACATACTTGTGTATTTATCTTGTGCTTTGAATAGAATTTAAAAGAATAGAAAAGTTTTTAATTTAAATTAAATAAATTTAATTTAAGCAAGCAACTGTGTTTTGCTTTATTGGAACGTAGTTCCTTATCGCGCGGTACGGAAAGGGGCTAGACGGAAAAAATCGGCCAAGTGCGAGTCGGGCCTCGCTCTTTTAGGGTTCCGTTAAAAAAATTAAATTAAAAAATTTCCATCTACCCACCTACCCATTTTAATTTAATTTTTTTAATTTAATTTAATTTTTATTATTTGTTGTTATAGCGGCAATAGAAATACACAATATGTGAAAATTTCATCTGTCTATCTATTACGGTTTACGAGATACAGCCCGCTGACAGACGGACGGACGGACGGACGGACGGACGGACGGACAGCGTAGGCTTAGTAATAGGGTCCCGTTGGTACCCTTTGGGTACGGAACCCTAAAAATTAAGGAAACCGACCCTCGACACATTTTTGAAACCGACACTTTTTTGTTGAATGTGAATTTTGCATTGTGTTCGGTATATTCGCCTTAGCACAAGGCGTCTGCATGGCCTAGTGGTTAGAGCAGTCGCCTATAAGTTCAACGTCGAATTCGTGGTTCGAATCCCAGCTCGACAGACTGAATTTTCTATTTTCAATTTTATTTTAAATAATTTCTAAATGTGGAATTTTTCCCTAATTTTTTATTGTATAAATTGGATAACGCCATCTGTGAAAAAACAGTAACTCCACCAGAGTAACTCTTTGGTTTTGTAACAGTGCAATAGAAATAAACTAAAAATCGTAGTTAATCAATTTAATACTAGATGACACCACTAGTTTATTACAATTCCTTCACTAAAATTAATCGAAAGGAACTACGTTCAATCCGGGTGTCCCTCGACACCTCTCAAGTTTTTTAAGTTACAATTAACTTCACATAATTCGAAAGTTAAGTTAACACAGTTCAAAGAACTTTTCAGTTCGGGAGTGACGTCCTTGCACCGAAATGCGCAGTGTTGGCTGACTCCTCCCTAAGTGGACTGACGATATCAGACGAGTCGCAGGAAGCCGCTAGATACAGGCGGCGCAAGACCGAGACATCTTGTGGACAGTCAGTGGACGTCTATAGAGCACAGTAACACTTTTAACCAGTTACGGATTTTTTTTTCAATATTACGAAATAGGCTTGGGCTTGATGACAATCGACGATGGAAAGCACTGATGAGGCCTAGGTTTGACCGCGCTGGCCTAGAAAATGCTGATTCACTCTTGCCTTGAAGGTACTCAAATTATACATGGCTGGAAACACACATTATCGTGCGAATGTTCGTGTCGAGTTGTCGCGATAAATGAGGTGTCTCACTCATTCTATCACAGCGGCTACATTATCGTGAGAGTTCACCAGAACTCATTCGCGGCACAACGAACTACCCGGCTACACTTGTCGCGATAATGCGGACATTCGCCGAATCCCGATAATATAGCCGCACCATTAGCGGTTCAAAATTCAAAATTCAAAATTATTTATTTCACGTAAACCAACCTGTGGCTCTTATGACAAGTCATGACTCTATCACCGGTTCGGAAAGCAGATTCTGCTGAGAAGAGCCGGCAAGAAACTCAGCAGTTGCTCTTTTCAAAATAATGAAGCTATTACATTGTAATAAGTTTTTTATACTATCTTGTGGGCAGCTGGATGCCAAGCCGATTTAACCTAGATGCAACTTTGTTAGAATAACATATAATATTCCCAAGTGCCAAAAAAAAAAGAAAAGTACTACAATTCAATTCATGTTAAGACGGGCAGACACAAGTTCGTTTCAGAAATCTTGCGAAGTGAGTGTTTGCGCTAGCGCGGCAGGGAGGTGTCCCGCCCGACACAGACTGTAATGTCACGTAGGTATATCACCTAACATGGTCGAACGGCCTTCAGTAAACGGCCTAAAGTTAACTTGAAATATATGTATGCATTAGTGGTCCAATAGAAGATAAGTTTGACATCAATACGGTCTCTCATGAGCAGATAAGAGCAGAAAATATTTCTTTGAACCATGCAATCTGTCATTGGCCAATGCATCCCACGGCAGGTAGTGGGCAATTCTCCTAAATGTTGGCTAAGGCATGTCCCAGGCTGGAGAACGTAGGTTAAAACTAACTCAGGCTTATGTAACTTTTTTTGTAGATACTAGATAGTGTCCTCTATATCGTCCATCAAGAAAAAGAAGATAAAAGAGGTGAGATCCAGCTTAAAAAAAAATTTAAACCTCCATTTTCTAACCTCCATGACTGTCCCACTGCTTATGTTGTATGTAACAAACTTATTTATTTATAAACATAGTCGATTAAAAATTCTCAAAAAAATATATTTCAATAATGAATAATTAATCTTTAAAATAACAACAGTAGCGTGAGGTTACGTCTTAGAATTAGTTTTTTATTAGTATTTAAAGTCTGTCCCACGACTTTTTAATCATTACCGTGCTCTTGTGCAAACACTATCGTAACTACCCACATATCCATACAATCCGCATCGTCGTCGCGTCTAACGTACAAAGTCAGTTGCCTTGAGCAATTCATGTCGAATGGAGGTGTGTACGTCGTCGGGTTACTGAAATATTTGGCATTCTCCAACGGAAATTTCATTTTGGCAACTTTAATCGCTCATTCATAGGACTCTCACCATACCGTAAGTAGTTATCACATTAATTATATGTTTGTATTTTTTATATATTTCAAATATGTTTTACTTTCTAACAAAGCGGATTAAAAAAAATTACTTAGTCCGTCACTCGGAGCGATACTGTGATAAAACTGTCAGAAAAACTTATCATGTAATGGAAGCTTAACAGGTGCAATAAACAGAATCCATCAAATGTGAAAAAAGTTCGAGCTTCGTGTAGTGTAGCACTCTATGTAGAGTTAAATATAGACAGATAACGTTCCGTCCAAAATGTTTTATTCATAAACTTGCATTGCGAAAAGTGCCACTGAGTGGAACTCATAATTTTCTTAAAACATGTAAGTACTTTAACCATGTTTTTTTTAAACAATGCAAGATTAATTATTGTTTTCTAGATTTTGCCCGTGACTTTCTCCGCGTGGAGCTTGGTAGTTTTTAAAAATCCCCCAATCGAAACTTTCATTGCACTCATTTAATGTTATTTACTACAATAATATTAATATGACATTTATGACAATTATGACATTTGAATATGTCGCAGTAGGATAGTTGAAGCCGTGTTATAGCTATAAATCTAGGTTTCAAGCGATTCATAGCTATCTTACTAGGAATATAGCTATAATACGAACGCGATTTAGTAATATAGCTATCTGTCTAGAGTCTAGACTAATCTATTAAAATGGTTATAGAAGTATACATTTTATTTGATTTGCACAACTGGTTACTTGTTTTTGCTAGTATGTTTGCCATAGTCAGGGATTTTTTTCAGTATGTCGTTTACTAAGAAAATAATCTCTAGAAACTCTTTCGATTTTAGTGAGCTTTAAAGTTAAAAATAATAATTGACGTCAAAGTTGCCGATAAACAAATTCATATATTATAGCAAAAATCGAGTGTGTATTGGTAAGGCAAATGGAAAATATTTTCATAAACCGTAACACCGGATGCAAAACATGGCTGCGCTGGATAGACTTGGTCGGCGTTCATTTATTAAACAAAGTTGATCCGAGCGACTGGGCGCAGTAGGTATTTTGATCTCCGAGTTGAGGGGCATTTTGGAAGTAGTGCTTTTTAAAACTTTTTTTTTTTAGTTTGTAAGGTGAATACTTTGTTTTATTTTTCGATTAAATGATAGGACTTGATTGGGATATCTCCTGATGCTGATGACTGATGATGTATTCCGTGAAAGAAGCAGGCTAACATGGAAGGGGTATGGCAGTTTTGTTTAATCAAACCCCAATCGGTTTCTACGCGGCATCGTATTGCAGCGCTAAAATCACATGGCGGCACTTCTTTGTCACAAGCATCTGCTATTGTAGCAAGTTTTCTAAAACACTTTCCTTCAACATACTTGCCTGCCACAACTAGTAAGTAGGTCTTTATACATAGTTTGCTAATCTTGTTGTCAGCTCTACTGTATCAATCACCTCCTCAAAATTTTCCATCAGCTCTCGGGCCTTATTGGTTACTCTGTATACTGTGCTTATACGCAATACGTTATACTTATAGCGACTCAACGGCGACGCATTACATTTGACATTCTGACCACAGTTTTGGACTGCAGATTGACGCTCACAAATGGCCATTTGATCATAATCAGCGATACTGCAGTTTAAGCAACTGATTTTGGCTTATGCACGATATGTAATCAGCCGATATGATAACAAATCTTTGTCGGTAGGTAGCTTGTACGGAGAAACAATAATAGTCATAGGCTGGTAGTTAGTGTCAGCCAAAGCCTTCCTTCCAGTCCTTCCAAACAACTTAGTCTAGTTTTAATCAACCTAGTCTATTAGAAAATTAATTATTAGAAAATAGTTTATTCACCGGTCCACGGTCTGTGAGATTTTGATCTGATGAAGATCTCTTTTATTTAGATTAGGGGTACTTCATAATCTAAATAGCCCAACGGTTAAAGGTGCGGACTGAAAGCTGAAAGGTTGATGATTCGATCCCCACCCTTTGAACTTTATTGTACTCACTCCTAACACGAGCTTTCCGCTTATTCGTAGGGGAAAGGAGCATAAAAGTCAGCTATTCTTAAAAAAAATGATGATTTCTAGGATGCTCTAAGCTCCCAGGTTAGGCTCGTGTCCATCGTACACTACTTAATCAGATTTGACTCATCATCAGGTGATGTCGCAGGCAAGGGCTAATTTCCATCGAATAATCAACTAAAAACAGCATTCATAACTAACGCAAGTATTGAAATTCATAATATAACGATTGTTTGGACGATGTGACATTTGCAGTTTGATAACTAACCGCTCTACCTCCGTTGAAAGTTTCAGCATTGAATAATAGAACAGATTAATTAGAAAGCGCGGCGAATTCGACGGAAATTTGTTCAATTGTAATGCCTTCTCTGGCTCCTCTGTGAAAATTAATCATTACCACTTAACGTCGTCAAAGGCGTTAATGAACACATCAAGAATTTCTAATCAAACATATTTTTATGAATAACATAGCGAATTTGTCAGCGTGGATTTGGTTTACATGGACTGCCTAGTACCCAGTTCCTTTTTTAGACTGCAGCATCCAAAATGAATGATTGTCAACCTCCGGTAGCAGACAATACCTACCTACTACAGGAAAAAGAATACTGCCCAGTAGGTATACCTATGCGAAAATAGCTTTAGTTAATTAATAAAATAAAAAACATAAAAATCCTCTCAGAGAAGGGTTATAGACCATAGTTTGGCTTGTTATTAAAATTTCTATGGCCACAGTCCACCGACCACCACGCTGGCCCAATGTGAATGAGTAGACTTCACACCTATGAGAACATCTCACAGTGGGACGCGCCCCGCTCCGGGACGCGGGCCTGCGTGTTTAAGATTGTTCGTAAGTACCTCAGTTGTATAGAAAACACGCATAGTGTCACAAACTAAACAACGCATCTACGCGCGTGGAATCGCGCAGAATCACGTGCCCCGAAGCGGGGCGGGGCGCCCCGCCGGTGAGAAACATGTGACATACCTATGATTACAACCACACAAAATATCAAATCCTAATATTATCATACCTGTAATGTTGTTCCGTTACTGTGAGAAATAAGATATTATTATAATTATTATTTATTATTATGATTTTTAAGCACTTTGGCATTCAGGTATTAAAAAAATTAAGTTGCACTCGGGGACTGCCGCGGTAAAGCTATTGCATAGCATTTTTTATCAACTTATGCAACTATAATATTTATGCAATATTTTTCTTGCATAATAAAAATTATGCAAAAAAATAATTAAAAAATAAAATCCCAACAAGTTCGGATTGGTTTCGGACGTCGGACTTGCACGTACGTATACGCGTATACGTACGACTAACTCGCGCGCAGTGTGAGCGCTTTCATAGTACTCAGAAGGTCGGGAATGTTCGTGCGTGTTCGTACGTTTCTGCACGAATGGAATTCGTACGAAAACGTATCCAAAGTGAGCTCGGCCTAAAGCAGTCAGTCGGGTTTTTTATTCTTTTTTAATATTTTGTTTATAATATGCTATAGTTTAAGTGAGTAAGTAAGTAAAAATTAACTTAATTTGAGCAGGCTCCATAATTTTACATAGGTACTCAACGGCAACGGGTGCAAATAAAATACTAGTAACTAGGCAATCGTATATTCTATAAATTTATATAATATTTTGCTCGTATACAATCTTGGTATGATATATTAAAGCCACACATGCAATTATGGTATTAAGAGGGAAATAAATACAGAAAAATTTAAAATACATTTTATCACATTAGAAAACCTATTAAGCTAGGTAATGACCACTTTCAATGTTCGTAAAATCTGCATAATGTAAAAAGCAAAACCAATTTAGTGACCGCTTCGCTCCGAAATTAGTTTTCAGCCTTATTCGCACATTGGTTGAAGGTAAATATTAGAAAAACATATTTTTGTACATTTTGGGACATGGAAGCAATAATACTTAATAATAATAATAAAAATTCTTTTTAAAAAAACCGACTTAAAAAGGTACTCATCATCATCATCATCATCAATAGCCTATAACAGTCCACTGCTGGACTAAAGGCATCTAAAGGCCTCTCCCAAGGGGAGGGTTTGCCCATAATCACCACGCGGGGCAGACGGATTGGTGATCGCAGTAGATGGTAGTAGTAGCACAGAGGACGCTGCTGCCCGTTCTCCGCTATATTCCCTTAGTCGCCTCGTACGACACCCGCGGGAAGAGCAGGGGTGGTGACAACTGTATTTTGATCTGCCGTCACCACACGGCAAAAAGTACTACAAAGTATAAAATAATTAGATCTATCAGACTGATGCGCAACGCTAGTCCGATTTCAACATACGCAACTAAAATTATTTTCTACTTTGTAGTAGCGTTTGAAGTCGGTTTTTTTTAAAGAATTTTTATTTAATATTATTTTATTTTTAGCTTCATATGATCAATCTACACGTCCAACTCTGATCTTCTTATTCATTGAGGAATTCCTTCCTTCATCACCGAAGACATTGATCAGATCTTCACCAAAAAATTGGATGTCCTTTCGAAATAAAAAAAATATTGAAACCGGTTCAGATTTGACAGAATTATGGAGTAACATCACCAAAAAAAAAACGCGTCGGATTGACAACCTCCTCCTTTTTTAAAGTCGGTTAAAAATAAGTAACAGCGGTAATTAAAATTAGCTTTAAACGAAATACATGTCTTGTAAACACAATACCGGGAACCATTTATCGTATTGTAATTCATACCCACAAATGGTAGCATAAATAATGTATGAAAATGCTCGTCTTGCGCGATAATGACGTCACAATGACAGGTATTATCCTAACAATTCCTTCGCTCCCATTTACCTCACGAGACAGACAATGTGTATTGTTTACACAAACAATTCAATACAACGCCGATCAATGTATGACTGCGTCTCAAATGTGTTCACATCACAGTGTCTCTGTACGCGATGAATAAAACATGGGACATCATGTGGATCCTTGGCTTCTACTTACATATTGTATTTAACCACGCGAATGTGATCTTTTTTGTTATACACCACAAAATTGAGGCTGAAACAAAAGTGACGAGACAAGGTACAAACTAAAGCAGTGAATGCTGATATGAAATGTTTTATTTCTTAACTTAAATAGAATAATATTATGATATACGAGAAAATCTAGATATTGGCTTTGAAGTGGCGCATCTAGAAATAAGTACTACTACCATTCCTACTTGAATTCCAAGTATATCAAAAATTGTCATGCAAGGCGAGGATGCGTGCGATGGCGCGCGGTAACGAGTTGATTTCCTAGTAATGTTGGTTTCTCAGTGAAGGCGGATAACTGTCGATTTAGTGGCAGCAAGCCCAACAGATTCAGCAAAGCTCACAATAAAGTTACGGGGACGCGGGGAGAGATTAAAAATCGAGCGAGTCCCAGACACAATGAAAATGTTTTTTCACAGGCCCCTTTCAGGCGTGCGCTTTGTTTGTGAAACGAAGTTCGCAGTTTTTCCCTCTATGTGCGCTTCATCGCGATTTTCTCTTGGTTGAAAATTATTGCGTAATGAATATTCTGCTCCGATTTCAGTGACTGAATGACTGAGATCTTGAATTGCATACGTCGATGGCTCTGATTATATTAATTTGATAAATAACAGCTCTATATTAGGTACTACTTACAGTTATATACGAAAATGATGAAGATTAAAGAGCCTCCTTTGACGATAGCGCATATTATAATAATTTTTATACTCTCATTTTTAATATTGCTAATCAGCAAACTATGAAGATTCTCAATAGTTTCTCGATGGCTTTGAATAATTTGTCTTATTGAAACGTTGATCAATGTTTTTCCTTTACCTACGAGTAGCTGTTTGACACTTTCTGACAAATTTTTTATAGATCTTTCCGCCCGACTGAAATACGTGAATACGTGTACAAACTGAAATTATTTTATACTTTTCAGTAGCGTTTGAAGTCGGTTTTAAAAAAAAAATTATATATTATTATCTAAGTATTTTCTATAGAAGCCAAAACTATTTCGAACTCCAACTCAGTCTTAATCATTTGTAAGTTTGTAACACAGATAGTGCAAGTCACTTGGAGGAAACATGCATGAATTAATTGCTTTGCGAAAACTTGAGAAACTACATACATAAAGTGTTATAAATTCCCCAATAAGTAGTAAAATAATTTTCCGTTTTTCTTTCAGCTATTATAAAATAATATGCTGGTTTTTGTGTTTAAGGCTGATATTAGACGGTGCCTCGTTAATCGTTCATATTTGCGAATATTTTTTGCGAAAATGAACCCTAAGGTCCTTTGCCCTAAGGGCGAACTTAGACGGATGGCTCACTGATGACCCTCGAAAATGAAAGCAAAAATCTCGAAAAATTAACCGTAGAAAATTCACCCTTAGGGCGAATTAAGACGGTTCATTTTCGCAAAAATTTTCGCAACGATGAACGATGAACGGGGCACCGTCTAATTTCGGCCTTACGGCTAGTTAGGATCATAAATGATTATCTAAAGTTTATCATTTCGGTATATTAGAAATGCTATTTACACGTGAGTACTTTTATCAAAAACACACTGTGATATTAAAGTGAACTTGCCATTCTCACATAAACGTTTTAAGTTTCTAGAGGTGGCTGAAAATCTGTAATTTACTAACTATTGTTGTAAAATAATAATTATTATGTTTTGAACATTAAAAAAATCCTTACTAAAATTAACTTCCATTGTATTATTGTATCCATTTTAAAAACGACGTTTGCATAGAAACTCACTCAATCTTACCGGAGAATCATAATAAACAAAATGGCGAATGAATGGATAAGGTTTTCAATTTTAAGGATTTTGGAGCAAATTACGTTCCACGCGTAAGCTCTTTATTTATGTTTGAGGCATATGGAAAAGGATGCTTTCCAAATTATATCGTAAGCTCATCCTCAATAACCTCGCTCATGGTTTCGACGGATATTTTATTGCGTCGGAGAAGCCAATTTAGTAGGTCTCAAATTCAAACGTTCGATTCGAGAGGCGTAAGATGAAACGATACGGACTAATGAGGGTGACGTTATTTATGTAATATATGCAACTCTTGAGACATTCACCAAACCATTTGATACTTCCTGCGGGTGCCATTTTTATGGCGCAGACTTTGAGTAAGTGTATTTTTATTTATTATATATATTACATCTTTAAATATGACTCGAATACCTACATCGTGTAGAGGTCGATGATCTAGAAGTCAAACGTGTTTTAAAGTTTGCAGTTTTGGTAATTTTTCAGCGTTGCAGTCTAAAGTTCCGGCGGGGAAAATTTGTGAATTCATAATTTCTGAAATGACTCTGGTCTAGTCAAAGACATGCCAAGCGATTTAGCGTTCCGGCACGATGGTGGGTAGAAACTGTTTAATGGTATGGATTTAATTACAATCATACTTACCACTTTGGAAGTCAGCCCGCCATCATCTAGGGTTCATCGTCACTTGCCATTAGGAGAGATCGCATCTTTGAGCTATACCTAATAAAAATACCTTAAATCCACCACACTCCTAATCTCGGGTCTAAAATTGCTTAGTCAGCGTAATGGTCGACTGTTCCTATTGAATTAAGGTAGGCATTCAATAATTGCTTAAATGAAGATAAACCTGAATTTGAATCATACCGCTAAATTCCTATTGAATTTCCATTTCAATTCTTCGTAATACGAACTAGAATGATGATGATAACAGAAGACTAAGATACGCTTTGAAACGGAATAGACTAGCTTCCGAGAGAGTTCACGGCTGCTAATTTAGTTGACGACTTCCGAACTCATTGTTTCGTCGTACTTAGCTTTAGTCAATATGCTAGCTGGTAAATGCATTGGGACTACATCGAAGATGCAGTAAATACATTGCAACTATACTAAGTTCAACTAACGACAGCACCAGCGGAATTAGAATTTTAATTAAGAAAATAATGTGCGAATTTATAAAGATAATGCGACAAATAAATCGGAGATCCTTCATCCACCGAGGGGGGAATCTTCCAATGCTGCTTTTACTGGTGCGTGGTCGCCATTCGATCACCAGAAGACTATTCGTTTTCTCTATCGGTATCTAGGTATGTGTCCCGCCGATTACCACTTCAGTTTCGTGGGTTGATGAACTGTCGGTCAATCAGGTTCTCCTATATGGATTTACTTAGTGCTCTCGCAGGAATACTCAGAGGCGTAGTTCGCTCCATCATCCGCTCAGACATTTTTTAAGTCCATAATGGCCACAATGATGTCCTAAATCTAATTCAAGTTTTAAAAAGTTCAAATACATACTCATAATTTCAGGTTTGGTTTAGTATCCAGAAATACTTAGGTACGGTACGTATTTCCTGCCATGCGCTTTATCGATACTTGCGATACGAACTTGGATATGGTATGGTATGGATAAATGAAGCTTGGTTTTCAGCTACTAGCAGCTTTCTAGTATATTGGCCAGAGCTAAGCTTGACAAAACAATGAGTTCGGAAGTCACCGTCAACTCAATTGACAGCGGCGGACGGGCGCCGGGCGCCTCGGAAACTGTTCCATTTCAAAGAATATTTTCCTCCATACTTCTGATATTATATCTGGTATTAAATCCCTTTTGCCATTTAATAAGTAGTATATCGGACCGGCTTAATCCAATGAAATAATAAAGGTTTAAAAGCCTTGTATTCACTAGAAAACAAACGTTGCGTAGGATATTGTATCAGCATCTACCCAAACAAGCAGAGACACATTGTGCGGCGATACGAAATTTTTGTACCTACCTAACAAAAGACGCAATAAGGGAGAGGGCAGATTGGCTTTTTTTAGCAGCAGCGATTGGCGTTTTATGGCTTTAGCGTTTTTTGACTGCATCGCGTTTCAGTGATTTTTGATCGCGGAAACGCTAAATCGCGCGATCTGGCGTTTTTGCGATCAAAAATCGCTTAAACGCGATGAAGTCGCAAAAAGGCTAAAAGTCTAAAAAATACCAATCGCAGCTGCTAAAAGTAGCCAATCTGCCATTTCCCTAAATAATGCTTAATGTGGGAACCTCGAATATGGATTATGTTGTTATTAATTATTATTCATGTTATGTACCTACCATGAAAATATGCATGTAAATATATACACTACTAGCTGACCCGGCGAACTTCGTACCGCCAACTTATCTATATAAATAAAACAAATAAACTATCATAATAAAAAAAAACTATCCTATCTTTCAAGTTGGACCAAATTACAGACAGTTACGAAGTTTGATCTAAATCGGTTCAGTAGTTTAGGAGTCCATCGCGGACAAACAACGTGACACGTAATTTATATATATTAAGTTTGATGAGCAATTAAATTATCTAAAGGCGGGATTCCACCAGAATTATGTGCAGCACATTTGTGGACAAATATTTTGCGACGAACTCCAACAGTGCGCGTACTTACATTAGCTGCAGATCAGAACCGGCAAATCTGTGCGCAACAACCTGTAAGCGTACAGTGCAGCACGTTTGTAAACGAACATGTTCTGTGTTCACCCCAAGACTACTCTGCGTTCAGTTGTTAGCGGGCAGGAAACGTATTGCTTTCAAACAAAAAACATTCAACTTTTCAACAATTCATATTTAATAACCTTTTTGAGGGGAAGATTTTCAAAAACTGTGATATATATTACTTATACTTCTTTGTTTTAATTGAAAGCCAAAATACAAAGTTTCATGGATATAACTTAAAAAAATGACAGACTTTAATATACATACATCTCCCCTCTATTTAACCCCTCGGGGGGTAGATTTTCCAAAACTATGAGACACGTACATTTTGACACGTAGACGTGTTGCAATTTCTATCTATCCAAGTAAGTCTCAAAGCCTTACCTAATTTCTAAGTTCAGTTATAAATGTATAGGTATAGCGCGGAGTATTCAGCATATTTGCCTAAAAAATCTCTACCTGGCTGCGGCACGCTAAAAAAACTTGTTGGGTCATGTGACTTTTGACACTCGTTTGCATAAAAAATGGACCCCGCTTGTAATCAAAATAAGCAAAAAAAATAAAGAATACTTGAAAAAGGAATGGGTGAAGGTATTTTAAAGGTAGAATTTACCTGCATGCATATCAACACAAAGCGTTGTAGAGTCGTATATTTTATTTTAATTATTATTTATTGGGTAAGTAGGTACTTATAACTTTTAGCTTAAAAATACTTGTACTTGACGACGTTCAAAGACTTGATTATATAGGTAAGGTATGTCATTTAAGCAGTTATGTTATTATGGTTTTTATGATAGTTTATCGTATATTACTCGTTGTTGTTGTTGTAAAAGTAGTTTGAAGTTAATTTTTAACTCGTAATTTTTGTGACGAAAGTTAGGAGTTACCTTTAAGACATAATTACCTATTCCTATTATAATTATAAGTTAGTAAGTAGCTTTTCTGCCGACTCTACTAAAACCCAAATTAGACGGTGCATCATTCATCGTTCATTGTTGCGAAAATTTTTGCGAAATGAACCGTCTTAATTCGCCCTAAGGGTGAATTTTCTACGGTTAATTTTCGAGATTTTTGCTTTCATTTTCGAGAGTCATCGGTGAGACATCCGTCTAAATTCGCCCTTAGGGCGAAGGGCCTTAGGGTTCATTTTCGCAAAAACTATTCGCAAAAATTAATGATGAGCGAGGCACCGTCTAATTTCAACGTTGAGCTAGGCAGATTTAATAATTTAATATAAAAAAATCTTTTTAAACAACCGACTTCAAACTCCCGCTTTACTACATTGCACACACACTATACAAAATGTATAATTTTTTGTTGATATTTTAAAAACCACTCTACCGATTTTGATAAAATTTATTTGGGACCACCTGGGGAATATACCCTTTTAAACAAAAAAGAATTTCTCAAATCGGTTCAGGCGTCTTCGAGTAATCGGTGGACGTACATAAAAAAAGATTCCGACGAATTGATGACCTCCTTTTTGAAGTCGGTTAAAAATATACCTGTATGTATGTAGCCTCAAAGGCCAAGAGTGTAAAAATAATTATAATAATAATTATACCTACAGGATGTACCTACTAAGTAATTAATTACACAATCTCTCATAATATTAATAACTAATAATTGGTTTGACTTTTTTATATTGTAGACAAGACCCATTGTTTTCTTTAATTACGTTTTTGCTTACGTTATTTTATTTATGCAAAATTACCCCTACATGACATTTCACACTTTGTAACTGCGAAATAAACTTCGCTGTTACAACCATGATTCCATTATAATTTAAATTTAAATTTGAACTAACGAAGTCTGTAAAACTGGGATTAATGTTGGGTTTAAACCGTGCTGTGTTGTGCGGAACCCTCCGCTCAGTGCATCACGCACGTGTCGTCAGATTAATTGAATGCCTCGCTGCCGCCGCGCCGGCGACTCGCCCGCATCGCAAACAGTCCCTACAAATTATTATTTGAACAATCACGAGGGACATACGAATACATTCACTTGAAAGATTCTACAGCTCGAATATGCACTCATAACTTTAAAAATTTTTCAACGTCGTAAGTTATATTTTCCATACGAATGTCGGAACGCGGGTCGCAGGGCGCGGGCGGGATAAGAGGCGGCGCGGGGAGGGGCGGGTCGTATGGCCTCTCACGTTTAGTACAGCGCTCAGCAGGAGTGTCGGACGCTCGGCTTCGCAGTCGCCGACTTTAGTATTCTTCGTTTATTTTCTTTTCTATTCGTTTAATTTGTCGCTCAGACCCGTAACATCAAAAGTGAGAAGTACCGACGCAACTGAGTGAGTTTTGATGATCGGTTTCGTATTGACAGTGTCACGTGCGGAATTGAATTGATGCCGGTTCCGTAGTTTACACTTTACAAGTGTTTATAACGCATACGGCCTTCACTTGCCGGCTGCCGCAGGTAGAGCCGGCGAAATCATCAAAAAAGTGCGTCAAGTTTGTTGGAATTTCAAAGTAAACCTTTTGGAATTGTTGGAACAAAGGATCACGGTGGTTTCCAGCCGGTAAAAGTGCTTCGCGTTGGATAAAAGTTCACGCGGATTACCTCCAATTGGATTCTACTCGGAAACTTTGGAAGTGCGTTGAGTGAAGTGAAGTCTTGAAGTGCCTTTAACTTACAACATAACCTTAGTCGAAAAAGGCGCGTGTTCTGCGAGCATGCGCAGTGGGGCCTTCAGAATTATTAACAAGTGGATCGTAATATTATAAACAAACGTGAAACGCCTTGTGTTGTGACCGCTCCTAGTTCAATTGGATATCCCTAGTGCACGAGTGCATCTGTCGGTTATTGCGACATCCGTTATCTTCGCCTTTGGGATTTCGCATTTGAATCGAGAGCAACGTTCAACTGTTGGAATCAGGGAATTTAGCTGCGCGCGCAACACTTTTTCTCAGGTGAGTTGACTTTTGTCTGTTGAACAATAAATCAAGCACGAAAGCTTGACAAAACACTGTTGATGTTTTTCCAAGGTTTTCGAACAGGCTAAGAAGGTACTGCGAAGTTGCGAACACGACTATTGGGCTAAGCTTAACCTGTCTTCTTTTTCACTTTTATTTTTTGTGCATTACCACTAACCAGTTGCTTCTTCGGATCTGACTACGGCATGACGTCAGCTTCCACGGTTGTATTTCTCCCTCGCACGGTAAGCGTGTGGCGTACCTACCTAATGGAAATATGTGCTTATTACAACCGCTTTAAGGTCTATTATATTATATCTGACCGCATACGTATTTCGCTTGGTGTTTGAAATATCCTTGCAATTCGGTAAGTACATCAATATTGAAGTGGATTTTAAAAAAGCTCTAGGTTCTAAAACTATTATTGCCATAGTTACCTAGCTTAATTGAGTTTCTTTTAATTATGAATTTTAATGGATCTGCCATAATTTATGTATTCGTTAGCTGTAGTTACGAGGACCTTGTTTTGAATTGTTTTATTGAGCCTACTTTTTGAATAGAGTGTACAGGTTGCGATACCTCGTACCTACAGAAACCACTAAAATTACATCTACATGTGCGCTATTTCTGTTGCCCACAATCTACGAACCTAACTATTGTAAAATGAAAGCTATAACACTGATAGAGATAGAAATATTTTATAGCTGTCAAAGTAGTTTAAAGAATCCTAAAACAGAAAATATTAGGACATCTATCTAGCATTTTTTTGTCCATTGATACGAGTCTACCAAATAGGTATCTGCCTAAACTAGCGGCACGCTATGATGGCCGGTTTGACGTTTGTCCGCTCATGAAGTTCCGTATTAATTGATAACGACTTTGAAGGAAATAATTGTATTACTTTATTGACGATAGTGATGTGCAGAGATTCATAAATTTTATCGAATGTAGTTTTAGGTTCAGGACTCAAAATTTATTTATTAAATTGATTTCTAAAATGTATACAAGTGTAGAAAAATCAGTTTGCACCATTTAAGGGGTGAATGTACTTGTGAATATGAACAATTTTCACTATGTGGACAAACCTCTGAAATCGCAAAAAAATATCAGCTGTTTCATACAAAAGGTAAAATTTTTATTTTTATATGATATATACCACAACTCGGCATTTGGTTTTCTAAATTGAAAATTTTTAAAAATGGAATCTAATACGATCGTCACATAGGATCGCTGGCTAGCACAACTACTACCTCCGGCAAACTCGCGTCAATGCTCAATGCAAAACAAAGCAGTTTCGAATTGACGTTGCTTCGAAAAGTATAAACTGTCAGTGCAATGCGATTGTGATATAGTTTTGACCTGGCTTTGGATTTCAAATATTGATACTGCATTACTGTTGACCCTTGCTCGTTAATTTGGACTCTGTTCAAGCCCTTTGTTGTGGATTTCGTCGATATGACCGAACGTACGCAGAGAACTGTTCTAAATAGTCAGACACGTGAGTTCGTAATACGCCTTCGTAACTATTTCGATCGTGAAGCTCAAAATGGAGGGCCAATTTTACCTATAACGTCAGTGGTTGAACGCGTAGCTGATGCGCTTAATATTGGACAACGAACTGTTAGACGGATAACTAAAAAAAAGCATTAGAACATGGGCACAGAGTTATACGGTTACCGCCTTACCATTGTGAGTATAATGCGATTGAGTTGGTGTGGGCTCAAATTAAGGGATATGCTGCAAGACACAATACAGAACCCCCATTTACCACAAAAAAAATGCTAAAATTATTAGAAGAAGCTTGTGAACATGTGACTAAAGGAGACTGGGAAAAGGTTGTGAATAGAACTGTTAAATTAATAAGGGAAGATTATGAAAGAGATGTGAAAATAGATAATATTATAGAAAACGAACATATAATTATTAATGTAGGTGATGATAGCAGTGACGACAGTGAAAATAGTAGTATGGACGAATCTGATTAATTATGGCCTTTTGTGGCACCTTTTTTGGTATCTTTTGTATTCATATGTTTCTTGTGTGCATATAAAGTATGTATATTCATTTTCATTCAAATATTCAGTTCGTTCAAATAAATTAAATAAACATATACATTTTTGTTTTATTAAACCTATTTAATCAGGTACAAAAACAAAACTTAATTGTTTTTTGTTCGAGAATAAATTGACATTCCACATCACTATTGTAATGTGTCAAACCGGCCATCATAGCGTGCCGCTAGTGTAGGTAGGTAGGTACATCTCGCCGACTAAAAATGATTGTAAACGTCAATGAAATAGGTACATAGGCCTTCTTTACGTTTAGATACCTAAATATACTTAGATAGGGAGGCACTAAAGTCTCATGTCATCTCGCTCATTAGGGCGGATGCCTCCATGGCGTGTATACTTAAAAAAAAATAATACGTGTGGCACTCGGGGACTGCCGCGGTAAAGCTATTGCATAGCATTTTCTAGTCGCACGCACACAAACACCGTGCCGAAGTCTGCCGAACTGAAACTACGGTGTTAGGCTTATTTTCGTTACGAAATTTCTTGATTCGGTCGCCGCGCTCAAAGCCCGCGATAAAAGCTATGCAATAACTTAAAAAATTCAAAATCATTTATTTCATGTAAGCCAACTTGTGGCTCTTATGACAAGTCAGGAATCTACCACCGGTTCGGAATGCTGATTCTGCTGAGAAGAGTCGGCAAGAAACTCAGCAGTTGCTCTTTTCAAAACAAAAATGTTACAAAATTATCTACCTATCTTGTGGACAGCTGAAGCAAAGCCGACTAGAATAGAACAGGATTTTTTTCCATTTAGGTAAATAAACTTTTACAAGACGTGTTTTCGCGTCTATGAATAATATAAATAAATCTACTGCACTGGTTCCTAATGGTACTTACAATTCAATACATGTTAAGATGGGCGGACAAAAGTAGCCCCATTCACGCCGGTGCACCCGTTCACGAACATGAACCAAAATCACTTGGCAAAATGGACAATAGAAGCTAGGGCGCCAGTCTATGTGTTCGATTCTTGACTATCGCTTTTGTCGCTCGATATATTCTTGTGTTTTGACGATCAATATGAGCTGGGAATTGGGATCTTCTTACGTCAAATTTGCTCGAAAATAATATTATAGTCTAGTTAGGTCATAGATTCAAGATTGGTAGCTTTTAGACATGTGGATCTATGGCATGTACCTACATGATTATTTCAACTTTTGGGTCACACGTATGTTTGTAAGTAAAATAAATACACATTTTGCGTCTAAGAACCCTACCGCAGCTAACAAAATAGCTGATGACCTTGAAATCGCTGAACTGATTTTGGTAAGACATACCACGGACTAGCTAGAAAACCTGCTTGTAAATTTAAAAAAAACCGCACCCAAAATCGGTTCACCCAGAGCCATCATGGTGCCGCTGACAGACACACATAAGAGCTCAAAATCTTTGAATAAAAGTACTAATTAGTACTGAGGTAAGTACTTTCTCTATTCCTCCTTTTGTTAATGTAGAGCTATATATATATATATCTTTCAACATGATACAGAAAACTTACAAGTTGCCAAATTTGCTCAAAGCTAATTAGTAAGTAGAGCAATCCTGTAAGAATTCGACTTTTCGTTATGGTTTCTAAGTCTATAATATTAATTATTTACTTTGGTGTAAGTATATGTATATATATAGCTGCCATTTGTATACTAGCGATGAGTTTATAATAAGACTGAGAGTAAGTATTTTTAAATCTATATTGACTGAGGATATTTATATAAGGAGATTTATTGACTGTGTAGGGCAGTCAATTAAATAATAATTTAGTTAATTATGCGCAATACAAAATATTTCTTCTTCTTCTCTTCTTTATCAACCTATAGACGTCCACTGCTGGACAAAGGTCTCCTGCATGGACTTCCACAGGCTTCGGTCTTGCGCCGCTTGAAACCAGCGGCTCCCTGCGACTCGTTTGATGTCGTCGGTCCACCTGGTGGGGGGCCTGCCAACACTGCGTTTCCCGGTGCGGGGTCGCCACTCCAACACCTTGGGACCCCAACGACCATCAGCTCTTCGAACTATGTGCCGCCGATATGTGTGGGGGGGTAAGGGAGCGCACCTTCATCTTAGCGCTCTAACAGTCAACCTCACCTGCCCGCGGTGCCCCCTGCTGGTTTACTGACGAGGATATGGCGACCGACAGATGGCGGTATAACCATCTCATACTAGCTAGACTGAACAAATGGCACAGGCCGGTGTCGGGCAGCAGCGACATCATCGGTGCGATCAGTCTAGCCCTGCGATGACCAACACGCCTGCCCAGCGTGGTCATTATGGGCAAAACCCAAATGGAAAATAACAAAATATTTAATACCTACTAACTACATGTTAAAGTTTTCACCCGATGAATTGATCCGATTTCGAAATCATTTTTGTTTTTAAACCTCACACCATTAACGAAGCCGATTAATTAATTTAAACTCACGTTTGCCATTAACATCCATTAGCGAGTCAAGCCTTCGTAGGTCCGAATATTCATAGTTTATTAAATAAAGTAGAGGAATGTATTCGAAGAGCTTTTATTTTTAACTCAGTGAAAATGGCACATAATATAAAGATTCCTTAGATTTATTAAAAAAGGCGTTTTGGCTACGTGGATTTAGTATATTTATCGAAAAATATAAGAATATAAAATATATAAAAATGTTTCATTACACTTACAAACTTTACCTCTACCATTTTTCACCACTATAAGGGATGGAATATAAAAATCCATCACCTAGTGATTTTTATTATTTTAATCGTAGGTACTTTATTTTATTTTCCTCCCTAAAAAAGAATGCTACAGTGGCAGTGTGACGATCGCAATTATCTCTGGGTACTAAACGGGTACGGTTGTACTGAATTTGTGACTTTAAATCCGTACAGTCAAGGATTATTATACTTTGACGCCAATGTCAACGAATACGAATGCGATCAATGGAATAACTCAACAACAATCGCACCTCTGATTGGCTGACACTCTCTTGCTATTGGCTGAAATCCATTGTTGCTGCAAGAATGCCATAAATTTAGCCAATCACCACTATTGGCACTGTAACAATGGTTGATTCAGCTTATCCGCAATCCACCAGCGGTTTTTGCTGTGCTTTGATTGTCACTCCCGCCACTGTGGGTTCTTAATCAAATAAGTACATGATTATAGTTTGCTTACAATGATTAAATAACTTATTATAGCACTACTTACTAGTAAACGTAACACTGAAGTTAAGAGTGGGTGTGCGCTCGTTAACAGTAAACAGATTTGATTTTTACAGTAGTAGATCAAGTTTTAACTATCCGAAAAAAAACACGCAAAAATTACATCATACTGCCAAGGGACGTGCTTGGGCAAAAACATAAAATGATGAAATTTGTTCGATAATAAAAAATCGCGAAGTTAGGTCTAATTTTTAACCAATATTCATTTATTTTCAATGTGTTGCATATTACAGAGCCAAAATTTTTACATTAAATTCCGATTGATATTATCAAGAGAGTAGCCTAGTGAATTGAAAAGAAAATGAATATTTTACGAGTTACAAAGTATTTGGCGCTTACTACACTCCTATTCCGCGCAAAACGCTTTCTTTTGTCGCGCCTCACATGAGGTTACGGCTATATTTTATTTCATCGCGAAATCTGATTTTTTTTGGTGTTATACGCGTTCTTAAGATACAAATAATATACTAAGGCAAGTGATAAAATAGTAGTTTTAACAAGATATGTTTTCCGACGAACGAAACAATTATCAAATAGCTTGTTCTACCTATCTAGCTACCTAAAACCGAGAGATTTTGTCATGTAACCGAAGGTTAGATGAAACGAGCAAATAGAAACGCTTTCCTGTAAACAAAGTTAAGGTCCACCGCATATTAAGCTAAGTAGGACACCATGTTTCGTTAAATAGATTGCAAAATTTATCCGTAATGAAACGCTATTTTATAACGAGAGAGACTAAAAACAAAGAATCTAACAATTTTTTGAAGTTTGTACTCTGACAAGCAATTCGTTCCTGTTTTTTACAAGGCGACTAGTTTTGTAATTTTTTTTTATCACGCGGTTGCGTATAACCTTTGTCAGATTTTACACGTATTTCTATTCTGTCCCTTTCAGGACACTCACAATAGCTTGTCTCATTTTTTTCTAGATATTTATGACTCAAAACAAAAAAAGTAAAAGTTTTAGTAATTATCACACGTATTCATCAGGAACTGCCATAGTCTGTGATCACTTTTATCCAACGAGCGTGGTTGAGTCAAGGCTCAAAATCGTCTGGTACATGGTTTAATGAACTCTCTACCACTTGAGGATCGTAAATATTTGAGGCCTCCTACATCTTTGCAGCCCAGTGTAATATCACGAGCACACCGTAGCATGCCCATTTACATGTTTAAAATAAACAAATTAAAATGTACCTAAGCTACGTTGAAAATTAATTTTTACGATAGTTTTGCATAATGCGCTTACCTACAGCGGGTTTATTTTGTAAGGTTTTGAAGCAAATCCCAGTTGTTGCGTGGTCATCCTGATAATAATAATTTATGTACTGGTTGACGTTTAGTAATTAACTACATAGTTATTTCCTTTCCAAGTACTTACTTACTCGTACCTATAGATTAGTGATTACTGATTATAAAAGGTGAGAAAGGTGAAACCATTGTTTTAACAAGATCCAATAAAAAGTGAGGAAATCAGAAATACCTGTTGAATGTTTTTTTATTTGCTTAAATAATAACCTCGATGTTGTAACTACTATATTATTATTTATGACGATTTAATAACGACTAGAATCTAGATAAAGTGTGTGTATATCCGTAGCTATGGGAAAAACATACTTACATAATTATGTATTAAGTACTTGATGAGTTAATTAATGATCTAAGACTTGAACATTAGCTTAGCTCCTCGTGGCTCTGACCTCTATGATACTAGTACGCTGGACGGCCTGTAATGAAGTAACTCGAATATCGCCAATTTGGCGCTGATTGCTTACAGAAGTGATGGGTTAATTAATGATCTAAGACTTGAACATTAGCTTAGCTACTTGTGGCTCTGACCTCTATGATACTAGTACGCTGGACGGCCTGTAATGAAGTAACTTGAATATCGCCAATTTGGCGCTGATCGCTTACAGAAGTGATATAGTAAAGGTGCATGAAACTACAACTACTGTGGGCAGGTAATGTGTTAAACTATATTATTATTACTACTAATTTTCGAGATATCATGATGTGGGTGACAGTTACCAAATTTCGAAAGGGCGAATCTTTCACTGCGACGCTCCCTGGGCGCGTGATACTGCGCGATTCCACGCGCGAGGATGCGTTGTTACTGCGTGACACCGTGCGTGTTTTCTATACAAACTGAGTTACTTACGAACATCCTTAAACACGCAGGCCCGCGTCCCGGAGCGGGGCGCGTCGCAGTGTGAGATCTGCCGAAGTAATGGATATAATAATTGCAAAATTACAATAAATATTGCCTCCAGAAATCGAAACTAAAATCTCAGTTTATTAGATTTTAATAAAAAAGTTTTGGATTTTTTTTATTCTTTAGCTATTTGATCTGTGGATGGGAACCGCATTTACCCATAGAAATTGATACTACATAATAGAAATAATAGTCTAGTCAACAAGTGCCTTTTTGGTCAACTTTTTTCAGCAGTCTCCGAAAATTATGATTGAGGTGTCATTCGATTCGGAATGGCATCTAGATAGTTTTCGAAAAACAATGAAGTTCCGCAAATAAAAATTACAAAAGTTATTAACAATTAACTAAAAAAAAGGGGGTTTAGTTTTTTGCAAATATCTCATAAACTAATAAAGATTTTTCAAATTTGAAAAAAGATTCTGAAAGAAGAGGAAATTTCCAATAAAAAACTCTGGACTCCCGGAACTCTATCTCCATTATTTATAATTTTAATTTTACGCTGAAAATAGGTCTGCGCGCGACATTTTTAGATTGCGCGCGCGGCGTCAAAAGCGAGTACGGCACATTAATGAATTTATTTAAGGTATTGAATTTTTTTTTTTTAATTTGAAAAAATTATGGTGTGTTCTGAACACTATAAATAATTTATTCTTGTTGGAAATTTTACTTAAAGTTAATTTTTCAACAAGTTAAACAATTGTTAACTAACAAAATTTTCTCGAACTTCCGTCTTAATTGTAAGTGAAAAAAAATATTTAAACAATGGTCGTAAAAATTTTTCGCTTCGTAGAGCCTTTCTTACATACATACTTACCAATATCGTGCCATAAAAGTTAAAAAAAATATTTATACTTTGTTTATAATATTTTTTTTCATCATTCATCATCATTAGCAACCCATCAACGGCTCACTACTGAGCGCAGGTCTCCTCTCAGAGAAGGTTTATAGGCCATAGTCCACCACGCGGGCCCAATGCGAATTGGTGGACTTCACACACCTTCGAGAATATTATGAAGAACTCTCAGATGTGCAGGTTTCCTCACGATGTTTTCCTTCACCGTTGAAGCAAGTGATAGTTAATTGCTTAAACGCACTTGACTCCGAAAAGTCAGAGGTGTGAACCCGAGATCGAACCTGCGACCCCCCGAATAGGAGACCACAGTCCTAACCACTAGGCTATCACTGCTTCTTTTATATAAATATTTTTTTACTTTACAACATTACTTGGATTTTTCAGTTTTTGTTCAAGTTCAAAAAATTGTTATAAACAAAGTATAAATATTTTTTTAACTTTTATGGCGCGATCTTGGTAAGTATGTATGTAAGAAAGGCTCCACGTAGCGAAAAATTTTTACGACCATTATTTGAACATTTTTTTTCACTTACAATTAAGACGGAAGTTCGAGAAAATTTTGTTAGTTAATAATTGTTTAACTGGTTGAAAAATTAACTTTAAGTAAAATTTCCAACAAGAATAAATTAGTTATAGTGTTCAGAACACACCATAATTTTATCAAATTTAAAAAAAAATATTCAATACCTTGAATAAATTAATTAATGTGCCGTACTCGCTTTTGACGCCGCGCGCGCAATCTAAATGTCGCGCGCAGACCTATTTTCAGCGTTAAATTAAAATTATAAATAATGGAGATAGAGTTCCGGGAGTCAGGAGTTTTTTTTAGGAAATTTCCTCCTCTTTCAGAATCTTTTTCAAATTTGAAAAATCTTTATTAGTTTATGAGATATTTGCAAAAAACTAAACCCCCCTTTTTTTAGTTAATTGTTAATAAATTTTGTAATTTTTATTTGCAAACTTCGTTGTTTTTCGAAAACTATCTAGATGCCATTCCGAATCGAATGACACCTCAATCATAATTTTCGGAGACTGCTGAAAAAAGTTGACCAAAAAGGCACTTGTTGACGAGACTATAATTCGATGAATCGTTGCGGTATTATAAAAAATCGATTTCATGGTCCTTTGTAATTTTTAGATACTAAAAAAATATCTTGCAGATTTGATTAGAGCGCATCCACTATACTTACCTTTCAACTATGAACTGTCATCATGAATGATATTATGCTAATTCTAAAATAGGTATAATTTGGATTGTATAAGGTCGTATGGGGATAATTATGTTTTCAGTTCCCAAGACCTTAGATGCAGCCTTGTAGCGCTTTGAATCGATATGCGAATCAGCTGTCATTTTATAATATTACACAACCTGTCCGGCGTACTAGAATAATAGAGGTCAGTGCGGATAGGTATGTCGAATGTCTATTAAGTAAGCAAGCGAAGATCACGATAATTTCAAAATGGGAAAAACATATGACTATGGGAAAAACATACTTACATAATTATGTATTAAGTACTTGATGAGTTAATTAATGATCTAAGACTTGAACATTAGCTTAGCTCCTCGTGGCTCTGACCTCTATGATACTAGTACGCTGGACGGCCTGTAATGAAGTAACTCGAATATCGCCAATTTGGCGCTGATTGCTTACAGAAGTGATGGGTTAATTAATGATCTAAGACTTGAACATTAGCTTAGCTACTTGTGGCTCTGACCTCTATGATACTAGTACGCTGGACGGCCTGTAATGAAGTAACTTGAATATCGCCAATTTGGCGCTGATCGCTTACAGAAGTGATATAGTAAAGGTGCATGAAACTACAACTACTGTGGGCAGGTAATGTGTTAAACTATATTATTATTACTACTAATTTTCGAGATATCATGATGTGGGTGACAGTTACCAAATTTCGAAAGGGCGAATCTTTCACTGCGACGCTCCCTGGGCGCGTGATACTGCGCGATTCCACGCGCGAGGATGCGTTGTTACTGCGTGACACCGTGCGTGTTTTCTATACAAACTGAGTTACTTACGAACATCCTTAAACACGCAGGCCCGCGTCCCGGAGCGGGGCGCGTCGCAGTGTGAGATCTGCCGAAGTAATGGATATAATAATTGCAAAATTACAATAAATATTGCCTCCAGAAATCGAAACTAAAATCTCAGTTTATTAGATTTTAATAAAAAAGTTTTGGATTTTTTTTATTCTTTAGCTATTTGATCTGTGGATGGGAACCGCATTTACCCATAGAAATTGATACTACATAATAGAAATAATAGTCTAGTCAACAAGTGCCTTTTTGGTCAACTTTTTTCAGCAGTCTCCGAAAATTATGATTGAGGTGTCATTCGATTCGGAATGGCATCTAGATAGTTTTCGAAAAACAATGAAGTTCCGCAAATAAAAATTACAAAAGTTATTAACAATTAACTAAAAAAAAGGGGGTTTAGTTTTTTGCAAATATCTCATAAACTAATAAAGATTTTTCAAATTTGAAAAAAGATTCTGAAAGAAGAGGAAATTTCCAATAAAAAACTCTGGACTCCCGGAACTCTATCTCCATTATTTATAATTTTAATTTTACGCTGAAAATAGGTCTGCGCGCGACATTTTTAGATTGCGCGCGCGGCGTCAAAAGCGAGTACGGCACATTAATGAATTTATTTAAGGTATTGAATTTTTTTTTTTTAATTTGAAAAAATTATGGTGTGTTCTGAACACTATAAATAATTTATTCTTGTTGGAAATTTTACTTAAAGTTAATTTTTCAACAAGTTAAACAATTGTTAACTAACAAAATTTTCTCGAACTTCCGTCTTAATTGTAAGTGAAAAAAAATATTTAAACAATGGTCGTAAAAATTTTTCGCTTCGTAGAGCCTTTCTTACATACATACTTACCAATATCGTGCCATAAAAGTTAAAAAAAATATTTATACTTTGTTTATAATATTTTTTTTCATCATTCATCATCATTAGCAACCCATCAACGGCTCACTACTGAGCGCAGGTCTCCTCTCAGAGAAGGTTTATAGGCCATAGTCCACCACGCGGGCCCAATGCGAATTGGTGGACTTCACACACCTTCGAGAATATTATGAAGAACTCTCAGATGTGCAGGTTTCCTCACGATGTTTTCCTTCACCGTTGAAGCAAGTGATAGTTAATTGCTTAAACGCACTTGACTCCGAAAAGTCAGAGGTGTGAACCCGAGATCGAACCTGCGACCCCCCGAATAGGAGACCACAGTCCTAACCACTAGGCTATCACTGCTTCTTTTATATAAATATTTTTTTACTTTACAACATTACTTGGATTTTTCAGTTTTTGTTCAAGTTCAAAAAATTGTTATAAACAAAGTATAAATATTTTTTTAACTTTTATGGCGCGATCTTGGTAAGTATGTATGTAAGAAAGGCTCCACGTAGCGAAAAATTTTTACGACCATTATTTGAACATTTTTTTTCACTTACAATTAAGACGGAAGTTCGAGAAAATTTTGTTAGTTAATAATTGTTTAACTGGTTGAAAAATTAACTTTAAGTAAAATTTCCAACAAGAATAAATTAGTTATAGTGTTCAGAACACACCATAATTTTATCAAATTTAAAAAAAAATATTCAATACCTTGAATAAATTAATTAATGTGCCGTACTCGCTTTTGACGCCGCGCGCGCAATCTAAATGTCGCGCGCAGACCTATTTTCAGCGTTAAATTAAAATTATAAATAATGGAGATAGAGTTCCGGGAGTCAGGAGTTTTTTTTAGGAAATTTCCTCCTCTTTCAGAATCTTTTTCAAATTTGAAAAATCTTTATTAGTTTATGAGATATTTGCAAAAAACTAAACCCCCCTTTTTTTAGTTAATTGTTAATAAATTTTGTAATTTTTATTTGCAAACTTCGTTGTTTTTCGAAAACTATCTAGATGCCATTCCGAATCGAATGACACCTCAATCATAATTTTCGGAGACTGCTGAAAAAAGTTGACCAAAAAGGCACTTGTTGACGAGACTATAATTCGATGAATCGTTGCGGTATTATAAAAAATCGATTTCATGGTCCTTTGTAATTTTTAGATACTAAAAAAATATCTTGCAGATTTGATTAGAGCGCATCCACTATACTTACCTTTCAACTATGAACTGTCATCATGAATGATATTATGCTAATTCTAAAATAGGTATAATTTGGATTGTATAAGGTCGTATGGGGATAATTATGTTTTCAGTTCCCAAGACCTTAGATGCAGCCTTGTAGCGCTTTGAATCGATATGCGAATCAGCTGTCATTTTATAATATTACACAACCTGTCCGGCGTACTAGAATAATAGAGGTCAGTGCGGATAGGTATGTCGAATGTCTATTAAGTAAGCAAGCGAAGATCACGATAATTTCAAAATAATCACCGATGATCAAGAAGTTAAGTATTTATCTATGAGATATTGAAAAATATCCGTTCACTTGTGAGGTCAAATGTCATGGATACTACAACTTAGGTATTTACCTTTAGCTTTGTAAACAACGTGAAGTTATCCTAGAGAAGCAAGCATCGTCATTCATGTTGCACAACTATTAATAGTTATTTATAATAAGTTCTAAGTGCGGTAAGTTGAAAATTACAGTCGAGGCGCAATAAATTTTAAATCCCGCCGCGCTGGCGAGGATTTTAAATAGTTGTGCACGGTTATAGTAAGTTTTTGTATTATCATATGTATTTATATGTAAAAAAATATATCTAGTGCTCCATTATCCACCAGGACAAGTTATACCTAATGATATTCTGTCACGCGTAATGTTTGTATCAATCAGTCTAAACTTATCGGTACGGTACGAAAACGATAAGTTTTCGTTTTTCGAATGAAAAACGAAACACTCAACATTCATTAAATATCAGTTAAACATAACTATCTTCATAATTCAAAATTTCTTTCTTTTTCAAAATTCTTCTGGTGGGAGGCTTTGGCCGTGGCTAGTTACCACCCTAACGTCATAGACGTGCCGCCAAGCAATTTAGCGTTCCGGCACGATGGCGTGTAGAAACCAATTAGGGGTATGGGTTGAATGTTCACTGCCATACCCCTTCCAAGTTAGCCCGCTACCATCTTAGACTGCATCGTCACTTACCATCAGGTGAGATCGCAGTCAAGGACTAGCTTGTCATCGAATAAAAAAAAATATGTATTCTGTACCTGGTTCAAATGCAGCCAACATTTTATCAAACGACAAAAGTTAAAACGTATAGTATGACAGCTTGTATGAAATAATGATTGGTGAATAGGTACTCAAAGGTGATGAAATATATTAAACATTTGAGACACTTTTTGTAGTTTAATCGATAATTTAAAATATTTATCAAACCCAAAGCTAACAGTGGACCTTTATTTATTTATTTTGAAAAACCCTCTACTTATAATCAGTAAGCACAGAATATATAATAGTACTACGTACAGTAAGTAATTATATAGGCAACATCGTTATAGATAAAGGTTGTCCAGGCCGTAGGTAGGTGCAAGAGAAGAAAAAAATCTTTTATTTCGGACGCAACAATAAAATTAAAATAAATCAAAAACAAACTTTAGAACTTGTAATACTAGTTTCAAATTACCAGATTGCGTCATTCATGTTGATCGGGCACCATCTATCGAAAACCCGATTAAAATATCTTTTACGCCAGCATAAAGAGCAATAAAAATAGTTTAGTTTCGATTAGGCATAACGACCGGATCAGGAGGCCGATCGCGCTATTTGCATTGTCAACGAAACGTTTACAGTTCAGTTATGGATCAGTTGCGATTGTGGTGCAAGTACAATTCAACTTTGTCGCATTCGGTATTGCGCTGAAGTTTATAAAAATATCTTAATATAAAAATATCTAATCCAAATAAACACTACACTTGTAAACACTGTATTGCACTGTTGCGATCGAACTTCAACTATAAAAAAGTAGCGTCTATTGAACTGTTGCAAAAACGTTCCTTTGACAGCAGTTGCGTTCCAACTCAAGTTCAACTGAGTGTCACCTAGCTGTCAAATTGTTAGCGCGATACGAAACGTTCAAAAAGTTGCGGTTCGTTTGCAGTTCAGTTACGTTTCAGTCGTAAAAAAATAGCGCGATCGGCCTCCTGGGCCCGTCCCGCTCGCATCCCGACACAGACATGCTTGATTTCTTGATGTCATCGATCGATTTTTACAAGCATTTATTTAACTTGCAACTTGTATGTATGTTTAGGTCAAATCTTGCAATATGAATTAGGAGCATTTCCCGTATTCCGATTGAGCTGTGCATGTTTATTTAAATCGGATGACAATGCAATATTATTGTAACATGGAGCTGATCTGATGATGGTGCTGGTAGATGGCTATCGAAACTCTGTAATAAAACGACGTAACCCTATCGAATTTGGGCTCGTTTGATTCGTCTTAATAAGAAATCGTCCTAGATGATATCCAGGGGCTGATGATGTAGCCAGCTACTAAAAGCTTGTTTTTTAAAAATATTTGTTTTTATTTACACTTGTTTTGTTAGTGCGAACTTTTAAATCATTACATTGTTTTCTGGGATAGGATTAAATGACAGAATTCGAGATAATATTTAAATTTCCTTAAATTAAAATAGTGTAGGGGATAAAATGTGATTCCATCGCATTGTTATCCCGATAAAAACCCTTATGTGACCAATGGAAAGGGCATGGAAAGCATACAATTATTATTATTATTTTTTTGTAAAAAGTATTAGCCCTGCTGAACTTGACATATTCCCCACTTCCTTTAAGCGTAAAGCTTGTGTTAGGAGCTTTGAGTATATAACCAACCTCAAAGGTTAGGAGTGTTGTACGACATAAGATTGGAACCCCAACCATTCAATGTTCAATCGCACCTTTAACCGTTGGGCTATGGAAGCTAAAAAGTGTTCCTTATCCTCGCTCACCTTTACATAAGTATCTTTGTGTTCTGATTCTGTGTAGTAATATTTATTCGATGACTGATCTAGTCATTATTTTAGGTTAACATTCCTTGAAAGGCATGACGTGTTGATCAATGTTAATTATTTCAATAGTCACGTCTACATTTGGGTACCTAATACCTATGTCAATACTACACGTAAAATATTAACTATTTATACTAATATGTAACTGAACTTATTTGGGCTTATATATTTTTCCTTTGTTTGGGCACAGAACTTGGATCCCCCAGACGAATATGTAAGCTATTTTTCATATCGGGAAATGGAAATAAATACGTAATGTGTCCTTGTGAATTTATTTGGAAGACGTTCACCTCATATTTGAATAACTCACTTATCGTTATTATAAGTTATAATATATGTATTTTGTAAGCATTTTAGATATTTTGCCACTTGCTAAGCTTATTATAAAATGCGACCTTTAAATTTTATTTTTGTTTATTTGTTGAGTTTCTAGGTATGTTTATAAGCTTATGTTTTATGAATGCATAAATTACCTGATTAAATTCATAACTCGGTGGAAAAATGTTGTAGAGTTAAGTCAAGTAGGTATTCGTTGCATAACTTGCTAACTATTTAATTGAATTTATAATTATTATATACCTCAGTTGAGATGTGGAGCAGTGATAGCCTAGTGGTTAGGACTGTGGTCGCCTATTCGGGGGGTCGCAGGTTCGATCCTGGGTACGCACTTCTGACTTTTCGGAGTCAAGTGCGTTTAAGCAATTAAATATCACTCGCTTCAACGGTGAAGGAAAACATCGCGAGGAAACCTGCACATCTGAGAGTTCTTCATAATGTTCTCGAAGATGTGTGAAGTCCGCCAATCGCATTGGGCCAGCGTGGTGGACTACGGCCTATAACCCTTCTCTAAAAGGAGACCTGCGCTCAGTAGTGAGCCGTTGATGGGTTGTTAATGATGTTGATATACCTCAGTTAAGTAGGATTCATAAAATTAGGAAACCATTTTCGAACATGGGCTTACTTTGATTTTATCGGTAGTTGCAGTTGTTTCAAGTTACCAACGTCCATCGCCCGTGAGTGGAGCCGAAGCGCAGCTCTTTTTTGATAACAATAAGAAGTCAGCCAAAATTAGAGTTTTTGATTACGGTTGAAAGTAAAACCGCTATAGGTATAAATATAGGAAGTAAGTAAGGCTGCGTCTCAGTTGTTATCAACAAGATGTTTCTCCATGTGCTTGTTCGATAATTAGACCTTAATCGGATATTCAAACGATTCAGATGATATGTCGATCGATTAAGGCGATCGTCCATCGCTTCTCTCAATCGATCGGGCACGATATGTGTTTTATGAAACTCGTATCATTTCATGGATATCATAATGATATTATGGCAGAGCCCGATCGAACAGATGGAGAAGCAGATAGCTGTTAGCAAAAGTAAGTGTGCCTTAACACAATCCTTTCTGTTTCTCGCAAAAAACTTTGCCAATCTAAGTAGTAAACTACTGTTTAATTTAATGTATCTGTTGCAGTATTTGATCAATGCAACTTTATTAACAATGTTTTGAACTCTCCCCGCCTCATTAAACACTGCTATTGGCACTTGGCAGAAACCCAATCTGTAGTTTACAGTCGGCTCCCGTCAAATATCAAAACTCTAGGAGGGAAGCTATCCATGCCTAGCTAACTTGCAGCGTCAGGGTTGGCATACCCTATCCCATTAATTTATTCAAAATACTAAGCGGGTAAAAACAAAGTCAATGACTTTATGGCCTCCATATCCATATCATCTACCAGCCCAGGTTATTTATGTGCATAGTTATGGGCTTTGGGTGGAAGACAGGCCATAACCGACGAAGATCGTCGTCTAGCGGGCTTGGGTTAAACCACCCAAACCTTCGCTTACCGACACGTGGTCTCCACTCCAGACATTGTCTGCCCCAGTCGTCATGACCTGCTCACTGCCAAAACTGAAAAACTTTTTGGATTTTTGGTCTAGAAGTTTACATGACTGCTACTTTAACTGCTTGGAATAGTGGTGTTACATCGTCGGTTTTACGCCACCGGCCGTCCCATCAGGATACGAGGTGTTGGGAATACAGATTGCACCTGTGTGGCTTGTCTCTGTTGGAACTGGTAGTCGGGGCCGATATTAGGCCAGGAGAATTAATCATGGAGCTGAATTCTGTTCGTCTATTATGTTAAAACATTTCGAACAAGTTGGCTTAAAATGATGCTTCAGTATTTAGATTTCGTGTGTGGCGTCCCTAATTCTGCAGCGAGGGAGGCCGAACGGTAATTAATTAACGCTGTCACTGACAAGCGAAAGGTGAGTTCTCTAAGTAGGAGTACATAACATGGACGCTTCAGACAAATTGTGAAAAAATGTTAACTAGGGAACCGGGTTTATTTAGTGCCTAAGTTTTTGTAAAGAACTGTTCCTAGTTATTAAGGACGCTCTCAAAATTAAAGGCCAGGACTGATTCAAAGGCGTCGACAAAGGTGCAAAGCTGCTCCTAGAAGTTTGTAGAAGTCTTGCTGAGGTCGTGTAGGAGACACGCTGCTGCTGGTGCCGTTGAGCATGCGCTGGTGCTGTTAAAAAAAATTGGTTGTCTGTAAAGTCGGTTTACGGACGATAGTTTTACGTGATAACGTCATAAAGAAACATCTGCGGGCGCTCTCTATAAACGCTTGGGCCGATCGTGCCTCTCTATCTTTGTTCCGCGCTCTCGCTTGCACGCGCAGTCTCAGGCGGAACGTGTCACTTTTTCGTGCGTGCAGCCGGTGTTCATCGATTTATAAGACGTTACCACGTCAAAATTAAACAGACTGTTGTTCTGGTGACACTCTGTACTGTACTTCTAAATAATCTGTGGAAACTTATTTCGTTAGAGCGACAAATAGCCGCTGGGTATTTCTAGTTTCTGTTACTAGAGTTAAGTAAGAAAAAGAATATGTTCACCAACAATAATAGCTTTAGATTAGTTTAGGCGCCAAGAGTCACGCGGCACTGTTGACAAATGACACTGCTGGGGCAGTGCTAGAACACTGTTCTCAAAGGTGTGTGAAGTCTGCTAATTTGTATTGGGCCAGCGTGGTGGACTATGGCCTATAACCCTTCTCTGAGAGACCTGCTTTCAGTAGTGAGCCTTTGTTAGTTTAGTTTAGTTTAGACGTAACTTATTCTAAGCTAGCGTTTTATCTTAGAGATGCGGATGCAGGTGAAGAGATATCGCTTTATTTGCTCACCGCAATGTACATTGTACATACCTACCTATTATATGTAGGCACGCCAGTTAGTTGTTTTAGAAAGTGTTGAATGGATGGATTTCTTCAAATATGAGCGTCATTTACACTAATGATGAGCAACACACGGTCAACACTTGCAATCAATTGCAATAGCTTTTTATGCATGTTAGACTTATGAAGTTCGACGAAATAACTATTAATAATAAATAAAATCGTTATATTATTATTAGTAGTCATTATATATATATCTTAATTACAGTAATTGAGAAATCTATCTTGATTCATAATCAAAGTTGAGGTGTCTTGCTTCAAAATTTCGTTTTAGTAGATATTGTATGTAGTTATCTACTAAACAGTTGTAACAAAGCAGCTAATCGTAATAAAGTTGGGATCAGGTGTGGCCTAATTGCAACATCGCAAACTTGATAATCGTACTCTTAGTAGAGTCGTGTGCGGAACCATCTGAGCACTGAGTGCTCATCCCAGTATTATTCCCAGAAAATACAAAATGATGTGTTTAAAAAAAGGGTCAGGACTCAGGACCCCCAGCAATCCTTAGGTACTAATATTATAAATGCAAAGGTGTGCTTGTTTGACCTTCAATATCGAAACAACGTACCGATGTGATTTGCACGGGTATACCTTGCTGAGATTCTGGACAGTGGATACTTTTTCCTAAAACATTTTTTAGAAAACCTTATTTATTCGGTATTTTTAAGAAAAGCTTACTTACTCTACGCGGACGCGCAATAACTAGTGATAAATACGAGGCAGCGCACCCAAATAAGTTTCAAAGTATTATGTAGCCGACCGATAATGGTGTAAGATGCAATACAATAGGACTGAACATTGAACAGCTAGGATGAAGTTGCAAAAGTGTGCATCTGAATTCTACAGGCGGGAGATACGTCTCCAACGAGACGTAGGTAATGCGCTCGATAATATATTCAGCATCGCATTTATTTGCAAAGCCGTAGCCAACGAAACAAGGTTTGTTCACAGCCGTAAGACAATCCCCTGGGTTACATGTAAAGCTTTGAGAAACATAATATAAAATACATTGTTCAAATACATTGAAATTAATTAACTTCTCTCATCTCAACCCATCGCCGGCCCACTACTGGGCCAGGTCTCCTCTCGAATGAGAAGGGTTTAGGCCATAGTCATAGCCCTTTCAGAACATTATGGAGAACCCTCAGGCATGCAGGTTTCCTCACGATGTTTCCTTCACAGTTAAAGCGAGTGATATTTGATTAGTTACTTAAAACGCGCTTAACTCTGAAAAGTCAGAGATGCGTGCCAGGGATCGAACACTGAACCTCCTGGAAAGGAGACCAATGTCTTAACCACTAGCTATCACCTCCTTTTGTGTAACTTATAAGTTACATAGCTAATGTTTAACTTATCAAACTATTGAGATCGAGTTATGTTGTTATCTTTAACCGACGTATAGTCATTTTGACAGATTGCCTATATGAAAACTGCCACAATCAACTTTATTCGTCGGTAAAGTCTACTTGGCGATGGGCCCTTAGTCATTGGACTAAAGGCCCATTTCACCAGTCACCATTTGGTGGAAGTCCATATGATAATGTGATGATTTTAATCAAATGATTTAGACATGTTGTAAATTAAACTATTATATTTATTAGCAGAAGTAATTTATTCTTCACTTTTTACTTTACCACAAACAATGACAGATATTCTCTTTGACGTAAAGAAAATAAACCATAGATATATCAGAGACATATTGACACAGACAATAAATATACTGCAATCTCCCCCGCCTTAACAAATTTTAAGCTATATTAAAATGTGTACATATTATGCTACAAAATAATATACTAAACTTAACCTTATACTAACTTAATTATTACAACAATTTTTGTGAACAACTTTAATAAACTTTTTAATTTAAATTAAATTTTTATTATTTGATTGCCATGCCTTTTCCACTTAGACCCTTCCACATGTACCTCATAAGTAGTACCTGCAACCACTTCCCTAATAATTTTGCCTCTTGACCATTTTTTTCCTTTTCTATAATCCCTAACCATGACCTCATCCCCCTCTTCTAATTCTAAAACTCTACCTCCCCTTGCATGCTTCAATTGTTTCTCTTGTGATTCTACCAAATTTTGATAGATGGGGGAGGGCCTCAGCAGTGATAAGCGAGCTCTCAGTTCTCTACCCATCACTAAGCGAGCTGGAGAAACTCCACTACTTTTATGAGGAGTGGTCCTATAATCAAACAAAAATATGTTTAAAACATAATTAGGTGATTTACCACTCTCTATTATCTTGGTCAAGTGAGCCTTAAATGTCTCCACAAACCGTTCTGCAGCCCCATTGGTTGCAGGGTAGTGAGGTGATGTAAAACTATGTTTTACACCCGTGGATTTACAAAACTCCTGAAATTCCTGGCTTGTAAAGGAACTGCCATTGTCCGTCACCAGATGGACCGGTAAGCCATAACGAACATACATATCCTTAAATTTACTTATGGTTAAGCTTGAACCTATATTTGCCATTTGAAAAACCTCTGGCCATTTGGAATAACTGACATTACTGAATTCGACAATTACTAGATACATCTTTCCCAATAATGGGCCCAAAAAATCAGCATGGATTCTATACCATGGACCAGGTGGAATTGGCCAACACCTTGGAATTATTCTAGAGGGATTGTGTCTATTCTTTAAACATAACTCGCAGGAATTAGAGATGTTTTCAATATTTTCATTTAATTTTGGCCACCAAAAGTAAGCCTTTGCCATCTCAATCATTCTAGAAGTTCCAAAGTGTGTAACATGAAGTTCCTTTAAAACCAATTCACGTAAGCTTGAAGGTATTATAATCCGGTGACCCCACATTATGCAATCTCTATCCATACTAATTTCATGTCTTCGCAAATAAAATGGTTTCAAATTGTCATCTACTGTACCTGGCCAACCATCACGACAGTATACAAGTACTTTGGACAATAGTGTATCTTTTTTTGTTTCTGTCTGAATGGTTTTCCAGTTCAGAGAATGCATGTCTGATTCCTGTATATAGTTTACATTTATATCACCATCTGTATTACAAAGAGTATGATAATAATTAGTATTATCTTTATAATTAGGTTTTCTGGACAAATAATCTGCAGGATTTCTGTCTGTACTGATGTGTCTTATTGTGTAATTAAAGCAGAGAGGAATATCGCATAATGTTGTAGTCGCTTGGCTGCCATTTTTGGAATCGCCTTATGTGGGCCTAGTATACGAACTAAAGCAGCATTATCCGTCTCTAATTCAAATAATCTCCCATATGTATAATTATAAAATTTTGTTATGCCAAAAATTATTGCTAGTGCTTCTTTATCCAAAGCGGTATATTTTTCTTCAGAGACATTAAATTTCTTACTAGCAAATGCTATATGCCTCACAACATTATCTAACCCTCTATTTGATATTATAGCCCCAACCCCATATGCAGATGCATCACAAGTCAAAATCAACGGCAAATCTGGATCATAATGTGATCAGTTCTGAGAAGAAGCTAATTCCCTTTTTACTAACTCAAATGCCCTTTGGCACTCATCAGTCCAGACAAAATTACCCTTTTTAGTGCACTCATACAATGGGTGTAAATTGGTAGCTAGATGTTTTAAAAACCTACCATAGTAATTTATCTTTCCTAAAAATGATCTTAGCATGGTGAGATTGTCTGGTGGTGGAAGGTTTAATATAGGTTCAATATTTTCTTTTATGATTTTAATACCTTCTTTGTTAATTCTGTATCCAAAAACATCAATACTTTTTCGAAAAAATTTACATTTCTCGACCTTAAGTTTAAATTCACATTCTTTTAATCTTGACAAAACACTTTCTAAGGTTTGCATCATTTCTTTGTGGGTTTTACCACACATGTATATATTATCTATAAATACTATTACATTTGGAATATGTGAAAGTTTTTGTGACATTAATCTCTGAAAAGAGCCAGGTCCTGTGCTTACACCGTAAGGCAAAAATTTATACTTAAATGTCCCAATTTCAGTAACTATAACAGTAAGTTCTTGAGATGCCTCATCAAGAGGTGCTTGTAAGTAAGCCTCTTTTAAGTCTAATTCACAAAAAAATTCAGCGCCTCTTAACTTATTAAATATATCTTCAACATGAGGTAAAGGAAATCGATCCACCTTTAATTGTGGGTTCAGGGTCACTTTATAGTCACCACACAAACGCACAGAACCATCCGGTTTTAATATGGGTACTACAGGTGTACCCCAGTCGCTATATTTCACAGGTTCAATTCGACCATTTTCTAATAATCTTTTAATTTCAAGATTAACTTTTTCTTTAAGTGCAAATGGAACCTGTCTAACAGGAAGACGTTTGGGTTGTGAATTTTCTTTCAATTTTAAACTTATACATCACCCTTGACATTTCCCCACCCTGGGCTAAATACATCTGAGAACTTTTCTTTTATTATTTTTACAGGATCATAAATTTCATTAGAGTTTAATTGTAATGGCCACATACCAAAGATATTAAGGACATCTCGCCCCAAAAGTCTGGGCTTATTGTTTTCAACCACAAATAAATTTACATTTTTTTTATTATTATTTAAAATCATTTCAACGTCTGTAATTATTCCTAGGGGTTGGGTTATAGTTTGATCATAATTTTTGAACTGAATATTGGTATTTTGTATTTTTTTTGTAAGATTTAGCATTTGGATATCTTTAAACAAAATAGTTGTTGCTTCTGACTCCGTATCTAATTCAAATTTTAAGTTTAATCCATTTACACTACCATGCACTAAACAAGGAGGTATTTTATTTGTGGTTGAATTGTAAACATAAACATTATAATGGTCATCATTATCAGGAAATAAGTCTTTGATTGATTGCTCTATGCTCCCTTGATCCTCAGTTTCTATATTATGTGAGTCACACTCCAATAAGTTAACATTACGGTTTTTTCCACACATCCGGAATAAGTGTCCACGTAATCCGCACTCAGAGCAGAATTTATTCTTAAGTGTACATTCACTTTTAAGATGATTATTCTTGCCACAACAAAAGCACTTGGATGACTTACCCGCTGGCCTTGTTCCTATAGATTCACTTTTCTTCCTAGTAAATGATTTATCCCGCATTTGTATACCTTTCCTAATTTGAAACATGCTGCTTGACTGCTCTTCCACTGAGGCTGGTTCCTTAACCTTTGAATGTAATAAAGCTGACTCTACGGTTCTGGCTAATACTATTAATTCTTCTAGACTTTGATTTCCGTTTTTCAACAGTTCAAATTTGATTAAGGCAGAGTATACTCCATCAATTAATTTCTCTTTAACTTGATCATCATAGTCCTTGAAGGAACACTTTTTTGCTAACTTTTTTAACCGAATAATGTACTCCTCTATTGTTTCATCTGACTTCTGATTGCACTTCCTGAATTCTGCCCGGTCTAAGGCCACTGAGGTGGATTTTGCATATCTTGACTCTAAAATACCTAACAATTCTGTAAATGTTTTCTTTGTAGGTTTTTCGGGCGCGCATTTGTGATTAAGTGTATCAAATACCTTGGGTGTCAGTTTCGTAATTAATAATGCCACTTTCTTCTCTTCTGGGACTTCGTTTAAAGTAATTAAGCATTGTAACTGGGTTTCAAAAGTGTCAAAGTCACGACCATCAAATGGCTCAATATTATAGATATTATTTACGGACATCTTTGGAGGTTTTAGAAACACTTTTTTATCGGATTGAGTTTCACCAATTAGGAGTTTGACTTCTTCCAACCTAGAACCACTTTTGACCACCTCACGTAAGATCTTACGAAGTTCCTCTATTGTTTCCACTTCAACCGTTACCTGTAACTTTTTACACAGTAACAGTAACTCGTTTTTGGTTAGTTTTGTAAGAAACTAGTTTTCTTTTCTAGGATTTCTCGATAAAAACTTGCGTCCATGAAGGTATGACCACGCCCCGCCAGGTTATGTCCATTAAATTTTGTTTAGATCTTTGATGCTTAATACTTTAGCTTATATTTTTTTGTTAGTTATCTTATTTTTATTTGCACGCACTTATCGTCGCCAATTTGTTGTAAATTAAACTATTATATTTATTAGCAGAAGTAATTTATTCTTCACTTTTTACTTTACCACAAACAATGACAGATATTCTCTTTGACGTAAAGAAAATAAACCATAGATATATCAGAGACATATTGACACAGACAATAAATATACTGCAGAAAATAATGGCAGGTTGTCATAAATATTATATAAATTAAACTAGAAATTATTATGAGTCTTATAAATTGTTTCCACCGTGAATCGAACCAGAGACCTACCACTTTAAGACCACAGCACTCACTACTGTGCCAAGGAGTCCGTCAAAGTAGAAGCTCGTGTGGTGTACGCATTGTATCAAAACCAAGAGCTTGCAACCGTGACGCGGTGTGCAATATTACGCACTGGCGCGTATCGACACGAGTAATGTAGATACAGTAGACGTAGAGCAGACCTAGTCTTATTTAGATGGTAATAAAGACTAAAAAAATTGTGATACTTTTATTTAAATCAGAATTCTTTAGAATAATAATAATAATAATTTATAGGCTTTTTAGTTTGGAATTCAGATATCATAAAAATAGTACACTTACTGCCGTAAAGATGTCAGTCATAGGTCACTGCAAAAGAAAATAAACGGCCAATTGCGTGTTAGGCCACGCGCAGTGTAGGGTTCCGTAGTTGCCCGTCATAATACACGTTGTGTACCTACATAATGTAATTTTCGACAAGACGCTGTACTCTTAATATTTTGCAAACGGATCCCTAAATCGAAAAAATGTTCATGACTTACCTCCACTATGTACTTTTAAAATACCTTTCCAACGACACCCCACACAATGACACGGTGTACAGAACGTACATGCCCTTTTAGGGTTCCGTAAACCAAACAAAAATTGGCAACATACAAAGATGAGAGCAAAATAGCCAACGAAACATTTATTGTTCAAAGCCGAAGACAATCCTCTTGGGTTACACTTGGACACGGCTTAAGTTAAAACAAAGGATACATGCAATCTCCAAGTGTCAATATAGTTGAACCTGCTAGAATGCACTATTCTTTTAGATCCCTAAAGAGCTGGGCGTACTCGTACCTATGTTTATTTGTGTTTAATGCCACATTGTAGTGAAGATTTTAGTAGAGTCAAACAAAAAAAGCCGGCCAAGTGCGAGTCGGACTCGCGCACCGAGGGTTCCGTACTCCAAAAGTAAAAGTAAAACGATAATATTATATTAATTTGCTTATTTATCGTTAACTTTGTTTGTAGAGGTTTATTGTTAATATAAAAAAACTATGCTAGTTAGAGCGTTGGTTTTATTTTTCCTGTAAAATATACATAAACCTCTATTGACCATAATTATTTCAGATTTTTCGATTGGTAAACTTCGGAGATAGGGGGAGGGGGGGGGGGACGGTTTTTTTTTCGATATTTTGGCCGATTACTCAAAAACTATTATATATAGAAATAAATAAAAAACTGTTTTAGAATGCACAAGTAAAGGCCTTTCATATGATACCCCACTCGGTATCGTTATTTATTTTTTATTTATTTTGGTAAAAACAGTCATAACTTAAAAACAATACATATCGATACAAAAAAAAAGCTTTAAAATAGACATAACATTGCCGAAAAAGAAGATACATAATTAATAAAGTTTTAAATAGGAGCACTGAGCAGAAACAGGAAAAATATTAAAAAAAATATAATAAAAACATAGCATGATATCTTTATCAGAGTAAAAGTAAAGGTAAGGTTAAGTTAGGTTTATAGTTTATATTATAGATATTTTTTTAAACATGCCGTTTTAATTCCCTTCAAAGAGCTAACAAATAAGTCTACATCAGAAAATTCATCATTGTATAGTCTCATAGCTCGAGATACATAACAGTTGCATGTGTATTTTTTGTGAAGAAATGGCGGTGAAAACAAGTTTAATTTACGGTTGGGGCGTATATGGAGTTTAATTCGACATGAAAAGTTTAATTTAGATAGAAGATTAAAATGGAGGTGGAAGGGACATATGTTAAGAGAGAAAAAGAAAAAATGGACCCGAGCTGTCACAGAATGGTATCCCAGAGGCAGCACCAGAAGCAGGGGCAGGCAGGTCAAGCGATGGGAAGATGAAATTGCAAAAATAGCCGGGCAATGTTGGACCCGAGTCGCAAAGAATAGAACAGAGTGGAAAGTTTTAGAGGAGGCCTTTGTTGAAAGACAAGCTGTTGTAGACAAACCGTATGCCGATCTGGAAATTATAGAAAACTAATAAAACTAGCTAGATTAACTTAGAATTAAGAATATTTTATAAGGTAAACTTTGGTAAAACAGCAATAAAGGCTTATTTTATTTTATTTATTTATTTTACAGGACAATCAATTTGAGGGTTTATGATTTTATGTAGAAATGCGATGTCGAATTGCTTCCGGCGGCTATGAAGGCTTAAAATACTATGGTGTTTTAAGGAATTGTCGTAGGATTCATTGTAGCGATTACAACGAAAGTTTAATATTCTGATGAACTTACGTTGGACTTTTTCGATTCTGTCAATGTGATGTTTGTAGAAAGGACTCCAAATCACACAGCCGGAGTCTAATATTGAACGAACAAAAGCGAAATTGTTATAGTTTTACTGAATGGTTTACTAAACCACGATAATAAAATACGATTAATAAAACCTAAATTTCTAAAAGCCCGTCGTATAATATTGTCTATATGTAAGTTAAATGTTAGTTGATCGTCTAAGATCATACCCAAATCACGAACCTGATTTACACGTTTGAGAGTATTGTTACAGAGATGACAGTTAAATTTTAAGGGACTTTTTTTCTGGTGTACGATATAACACTACATTTATCAGAATTTATAAAGAGTTGATTACGAGCACAATAATCTGATAGATTATCAAGATCCGCTTGTAACTTTAGACAATCGTCATAAGATGTAATGACTCTTTATCTTACTTTGAAATTTCAAACCGCTGATTTTCCCCCTTTTTTAATTAAACTAAAATAATTTTCGCGTTGATTTTATTTTTCCTGTAAAATATACATAAACCTCTATTGACCATAATTATTTCAGATTTTTCGATTGATCGATTGATTTGGCCGATTAATCAAAAACTATTATATATAGAAATAAATAAAAAACTGTTTTAGAATGCACAAGTAAAGGCCTTTCATATGATACCCCACTCGGTATATTTATCTTACTTTGAAATTTCAAACCCCCGATTTTCCCCCTTTTTTAATCAAACTAAAATAATTTTCGCGTTGCTTTTATTTTTCCTGTAAAATATACATAAACTTCTATTGACCATAATTATTTCAGATTTTTCGATTGGTAAACTTCGGAGATAAGGGGGGGGGGGACGGTATTTTTTTCGACATTTTGGCCGATTACTCAAAAACTATTATATATAGAAATAAATAAAAAAACTGTTTTAGAATGCACAAGTAAAAGCCTTTCATATGATACCCCATTCGGTATAGTTATTTGACTTTGAAATTTCAAACCCCCGATTTTCCCTTTTTTAGGGTTCCGTACACAAAGGGTACCAACGGGACCCTATTACTAAGCCTACGCTGTCCGTCCGTCCGTCCGTCCGTCCGTCTGTCAGCGGGCTGTATCTCGTAAACCGTAATAGATAGACAGATGAAATTTTCACATATTATGTAATTCTATTGCCGCTATAACAACAAATAATAAAAATTAAATTAAATTAAAAAAATTAAATTAAAATGGGTAGGTGGGTAGATGGAAATTTTTTAATTTAATTTTTTTAACGGAACCCTGAAAGAGCGAGGCCCGACTCGCACTTGGCCGATTTTTTTAATAAAACTAAAAATAATTTTCGATTTTTCTTTATTCCAATGATGTTGGGCCACTATTATACACAACTATGCCAAATTTCATGTGGATAGCTTTAATACATAGTTACTGAAATAATCGACTGTGACAGACAGACGGACAGACGGACGGAGAAAGTCTCACCATAAGGGTTCCATTTTTACCATTTTGGTACGGAACCCTAAATCTTTTTAGGGTACAAGTACATATTTTAACTATTTGAATATGGTTTACAAATTAGCTAAGCGGTCACTTGGTCTGCACAAGTACTTACATAATCATTTGTTTGAAGACGTGTGAATACTTTGGGCTTCAACATAGAAACAAAGTTTTTAAGCGCCGCGCTACGCAGCAGGATACTATTTTAATGGGTACATTTAACGACTGCAAGCGCGTGGCTTCTTCGCGCTTTTTTCAGTGTGATGAACTTAGAAGTCCATTTTCCCCTTCAAAGCGCAAGCCATACTGTCATGTAGTTCGCTGGGATGAAATCTATAGATCTCGTTCAAGACAGTTAAAACGAGACATTAATTATGTTAGGACATAATTTTGTCTCGTTTTAACGCTTTCTCAAGTCAGAGCACGCGATCTCAGCTTAATACCTATAGCTGAGCTCACTTCGCTTCGGAATCTTACTATTAAGACTTGTCCTGTGCTTCGAACAACACCGCCAAATACAGAGCTAAGCTAAGCTAAGCTATTTTGTGGGCTATCTCTACCCAACCCTTGTATAAATGTTATATGAAATTTGGGCTGTCCCAACTTTGTGTATATTTTTCTTCGGTTTAGTCTAAAAGCTCTTACGAATGTCAGGTTTGTATACAACAACAATACCTACATTGTTAAATATAAAAAATCTTTGTCACTAGGTTAAGGTTTTCTCAAGCTAGGCACATAGTTTAGCTCGCATAGTTCGTTGTACGCTTAGTTGAGCTAAGTTAAGTTTGTATGGCTTGCGCTTCATGAATAAAGCACGTTGCCGTCCCGCGTTGCGTGTTTCAGGTTCGGAACTGAATTAACATTTGAATACGCGTCACGTTTTTAGACTTTTTGACGGTGTAAGTTTTTAAAAAGTAAGTATTTCAGAGAAACTCTTCGTCAAGTTTTATTGAAAATTTAAAATTCTAAACGTCTCGCTTGTTTCGCAGATAGACTGAGAGTATAGCCTTAAGGAATTAAATTTTGTCGTGGACCCGATTTAAGAATGCTGCATGGTATGTTATTTCTAAACAGATTGCTTATTCTGCCTACGGTATAATAAAATAAAACGATAAAACACCAACGAACCAAGTCAAGTACACCAAGTCTGATACCTGTAGATTGCACTCTATGCTTGTCAAATAGTCTTTGCCTATCAAGGATGAGTTAAAATGAGACGGATTTATGTCAGAACTTATTTGTCTCGTTGTGACTCTGTATCAAGTCTAAGCCAAATCAAAGCACGATCTATAGATCTCAATCTGAGTAATGTAGACTGTAAAATTGCAGTCTGAATGCAGTTCTATCAACCGATCGCAAAATACATTGTATTAGAACTGCACTATACCTACTGCACGCGGATTGCGCGATTTGTCGATAGTTGCATCCGAACTGCAATTTAGCAGTCTTAGTCAGCTAGCAATTCGGCTGCTAAAGATACTTGTTTAAAGACAAAGGTGTTTGATCGATTAATACGTGTTGTCGAGTTTGATTACTTAATAAAACACGTTAGAGCTATTTGTTTAATTGTTAGTTCTTTTCCGCTTGGCGTCTTGGGGTCTGTTGAGGGCACGAGCCTCGAAGCTTTACTTCCTCGTCTTGACGTGTTCTCATAGCTGTAACATCCTGTGCTATTTCAAATCTATCTTGATGACACTTTAACTGCAGTGGTCAAGTATGATGGTGTCATACCAGGTAAGCTTAGTGTTAAGACTTCCGAGGCGTTGTCCGCTGCGTCGTTATGCATGCTAAGTTTGAAGGCTCTATTTAGGTTTGTAAGAGCTCGTGGTAGCACCATCGCTCTTGTCTCTCTAAGTATTCTGTGAAGGTTTGCTCACGAACTGTGTCCGCATTAGGGAACTTAGTGCGTAGTTTATGTTAATCTCACATTATAGGGCTTTTCGAGCAATCCGCTCGGGTCTGTTCATTTTACCACACATAAATCACGAATAGTGAGTTGTCACGAAAAAGCTGACATCTATGGCCATGAGACGGTATAAAGCCGGAATATATATCTATATTGAACTAGGGAGTAGGGATCCATGATCTTTTAAGTTATGACAATAATATGGATCGTCCCTAAAAGTTTATTCTAATGTGTTCGCGGATTTGATGACTCCAGTTTCGCATTGTTTGAACAGGACCGGTGTTGTTAAGGAGGTTAACTGTAATTAGTGAGCTGTAGAACATAATCCTTAACTGTTTATAATAAGATCAACACAGGTCTATGTGCTGATAAGAGGTGATCCCTATTTGTCGAGTTTGTGTAATCTTCCTTCGCTTTGTGACGAAAGTCAAGGAATAAAGAAGTCTTACTTTATATGTATAATATACGTTATTATATAGTCGCAATTTAAGCCTGTTATAAACACAGCTCGCAAGTATTATGACGAAAATTGTATTGCGTCGAACTTTACACTAAACGCGCGCATGCACTTATACAAGGAACTATGACTACCACCGGTTCGGAAAATAGATTATGCTAATAACAAAGCTGATGTTTAACTAATATTAGAAAGTATCTTCCATTTTCATACTAAGCAATAATTACGGCTGCATCCTATATTTGTATCGGAGGCTGCCGTAAATGACTTATTCACAGTTAAGTACCTATAGAAATAAAGGTATCTGGATAGGTCTAATTTTGAAACTACATTAAGTATTTGAAGCTACTCCCAAAGGTCAAAGGACTAGAACAGTGGTTGACAAACGTCTGAGTGATGATGTCGATCATCAATACTTTAAGCAGTATTATGTGTGAAAAATAAACAATTAGGTACTTCCTTAGCAACACGACATAATATTGTGACCACTTTAGTGGCAGTTGCATATCACCCGATTAAAGTAAAACTGTTAAAGTAAAATTTAATTACCGTTAATTGGAATGTCAGAGTTTGAAAGGGTTTGCTCAGACTATAAGGACTATATATAAATATAATCCGCGAAGTACAATAATCTTCTTCCATCTTTCCGTTACTACTATTAAGTCGTCATTCTAATAGTCCATCACACACACGTGATGCAGTTTTAAGCCATCTTTTTTGACGGACAAAACCCACTTGCCTTAACTTTTAACAAGAGACAACCGAAATTTTGCCTTGATGTGTAACCCCTTTTGGCTTGTTATTCGGAGGGCAAGTTTAGCTTTAACGGTTTAGTTCAACCGCCTGACATGCAACCGGCCTGTGTTTCACGAAGCGTGTCGGTTAACGTACGAGCATTGTTGCTAGAAGAAACGGATAGTAGGTAATTGAATGACCTTCACTTACCGTCTCAAGAGCCACTTACCAATTTGAATAATTCAGCCTAACCGACTGTGCGTCGCTACACAAATACCTAATAAATTGTCATTGCAAGGTTATGTACTGGCACTGTAATAGGGGTTCTTTTGACTGTGATTAAAATTCACATTAGTCGAGTTTACTTATATTTTTGAGTCGTGGTTCTTTCTTTACAAACGTGGTTTTGTTTTAATTTTGAAACTACATGGCGGATTTATAACAAACTTTGCAAAATATACAATTATACCTATTATAGGTGAAAGAATCGAAGTTTAAACTAACAATTAATAATTAATTTTAGTTATATATATTGTATATTTTAAAATATCGTCAAAACTAGATTAACTAGGTTCCTACGCAACATGACTAGTGAACTCGTATGTGTCATCAGCAAAAGAACTCGGCAAGTCAGATTCTAAAATTAGAATAAATTTCGTTGCGGATCAAATGGCCGTCTGTGATAGTGGACAGCCGCAAGAATATTGTCTAAAACTTTGGATCCTGTCCAACAATCGATTATTTTCAATTCAGGAATGACCAGGCACAGGAAGTTACCATATGGCAGCAGTTTCAAACGCGTCTAACTTTTTCGCTTATGATTTTGAAATTGAATAATGAACTATTATTTATTATTCCTCTAATACAAGGCTGCCCCGAAACCGTACCAACGAAACGGAAGAGATTTGATTTGACTCTGATCTTTTTCTCATGCGATTTTGGCTCTGCATGTATAATACAGATGCTTGTCACATCTTCGCTTTCAGTTTCGTTATTTCTTTTGTGTTGGAGGGTGGTATCGTTTCAGGGAAAGAGAACTTTATAACCATACATAGAACCATAGATTTAAGATTGGTAGCTTAGTAGCTACTCGCTACTGTGAAGCGACTTCCAATCCTGAATATATGTATAATTATTATAGATTTGCTTCTGTCGTACAACATACTAGTCATGACGGAGCTTCAGCGGTTTCGCTGTATTTATTTCGTGGCGGAGGTATGCTATTAACCTTAAGTGGAAGACACGCTATTCAAATTGTATTAATTTAAATGCTCAATTGTATTTTTTCTCGAGCGAAATTCAAGACTTCTCACATTATCAAAGCGGCGCGTTGTAGTATAAATTACCTATATGTCAATTGTGTGGCATCTGTCAACATATCAAAGATAAGAATTGACAATTTTATCACTAACATGTTTGACATGTCACTTGCAAGCATCTTTATCAGACGTGATCAGACTTTAGATTGTAAATAAACCAGAAAACGGTCTAAATTGGTAACGGAATTAGGTCGGAGAAATAAAATATTTTCCGCGATGTTGTTTGCAAAAATATAATCTGAATATTTTTGGGAGTTCCTGTACATTTTATATATTGACGTAACATTGGTGAGGTAGGTATAAAGACCGCAGTTAACTGCAATTTATTAGCAAATTTATTTTAAGTTTTTAATTTAATTTATTTTTAAGCTATTGCATAGCTTTTATCGCGGGCTTTGAGCGCGGCGACCGAATCAAGAAATTCCGTAACGAAAATAAACCTAACACACAGTTTCAGTTCGGCAGACTTCGGCACGGTGTTTGTGTGCGTGCGAAAATGCTATGCAATAGCTTTACCGCGGCAGTCCCCGAGTGCCACACATATTTTTTTAAGCATATTTGATTTTAAGATAAAAACTAAGCAGTTTTTCAAAAGTCACTGGCATATTTGGATTTTACTTCATTTTCTTTAAACAAAAACAGACAGGTCTGCGGAAGCAATATTTTATACATTTTATATTAAACTAAATATTTCAAGATATTCTCGAAATAGATCCATTATAACATCCACAACGCCAACGCCACGCCAACATGTACTATAATATAATTTTAACAACGCAGTTATTTCAAAATTTCTCCCAATTTTTTTACGGATCAACAATAATTGCGGATTGGACTCTTGATGTCCAGTGACGTGGGACCTCCGGTATAGGATCTTTAGGAGACATCCAGTAATTAAGGTTTTAAACGTACGTACATAGGCGCATTAAACAAAGTGGTCGCTACAAAATTCAGGACAGATACTTGAGTCTAATGGCCTGTTTCACCACTTGCTGATAAAGTGCCAGATATATATGTAACAGATAATATATCTGTTGGATGAATCCGTATGATACCTATCTTTTTGAGTTAAACTGCCAGATTGATAGTCTTATCACGTAGTTATGAAACAGAAATTTAAACGCTATCCGTCAGATTAATTGTGGATAGGCTCAGACCTTTATCAGCAAGTGGTGAAACAGGCCTTAAAACTTCTTTCATTATTTTTGTAGAGCCTACTTTGATGTACTACCTACTGGAGACATTTGTTTTACTTTATACTGACGCCTTTACAAGGCAAGATTTCATATAAATAGTATGCATTGCAACACATTGTGTGCAGCACTTCAACAGTGTGCCTATTATACTTCTAATGCGTATGCCTCTTTTTCCATAAGCTGTGCGTAAATTTTTACAGTGCGGCACATTTGAGCACATATACCTTCAGAAAATGTACGTATATAATGTAATGTAAATTTATTAATTTAAATTATAACATTTATCACCTATTCAGTAGTTAGTAGTAGAGAGTAGTTCATGAAAGGTCAGGAAAAGAATTTTAAATGGTCGACGTGGCTGGAATCCCATATACCATCTTCCTTCACCTTATCTTACCGAAGATTGCCTGGTAGAGATAGCTGCTCTGTTAGCAGCAACGCCCCCTTTGCATGCAAATTTTAATAATTATGTTATATCTAATTGTCGATCTATCTATACCTAATGTGATATTCGAAGTTTTGATTGCTTGTATAAACTCCTCAGTTTTAGTATCCACTGCTCTGGTCTCTGAAATCGTCTGTAAAACTTCGATTATAGGCTTACTAGTGCCGATGCTTAGAGTAACTTTATTATTAGCAAGTACGACTATGTGTAAAGTTGAAGAGAGGTTTAAAGCATATTCGCAAGAATCCTTTTTAATAATAATCACAAGTATTAATCAGTAGGTTTTATGTGCAAATTGGTAGAATCGCGTCTTTAGGGTTCTCAACAAAATATTTCCTTGCTCTGTTTATTTTTCTTCTGCGTAGACGCCCAATATCGGAAAACGCCAGAGGAAACTGTTGTTAAAATAAACTTTGGCTTGGTTACTCGTACTCCCTCATATACCTATCTACTATATACAAACTTGACCCGATACCGACATAAAAATATTATACATACCTATATTATATATATCCAATATCCATATATATTATATATTATATGTATGTATCGGTCTATTCAGGAATGACCTTTTACGTTTTATTGTTAGCCTCTGAACAAATTGATTTGAAATATTCTTGCTCGAGTATGTGTACCTACTTTTTACTATATACATGGGCTCCCAGTTGATAACATGAGTCTATTTCAATATGTATGTTCGAATAACAAAAGAGAAATAGAATGGGATGTGTTCTTCAGATTAGGTATAGAAACATATTATTATTTGTATAATATTTAAATATATCGGACCATACACTTACGCCATTATTAGCTTATTAGATCTGAAAGCTGAAGCTACACTAAATTCGTCTTGTGCTGTCTTCCTGTCTTAATTTTATCTGCCTATTCTTCTTTACTTAAGTGCAAATATTTTTTCTACTTGGATTAATTCTTTTTTTGTTATTTAAGTAATTGGTTCTTTAATTTTTAATATTTTCTGTTTCCAATCTATCATACTTCACCTATAAAAAATGTGAACGTAATACTTACTTGTATTTGTGTGTAATAAAAATATGCCAAATGCTAGAAGGACTTCGCGCACCAGACGGCTACGTAAATGTCTGGCGAGGTCACCCGCACGATTCATTGCTCTATGATTCCTTCCAGCAATTTGCTTGTAACTAACGTTTGCCTGTTGAATTTTCCATAGTATGAAATCACCATCGACATGCACATTATGATACCTAACAATATAACCCACAATAAGATGCCTAGTGAAGCAGTGATAGCCCAGTGGTTAGGACTGTGGTCTCCTATTCGGGGGGTCGCAGGTTCGATCCCGGGTACGCACCTCTGACTTTTCGGAGTCAAGTGCGTTTAAGCAATTAAATATCACTTGCTTCAACGGTGAAGGAAAACATCATGAGGAAACCTGCACACCTGAGAGTTCTTCATAATGTTCTCGAAGGTGTGTGAAGTCCGCCAATTCGCATTCGGCCAGCGTGGTGGACTATGGCCTATAACCCTTCTCTGAGAGGAGACCTGCGCTCAGTAGTGAGCCGTTGATGGGTTGCTAACGACGACGACGAACGAGTCGTTGCGGCCTTGTGCATGATGAGTATTTAGCAAACTTTACCTGGAAGCAGCGGTAACGGCTAGTCCCTTACGACTGATATCAGTAGGACCATGTAATACAACGTTTATGATTAGGACCGATAGCCTTGTTAATGAACGCTGTCACGACACCTGGCGAGGTCACGCCGCACGATTCATTGCTCTATGATTCCTTCCAGCAATTTGCTTGTAACTTATGTTTGCCTGTTGAATTTTCCATGGTATCACCATCGATTAGTATACAAGGATACATATTATATATATTTTAGAAGTAGCATTTGCTCTAGACTTCGTTCGCTTTGAATTAGTTGCATAAAAATACCACCGGATCCGTTTGCGTTCCCGGGATAAAAAGGATACTATGATGGTACTCTCTAGGTTTAACTATAGCCCTTAAAATCAAGTCGCTCCGGATTAATATTGTAAGTACGATTAATTAAATAGTAACATAATAATATGTTGATGTTCCTACCAACCAGCTTTAACTGTATGTCATATTTTATGAAGCGTAATTTAGATGTAGAGTAAATGATTATAATTTTATTCAAAATGGACTTCATTTGACTTTTTCATTTTTCACATTTACACTCGTAAACATTAGCATCAAAGAAGATACTAATGGAAACAGTATCTACTCATATTTGGGTACGTACTTACTTCCAACCTACCCAATTCCCTGCCAGTGATGTAACTGTATGAAGAATAATTAGGAAATCTTTCTCGTAGCACTCAGCTAATATTTTAAAATATTTAATTCAACGAACATTAAGATTATCCATAGTCCCTGTGTCCAAGAATAAGTTAGTTTATCGCAACCTTCGTTGGAAGAGCGTACCATAAGAACGTAAATTAGAATATGCCCAACAAGTTAAGAACTACTTGTCTATGCCTCGTGTCAGTGAGTGTATTTCACAGTTGAAAATAGAGATATTATAAAATTCAAAATATATACCTATCCACATTAAAAACTTCTGCTGCAAATAAAATGTCACACAAATACATCGTTATAAATTATATTAAAATAACATGTGAATCTTATCTGAATGAAATAGCGTGGTTACACAAATTTTCAAGACGTTTCTGATGAGCCCAAATTGTTTTCACTAAGTTGTAAATCAATCAGGAACTAATAAAATAATAAAAATCTATTTACCAACCTAATTTTATATATTTTATATTTTAAGAATACTTATACTTCTAGGTAAACAGTTATTTTTGTCTTAGTTCCGTGTTCGATCGTTAGGTATCTTGGCATTATATGTTAAATTCTTTAGCACAACTAGATTATTTATTGGTTGCGTGCAAATAATATGATGAGGTAAACAGTTGAAAATGACTTCCGCGTGTTGATGATGTGACGATTAGGACTATGATGTCATCAAACAGTCTTAGGTCATTCGGGGCCATGTTTGCTGGCAGTTACAAACATGATCACATAAACTGAAACCACAAAATACTGTTGAAGTAAATTATGGCCATAGACTTATAATATTTACTACCAAATGAATGCCGAAAATACGGTTTCATAATGGCAAAGTCAAATTATTTAGTTAACCTGATAAAGTCAGCGGCATTGACCAAATTAATGAGATGAAGTATTCATACGGACCTATCTATTTTAAGTTAATTTTATTTAAATTAAAAATTATTTATTTTATGTAGGCCAAACTGCCCACTTAAAATAAATAATTTTTAATTAATATTAAATAATAATTTTTAAGACTCTTTCAATCTTGTCTCTACCACCGGTTCGGAAAGCAGATTCTACTAAAAAGAGCCAGCAAGAAACTCAAAAGTTGCTCTTTTCAAAACAAAATGTTTTAAAATTAATAAGCTTTAATTAGACAAAGAAAGAACTTTGCAAATAATTTATGTTAAGTTCTCGTTTCTAAAGATCCAATGACCATCAAAGGGATACAAGAAGATAAATTTAATCTTTGGAAGTTTCCACGCCGATAAATTGAAAATTTCACAAAGAAGAGTTGATAACAAAATTCCTTATTATCTCCTATCAAAATTCGGTCATGAGTTGAACAGTGTTTTATGGGAATCGCTATTCCATTAAGTCGCTGAAGCAAAACTTTGGCGGGAATTTGTACTGGAATGTTCGGTAAAATTCTCGAAATAGGGAACCGACATCATACTCCCACTGGGAACTAAGACGTTAAATCCTTGTTACGACCACCTATTGAGCCTTTACTCACGCTCTAAATAGATACAAATTGCTGAATGAATGAATTGCTGTTAGGAATTAGCACTGTTGTAATTCCGCTATCAAAGCTACGCTGGAATTTCAACGGACTTCGAGGTTTCTCTTATATAGAGGAGGATTTGATTTTTGGCTGGTTAGTGGTTTCACAGTTTACAAGCACTTTATGAATTAATGAGTTATGTCACCGGAAATGCACGAATGAATCCAATAATTTGTATAAAATTACTAGTATATTTCCATACTATAATATTATACAAATGGTAAGAACTGAATGTACATGATATTATAATGTACTAGCTGATGCCCGCGACTTCGTCTGCGTGAATTTAGTTTTTAAAATGCCTCGGGATCTCTTTGATTTTGCGGGATAAAAAGTAGCCTGTCACTCTCCAGGTCAACTATAGGTATCCTTCCAAAAAACACGTCGATGCGTAGCTCTGTTCGGGCGTGATTGAAGGAGAAACCATCACTTACACTCATCACACTTTCGAATTTATAATATTTCACATATAAGGTGCAAGTGCATATAGTTGACGTGGTTTTTTACACAGGTAATGTTGAGGACCTGGAAAATAACACAGGCTACTTTTGTCTCGGGAACATACATTTAAACGACCGCGCCACTACAAAGTTTATAATTTATTGTTGATTTTTCGATAATTTTTCGATAAAATTTAAATGGGACCACCTGGGACCCTTTGAAACAAAAAAGAATTTTCCAAATCGGTTCAGGTGTGGTCGAGTAATCGGTGAACATACATAAAAAAGTTTCCGTTAAATTGAGATCCTCCTCCTTTTTTGAAGTCGGTTAAAATAATAATAAAAATTAGTTTAAATTCAACGAAGTTATGGAGTAAAACAGTCAAAATAGTTCAACCCCTATCTCAGAGAACATACATCCATCCATCCATACATCCCTATACTACATCTACACAAACATACATCCGTATACAATATACATCCATCCTCACAAACTTAACACTAACTTAACAACATTAATAATATAAGTTATAGTAAGTGGGATAAGTAGGATCGAATATAGTTAATGTAGTTATTGGAGGGGGAGGATACAAACATACATACATACATGCATACACACATAGATACGTACATACATGCATGCGTACATACATACATACAATATACATACATACACACACACATACATACATACATACATGCATACATATATTCATACATACACGCATACATACATGCATGCATACATACAAACATGCATACATGCATACTTGCATACATACATGCATACACACATACATACATACATGTATGCATGCATGCATATCACCGCATAATTTAAGGATGAATATGTTAAAAGTAGGGAGCGGGTATCCCGCGGGAACTGTTTGTATTCCCGGGATAAAAAGTAGCCGTTGTTACTTTTCAGTTCCTCAACTATGCCTATCCCAAAAATCACGTCAATATGTAACTCCCTTGGCACATAATTGAAGGATAAAAATGTGAAAGTACCATACGAATATCCCGCGGGAATTGTTTCTTTTCCCAGGATAAAAAGTAGCCTTTTCACTTTTCAGGTCCTCAACTATGCCTATCAAAAAAACCATGTCAATCTGTAACTCCGTTGGCGCATAATTGAAGGATAAATATGTGAAAAGTAACAAACGAATAACCTGCGGGAACTGTTTGTTTTCCCGGAATAAAAAGTAGCCTTTTCACTTTTCAGGTCCTCAACTATGCCTATTCAAGAAACCACGTCAATCTGTAACTCCGTTGGCGCATATTGAAGGATTAATATGTGAAAAGTAGCATACGAATATCCTGCGGGAATGGTTTGTTTTCCCGGGATAAAAGTAGCCTTTTCTCTTTTCAGGTCCTCAAATATACCCATACAAAAAACCACGTCAATCTGTAACTCCGTTGGCGCAAAATTGAAGGATAAATATGTGAAAAGTAGCTTACTAATATCCCGCGGGAACTATTTGTTTTCCCGGGTTTAAAAGTAGCCTTTGTCACTATTCAAGTCCTCAACTACGCCTATCCAATAAAACACGTCAATCTGTAACTCCGTTGGCGCATAATTGAAGGATAAATATGTGAAAAGTAGAATACTAATATCCTGCAGGAACTGTTTGTTTTCCCGGGATAAAAAGTAGCCTTTGTCACTTTTCAGGCCCTTAACTTTACCTATACAAAAAAAACACGTTAATATAAAACTCCATTGCGCGAACTTTGAAGGACAAATGCGTAAAAAATAGCGATGCTATCCCGCAGGAACTGTTTGCTTTTCCGGGATAAAAAGTAGCCTATGTGCTATTCCAGACTATAATCTATGTCCGTGCCAAATTTCAGGAAAATCGGTTCATTAGTTGTCGCGTTAAAGAGTAACAAACATCCATCCATCCATCCATCCATCCATCCATCCATCCATCCAAACATCCATACATCCATCCTCACAAACTTTCGCATTTATAATATTAATAGGATAATAGGATTTTAAGTGTTAATTGAAATTTGAAACACAACACAATCAAAATTTATGGCCGGACTATGTACGATATACCTGACATCCTGTTACCTAGTTTTCTGCTCCATCATCAGATCCTCAATCCTTGATCATCATCTATCTAACACCTACTTATTGAGACCATTTTAATCAGCCCAAATACACTATATCTGCTGTAAGTTGCTGAGGAGTTGGATATCCGCAGACTACTTGATGCTGCAGCATCAACTCAAAGTTACCATGCCTTGAAAATAAACCGAGGTAACAGTACACAAAATTTCAAATAAATCACAACAGTGAAAGTTTGTAAGACGAGACCCTTTAATTAAATAGAAAATGAGCTGATGATCTTCATAAAACCTGAGCAGATCTTCATAAGTTATAGCTAAGATCCACCTCGGCTACGATGGCTTTTAAACAGAAAATATCGCCTTAAAATCGGTCCATTTCCTGAGGGGATACGATGGGACAGACAGATACACACGTCAAACTTATCCATCTTTTTTCGGGGGTTATTTGAATGTAAAGCGCGAAGCCAGAAGTCTTCTGGCGTTTCCCATGTACAAGGAAAATCACTCCACCTTTTAACACACTTCCGATTAATTAGAGTAAAATTACACACTTTTCCTGTCGATTTCCGAAAAGTTTTATTGTTTACTTTCATTTTCTAGACAGATTAAGTCCATATGAGACAGTATACTATATATCGAAATCAAAGACATTCACATCGATTTTATTTATTTATATCTAGTCTATATTAATTTCCATGTAAAAATAGGCATTTTTAAAATTCATATATAATACTAAGAGACCCTATCATAATGAAAGTTAGTATTGTGTGTTAAAAGTAAATCGTACAAAAGTATCTACTAGTATGAATTTAAACAAAAAGTACCTAAACAAATTTGAGGAACGAGGTCATGCCGCACGAGCCTTCATTAATTGGCGCGAATGTAATCTTCTTCTTAATTAAATTACGCTTTTCGAGGTGAAATATAGTTGTATGGTCGAGGTCGTGGGTATGTCAGGCAAGGCACTGCTGTTTAAGTTTACGCGATCTATAAATGGAATTTGGGACGGCGCAAATAGAAATTGAAATGGAAATGGAATCGATACTATTAGCTATTCGGAGTTTAAGCTTGCTTAAATGTAACATTTATCTATACTAATATTATAAAGAGGAAAATTTTTTTGTTTGTTTGTTTGTTTGTTTGTTTGTACCGAATAGGCTCTGTAACTACTGGACCGATTTTAACCATTTTCTCACCAATAGAAAGCTAAGTTATCAGGAAGTCACATATACTATAATTTATTTTCAAAAAGATTAGAGATCCTTAAGAAAATTGAAATAATGCCACCCGAAGTAGCAAAATTTTGTCTATAAAATGCATTGTTCGGCGTGCGTTGAGAAAGCTATTGATGATACATACAAATTATTTACTACATGCATGAACGTATATTTATACGTTCATGAGTACATGATTAAAGTACTCTTTATTCTCTAAAAAAAAGTCCCCGAGGGAATATATCTAACTATCATATTTAAGACACAATAATAGCTTTTGTGTTCTAAAATTTAATTAGATGGCTTTATTATCGTAGTATTAATTCTTCCTTACTAATACATAATTTTAAATGCTAAAGTGTGTTTGTTTGTCCGTCAATCACGCTGCAACAAAACGCTACGGATTGACGTGATTTTTTGAATAGGCATAGTTTAGAACCTGGAGGGTGACATAAGCATCCCGGAAAATCAAAGAGTTCCAGCGGGATTTTAAAAACTATATCCACGCGGACGAAGTCCCGGGCATCAGCTAGTATTTAATATATGTATTAACATTTTCACAGTAACTATCTGAGAATTTACAAGTTACGTTCGATCTAAGTTCACAAAGTTTCATATTTAGCATAGTATAGCTATTTTATTGAGTAAACGACACAGAACTTCAACTTAAATATATACTAAAACTAGAGTATATGACACAATTAATTAGTTTATGTTCCTAAATACTATTCTTGTTGAAGATTTACTATTAACATTACAATAGCCAACCCTGTACCTTAAATCTTATAAATTATCCTATAAAGCGAGTTAATTAAGCAGACAAACATAATGCTTGATAGTAAGGGCTGTTCTGTAGAGCTCTTGAGACGGAAAGATAAGGAAAACCGTCAGTCAGTTAACATATAGGTACAACCCTATTTAGCTAGTAAATATGTTTTGTATTTAGTCAAGAAAGTGATGGGGGGTGTACGTTATGGGGTGTACTTCGTACATCACTATTCCCTGTCGTATGCTTACATAACAGTCCCCCGTTACTTAACTCTGTAGTTTGTCTGAAACAACTCATTAAAGAGATTACAAGCCAAATCATAAGATTACTGGCTTTTGCCCGAGACTTTGACCGCGTGGAGTAAGATTTTTATAAATCCCCCGGAAACCCTCTGTTTTTTCCGGATAAGTGCTCACGTCACTTGCCAAGTTCTCATCTTTAAGCATGCAAAAAATCACGTCTATCCATTGCTCTTTTGCTGCGTGATTGAAAGACAAACCAACAACCAAACACACTTGGACATTAATTATAATATTAGTAAGAATTTTCAAGAGACTAACTTCTAGTTTATCGAAGGCAGTTTTTACTAAAACATATTAAGTAAGTATCCCTATTGATATGCTTTCCTGCTTCGTCTTTTGCTATAAAAATTGCATTCAGTTTCTTTTCTTAGCGTCTTGTTTGATTTGATTGAAATGAGATTTGATTCTGTTGATTATTGTTGATACTTATGTGCTATCATTTCCAAGATAAAAATCGGAATTAAATTATTTAAAAACGAACCCACTTGAAACAGGAATAGCAAATAGCATTATGCGGGAACTGTCAACTATGTCCCTGGAGGCACGATGACCGCATGATCGATAACAACAGTCTATATCTACTTGTCTCTAATATGAATACGTAATGCAGTTCACGTACCGTTGCTCTAGTTGGTAGTTTGGCAAATGGAATTAATAATTATCGAATCGAATTTTCGATGCCAAGCATTGAAAATTCGGCAACACTGAGATTAGAGGACAATTCAAAAAATATATACTAACCAAGTTGTACCTACTTGAATAATATTGTCCTCCAAATAAGCGGAAGAGGGGTACGACAATAGTGCAACGGGTGGGGATCAAACCATCCTATCAGTTCGCACCGTTGTAGATATACAGGCTATAAATTGTGACAAAAACGGCGAAAAAATATGTACACACTGTATCATTTAAAGATTCGCATTGGAATTAAAATACATAGCAAAGGGTGGACCTGCGCACGTGCACGATCTCCGGTGGATGTGTTTACAAGCTGTTTGCGAGTTAATATCTTACATGTTGTCTCAGTTTAGCCGTGCAGATATTCCTGAGCAAGTGTACTTGAGTAAATCTTACCAACGAACACTTCACGTGCACTGTTCAAAATTCAAAAAATTCAAAATTATTTATTTCACGTAGGCTCTTATGACACGTCATGAATCTACCACCGGTTCGGAAAGCGCATTCTGCTGAGAAGAGCCGGCAAGAAACTCAGCAGTTGCTCTTTTCAAAATAATCATTTTACAATATTATTATACAGCTACTACATTGTAATAAGTTTTTTATACTATCTTGTGGTTCAGTAGCATGAGCAACCACGCGAACTCCATGTGAACTGAAGTTACCGTCGACGCGTGCACTAGCGGAAAATGGTGCGTCTACAGCGGTTTATGCACGTGTGCAGGTGTGGGATAACCTTTACTGTGAATAGCAAGCATGTACTAGTGAACTGAGATAGCTTAAGGACTTTTAAAAGTTTAATCAGCGCTGAGCGCATGTGTACTATGAAATTAAAAATATTGTATTTGTTTATCATATTTTTCTTCATATGGGACGTTAAACACAGAACAGAAAAAGCGGACAAGTGCAAGATCAATAACTCTACCGCCTACAGCTACTTGTCTTATTTTTATGCTCTTCCCATTCAAATGCTAGTACTTACAGAGTGGAAAGGAGATTTTATATCTACATTATGATTCACCGACTTAACATTTTCGGGGTTAGGTACAACTCGGATGTAAATATTATATACTAGCTGACCCAGCGAACTTCGTACTGCCACAAAAATATTTAGGGGTGGGTCACCCTTATCATTTAGGGGTATGAAAAATAGATGTTGGCCGATTCTTTGACCTACCCGATATGCACACAAAATTTCATAAAAATCGGTCCAGCCGTTTCGGAGGAGTTTGGTAACAAACACCCCGACATGAGAATTTTATATATTAGAACAAATATATATATTGCAAAAAACAACTTATAGGACAAAATATGAAGAAAAAATATGCATGGAATTCACATTTCGACACCTTGCTTTGTAGCGTAGGAATGAGGATCATAAAAACTGTTTTAAATTCACACTGGGGATGAAATGTAGCACTTGAAGCAGACAGCAAACTGCATGACGCGGAAAACTGTCAGCGCTTGCCCTCGGGGACAGGACGACCGCATGATCGATATAACTGCTACTGCAAACTCTTGTTGCAAACGCCTATATGGGTTTTGCAGTCTAACATGTACGTAATATTCTAATACTGTAGTTGATGGTGGATTAAGTTCTTAAAATCCCGCGGGAACTTTTTGATTTTCCAGGATAAAAGTAGCCTATGTCACTCTTTTTCGTCTTCTTTGTCAACCGACAGACGTCCACTTCTGGATAAAGGTCTCTTGCATGGACTTCCACAGGACTCGGTCTTGCGCCGCCCTCTCAAGGTAATCAACTATACCAATGTTGCGGCGTGATTGAAGGACAATTCAGCAAAAAAATACTTTCGCATTTATTATATTAATAGGGATATTCGAGTAAGCTGTTTACTTATATAAAAAAAACTTTTCACTTGTAATTTCTGTTTATGCTCGGTGTAAGCGGATTAAAACTATATTATGCTCTCACATAAATCTAAAAGTTTGATAATATAACCACTGCGATAAGTGTTTTGCAAACCAGAATCAGAGGGCAAAATAGGTTTATGTATAATCATTATTTTTTGTATTTACGCATATAGGTCTCCGGATCCGAGCCTAGTGTTTCATGCTGAAGTTTTTTAAACAAATAGTGGCGGGATAAAAGACGAGTATTAAAATTTTTGGTTACGTTTATTTTTGTTATATTCTTTACAAAAAAAGTTTCGTTATGTACTAAGTGTTCGCTAAGAGCTATCCAGTGTCCAGTTTGTGGTTATTGCAATGTGATTCAGAGAACATCGGGTGGCGGTTACGCCACGGTGTCTGGCAAGGATCCATGAGTAAGTGTTGTGTACAAGGCGTCAGACTAATAATGTATCGAGACATTGCTACCGATAAAGCATGTTTCAACGCAGACTTGCTCGGACACAGTTTGCATTTTACATCGTCTTCGCAATTTATAAACCCCAAGCATATTGTTGGCGAACTTTGTTGACCGAAATTGTTGGTTTTTAGGGTTCCGTATCTCAAAAGATAAAAAGGGAACCCTTATAAGTGCACTCTCTTGTTCCTTGAGGCTTCTTGCACAATTTTCCATGAAACGTTAGTCTATTTTTAGTCTAGATCTAGAACTTAGCCCGATATCGATTTACCTCTTCATTATCAATGCCTTCAATTTTAATCCTAATTCAACCAGTTTCTTATATATTTTTTAAATAATATCTTCATGTCATGCCATAAAAAGGTCTTTAGAAATGTTGAAGGTAAGTCAGTACTAAAGTATACTCCGATTGTTCAAATTTGCTAACCATTCACAATTTGATGAGTCAAGGATTTCAGGTTTGAATAATTCTTTTGTCACAAGAGCTCCAGTGAAATCGATGGATATTTGGGTCACATTCTAAAATGGTTAGTCTCATTACATTTTAATATCCTACACAAGCGATAACAATGATTGGATTCAGGGGAGCAGAAACCATAAAATCGAAATCAATTTTGCTGTAATGGTTATGGGTGTATAAAACACGTTGCTGGTCACCACAAGTGTTTCTTTATCTTTATTGCAAGGAAATTTTTATGTGCAGCTATTAGTTTTTCAATTTTACCTTTTATGTAAATGAAGATCGTAGCGATATTGAAGGTAAAACCGCACTGAGCGGAACTGCACTGCAGCGGAGCGATCGTCATCATTGTGCAATGTCGCGCCCTGCAGTGTGCGTTACCACACGAGTAAATATTCCGAACAGAGAGGAAGCTTCCTAACAAGGTCGAAGAAGTATACCTATTCTGCTAGGGTTGTCACCTGATGCATGTAAACAATTTAAGGAAAAAATAAAAATATTTTAAAGTTTGTACAATTATGTATAATTTCAGTTATATTCTGAACTTGAACAAAAAATACCTAAATTAAAAAAATATAAAGAAACGTTTTTTTTTTAATGAACATCAGTATTTTTGCCATAACTTCATAATTAATGTTGTTTCACAAATAATGGCCCAGGGAAGCCTTAATATCGATTTTGAACGAAATCTGACGAATAACAAAGAATTTCAATATGGCGGTGACTTAAAATTTTGGCATCCATTTCCTCTTTCTTGACCCCCAGGGAAGCCCAAATATGGATTTTAAACGAAATCGGTCGAATAACAAAGAATTTCAATATGGCGTTGACTTTTTATAATTTTGGCATCCATTTCCTCTTTCTTGACCCCAGGGAAACATAAATATCGATTTTGAACGAAATCGGTCGAATAACAAAGAAATTCAATATGGCGGTGACTTTTAAAAATTTTGGAACCCATTTCCTAATTCTTGACCCCAGGGAAGCCTAAATATTGATTTTGAACGAAATCGGTCGAATAACAAAGAATTTCAATATGGCGGGGACTTTTTAAAATTTTGGAACCCATTTCCTAATTCTTGACCCCAGGGAAGCCCAAATATGGATTTTAAACGAAATCGGTCGAATAACAAAGAATTTCAATATGGCGTTGACTTTTTATAATTTTGGCATCCATTTCCTCTTTCTTGACCCCAGGGAAGCCTAAATATCGATTTTGAACGAAATCGGTCGAATAACAAAGAATTTCAATATGGCGGTGACTTTTTAAAATTTTGGAACCCATTTCCTAATTCTTGACCCCAGGGAATCCTAAATATCGATTTTGAACGAAATCGGTCGAATAACAAAGAATTTCAATATGGCGGTGACTTTTTAAAATTTTGGAACCCATTTCCTATTTCTTGACCCCAGGGAATCCTAAATATCAATTTTAAACGAAATCGGTCGAAAGAATTTTAATATTATTTATTAAATAATTTATTACGTACCTATACGTATAAAATAGTACTTACTTCTCTTTATCTCACAGACATAAAAAAAAGGAAAATAAATGTCCTTCTTGTCTTTGGGTTATTTTAAACAAACTGTGCAAGAGTTTGGCATTTTTACACTATTTAAGTACACAAATAAATCTAAATCACTCACTCTTCGTCTATTTATTTCCACTAACCGCACGACCGTCAGCCCTTACGTTCTGACCCTGAGTGGACCGGTTTGACCCTGAGCGGCGTGTCGGTGAATGTGTCGGTGAGAGCTCACGCACACAGCGTTGCGCTATGTATGGGTGAGCCCGCCGCGAGCCGTTTGTATGTAGCTTCCGCTCTGTTACCTTACTCGTGTGGCGTTACCGCCTACCGCTTAGTGCGTTGTCTCATGGTGACGCACCGCTCAGCTGCAGTTCAGTTCCGCTCAGTGTGGGTTAACCTTATGTACAAAACACATATAAAAGCTCTATAAAAATAAATAGGATTAAAAAAAAGATTTATTTATCACTAGCTGATGCCCGCGACTTCGTCCGCGTGGATTTAGTTTTTAAATCCCGCAGGAACTTTGATTTTCCGAGATGCCTATGAATTATACCTGTCCAAAAAATCACGCCAGTCCGTAGCTTTGTTGCAGAGTGATTGACGGACCAACCCACAAACAAACACACTTTCGCATTTATAATTAAGTATTAGTAAGGAAGAATTAATACTATACAATAATAAAGGCGATCTTATTTAATTTAAGAACACAAAAGCTACTATTGTGACATAAATATGATAGATATAGTCCCTCGGAAACTTTTTTGTAGAAAATAATGAGTACTTTAATAATTTTTATGTATCATCAATAGTTTTCTCAGCACACGCCAAATAATGCATTTTATAGGCAAAATTTTACTACTTTGGTTTATATTGCAATTTTCTTAAGGATCTCTAAGTTCTTTGAAAATATATTATAGCCTATGTTACTTCCTGATAACTTAGCTTTCTATTGGTGAAAAAATGGTTAAAATCGGTCCAGTAGTTACAGAGCCTATTCGGTACAAACAAACAAAAAAATCTTTCCTCTTTATAATATTAGTATAGATTTACTTGAGCGTAGGTATGTACATTGTACATTATGTATGAATGTACCTATCTCTTTAGGAATGTATGTATCTATGTTGGTATAGTAGATAAATATGTAAGTCTATTTCTGTGGCGTGCTCTCTAGAGTCTAAACGGTTGACGGATTTTATAAGGTGTCATAAGATTCGTATAGTCACTTGTTTTGTTTGTCTATGCAAATCTCAATAAAATTATAGCCAAGTCCCATAATACATATAATGATGTAGTAGCATTTGGTCTTAAAGTACAAAATACTTGCTGAGCTTAACCTAACCAAACCTTATTCAAATCGGAAGTTCTTAAGTAACTAGGCTAAAGTGTCAAATTACATAATACGAACATCTTTATGACGGGTTAGGATTTCAATACACCGAACATATTTATCGCAAGCCTTACCGTGTGAGCGCAATTTGGGATTTGTAAAAATGCCTCACGCGTATTAACCAATTTTGTACTGTATGCTGAAGTATATAGAATTGAAAATAGCTTAGTTTGAATGGAATAGTCTCTCACTTATTTCGACAAATACACCTTGTTTCAACATTCACCCATACGCAGTAGTCATAGGGTTTGTTATTTCTTAACGCAGTATAATATATTCAGTTCACAAAATGAATTGCCAGTGTTAGTAACTCCGAGTGAGCCCGTGAACATATTCGTATGTATCCGTCGCGTTGGGCTTTCCTCATATTGGTTACACGGCTCGGAAACGTTGAATTCTTCTAATAAAGTCAAAGGTTCTACTACATTTAACTATTTTGTTTAAACTTTGAAATCTTTTATTACGAGGTATATGATATTTTATTGACCAAAATGATCATAGCGTAGAAATTAAGTGCCGGATAGAGCAGGCACGCAACGCATTTATGAAGTTGCGCCACTTACTCTGCAACCGATCCTTATTAAAGGTCTCTACCAGGGTGCGTTTGGCACGATGCTATGTTTTTTCGGTTCTTCTGTATGGTGTTGAATCAGGGACTTTAACCCAAAATATGAGCAATAGATTAGAGGCATTTGAAATGTGGGTGTATAGAAGAATTCTGAGAATATCATGGACGGATAGAGTTTCCAACGAAAGGGTTTTGCAGATGGTCAACAAAGGGGCAGAAGTTTTAAAGACAATATAGCAACGAAAACTGCAAAATCTGGGACATAATAATGCGTGGCGATAAGTACGAATTGCTCCAACTAATAATACAGGGGAAGATACAAGATAGGAGACCTCCTGGAAGAAGATGGATCTCTTGGCTTAAGAATCTCCGGACATGGTTCGGACTGAGTACTCGATCCTTATTCCGCGCAGTTGTGTGTAAGGTTCGAATAGCCAATGTGATAGCCGACCTCCGGTAGGAGATGGCGCCTCAAGAAGAAGATATTTTATTAAGAATCCTGCCAAGTTCGAGTCGGACTCGTGCACAAAGTGTTCCGTACTACTACACAATATAGATTACTAGATGATGCCCGCGACTTTGTCCGCGTGGATTAAGTTTTTTAATTCCCGTGAGAACTCTGTAATTTTTTCGGGATAATAGTAACCTATGTGTTAATCCTGGGTATGTGCTATCTCCATTCCAAATTTCAGCCAAATCGAATCATTCGTTGCGGAGTTATTGAATAACAAACATCCATCCATCCATCCATACATCCATCCATACATCCATCCTCACAAACTTTCGCATTTATAAATATAATAGCTACTAGAAAGACTAGGTAAATCATGCCCGCGACTTCGTCCGCGTGTATTAAGGTTTTTAATTCCCACGGGAACTCTGTAATTTTCCAGGATAAAAAGCCTATGTTTTAATCCTGGGTATGAGCTATCTCCATTCAAAATTTCAGCCAAATCGTTTCATTCGTTGTGGAGTTATAGAGTAACAAACATCCATCCACCCAAACATCCATACATCCTCACAAACTTTCGCATTTATAATATTAGTAGGATAAGTAGGAAGTAGAATTAATAGGATTTTATAGATTATTTTAGTAAATAACAATAGATGCTATACTTTGTAACATCAAAGCGAGCTAAAATGATAGCGTCGTCTGAGCTACTTATCAATTTTTTATTTACCGCGGAGTACAATCACACCTACATACAAAAACCTATAAATATACATTAACTTAAGATAGAGCTGAGACAAAATTAAAAAAATATATACATATATTTTTCCAGAGGTTTTTCGTTACTTTTAATAGGAAATATGAAGCTGTTCGTAATATCCGTTCTCAGGGCGACCAATCCACGACATCCCGGTAGAACTCTTGGTAGATGAGACTGAAGATTTAGGCCCTCGATACTCGAAAGGCATTTTTCTTTGGAACTGTAGCTGATGCTCATAAAATAAAGGAGGCTCCATACAAGAAACGTGATATTTTTCGGCGTTTTTTGCTTGACCTTAACAATTGCTCGCACTTGGCCGGTTTTATTTATTTATGCGGCCGCTACAGGACCACGGTTCCTATTTTATTTGAGCGTGTGCGCAAGTCCACGCCCTGTGACCGGTGAACATGTGCGCGAAACATTTTTTCAGATTCGTCTCAGTGTCTCGGAATTAATATGTACACATAAAAATAATAATTAAGCTATTAGCTTTTCTTTTAACAAAAATTAACGTATTAGGTACGTATTTCAATATTCCTAAAGATTTCCGTAAAATCGGCTTCGTTTTTATTTTTAACTAGATAATGCCCGCGACATCGTCCGCGTGAATTAAGATTTTTTCAAGTGTTAATCCAGTTGGGCTATCTCCATTCCAAATATCAGCCATGTCTGTCTAGTAGATTTTGCGTGAAAGAGTTACAAGCATACATACAAACTTACAGTATTAGTGTGATAGGTAATTTTTATCTATGAAATCATTATCACCTTAGAAAATGTTCTTACTTCTTACACATATTTTTTTAGTTTTAAAATGTATGTATTATTCGTATACTTAGGTACTTGTACATTGTTTGTGCTTAGACAAAGTTAAATGCTAAAAGGTCTCTTTGCGGCTCCAAGTAAGCAAGTCTGTTGCAATATATAATTCATGCTTATTTACTTTAACGGCTCATCCTTGGCACAGTTTAAACACTACTTCGCTTAGCTTGAGAATTTCATAACTTCTCGGGATAGGCTTATGTGAAGTATTTTGTATGACTCAGCTAATCTTATACGATTATCTAGGAATATACTCGTATACTCAGGGTTCATATTATATTTTGTATACGAGCGACAAGTTTTGTATACGAGTGGCAACTGCAGCCGGCGACACGGGTCGCCGAGTGCCGTCGAGGTGTCAACGTCAGCCCGCGACATGCCCGCAGTTCCGCAACTCGTGCAGTTGTGGTGTGCCGCGTAAGACTTTTTATCAGTTGACTGCAAATAGTCCTGAATAGTGTTGGGATTTTATCCGGATAAAAACTCAAAATGGATAAATACTCATAAATATCCGTTTTTACTCGAGTATTTATCCAAAACAGAGGATAAATACTTTATAGGAACAATGTTAATTTCTAGTGCATCAAATGTAACGAAAACTGTGTAATTTTACAAACAGAAGTATTGGATAGAGCTATACTTATAAATTAATTATAAAAAGACTTTTCTTTAACTGATTGATTGACTGACTGGCCTATCAACGCACAGCCTAAACCACTGAAGTTAGAAACTTCAAATGTTGGCAATAGGTTCATTTTATGACGCAAGCACACACTAAGATAGGATTTTTTGAAATTCTACTCCTAGGTGGGTTAAATGAGGGATGAAAGTTTGTATGAAAGTCCGCCATTTTTCAAGTAATATGTATGACACTTTGTATTTAGGCTTTCAATTAAAAATAAAGAGAAACGTGTTACACAGTTTTTAAAAATTCAACCTCCACCAAGAGGGTCAAATAGGTGGTGAAAGTTCGTATGAAAGTCCGTCATTTTTCAAGTTATATCCGTGAAACTTGGTATTTTGGATTTTAATAAAAAACAGTTGGCAGACTCCCCCACTAGGTGGACCGACGACATCAAACGAGTCACAGCTGCTGGATTCAGACGGCGCAAGATCGAGGCCTGTGGAAGTCCATGCAAGAGATCTTTGTCCAGCTGTGGACGTATATCGGTTGACAAAGAAGAAGAAAGAGGTTAAATAGGGGGTTGAATGTTTGTATGAAAGTCTTTCATTATTCTATTTATATCCAAGAAACTTAGTATTTTGACCATCTATCGTTTGCCATTTTACACCATCTTGCAGCGACACCTTGCAATAATATCGATCTACTTTGCAACCGACGAAAAAAAGAGGATCTCAATTATTCGTCACGTATATTTTTTTTCAAAGGCGGGCCTTTGAAAAAAAATCTATTTAAATGGAGCTCTTATGTAACGGAAAATGCCACATTGCGTGTACTATTTATATTTTTATTAAAGTGTTTATCCACACTTGAAGCATTGAATTTTGTTGTTTTTCTTAATTTACAACTCAAGTAACTAATACACACATCAAAAGTGTCTAGGGATCAAGCATTTTTATGCGGATTTCTTGAGATTGAGATGTGGGTTTGTAATAAATTTATGATTTTATAAATTTATATGGATCCTTTTTGGTGCATTTCATAATTTGAATCAGGAACTGTCAATCAAATTCGAGTAAAAGATGAAAATCAGCTGTCAATATTTTCCCTATAAAAACATACAACGCATTGAAGACATTATTAGTGCTACTGTTTCCCTACTACTGATTAAAACCAACGTCATTATGGAGCGGCGACGTCATTTAAGCAGGGAAGAAATGCTCAGAGCCGTGGGAATGATAGAAGCTGATTCCCGGCAACGTACTGTGGCTTTAGCTCTGAATACAAGTCAGAGTGTTATCAGTCGACTTTGGACACGTTACCGAAGCACTGGTACCGTGGCTGAGCGCCATGGAGGACGGTATCGCTGCACCACACGGAGACAAGACCGATACATTCAAATCTTAACTCGAAGAGCTCCAACAATAACCGCCATGATGTTAGCCGTGAGGCTTCATCACTCTTCAGGGAACTTAATTAGCGACCAAACAGTCAGAAACCGCTTGCATGAAGTGAACCTTCATTCCCGAAGACCGCTACGGGTACCACCTATAGCAATGCACAATCGTAGGATTCGATATCAATGGGCTCTTGAACACAGAAATTGGGCAGAAGAACAATGGCGTTTCGTGTGCTTTTCTGATGAGTCTCGTTTTGGTATGAGACCGGATACAAGACGTATACGACACTGGAGAACCCCTGGACGCCAACAGCGATTAAAATCCTGCCAGGAAGTCCATCCTTATAGTGGTGGAACCATCATGGTATGGGCGGGTATTTGGATCGGCGGAAGAACTGAGTTGATTTGGATCAGAGGCAACCTCAACGCTCAAATTTATGCTGAGACGATTGTATCAGACGTCATCGTTCCTCTACAAGTGCAAATCGGTCCCTTATTTCAGTTAATGCATGATAATGCACGACCGCACACCGCAAGAGTTGTAAGACAGACTCTCGCCGCAGCTAACATCAATGTCCTGCCCTGGCCTGCTCAGTCGCCAGACTTGAACCCGATTGAGCATGCATGGGATATGCTACAGAGAAGAGCTCTGCCGAATATGGAGGGTATCCAGTGGCAAGAAGACCTTTTTTTGTTGTTGCAACGAACATGGGCGGCCATTCCACAGCGTGATTTGGATGAACTCATTTTGAGTATGCCAAACCGATGTTCTTGTGTTGTTAGTGTTCGCGGTAGAAACACGGATTATTAATTGTTTAAGTTACCCAATAAAATTTTAAAGAAAACTGTTATTTCAGTCTTTTTTTCGAACTTTAATGTTAGTGGTTCAAATGTCAAAAATCCCTTTATTAGGAAAATGGCAAATTTCTTTATTAATGCAAAGGTGACTTGGTTTATCGTTACTGTGACAAACGAAAACACTTTATTTGATGAATCCTTAAAGAAAATTTTAATTAATATCAATCAGGAGAAAAGTTATTGCAAAAATATATGTTGATCCCTAGACACTTTTGATGTGTGTATATCCAACAAAATATCCTCATTCATTTACATAATACCTATATTAATCTTTTTTTTGTATGACTGTAGTAAATGAGAAATTTAAGACTCATCACAATTGTAATGTTTCAAATGACGGTGACGCCTTTTTACGACACGGCTCGTGCCTTGAAAACCGCCAGATATTTTTCTGCGCAAATCTTACACAATATCATTTACAACAGAATGTCATTTATTTCGCAAAAAATTCAAAGCAATAATAATTATTTCAACATCACCAAAATTATTTTCATATTATGGAACGCTTTTACAAAACTGGGAGCTAACATTTTTATTATTCCCACAATATTTTTCCTACGGTTCTATTATGACTTAGTACTCCAGTAACCTCCAAATGAATTGGTGTCTTGAGGATTCGCCGTCGTACAAGAACTCTACCTCCAGAAATATTTTATCTTAAAATATCCCGGAAGCGCCTACTTAGCGATTTTCATAGAACACAGAATAAACTGTAATGTAATACGTATCTATAGATAGTTTATTTAATTTTATTTCTCGAAATATTTAACAAGTGGTTCTTGTTTTCTTTAAAAGAGTGAATAATTTTTTACGAGTAAGAAATATTAACTCTGATAATACAGTCTCGGAAAAGAGGTTTTCATAATTTAATATAAAAAAATCGTTTTAAAAAACCGACTTCAACCGCCCGCGCCACTACAAAGTATATAATTTATTGTTGATATTATAAAAACCGCTCGACCGATTTCGATAAAATTTAAATGGGACTACCTGGAAAGTAAACCCATTAAAAAAAAGAATTTTCCATTGGTTACTTAATTGTGCTTTTGATAAAAAAATATCGTTTAGATGTTTTAGATGTTGTTTTAACCAAAGAGGTTTTAACCGACATTTTTCGTGAGATACATTGACTGAGATTGTTGACATTGTTAGTATAAATGGAACATTTTTTCAAATTCAAAATTCAAATTCAAATTATTTATTTGCCAGATTGAGTACATTTAAGATCTTAACAATAATTATAATACATTCGCTTCAATCCGCCACAGAGTAGCATGCAAATATGTAAGTATGTCCTTATAACTAAGTACTATTATTAATTTCAATTACTGAAAAATTGTTAAATGAGTTACGCCGAAAGACTCGCTCTTATCCCTTTATAAAACTACGTGGAGTCGGAGTGTTTGAAATTATTTTATATATAACTTTATACGTGCTTTCCATTAAGATTTTCATAATCTCTTAACTGCAACGGTTTTGACCAATACGACTAGCTATCTAAACTACTTTTGAATTCTGACTATTGTTTTCCTTGAAAAGCACTTTTACCCGACTAGGGCAAACCCAAAAGGAAGGGTAATGGTTTTAGCACAGGCTACAGTTTATACGAACATAATCAATATGACGAATGTTACATCAAATTTATATTTTCCTAGTCGGGTTTATTTTTAAACTTTTATTCTTGTTGATATTTGAAGAATGTTCTAACATTAGAGATGTCAATCTCTAATGTTACACGTACGAGTACATACTCGTATTTTTACCTTAAAATATCACATCCAAAGTGTCCACTGAACGTGATTTTCTTACAAGAGTCAATAAATACAGGCGAAGAATACAGTTTCTCGAGTCTTCGGAATTCGTTCCATATTGGAGAATAGAGCGTGTGGAAAATTTAATTATCATTCTGACCGCCGCTGGGCATCCGTCATTGTTATTCGACTTGCGTTCGTCTGGCGACCGGTGACGTAAGGGCGGAATAATATTGTATTGATGCAGATCGATGACCTCTATATTGTTTGTCTAGACTCTAGACTTAGCCTTAGGTGAAGTAGAAAATCAGAGGTACAAAAAATAAAACTAAGTGAGGATAATACTACTTACTCCATTTGCGCCAACTGCAAAAATAGGTTTAATTAACTAGTAAGGCTTTTGGAAAGGTTGCCATTTTCAAACTTGTCAGCATAGACTAAAGAGTCTTAAAATAAGAAAAGTTACTTAATATTAACCACTAGCTTTTGCCCGCGACTTCGTTCGCGTGGGATTAAATTTTTAAAAGTACCGCGGGAGCCGGCTGTTTTTTCAAAATGAATTTGATGTGAATTAATATTTTATAATGCAATATTAGCATTATCGCGAAAAATCACGCCGATCCGTTACTCAGACCAACCAAAAAACAAACACACTGATTTCGCATTTATAACATTGGTAAGGATATTAGTAAGGGTTGTAAAGTCAAGTAATTTTTGTCTTTTTCCCTTAAACTTACAACAAATAACAAAAATTAAATCGGTTCAAGCTAAACTTTTGGAGGAGGTCGGTTTAATTTCTATGATTACAAGCATTTGTCTAAAATGCCCAAACAAACGGAGGGGAGACGTTGCGAAAACAGTCACCTTCAATTGGTTTGAATAAATTATTGTTCTTTTAAACTTTATTAATGTTGTTTTAACAAAGACTGAAGTTTTGCAATCAGGGAACATTAATGATGTAAATGGTGAACGTTTCCACTTTCTAAGTCTTATTTTAGCCTTAATTTGTTGTAATGTCTTGTAAGTTACTGGATGGAAACTACTTAATTGCCCTTTTACCATTTGGCTTAGTTGCTTCTATGAGTATCAAATTTCCCGTCAAAATACGCTCATGCATAGGCACAGCCACAGCATAGTTGAAGTTGACCTAACAAGTAGGATGACGTCTGGTTATTACTCTTTGTGATGGCCATAACGGTCATTGTTTATAATATCAATCATAGTTTCCATACCGTGGAAATCCCTGCTAGAACCATGCAGATGTCAACCATTTGTTATTCAAATTCGTACAGACGTCGCTTCTCAAACGCACCCTGACATCTCAATGAATATGTAAAAACGATTATGGAAAACTTTTGAATAATATTAAGTAAAAGACTCATTTTTTTTGTTTGGATTTTTATGTGAGCGGCGTTATGAAAATCAAATTTTTTCAACAATAACACTCTAAACGTAAATTCTTTTACGAGTTGTACAATTGTTAGAACAGAGTTGGATGTTTGGGGCTAGATTGTGAGGTTGGATGGAGGTTGGTATATTTTTGTTTTACAATTTTGTTACGAAATCGGCTTAAATGTCGGCTTGTTCGAAACGTGTTTTTGGGTTTGTTCATTTAAGTAAGGAAGTTGTTAATTGGGTTTGCAACCGACGTAGTAAGTAAAGATTGTTTATTTATTTTGTAATGTTAGTAAAGAAATTCCAATAGTTAATTGGAACACCTGGATATGAAACAAAAAACATATTTTTACCATAAAAGTAGTCAAATATATTCGTTTATATAACCAAAACACCTATTAGGTGTTATAGATAAACTTTTTCCAATTCTTCATTTAATTTCTTTTCCAACTTCCTAATTGACTTATATTGCCTCTTGCTAAACTAAATCTTTTCCTTCGTATATTTTTCTTCAATTTGTTTTTAATTAAAGTGTCGCTGAGGCTTAAACAGACAGGCTTTTTCTCTTTTGTTGTTTCCGCAGGCCGTTTTCGAGATTTCATTTTATTTGAGCAGCTACGACCCGATTGATGAATACTGGCTGATCACAATTTAACCTACTTTTGTGGCTGTGCACTTAAATAGTTATATCTTACAGTAGTACTAGGGTACTTCATTAATTAGATATAATAACATTGTATAAATAAGTAGGCTCCTTGTTAAATGTAGGTCAACTTTATCCTCGCATTTATCCAGTGCCTATTTCATCAAATACAAGGTCCGAATTCTAAATTCGTAGCAAACTGCCCCCCGATTGTCTAAAATTTATTCCATTGATCGTATTCGTATTCGATGACATTAGCGTCAAAGTAAAATAATCCTTGATTGTATTTATTCAACGTCACAAATTCAGTACAACCGATTTCAATATGGAGCGTTATGGAGCGTATCGTAAATACGTAAACGTATAAGAATGCATACACGAAATTGAGCTCTAATTCAATGTAGTTATGGTTTATTTTACTTTGAAGATAATGTTATCGAATACGATAACGATCATTGGAATAACTTAAGAAAATCGCAGAACTGATCAATCCAGGCCAGTTGGTAATCACATTGATGATAACATAATGACTTTCAACTCTTTGACCCAGAACCTCCGAAGGTACTGGGGTTCAAACAAAAAAAAAACCTCATAGATAGCAAGATTTTAAAACCATATTCTGTTTTTCGGTAATAATTAGTTCGTACTTTTTTTAATGTAACAAATTCCAAAATCGGCATGATCTATTTTATTATTATGATACGAAATGATATTAATTAGATTTTGTGTTTTTTGTACGGCCAATTTGTAGTGCCACAATAAAATATAGGTCCGTCCTCACAAAATGCTATGCATGCTAAAAATCAAGATCGTTGTAGGCCTTTAATCTAACAAATTGTACGTCTACATCTTTACAGTTTTACAATTGTAAAACACGTACATTTATTGCAGTAGATGTATTTTTTATTTTTTTATTTTTATTTATTTTGGCAAAAACAGTCATAACTTAAAAACAATACATATGGATACAAAAAGAAAGCTTAAAAATAGACATAACATTGCCGAAAAAGAAGATACATAATTAATAAAGTTTTAAATAGGAGCACTGAGCAGAAACAAGAAAAATATAATAAAAAAAAAAAAAATAAAAAAAAAATAAAAAAAAAAAAAGTATGTAGTTTCATGTTTTAGTGCCAGTAGCCACGTAAATAATGAAATATTTTCACGCCAAGCCGTACACAGACGTCTATGTTAATGGAAAACAATCGTGTTTTATTAGACTCGTAAGGTTTGATGGGCATATAAAAGTGTTCACCTCAGGAAAGGGTCCTGCCTTCACGATTATAGAGGGTTTCTGTACTTAAGACGCCCTTTATAGGCTAGTCGCAAAAAATCAGCCCCACTTTCATCCAATATTGAACCTAATCTCCAAGATGGAGATAACGTCAGTGGATTCATCGTCAAGAGTGGGTTAAGGATTAGGTCTCGCTTTTTTATCTATTGATCGATCTTACGAGAGGAAGTCGAAATTAGTTCGTAAAATTTAGATCAGCAGTTTTATTTTTAATCAAGTCACACTTTAAAATTGGAATCTAGATCAAATCTACTTTGAAGATATTGCTTTTAGAAACAAAAGAAGATTGCTTTTTGCACATTACTTTGAACTATTTTTTTTTTAAACTATAAATACATATTATACAGAGTAATGAATCTCTACATATTTCTCTCGTGCGACTATGGTTAATATATTTTGAAATCATTTTTTTATGATTTAACATCGTGGAAAACTGATTTATCTTTTAAAATATTGAATTGAAAAAAAAACCGGAGATTAAATGATAGAATGACAAAATCAATCCGTAGAAAAGTTTTGTGTAGAAAAATCTAATAAAAAGTAGGCTATTCTAGGGAAATTTTTGAATAATATATTTTGTTTTTCTGGAACTGGAAATAATAATATTAAATAAAAATTCTTTTTTAAAAATCTGACTTCAAACGCCCACTACAAAGTATAAAACCATTTTAGTTTGTACAGGTTTGTTGAAGTCGGGCGGGTCTCAATAGTAACGATGAAAGCGCAACGCTTGCACGACTTCAACATACCCGTACAAACTAAAATTATTTTAAACTTAGTAGTGGCGTTTGAAGTAGTTTTTTTAAAGAATTTTTATAATAATATATCTATTATTTTAAGCTTTTTAGTGCGGCTCAATAGGATCAAATCTTCATATTCTCTGACCGCGAGCGATTTGCTCTTACTCATTGAGGAGCACTTGAGAAGAGACCAAGCTGTCCTTATAAATTTAAATAAAAAAATAAATGATTAAAAACGGTTCAGATTTGACAAAAATTATTGAAATCGGTTCAGATTTGACGGAGTCTGGAGCAGTGTTCGAGGATATATATCAATGGATATATATCACGATATATATCCGATATATATCAAAGTGGGTTCGATGATATATATCAATGGATTTTTTTTATTTGTTTTGTTACATAAGTGTAGGTATGACCATTGACTGATTAGAATTTATATAAAAGTTTTATGTTTTTGACTTGCTTTTTTGATATACATGTATAAGATTTTATGTTTTTAGTTGATTTTGACTGATCTAAAATAAAATTTTATGTTTTGGTTTCATTTGTCTGATTTTAAGTACCTAAATAAATAAAACATTTTAGTTTTTTCATAATTTTAGTATGTTTATGCACATATGCAAATAGTATTCATAAATAATACAATAAAATATTAATATGGCTTTCATACAAAATTGATATATATCAAACTTGATATATATCGGATATATATCATAAATATTCGATATTTTGATATTTATAATAGATGTCGGATATTTTCGAACCCTGGTCTGGAGTGACATCGACAAAAAAATATGCGTCGAATTGATAACCTCCTCCTTTTTTTGAAGTCGGTTAAAAAGGTTTGTGCATGGACATAATTATTTATTTTTATTATTGCACATCCGATTAAATTTTATCTTTTGGATACGTATGAAAAGCGTAGTCCTTTAGTTTTGCAATCATTATTTTTTTTAATTTTTATATAATACAAATCAAAACTTTACCTGAGATAGAGCAATAATTGCTTGAATGATTTTTTAATTAATGAAATTACTAAATAAGAAGAAGCATGAACATTGAACAGGATATAAGGTCTAATACACACGAAGGTATGAGTTTGAAAGTAAGTTTGCATACCAAAAAGCTAACTGGAAAAGTTAAAACAAATTTATCGCTGCTGGTTTTCTCGAGAAAGTCACGGGTCAAGGGCCTTGGATCTTCGTAACATTCCAAGAAAGTTAGGGGATATCGGCGCATCGGCTCACTAGCTAATCGTTCAGGAGGAGCGGGAAGTTTTATTACTAGTTTGCAGGTAGATTGCATTAAAGTGCTTCGTTCTTTTGCATCTTGAGTTATTTATCTGGAACTTAAGGAATGTTAGATTAGCTGTCTACGTAGCTTACTGCTTAACATATAATATGTATAGCTTTGATTATATAAGCAAAAACCTTATAACAGCAAAATGTAATCTAAAACCCGACCCCACCACTATACCAACTCCTGTTACTCTGTTTTGTTAACTTATAAATGATGTTTTTTTTTTGTTTATTTAGTGTGCAAAAAGAATATTTCATTATTAATTCATTTTCATCCATTCATTACTTCAACTCTTGGAAATATAGCCACGGAAATTATTGTTTCCTTTCCTAAACTTTAAATAAGTAGGTCTAATATATACCTTAGTTAATAGTACCTTTCAATTTTTTCCTACGTCGCTTTTGAGGTATTTTAAAGATCGAGGGAATAAGTGTATTTACTACTTATACATAATATATTCAGAATCTACCTAATAATACCTATTCCTTTCATTTAAAAATCAATCTTGATATATTTTTCTCTTCTTTTCCCCCCGGCGTTTCGACCCTCATTCCGATCCATTCATTTGATCCGCCATATTAGAGCTCTATATATCAGCTCGGTTCTATTGTTGTAAACGTTTCCTGATTATTTATTTTTTGTAGTAAGTATTTCCACTAGCTACTTAATATGAGAAGACAACTACTGTACTAATACTGTACTAATAATAACTTTAGATATATGTATGTATGTATACAATTATACTCGACTATAACTAAGATCAACAAAGTTCGTAATAAGCTTTCGGTAAAACTTAATCCAAGACGGCAAAAGACTTGAGCGATCCGATACCACAAGTTAAAGAGAAGAAACTTATAATTATTTATACAGGTACTTACTTGCATCTCTGACTCGGCTTGTTGTGAGCTTGTGCATTCAAGTTTTTGAACGAACGCCTCTAAAGTCAACAAGTCTGTATACCGTAGCGTAGTGCAGTACAGTTTAAAGAGCTAAGTGCTATGAAGTTGGCATATTTAGTTACCTGCCTGGCTATTATATTGTTATTATGCTAATCATACTTTGCATAAAGTCTTGCAGTTTCAGTTGGTTTAGCTATTTCAAGAGTCAAGCAATATTCACGAAGATTCTCGAAATTCTTGATTTTGAGAAACTACTGAATTGAAGTTTGAAGTAGTTTCTTAGGATGAATAAAGCAATTTTTTTGCAAACTGGCATTGAAGTTAATAGTAGATAAAATAAACCTATTCAAATGTTAATCGAACATGCTACAGAAAAAGGATTTGCCCCTCTTTCACAACTTCGTTATAATATGTTAGCTACATTATTAGGTATATTTGTGAGAAAAGTTAGCGGGACGTGTCAATCCGTGCCTGTTAGTGTTTGAACAGGGTTATTTATTTCAATAATTATACATGCAACTATGAACTAAGGTTACAATTTGAAATAAAATTCCGATAGATAGTCGGAGTTTCCTTTTTTCGGAAATAAAACAACGTGCCCTGGCCGTCTATACGGAACTTTTTAAATAAATCTTGCACCGCTGACAGGGGACCAAACCAATAGCGTCGATTTTAAAGCGTCCAGTTTAATTCGTTGTATCTTTTTGTTTTATTATTTTTTACTTGAACATAAGGATTCGCTGCTGATTCTCTCTGACTTACAAAACGTGTGACAGGCAGGTAAAATAAATTTTATTGACATCGACAATATTATTAGCTAGCACAGAAAAGCGATTCCAAACATCAATGAAATAATAATTTGTTTGATGATTAAAAAGGCCACAAAATATAGAAATCGTTGGTTTGTTGATAAATTTTGACCATTTCTGTGTCGAATTTTCACTGTTCGCCCTGATTACCTATATTATTATAATGAGGTATCATTTAAAGTTTCTAACTGCCGCACTCAGAATCATTCATTAAATTATTATTAATTAATCATTGACTTGTGATTAACTGCCGCACTCAGCCGCATGTATTAAATTATATTATTTAATGAGTAATTAATTAATTATCATTAAATCTATTACTGAACTGTCATTATTGTACAGACGAAGCGTTACCTTCTGAGAATGAAACTTTTTAAAATCCAAGATCTCGTCGTTAAGTAGCGATGAGTGAATCTGAGTGCGGCAGTAAGTAGAACGTTGATCAACGTCAATCAATTTATAAAGGCTGATGTACTAATTATTTATTAATGCATGGACTTTTTGAAATGCATACTATTGATTGAAAAGCTTCTAAATATACATAGCTATAGCTATATCTTTTCTGGAGAAAAAATAGTAAGTTGAATAGGAGACTTGCTACGTGTAAAAAAGGTCTACAATATTGTATTTACTAATGCGAGACATGGTCGCTAACTAAGGGCCTCATAAGTAGGCTCAGGACCGCTCAGCGGGCGATGGAGAGAGCTATGCTCGGAGTGTCCCTGCGGGATCGAATCAGAAATGAGGAGATCCGTAGGAGAACCAGAGTCACCGACATAGCTAAGCGTGTCGCGAAACTGAAGTGGAAATGGGCGGGGCACATAGTTCGAAGAGCTGATGGTCGTTGGGGTCCCAAGGTGCTGGAGTGGCGACCCCGCACCGGGAAGCGCAGTGTTGGCAGACCCCCCACCAGGTGGACCGACGACATCAAACGAGTCGCAGGGAGCCGCTGGATTCAGGCGGCGCAAGACCGAGGCCTGTGGAAGTCCATGCAAGAGACCTTTGTCCAGCAGTGGACGTCTATCGGTTGATAAAGAAGAAGAAGAAGAAGAATGCTTTCATTTTATTAAAACTCATTTTTATACATTACTTACTACTCTTACTAGGTATCTACAAGGTTAGGTACGTAAGAAACATCGAAATGTTGAACGAAAAACAATGCGCAGCAACGGAGAAATACATCCACGTGATTTTATTTGCATGCGTATAGTCATTGCCGGCGGAATTTTTTAAATCCACGCGGACAAAGTCGCGGGCAAAAGCTAATAATAAATATCAATCATCATCATCAGCAACCCATTAGCGGCTCATTATTGAGCGCTGGTCTTCTCTCAGACAAGGGTTGTAGGCTATAGTCCATCTTGCTCACCCAATGCAAATTGAGTATTGACAGACTTCACACACCTTTGAGAACACTATGAAGGACTCTCAGGTGTGCAGGTTTCCTCACGGTGTTTTCCTTCACCCTTTAAGCTTGTGATATTTAATTTCTTAAACGCACTTAACTTAGAAAACCCCGGGATCTATATAGCCTTCGACTCCCCGTATAGGAGACTGCAGTACAAACCACTAGGCTATCACTGCTTCTATAATTATATACTATAGCTTGTATTGTTGCTACTGGGAGGCAAACAGGCTCGCCCTGCATTTGGCCGGGTGACGGAGGTTGTCACGGCGATCATTACGCCTCGGAAATAGGCACTTTTCCCCTCGTTAGTAGCTCGTTCGCTGTTTTAGCCCTGACACTATCAAACTATATACTATGTGTTATGTTGGCAGTTGGCCTATCTGTAGCGATTCCTACCTTAACATTGAATTCTCTTTTGCATCTTGAGTGATCAAATGAGATGAAATCAGATAGCTTCCTGTAGGATCGTCTAATAATATACACTAGCGGCACGCTATGATGGCCGGTTTGACACATTACAATAGTGATGTGGAATGTCAATTTATTCTCGAACAAAAAACAATTAAGTTTTGTTTTTGTACCTGATTAAATAGGTTTAATAAAACAAAAATGTATATGTTTATTTAATTTATTTGAACGAACTGAATATTTGAATGAAAATGAATATACATACTTTATATGCACACAAGAAACATATGAATACAAAAGATACCAAAAAAGGTGCCACAAAAGGCCATAATTAATCAGATTCGTCCATACTACTATTTTCACTGTCGTCACTGCTATCATCACCTACATTAATAATTATATGTTCGTTTTCTATAATATTATCTATTTTCACATCTCTTTCATAATCTTCCCTTATTAATTTAACAATTATACTTTTCGAAGCAACGTCAATTCGAAACTGCTTTGTTTTGCATTGAGCATTGACGCGAGTTTGCCGGAGGTAGTATAGTCCAGATTTCCTTACTTGAGTATTCGAGTAAACAAACACCTCTTGATATGAATATCACTTATTTACACACAAATCACACATTTTTAACTATGTATAACTGTCTAGATCTATTCATCAAACACATTCGTTACGATTTACACCAAAAATTGCTTCGAGTTTACCATTATAAGATATTTATTTTCTCAAAAACGAAATAATAGCAGAACTCATTTGCACAGATTAGGAGAAAGTGACATTTCGTAACCCTAGATTGTCTATGAATCGTTGAGGTGGGTACAGGCGAATGAGTGACCTTATGAATGGATTGAATCCATGGAACTAGGAATTGCGACTAGTCTTCCTACTTCAATGATTGAATCATCATTACAGTAGAGGTGAGTAACTTTAGAACATAAAATATAATGGATATTGATAAAAAATAAATCACTAGCAGAAAATGATTGTAATGGTTATCTTAAATAAAATTAGATATTATTATAAAATAAAAAATTCTTTTCAAAAAACCGACTTCTAACGCCACTACAAAGTATAAAATAATTTTAGTTTGTCCACGTTTGTTGAAGTCGGGCGGGCCTATATACAAACTATGAAACCGATGCGCGACGCTACAGAATATGATAGACTCGTTTGTAGAAGTCGAGCGAGCATCGCGAGTCGGATTCATAGTTTGTATTTTAGGCCCGCCCGACTTCAACAAACGTGGATAAACTAAAATTATTTTTATACTTTGTAGTGGCGTTAGAAGTCGGTTTTTTGAAAAGAATTTTTATTTTAAGTTTTTAAGTGTAGTATCCTATGATTGAGGAGCTAGGACCTGGAGCTCCATGATGTAGTCCATACTTGTTACCTACAATATCAATTCGTAATCGAAATTTCCTAAATCGCCATAGATTTAGCCTGCAGCATCAGGCTTGAGGAGTTGAAGGTTAAAATTTTTATGGGACCATTTCGCAAACATACTCTGTCGATTAAAAAAAAATCACGCGAATCGGTCTAGTAATCCCGGAGAAATCGGTGGACATACATCTAAAAAAAAAAAAAAAAAAAAGATACCGGCCGAATTGAGAACCTCCTCCTTTTTGTTTTTGGAAGTCGGTTAAAAATATAGATAATCTTAATCTTTATTATTACCAAACTAAAGAACATTTTACTAAAGAAAACAGGTAAATAAAAATACACTACTGTTTTTTTTTTAAGAAAATATCCTCTTTTTAATATAATTATGAAAAAGATATTGTTTAGTTAATTTTTACGTCAAATTTGTAGTAATGGTACACGTCTATGACCATCGCAGTTGGGATGAAAATCATTCAGTTGTATAATGCTTTCACATTCGTTCAATCGCTTATGCGATAACTTCCCAACCCTATAAATTGTCTTTGGTTAACATTCGGCCATTATTGTTTACTCGAGTACTCAAGTAAGGAAATCTGGACTATAGTTGTGCTAGCCAGCGATCCTATGTGACGATCGTATTAGATTCCATTTTTAAAAATTTTCAATTTAGAAAACCAAATGCCGAGTTGTGGTATATATCATATAAAAATAAAAATTTTACCTTTTGTATGAAACAGCTGATATTTTTTTGCGATTTCAGAGGTTTGTCCACATAGTGAAAATTGTTCATATTCACAAGTACATTCACCCCTTAAATGGTGCAAACTGATTTTTCTACACTTGTATACATTTTAGAAATCAATTTAATAAATAAATTTTGAGTCCTAAACCTAAAACTACATTCGATAAAATTTATGAATCTCTGCACATCACTATCGTCAATAAAGTAATACAATTATTTCCTTCAAAGTCGTTATCAATTAATACGGAACTTCATGAGCGGACAAACGTCAAACCGGCCATCATAGCGTGCCGCTAGTGTAGTAAGTATTAAATTGTTAAATAATTGACTAACTGACAGACAACGTACATCCGCCGGTGGCCTAAGACATTTGTTTGCAGGATCTTCATTGAGTAGGTACGTGCTTCTTAAACCAGGGCGCGTTTGGAATCATCGTAATTTAAAAGCCCTAAACAATAAATAATTTTATCTGTCACTTGCGTTATGCTATACCCACTTGTAAAATAGTTGACCTTCAAAGGACTGTATCTACTTTCAATACAGTGTCTTCTTTATGGAAAGTAGATAAGTACTTTGCATAAAGAATTGCACAACATATATGCACTATAGAGATAAGAGGCAATAGAGGTTACACTGTATTATTCAAATCAGTGGTTACACTCTACCAAAATTAGAAGAGGTTACAGGCATTTTCAAATGTCCGTGAGCAGCCAAAGTCGCGTGCATCTACGCTACTTGACATAAACGGTTGTAGTCCAATTGAAAATCTGTTGGCGCTAATGCCGACCTTTTCTAAAACCACAATGTGTTCCGAGCAAACTGATCAATTTGCTTGATAGAAATCGACTTTTGTTCAGTGTATATAAGGCCCAGTTCTTCGATTTAATCTTGAGACCTTTCAGTGTCTGACGCTTCCGTCTTAATTAATGTTCGGTACAGCACAAAGCTTGGATTGTGTATTTTTTGTACCTCTACTGTACTGTACGCTTATTGCAGGAGTTTTAATTTCTGTAGTATTAATTATAGAGGTGTCGGTGATTATGAACCTTAATTGCTGGCATTGTTCTGGTTCAGAAGCGGAAGAGGATTAAAGTATTAAATTACGTGTTATTGAAATCGCACCGTTACTGTAGTCTATGAAACAGTTGCTACGAGTATTGTACTGAAAATTTACTTTGAATTGTTGTTTTCAGTAGATATTAAGAATTGGCAAGAGAAGAAAAATAATGACCTACCGATGCGTTTTTAAACTTAAGAGAACTTTTGAATTCAAATTCAAAATCATTTATTTCATGTAGGCGAACTTGTAGCTCTTATGACAAGTCAGGAATCTACCACCGGTTCGGAAAGCTGATTCTGCTGAGAAGAGCCGGAAAAGAAACTCAGCAGTTGATCTTTTCAAAACAAAAATGTTACAAAATGTAGCTTAAATCTATCTTGACTTGTGTATATGCTGAAGCAAAGCCGATTAGAATAGAACAGACATATTTTTTATTTAAATAAACTGTTACAAGTGCTTTCGTGTTTATGAATAACTAGCTGATGCCCGCGACTTCGTCCGCATGGATTTAGTTTTTAAAAATCCCGCGGGAACTTTCATTATCCGAGATAAAAAGTAGCTCTCCCGGTCTGAGGAACCACTACTATATCCATTACTATACTCATGAAAAAAATCGCATCAATCCGCTGTTCTGTTGCGAAGTGATTGAAGGACAAACCAACAAACAAACACACTTTCGCATTTATAATAATATCAGTAATGCTTTATTATAACACTTTTTATAATTGTCGTTTTATAAACGTTTTTGTTATACCACGTTTTATAGTGACTTGACGGAAACGCGGTCGAACGGGATAAAAAGTATCCTATGTCCGTCTCCTGGTTCTAAGCTACCTCTCCACTAATTTTCAGCCAAATCGGTTCATCCGTTCTTGAGTTATAAATAGTGTAACTAACACCACTTTCTTTTATATATATACTAGCTGATGCCCGCGACTTCGTCTGCGTGGATTTAGTTCATAACATCCCGCGGGAAATCTTTGTCACCCTCCAGGTTCTCAACTATACCTATCCACTAAATCAATCCGTAGCTTTGTAGCAGGAAACATTTGATCGTCTTGCTCGCGGCATTGTTAATGATGATTCAAAGAGAAAACATATTACTGATGATATTATCAATTACGTTAAACTATCATTTTTATAATTGTCAAATTTTTTACCATAATTAACCAAAGACAAAATTACGTTTAGCTGTCATTTACGTTTTGTTATTCCACTGTCATTTACGTTTTGTTATTCCATGTCAGATGCGTTTTTGTTATACCACGTTTTATAGTGACTTGACGGAAACGCGGTCGAACGGGATAAAAAGTATCCTATGTCCGTCTCCTGGTTCTAAGCTACCTCTCCACCAATTTTGAGCCAAATCGGTTCATCCGTTCTTGAGTTATAAATAGTGTAACTAACACCACTTTCTTTTATATATATAGATAGATATAGATATAAATGAATCTACCACTGGTTCGGAATGGTACTTACAATTCAATACATATTAGGACGGGCAGACAGAAAGTAGCACCATTCCCGCCGGTGGCACCCGTTGACGAGCATGACGCATGATCCAGCCGTTGCTTCGTTGAGAAAATAAAATCAAAGTTTAGTTTAAAAGTACATAGTTGTTTGTGCATTATTTTTATGCTCGATTTCACCAAGTATGCCCAAAGCATCCCCTAAGTAGGAGTCACTTTACCTAGGTGCTCCTTAATACAATCCCTTCGGGATACATCCCCCAATATCATTACAACCTTTGGGTGTTCTCCATAGATTTATGATAGGTTCGTGAAAATGAAATTGACAGTAATCGTCACCTAATTAAGCTTAGTTACTTAGTTAGCCCATAAAAGTTAGGGAATGTTGGTGAAAACGGGCATAATAATAATAACTTTGAAGTCTGAAGTCAAATTGGAACGCTGTCGCTGTTAGAAAACTCTAACAGCGAAAGCGTTCCAGTGGCAGACATCTGGGCAAAAATAATGCGAGACACAAGGGGTACAAGAATTTTACCGATGTTACAGACCGTTTGGGACAATCCGTCATACAGTTGTGACAGTCAAAAGAAATCCAATAAAAGAGAAGAGACATTCCAATGCCACTGGCGTCTTATCCCAAACCGGTTGAACCATAATCCAAGATGGCCGGCGTGGCGGGAATACAATATTTACATTGACATTTCCACGTTCGAACTGGTTTGCGGTGTTTCGGTTAATGCGAGGCACGTGACCTTCACCTTGATCACGCAGATGTGATGGGTATACAACGGATTTTTTTACGATTATAAGCTCAGAACAATATTGGTCTTACATTATTTTAGAATTTATTTTAACAGTCGTCGTCGACTATTTGTCGATCATTTGAGTGAATTTAACGACTGTCGATACGTTAAAATAAATTCGGTCTACTTTTTTTTTTTTTTTTTTTTTTTTTTTTTTTAAATATTCAGGGTGTCCCCTTTCATAAAAAGGGTCCTTTTTTTCTATTCCTATTATAATCATTTTTAAAATTCTGGTTTTCATCCGTACTACTTAATCGCAGAAAGGTGTGGTCATGCTTCAAAGCTCGGAGCCCGGAGTGCGGTTTCTTCGGACGTATACCTCCGGTTCCACTCTTCAAGCGACTCCTCACGGAGCAGTCGCTTGACGAACGAAACCGGGCACCGGTCATAGTCTGGTTTCCTCCTTAAGCCTAGAGCCGCCTCTTTCGCGAGCTCATCGGCTCTTTCATTTCCCTCCAACCCCGCATGCGCTTTCACCCAGAACAAGGAAACTTCCTTGTTCTGGGTGCGACATATTTTTAAATTGTCGACAATGCGTGTGACTAATGGGTGGAGGGATTTGCGCCCGACCACCGACTCAAGAGATGATCTTGAGTCGGTGTATATGCCGATGGAAGCTTCCGAGCGCTTCGTCGCGAGAGAGGCAGCTCTATCCAGGGCAAGGAGCTCAGCCTGGTAGACCGAGCAGTGCGCACTTAACTTTAGCTTGACGGCTTTGGTTTCGGCCTCGTGATTCCATATGGAAAGCGAGGCCCCCACCTTGCCGTCAATTTTACTGCCATCAGTAAAGATGCGCACTGCTTGAGTGTTGTTGTTCTCAAGGTCTTCTCGGTCCACCACGGTCTACTTTAGATGCCCAGTATTATTATTACCTATGTATGTGTGTATGTAAAGCAGCTTATAATCGTGAAAAAATCCGTTGTGTACGCATCCATTACACCTGCTAGATCAAGGTGAAGGTCACGTGCAACCGCCGGTGAATTGAAACTTGAATACAGGATGTTATATTTTAACAGCGGTCAGTTAGGCAAAATTTCACAAGTATTAGAGGTAGAATATTTTTTTTCATTTTAAGAGCAGAGAAAAAATTGAAAGATTTTTGGAATTCTTGAAGAAAAATTGCTAAATAATGAAATTATGATTTATGTACTTTTATGTTCCTCGTTTCTACATATCCAACAATAATAATCGGATTTTCCTCGTTATTTAAGGAATAACTGGAAAAAACGTAAATTAAGTTTATACTGTTTCTTTAAGAGAATAGGTTTTTACATCACATTTTAATTTCTTTCAAAATAATTTATGGATTAGAAGAAATTAAATTCAATTAATGATTTGATGGAGTAGATGAGGTTTTACTAAAAAATCTACAAATGCAGTCTTCTATCCTTCCGAGTCGACTTCATGGTTTCGCAGACCAAATTCCTCGATCTGTAATATATTTTAGTTCAAATCGCTATATTGAGCGTTCTCAAAAACGTTCTCAAAAATCTACACCTTGAACATTCACATTCACATGCAGTAAAGGGCCACATCGCGTAGGGGGTGATATTGTGTAGCATTAATATTTTTTAAACTACTCAACCGATTTTGATGCAACATGTCAGATTCCAGAGTTATCACCTTAGAACAGGTCTTTTGCTGTTAATTTTAAAGGTAACCATCATCATCATCATGAGCAACCCATTAACGTCTCACTACTGAGCGCAGGTCTCTCAGAGAAGGGTTAAAGGCCATAGTCCACCACGCCGCTGGCCCAATCTTCACACACCTTTGGAAACATTATGGAGAACTCTCAGGCGTGCAGGTTTCCTCACGATGTTATCCTTCATAGGTAACCAGTTGGCATGCACTTGTGATTTTTAATTTTAACTTGTTAACTAGTTTTTCACTGGTTTTTTCTATAAATTGGTCTTTTAATATTTAGGTAGTCATAAAACATAAGCAAAACCTATTGGCATTTATGATTTATATATATTATACGTATCACGTATATAGGTATATCTATGCAATCTTAGCCTTATGAGTGGTATATTTCCTGATAGATTTAAAAATAGCTGTAGTCATTCCCATACATAAAAGTGGTGAGAAAGAAATCCCTTCAAATTATAGACCCATCTCATTATTAAGCACGTTGAGCAAAATACTTGAAAAAGTTGTTAATACTCGCCTAATTAAATATTTAGAGAAGGAAAACCTACTGGCAAACAACCAATTCGGCTTTCGTGCAGGAAGGTCCACTGAAGATGCCGTAATATCATTCACTAACTTACTATCAAAATACATGGACCACGGAAAGAAGTGCGTAGGAGTATTCCTGGATCTAAAAAAGGCCTTTGATACAATTTCGATACCACTACTGATAGTGAAGTTGGAAGACCTAGGAATACGCGGAACGCCACTAAACTGGTTTAAGGACTACCTACAGAACAGGAGCCAAATTGTAAGGGTTGCCGGTGTCAGCAGCAAGAGTAACAATATCACACATGGGATTCCTCAAGGAAGTACTCTTGGCCCGACCCTATTTTTAGCTTACATGAACAATTTGTGTAAGCTCGAAATCATAAACGGTCACATATTTGCTTTTGCTGATGATACCGCCATCCTTTTTCACGGTTCGACCTGGGAGGAGGTACAAAAAGCTGCAGAGCAAGGAATCCGAAAAATTACTAGCAACCTAGAAGCAAACCTATTAACTGTAAATTCGACAAAAACAAAATTTGTTTGCTTTAGTATAACCAGTGCATCGCAACCTCCACAGAATTTTAAGCTAAAACTTCATACCTACCCTTGTAATACAATAGAAAACAAAAATACCTCATGCACCTGTGAAAACTTAGAACAGACACCCCAAATAAAATACCTTGGTATTATCATAGACAAAAACTTAAATTGGCATCCACAAATTACAACGGTTGCAAAGAGAGTGAGAAGGCTAATACCTGTATTTAAAAACCTGCGGAACGTCGTGGACAAAAAATTACTCTTGAATGTTTATACAGCGCTATGCCAATCCCTGCTCATTTACTGTATTCCGGCGTGGGGCGGCGCAGCAGCTAGTCATATGATAGATGTGGAAAGAGCGCAGAGAGCCGTAATCAAAGTGATGCTGCATAAACCACGAAGGTATTCATCAGAACAGCTGTATAAAGATTCACAACTTTTGACCATACGCCAACTATTCATATTGCATGCTGTACTGCGCCACCATAGTTCTTGTCCCATTTTACAGGAGAGAAAGCATAGACGCAAAACTTATATTGCCTTACCCATCACTAAAACAACCTTTGCAAGAAGACAGTACAATTACCTAGGCCCGTACTTGTATAGATACATGAACAAAAAGTTCAAAATTAATCGCTTGAATAGGCATGGATTAAAAAAAAGTCTAAAAAAATTCTTGACTAACTATAACTATGAGGATACTGAAAAAATTATGAATACATACTCAGTTCAAAACATTCTATGAGTTTAAAATGATAGGCAGCACGCGTACACACTTAAAAACACATGCGGACACACAACACACGAACACACGCGCACGCACACACACACACACACACGCACACACACACACACACACACACACACACATATAACTTAGATACTAGGTATATTTAGCATGTAATATTTTCAAAATTGTTTCTGTTCAAACTTTTTATTTTATTTTTAATTCATTATAAAACTTAACTTTAATTTTAAAGCAAGAAAAAGCTCTAATGTAATATTTAGTAAACTCAACACATACAGAAATGTTTCTATTTGTTAAAGTGCACTAGATCTGTAACTCTTATTATTATACAATGTTTGGGATGGCACTGGCCCCTAAGATACGGGTTTTCCTAGTTTAGGGGTCAGGATTTCATAGTATTGTGCTGTACTGAGTTTTATAAATAAAGATTATTATTATTATTATTATTATTATTATTTTGAAAAACCTAAATTATTATCAGATTAATATTATCATCTATGAGTGTAATATAAAATGAGAAAATAATTATGTATTGTTAAGATAATATAAAAAATATATTACGTACTTACCCAATTTTTGTGTATGTTTATTACTTATTCCCAATGTGAATTAAGAGTATTTGACTCTATTTCATAGGCTAAGGGGTCATTGGCTACGGCACTATTTGTAGATCGTGCATCCGAATTAGCGTCAGTGTGCGCTTAGCCTTAAGTTCTTTACTGTGATTGAATTGCAATTAAATAATATAAGGTTAGATATCCTCTAATCGCGATATTATGTAAACTTAAAATTTACGCACAACGGCTACATATATAGTAATAAAATAAAATAAATAAATAATTAAATCAACTGTACAACACATAAACAAAGCAGTTTCATCACAGTTTAAAGGACTTGATAATAAACAAATAAAATTTTCATTTCACTTATCACTTAAATAATATTTTATTTCAAATGATAATTTTATGAGTTATTATTTTCGAATAATTTTAATTTATTTACTTACCTAGATATACTAAGGTTTTGTGTATTCCTTGGTTTTCTGAATGTAAAAAGTGGCTTTCAATATATATTGTATGCATTTTGTAAAATATAATAATAATAAAGTTTACATTATTAAGTTATTATCTTGCTAAACTGGATATATCAAGTTTTGTTGGTTGAGTTCTTTTAAGAAATTAATAAAAACACGACGCTGGAGAATGAGATATTGCAATACGATTGACATTTTATGTTCATTTGTTTTTATAATTACGCGTATGTATACCTATATTTATTTTATCGTTATTCGATGTTAGAGTCTACAGTACTTATTCTAAAAATTCTTTCAACATTTCAAAGGTGCATTATTCCAGATCAGCATAGGCTATACATATATTATGTAGATATATAATATATTATGTTCCTATATTATGTACAAATTAGCTAAAGATGTTGGATAAAATCGTGTCTCTGAAGAGGTTCCACTGCGTGTGCAGCGTACATACTTAAAGTTACATAAAAATAATGATGGGTGAATTCGTGTTCCTTTTGAAAAGTTCTAAAAAAGTCCGCGATGGATAACTTTCAGTAACCATTTTTAAGGTTAATTGAGAACATTCTTCTTTTTTGAAGTCGGTTAAAAATATAATAATTAATATTAAATGTTTGTTATCTGATTGAAGTGTTTAACTTAGAATATATTCACACACTATTAAAGGTGTTGTTTCATCTTGGGCCAGGTAGGCGACGTTTTAGCATAGGCGTGGCGTCGTGCGGCGCGTGCGGTCGAGTCGCGCGTGAAACTCAAACATATGGCCAAGTATGAGAGCGTTTACAGAGAGGCGTCGGCGTTGAACGCGGCGGAGCACGCGGCGTCGCACGGACAACAGTGACGTCGAAACAGAAACTGCTAAAATTTGGCCAAGTCTTGAAAGGTCTTGCTTTAAAACTACTTTATTCTTATTCTTTGGCTTATTGGCTATAACTCTATGTTATCACCTTGCACCCAAACTTGCCCGTTTAAAAGTTATTAGAAACCGAAATTAAAAAAAAAAAAGATTTTTATTGATTTTATAATGTCGTGGATTATCAAATATTTGACCAAAATAATGTGCTGCATGAAAATTCTATGAATAAATATTGAAATTAACTTTAAATCACTAGTTCATCGAAGAGAAACTTATAAGTTAAGCACTTAACCTTTCAAAATATAGCTTTCTTTATTTCTTTTTAACAATTCATTTTATTATGTATCTAATGTATCTCCTTAGCTAAACTGTCTTTGTTGTTGGAAACTAATAATTACAAACAGTGAAAAATTATCTAATCATACTTGATATTATTAGCTTTTAGCAGTTTCTGTTTCATTCCATACAACAAAAACTGAAAATATTTTTTTCCGGGCAAACTATCAGTTTTAGAGAAAAACGTTTAATAACAATTATTCATCAGAATGACAAGGTCTTTCGATAAGTATTTTTTTTAATGGAATTTGTAACAAAAAATCCTATGTACCTCATATAGCAGTTTCGACCGACTGTGCGTCGCCTCGGTGCCCGCCGCGCTGCCCGCCGCGGTGCCCGCGTCGGCCGCCCGCCGCGTGCGACGCCGCGACACGACGCCGCATGCGCCGCGCGAAGCCACGCCTATGCTAAAACGTCGCCGTACTTGTGCGCTATACCAAAATGTAGTATAAAATCATAGAAATTAAAATAAAATATGAGTTTTTACAGTTTTACAGTGAATAAGAGGTACAAATATAAAATTGATTATTGGGTACATTTGTAGAATAGCAACTCTCGGAGTGCATCCATTACGAGTGTAATGACATTACGTCATCTTAATGTCATTTCAATTATTGTCAGATGCCAACTGTTTGGTGTTGATAGATTTTGTGGTTAGTTTTATGTCGAATGTCATCATGACTCGTGTAGGTACGTGTCATTGTCAAACGGAAGCCATGTTGTCGCGCTTTTATTTTGCAAAATAATTTCGAATTGTATCTCGTAAAAAGGACCTTTTCCTGAGAAATAAAGAAAAAGTAATCACTATTTCATGACCCCGAACATTTTGAAAGACTGCACAAATACTTGGCCCAGGCTCCATACATATTTGAAACAACCCCTTTAAATAATTAATATCTTGAATTATCGCAAAATGACACTTTAGGTATTCTCGCGCGATAATATAATAATGGTGTAGGCCCGCGGCAGAGGCGGATATATCGGCGCGGGAGGTTCCTGTGGTGCCTAGGGGAACGCGTGCAGATGTACTTAAAGTAAAATCCTACTTAGATGATACTTATTTCACGGATGACATCGGGGCTGGCCGCTAGTACCACATAAAATTATAATTTAATATAAAAAATCCTTTTTTTTATTAAAAACCGACTTCAAACATCCGCGCCACTACAAAGTATATAATTTTTTGTTGATTTTTTAAAAACCGTTCGACCGATTTCGATAAAATTTAAATGGGACTACCTGGAAAGTATACCCTTTCAAAAAAATAATTTTCCAAATTGGTTCAGGCGTCTTTGAGTAATCGGTGAACATACATAAAAAAGATTCCGATGAATTGAGAACCTCCTTCTTTTTTGAAGTCGGTTAAAAACATGATGTCTTATTTCGTAGATCGAATTTAAAAACCATCAGTAAAGTGAAAAGTGATTGAACTATTAGGTGAATTAAGAGAGCGCCTGGCCAAAAGAAGTTACAATACTTCAGTCCCTTTTAAAGGCCAAGGCCAAGCAGTGAAAATTACTAGTATGTATATATTATAAAAATCTTTAAGCTAAAAAATACTGAATAAACTAGCACTAGCGAATGAAAACCTTTTGAAATTGGAAATGAATACTTTTCCTCTGACGTTGTACTTGATTTAAGAATACAGGAAGTTCTATTCGCGTTTACAATTTGGCCTCGTTTGAAATTTTGCTACAAACTACAGATTTAATATAAACTTAATTCCGTGTTGGTTAACTTAATTATGTTTAGGGTTGCCAATTCTCAGTTTCTTCCTGTGTTGTAAATCGACTACCACTTACTACTCTGTATCATAATTGCATTGGTTCATATTTCGTGACCTATTCTTTCACCAACGTCGACTGACGTTTTACCGAGGAATAAATTGGGCATTCTGACAGTTTTTGTATTGAAAATACTGTCCAAATACCAAATTTTCGCTCGGATATGACTTATTTTACGTTGGTTAAATTGACCCTTGGGTTTCAGTTTACTTGCGGACTGCGGTGGGCTCCCAAATCCTTCCGCATACTCGTACGACTGACTCTACGAGAAAACTAAGAGAAAAGTTTACATTTCTCATTGATTACGATTATCGTAAGTATCTGCCCGCGTTTGACTTCGTCCGCGTAGAGTGAGGTTTATTTGTTATCCATACTTCTTCTTCTTCTTGTAGTGCTGACTCCTATCGGAGGTTGGCAACCATTAGGGCTATCTGCACGGAACAATGGTCGGATACTTTTCCCGTACCATTGGCTTAGGTTTTTAAGCCACGATGTTCTTCTCCGACCAAGTGGTCTTTGGCCAACTATTTTTCCTTGGATAATGAACAGCTCACTGCAGGAGGTCGTATGTGCTACTCCCAAGGATATGGCCAAAGTACTCCAGCTTCCGTACTTTTATGGTCTTAAGGGTTTCGAGATCTCTGCAGCACAGTCATGTTTACTTAAACTACATTATAAATTCGAAAGTAACTGTCTGTCTGTTATCTTTTTACGCGTAAACCATGTAACTATTTCGATAAAATTTTGCAACCTGAGCTTTCTCGCATCTTGAGGAAGGACCTGACATACTTTTTATCCCGGGATACATCGTAGTACCTAGGAAGTACCCATGGAATAAAAACAATTTAGTTCACGCGAATGAAGTCGCAGTGTTGGCCATAGACGAATGATATTTACTAAGGTGTTGGCAGACCCCCCCACTAGGTGGAACGACTACATCGAACGAGTCGCAGGGAGCCGCTGGATCCAAGCGGCGCAAGACCGAAGCCTGTGGAAGTCCATGCAGGAGACCTTTGTCCAGCAGTGGACGTCTATAGGTTGATAAAGAAGAAGAAAACTTGAAGGTGTCAAGGGACACCCGGATGGAACGTAGTTCCTTTCGATTACATTTTGTTCGGTATTTTCGCGGTACAACATTGGGTCTCCGTAGCCTAGTGGCTCCGGCAGTCGCCTAACAGCCAAAGGTCGATGGTTCGAATCCCAGCTCGACAGACCGAATTCGAGCCAGACCAGTCTGTCGAGCTGGGATGCGAACCATCGACTTTGAACTGTTAAGCGACTGCCCGAGCCACTAGGCTACGGAGACTCAATGTTGTACCGTGAAAATACCGAACACAATGCAAAATTCACATTCAACAAAAAAGTGTCGGTTTCCAAAAAAGTGTCGGTTTCCAAAAAAGTGTCGAGTGTCGGTTCCTTAATTTTTTCCGTCTAGCCCCCTTCCGCACCGCGCGATAAGGAAATACGTTCCAAAAAGAACGAAGTCGCGTCCATCAACTAGTTGGTTGCATTGAGTAACAATGACTGCCAACACAATAATCGACCGAACCGTTAAAACCATTCCGAGCGAATAACCACAATAGCAAATGACCACGCGTTTCCCGAATTAATACGTAAACAAATAAAGCTAACCTAAAAATAAACTGTGGTTTGCGTTCAAAAACGTTCGCAGCTGTTGTCGCGCTGATTGAGCGTGAAACGATGGAACAGGCGATGACAGCGAGCATTTTAGACAAGGTTCGTCTTAAAGAGACTAACTGGAAAGCGAACATCGAAGGTCATGTCCTATTTCTTAGTTACGTACATATTTGGATAATGATTCAATAATAAACAGGCCAAGTGTGTGTCAACTCGCGCACAAAGGGTTCTGTACCACCTACCACCCATCAACACTAATATTATAATTTCTTCTAGTAAAAAACAATATAATAGCGCCTTACAATCGATTTGGCATCCTCTGACCAATTACATACAGTTTGGAATATAAAAAAATCTAAATTGACCAAAAAATCTAAAAAACCGTTCAAGGTTGCATCTTCTTCTTTTTCTTTTTTATCAACCGATAGACGTCCACTGTTGGACAAAGGTCTCTTGCGGACTTCAACAGGCCTCGGTCTTGCGCCGCCTGAATCCAGCGGCTCCCTGCGACTCGCTTGATATCGTCGGTCCACCTGGTGGGGGGTCTGCCAACACTGCGCTTCCCGGTGCGGGATCGCCACTCCAGCACCTTGGGACCCCAACGACCATCAGCTCTTCGAACTATGTGCCCCGCCAATTTCCACTTCAGTTTCGCGACTCGCTGGGCTATGTCGATGACGATTCGATTCTGCAGGGACACTCCGAGCATAGCTCTCTCCATCGCCCGCTGAGCGATCCTGAGCCTACTTATGAGGGCCTTAGTTAGCGACCAAGCAAGCAAGGTTGCATAAATGTAATAAAATATATTTTTTGGAACGTAAGTTCCTTATCGCGCGGTACGGAAGGGGGCTAGACGGAAAAAATTAAGGAACCGACACTCGACACATTTTTGAAACCGACACTTTTTTGTTGAATGTGAATTTTGCATTGTGTTCGGTATTTTCGCGATACAACATTGAATTTTTCCCTAATTTTTTGTAACTTATTTATAATTCCACATGTAGAAATTATTTAAAATAAAATCGAAAATAGAAAATTCACTCTGTCGAGCTGGGATTCGAACCCATCGACTTTGAACTGTTAGGCGACTGCGGGAGCCACTAGGCTACGGAGACCCAATGTTATACCGCGAAAATACCGAACACAATGTAATCGAAAGGAACTACGTTCCATCCGGGTGTCCCTTGACACCTCTCAAGTTTTTATTTGAATGAATCTCAAAATAGGACATGAATGAACCGACTCAATATCTTCGCGAGCATTCCTGTAAATCCACTTACGATAGATCGAAGGGAATCTTTTCTTTCGGGTCCGGTGTATAACAAATTGCAAGATATCCGGTTTTAAGCGTACTACACATTCGCCAACTAATCAGTTCACGATACGTTTTAACCTTGTGAAGATCAGCACAATAATTATGTTCCAACTTTGACAGAGTAGACGACGCGGCGTTGCTCTGTGCCTACCTTGCGTCACGTCGTCCCGTTTTTGAAGTAAGCGTATTATGTGGTCGGAAAATGTAGTGTGAGATTTTAGGTTACGAAGTAGGTTGTAATTTAGACGTTTCAAATAAATCTGTACCTACATATAGCAAATAATTCTCAATTTCGTTATCCTAAATATCTATACCTACATAATTAATAATAATATGTTACACGTCTTACCCATAGATATTATAATCATCTTCATCAGCCCTGTCCACCTAAGCAACTACACTTAGGTGTACAAACGAGTCGGCTGCTGACTACTTAGAAGGAAAAGAGTTGGGATGTCTATTAAATTGATTTAATATTTTTTGAGATGGCAATCACCGCCATTCAATATCATTGGTTTCGGATGCTTTTAATATACCTACCTATTCACAAACACCTAATATTTGCCGTTATTAGATTGTACTTAGCCTCAATAAAAATATTTAAAGCGACATTTTTTTCTTGAATAGCTATAGATTTACCTAAAATTACGTGTCCTTTTCCTACTGTACCTACTAAGATTGGCATTTTTATATAAAAAAAGTCGCCTTAAACTACCTATTGCTCAAAACTAATATGTTGTAACAGATACGATAGTTTATTGATTTGTTACAAGTTACAACTAGGTAGTACCTAGGTAGTCTCAAATAAATATTGTTGTCAAAGCTTTAAAAATCGTGTCAAGTTACTCCACCCTAACACAATTTTACTTATAGGTATGTATATAAAAAGCGTTGCTGTGGTTTTACTTGTTGGTCTAATTTTTGCTTGCAAGTGTTGTCATGTTAATCCTGTGAGAAAAATTTATTTAAAAAAGTTGCTTATATTACTCGCAGCATAGTTCTCCATCTCTTTTACCATAGATCCACACCACTCTTTTATATCGATGTTACCATATTGAAGAGCAACTGCTGAGTTTTAGGTCGGTTCTTTTCATCATCTGCTTTATGAACCGCTGGTAGAGTCTTGACTTGTCATTAGAGGTTATAGGTCGGCCTGCATGATATAAGCAATTTCAAAGATAAGTCCGATAAGGTGATATGGCCAAATAAAATTTTTTAAACGAGTGTTAGGGCTTTTGATGACTTGGAATTAATTGTAATTAGTAGTTGTTCTGAAACCATAGACTGCATGTACAATTGTACAATCTACATTGTACATAATATCGTTTGTGTTATTATACGATACAAAATATAATATTTAAAGATATATTTTATGGAATTTATTTCGTTATAAGCAAAGCTTGTATCTTGGTTATTGCGTATTCGTATGTTTGTTACTCACGCTAATAGGGAGATTGTACCTATTGCACGCGTCAAGGTTACAGATAAGGAATGAAGACGCTTTAAGTTAAGGACTGTATGACTTCAAGCAAGATAATTTATGTCCACAACTTCGTGGAGTTGTTTATAAAAAATTTGCGGGAACCCTCAGTTATTTAGGAATAAAACGTATAGGAGAGAGACATTGGTAGACTATGTCAGATTCCTCAACTATAACCGTACAAAACATCACGTCGATCTGTTGCTAATTTGCTGCGTGGTCGGCTTAATCAGTAAAAAATCGAATTTATAATATTAATAATAAAGATTTTACTATTATTTATATCAACTGGAAAAAAGAACCGATTGCGTGTTCGCCTGCGTTGGTATAATATTTTGCTAGTAAACTGTCCCATAGCCATTGAACCTTCACATAGCACCATGTCATGTGAAATACTATCTGAAATGTTAGTAATTAAAGTGATTAGGACATGCTATCCCAACACGCTACATTACGAGTAATGGTGGTACGTAAAAAGTACAACAAGCTACGTTTTGCACGCGATTCCATTTGTCATTGTAGAATGCGAGACGAACCATTGTTGTATTATTTCTCAGGATTAATCGTTTTAAAGTTGCTTGTTATTTTGTTTTTACCATTACACAAACAGCTACTAAGTACTATCCATTACTACCATTACCTACTATAGACATATTTTATGAGAAAGATATGCGCGCCAAAGAAAACTCCACGAAGCTTAAATATTAAGAGCTATGTAAGGTAAGTAACCGCTAAGAGCCGATTGACGTGAAGTGGCGTAATATGGCATAAGAGTCATAACTTCTTGTGTCAGAATCCTCTTTGGATACCTGTTACATATCCACGACTTAAAAACGAAACGAAGACCTCAAGGCTGATTGCTGATCACATCCTCGATCTAGTAGTTAGCATGTTCGACTGTGGAAGACGAATTCCTGAATTCGGTTCCTGGGTCGGGCCAATAATATTTAGGTAGACATTAGGGGCACATAGTTCGAAGAGCTGATGGTCTTTGGGTTCCCAAGGTGCTGTAGTGGCGACCCCGCATCGGGCAGCGCAGTGTTGGCAGACCCTCCACCATGTGGACCGACGACATCAAACGAGTCGCAGGGAGCCGCTGGATTCAGGCGGCGCAAGACCGAGACAAGAGACCTTTGTCCAGCAGTGGACGTCTATCGGTTTTTCTGTCAAGATATTCTACACATAGGTGTCGTATTCCGTCTATCGGTCTATGTGGGTAAGTGAATAGAGAGCCCCGTGCTAAAGCACATACTTGTGCACTATAATATTTCCTACATAGATGGCTTAGCTCTATAGAGATAGGTCGCCGTAGCTGAATCGGTCGGATTTGCTCGGGAGGACATTATCATCAACGAAATATTATGTATTCTTACTTCGTTATTCTTACAGACCGCAACTAATCGACACCATGCGGGCAAAGCTGTTAAAACATTCGTTGTTTCGGTCCACTGCCTCTATAGTCACTAGTGGTTCGCCCCGAACTGAGACCTCGCGGTAACGGTATCCCATGATTATTCATTCAATCGATACATGATAACCAAAACTGACATTATTATTATGCCCGTTTTCACCAAACATACCTAAATCATCCCCTAAGTAGGAGTCTCTTAACGTAGGTAGCTCCTAAATACAATCCTAAGTCCTAACATCCGTCCCAATATCCTTTTAGGTGTCCCGTACAGGATCGTGATAAATAAGTTGACAGAAAACATCAATCACCTAACTTATAGGTAGCCCGTAAAGGTTAGGGAACGTTAGTGAAAACATTGAATTATTTATCAAACATTGAATTTAACTCGTAGTTCCATGGGAATAGTTACTGACTGCGCCATCTATTAGCATTATTGTGAAGCTATGTTGATGCTATATGAATTACTGACGCCCATTAAAAATTAAATAATCTCGTTTCTTTATAATATTCATATAATTTTAGTATTTGTTGTTCAAGTACAGGATATAAGTGACCTAAAAACATAAAATCAGTTTGAAAATCCATAGCGGATTTTTCTAGAGAGCGTCTTCAAGCGAGCGTATAAAATCGCCACTTTGAAAGCCCCCCATTTCGTCAATTTTAAGGGAAAAATTAAAAAAAAAATATTTTTGTACTCAGTTCAAAATTATCTTTAAAATGATACGTAACAATTTTATGTAACGCGATTTTTTTTTTTTACTTCGCATTCGCTTCTATGAGAGCCCCCCTGAAATAAAGATTTTTATAACTTTTTAAGCCATTTTCGGCTGGAGGCCATCGGTTTACATATTATATCTAAATTTGAAGTAATTACGTTCAGTAATTCAAAAGTTATAAGGCTCTGACAGACGGACGGACGGACGGACGGACGGACGGACAAGTGCAAATCGCCCTAGTTAACTCAAAGACCTTCGCTTCGCTCGGTCGAATAAAAGGGTGAGGTGAGGGTAAAAACGTGAAGTATTTTTGGTCCAAAAGCTCGTGGCTGTACGTGTCCTAGTGAGTTAATGACACGTAATGAAGCTTTATGTTAGCAAGTGCATATTCACACTTTCGACAAAGTCCTCTTTTTCTCAAGAGGTGTAATAGCGTAAAAGAGCTACTCGTACTTCGTAGTTTATCAAAGAAGATAAAAATAGAATGTTCTAGACGTATAGCGTTTGGACTGCTGGAATTCCCCATGCCTATTCTTAAAAAGCTTTTATAGAACGAAGAAATATACGTCTTTAGTTATTAAATTATTTAAATAATCGTACATAAAACTGGTTGATTACCTTTGATGATATCATCATAAAAATAAACGGACTGAGTCTATACTATCACGATTTCAAAGCTTAACGCTAAATTGATCTAAAAATCGTGACCTGAAGCAAAAACACCAGCTCATAGGTATTTATAGTATGAACTTCCGTGAGCTTTAGATAGCCTTCCTTCTTAATATTGCCTACATCATAATATTAACACGTAAAGCAAAAACTTTGTACCCCTTTTTACGAAAATTGCGCGGACGGAGGAGTATGAAATTTCCCACACTTATAGTTTAAATAGAGAAGGAGTGCAGAATGCTAACATTTTTTTAATATTATGCATAAAAATACATTAAATAAAAAAAACATTACACACACTAGCCAAATTGAGAATAGATGAAAGTCTTACTGAATGTCAAACATAACCACAATGAAAGTTTTTTTCTACTTTTATTATGCCTCGACAACGTTTACGGGTCGAATTTCGACCAATGGGCGACCTCTAGTCGAAATAAAAGAGCGACTGCTGAGTTGCTTGCTGGCTCTTCTCCGCAGAATTTGCTTTTGAAACTGATGAAAGAGTCTTGACTTGCCATAAGAGCCACAGTTTAGCCTATACGTCAAATACAAAATTATGAAGTTGTACTTGAATTTTATACTTTCTGATATTTTGAGAGGCTGATGGAAACGTTTCTTTGCTTTACTCGTATCTGTGTTATTCTTCTTCTCTTCTTCCTGGGAATTGTCTCCGCAAGTAGGCGATGTTTGCCCGTTTTGCGTGATTCCTCTGGTGCAGCTCCCCGCCGGATCACTCCAGCCAGCCGAGCTCCTTCCAAAATCCGAGCAGGCCACCCCGGTCGGCGAGGACTTCCGGAAGTGTAGCTGGAGAGCCAATGTATTTATGACGTTGGTCGGATACACCTCTGCATTTAAGCAGTACGTGTTCCGGTGTCTCGTCACCCTCCGTGCATGCTCTGCACAGAGCATGCATGGAGGGTGACGAGTATCTGTGTTCTCTCGGCTTATTATTATTATTTGTAGGCAAGTTCAAACCTCGTGCTAGTTATTGAATTTTATATTCCGGGTCGCTGATATTCTATTTTAACAGTTCCAGAGGGGCGCCGAAAATAGTCCCGCAGGGGCGGAATGTTTTTAGTGTTAGTTAAGACCCATTTTCAGCGACGCGGCGCTGGGGGTGAATGTAAATAAGATTTAAATATTAAAGCAGCATACAGGTAACACATCAGACACTCAGAGTGACTACATTGTATAATGTTAGTTTAGTAATCAAATATTGCTAAGTAAGAGGTTATGAATATACACATCCTTGTTAGGGGTCCATACCTAAAGGGTTGCAAAGGGACCCTCTTACTAAGCCTCCTCCGCTGTCCGTCCGTCCGTCCGTCTGTCAGCGGGCTGTATCTCGTAAACCGTAATAGATAGATAGTTGAAATTTTCACATATTGTGTATTTCTATTGCCGCCATAACAAAAAATAACTAAAATTAAATTAAATTAAAAAATAAAGGGAGCTCCCATACATGGAAAAGGAGTCGAAATAAAATTTTATTTTTTTACCCTGGCATGTGTGGTGTCATTGTCAGTGTCAGAGCTAATTAAGTGGAGTTCAAATATATACATTTTTTTTATCTACAAAAATGAAGAAATGGGGGACCGTCAAAGTTGTCAAATACTGAACACACCGATTTATAATTGTAAGTTGTGATCAAAACAAACGAGCATTTTTTCCCCATATGCTAATTTAGTACTTTGTAGGAACTAAGATATCTAAATATGTATCTAGTTTTAAAAAAATGATTTGGTCATATGTACGGAACCCTAAAAGAGCGAGGCCCGACTCGCACTTGGCCGATTTTTTTTTAACTCTTATTAGACGACTCACTTGGTTATCAGAGGTGGCTTAAAATACTGACCTGTACCTACGTTAGTACTATAAATAGGAATCCGCATCGTCACCTTCATTAGCTTGTTTGTGGCCATTACTGGTCAAAGGTATTGTTCCAGAGCGCTTAGAACCTTCTCCTTTAATAGGTAAGTTCCGGATAACCTAAGTTAATTTTTATTATTGTTTTTGCTATCCATTATTTAATGGAGCGACGTAGTTTTTCTTAAATGGGAGGTGACTGGGAGGGCTGTCGTTAAAGGGTATTTCACGCCTTATCGACAGCATTTGACACTATGAAGTATTGTTAAAATGGCAATCACGTAAGGGGAGTGAACAGACAATCTCTAAAATATATTTCCCATATTCTATGAGTGCAATTGGCCTTCATTTGTCATTGAATTATTATGTACTAAAGCTCATTTGTATGATTTTTATCAAACCTACGTATGGGCTTTAGAATAAAATAAAATCCGATGTATAATAAAAAAGATTTACCTACCTAATACCTATTCAGTTCCACTAGGTAAGTATAATGTGATGGGTAAATACTGAATGAAGTACGTCATACAAAATAACTAAGAGCTATGAATTACTTTGGGGTCCATCTATTTGCTGAAGAATGTAAAGATTTTATTCAAGTAAAAAAATACACTCAACAAGTCCTTTAAATCCCCTAAATGCCGACGTTGTAACCTTTTGGTATTTGTACATTTTATAATTATAAATGTATATGTACGTTTTATAAAGTGCTCTCTTTTAGATGACTTAAACACGTGCAACACGCTTAAAGGGCTCGGTAATCGCAAAGCCCTTTTATTTTTACCCTTTAAAGGTTTGGATAGACACTAAGCGTGACGGTAGCGTCGCTTCAAACGTGGCAACTAGAAACTGTAGTAGGTACAATGAGCTGTTTTAAGGCGTTCAGCTTCGAACTAATAGAATGCGATAACGTGACCTTCGCAAGTTCGAGCGAATTTTGTTCGTCAAATCGGTGTCCGAAATGACGTTCGTGCCACAATCACGCAAATGATAGGATTGTGAGTTTGTAAAGATTAATTATAGCTTCGCTTTCTGATTTACAATTTTGGTATGAGTACTCAAAATAAAATTTTATTATAAAGCGAAGGTGTGTTTTTTTGTTGATTTTTCCTTCAATCCCTAGTCCTTATTTTTTGCATGATGTGATTTTTTGCATGTGTATTGAGGACTTGGAGAGTGATACAGGATACATTTTGTCTCGAAAAAACAGTTCACACGGGATTTTAAAAACTTATTCCACGGGAACGAAGTCGTGGGTAAAAGCTAGTTTATGATAAGTGAATAGTACGGAAATACGTTTTGTTTTGTTCGTGCGTACTCGTTATCAAACGTAAGGTGTGGAATCGGTGTCCTAAATGACTTTAGTGCCAAAATCGAGTTCCATTACGATGCGGTCGGGCATAGGAGCCAATGTTCAACTCCTAATGTGATGTATAAGAAATCGTATACGCGTTTAGTTCAAAATTCTGCTATGATTTTATTATTTTACTATTTTATTTAGTTATAAGGAACCTACTGTACTAAGTTACTGTCATTTGAAGCTCTAACTCCAGCGGTTCAGGCTGTACGTTCATAGATCAGTCAGTCAGAACAAGTATTTTTATAAGTATCCTAGATTATGTCGTCGCGCGCGTGTGCCCAGGCCTTAAGTGCTACGTAGATCCAAGCCGAACACATGGCCAAGTACCTAGTGTGCCATCAGGACAGGGTGAATGGAACGATTAAAATTTCAAAGAACGTTTGTGGAGACCGCAGTAGGTGAAGACCGAAATAGCGCTCCCTTTCGGTGGATTGACGCCCTGCGTGATTTTGTAGCCGTCACTGTGACGTTGTTTTCACTTTGCGTATCAGCTTCCTACGCTTCCTACTGCTTCTTGACATCATTTGATAGACACGACTGAGAAAAATACCGACTTATATTACCAACTATTAGGTACTTTTTTTTGCAGAAATAATTATACAAGTAAGTATAGGTGTCATTTTTAAATTCACAAGTGTAAATTGAAAATTCAAAACACCCCCGACATGGCCGGGCTATGTGTATAGTCGTTAAATTATACTGGCACGCGTGAAGCACTTAATCGAGTAGTCATACGCCAAAAAAAATGCTGGACCGATATTAACCAAACATAGCTAAGAACCACCGCAAGGAAACTGGCTTTCAAATGAAAAAAAACCCGCATCGAAATCGGTCCATCCGTTTGAGAGCTACGATGCCACAGACAGACACACACAAACACAGACAGACAGACATCGACGTCAAACTTATAACAACCCTCTTTTTGCGTCGGGGCTTAAAAATGCGTGCCGGCGATCCGTTGCCTCGTTGCTGCGTAATTGAAGGACAAACCAACAAATAAACACGCTTTCGTATTTATAATATTAGCACAGAATATATAATAGATATTAGTAAGGAAGGATAATTATGTTACAATTGAAGTTATAATCCTGTATATTTTACTATCTGATTCCCGCGACTTCGTCCGCGTGGATTTAGTTTACCTAATTAGAAATCCCGCGGGAAATCTTTGATTTTTCGGGATAAAAGTAGCCGTTATGTCATTCTCCAGGTTCCCTGTATCTCTGTTGCGGCGTGATTGATGGAAAAACCAGCTAACAAACACTCACATATTTTACAATATTAGTAAGGATTTGTGTACATTATAAACATAAAATAATATTTCCGGGCATAGTATTGAGAATTCCGTTACTTGAAGCAGGATTAAACTGAATATTATATTATAAGTGATCAAACGAACTTACCTGAAGTGAAGTTCGATCATTATTATATGAGTTGCTTCATCCGAAGATATAATTTTTATTTACAAAGGTAGTTACCATTTCCAGTTACCAGATAACGCGCACGTTTTAAAGATATACCCTACTTTTAAAATAAATCACCTTCGCGGTACCGTCCTAACTTTGCTCATTCTTTTTAGAGATGTATACGGTTCAAAACTTTTATATTTGGGCAAAGTCAGGGAGGGTGGGTAATTATATCTTCGGATGAAGCAACTCATATAATAATGATCGAACTTCACTTCAGGTAAGTTCGTTTGATCACTTATTATATTTCTTTGCTTCATCCTTCGATATAATTTTTATTTACAAAGGTAGTTGTTTAGAGTAAAAAGTTTTGATAAACATGAACGCAATACAGATTTTGTAAATCGTGTATTTTTAATCACTTTCTTAATATAAATAATAATGAATTTGCTTATACAAGCAAATTCATCTTTAACAATTAATATTTATTTATTATTTAATACTACAAATTAGAATATATTTATTTTTATGATTAAGTATAATTCATAAATTGATTCAATATTAGATGTGTCAGTCCAGCCTGCCGTTTTCCTAATTGCCTCAACGCTGTCGGCTGAGCTGAGATGCTATGCGCGGGGAACACGCTTATGTCATCGCTGCTCCCTGATAGCGTTTATTTGATTCACCTGCTGACCGATTGAGGTGCGGCCTTTTTGTAAGGCTTCTTGTAAGTAAATAGCAGGTTATTTGTCCCCTCAAATCTTTATATGTTTAGTTCTAGGAATATAATATGTAGAGGACTGTAGCGGGGCAGATGCTGAGATTTCCTTGAAAGTAAGGTAAGAGAGTAGGCTTGGTATCTGCCCCCAGCGGGTGTTTTTTTTTTTTTTTTTTAATATTATAAATTAAATCTCCGATATTCTTATTTTAACCCCAAATTAAATTTCGAAAGTATTAATATTTTCCAGTTTAATTGATGGAAGAGTTTGTAATCTATGAGCAGTGCAAATTGCTAGTATATTAAAGAGTTTCTTAGTATTTTTTTTTTTCTAAATTAAGTGACTATAATAACCAATTTTTTATTTTGTTTAAAACAAATCGAGGGGCCCAAGTACGGAAGTAGACGTTTTACGCTCACTCCAGAAACAATGTTGTTTCTTAGCGTAAATGATACTGCAGATCGATGAGGGTTCAAACCCCCATAAAAATCACCATTATTAAAATGCGCTGTAAGAAAATATACTGGCCTTTGATGTTTCAAATACATTTATATTATTTGATTTACATTAACTGCCACCGAAGCTTGAGTGTGGTATTATATTGTTTTAAAATACTGTCAGAGCACGATGCTGACATGAGTGGCGCCGAATATGGGTCAGCGCCTTGTTTTAAGGGAGAAAAAGAAAAAGAGAGTCTGGAGAGTCTCGCGACACCCAGGGTAAGTTTCTTGTCCCGGGAATGATGAGATTAAATTGCAATAATTATTTATGAGCATTAAAATAAAGTGTGTTCAAAACTACCGAGCTTTATTATAGGAGATAGCCGCATGTGATAGCCAATTTGAAAAAGAAAAATTCCGTTTGACTCGTTATCAATGATTTTCCTCAGACACTTAAAAAATAAAAGAAAAAAGAGGAAAATACATAGAAGGGCGTGAAAGCCCAACATAGCGTAAATGCTTCGTCCGCTAAAGCGTCCAGATCTTGTTGCCAAGTCACGGATTTTTTACATTTAATGTTGTCATTCAAATAAAACACGGACTTAAATCCCCGGTGTTATAATTTCTTATATGACCTTGTTTAAAACACCAGGAGTCACAGATGAACGGCGTAAAATTAGGTTTCGGCATCAAGAAAATTAAACTCGGAACTAGTAGCTTTTATTTGTAATAAATTATTAGGCGCTGAGGCGATGAGGCGCTGGCCAGTTTTCCTGGTTGCCGGCCGGTCGAGTACAGTAAGGTAACGTATTAACGTTAGTATTGTCTCGCAGACAATAATTTGTAGTTAATGTACGAGTACATATCTATTCAAGATTACACATTTTCTATATAATTGTCATAAGGATATGGCTCATAACTAGCTCCCAGCTAGTTAGGTTATCACAATTTTTTTTTTTTTTGTGGAGTCACGGCTTTAGGATGCGACTTATGAGTAGCTCGCAGCTAGTCATGCTATCGCAATTGACTCGCAGTCAATTCAGATTTGTTTGTGGAGTTACGGCTTTAGGATATAATATAATAATAATAAAATAATTCGTTTATTTCAGGCGATAAAATTACCCATAATATTACCCATAATCTGATATGAATCATAAGTAGCTCGCAGCTAGTTATGTTATCGCAATTGACTCGCAGTGAATCCCGATTTGTTTGTGAAGTCACAGCTTTAGGATGTGAACCATAAGTAGCTCGCAGGTAGTTATGTTATCGTAATTGATTCGCAGTCAATCCCGATTTGTTTGTGAAGTTACAGCTTTAGGATATGAACCATAAGTAGCTCGCAGCTAATTATGCTATCGCAATTTACTCGCAGTCAATCCCGATTTGTTTGTGAAGTCACAGCTTTAGGATGTGAACCATAAGTAGCTCGCAGCTAGTTATGCTATCGCAATTGACTCGCAGTCAATCCCGATTTGTTTGTGAAGTCACAGCTTTAGGATGTCAACCATGAGTAGCTCGCAGCTAATTATACTATCGCAATCGACTCGCAATCAATCCCGATTTGTTTGTGAAGTCACAGCTTTAGGATGTGAACCATAAGTAGCTCGCAGCTAGTTATGCTATCGCAATTGACTCGCAGTCAATCCCGATTTGTTCGTGAAGTCACAGCTTTAGGATATGAACCATAAGTAGCTCGCAGCTAGTTATGCTATCGCAATTGACTCGCAGTCAATCCCGATTTAGTATATGGCTCATGATGAGCTCGCAGTTCGTTATGTTATGTTTTTCCGAATCTTATAGTATGGAAGCACGTCTTGTTAATCTGAGGCATTAATAGATTAAATGCTGCTTTGAATGATTCTGAAATGCGAGTCACATAGGATCCTGCAGCCATTGCTGAGGTGTTTCTTGGCTTGCACCCTGTTTTCACTCCCTTTTAATAGTAGGTCCGTTCTGTTATTGACGGCCGTGATACGCCGGTCGAGTTGTTGTCACCTTTGGGTATCCCCTTTTTGGTATGGGGGGCCATATGGTTGGCATGGATATTTTCACCATACTCCGGGGAGTCATGCGTCGAGTTTCCAAGCATCGAGTGTAATTCTGGGTCAATTTTAGGTTGACCGACATTTTATACAATAATTCGTTAGAAAATGACCATGCAGTATCTGGATTAACTATTCTAGACTCGGCGCCTGCTGATTTTCTTTGGTGTTTACGTATGACGCCAAAAAAGAAACAAAGCTCGCATTGATAACACCAATGGCAAATGGTTTTAGTTAACATATTTAAGTGAGGGTATTGAATGCCTCCCATTCGATTAATGTTGCCGTCGTATTGTCGACACGAAACATTGCACAGTTATTTAAATTACGAGCAAGACTTTAAAACCGAGAAAAGCGGCCATTATTTGAAAATAATTAACAATATGGAAGCTACTTTGTCTGCTTGTCAGCGGTATGTAAAAATTATAACCACTGGTAGATGGTTTTAATTTTTACATACCGCTCCTCCTCGAATAAACTAATCGAATAACCTCGAAGTTTATAATTCGAGTGTTTCATAAAATTTATTGATGCATTAATGTTGGATAGCCAACAGTTTCGGTTTTCTAGTATTATCGTGGGTAATTTTATTTTTGTTTCATAACAATTAATGTTTTCAGACAAAGCAAATAAAAGGTGGGTAGTTCTCTTACGCTTCGCTTGGCCCGTCGTGGCGAGGACACCACCGTCCCCCCAGACAAATATGTTTTTGCTATACAAGTACTCGAATATAATTAACGGCTGGGGCTAGCCACTAAAACTCCGTTGAGCGAATTCGTAAATAGTATTTTTCATTGAACAACGTTTCGGTAACTTCGCCATTTTATTACATTTCTCGAATGCATAATATGATTTATGTAGAAATAATAATGACTTTGTCCCAACATAAATAAATCCGAGACACTTGGAAGTTTGTCGGGTAGGCACCAAGTTAATTTAATCGTAACTGATGACATGTTTTAACAACCTTAGGCTCCAATAGCGCTACCATAATAATCGTTATAGTTGTGTATTACTTTCCATTAACTTTCATAGTAAAAAACACTTCCGCAAATATTTGCAGAGCAACGTAATATCTAATTCAGAATATATACGTTTTCACTGACGGTAGACCTCGATACGAAAAGTGTACGGTCCTTACGTTAATGCAAAAACAATATAGTATACCATATGGCGGCGCGTAAGCGCAAAAAAGCGATCGTAATATTCAAATAAAAATAAGACCTCGTACCTTCTTCCTTGGACGATAATGATTTCAGCCGACGAACAATCCTACGATCACACAATCCTACAAAAACACTCAATCTTCGTCACTTCTGGTTAACTAATAAGCGCGTCGCGCCGAGCGCGTGCGTTCGTTATCTCGCACGAAAAAGTAATGAGCAAAGTTAGGACGGTACCGCGAAGGTGATTTATTTTAAAAGTAGGGTATATCTTTAAAACGTGCGCGTTATCTGGTAACTGGAAATGGTAACTACCTTTGTAAATAAAAATTATATCGAAGGATGAAGCAAAGAAATATAATACCGCTTGAATATAAATGCGAGTCTATTACGTACGCAGGAAACGAGGGGAGATAGCTACTCCCAGTCTCGCGTTCGCCGGTTGCGTTGAGATTTCTATCGCCCATCGCATATTCACTGGCGAGACACAATACACATGTCTTATTTATTGTGCAACTATTGAAACCAGTTCTACAACATATATACCTACAGGATGTTAGTGTTTATTCTGCTGAGGCGATTATTTTTCAATATAAGATTAGAGCTTTTACCCGCAAGTTCGTCCGCTTGGAGTAAGGTTTTTAAAAATCTTGCGAGAACTCTGTTTTTGGGGGATAAAAGATAGCCTAAGTCACTCTCCAAGTTCTCAACTGTACCCATGCAAAAAATCACAGCGTTGCAGCGTGTTTGAAGGACAAACCAATTAGCAATCACGCTTTCGCATTTATAATAATAGCGAGGATTCAAAGATTTGTTATTGGTAGGTACTGAACTAAGCTGAAACTACATAGTCTGGTCAAAAAAGAAATTAAACTTATGCTGTTCGAAATTTAAATCGTTTCCAAAGCTAAGACTGCATTATCCTACTATCCTACTTCCTACTAATCCTACTAATATTATAAAATGTGAAAGTTTGTGACGATGGATGGATGGATGTTTGTTACTCTACAGTTCTACACCGAATGAACCGATTTAACTGAAAGGAATGGAAATAGCTCATACCCAGGATTAACAGATAGGCTACTTTTTATACCGGTAAAACAGAGTTCTCGCATTTATACCTAATATTAGTATGGTATAATATTAGGGCGAAGTGTGTTTGTTTGTTTGTTGGTTTTTCATTAAATCATGCTTCAATGGAGCAACGGGCTGATGACGTGATTTTTGCATGGACATATTTGGAGATTTAGAATAGAATAGAAATGTTTTTTTATGCAAATAAACTTTTTTACAAGTGCTTTTGAATCGTCCATGAGTCTACCACTGGTTCGGAATGCCGTTCCTGCCGAGAAGAACCAGCAAGAAACTCGGCAAGAAATTTGGAGAGTGAAATAGACGGGATAATCATTTATCCCGGAAAAGCAGAGGGTAGGGGTATTTTAAAACCATCCTCCGCGCGGACGAAGTAGCGGGCAAAAGCTAGTCGAAGATAGGGGGGATAAGCCTCTAGGTCGTAGGTTAGAGAATGCGGGGAAGTGACACTCGCTCCATATTACGCACTGGCGGAGATTCTACAGCGATGTCACGTGACGATGGCGCCTAAGAATGCCTAACGAGAAATACTCCTAAAATTACTGAGCGAAATTAGAGCCTTTTCAGTGCGTAGCTCAGTTTGCGAAGAAGTGACCTTAAAAGTGGCATGAAGATCAATAGCGCCATTGCACTCGGAATGTGGAGTTTACCCTGTTAACACACTAATATGACACCTATTAAAAAAACATTCTGTCATCGCAACTAATCGCCGGACCACACTGGACACAGGTCTGTCCTCAAACGAGAAGGGTTAAGCTTAAGTCCGCCACGCTTGCCTAGTGCTCTCTTGCACTCTTGGAGTACTCTCAAGCATGAAGGTTTCTTCACGAGGTTTTTCCGTTTAATTAGGCACTTCAGAGATCCCTGCCTGGGATGGGATATCACCGCTTATTATTAAAAATATTAACAAACTTAACACAGAGCAAAATTGCAGTACTCCCAGCGCGTAGCTTTTTATGTGGAGAAGTGACCTCAAAAGCAGGCGTGAAGTTCACTCGCGCCATTACGCTCGGAATGGCGGGGATTATAGCGATATCAAGCGGCGGTGGCGCCTAAGAATGTCTGACGACAATTAGATCAGACCTGTAGATATCAGGGAACCGATCCTGATATGAACTCGAAGAACGATACCGATGTTAGCCGATTATATCTCGGGAATACCTCTAAATCCCGGATGTAAAAGATTAAAGTGTAGTGAAAATTTGATTTAGGGTTTTGAGTAAAGTTTCCCTTGCTGGGGTACAATTTTTCGTCTGAATACTGAAATTTCATCTAAACCATACTGAACATACCTAGATCAAAGGGAATCTGAATTTTCGTGTGATGTAATGTCATACAATGTCAATTCAATTCAAGGAATAATAAAAAAACCGGCCAAGTGCGAGTCGGATTCGCGCACCGAGGTAGGTAAAGAGGCCTTTCATAAATGAAACCCCACTCGGTATAGTTATATTACTTTGAAATTTCAAACCCCCGATTTTCCCGCTTTTTTAATTAAATTAAAATAATTTTCGCGTTGGTTTTATTTTTCCTGTAAATTATACGTAAACTTCTATTGACCATAATTATTTCTGTTTTTTAGATTGGTAAACTTCGGAAATAAGGGAGGGGGGACGGGGGGGGCGGTATTTTTTTCGACATTTTGTCCGATTAATCAAAAACTATTATATTTAAAAATAAATAAAAATCTGTTTTAGAATGTACAGGTAAAGCCCTTTCATATGATACCCCACTCGGTATAGTTATCTTACTTTGAAATTTCAAGCTCCCGATTTCCCCCTTTTTTTAGTTAAAGTAAAAATAATACTGTTACTTAAATAATCGACTGTGACAGACGGACGGACGGACGGACGGATAAAGTCTCACCATAAGGGTTCCATTTATACCATTTTGGTACAGAACCCTAAAAACTTACTTAAGTAATATTTATGATAAGTAATTATAAATAAAGATTTGTTGAGTCTAGTCTAGACTAACAAAAATTTATTTACTATAGCCTTGAGGCTGTGTACTTTTTTATTTACACAATCCAGAATACATATTATTATGATGTCTACAGTAAGCTACTACCACAGCGTTAATGGTATATAGTTTTATCTGTTTGGACTGCTACCACAGTGCGCATTATTTAAAGCTTGCAAGTATTATATGACGGTAAACTCTTTCTCAGAGCGTTGTCTATAGAGCGTGGGCTGCACGTCACCCGCTCTGTATACCGCCATTCAACCGGCGGACATCCGCCACGCCACGCCAGTCGCTCGCTGCGGTAAAGGCTAGGAAAATTGCAAAGCGATACGGCAGCGACACGCGACGGCCACTTCAAACGCGGCTCCTATACGCTGTATTAAAAGCGAACAAAAATGAATTGAATACCTTGCATCAGCAAGTGGCGGTTGCTGCTTTAATGAAAACCTGTTGATGTGCCCTAAACGCAATCTAACTTTTCATTGAAAGAGCAAACACAGTGAGCACTATATTCGTATTTTAATGTTAACATAAATCAATATTTTATTTTAATTAAATATTATTTATTTTAAATTTTATTATTTTCCTATTTTTATTACTTTTCACTTTTTGATAACTTGAAGAAAGTAATTTTAATGATCTTTATTTTTTTCTTCATTATTATTTCTCATTCACCCATTTCACAACACAACTTGGTTGAGTTATGTACGCATGGTTTCGGTTACGACTTAGTAAGGACATGAAAGGTTAGATATGCATTTAGTCAGTTTCAAATCAAAAAATCTTTCAAATTCCGACATTTGCTTGATGGAGTTCCTTGTAGGTATTTAAAATTTTTGTACTTTCATTATAAATTCCTGCGGCCTACCGTGTTGATGCTGTGACGCGTCGCTGCCATCTGCGTCTGTCCAAGCCTTAAGGACGCCTCACCAGACAATACTCCGCGACGTTTTGTTTTGTTTAATTGAAAATTTTCGCTATATCGCGCTATTGTTGTGCTGAATAAACGTCCATCAAACGCTCCCGAAAGATAAGACGGTTTTGATTTCATAACGCTACATTGGCAATGGTTGTTCTATTTATATTATGGGGAGCGGTTTTGCTCTTCCGTGGCACGAGTAATTGTTAGCTTTTCGTATTAAATTGCTCTATTAATGCTGTCTAAGCATTCAATCATTTTGATTACGGATTTTAACTTCGATACTAAGCGGATGATGATATTCAAGAAGACTTTTTAGTATTCTGTAATCGCATCGATAGATTGTACCTAAATGTTGAAGAATCTGGAAGCCATATTTACTTTAACCAGAAAACAGTTAGCATAAATGTGATTAATGGAAATTGTTCTTGACCCGCTTAAATGGGGAATTCAGTGCAGAGAGAGACTGTGTCGAGATAAGCCGTATTTTTCAACCACAGACCGAAAAAGAGGAGTATTTTAAGTTTGACGAGTGTATTTGTGTGTCTGTCTGTTCCCTCGTACCTCCGTAATGAATGGACCGATTTCGATGCTGTTTCTTCAGTTTGAAAGCTAACGTGATCGAGATGGATCTCAGCGCAATAAGTCATTAAGTTTGTTCAGGCGTTTGAAGATTATCAGCTCATTTCTTAGCAATTCATACTTGTTTTAAGGGTCTTACAAAGTTTCACTAGTGCGATTGATTTGAAATTTGGTGTAGGTAAGTACTTATTACTTGGATTATTTCCAAGGCATGGTAACCTTGAGCTGATGCTGCAGTATCAAGAAAAGGCGGGATAATTCTTCAGCAACTTACAACAAATATAGTGTATTTTGGCTCAGTAGAATAGTCTTGATGAGTACGTGTTAGATAGACGATGATCAAGGATCGTGGAAGAGGATCTGATAATGGAGCAGAAAACTGGTAACCATTCTATATTATTTATTTTAGAGAAAAATATATAAAATAAGTCGTTGTCCGTTAAAAATAAATTCTAATGTTTAGTTAAGTCGGTACATAATCTAGAAATAAAAATAACATAGGTATATTATTATACTCGGACAGAACATTAAGAATTCAAAAAAACTAATTATACAGGTATACCCTACAAAAACATAAGTATGCACGAGGTCCTTATTTGTTTGTTTTTGACGAACACAAATTTTTACCTTTTACCAACGAGTATGTATTCCAGTTTTTTGGGACACCTTCATGCTGTAGGTAGTCACGATACCGCATTCTTCAAACATTAAAAAGTAAAGTTGCATGCTCATTAGCTATGTACTCGTCACACTTTGCCCTCTAGCTAAGGACAACGTGCGTGTCCACGGTCTGCGACGAACCCACAACGACGGTTTGTATGTGTTTGTATAATAATAAAATTTACTTCACGAACTCACAAATTCCCAGCAAGCCGTGGTCGTAGTTTCGTCCCTAGAGCTTGAATTATGAACTAAGTTGTTCAAGATTGAAAACTGTAACTTTCAACAATGGAGACTCACTTTCGACTTGCTGGGTAATAAGAAACGTTTTTCTCCGCTCTCCAGGGGAAACGCCTAGACGGTTGATTTTTTTTTCAATTTCTGTTCGCAAGTTGAAAGTCAACAAGAATTAAGTAGGTAGGTTCTTAACTAAGATTTTTATCTAATTTAATGAATGTTATTTTTTATATGACGACTAGCTGATGCCCGCGACTTTGTCCGCGTGGATTTAGTTTTTAAAGTCCCTCGGGAACTCCTTGATTTTCCGGGATAAAAAGTAGCCTAGATGTTGACCCGAGTAATAAGCTACCACGGTATAAAATTTTGTAGAAATCTGTGCGGAAGTTTTTACGTGAAAGAAGGACAAACAAACAGACAGACAAACAGACAAAAAAAATTTAGCTTCTGTTTTGATATCTGTATCTTGAACACAATTAGAAGCAAAAACCCTTTTTTGAATCTATTTCATGTACAGAATTGGTTTCGTTTCTGTTTTATTATATGTATATCGATAAGTGCCACGTGGTTCGAACTTTTTTAATACTCAAAGGGTTCGAAGAATGCTTTAAATCATTTTGTAAAAGAGCTGATTGCAATAGCAATTGCACTAACCGTACGAACATAGAATAACGGTGCACTCTTCTACGTCACGTGATTTATTCAACTATGCTCTATTTAGACAGATGGACATTAAAAAAAATAAGTTAATTTGTTCTTGTAATATACACACTCCAAGAAGCCTGCCTAGTCAGTAAATAGCCGGTTAAGAATACTTACGTTAAATCAATTTGGAAAGTTATTTCGAGTAAAATTCAGGATTTTGAACTACGTTGCGCTACACTCTTCTTGGTTGCAACTTCTACGTACAGTAGTATATATGTTACCGTTAGAATGCATAATACGTTAATGTGCACATTAACTAGGTAATATGCAGATGCTCTGATACGATTCGTTAAAGTGTAAAATTTGAATTAAAAAAGTTCTTATTTGCACTTTACCTAGTTAGTCTGCACAATAACGAATGGTACATCGTTAAATTGCGGAAGACAGTGAACGAAATACTTTTGTTTCGCTCACTCGTTCCTACCGCGCCCCTCAGGTTTTTTAAACTTAAGTACATTGACCCAATACAACCTAAGTGCCCGGCCTGCGGCCGGGCACCTAGCTCTTCATGTATAAACCCAACCTAACCTAACTTTAGATTTTGCCAAAATATGTATATAGCACTTATTGTTGGGTTTAGTTTGGTTATGTTAGGTTAGGTTAGTAATTACCTACAACTAATTAAAATGTTTTATTCAAACAAGAACCTGTTTTATGGAATTTACCGTATGCATGGTCGTTAGTCTGCAGATTACCTAGGAAGTCTGCAGATTATCTAGTTAATGTAGGAACTCAATTATTTTTTCCACTTTAACTGACTCAGCCAGATAATCTGCAGAATACCTCGTTAATCTGGACTCTAACTGATTTACGCAAATTAACGGTAACATACGACTACAAGACAAACCAATGTTTTACAAGAAAAATTATTGTGTGAGGTTCCTCATTACTTCTGAGTTTTCAATTGAAATTAGTTCATCACCATTCCGTCGTCGTCGTTCGTCGTCGTCAGAATTCCGTCATGTTCCGTTCTCTAGGAACCATTTTAACCGTGTAGTGAGTGAAAATAATTAAAACGTTTCACATCAATAAATAATTTACAAACATTAGTTCCACAATAGGTAGGTATTGCTTGCTAAATAATAATTCTTTTTTAAGGGAGTAGACCAGGTCTACTCTTAAGAATGTTATACGAGTAGGTATAGGTCTACTAGACCTAATTCGTAATTTTTTATTATAAATACGTAATTAATAGTTTTTACGTTTTTAGAATAGAAAATTCGCTGTTCTGCCAGATTGATAAAATAAAACAATAAGTTTTACATTTTTAATAACACGGGGTCGCCAGTGTAAATGCTTATAGAGTTATACAGCCACGTTTATAGAAGCTATTCCATAAAATAAACTTACATAACTTAAAATGTGCGTGCCGTAAATTATGTGAACAATTTGAATTTTAAATGACATTCACTACGCAACGAAAGAACTATCACTGGCAGTAATAAACTAACTCTTTATGGCTAGAGACTGAAAAGTAGCACTATTTTGTAATTACTTTAATGCAGAAAGCTCAAATTGAAATGAATTTCTTCTGGTTTTCAAGTAGGCAAGTTCAGCTACTTACTCCGACTGTAGACTTCTAGTGCTATAAATTCGGAATGCGTCGTAATATTTCTCTTTAGAAAATTAAGCAAAATCTAACCTGCCGAGATTTGATGATTAAATATGATTTGGTCAAGTCCAAGCTATGCTTTTTTTGTATAATAAATTGAAAAATAATTAAACTAATACTCCGTTTTGATTTTGTTTCAGGTAACAGAGATTCATACAGTTTAAGTAGTAAGTACATAATATTAAATGCCTAGTTATAGATAAGTATATGTTACTCTTTATAAAAGATTGTTTTTGATAGTATTCCACTTTGGTTTCAAATATTTTATGCAATGTAATTAAAAAAATAAAAAGCTTACTTTTAATTATACGATACTTGACGAAGCACGGTATTATAATAGGTACCATTTTTTTAAACAGTATATCAGCCAAGCTGTACTTGACTCTTCCCCTACAAAATAAGCGGAAAGCTGGAAAGCTTGTGAAGGCTTGATAGTGAGTGGGTAGGTACGACAATAGTGCAACGGGTGGGGATCGAACCTGTGACCTTGCAGTTTTCAGTACTTAATCTTAAACCGTTGAACTATTGAGGCTATTATTATTGCAATGCAAGTTAAATCTGGCGAAAAATTAATCTCGTAGCAGGTTTATCGTATTCGTTGGCGTATTCATTATTCTTTTTCACTAACTTATCGACGTCCATTGCTGGACAACGCTCTCTTGCATGGACTTCCAAAGTTCTCGGTCTTGCGCCGCCTGTATCCAACGGCTCCTTGAGACTTGTTTGATGTCGTTGGTCATTCAATATGATAAGTTAGTATATACTGACGTCCACGTCATATAGGTTAGAATAATAACGGTGTATGATGTACCTACAATAAAATGTTATTTATTATCTTTCACCTGTGCTGAACCTAGGCCAGACGTGCCGCGTTTTATTACCAGGCCATTCTTCTCAACGGGCTACGGCTAGCTCATAATTGCTGGAGCAATTATTGTAAACATAAATTGATGCGAGAAAGAATTTTTGCATACGAAACCGGCATCCATAATTCATTGCGTCCCTAATATGAATCTCAATCTATTATAATATCTCTAAACGATTTCGCACTGAATGAATATTCATTTAAGAGTAGTACCGCCGAAAATGGCATTAAAAGAGAAAAATACCCCCTTGGGTCGCGGATCGACGGAAGCTCATTTAAATTTTTGATTGTGAAGAAAAACGCTCTGCCTGCTTGAGTGCTGTAATTCAAAGGTTACTAACGTGAATAGTCCACTTTTATATACACATATCTTAGCAGAACATTACTAATAGTCCCTACTCACCTCCAAATAAGCATAAAGCTTGTGCTAGGAGAGGGTACGAGTTACGACATTAGTGCAACGCGTTGGGATTCAACCTTTCGGTTTTCGGTCCGCATCTTAAACGTTGTGCTATTTGAGCTCTCAACAACCATTCACTCCTGTATGTCTTTTTTTCAAAAAAATTAAGTGGCGTTCGGGGACTGCCGCGGTAAAGCTATTGCATAGCATTTTTATCAACTTATGCAATTATAATATTTATGCAATATTTTTTTTTTAAATTAAAAAACAAACAAACAAGAAAAGCGCACTGTCACTACTTCGCGAGTGAGATTCGAACCTGCGACATCATACACCATACGGTTAAGAAAGCGGCCGTTCGCCCACTGCGCCAAACAGAGCTACTTGCGAACCTCTAAAACGTTGAACGCTAACTGAACGACGGTATTAGGGTTATTTTCGTTACGGAATTTCTTGATTCGGTCGCCCTGCTCAAACTGTTTGTCCTAGTTCAAAGCCCGCGATAAAAGCTATGCAATAGCTCAATAATAAGCAACGTTGAAAATGAATCCATGATATTACGAGCAGTAAAAGAAATCCCATAATAATTTACACAATCTAGTGAGATTGTGCACTAGATTGTGTAAGTGAATTTATATGTAAAATTTTCCACGTTTCGTCAGTAAATAACTTTGCCCCAATGAAGCTTAAAAGTCCAGGGAGGCTAGAGGTGCTATCGAAGTTATTATTACATAATTGGCTTATGGCCAAAGCTGTTATAAATAGGTATATTCTTGCCAGTTATGACTAATAATTTAGTCAAAAGTGAGTGTCAGTTAATCGGAAGTGATTTTGACTCAAATTGTAGCTGTCAAACTTAGGCTTAAGCACCCTGAATTTCATCTAAGAGAGAGGTAGGACGTACCTATCATTAATTCGGTGTCATGTTCTAACTACTAAGGTCACTGAATCGTCTTCACATGGCGAAGACGAATGACCGAGTATTGCACAAAAACCACTTTCTGTGTGTCATTAGCGCAGATACTAACGAGTAAAACCTGTGTACCAGAGCTTCTAAATATATATTTCGCCTTCTGCTAACGTCAATTATTATGTAAACGCAACCAGTTTTTCGACTCGAATGATTAGATTTTTTTTAACTTACTGATTCGATAACACTTTCACTTGAATCAGTAATGTCACAAGTCAGCAGCTCTTCATAGAATTCCATACAGTCACAGTAAAACTTATTTCTTTTTCAACAGATTTATTTTCTGTTTTTAAAAATGTTACTATAAATATGGTCGAGCGAAGCAACGGCTGGATCATGCGTCATGCTCGTGAACGGGTTCCGTCTACGGGAATGGGGCTATTTTGTGTCTGCCCGTCTTAACATGAATTGAATTGTAGTACTTTTCATTTCTTTTTTTTTTTGGAATTTCCCCTCATTGTGGAAATATTATATTATGTTATTCTAACAAAGTTGCATAGGTTATATCGGCTTGGCATCCAGCTGCCCACAAGATAGTATAAAAAACTTATTACAATGTAATAGCTTCATAATAATATTGTAAAATGATTATTTTGAAAAGAGCAACTGTTGAGTTTCTTGCCTGCTCTTCTCAGCAGAATCCGCTTTCCGAACCGGTGGTAGAGTGATGACTTGTCATAAGAGCCAAAGGTTGGCCTACGTGAAATAAATAATTTTGAATTTTTGAATATTCTTACATTTTCGATTATAAGGAATGAATTTACATACTACATTTTAACAACAGTCAAATATCCAATTCAATATGGATATTCACAATGGGTGAAGTCACTTGTCAAGAACTTCCTAATCTTTTCTGAGCCGCTTATGGTGTATGGACCCTTCCGGTGACCTTCAGTGAAGGCAAGTCTCCGACTTGAGAGTTATTTTCGAGGGTTTCCCCCTCTTTACGCATCGTTTACTGTTCTTCAATTATGTGATTTTCTTTAAGTGGTCAGTCCCTTTTTTGTGAAAAGCATTTCACACGGCGCGGTCCGATTTATTTAAGAGCCAAGTTGAATAAATGAATGCTGAAGTACGGTTTTAACATTTAAAACTATGCTCAAAAGAATAGTATTTTCATTTTCTTAAAAGGAACTCAAGTATAAACCTCAGTGCTTCTGTGACACAGGATAGTTATTTTTAGAGAAAGTATGTGATATTGCGATTGCTTGTCGAGGTATCTATAACAGTAACTAAACCGACAAAGCTTTTAGGTACTTACCTAGGTACAAGTCTTAGGTGCATAATTCTGTAGTACACACTCTATAACTCAAACTAAATTTTTTTCAGCTCTAGGCTAATGCTATTCTTCTCCGCAGGAGAATTGAAAAGGCTAGCGTGTGTTTTGCATGTTTTGACATGTCAATTTATTCAGAGATTTTGTATACCTACCATAAAGAATAATTATTAATTATTATATTATTACCAATGTATCTACTATATACGTACAAGAAAAGGTTTAAAAACCGAAACCATACTACGGTAAATTGGATGAAACATCTGACATATTGATTTTGTTCGTATAAAATGTAAACCATGTCACTATAATAACATATCGATTGACACCTCATTCATCAAAATCGGCTCAGTAGTACATAGCACTACGGTGAAACATTCGTAAATAGTCACATATATGTATAGACTGCTAAAATCCCTTTTAGCTTTGCCGTGGTGTGGTAAAAATGGGGTTCAAAACTTAACATAAAATTTAAGATAGCCGCCAGAAGGGCCGTTAATGGATGTACAGTGCAGTTTGCGCGTCCCCATTGTCGCATAGAGGTCAAATTCATTGCACTCAATTGAGTGCGCTGGAGATTCTATTCGTTTGTATACTTACAAGTGAGTGAATCAATTGTCAAGACCTAGTTCGCATGAAACCTAGTTATGCGGGCGCTGAGCGACTTTAGTTTATGTATTTCCTATATCATATGTTTGCAAATGGCCGATATCAAATTCATGTGGAAAGCTTTAGAGATATTATTGAGAAAAGAAAAGAGACTTGCTAGGAGTGGTAATTTTTGAAAGCCATATAAATTAAAAAAAATTAAATCAATTTATTGCTGTTCGTTACGCTGGCTAAAACTCAAAAACGGCTACAAAGATTTGAATATACAAATGAAGTTTGCTTCATATTTTAATGTTAGAATAGAATAGAATAGAAATGTTTTTTATTCAAATAAACTTTTACAAGTACTTTTGAATCGTCAATTAGTTAACACTAAGTCTGTGTCCTGTGGTTGTTTCTGCCGTTTGTCAGATTTACATAAAAACAAAGAGGATACTACAAAATAATATGTGTTTTAAGATACACAGGTGACAGGCTCAAATATTTTTATGTAAATCTTTTTTTATTGTACATGTAAAAGTTTGAAATTACATATTTTCACGAAAATCTGAAAACAACAGAAACATGCTTCCTAGAGCGTGTCTCTTTCTGCAAAAGTATTTTGTATTATTTCTTTCAGCATTTTACAAGTCGAACTTTTATCTACAGAAAGTTGTACAATTTTTTTTCATCTGCGAGTAGGTAAATGTGTGAATTAAATTCGAGATAAAACTTAATTTATTCGTTTAAGAAGAGAGTGATATATTCGAAGAGGAATATATATTTTTTGTTGTTAACCTTGTTACTACTTAGCTGCACATATTTTTCGACAAACAAAGGTTTATTATTTAAATATACTTATTATTATGTATATAGTGTGTACTTTAGTAATAATATTGTATGTTTACTTAGCTTGATGAGCAGACGTGAGTGTTAAACGAACCTATTATGGACAAATACTACTTGCAGTTTGTGCTCTTGATTTATTGTAAAGGGTTTGGCTGTTGATTGTGGATCTTCAGCCTAAGAATTTACAAGACATTTTATTTCGCTAACTAATTGTTTCTATCACTTAACGTTAACGTTTACATTAATAAGACAGGTTAATCATCACGAGCATATCTAAGGGACTATCCTTGCGCCAAATGTCGTATAACCTAAGAAAAATAAGAATAAGAAGCCAAAGATAGATAAATCTTGTAAGAAACAGCCACAGTTACGCATTTATTTACAGAAATTATGGATTTATGCACGGCATATTATAGTAATTATTTAAATAAGGATAAGTATACTCCTATATTATTGTATCGCTGTTGATGTCCTTACATTAATAGCTTAGCAAGATCAGCCCTGTCGGTTCTAAATCCATAAACAATGTAGGAGCTAATCCGTGGGGCTCCGGAAAGTTTGATTACGGGTCGTTTCGTCGATTTGTGGTCGATACCCCCCATTCACCACAGTGCCTGTTTGTGTCGTTTGGAAATGCGTTTGGATTTATTTATTCACTAGCTTTTGACCGCGACTTCGTTCTCGTGAAGCTAGGCTTTTAAAATTCCGCCAGGAAACCTTTGTTTTTTCGTGATAAAATTTAGCCTATATCTCTTTATTCTGCAGGTCGTCAACAGCTATACCCACACAAAACATCACGTCGACCGGTTGCTCCGTGACTGAAGGACAGAGTTTTTGACAAAATCGTGTCAAAATATTAAAATATTTATTAATTACCTTTACGTTAGTGAAATCAGTCCTTATTAAAAAAAATATGCTTTCGAATTTATAATATTACTTATTACTAGCGTTTGCCCCGCAACTTCGTCCGCCTAGTATTAGGTTTTGTGGTGGATTTTTCAAAAACTTTGAAACACGTATTTCTTCATTTTTAATTGAAAGCCCAAATACCAAGCTTCATGGATATAACTTGAAAGATGACGGACTTTCATACAAATCCCCTATTTAAACCTCTTAAAAATCTTATTCTAGTGGGTGCCTACGTCATAAAAGGAACGTACTGTCAAAACTTCAAGTTTCCAACTACTGTGATTTAGGCTGTGCGTTGATAAGTCAGTCAGTCAGAACAAGTCTTTTTAACCAACTTCAAAAAAGGAGGAGGTTATCAATTCGTCGGAATCTTTTACTCGAAGATGCCTGAACCGATTTGGAAATTTTTATTTGTTTGAAAGGGTATACTCCCCAGGTGGTCCCATATAAATTTTATCGAAATCGGTCGAGCGCTTTTTAAAATATCAACAATAAATTAAATACTTTGTAATGTGTGTGTGTAATGTAGTAAAGGGAGTTTGGAAGTTGGTTGTTCAAAAATATTTTTTTATATTAAATTATTATAAGTATAGATTAAGGTTATCTATTTCTCCTACTACCCACATACGTTTTCCTGAAATCCTATAGAGTATTTGAAACAAAAAACATGAAATTAAGTACCGTACAATGTACATTACCTATTCAAATTAAAAACTTACACTTATATCACAGAATATATAATAGTACTACGCTTATATACTCTGCTTCTGGAGTTATGTTAAATTTTAAATATCTGAATAGAAAATGGTTTCACGGAACCGGATCGCGGCGTCGTAAATATTTTTAATCAATTTTGTATGAGGCTATATTCATGATTTCGATAATAGTGTCCATAAATTTGGTTTTTATTAATTAATCAATACATTCATGATCAGCGGAATAGGTACATTTAGTGATAAACCCGGCATTGATTTAAAATAGGTAGATACCTAGTAAATACAGTAAATACCTTAGATTAATCTTTAATAGAAAATTCATCATCAGATCAGATCAGAATTCAAAGTGAAGATGAAAAGACTTTATAGAACGTTGACAGTACCTATCGACGCCTTTAAAAACGTAGAGCATTCTAAATGCTTTTAACGGCATAGAATCCGTCGGCATCTTGTTATCAAACTGAGAAAACTACAATCTAGATATAGTTGCAAATAAGTTGTTACGGATATTAGAGCTTCAAAGTCGAGAAAGCTTAAGCGAGAGTTTCTTTTGAGTTTGCTTATCTTCCTTATATCTAATTCCATCCTCTCTTTATTTTTCAAATAGCTGAAAGCCAATCACTAAATTGAACCGTATCAGAAAGACTGTTGCGAGCTAAATCAATTGAGGCGTATTGACCAATAAGTGTTAACCGGGACCGATTCCTTAAACTATTGTCGCTCGACCGACCACTCTAGGCGTCACGTGGTCAGAATTGCAACGAGGTCGCTCCTGAGAATACTCAAATTCTTTTCTATGAAAAATATGTAGTGAAATACAGGAGGAGTAGTGACGATTTTATATTATATATTTTATAATTATTAGAACAGAACACATTCATAAATTTTCTTCTGTGATTTTTCATTGTTGACTTAAAAACGTTAAAACAGTAAATAAATCCAAGGATTTAAAATATAGTTATTATGATTAGTATTAAATTTTAATATATTTCCAACAAGTAGTATTTTCAGCATTGTTACTCAATGGTTAGCATTTTTTTTTATTATTTTCTCTCTTAAGACTAACTATTGTTCTGAAATTGAACCAAGACTCAACTCCTTTTTATCGAAATTCAGTGGCGTACGTACAGTTTAGTAGAAAACAATTTTTAAGTCCATTCCATATCTTTGTTGAAGTTGAAGTCTTCAATTGAAATTGAACTTACCAACTCGCAGCTTTGAAATGGGCCTGCTGAAAGTTACATTTATATGATATGGAGCATACGTGATTCGATTTACTCATTTTGAACGGAAACGGTATGATGCATGGTATAATCCATTCGCTGTTCTATATACTTAGTACAAAAAAATATAATCCTTTATGTGATACGGTAAAGGCTCTAGATGCAGCTCTTAGTAATGTAATTGAAATTGAACTACCAATTCGAGACATACATACACTGTGAAATGGTATCTGGTAAAATATTTTATGGAAGATACGTGATTCGAATTACTTTCGGTGAAACCTTACGCTGTATGCTTTATATAATTTTCCACTTTCATATTTTGTAGTCAAAGGAGTTAGTGTTTCTCTTTGCAAAATATATTGAAGAATCTTTCGAATACGATTTTTTTTGTAATCCCCTATTTAACCGCCTTAGGGGAGAAATTTCAAAAAATCCTTTCTTAGTGGGTGCCTACGTCATAAAAAGAACCTACTGTCAAAATTTCAAGCTTCTAACAGCTTCTCCAGTAGTTTAGGCTATGCGTTGATATATCAGTCAGTCAATCTTATTAGTCTTAGTCTTATTATTAGTCGTATGCTTATTGTTGTTTATTAGAAGATTTTAAGAACTCGAAAGGAGACCTGTGCCCAGGTTGGCGATGGGTTGAAATGAATGAGAACTCCTATTGTGTGCACGCATTTGCACTGATCAAGATTTTTTGATTCCTTCGGGAATCCTTTAATTTGCCGGGATGAAATATTTCCTATGTACCTGTGGCGTACAACCTCTTTCAATGAGGTTTGAACTAGCCAGCCATCTGTCAGCGAGAGTTGATTATGGAACATGTGAAAAACCATAAATGCTGCGCGAGCTGATGCGCGCATTGATTACGCTATTATCGTCCAGGCCGGCCATAACCTTTTATTGTGTATTTTGTGTTGTATATTATTTTTATAAGTTCTTGTTTATTTAACCATTTTAAATAGAATCCAAATTCGACATCAAGACTTTTACTCATTTATCCGACGCACGAAATATATTGGTCACAGTTTTTATATACCTACTATTATAATGATGAAGTTACATTTTCATCAAATTCCGTCCAGTAGTTTAAGTAGTAGTAAATGCAATAAAAGTAAGCCTGCTCCGCAAAATTTTGCCACGTTTGTATTTTAACAAAATGCCTACCTGAATCTTAACGAATATATTTGTATAACTTAGCTAAACAACATTCAGGACATGCTTCTTGCCATCGCCGAAAAGCGTAGCTCGCCCAGATATTTATGACCCTAAGTTGTAGATGAGAGAATATGTCGCCTCCCCAATGAAATATCGGCTCATAATTCTCACTCGGACATCTTCGATATCGGATACCGCGTTTAATAGCAAATTGCATTATTGATTGCAAATAAAACAGCTAACGACCAATGATGTGATTTGTTGTTAGATTCTTCTGTGATTAACGAAATGAAAAATCTGATGGCATTTATTTAATGTTAATAACTTCCCGTACCTAAGAACTGGGCTTATACTAATACACACGAATCGAAACAAGACTATGGAGTGGTAAATAAAACCCTTATAAGATACCTATGTTCAGTTTTGGACAACAATCGGTTGATGAAGAAGATTAAAGAAAATGTGTATACGTATTAACTCTAAACGTCTATAGGCAAATAATTGCGTGAAACCTGATAATGCGTACTGTCTAGCATAAGACTCATTTCATTTGTAGTGTTATGTTCAAGTCGAAGTAAATAACAAAGAGCAATAAAACGCATAAAGCTGGATTTAATTTCCAATTAATTGTATCCAGTGACAGTATTATCTATCGTGTGTAGATAAAAGAAATAACTGCAGTACAATAAAATGTGTGGCTATAATTTTCTATATGGTTCGAAACATCATTTAAATATTCGTAAGTTTTGTTTTTACTTAATCCATTGATACGAAAACTTATCGAAATTTAAAACCCAAAAAGTTATATTCTGGAGTACGGATTAAAATACTATGGAGCTTCTACTCTCAAGAACATTTATGTGACTGCCAAACAAGAAGATATTCAAATTCTTTTAGTTCGCAGTCTGTATGCAACGTTACCCTGTTGCTCCCGACCAGACATCACTTAAGGTTTGGACAGCTACTAGGTCAGTAATAATTCAGTTCAGACTATATACTATATAGTACTACAACCTATTTATCAATACTTTTTTAAACCTTAGTTTCTCGTGTGCTAGTAGAAACATTTTTTATACTTTTTATAAGGCAAAAAAAAAAAACTAAAAGATATTTTAATGGCAAAACAGTACTCGGTTGCTGCATTAACTAGTCCGATAGCAGTAATTAAATAATTTCCCAAAAGAGCAGTAAGTATCAACTCTATCATCTGTTTTTGGGCTACCTGTTTCAAAGCAAAAATTGTTTAGCTTGAAAGATGATCGCACCAAAGACTAAACAATTTATTGCAGGACATTTTAATAATCCTAAGTTAGAACATTTAAATCCTTGGATGGTCTAAGATACCTGACGATGTGTTTAAAGCATAACATTCTTTATTAATGTGTCTCATAATATAAACACGTTAAAATGTGTCGCATATGCATAAATATAAATAAGTGTCTGTCTGCTATGAGGAAATACCGGCCTCCTATAAAGGTAATATAATATTATGATTTATTGAAAAAAAAAAAAATTTGTAATTGTCTTGTCTTTTTTATACCAGCTAATCTTCGGAAAAGTTGAACTGGTTTGGAGGCAATTTTCGTACACAGAAGATTATAGCTTAAATTACTGACACGGATGAAAACTACTTTTCTCCTGCGAAATCAAATAATTCTCACTGTAAATAACAGGTGTAAAATAACCTAAATAAGCGCGGACGAAATAGCATGTTACACGGTTACACCATCTAGTAGAGTTAAAAAATTGGTACGAATAAATGTTGTGGACATGATGTGTTATTTGTGGGTGATCGATAAAAAATCGGCCAAGTGCGAGTCGGGCCTCGCTCTTTTAGGGTTCCGTTAAAAAAAAATTAAATTAAAATATTTCCATGTACCCATGGAAATATTTTAATTTAATTTTTTTAGTTTAATTTTTATTATTTGTTGTTATAGCGGCAATAGAAATGCAAAATATGTGAAAATTTCAACTGTCTATCTATTACGGTTTACGAGATACAGGCCGCTGACAGACAGACGTACGGACAGCGGAGGCTTAGTAAGTAATAGGGTCCCGTTGGCACCCTTTGGGTACGGAACCCTAAAAAAAGACACTGTGTGAAGGTCAATTTCATAATTTATTCGTTACAGTTATTTCAAGTAAGTTCTGGCTCTTATAAATTATAGAGTAGTATACAATCTTTGAATTTGAATACAGTGAAATGACAGGCAGGACTAGATTATTAATCAGGAGTGAATAAAAGACATTGGAATACGTATGTTTGCTTCAAATCAATGCTAGTACGATAACAACTTTATTTGCTACTAAAAAACAAATCGTGTCTACCTGTTTAATGTGGCGTAGTTTCTAAAACAAAATCGTAGTACAAATCTACAGATGGACTGTCTTTTTACTGCAAATCAAGTTTGTAAACATTTTAACATTCACTTTTAAAGAATCCCGTAAGCCGTAATTATTGCATAATAAGTGGTTATACTAGCGGCACGCTATGATGGCCGGTTTGACGTTTGTCCGCTCATGAAGTTCCGTATTAATTGATAACGACTTTGAAGGAAATAATTGTATTACTTTATTGACGATAGTGATGTGCAGAGATTCATACATTTTATCGAATGTAGTTTTAGGTTTAGGACTCAAAATTTATTTATTAAATTGATTTCTAAAATGTATACAAGTGTAGAAAAATCAGTTTGCACCATTTAAGGGGTGAATGTACTTGTGAATATGAACAATATATTATGAGTATAATGCGATTGAGTTGGTGTGGGCTCAAATTAAGGGATATGCTGTAAGACACAATACAGAACCCCCATTTACCACAAAAAAAATGCTAAAATTATTAGAAGAAGCTTGTGAACATGTGACTAAAGGAGACTGGGAAAAGGTTGTGAATAGAACTGTTAAATTAATAAGGGAAGATTATGAAAGAGATGTGAAAATAGATAATATTATAGAAAACGAACATATAATTATTAATGTAGGTGATGATAGCAGTGACGACAGTGAAAATAGTAGTATGGACGAATCTGATTAATTATGGCCTTTTGTGGCACCTTTTTTGGTATCTTTTGTATTCATATGTTTCTTGTGTGCATATAAAGTATGTATATTCATTTTCATTCAAATATTCAGTTCGTTCAAATAAATTAAATAAACATATACATTTTTGTTTTATTAAACCTATTTAATCAGGTACAAAAACAAAACTTAATTGTTTTTTGTTCGAGAATAAATTGACATTCCACATCACTATTGTAATGTGTCAAACCGGCCATCATAGCGTGCCGCTAGTTTAGTTTTGATATTCCTGTATCAAAGTTCTATGATTTTTAGTTTAGTAGTGTGACATCTGCGTATCTGTTACAAAATCTGATGAAGTGAAAACGCATGATATATTTCAAGATATAAATTATCTTGCAGATGGTTACAAGTTGAATGCACTATTCATTTGAGAATATCTTTGATGTTTGATATAAACACATGTGATTCATTGCTGAGAAGTCATATCCGTGAATCACATTCACATGTCACACTTCAATGACTTGAAGCTTGTTGCCGGCGATCATTCAGAGTTACCGCATAGTAAAAGTGATGTATCTCTGTGCGGTTTTTATCCTCCTGCCGAAGGAGAGTAGTATAATATCTTCTTCTATCTTCTATATTTATATATGTATAAAAAAAGTTGCAGTTTATTCGAACATTTATAACTCGAGAACGGCTGGGCCGATTTTCATCGTTTTTGATTTGTTGCATTTGTCTCCGTCCCGAATAGCAGAGTAACTATTAAAACATTGGAAAATTGACGAAAAAAATTAAAAAAAAAAAGAAAAAACATTTTCGGATTTCTATGCCCAAGAGTGGGCCAGCGATAGCTTGAGTGAAAGTGAAATGAAGGAATCGTAGTTATACCGGTACAGCTTCTATATTAGTTTGATTTGATATTTCGACTTCCGATTAGCGTATCTACCTATTAAACACCTGACATGAGACCCTTTGAATATAATATCTGCTTATTCAAACAAATCAGGTTAGTTTACTGAGTACTTTATTCAGATGAATAACAAAACGTGGCTGCGATGATTGTCGAGGGTCGAGCCCGAGCCGGGTCGACACGAAAACTTTAAACTGTCTGACTTCCAAGGAATTAGGGACAACTGATGAAGGTAGTAAGATAAAGACACTTTGCACTATTCGACACTTTAGAGAGGCAAAGGGATGATTCACGTCATTCATAATGTTGTTGTTGTCAAATTAATCACGATCCGGAAATGTTATAAAACTGACAGATATTCATATTATTTAATATTAGAATTGTGTGTTTGTTTGTTGGTTTTTCCTTCAATTCCGCAGCAACGGAGCCACAGATTGACGTGAAGTTTTGTATGGTTATGGTGCAGTGGTTTAGGTATATATAGTATGGACTTGAAGAGTTACATAGGCTGACATTTATCACGGAAAAACAGAAAGCAAGAAAACCTAAACCTTTTTAAAACCTAACTCCACGTTAACGAAGTCGTGGACAAAAGCTCAATATTAATAAGTTCGTGTGTCTGTAAGAATCTGATGATTGAGAACTTGTTGAGCAAGTTTATTTTACGCAGGCCTTGGTAGGGTGAGCCAAGTTAAACGCTTGTTTCGCCCCTTCACTAACTTACATCTTAGATACTCGTAATAACTTATTTACTTACTTATTTAGTTTAACCTTCCATTTTCGTAACACAAGCTTCAGTAAGTTTTAAGTTATATGTTTTATAGACAAGAACTTGGCTTACGAATCATTGCAATTTAACATTATATACAGAAATCAAACATATTGAATGTAGACTCCTAATATGAATTCGTTGGGTTGGTTTGAACGAGAGTTGGTAGACATAATTATTACTTGAGTGATAAGTTAATGGATGAAGAATGTGATCGATTTACTAGGATATCAGATTCTCAGATTACATGCACTTTTATAATATAGTGTGGAATAAATACCTATTATTCCACATGAAAACTTTAGTTGGTTAAATTATCTCAGGTGGAAAAAAATATTTAGGACTAGCTGAACCCCGCGACTTCGTCCGCGATGATTTAGTTTTTAAAATCCCTCAGGAACTCTTTGATTTTCCGCGATAAAAAGTATATATATGTATAAGCCTATGTCACTCTCCAGGTCCTCAACTATACCCATGTAAAAAATCACGTCGATCCGTAGCCCTGTTGCGGCGTGATTGAAGGACAAACCAACAAACAAACACACTTTCGCATTTATAATATTAGTAAGTATTTTTAGGTTAGATATTGAAATCCTGAGCCTGAGAAAATTAACATTATTCATGATAATTCATTTAATTCATATTCATGTTTTATTTGTGAATATGGTACAGTCAAGATGATTAGATATATTATGATGAGGTGTATATATATACGTTATACGCGTATTTTTTTATTCTCACGTGTGGTATTATAACTAAAGTAGGTAGTACACACAAACAACCAAATGTGTCATTGGTCCGAATAAATATTCTATTTGTGCGTTCAATACATTCATTAATCAATAAGTATTGGAGACATCGGAGCCATTGCGACAATAAAATAGATGAAGATCTGTTCAACGAGCTCTTATTACTGGGCGCGTCTGTTATAGCCAATATAAACCAATTGTCACATCCTGGAGTAAATAATCATACACTTGATGCTTATTGTGGACTTCTGTCCCTCGAGAATAACTTGCGCCTAAGTTAAATCAATGTTAGCTTCTGTTAGCTTGGGAATTAGAATCTAGTTATAATTAAATTATTATAATTAAACTCACTGTTATTACAGAGTTATATTATGTAATAAAATTAAAAGAGAATGTTTCGGTTTGGTTCGAAAAAAAGAACCGAGTATTGACTTGTCGTAAGAGCCACAAGTTGGCCTACATGAAATATTGTTTTTTTTAATTAAAAAATATAATAATATTTTCTATTTACTAAGCGTAAATAAAGATTGTGAAATAGATTGGACCTACGACAATATTGCAACGGATAGGGATTAAATCGTTGACCTTCCTGTTTCGGTTTAGTTCTTTGCCCATGCAAGTCGGACAAGCCAAGCCAGTAAGCAGAAGTCCGGAGGGATTATTTCCTCCTCCATAAAAAAAAGATTGAATACAGATAGTTAAATAAATATAGATAGAAATGAAAAGATGCTATACCTTTTGATGCAGATATAGGAACTTACTAATTATTCAGTTATACTGTTAGGGAATCCTAAAAATAGGTGCGAGAGTAACGTCAGTCCCTTGCCATTTATTCCGCCTTTGGCGAGAATACCTTCTAAAATTAACGTTTGACTAATTGTCCTAACTATAGAATAACTTCTTATTCATACTTCCTGTGGCGAGTGCTCACATAGGTCTCTGTATCCACATACACTAAAAATACTTTTTGCTTAATGAAAGGCTTTTGCCGTGGCTAGTTACCACTTTACTGTCATGGATGTACCGGCAAGCGATAAGTATTCCTGCATGATGGCGCGTAGAAACAGAAACTCATAATGATATTTATTCAGACAGACTTAAACTGTTTTGAATATTTGCCAGAAGTCATTGACGATGGTGGTACTTTAGTGAACTTAAATCTTTTAGGGCCTGTTTCACCACTTTCAAGTTTTTAACTGACGAATAAAGTTGACGTTTTCACAGTTTTTGTATGGGCAATCTGTCAAAACGTCATAATTTGTCGGTTAATGTTTACTTGAAGATGGTGAAATAGGCCGTCATTATTATTATATTCATTTGCTGCAAACATCAGAAGTAATCAAACATATCTCATTAGGTACGTTGTCAATTATCAATTTACTCTTTCATAGTTGCAAAAACCTTTTACAAATAGCGTGTTTGTTGTTGTCGATCTTACACACGCAGAGCTTATAACCGCTATATATCGATTCCCATATGCCACCGACTGTCATTAGCCTAATCAAGGCAATGTAGCTGTTCCCATAAATAATTTATGTCGTGCTCTATTGTTTAGGGCTTTCATAATGTATGCCTTATTATTAATTGATTAGTGCGCGGATTGTTGGTGGTATATAAATGAAGTACAGTTTATTTCGGCATGCATTAGCTTTTGGAAAATATTTTCTTTTTCAGAATTTATTGTTGTAAGTTATTTATGTACGTCTTTCAATCTTTTCTCGTTTTTTAAGTTATCCCACTTCTGATTTTTTTTTCTGTTATCTTTATAAGGGCTGATTTCACCAATGTAACATTAGTCTTATCCGAGCTTAAAGATATTTTGGCAGACTTCCAATACAAAAACTGGCAAAACATCTTTACGCTCGAATAAAACTTATTTTACGTTAAGTTATTCCAAAAATAACTTTGCTTTAAATGAGATACACACAATATATTATATCTGTTCAATTTTGGTCGGGTCAAATATTAATATATTACATTCAACTGGACACCACCAATACCAGTATTTTGAGATACTTCGAAACGGATCACCACTATCAAATATAAACATTATCTTATTATCATCTGCACAGTTTGCAAACACTTATTTATTTGCTTAACGATCGTTTTCGTAGTCCGAGTCAAAAATCGTACTGGTTTAATACAAAACTGGTTTAATAGTTCGTTTTATTGGAGGTAACCCAATTAGCGAAGTCTCTTTCATCCGTAGCCGTTTTGTAACTCAATAACTTTTGAACCGATTCAGCTGATAATTTAAATTGGCATACAGCGGCCGATCTGAAAATAAAAACTCAAAAGTCATCCTCTGAAATGGATCCGGATTTTGGATCAAAACTTTTGAATGAATGTTTTTTGTTGTATCGCAAACTTTCTGCACCTAAATCAATTAAGCTATTAAATATTTATACATAATGTTATAATTATAAAACAGTGTACCTATCTTCTTTTTTAGGGTTCCGTAGTAAACAAGGAACCCTTATAGTTTCGCCATGTCCGTCCGTCTGTCTGTCTGTCTGTCTGTCTTTCTGTCTGTCTGTCCGCGGTTTAGCTCAGAGACTATTGGTACTAGAAATCTGTAATTTGACAAGGGTATAAATATCAATCACGCCGACAAAGTGGTGAAATAAAATTGTGAAAAATATTTTTTTTAGGGTACCTCCCCTACATGTAAAGTGGGGATGAATTTTTTTTTTCTCATCTATCCCATAGTGTGGGGTATCTTTGAATAGGTCTTTTAAAAACGTTGTGGGTGTGGGAACACCATTTTTCAATTCAGGGATCCGTTTGTGAAATATGATATTTTAAAGTGCTAAATTTTATTAGAGTCAAGTGTCCCCCCCCTCTGCCAGCTAAATGGTTGTATATAGGATACAAGAAAAAATTCACAGCAGTAGTATATATAATGAATTTTAAAGGAAAACTATCACGGCTAAGTAGGGTTCATTAGTGAAGGAGTTATATTGGTTTTTCTAAGTTAGATATTACACGTAGTGTAAGTTGCATATTTTGTAGTATATTATAGTATTTAAACCATGGAACTCAAAATGTATGTTGTGACTTTCAACTACGGAACCCTACACTGCGCGTGGCCCGACACGCACTTGGCCGGTTTTTTAAAATTACTTTAAAGTTTGATGTTCTATATCAAGTTATCATAATTTATTTTAAAGCTCAGGATCACTCAGCGAGCGATGGAGAGAGCTGTGCTCGGAGTATCCCTGTGCGATGAAATCAGAAATGAGGAGATTCGTAGGAGAACCAACGTCACTGACATAGCTCAGCGAGTCGCGAAACTGAAGTGCGGGGCATATAGTTAGAAGAGCTGGTGGTCGTTGGGGTCCCAAGGTGCTGGACTGGCGACCCCGCACCGGGAAGCGCAGTGTTGGTAGACTCCCCACTAGGTGGACGGACTACATCAAACGAGTCTCAGGGAGCCGCTGGATTCAGGCGGCGCAAGACCGAAGCATGTGGAAGTCCTTGCAGGAGACCTTTTTCCAGCAGTGGACGTCTATAGGTTGATAAAGAAGATGTTTAAGCCTTCCTAACACCTGATGCCCATAATATTGGTAGGTATAAAGCTAACACTAAGTTTTAAAATATGGTAAGTTACACTTCCAAAATTCAATTTTTTTATCAAATAAGGCCATTTAACAGTTTTGATCTCAATTAATCTCAACGATCTTAGCAGGGTTTCTCAGCAGGTGGGCCTGAAGATGAAAATGAGCAAGACGAAAATCATGTCCAATGCTCATGCTCCGCTCCACCCAGTAATCGTTGGGAACACTGCACTCCAAATTGTGAACGAGTATAATATGTATATGTACATATACACATTATACTCGTTCACAATATATATACCTGGGATACACCGGTAGGAGGCCTGTGGAAGTCCATGCAAGAGACCTTTGTCCAGTAGACGTCTATCGGTTGACAAATAAGAGACTTCAGATTTTTTTTTAATTTTTTTTATTTATATTATTTAAAGGAACTTCGTTCCAACTGAGTGTTCCACGACACTCACGCATTTTTTCTAAGGTTAACGTTTAGAAGCTGTTAACTTCGTTCAGTGTAGAGATGACGCTTTCTACGCATTCCCGGAAGCTGAAACTTATACAGAAACATGATTGATAACGGTTGTAATTAATTTCTCCGCTGATAAGTTGACAGTTTGGACACACGGGGCGCTGGCACTTGATTATTAAAAGCTAAGTTTTAGCGAGTAAATTAGCGAATTAATATTCAGCTTCAATATACTCACTAGTAAATACATTTTAGTGTCCAACTGGGCATTCTAAGAGTGTATCGAGTCTTAGGGAGCCGCTGGTCACAAGCGGCACAAGATCCCACCAAGAGCCAAGGTTGATACCACAAAAATATTTGAAGATAGAACAGTTATCCACCAATGTTTTGCTAAGCCTTCTTGTGTGCTTGTTTCTTGACAAATCCACACTGTACGTATTGTATAAAATATTGTAATTAATATTAAAATAAAGGCAGGTGCCTTGCGCAAGGAATTGCCTCTTTTTTACAAGCTTTTATTTAACTTGCAATGTATGTATGTATGTATGTATGTATGTATGTATGTATGTATGTATGTTTAGGTCAAATCTTGCAAGATGAATAAGAACCACTAACCGTGTTCCGATTGAGCTGAAATTTTGCATGTTTGTGTAAATCGGATGAAAATGCAATATTATTGTAACATGGAGCTGATCTGATGATGGAGCTGGAAGATGGCTATCGGAACTCTGCAATAAAACGACGTTATCCCATCGAATTTGGACTCCTTTGATTCGTCTTGACAAGTACTCTGGTCCTAGATGATATTCAAGGTCTGATGATGAAGCCGGAAGTTGGTTTTGGCAACTTTGTGATAAAATGACGTAACCTCATCAAGTTTGGGCTCGTTTGATTAGTCTTGACAAGTACTCTGTTCCTAGATGATATCCAGGTTCTGATGATGGAGCTGGAAGGTGGCTACAGGAACTCTGTAATTAAACGACGTAACCCCATCGAGTTTGGACTCGTTTGATTTTTCTTGACAAGTACTCTGATCCTAGATGATATCCAGGGTCTGATGATGAAGCCGGAAGGTGGTTTTGGCAAATTTGTAATAAAACGACGTAACCCCATCAAAGGGCTCGTTTGATTAGTTTTGATCAGCACTCGTGTCCTAGATGATATCCAGGGTCACGGAGATGAAAGGTGCTTAAGGAAACTCTGTAATAAAATCCCATCGAGTTTGAGCTCGTTTGATTGATCTTGACAAGTGCTCTGATCCTATATGATATCCAGGTTGTGATGATTTACTACTAAAAGCTTGTGTTTTAAAAATATTTTTTTTAATTTACACTTGTTTAAGATTAGATTTGGTAGGTAACCAAGCTTTTATTTCTTTAGTAACGATAAAGAATAGTGTAGTAAGTCTAATTTAATTTGAAAACTTTTGGACTATAATATTGCAAAGTGTTAACACGCGTGGCCCAACACTTTTTCGTTCTATCTTGATTTATTGGTTGAGATAGTGTTACTTAGGCTGAGATCTATAGATCGTACTCTGGCTCTGCTCAAGACTCAAGGTAGAGTTAAAATGAGACACAAATATTTCCTCACATAAATCTGTCTCGTTTTAACTCAGTCTTGACTCGAGCTGAGTGGGAATGCCATCTATAGATCTCACCCTTAGTAAAAACTTTTTGACGCTATGAATAGTTTAAATTAAATCTAAGATTAATAATAATTACATGTCTCTATGTTAATCTCGGTCCTCAATTAAAGACATTCAAAATCACGTCGATTCGTAGCTCTGTCTATTGTAGCGTGATTGGATTACACATCAAACCATAAAACCAAGCAAACACGCTTTCGCATTTATAATATTACTAGGAAGTAGGTTTGGTCAGTTTTGACGACGGATGGCATAACACTTAACTCAGAACTCTAGACCGTCGGCCATCAACGCCTTATTACGCGTAAGGTTTATTTCGTAGAAAGCGTTATCAGGCGGCACTCCTGTGTGTCTGAACTGTCATCTAACAGCAGCGAAGGAATTAATTACTGCCACTATCAATCATGAGCCGATGACAAACTGCTACAATATATTCATCAAGGTGCTTAATCATTTAACAATAATTTTCAACGAACTTCGTTTACATTAAATGTACTTCAATAAAGGTTAAATACCTTATGTATGCAGGTATACATATCATTTAATTTCAAAATGTTGGAATTGTTAAATATATCTTTAGCCCTTGGCCAGTAGCTACGGTTTATTCTTTTCAATTTTTCACTCAAACACAAAAAATTACAAGAATTAATAAATAATTCTTGTAATAATTATTGATTATTCAATATACACACATCAAGTGTCTAGGGATCAACATATATTTTTGCAATAACTTTTCTCCTGATTGATATTAATTAAAATTTTCTTTAAGGATTCATCAAATAAAGTGTTTTCGTTTGTCACAGTAACGGTAAACCAAGTCACCTTTGCATTAATAAAGAAATTTGCCATTTTCCTAATAAAGGGATTTTTGACATTTGAACCACTAACATCGAAAAAAAGACTGAAATAACAGTTTTCTTTAAAATTTTATTGGGTAACTTAAACAATTAATAATCCGTGTTTCCACCGCGAACACTAACAACACAAGAACATCGGTTTGGCATACTCAAAATGAGTTCATCCAAATCACGCTGTGGAATGGCCGCCCATGTTCGTTGCAACAACAAAAAAAGGTCTTCTTGCTACTGGATACCCTCCATATTCGGCAGAGCTCTTCTCTGTAGCATATCCCATGCATGCTCAATCGGGTTCAAGTCTGGCGACTGAGCAGGCCAGGGCAGGACATTGATGTTAGCTGCGACGAGAGTCTGTCTTACAACTCTTGCGGTGTGCGGTCGTGCATTATCATGCATTAACTGAAATAAGGGACCGATTTGCACTTGTAGAGGAAAGATGACGTCTGATACAATCGTCTCAGCATAAATTTGAGCGTTGAGGTTGCCTCTGATCCAAATCAACTCAGTTCTTCCGCCGATCCAAATACCCGCCCATACCATGATGGTTCCACCACTATAAGGATGGACTTCCTGGCAGGATTTTAATCGCTGTTGGCGTCCAGGGGTTCTCCAGTGTCGTATACGTCTTGTATCCGGTCTCATACCAAAACGAGACTCATCAGAAAAGCACACGAAACGCCATTGTTCTTCTGCCCAATTTCTGTGTTCAAGAGCCCATTGATATCGAATCCTACGATTGTGCATTGCTATAGGTGGTACCCGTAGCGGTCTTCGGGAATGAAGGTTCACTTCATGCAAGCGGTTTCTGACTGTTTGGTCGCTAATTAAGTTCCCTGAAGAGTGATGAAGCCTCACGGCTAACATCATGGCGGTTATTGTTGGAGCTCTTCGAGTTAAGATTTGAATGTATCGGTCTTGTCTCCGTGTGGTGCAGCGATACCGTCCTCCATGGCGCTCAGCCACGGTACCAGTGCTTCGGTAACGTGTCCAAAGTCGACTGATAACACTCTGACTTGTATTCAGAGCTAAAGCCACAGTACGTTGCCGGGAACCAGCTTCTATCATTCCCACGGCTCTGAGCATTTCTTCCCTGCTTAAATGACGTCGCCGCTCCATAATAACGTTGGTTTTAATCAGTAGTAGGGAAACAGTAGCACTAATAATGTCTTCAATGCGTTGTATGTTTTTATAGGGAAAATATTGACAGCTGATTTTCATCTTTTACTCGAATTTGATTGACAGTTCCTGATTCAAATTATGAAATGCACCAAAAAGGATCCATATAAATTTATAAAATCATAAATTTATTACAAAGCCACATCTCAATCTCAAGAAATCCGCATAAAAATGCTTGATCCCTAGACACTTTTGATGTGTGTATTTACGCAATTTAAAGAGAAATACGAGAAAACCGCCAGTACCTATCAATTTATTTCCTTTATTATGCTAGTAACTTCGCTAGTTTGCCAATTAATAGCAATTGGGCATTTGACTGATATTTTATTATTTATTTGAAATATCGTATTTAGGTAAATATTATAACACAGTGCCATTTCTCTTTCCTTAATATCTTTACTAGTCTCGGAATTCAAAGCTGTTTTACTGTGACTGTATCGGTCTCTTTCTAAAATGAAATTTTCTATGGAGCGTGTATGGAGCTGCTGAATTGTAACATCACACTTCAGAAGCGCTCTCTCTGTCTAACAGGAAACTTTAAAGCTCTATAAATTATTTGTTTTTGGACCCATTTATTTGTTTTCTGTTTTTACAAATATTATTCTTACATGTTACATTTTCGATTATAAATAATGAATATCAACATTTTGACTACAGTCAAATACCCAATTGGCCAGCGTAGTGGATAAAACCTTTCTCATGCTGAGAGCTGACTTGTGCTCACGACAATTATGGTAACTTTTTGTGTTTTATAAACAAAAGAGTACATCTGAGCTGTTTGCCAGCTCTCAGTAAAATCTGCTTTCAGAGTCAGTGGAAGAGTCTTTACTTAACCATATTAGGTATAATTATAAATACATAAGTTGAGTCATAACAATCACAATTTTTAACTTATGTCATGTAACTTATTTATATACTTAGTATTGTGCGGCTCCAAGATCCATATAATCTGGTATTTCTATTTTTAGTAATAAATTAACTTAGTTATAAAAAGTCTATTGAATGTTGCAACTACCACATATACCTACTCTTAGGTTCTCAAGTACGAGTACACACACGGACTATCAAAGTTACTTAATTGAAAAATAATCATGTCAGCGGAAGAGACTAGCGTTTAAGATCAGCTCGCCCTACTTTAGTCGCTGGTGTTCAGCTTTTATTAAACTACACTGAGTAATACATTTTTTCTAGGCTTTTTACATTGCTCTTTAGGTTTAATAATATATACATAGTGAAGTTAATCAAATTTAGTAAACATAAGTTAACGCTTCTTCGTCAGTGACGTTTTGAACGAATGAGAATTATACATGAATAATAACATTTTAGATGATAAAAAGATATTTTCATCAAACCTATTCGAAAAACGAATATTGGCTTCAGAGGATAGCGGGAGCAAAATTGAATTTTAACCCCATGGGACTTTTCATTTCTCTCTTCTGATTGGTCCGCGTTCGTGCTTTAGTATGTGTTTATTACTACTGCGTGCGTTGCAGAAACCTGTCGATCGCTCATTCCGTTTGAAATTCAAAAATGTTTGAGAAGCTGTTGTCTTCTATAAGTCGCGTGATCAATTTGTCGATTGGATATACGCCCATACTTTATCCAACATAAATATTAATGTTTAATTATTTCATAATAATTTATTTGTGTTTTATTTAAACTTTCAATATACGTATAGGTAATGTCTATACATAGTAGGTTGATACTCCTAGCTTTTTCTCATAGGCAATGATGAAAAATAGTGTGTCATTCGGGGCCAAAATATTTTGTTCTCGGGCGGCGTATATTGAATCCCTCGTGTAAGAATCCCTCGCTGCGCTAGGGATTCTACTGTAGAATCCTTCACTACGCTCTGAATTCAAAATAAGTAAACAAAATATTTCTTTGGCCCCATATAATACAATAGTTATTTGTGTTATATGGGGCCAAAGGAATTTTTTGTTCCCCGAGGGCGTTATTTTGAATTCAGAGCGAAGTGAAGGATTCTAAAGTAGAATCCTGACCGTAGCGAGGAATTCAATATACGCCGCCCGAGAACAAAAAATTTTGGCCCCGAATGACACACTATTTTTCATCATTACCTATGAGAAAAAGCTAGGAGTATCAACCTACTATGTATACAGTATAGACATTAACAATAGGTATATTGAAAGTTTAAATAAAACACAAATAAATTTTTATGAAATAATTAAACATTAATGGCCGTCTTTGACATGAATTGAATTGTTGTACGTTTTGTGGAAATGTCATATTCTATTCTAACAAAGATGCACGGGTTAAATCAGCTTGGCATCCAGCTGCCTACAAGATAGTATAAAAACTTATTACAATGTAATAGCTACTTATTAATATTGTAAAATGATTATTTTGAAAAGAGCAACTGCTGCGTTTCTTGCCGTTTTTCTTCTTCTTGCTCTTCTCAGCAGAATCCGCTTTCCGAACCGGTGGTAGAATCTTGACGTGTCATAAGAGCCATAGGTTGGCCTACATGAAATAAATAATTTTGAATTTGAATTTGAATTTTGAATTTTGAATTTGGTTTTGACTTAAGAAAATTTCATATATACAATACTATATTAAACCTAAATTTAATTCTAAAATAAAAACTAATTAATTAAAATCTAAAACCCCATCGAAGCCACCGCAGTGTGGCATAGTACCCAAGATGCTGGCAGCATTGCCTCTTTGGATGGCCAAGCTAATCCTTTGGCCAAGGTAGCTGCCAGCTCTTGGATTAATTTTTTAATTAATTATTATAATAATTAACAAATTAAATTAATTAAATATAAAAAAAAATATTATTAATTTTGAATTTGAATTTGAATAATATTTATGTTGGAAGTATGGGCGTATATATCTAATCGACAAATTTGATCACGTGACTTATCGAAGACAACAGCTTCTCAAACATTTTTGAATTTCGACACATTTTTGAATTTTCTCTTCTGATTGGTCCGCGTTAGCATACTAAAGCACTAACGCGGACCAATCAGAAGAGAGAAATGAAAAGTCCCATGGGGTTAAAATTAAATTTTGCTCCCGCTATCCTCTGAAGCCAATATTCGTTTTTCAAATAGGTATGATGAAAATAATTATTTCGCTGTATCTAATCGCTCGTCGTTACTCGTCGCAAGCGACGCCCTTCCGCATAGTGCGGTAGTACTATTATGTACCTATTCTGTGGAAGACTGTATTCTGTATTGCCAACTACCGCGCCCTGTGGGTCTACCAACGCTGATTTTTCTTGTGTGGAACGCCATTCCAGCTCATTCCGCCCCAGCAGGATTTACAGAATCCTAACTCATAGGGCAAATGAAAAAAAGAAAAAAATGTACAAAAAATATTTTCAAGTGTACCTAACCTGCTTTTAGAATGAAGGTTACCTTGGGCACCATTTACGTGGTAAATCTTTTATTTTTTATAGATTTTAAAAAGAAAAATTTGTTAATATATAAACGCCATTTCATTAGTAGCCAGCTTTACACTTCATAAACCAGCTGGGTAATAAAAAACGAAACGACCCCTAACTTCGGCAGACATCCGCCATAAATGTTTGGACTTTAAAAAAGTAGGTACCTTCTGAAAAAATATTATTATCACAAGATCTCGGAATAACTACAGGTTGCTGCTGTTTGATGTCTCACATTCTTGTAGGCGTGTACTAAATTTTTTATAGATTTTTTATTGTCACCTACCTAGTTTAAATTTAATGTTTGATGTTTTGTACAGACGTCATTATATTTTATATTTATAAATAAATTGCTTCAGTCATGAAACTTCTTTTTAACCGACTCAATTCGACGCGTATTTTTTTTTTATTTTTTTTTTGTCGATGTCCATCCATATCCATCAAATCTTAACCGATTTCAATATTTTTTTTTATTTGAAAGGGTGTATTTGCCCATTGTATTTAAGGGTCCCATTTAAATTTGGTGAAGATTTGATGAATATCTTCGGAGATGGAGGACGGAACTCCTCAATAAATGAGAGGAAATCGCTCGCGATCAGAGTATGTGTAGACTTTCAACCATGTTTAGTTAGTACATAACATGCATATACATAATCTATAAATTTCTATTCATCATCTTATTTTTACAAGCTTTTATTTAACTTGCAATGTATGTTTAGGTCAAATGTTGCAAGATGTATTAGAACAATTCCCGGTTTCCGATTGAGCTGAAAATGTGCATGTACATGTAAATAGGATTACAATGCACTATTATTGTAACATGGAGCTGTTCTGATGATAGGGGCGGAAGTCTGTAGTAAAACGATGTAACACCATGGAGTTCGGGCTCGTTTGATTCGTCTTAAGAAGTACTCTGGTCCTAGATAATATCCAGGGTCTGATGAAGCTGAACGGTGGTTGTGAGCACTCTGTAATGAAACCACGTAACCATATTTAGTTTGGGCTCGTTTCATTCGTATTGATAAGTAGTCTTAAATGATATCCATGGAATGGCTCTGATGATGGAGCTGAAACTGCAGCTAGGATATCCAGCACACTAGTACACTCTTAAAAAAATAATAGCAGTTAATATTTCGTGTTTGGATTCGTTTTGATCAGTCTTTGATTCTACATAGAATGCAATGGTGCCACCATTGAGCTGATGAGCTGATGCTGCAAATTTGGTGAACATCTGATGAATATCTTCGGTGATAGAAGACGGAACTCTTCAATGAATAGAAACAGATCAATCGCGATCAGAGAATGTGTAGATTTATCCTATGAAGCTACACTAAAAAGCTTAAAATAATAAATAAAAATTCTTTTAAAAAAACCGACTTCAAACGCCACGGAAAAGTATAATAATATAATTTCAGTTTGTACACGTATGTTGAAGTCACCCGACTTACAAGTAAGCGTCGATGTTATCATCCTCCGGAACAGCCGATAACCAAATTGTGCGGAGAAAATAGTGGCTCGGTAAGTAGTTTTATATTATGCTAACATAAAGTGAGAAAATTGTTTTCGACCTTTAACTACCTGTTATGGCGGGGTTTTTTATAAAATAGCTAACAAATTGACTATATTAGAATTTATTTAAGTATTTTTAAATATTTTTACATATAATAAATGGGGCGTGAGAGTTTTTGAATTGAAAATCTGGCAAAATATCATATTAATCGACCGAGCGAAGCGAAGGTCTTTGAGTCTACTTGAGTGAATTTGCACTTGTCCGTCCGTCCGTCCGTCCGTCCGTCCGTCCGTCCGTCTGTCAGAGCCTTATAACTTCTGAATTACTGAACGTAATTACTTTAATTTTAGATATAATATGTAAATCGATGGCCTCCAGCTGAAAATGGCTTAAAAAGTTATAAAAATCTTTATTTCAGGGGGGCTCTCATAGAAGCGAAAGCGAAGAAAAAAAAAATTTTTTGCTTTTCATAGGGTTACAGTACGTCATTTTAAAGATAATTTGGAACAGAGTACAAAAGTATTTTTTTTTTAATTTTTTTCCCAAAATTGACGAAATGGGGGGCTTTCAAAGTGGAGATTATATTTGACCTCACAACGGAATAACCATTGAGAGCTGGGGCTTGAAAGTTTTATAATTTTAGCGTAATATCATGTACTTGAACAACAAATACTAAAATTAGATAAATGTAATAAGGAAACTAAATTATTTAACTTTTAATGAGCAGCAACAACAGAACTTCACAATGATGTCAATAGATGGCGCTCTCATCTCATATAGCAAATGCAGCTTAATAACATGTACCATAATATATTCAATTAAAATTATTATTTAGTCATTTAGCAAACATCAATAAAACTTCACGTTGCAGTTTGTTTTTACATGTTTTCTGATCGTGTCGATAGTTGACGCTGTGTACAAGTAATTTAATTTGAATGTTCCAAAAAACTATAGGTACCTAAGTTTGATTGAGGCCTTGAGGATTTCACTATTGCAGTTCCCTAACCTTTACGGGCTACATATGTTAAGTTAGTTGACACTTTCTGTCAACTTTGTTATTACAAACCTCTACGGGACAACTAAAGGTGAAAATGACATATGGGATGTTAGGATTGTATTTAGGGGCTACCTACGTAAAGAGACTTCTACAAAGGGGATAATTTAGGTATGGTTGGTGAAAACGGGCATAATAATAATGTCAATTTTGATCGTCATGTATCTATTGAATGAATAAGTAATTATGGGAAACCGTTACCGCGAGGTCTCAGTTCGGGGCGAACCACTAGTTTAATCTCGGATAAGACTTATTTATTTTACGTTGTTCATTGCCCTTAGTAATTTAATGTTTTTTTTTTTATTAGAACAAATCAAGTTAATATTATGTTAGTGGGATAAGTTAGAAAGGGATGAGAGTAAAGTTGCAGTATCTTGCCGATGTTATTCTTATTTGAAAGTCATTCTGCGTAAAATAACGTACACAAATCTAACGTCAGCTTGGCGTGTCTGTCTGTTTGAAAGCGCTTGCCCCCCTATAAGATAGTTTCTTTTGGAGAATATTCCTATGTAGATACTCGTTGTAGGATCTTCTTAGACCAGGGTAGGTTTGTTGGAATATTATTATCAATAAAATTATCGCCATACCTCACTTGCATAATACAGTGACAATCGAAAAGGGCACAAAATTATCTACAAATTTGATTTTAATACAGGCCACCCATATGAAGTCAGGAAAGCTAATTGTACCTTGTAAATTTTAAAAATCACCTTACTATTTACATTAAAGCCTAAAATAGGTCAACCGAAAAAAATCAAGGCTGTTTTTATATGCCCTCTCTAGTCTCTACACAAAAATCAAACTGCGAGTAAGTTGTTTGGAAATAGTAAAGCCTACAAAATAACTATATTATTGTTGCTCAATACGTAAATACATATACCATCGTGGGAAAGCACTAGTTTGTAACTGGATCTTCACATCGTCAGCAGATACTCGTTCAACATTCTCTGAATTTACATATAATATTTTTGTTGTGTATGTAAAACGTTCCCTAACGATTTGCTGGTGCGCTTGGCACCGTGTTGTCGCCGAACAGAACGACCGATAATGCAATTGTTTGAAGGAAATTGAGCCTTGTAAATTTCTTGCTCAGTGCTTTTAATAGGTATCCTATCTGTTAAAAGCACGAAGCAAGAAACTTATAGTAGGTAATTTATGATAATTTTGCAAGAAATTTTCAAGCGCGAATTCAAGTAGATAGCAACTACCTAATATGGTTGATGCAAGAAGTACCTACTTAGAGCATTCGCATTTAGCTTATTATTTAGATTAGCATTCGTTTTGACTACATACCAATGAAATGTGGTTTCTCCATCCATCCTCTGCAGCCTTAGCATGGGAAGGGGACTATTTATCCACGGGGAAAGGATAAAATGATTCTCCCCTCGCTCAGTTTTATCCACCTATAGAGCATGGGCACAGCGGTGGATATAATATCCACGGTGGATAAAATGGGAGAAAAATTTATCCCCGCAATTATTGCCATTATAAGAAAATCATGGTAGTACTTTGGTAGCATTTGGTAGTAAGAGGTAGAAATGCATAGAATAAGTAAAAATGCCCATGGAACTAGGAGATAGGACTTGGAAATGCCACAAATAGTACTTCAAAATGTATGTTCAAGTGTCAACTAAATGTCGAAAAGTCATTACAATTGATTTTGACAATTCCTATTTTTCGTAATTTTGTTTGAACTAAACAAACGTTGTCGGGTTAATTATTTTCAATTTCACCAGTTTTTAGAGTTTACGTGGTTCTGATTTATTGTACTTACTTACCTAAAGCTTACGAGGAGCGAAAGCTAACATGAGTGCCAAAACGTAAGTAGATACTAGGTATATCCTCACATCACTTCACATCACAAAATGTTGTAGCAAAATCGAAATGTAAACGTATCTAATTTTCTCGACAAATATTTAACTAAGTACACATTCTATTTCATACAGGTCAAGAAGCAACAAAATAAAGATTAACATGTAAGACCCTTAGAAGTAAAAAGGGCAGACACCCAGTGTCAAAAACTAAAAGACTTAATAAGAGCATGGGCTAAACAGGACTGTTGAACAGTGGAAGCAGGTAAGTCCACAACATAATATTACAATTTCATGGTAAAGTCAGTAGGTACACAAAATAAAATATTACAAAAGGTAATCATACAAATATTATATTTTAGCTGAAATAAGAATGGATTAATCTCTGTCTTGTTTGTCTGATACAATTGTCAGCAGCCTGGTTTGATCCACAGTAGATTTGAAGGAGGATTGCTCTTTTCACTTTTTACATCCGAGTTGTCCATTGGAATTCTGCAATACATAAAAATTAAATATATTAGCCTGATTCCCCTGTAAAATATTTGTTTCTATTAATGCTGTACTGTAATATAGATGTCAATTAATGCCTGCTTATTGTCTTTTCAGATTTCCACAAAGATTGCTGAAACTTAAAAGTACTGACTGAAAAGCAGCTCTTGAAATTAGAATTTAGCCTGCATAGTGTTTGCAATGTGTTTATACAAATAAACAATTTTATGATCATGTGTTTTTTTGTATTCCTTAAATTATTTAAATTAACCTGTTAGATATTAACTAGGCTTGCTTTATACTAAGTTTGATAGAAATTAAATTTAAACATTATAGCTAAAAGATAGTATCGACTAATTCTGAAACTCTGATCTATTTACCTACACAAGAGGCTAAAGTGTTTTGCAAATCACATTCTAACAATAGCTTTAGTGACTTGTGTAAGGTATTTGCTGATTATTATTGTTCGAACAACAACCATTCCATGACCCGTGCCTCTGGTAACTACCGGCTGCCAACAGTCTGATAGATATGAGTACCTAGCAAAAAATTTAAAGTTATGCTAGCTAGCCACAATATTATGTAAACATACAAATAAGTAAGAATTGAAGTTTGTTTGTAATGACAAAATAATAGCATTTTTACAAAATGCATGCATATGTTATAATTTGGTACTTAGAATATCCATATTTTAAATTTTTGTCTATGTTCGTTTTTGTTTGGGCTAATTTTGGGAACAGCTGGACCGTTATTGACGGGACTTTCACTGGCAGATAGCTGATGTTATAAGGAGTAACTAAGGCTACTTTTTTAACCTACTTTGAAAAGAAGAGTTGTGTTTTTCTACCTATGTATATCGATATCTCCATGATTTTTAAACCAATTTGCATGAATTTTTTTTAATGGATACAGAAACTTTGCGAGATGGTCCCATAAAAAACTTCGAGTTCTAACTCCTCAATCCTGATGCTGCAGGGTTGTCCACCTAAATTGTGGTTAATAACTGTTGATTATTATGAATGTTGTAGATACCTACCAAGCAGACTACATAGTTAAATTCGACCCAATTTTGGGTTCTGTCCAACCCAAGGGGTTCTGTCCAAGCGGACGAAGTCGCGGGCATTAGCTTGTTGTAAATATACCTAGGTACTATTATTATAGTTTCTTATATATAGTATGTTTGCTTAAGATGGTTGTAATTGATGCTTACTTTATACGTGCACTGGATGTCCATCCACAGCATTGATTTAAAGTCCATCCACTGCTTTAAGTAATAGAGTATAAGTCTCACGGAACTCTTCACATAAATATAAAACAGAATTTCTTCAATATAAAACAGAATTTCTTCATCCGAAACTGGCGTTGAAATTCGGTGTCGGAAAACTTAAATAGATTAAATACTCTGATCACGTCATGATCGAGGATGTAATTTTCTTTCTTGTTTTTCCGTTTCTGATGCAAAAATGAGGGTCTAGGAGGCTCTAGACATATTTTTTTGTTATGAAATGGTATGAAGATAAACTTATACCCACGTCCTATGCACGAGGATAAAATTATCCTTTCAAATGTCAAAAAGGGAGAATTTTATCTCTTTCATTTGAGTCCATGCTCTAGCTGGGGGGAAGTTTATCCACCGTAATGTCAAACAGGGATATACTTCTCCTTTCCCCTGTCGCCATGCTCTAGCAAAGGGAAAATATAATTTTATCACTTTTGAGTGGATAAAATCGGGGGATAAATTTTTTATCCCCTGCCCATGCTAAGGCTGCTGGTTGGGCAAGTTAACCCGATGCTATCATCAAGCGAAGCGGCCGGTAACTTAGTTGTTTACAGGAAATCGTGGTTTGATTTCTTGCAATGTTTATAAAAAACCTATATTTCGTCACTAAAGTGTAGTTAGCACCAAAAATAATTCTACCTTTAAAAGTCTCTAATTTTATAACTTTAACTTCAGATTAAATCATTAATACGTATACGCTACAAAAGTTTGGATAAAATATCAACTATACGTAATCAACAAAGTAATTTTTTACATATTAATATATACATATACTTATATGTATATCTGCATTCTTTCATTTATTAATATTATGCGAAAACACGAGGATGAAGGAAAACGCTTACTCGCTAATTATGCAAATAAATGCATATTGCACGCAGGTTTCAAGCCTTACAAATAAATGTGCGAATTTTACTTAATATAGGACGACCGCTATTTGAAAGATTAGCATTTGAATAGATTGTTAAGACCCTTTTGTTCGTCATACTAATTACTTATGGTGGCTAATTATAGGATAGGTATGAGTGGATTATACAGCTAAATGGCTAGCTTAATAGCCATTTGGCGTTACTACTTACCGGGTACTAGTTGTCGTGACACATGATATTATTACATTGATTGCGTTGGTTGAGCCACGCCAAGAAGCTTAAATACCTACAACACAGGTATTTAAGCTTCTTGAGCGACGTTTACTCAATCAAGGGACTGTCAAATAGGTGGCGTAGACTCTAAATATCTCTTCTGCAAAGAATTTCGCGTTCATTTTGTGGCGCAGATACCATGCTAAGGCCCGCTTGTAGACGCCGGGTAAGGTTTAACCCAGGAATAAATTTGTAATTTTGACAGAAGCTTTATACAAAATCTGTCAAAGCAGCAGCTAACTCTGGGTTAAAAGGATAACCCGGCTTTTCTACAAGAGGGCTTAAGGTTACTTATAACAAGGAAGTAGGTTAGACGTACCTAGTCGTTTTCTTAGTTCCATGGGTTAAGCTACTGAAACACTTACGATGATGGCACGTCGCACTGAACGCAGCGTGGGTCACAGTGAAGTGAGTGGCGGCGACACGTACGCGCGCATTGCAATGGTAGGTATGGCAATGGTGAAACGCTCTATGAAGTTTCTTTTTCTCGAAGCCGTGTTGATCGTGTTATCGCTGCGCATTGTGTGTCAAACTTAAGTGGTATAATATCGTATTAATTATACGTGACAAATTAATCGACCGAGCGAAGCGAAGGTCTCTGAGTTTACTAGAGCAATTTGCACTTGTCCGTCCGTCCGTCTGTCACAGCCTTATAACTTCTGAATTACTGAACGTAATTACTTCAATTTTAGATATGATATGTAAACCGATGGCCTCCAGCCGAAAATGGCTTAAAAAGTTATAAAAATCTTTATTTCAGGGGGGCTCCCATACGAAATGGGGGGCTTTCAAAGTGGAGATTGTATTCGAGGCTAGATTTCTAAAACCACTTTGTTTTAAAACTTGAAACTTACACATAATTTGAGTTATATTCTGTACTTGAACAACAAATACTAAGATTAGATAAATATTATAAAGAAACGAAATTATTTGAGTTTTAATGGGCATCAATGTTTTTAACAAAACTTCACTATACTGTTACTAGATGGCGCTGTCTTTAATATTGTAAATATGCATCCCATCCACGAAAGCAGATGACGATTGACGTCATCAGATTCGGCGCGTTTTAATTACAATATAATATAGTTAAAACTACCTTATGGGAATTATGGGATACCGCGAGGTCTCAGTTCGGGGCGAACCACTAGTATTCTTTTGTTAAAGTAATTGTTGAAATGTCGGCTCGGTTTGTAGAGATCAAATAGCAATCGTTTTTGGCGAAAATTGGTAGCCTGACAAAAACTATCGCAACAAAAAGCGGGTCCCGGTTAAATACAGAAAACGAGGCGGGTAGTTTTTGCCAAGCCTCCTTTTTGTGTGTTTAAAATGCTGCGTCACAGGATGGTTTTGTTTCGAGTAAAACTAAGTTTACAGACAATTTCATACGAACGCTGATAAATCGGAGGCAATACGTATATAAAATAACAAGTGTAAATTGAAAATTTAAAACACCCCCGACACGTGAATGGCCGGGCTATATGTATATAATCGTTAAATTTTACTGGCACGCGTGAAGCACTTAATCGAGTAATCATACGCCAAAAATGCCTTGCATCATTTTGGAAAAGAGTACTCTTACACTACTGGACCGATATTAACCAAACATAAGCTAAGCTAAGAACCACCGCAAGGAAACTGGCTTTAAAATGAAAAAACCGCATCGAAATCGGTCCATTCGTTTGAGAGCTACGATGCTACAGACAGACAGACATCGACGTTAAACTTATAACACCCCTCTTTTTGCGTCGGAGAGTCCTTAGTTACTTTATATTATACTGAGGTATGTAATGTAACTCGACATTCGATCAGCACCACTGATATAAATGTAGTACCCTAGTCAGCACTGTAGGTATAATGTATAATATTTTGTGAGAAAGGTAGATTTGAGCTTAAATCAACGAAATTGAGTACAATCTTGCCATTATTTTAATACTGCGAGTAGTACACTGGGCCGCTCACTAGACCGCTTTTGACTCGAGAGTCCTCTCTTTTTTTTCATGAAATACTAATTTTCTTTTAGGGCTTCGTCCACGTGGACTGAAGTTTTTTATAATATAAATCTTAATATAATATACAAGCTGTTGCAGATACAAGTACGGAATTATAATAGTAGGAAACACTATGGATTATGTCACAGTAAGATAATTGAAGCCGTGTTATAGCTATAAACCTAGGTTTATAGCTATATGCCGGAATATAGCTATACGAAAGCGATTCATAGCTATCTTACTAGGAATATACAAATTGAAGAAAATGTATACTTCTATAACCATTTACTAGATTAGTCTAGTCAGATAGCTATATTACTAGATTGCGTTCGTATTATAGCTATATTCCTAGTAAGATAGCTATGAATCGCTTTCGTATAGCTATATTCCGGAATATAGCTATAAACCTAGGTTTATAGCTATAACACGGCTTCAACTATCTTACTGCGACAGATATATTTCACCAACTCCAAGTAAACTAATAAGCCTATGTCCGAACACGAGATGAGCTATTTCTGTGTCAAATGTCAATCAATATCAACTCAACGTTACACAGTGAAAAGGATAGAGGTAGACAGAGCAAACATATGTATTCCAATTTTCATTTCCGTCACATACTTACTGTGTGTTATTTGTCATTCAGAGGTTTAAATAATAGTCTAAGATCCGAACATAACATCGACCTTCACCCATCTGTTTACCGAATGAAACATTTTTTTTATAAAATTCCATACATAGACAAATACGTCTTGTATGTATTGCCTATCAAAATATGTTCATGACTATCATTTATTAAAAAAATATTAATTAAATATTTTTTTTAGCGAGTTTCAACGAAGGCGTCGCTCGCAGCCACTATGCTCTATCCTTCTTTATTACACTAAATAAGCTCGGATTTCTCTCTTGCGCAACTTTACTTGCTTTGATTTTTAAACTTTAAATCCTGGCAATAGTGTTTCATGAACGGTTTATTGCAGGCAATACTATACCATCGCGTTTGTTATTAAATAATCTTTTTTTTGATATAATATATTTTGATTGGTAAACAAGTGGGTGAAACTTGCTAAAAAAATTTAATTAATATTTTTTTTAATTAATGATAGTCATGAACATATTTTGATAGGCAATACATACAAGACGTATTTGTCTATGTATGGAATTTTATAAAAAAAATGTTTCATTCGGTAAACAGATGGGTGAAGGTCGATGTTATGTTCGGATCTCGTACTATAACGGTGTCATGTCACGGACGGTGTGTAGTCATAACAAACCATAAAAAGTACCCGACTATAAGGGGAAATTGCCTAGCTGACATCTGGTTACAGTTATTTGAACCATTGTCTCACTTCACCTGAGAATATTATTATTATGTGACCAAGGGGTTTATACACAGATGATTAAAAGCTTAGAAAGTCATCTCATAAACGATGGCATAGGTCAATAGAGGTTTATGTTTATTTTACAGGAAAAATAAAACCAACGCTTTAACTAGCATAGTTTTTCTATATTAACAATAAACCTCTACAAACAAAGTTAACGATATATAAGCAAATTAATATAATATTATCGTTTTACTTTTACTTTTGGAGTACGGAACCCACGGTGCGCGAGTTCGACTCGCACTTGGCCGGATTCTTTTCAATGAGATCCTAAATAGAGAATTTGTACAATGTTAATTAAACATGCAAATTTAGTAGTGAAAAGTCGTTAAGTACTAACAGTGGAGTTGGTAAAATGTAATTAAATGTTCCTAAAAGTCTACGGCTCATTTTCCATTCAACGCAGAGAGGAGCTATATCTTATCTACTTGTAACTAGAGGCACTGTGTCTCACAAAACGGCCTCAATCTGAGTTCTGACTGATGGATAAGAGAAGTTATGCTTATAGTCATTTAGTAAATGGGCATTCAACCTGATTTACTCAGCTTTACTGTATTGGAACGTAGTTCCTTATCGCGCGGTACGGAAGGGGGCTAGACGGAAAAAATTAAGGAACCGAAACTCGACACATTTTTGAAACCGACACTTTTTTGTTGAATGTGAATTTTGCATTGTGTTCGGTATTTTCGCGATACAACACGGCGTCTCCGTAGCCTAGTGGCTCTGGCCTAATTTTTTGTCAATTTTATTTTAAACAATTTCTACATGTGGAACCTTTCCCTAATGTTTTATAACTTATTTAAAGGTTCCACATGTAGAAATTGTTTAAAATAAAATTGAAAATGGAAAATTCGGTCTGTCGAGCTGGGATTCGAACCATCGACTGTGAACTATTAGGCGACTGCCGGAGCCACTAGGCTACGGAGACGCAATGTTGTAATCGAAAGGAACTACGTTCCATTCGGGTGTCCCTTGACACCTCTCAAGTTTTTTGTTTGTAACAAGAGTAATGGAGAAATAGTTTATAATTTTCTTCTTCAACTAATAGCTGGTGAAAACTACTAAACGATGTTCTCTTGTAGGGACTTCCACAGGCCCAAGTCTTGCGCCGCTCGAATCCCGTCATCTTGTTTAATTCCGTCTATGTGCCAAGTGGAGTTTACCTGCTTTAGATAATATGATATGAGAATAAATTTTATAAACACATATCAAAAATTCCGAAGCCAGCGGGATTCGAACCCACATCTCTTGGGAAACGCGCCCGAGTGTGTTAGCCACTTACACTATAGCCACGGTCGAACTACACGTCAGCATCGAAATTAGTGATATGTATCTACTTTCTCAGTTTAAGCAACTGCTAGCGACATCTAGTAGCAACACGTTACAGTTATTGATCTACTTTCCAAGACCCCATATTGCAATGGAGCTCGTTAGGAACTAGAGATGCCACATTGCTTTTTACTATTTTAATTTTTATTAAAGTGTTTACCTACACTTAAGGAAATATCAGAATAAATTTTATAAACACATATCAAAAATTCCGAAGCCAGCGGGATTCGAACCCACATCTCTTGGGAAACGCGCCCGAGTGTGTTAGCCACTTACACTATAGCCACGGTCGAACTACACGTCAGCATCGAAATTAGTGATATGTATCTACTTTCTCAGTTTAAGCAACTGCTAGCGACATCTAGTAGCAACACGTTACAGTTATTGATCTACTTTCCAAGACCCCATATTGCAATGGAGCTCGTTAGGAACTAGAGATGCCACATTGCTTTTTACTATTTTAATTTTTATTAAAGTGTTTACCTACACTTAAGGAAATATCAGAATAAATTTTATAAACACATATCAAAAATTCCGAAGCCAGCGGGATTCGAACCCACATCTCTTGGGAAACGCGCCCGAGTGTGTTAGCCACTTACACTATAGCCACGGTCGAACTACACGTCAGCATCGAAATTAGTGATATGTATCTACTTTCTCAGTTTAAGCAACTGCTAGCGACATCTAGTAGCAACACGTTACAGTTATTGATCTACTTTCCAAGACCCCATATTGCAATGGAGCTCGTTAGGAACTAGAGATGCCACATTGCTTTTTACTATTTTAATTTTTATTAAAGTGTTTACCTACACTTAAGGAAATATCAGAATAAATTTTTTATAAACACATATCAAAAATTCCGAAGCCAGCGGGATTCGAACCCACATCTCTTGGGAAACGCGCCCGAGTGTGTTAGCCAGTTACACTATAGCCACGGTCGAACTACACGTCAGCATCGAAATTAGTGATATGTATCTACTTTCTCAGTTTAAGCAACTGCTAAATTAAAATAGTAAAAAGCAATGTGGCATCTCTAGTTCCTAACGAGCTCCATTGCAATATGGGGTCTTGGAAAGTAGATCAATAACTGTAACGTGTTGCTACTAGATGTCGCTAGCAGTTGCTTAAACTGAGAAAGTAGATACATATCACTAATTTCGATGCTGACGTGTAGTTCGACCGTGGCTATAGTGTAAGTGGCTAACACACTCGGGCGCGTTTCCCAAGAGATGTGGGTTCGAATCCCGCTGGCTTCGGAATTTTTGATATGTGTTTATAAAATTTATTCTAATATGATATGAGATAACAATTTCAGCACGTTCCTGGAAAAAGCAAAATGGAATCCTACAAATGGGAGCGTGGATAAGCATTGCCTTCACGGCAAATGAGAGGCAGGAATTCTTTAAAGTTTTGATAGGCTTTAGTTTGTAAGTGTTCTATTCTTGTGTTGCTTTGCTCCTATATGAACATAAACACGAAATGACCCAAACGTTTATCAATTCTTCGACATATTTTGCCGCTTTAACTTTGCGACTCGTTGAGCTATTTCGGTTACTTTGGATCTTCTAAGGAAGTCCTCATTTTCGATTAAATTACGAAGAGAAACTACCAGCATAATATTATAGTTTAAGAGAGCTAATCTCTCTTCATCGCTCGCCATTCTTGGCCACCGTGATTCGGAGCCCTTAGTTATCACTGGCAACATGCATTGTTCGAAATTTTTGGTCTTCATGTACTATTATATTATTAATATTTATATGTTAGAGATTCAGAAGGATAGGAGTTCACGAGCTGGTTGTTTGTGTTTTCATTTAAATATTAAAATGAATAATGTACAGTTGTACATATTTTTTGTTCCATTACGTCTTTGTACTTGGTGGGAACTGGGGACGCCTCATATAATGGCACAATAAAGGTCTGTATCTCCATAGGCTATCAATGATACAACGTATAGCATACGCGTTGATGGAGAAATGAAAAGCAATGAATGCCAAACAGTAACAAACAAAAGTAGAAATAGCGATATGAGCTCAACTGCCGGCATATCGGCGTACAATTTATAAACATTTTAATCGTTGATTGTTCCGCTTCTGAAATGCATGTGCACGCGTCAGTCCATTGTTCCGACCTAAATACAATCATTCTGTTTGTAGTTTGCATTACGTTTCTAGAATTCGATAACTTCTGATGCAGTCTTTTAAATAACAATAAATGGCCATACCTATCATTAATTTTAAGGACACGTATTAATAAATAAATATTTCCAACATACGCGCACTTACAGATTATGAATTCATTTGGAATATTCTAAAGCAATTTGTCAAGTCAAGAAATTCATGAACAGTGATATTGCGGACAAAACCACAGGGTTATGCTACATAGTAAGAAATAATCTCGAAGCTGGGAAGATATTATAGCCTCAGGTTTTGAAATTGAATTTTAACCTTTTCATGCTTGAGCCTTATCGAGACTTATTGATATTCTGGATAGGCTCTCCGCATAAATAATAAACAAGCATCGTCGGATGAAATTGTGAAAACGTGACATTGAATCGGTCTACCGAAATTCTTTTGAGTAAAACTTTTTCGCACCTGCCGTTTTTATACTCCATGCAAAGCGCTATAAAGTTTCATTTCGGGAAGCACAATAGGACTCGATATCACTTACCCGTGCTATAGGAAAGTTCGTGACGTGAGAGGCGTTAAACGATGAAGCAGCTTGACGAAGTTGCAAATTTAGGTCATGAAGCCCTCGAGATTGGGTCGAGAATCCCGAATTAGGTAGGCTTATCTTTTATTTTTATTCAAAATACTGCGGCGTCGCTCGCAACGGTGTGAAGTGAGATTTATGTCGCTTGTGAAACAGCCGCGTTTCGCAGGCGGGTGGATGTACTCCGCATGCATGAAGGAGCGTCGGAGTCGCGGGGAATCTTAATTGTGCTCCATTGAGAGATTCCAGCACAACGCAACTTTATTTTTGAATGGCGCGAGTCGAGACTTGTTGCATGCGGTGACCGTGACTCGAGGTGTATTTATTGGCCAACGCACGGACTCCTCGTGATTCGTGTATGGTGTAGCCAAAACTATAGCATACTATATTATCTACTAATATTTAAATGCGAAAATATGTTTATGTGTCCTCAAATCACGTTGCAAACTTGCAACAGAGAGTAATTTATTTGCATGGTAGTAAAAGACAGAGAGAGAGTTTAAGACTACCCATAGAGTTTTCGATTCCACATGACGCGAAAAGTGTTAACCGACTCCCGGTATATGACTGCTACCTACCATAATTTGAAAATTTTATGAATATAGTAAATGATAATCAATGCGTTTAAACTTCGAATTTCGGGAATTTGCATTGGGTTTGTATAAACTAAACTCGAAGACGCTGAAAACCAGGTCAACGAAGAAAACTTCAGTTTCTTTGCAGTGTTGTTATTGTCTAGCAGAGCCATAAACACTAATTACATTACCTAAGTAGGCGTATGAAATTAAACTGAGCGTAGACGTTTCCGTTGTGTGATTTTCCGAACGAGTTGTTTAGGTAACCTAAATAGTTACTCAGTAATAATAATGAAGCTAACTAGAAGGATATTGATTTCAGCAACGGAAACCACGTATATTTGATGGATCATTGTATTTGATTTTCCAATCTCATTCACAACACGAATATACTCGTAAGAGTATCTCACGAGAGGTGTTGGTGACATTCTGCGATCCCCCGACGCAAGACCCGTTTTTCGACGTAAGTGCTGTTTTTAAGCATATAATTGAATCTCTACTGTATTACTCAAACATTAAAGTATAATATAAATTGCTAATGGTATTATCGTGTGAATTATACATACCATTAAAGGTATCCTTTCAATTACGGGCTTGACTTAGAACTTGCGTATTATGAATGTTTGAATAGAAACAGATAAGTCCATTAGTAGGGTCACGAAACTCTGTTTTCGTTTCTGAAAATAAGCAAAGCGTGAACTAAAATTAAGTAGTATCTCTTTTTGATGTTATACCTACCTATAAACATGACTTGGTTCTATTTCGCCCTAGCAAGTTCCTGAAATTTTGTCCAGTTAAATTATTCTATAGTAGGTACCTGCCGATCGATGTGACAGGTTACAACGTAACCTACGAAGGTTATTACGTAATTATTTACGTTACTTTTTGCAAAACTAATCAATATTTTTAACTGACTTCCAAGAAAGAGGAGGTTCCCAATTCAGCCGATATCTTTTTAGGTATACAAATGGTATTATTAGTAGGTAAGTATGCTTTCACTATTAAGGATTCGATGGGTAGGACTGTTTTATGTTTATGTTCTACTAGATGATGACCGCGACTTCGTCCGCGTGGATTAAGATTTTTAATTCCCGCGGGAACTCTGTAATTTTACGGGATAAAAAGTAACCTATGTGTTAATCCTGGGTATAAGCCATCTCCATTCCAAATTTCAGCCAAATTGGTTCATTCGTTGTGGAGTTATAGAGTAATAAACATCCATCCAAACATCTATCCATCCATACATCCACACAAACTTTCGCATTTATAATATTAGTAGGATGTATTGTCCTATATTATGTCATGCTCCATTTATTAGTCGCGTTGGTAACATTTCCATCGCGCGCATTGTGTATCGAAGCCTTATCGCCTAGGTTCGGACAGTGAAAACTGTGGCTCAAATGAATTCGTAATATATGACATTATCCACGCCTAGCATTCGTCACATCATAAGAGTAGGTAGGTATCCTTATCGATATTTAATTAAGCAAATTTAAGTCAAGGCGAGAAGAAATTGCCGTGAAGGAATTTAATTATAAACGATCATTGATTCCGACACGCTTCGCAAACAGACTTTGGGCAGTTTTATTTGTATCGAGATATTCCTCTGGCAGATGTCTGTCATCAGTGATAAATAAGTGGCTATTATTTAAATTATTATTTATACCGACGACGGCTGGATCTATTTTTAAGGTTCCGTACCAAAATGGTATAAATGGAACCCTTATGGTGAGACTTTCTCCGTCCGTCCGTCCGTCTGTCCGTCTGTCACAGTCGATTATTTTAGTAACTATTAAAGCTATCAACATGAAATTTGGAATAGTTGTGTATAACAGTGGCCCAACATGATTGGAATAAAAAAATCAAAAAATATTTTTAGTTTAATTAAAAAAGGGGGAAAATCAGGAGTTTGAAATTTCAAAGTAAGAAAACTATACCTGTGCGTATCATATGAAAGGGCTTTACCTGTTCTAACTAGCAATTTTTTTTAAATTTACAATAAACCTCTACAAACATAGTTTACGATTAATAAGCAAATTAATATAATATTATCGTTTTACTTTTACTTCTAGTACTCTAGGCTCTAGTATTGTTAGACCTAGTTCCGTACTCGGAACCCTCGGCGCGCGAGTCCGACTCGCCCTAGGCCGGTTTTTTTATTGAGAGAAAGAAGCAGTATTTATCGTATTAATTAAACAGAAAGATTAATTAATACGATAAATACTGCTTAATTACAGTGCTCTCATAACACAGACAACCGTAACTACAAGATGTATGGTTTTGAGATAATATTCCTGCGCGAAGATTTCTATTTGAAAATGTGGTTAGTAAGGTAGGTTGTAGGTTCAGAAACGGAGACTAATAATATCATATCTTTGTTATAAGTAACAATAAACAAGCAAGTTTCTTACTAATCTTATAAATGCGAAAGTGTATTTGTTATTTGATTGGTTTGTCCATCAATCAAGCAGCAACAAAGCAATAGATCGATGTGATTTTTCATGGGTATAGTTGAGGACTATGTACTAGTTGAGGGCTTTCATCCTGAACAAAAACAAAGACTCCATGCGAATGCAGACACAGCCAACAGGCATAAGCTAGTTGTGGCCAATTTCCAGAAATCTTGGTTACAGTTGCATTAAGGATAATACAACAGGTTAGGGAGAGGATGCAAATGTTATATATTTGGTGTAGTGGATAAGGTAGTATATTATGGCTGGGTCATGACTCGTGCGTCATGGGTGCCACTGGCGGGAATGGGGCTACTTTCTGTCTGCCCATCAAACAATGTATTTATTTGTAAGTATGCATTTTTGGAACTTCACCTCATTGTGAAAACACTGCATACACAGCATACATAGCATAGTACTTGTAAACTATACTGAAATAGAGGAACCGCCGAGTTTCTTGCTGGTTCTTCTCGGTAGGAAGGGTATTCCGAACCAGTGGTAGATTTATTTGAAAGCAAATTCTATTCTAAAAGCACTTGTAAAAGTTTATTTGAATAAAAAATATTTCTATTCTATTCTTCTATGTTAAGAATACCTAAGTAGCCTTAGATACCAAAATCTGGCTCGGTTGGACGTTACTTCAATATCTAGGTTAAAACAATACTACCCCAGCAGCATACATTCTATTCATATTCTATCTCAGCAAAATCAGCTTTCCGAACCGGCGGTGGTAGATTCATGACTTGTCATAAGTGGGCCTACATTAAATAAATCATTTTGAATTTGAATAACTTATATTCATTATTATGAAGACTAAAGTCTTCGAACAGTGCGTGTTGCCAGTGATGACTTACGGATCCGAGACATGGTCGCTAACTAAGGGCCTCATAAGTAGGCTCAGGACCGCTCAGCGGGCGATGGAGAGAGTTATGCTCGGAGTGTCCCTGAGGGATCGAATCAGGAATGAGGAGATCCGTAGGAGAACCAGAGTCACCGACATAGCTAAGCGAGTCGCGATACTGAAGTGGAAATGGGCGGGGCACATAGTTCGAAGAGCTGATGGTCGTTGGGGTCCCAAGGTGCTGGAGTGGCGACCTCGCACCGGGAAACGCAGTGTTGGCAGACCCCCCACCAGGTGGACCGACGACATCAAACGAGTCGCAGGGAGCCGCTGGATTCAGGCGGCGCAAGACCGAGGCCTGTGGAAGTCCAGGCAAGAGACCTTTGTCCAGCAGTGGACGTCTATCGGTTGATAAAGAAGAAGAAGAAGATTATTATGAGACTGATTAACTAGAATTATAAGATACAAGATGATGCCAGCGACTTGGTCCGCGTGGATTAGGGTTTTTAATTCCCGCGGGAACTGTTTAATTTTCCGGGATTAAGTGAAGCCTTTGTGTCATTCCGGGGTATGAGGTATATCTCCATTCCAAATTTCAGCCAAATTAGTTCATCTATCCATCTTCACAAACTTTCGTCTTTATAATATTCTTATAATAAGTTAAGATATTAAAATTCTGTCATCATTTGCTGCGTGTATTTTACCCATTTACTAGACATTAAAAGTTAGGTTCTATTTATTTTGAGCCGTGATAGCCTAGTGGTTAGGACTGTGGTCTCCTATTCGGGGGGTCGCAGGTTCGATCCCGGGACGCACCTCTGACTTTTCGGAGTCAAGTGCGTTTAAGCAATTAAATATCACTTGCTTCAACGGTGAAGGAAAACATCGTGAGGAAACCTGCACATCTGAGAGTTCTTCATAATGTTCTCGAAGGTGTGTGAAGTCCGCCAATTCGCATTGGGCCAGCGTGGTGGACTTATGGCCTATAACCCTTCTCTGAGAGGAGACCTGCGCTCAGTAGTGAGCCGTTGATGGGTTGCTAATGATGATGATGATGATGATTTATTTTGATAACAATAGAATCACAAAAGACTTATGCTTGTGCTTATGACAAAATCTATGCTGGTCGAATTTAGGCTCGATTGACTCAACCAAAATAGAAATGGGAACAGTATTTCAGAATTCAGACATATTTGGATTAATGTTCTCAACTACTGACCCCGATGCAAGTTCGCCTGCATTGATCCCATTCCTTAGTCAATCGTTAAACTTTAGCAATTATGCACATACTTTAGCTGATCCCGAAACACCAACTATTGTTAGACCTAGTTACTTGATATTCTAATTTTATTTTTAGCATCGTTTGTTAGATACCATTCTACTAATCCTACTATGTATAATAATTATTATAAATGGGAAAGTTTGTGAGGATGGATGTATGGATGGATGGATGGATGTTTGTTACTCTTTCACGCTACAACGAATGCACCGATTAACACATAGGCTACTTTTTATCCCGGAAAATTACGGAATTCCCGCGGGAATTAATAAAACCTTAATAAACGCGGACGAAGTCGCGGGCATCTTCTAGTATTAGATATTTTTGATTACACCGGCCAGAAATCGAACCCGAGATCTACACTAATCCCTATGACCTAAAATAACCTAAGATATAATTGGTAGGTTAGGTTAGGTTAGTTAGTTAGTTACTTACTCTTTAGTTACTTACTCGTTAGTTAGTTACTTACTCACCAATTGGATGACTGACCATAACTTAGAATTAAATTGCAATAAAACTAAAATAATTCAATTTCGACCGTATCAGAAAATACCACTAGACATTAAATTTATTTAAAATAACAATGACATAGAATGCGTAGATAGCTTAACATTCTTAGGAATTGATATTGACACAAATTTAAATTGGAAGAGCCATATTCAAAAAACAAGAAGTAAATTATCGAAATTTATATATGGCCTCAGGGAGTTAAAAAGGACTACTAACTTAAAAACCGCATTAGCCGCGTATTACGCTTATGGGCACGCATTTTTGCGATACGGTATTATACTCTGGGGAAACAGTACAAATGTCCACGATCTCTTTGTATTACAAAAAAAGTGCATCCGCATTTTAGTAAATATAAAACCTACAGACACGTGCCTACCTCACTTCAAGGAACTGAAAATCTTGACCTTAACTTCTATTTATATATTCGAAATGTGTAAATTCGTAAGGAAAAACATACAATTTTATACTAAAAAAGAAGACAAAACTCGCCGATTCCCCGAGAGACATACAAACAAATTAATTCTCCCACTATCAAAATTAGCACTGCACAGTTCGAGCCCCTACATAATGTCAATAAAAATCTACAATAATCTACCTAACAACATCAGAAACATTGAAAAGGAAATAAAGTTTATAAAAACATTAAAAACGTACCTAATTGAAAAGTGTTACTACGCAATCAATGACTTTTTTAATGATACGGATAAGCATAATATGTAAAATCGGTCTCCCTACCACAATAAATTACACTATTGTTGCTACACCCAAACTGGGTATTCAAAGCTTGTAAATAAATAAATAAATAAATAAATAAATACTTTTAGGGACTTACTCGTAATAATAATAATTAGGCAGTTACAAATTCTCTCTGAAGCTACATAATTCAGTTAGCTAGTTACTAATCAACCTCGTAATCTGATCTCTGGATAATAATAATTAAGCAGGTAATTGAATTTTTAATTTCTGAAGCAAGTGAGGTTTATTTTTAACCGACTTCAAAAAAGAAGTCTCTTTTTAAAGTTTGTCTATTTTATGCTTTTCCATTATGCTCTTAGGCTCGCGAGGCGGAGATGTTCTAATACATAGTAGAAAGTTAAACCATTATATTGTCTATGACAAGAAAAACAGGCAGTGAGCAAAGAGTAATAATATAATATAAAAAAATATTTTTAAAAAACCGATTTCAAACGCCCGCGTCAGTAAATAAAATTTATTGTTGATATTTTAAAAACCGCTCGACCGATTTCGATAAAATTTAAATGGGACCACCTGGTAAGTATACCCTTTAAAACAAAAAAGGATTTTCCAAATCGGTTCAGGCGTCTTTGAGTAATCGGTGAACATACATAAAAAAAAAAGATTCCGACGAATTGAGAACCTCCTCCTTTTTTGAAGTCGGCTAAAAAGTATTGCTAGTCCTTATACTAGTCAAAGATCGGTATTATGGCAAAGTGTAGCCAACCAACGAAAACGCAATTTATGCAGTCGTTTATATAATACTAGCTGATGCCCGCGACTTCGTCCGCATGGATTTAGTTTTTAAAAATCCCGCGGGAACTCTTTCATTATCCGAGATAAAAAGTAGCTCTCCCGGTCTGAGGAACCACTACTACATCCATTACTATATACCCATGCAAAAAATCGCATCAATCCGCTGTTCTGTTTCGACGTGATTGAAGGACAAACCAACAAACAAATACAATTTCGCATTTATAATATCAGTAATGCTTTATTGTAACACTTTTTATAATTGTCAAATTTTTTACTTCCATTATTCCACTGTCATTTGCGTTTTGTTATTCCATGTCAGATGCGTTTTTGTTATACCACGTTTTATAGTGACTTGACGGAAACGCGGTCGAACGGGATAAAAAGTATCCTATGTCCGTCTCCTGGTTCTAAGCTACCTCTCCACCAATTTTCAGCCAAATCTGTTCATCCGTTCTTGGGTTATAAATAGTGTAACTAACACCACTTTCTTTTATATATAGACTATCGTTACATAAAATTACATTATTTTAATGGAAATAATATTCTAAAATCATTTATATAATAAAGAGGCACCTGTTTTTAAAACTACAATGTTCGTGATTGCAAATAATGGTCAACACATAAGTAGCTTGTAAATCATTGCTTAATGGCTTAAACTAGCGGCACGCTATGATGGCCGGTTTGACACATTACAATAGTGATGTGGAATGTCAATTTATTCTCGAACAAAAAACAATTAAGTTTTGTTTTTGTACCTGATTAAATAGGTTTAATAAAACAAAAATGTATATGTTTATTTAATTTATTTGAACGAACTGAATATTTGAATGAAAATGAATATACATACTTTATATGCACACAAGAAACATATGAATACAAAAGATACCAAAAAAGGTGCCACAAAAGGCCATAATTAATCAGATTCGTCCATACTACTATTTTCACTGTCGTCACTGCTATCATCACCTACATTAATAATTATATGTTCGTTTTCTATAATATTATCTATTTTCACATCTCTTTCATAATCTTCCCTTATTAATTTAACAGTTCTATTCACAACCTTTTCCCAGTCTCCTTTAGTCACATGTTCACAAGCTTCTTCTAATAATTTTAGCATTTTTTTTGTGGTAAATGGGGGTTCTGTATTGTGTCTTGCAGCATATCCCTTAATTTGAGCCCACACCAACTCAATCGCATTATACTCACAATGGTAAGGCGGTAACCGTATAACTCTGTGCCCATGTTCTAATGCTATTTCGTCAGTGACGTATCGGATCTTGGTTGGTTTGTTTTCTTTTAAAAGACGTACTAATTCCGCTTTTAACATATTCATGTTTGCATCTACGCCATTTTTACGAAGCCATGCGACGATATCAGCTTTCTTTTGGGATTGGGCAGGTGGCTTGTCAATTTGCATCGAGTGGTATGGGGCGTTGTCCATAATTATAATAGATGGTTCAGGGAGGCTACACAACATTGAGGTAAACCATTCAGTAAACTTTTCTCCATTCATGTCTTCATGATAGTCTCCAGTGGTTTTTGACGCAAAAGCCATGAGAGAACCTTCGACAAACCCGTTGATGGTTCCGGCGTGACAAATTATAAGTCGCGATCCTTTTCCTACAGGAACTTTGGAAGTAGATGCTGCTGTGTCATCGTTCCAAGAACGGCCTACAGTATGGTTAGCATTAAGCCATGTTTCATCCAAGAACACAACATTTTGCCAATTTTTGATTTCTTTCACTTGCCGTAAAAAAGTATACCTTGCCATCGCTATATCAAATCTTTCCATCAATATTTTGCGTTTGTTACATTTTTTGTATCGAAATCCAATGGTCTTCAAAATCTTCGTTAAAGAACTTTCCCCACCGAAGAATAATCCAGCTTCCTTCAGTGAATGCACCAACTTTTTTCTTGTTGGATACTCCTTCTGTAAATAGTAGCCGTAAACATGTCTTCGGATAGCATCGGCATCAAAGCTATCGATGCCTACGACTGGTTTTGCTCGTTTTCTCTTTTTTGGTGTGTGAAGTTTATTTTCTTCTGTGCCAGTCTCGCCATATTTTTTTTTAGTTATCCGTCTAACAGTTCGTTGTCCAATATTAAGCGCATCAGCTACGCGTTCAACCACTGACGTTATAGGTAAAATTGGCCCTCCATTTTGAGCTTCACGATCGAAATAGTTACGAAGGCGTATTACGAACTCACGTGTCTGACTATTTAGAACAGTTCTCTGCGTACGTTCGGTCATATCGACGAAATCCACAACAAAGGGCTTGAACAGAGTCCAAATTAACGAGCAAGGGTCAACAGTAATGCAGTATCAATATTTGAAATCCAAAGCCAGGTCAAAACTATATCACAATCGCAGTGCACTGACAGTTTATACTTTTCGAAGCAACGTCAATTCGAAACTGCTTTGTTTTGCATTGAGCATTGACGCGAGTTTGCCGGAGGTAGTAGTTGTGCTAGCCAGCGATCCTATGTGACGATCGTATTAGATTCCATTTTTAAAAATTTTCAATTTAGAAAACCAAATGCCGAGTTGTGGTATATATCATATAAAAATAAAAATTTTACCTTTTGTATGAAACAGCTGATATTTTTTTGCGATTTCAGAGGTTTGTCTACATAGTGAAAATTGTTCATATTCACAAGTACATTCACCCCTTAAATGGTGCAAACTGATTTTTCTACACTTGTATACATTTTAGAAATCAATTTAATAAATAAATTTTGAGTCCTAAACCTAAAACTACATTCGATAAAATTTATGAATCTCTGCACATCACTATCGTCAATAAAGTAATACAATTATTTCCTTCAAAGTCGTTATCAATTAATACGGAACTTCATGAGCGGACAAACGTCAAACCGGCCATCATAGCGTGCCGCTAGTGTAATGCATTTCCTCATTCCCTGGAAATATGATGGCGGCATCTTTATATGCCGCGCGCTGGATAACTGATCGTAAACAAAGGCATTCGAAGGTAAGCGCTAAGGTTGGTTGTTTGCTCTTTTATCACCTCTTTTACGAGTGCGGGGCGCTGGAAGTCTATAAGATTCCAATTCTTTGCAACCGTCTGGCGATGGAAAAGCTTGATTTATATAAATAAATAACTTCTTGCACTATAAACTTTGATTGCATTGCTCCCAATAGATGAGTGAACAACTTCTAATTATATTATGTGCAATGAATAATGATTTAAGTAGTAGTTTATTCTCGAGGCTTCATATAGGTAGTTCATTCATCGGAAATATCATACCTTCAGCCACGGGGCAACGCTGCCGTGGTAAGCAAACAGAAAATAAAATAATTTAATATAAAAAAATTCTTTTTGAAAAACCGACTTCAAACTCCCACGCCACTATACAAAATATATAATTTATTGTTGATATTTTAAAAACCGCTCGACCGATTTCAATGAACTTTATATGGAACCACCTGGGAAGTATACCCTTTAAAACAAAAAAAGAATTTTCCAAATCGGTTCAGGCGTCTGCGAGTAATCAGTACATAAAAAAAAACATAAAGATTCCGACGAATTGATAACCTCCTCCTTTTTTTAAAGTCGGTTAAAAACAGAATTTGTTACTAAATTGATTTTATATAATTGAACATATTTTTGATTTTATATTTATAAAATGTTTCCAACGTGAAAATCAAAGTAGGTAATTTTTTCACAAACAAAACAAGAACAAAATAATAATAATATGTTTAAGCATTATTTTCTCGAAATCGCCTTTTCTAATTTACTGTTCTCTTGCATACAACGGCAAAACGGAGAAACGGAAGGACCTGATTATCTGCATTAACTCATAAAGTGAAATAGGATACTTTTTATGTCGGAAAAGCCAAGGTTTCCCGCGCAGATATCAACAAACCTCAGTGCCTCAACCTCGCGAGTAAAAGATAGTTTTTACCAAAAACATCCGGGCTTGCTAATTACAACGTTGAATGTAATTCAAGTGGTCACGAATATTGTAGCTCCGTGGTTTGTTGCGTTCATAAACTAATGTATGAGCATTCAATTAAGCAGAAGTGAGAAGTGACCTCTAACACGACCTCAACTTTAGAGGCAAAAATTAGGAGTGCCGTATGTCGTGACATTGAATATGGATACAATAGGATGATGACATCGAAACGGTTGATGGCCCAATACACTAGCGGCACGCTATGATGGCCGGTTTGACGTTTGTCCGCTCATGAAGTTCCGTATTAATTGATAACGACTTTGAAGGAAATAATTGTATTACTTTATTGACGATAGTGATGTGCAGAGATTCATAAATTTTATCGAATGTAGTTTTAGGTTTAGGACTCAAAATTTATTTATTAAATTGATTTCTAAAATGTATACAAGTGTAGAAAAATCAGTTTGCACCATTTAAGGGGTGAATGTACTTGTGAATATGAACAATTTTCACTATGTGGACAAACCTCTGAAACCGCAAAAAAATATCAGCTGTTTCATACAAAAGGTAAAATTTTTATTTTTATATGATATATACCACAACTCGGCATTTGGTTTTCTAAATTGAAAATTTTTAAAAACCTTTTTTGGTATCTTTTGTATTCATATGTTTCTTGTGTGCATATAAAGTATGTATATTCATTTTCATTCAAATATTCAGTTCGTTCAAATAAATTAAATAAACATATACATTTTTGTTTTATTAAACCTATTTAATCAGGTACAAAAACAAAACTTAATTGTTTTTTGTTCGAGAATAAATTGACATTCCACATCACTATTGTAATGTGTCAAACCGGCCATCATAGCGTGCCGCTAGTGTAGGAAAATATTTACGTACTGGATGGCGTCCGCGACTTTGTCCGCACGTATTTAGGTTTTTTAATAATCTCGTGGGAACTTTTGACGACTTGGGGTAAAACATATCCTAGATTTTAATTGTCGCATTGCTAGCTATTTCTATACAAAACTTCGCCAAGATTGGCTCTGCGTGGGCTCAGCGGTAATAATGTTGCTGTCTCATATGTCATAAGTTTTTAGTTAACGAGGGAACCCTAATTATTTTGTGATTATATGCCTGAGGTTATAAATTTAATTATAAATTATTAAAAATAAAAACCTGCCATTTATACATTATCAAAATTAAAAGCTGGTCTCTTGATTAGAAACTCCCAGCTGTGTCCCAGCTACAACCGACCATTCTCTATACCGTGTCTCTTCCATTCCACGCGACATTGGCGGAATAAATTGTACCAAAACGAAAATTGAATTGAATTGAATAAATTTAATCAGTTAATAAAAAAATTTAAGTGTGTTAACTGTGTTTTCGAAAATGAAAAAAGTTCTTTGTGACCGGAACCTAAGCATTTCTCTCCGAACACGCATAGCGTGGTGCTATGTCTTTTCTGTACTTCTCTATGGTGTAGAAGCTTGGACGCTGACAGAAGTCATGTCTAGAAAACTTGAAGCGTTCCAGATGTGGGTGTACAGACGTATGCTAAGAATTTCTTGGAGAGCCCGTGTACGAAACAGCACTGTGCTATAAAGAATGGGAAAGAAGAGCACAAGGTCACTATTTAGAGCAGCGGTCTCAAAAGTTGAAATCGCCCTAATGATTGCCAACCTTCGCAAGGCGACGGCACGTTAAGAAGAAGAAGAACTGTGTTAACCGCATTTTGTGTATTCCTGTACATAAATATACAGGAATGCACAAAATGCGGTTTGTAAAGCATGCTGCCGGCATGCAAATCAGTTTACTGCTAAATACACAAGTACGCTTGCAGATAACTGTGCTACACCAACTACCCTTTATTGAGCATTTTGAGCAGACGAGTTTGCCATAATTATGGCATCGGATTGTAGTGTGTAGTGATACGCGAACTGTAATTAGTCTGCCATTAAACCGCACGGCCTTGATTTGATTAATGATAGTCGGCACTGTGCATCGGATCCGCGACATCTGACGCGATGTTTTTAGTAACAGTTACTAACATTTTTATACCTAAATATATTATTACTAAAGTTCGGCCGTTCAGAGAATGCGTTCCTGACACCTATTGAAAAGAAAAATATTGTTTACCAAGTTATTTGACACTCATTTGGCACAAAATTATAACATTAATTGATTATTGATATAATAATGTTGTTTTAATGCTCATCAATTGTTAAAACGGTAAACAACCAGCAATAATATTTTTATGGTAACTGCAACGCCATTACAAAGTTACGTCGTCAGTTCAATCGCGACGTGTCAGGAACGCATTCTCTGAACGGCCGTAGTTTAGCTGACCCAGCCACGCGTTGCTGTGACCCAGTAGATATAATAGATTAAATTAATATTAAGATAAAAACTATCCTATCTTTCAAATTTGACCAAATTACAAATAGTTACGAAGTTTTATCAAAATCGGTTCAGTAGTTTAGGAGTCCATCGCGGACAAACAACGTGACACGTAATTTATATATATTAAGATTTACTAGATGATGCCCGCGACTTAGTCCGCGTGGATTAAGGTTTTTCAATTTCCGCGGGAACTCTGTAACTTTCCGGGATAAAAGATTCTTTGAAAATCTGTCGTAGATAGTTAGGTAGGCGAACTGTGATGAAAACATGGATTTTTGCGGGATAAAAAGAAGCCTATATGTTAATCCTGGGTATGAGCTATCTGCATTCCAAATTTCAGCCAAATCGGTTCATTCGTTGTGGCGTGAAAGAGTAACAAACATCCATCCAAACATCCATCCATACATTCATCCTCACAAACTTTCGCATTTATATATATCTATATTATTCGGAAATATTTGGGTATCGGAAGGATTCATAATGTCTGTTCAGTTTAAACAAAGTAGAACGTTTATTTTTACCCGACTACAGCAAAGCCACAAGAAGGGTTATGACTATAGAAATCTATGTATGTATAATAATATGTAATTTAATGTATATGTCTGTGTCTATTTACGTTTGCCCTACGTCTTTACCTACCTAATTACTAATTACCTACTGAGCTCATTTTGAGAAACCGAATGATCAATCGATCCACTACTATTGTAGGGTGACATAGGCCACATTTGATACGAAAAAAATCAGTACCTACTTATGAAAGACTAACATCTTCGTCTTATTTTCCGTGCTCGGGTTAATTTTTTTAGATTTTTCTTGTCTACTGTCACTTGCCCGAAACTTTTACAGTGTGGAGCTAGATTTTATAAACGCCTCGGAACCCTTTGTTTTTCCGGAATAAAAAGAACTTTATTTCACTCTTCAGGTTCTTAACCAAAACCATACAAAAAATTACATTGATTGAATGATGTTATTGAAAGATTAAGAAACAGACAAAAACACTTATTTTATTTTATTAGTAAGTACTAGCTGATGCTGATCCAATTCGCATTGGGCCAGCGTGGTGGACTATGGCCTATAACCCCTCTCTGAGAGGAGACCTGCGCTCAGTAGTGAGACGTTGATGGGTTGCTGATGATGATGATGATGATGATGATGATGATGATGACTAGCTGATGCCTGCGACTTTGTCCGCGTGGATTTAGTTTTTAAAATCCCTCGGGAACTCTTTGTTTTTCTGGGAAAAGAGTAGGCTATGTCACTCTCCAGGTCCGCAACTATACCCATGCAAAAAATCACGTCGATCCGGAGCCCTGTTGCGACGCGATTGAAGGACAAACCAGCAAACAAACACACTTTCGCATTTATAATATTAGTAAGGTTTTTTGACGAAAATTAAACATGTTAAGAAGAACCTTCGTATTATGTATAATTAATACCCACTCACCCTTCACACAGTTGAACTATTTGGTTTTAAAGTTTGTTTGACCTGTTGAACTAGTAGAGAAACTAGAGACAAAGAGTGTACACTGTACAAAAGTTGTGCATAGAAAGATATTATAGTTTCCTTGTCGTGCTTATACAAAATGCAGTCGACCATAACTTCTTTAGTTAAGAGCAACGTAATTTACGTTACGTTACGTAAATATCAACTATATTGGAACATAGAAGTCAAATGTAAGCTATGTACTGTTAATATTGATACAAGACAGTTGTTAGCTTCGGTTGAGCTTTGGCTTGTTCTGTTTGTATTGTGATTTGGCTATCTGCAAATATTCACTGACATCTGCAACTTTGACGTACAAAGATACTTCAGATGTTATGCAGACGTGAAAGGGGTAAATACACGTCTATATAAATATAGTACCTACTCGATACGCGGTTACGAACACTTAGCATGTTCAACTGAGTTGCACTGATGTCCGAACACTAGGCGCCATTTATGCGATTAAACTTTGTAGGTACCTTATGGTATTGTGAATTGAAAAGCAAACAATCATAGACTTAATGCCAACAATGCCTAACAAACAATATAGTTATTATAGTGAATAATTAAAATAAAAATTATTTTTTGATATTATTCAAATAATTTATAATATAAACGACCGAGCGATATTTTCAAGGATACAATATGCCTCTTGCACCAAGCACACCGTTCAAGCCTCTGCGACCCGGCGGCCGCGTGATTCAATGACGATTTGCAATCTTATTCACCATGCCGGCTCCCCTCTCTACCTCGCGCAAATCAAAACTAAGACACAGTTTTTATTCTGAATTGCTTGTGTATATTTTTATCCGTCTATGGGTATACACCTCATCCTTAGTTTTTTAGTCCATTTCAAGAGTTCTTCTCTTTAGTCTATTCATTTCACCGCTTTTAGTTATAGGTACAAATCTTTTTTTTTCTCCTGAAAAATCTTCCTCTATCCAGAACAAAATGCTGTCGCGCTATCTCGTTCATAAAAATCATAAAGGTCTCTGCGGAAAAGGATAGGACTAGATTTAAACCCCAATTATAAATTATTATATACTAATATCAACTCAACTATAAATATGACGGCACCACTCCTCTCGCCGAGCGTCTAATAAAGGCAATCACACACTATCTCAGAACAGAACATCATTCTCAGCAATCACCTCTTCAATGATAATAACTACTCACAATTTCACAAAGGAGGTACATTGTAATCTTCACATAACAAGCATGGAACCCAATATTTCCATGTCTAACTATACAAACCCGGCTTACTATTCTAGCCTAGGCGCAGCCTCCACCATCCCCAATAGCTGCCCTGACTCCACCTCAGAAGACCCTAAGCAAATCTCCTTTCTAACTCGCTCATGGCCCATCACTAGGCAAAGAATAGTAACTCGTGAACATCGCATATACATTGCAACAAACTCACCAAATAACCAAATCAGCACTCACTCACTCCACAACGACTGATCAATCTTTCCGCAGCATCACCAATCGCACAATCAATCAATCTAGATTCCAAATGCATTGCAACCACAATAAAATGGCACCGCACCAACGCCATGACCAAAAGCTTACGACCATGTCAGCGAACCTAGGAAATACTTTGCAGCCACTAATACTCCGACAACAATCGCATAATCACTCTACAGTCTACACTATCGCATATCATTATGAAAATAACTAATCCTAATCCTCGAATCCTAAATCCGACAAATTAACGACAAACTGCTAAACAATGCCTGCGAGTTGCGACCATCTTTGACAGAATCCCGAATCATAGACCATGAACACTAGAATAATCTAAATGCTACCATAGACTACAAACATTAGGGAATGTGACATGAATCATGATACAAACGTCCACAGACTAATCGATAACACATGGAACTAGGAATTAAGACTACGTCAACAGATTGCACTACACCTCCTACAAATATAACAATAAGCCACAATGTCAACTAAATATTTTTCTTTTTCTTTACAGGTACATCTGCTGATACATCCGATTGCAATTGCATTGCGAAAATTGCATGTACAACAATTACAACATTGTTGTTTTATATAATTTACCAGCAACTTGGAGAAATTGGTAAAATCGATTCTACCTCAGAGGCATTGTTGTGGCCCTCGTTATTTTTATTTTACCGGCGACACAAATTGAGGGTCTTTTTTATAAGAATATTCCCGTTACTCGGTTTAACAAACTTTCCAAGTGCCTTTATTGAATTTTCTCAAGTTTTGATAGGTTCTCCGTCGATTTCTCCTTTGTTGCTTTTTGTTGAAAAGTTAGCTGCGCTAGTAATTTGGTAGCAAACATTTATTTTGTACACTTTTCAACTAGATTTTTAACCAATGACTTTTGCGTAAGCGAATTTTAAAAATAACTTGGTCGACTTTATGGAATCGGTTGTAACTTTTTACTACAGAGTTATGAGATTTTATTTTTTCTTTTATAAACGAGCTTGTGGATGATTTTTGTTTACTATGTAATCTTAATTGATATTACTGTTTTTAGAAATTATTTTTTTATTTACGATTTTAGATCTAAATCTTTAGAAAGCGCTGGTATTTTATCACACAACAGTTTTACCACAATACTATTTTCGTGAGTACATATTGTTCGAGCAACTTTAGCGGAAAATTCAATAAAATAGAAAGTCCCGTACGCACTTAGTAGCGGTCTGGCTCAATTCCTTTCCGCTATTTTTCTTTCATATTATCTCACTGTATTGTACATGAAGTATTTGAAGCAGAAAATATTTTTAGCCCGGCTTAGTTAGAATAAAAATATTGTGGCGCTGCCAGTCTATATATTATAAGTTATAACCCATTAGGTTTAAACTAGCGGCACGCTATGATGGCCGGTTTGACACATTACAATAGTGATGTGGAATGTCAATTTATTCTCGAACAAAAAACAATTAAGTTTTGTTTTTGTACCTGATTAAATAGGTTTAATAAAACAAAAATGTATATGTTTATTTAATTTATTTGAACGAACTGAATATTTGAATGAAAATGAATATACATACTTTATATGCACACAAGAAACATATGAATACAAAAGATACCAAAAAAGGTGCCACAAAAGGCCATAATTAATCAGATTCGTCCATACTACTATTTTCACTGTCGTCACTGCTATCATCACCTACACTAATAATTATATGTTCGTTTTCTATAATATTATCTATTTTCACATCTCTTTCATAATCTTCCCTTATTAATTTAACAGTTCTATTCACAACCTTTTCCCAGTCTCCTTTAGTCACATGTTCACAAGCTTCTTCTAATAATTTTAGCATTTTTTTTGTGGTAAATGGGGGTTCTGTATTGTGTCTTGCAGCATATCCCTTAATTTGAGCCCACACCAACTCAATCGCATTATACTCACAATGGTAAGGCGGTAACCGTATAACTCTGTGCCCATGTTCTAATGCTATTTCGTCAATGACGTATCGGATCTTGGTTGGTTTGTTTTCTTTTAAAAGACGTACTAATTCCGCTTTTAACATATTCATGTTTGCATCTACGCCATTTTTACGAAGCCATGCGACGATATCAGCTTTCTTTTGGGATTGGGCAGGTGGCTTGTCAATTTGCATCGAGTGGTATGGGGCGTTGTCCATAATTATAATAGATGGTTCAGGGAGGCTACACAACATTGAGGTAAACCATTCAGTAAACTTTTCTCCATTCATGTCTTCATGATAGTCTCCAGTGGTTTTTGACGCAAAAGCCATGAGAGAACCTTCGACAAACCCGTTGATGGTTCCGGCGTGACAAATTATAAGTCGCGATCCTTTTCCTACAGGAACTTTGGAAGTAGATGCTGCTGTGTCATCGTTCCAAGAACGGCCTACAGTATGGTTAGCATTAAGCCATGTTTCATCCAAGAACACAACATTTTGCCAATTTTTGATTTCTTTCACTTGCCGTAAAAAAGTATACCTTGCCATCGCTATATCAAATCTTTCCATCAATATTTTGCGTTTGTTACATTTTTTGTATCGAAATCCAATGGTCTTCAAAATCTTCGTTAAAGAACTTTCCCCACCGAAGAATAATCCAGCTTCCTTCAGTGAATGCACCAACTTTTTTCTTGTTGGATACTCCTTCTGTAAATAGTAGCCGTAAACATGTCTTCGGATAGCATCGGCATCAAAGCTATCGATGCCTACGACTGGTTTTGCTCGTTTTCTCTTTTTTGGTGTGTGAAGTTTATTTTCTTCTGTGCCAGTCTCGCCATATTTTTTTTTAGTTATCCGTCTAACAGTTCGTTGTCCAATATTAAGCGCATCAGCTACGCGTTCAACCACTGACGTTATAGGTAAAATTGGCCCTCCATTTTGAGCTTCACGATCGAAATAGTTACGAAGGCGTATTACGAACTCACGTGTCTGACTATTTAGAACAGTTCTCTGCGTACGTTCGGTCATATCGACGAAATCCACAACAAAGGGCTTGAACAGAGTCCAAATTAACGAGCAAGGGTCAACAGTAATGCAGTATCAATATTTGAAATCCAAAGACAGGTCAAAACTATATCACAATCGCATTGCACTGACAGTTTATACTTTTCGAAGCAACGTCAATTCGAAACTGCTTTGTTTTGCATTGAGCATTGACGCGAGTTTGCCGGAGGTAGTAGTTGTGCTAGCCAGCGATCCTATGTGACGATCGTATTAGATTCCATTTTTAAAAATTTTCAATTTAGAAAACCAAATGCCGAGTTGTGGTATATATCATATAAAAATAAAAATTTTACCTTTTGTATGAAACAGCTGATATTTTTTTGCGATTTCAGAGGTTTGTCCACATAGTGAAAATTGTTCATATTCACAAGTACATTCACCCCTTAAATGGTGCAAACTGATTTTTCTACACTTGTATACATTTTAGAAATCAATTTAATAAATAAATTTTGAGTCCTAAACCTAAAACTACATTCGATAAAATTTATGAATCTCTGCACATCACTATCGTCAATAAAGTAATACAATTATTTCCTTCAAAGTCGTTATCAATTAATACGGAACTTCATGAGCGGACAAACGTCAAACCGGCCATCGTAGCGTGCCGCTAGTTTAGTGAATATTTTATTATAATATTATTAGGATTCGTAAATGATTTATGCATTATCTTTATCACGTAAAAACACTTTTTTTTAGAGAAGAGAAGGTTTTCTAGAGAATGCTGAGACAGCTGAAAGCAGTTTAGAACCCGTAACTGGGTACTTGTATGTTTTTTTACCCCAAAAATTGAAAAATACTAAAAACATATGAAATGGAAAACAATTTAATTATCTTCCTGCTTGTGGACGGCGTGCGTGCAAACGATTTTATAAATAGCGCGCGCGCAAGGATTAATTTTGCGCCGACAACGAGCTATATAGCCAGTAGTAAATATAATTCGTCTATGATACAGCCTGCTCATAACTTTTTTTCAGTTATGTTCAGTATTTTCTTATCGAAAGAAATTACACAAAATATTGTTGGAATTTAAATAATAATTTATACGTGTTTAAACTTTTTATTAATTAAAAGTATACCATTGTCTTTATAATGATATCCTTTTTACCCGACTAGATACGAGAGTAGGTTTTGTGTTCACGGTATTCAGTCTATCAATGTATGAGAAACCGGTTTTCAGTTTATCAGTGTATTTATAAGAACCGCTGGAGTCTGGAAAAAACGGCACACCGTGGAGTGAGAAAATGGAAACAGTACAAGTAGACATCGGCTAACACGATTACGGTCACTTTTGTGCGTTCTTCTTTACCGACAGACGTCCACTGCTGACATAGGTCTTTTGTACACATGCCTAGGTCTTTCGCCTCCTGTATCCAGCGGCTTCGTGCGACTCCTCTCTTCTCTGATGTCGTCGGTCCACCCAGTGGGGGTCTGCGAACACTTTGCTCCCCGTTGCGAGGTCGCCACTTTATGCCCCATCCATTGTCCACTTCAGCTTTGCTTTTGCGTTTTATGCAATAAGTTTTAGTCTTTTAATCCGGAAATGAAGTTTTCAAAATTTTGATCGCTCAAGTGGCAACGACAATGGTGCCGAATAATAAATTAGTAGGAGCTCGAAAGTTTGTCACCGTCATGTAATTAAATGCTCACGGCTTAGCAACTGTTACTTAAACTTAGTTGATTGCCGTTTAACTTGTTAGTGATACGCGGTAAGCTTACTTGGTTTACATGATTATAAAATATATTTAGTTATGTAGTAAGGGTTTAGTAGGTACTATGATAAACTTAAATATTACAAGCTTTTATTTAGTTTCACCTGTCCCGATGTTTGTCATCAAATCTTGCAAATTAAATTTGATCCACTTCCCGGTTACCGATTGAGCTGAAATTTTGCATACATGTGTAAATCGCGTGACAATGCAATATTATGATTACATGGCGCTGATCTGATGATGGAGCTGGAAGGTGGCCATAGGAACTTCGCAATGAAATGACACAACCTCATCGAGTTTGGGCTCGTTTGAATCGTCTTGACGAGTAGTTTGTCTTTCAATGGTAACCAGGGTCTGATGATGGAGGTAGTGGGGTCATAGGAACTCTACGCAATGATGAAACGACGCAACCCCATCGAGTTTCGGCTCGTTTGATTAGTCTTCACGAGTACTTTGTTTTTAGATGGTTACCAGGGTCTGACCTGATCAGGGTCTGATGATGAAACCGGGAGGTGGTCTTGGTAACTCTGTAATAAAATGACGTAACCCCATCGAGTTTGGGCTCGTTTGATTCGTCTTGACAAGTAGTCTGGTTCTAGATGATAGCCAGTGTCTGACGATGTAGCCAGCTACTAAAAGCTTGTTTTTTAAAAATTTTTTTTTTAATTTACACTTGTTTTCTACATTCCTATTCTGAAGATCGAGTCCTTACACTGCTTACTGCACTACTGCATTGCTTTCGTGGCGTTGTTAGAGGAGTAGTTTTGCTATTATTATAATATTAAGTTAAATAAATACAAATACCTAAGACCAACCACCAGAGACCATCACTACTATCACCACACCACAACCACCACACCTTCTTTTTCCAGAATAAAAAGTAGTATTTGTCCAGAGGTGTGATTGTCTAAAGTTATTTCATTGATCGTAATCGTATTCGATGACATTAGCGTCAAAGTAAAATAAACCATAACCGCATTGATTATAGCTTAATTTCGTGTATGCATTCTTATACGTTTACTCATGTACGATACGCTCCATAACGCTCCATATAAAAATAGGTTGTACTGAATTTGCGACTGTAACTCAATAGAACCAAGGATTATTTTACTTTGACGCTAATGTCATCGAATACGAATACGATCAATGGAATAACTTTTAGACAATTGGTACCCAGATCCACCACTGTACTCGTGCAGAAATCGCGTCAGTCGGTTGCTCCCTTGCTGCGTGATGGAAATACCAACCACCAACATTCGCATTTATTATACCTATTGATAGGGATACTTACTTTCGAAAAAGAGTGATTTTTCGTAAGTTAATCGTCTGACGATAAATCTGCTAATTGTTATCCAACTCGTCAATGCCACTAAATGTATAAATTACTACCGCTTGAAGTTGGCCGTCGACGACGACCATTACAAAATGACGTCATACTGTACCGCTCACAAAAAAACCTGATTGTATTTACTGTTACCACGACTGTGACGGAAGTTTTCTTCTCTGGCAATGCTTTTCATGGCAATGACGCCTTGAATGTCGAAGGGCGAGATTTATTTTTAGGGTTCCGTACCCAAAGGGTACCAACGGGACCCTATTACTAAGCCTACGCTGTCCGTCCGTCCGTCCGTCCGTCCGTCCGTCCGTCCGTCTGTCAGCGGTCTGTATCTCGTAAACCATAATAGATAGATAGATGAAATTTTCACATATTATGTATTTCTATTGCCGCTATAACAACAAATAATAAAAATTAAATTAAATTAAAAAATTTAATTTAAATATTTCCATGGGTACATGGAAATATTTTAATTTAATTTTTTTTAACGGAACCCTAAAAGAACGAGGCCCGACTCGCACTTGGCCGATTTTTTTCTTATTTTTCTCCTCCTAGAAGAAAGTCATTATTTAAAGTAATAAATCATATGCGCTATGCAAAAATTTTCCTTTTTTATTTATTGTAGAAAACTACAAGTAAACAATAATAACCAAACAAAAATAAATAACTAAAAAACTTAACCAAAAAATTAAAACGTAACAATAAAAAAAGTTTGAAAAACACGGTACTGACAATCGCGAACGGTACATTGCTATCTGTACTAAGTGGGTTTGAATTGAGGTGCGGTCCGGTGCGGGGAAGGGCGAAGTGAGGTAGCTGCCAACTTGGAGCAGACGGGTAGTATGTGCTTTACTAGCCAACCAGCTGTGGTGCTGGTCCAAGTAATAAATACATCAATATCATCCTACCGATACTAATTAAGTGTAGTTATTTCTGGATATGTCATTGTTGGGATGATATATGACTCTTCAGTCGTGTCCAGCTTTAAATACAATGTGCTGTACGGAAGCACTGAATGCTATTATTACTTATAGAAGTAAACTTTTGTCTCTGAGATCGCACAGTAATTTGTGTGCAAAAGGACAAAAAAATTTGTGGATCATAAAATATGTTTTTGAATAGTAAAATTTATTGTAAATTCTGACGTATGATATCCATTATTTTGAAAGCTAGTTCCGTAGGTAAAAGTTATTCATTTTCAAAAACTTACACCGGAAAATGTAGAAACATCTCTCAACTTGAGTCCGACTCCGATCTAATTTATTAATAAAAATTTATATATCTACTAGCTGACCCGGCGAACTTCGTACCGCCACCTTATCTATATAAATAAAAGAAATAAACTATCCTAATCCAAAAAAACTATCCTATCTTTCAAGTTGGACCAAATTACACATAGTTACGAAGTTTGATCAAAATCGGTTAAGTAGTTTAGGAGTCCATCGCGGACAAACAACGTGACACGTAATTTATGTATATTAAGATTATTATTTTGCGATAATCTTAATATACTTATATAAATTACGTGTCACGTTGTTTGTCCGCGATGGACTCCTAAACGACTGAACAGATTTTTATCAAACTTCGTAACTATCTGTAATTTGGTCCAACTTAAAAGATAGGACAGTTTTTTTGGATTGGGATAGTTATTTGTTTTATTTATATAGAAGTTGGCGGTACGAAGTTCGCTGGGTCAGCTAGTAATAATACTATAATCGATGTATGTACGAAAGGTTGTAATAGGTAGGTAGGCTAAGTTACTTTATAATTTTGTTGGAGACAGAATGTATAGGAATAGTAAAAACTCATTTCATCCATATTCCAAATAAAATATAGATACGGAAAAATCTCACGTATGATATTTATTGGGTCGAGCCAACTAGTTTGGAATCCATACGGAGTTCTTAGTCATAAACTCAGTGCCGGGATGCGAGCCATGAATGTAAGTATTTGTAGCTTATGAAAATTCAAATAATAATGTTATGTTTTGAGATATTATTGCTTATATCTTTAGGTTTGACGTAACCAAATAAAACTGTGTGGTGTTGCGTGCTCTGAAAGCACCTACAAGCTCCAATGGTCTAGAAGCTAGCTTGTTAGGCTACAGATCATGAGGTCTGAAGTTTATTCTCAGCAACAGCACAGAATTCGACGGTGTATTATATACCCCCGTGCCTACTAAGCCGGCGCTTCGGTGCCTGACCAAGTTTTGGATCGTCATAAGTAGACCAAAATAGACACACTTGTGCTCTATGGACTGACACTAGCCACTTATATCATGGATTTCAGCAAAGTAATGTCTTGTTCTATATAGGTATTCATTAGGGCAAGCGAAGCGAGTCCTATCACTATCCCACAACCTGAGCATTTTTGTGGTACACTTTACTGAAAAACTATCACGCCCTATAGATTTGTGCTTTAACATAGTAATTCAATTTCATATCCAAATGTGTTATCTGTCAAAAAAAATATAATTTTATAACCATAAAAAAATTAACCTTAACAATTTTGTATTCATTGGATAGAATGTTATTGTACTACTAACGCCATCTGTGAGTTAGCATTGCTGGAACAGAACTTATTACCCGTTAGAAAAACTACGCGAGCCCTCACAAAGCACAGCTTTTGACGTGACAACGTCTTATAAATTGGTTTGCCGGGTGACACTTCAAGAAACTGCGTTACGCTCCGCTCACGTTATGCGCTCACAATGAGAGCGAGTGAGAGCCACTCGGGCATGGTTAGCCCGCCTAAGAGCGAGAGAGACAGACATAAAAAGTGAAAGGCACGCGTCCCTTCCACTCGAGCACAGTTAGCCCGCCTAAGAGCGAGAGAGACAGAGCGAGAGAGAGAGAGTGAGAGAGATAGGCATACACACCGGTTCATGTCTTGCGCTTCTATTTCGGTTGTCACGTAAAACTTTCGCCCGTATACCGACTTTACAGGCAACCAATTTTTTGCTAGTATAATTTATATCCTGCAGTAAGATTTCGTCGTTGACGTTTAGCCACAAACACGACCAAAATGAGGAATAATAATAATTAGAATTCTCTAAAATAATGTGATTAATGACGACAAGTTTAAAGCCTCAATAGCCAAACGGTTGTAGGTGGACTCAGACCTGAAAGGTCGAGGTTCGATCCCCGCCCATTGCACTATTGTCGTACCCACCCCTAATTGAAGCTTTCCTCTTATTTGAAGGCGAGAGGAAAACATTAGTCAAGTGCAGCTTGGCTAATATTTTTATAAAAATAAACAAACTATAAAATAAACATATTTTTATTAGTTTACTTCTTGGATCTGCAATTTCACTCGTTGATAGATGTCTTAAAATTCTTTCTTTCCGGCATTTATATTGGTATTTGGTAACACAATATTATTTATACTCTTTTTGTATCGATTGTCTTGATGGCTTTCAAAAGATCTACAAGAGCTTCAGGTTTGGCGACAGTAAAAGACGTGCACATCGAATCAGAAATAAAACGATTAATTCAGTCTGCATTTTAAAGTGAGGTAAGAGTTTTCTTGTCACGCGTATAATTACATACATAGAGCATAATATATTTTGTCAACGGTGGTGCATAATGCTCCACCAACTGCCTACTTATACAACTAAGACCCGCATGCAGAAACGCCGGGTTATCCTTTTAACCCAGAGTTATCTGCTGCTTTGACAGATTTAGTAGGTATACAGCTTCTGTCAAAATTACAAATTCCTGGGTTAAACCTAGCCCGGCATCTCTGCAAGCGGGCCTAACTTTTATAAGTTTTGTGTTTGTTTTTTTTACATTGTTGGTCTATTAATATGCCAGCAGTTATTAAGACTTTTGGAGATAAATTACTCGAAAACTTTGTTAGGAAACTTTTTGGATAGCTGTTCACCGACACGTCCAAACTCTGTTAGTCTCGAATTTTTAATTACGTAAACAATTTTTCAAAGTCGTGATTGCTGGAGTTCAGTTAAGTTTTTTCTCTTATTTTTTCAGTTTCACAGTTGTAGCGGTTTTTTATATTGAGACTGAAAGTATTTTAGGAAAGTTTGTTATGAAATGATTAGGTAATTAACTAGTTAATAATATTGACGACTGCGTGAATTTTTTTTTCTATTAGACTAACTTATTTGATTAAATTATTGGACCGCATAAAAAATAAATCCCTTTTTTATAGGATAACCGCATAACTGTACTCGTAAGTTTGTTTGTTATTTATAATAATTCAGATTTCTTGCTTTAAAAACTTCTGAAATTAGATGCGAATTCTTGTAGACATTTTTCATAATCACTCAAAATGCGGCTTAAAATTAAATAAAAACTTATTTAAGAATCTGCAAATGATGCTCACTTTGAAAGTCAGCAACTCTTATAATGAAAATAATTAATTTTTTGGTAGGTACCTACATTTTCTTTTTCATTTCTTGTAAAGTGCGAAGCCACATACTTATATAGGTTTCTTTTAAACTTTAACATTTGGTATGGAACCCAATATGGTAATCGTTGAGAACTCTGCGCTCGAAATTGTAGACGAGTATATATGTTACGGTAAATGTAATAAATTGAAAATGATTAATAATTACCGATCATTATTAATAATTACCACTATTGATGGTAAAAGTAATAAATTATTCACGTTTTCGGTGATTATAGAAGCTTAAGTTAGGTATATTAACCCAACAGAACCTAAGTGCCCGGCCTGCGGCTGGGCACCTGACTATTCATGTCTAACCCTAACCTAACCTAAGATTTTGGCAAATATAGTACTTGTTAAACAAGATTTGGTGATCATTTACTACATCTGGTCTTCAGCTTAGGGTCTTATTGGGAGGTCTGCCAACACTGCTTCCTGGTGCAAGGTCGTCACTTCAGCACCTAGGCACTCCAAGGACCATCAGCTCGACCTTGACAATTAGTAATAATAACCAATAAAAGTGATGAAATTCATAGTATTTATCAAATTTACCAAATGATGAAGTAATTATTAATAATTACCGAATATTATTAATAATTACCACATTTATCACATTTACCGTAACATATATACCTGGGACATACAGTCCAGCTAGGTAGGTCCAATTTCGAGAAAGAGATTAACCGCCGAATCCAACTCGGCTGGGCAGCGTTCGGGAAGCTCCGAGATGTCTTCTCGTCCAAAATCCCTCAGTGCCTGAAGACTCAAGTCTTCGAACAGTGCGTGTTGCCAGTGATGACTTACGGATCCGAGACTTGGTCGCTATAACTATGGGCCTCATAAGAAGGCTCAGGGTCACCCAGCGAGCGATGGAGAGAGCAATGCTCGGTATGTCTCTGCGAGATCAAATCAGGAATGAGGAGATTCGTAGGAGAACCAAAGTCACCGATATAGCTCAGCGTGTCGCGAAACTGAAGTGGAAATGGGCGGGGCACATAGTTCGAAGAACTGATGGTCGTTGGGGTCCCAAGGTGTTGGAGTGGCGACCCCGCACCGGGAAACGCAGTGTTGGCAGACCCCCCACCAGGTGGACCGACGACATCAAACGAGTCGCAGGGAGCCGCTGGATTCAAGCGGCGCAAGACCGAAGCCTGTGGAAGTCCATGCAGGAGACCTTTGTCCAGCAGTGGACGTCTATAGGTTGATAAAGAAGAAGAAGATGGAACCCTTAATATTATAAGAGATTTTTAATCAGTCTCGTTCGTTATAATTAGATATTATTATTATCATTAGTAAGTAATAATGCGAAATTTTACATAGAAAGTTTTGTATTCATGTGTTAATCGGATTATCGAAATAGTAGGCTCCATTACGATACTAATTGTTTGAGCGTTTAAGGGTAATAGAGTAATGAAAATCTTATATGGGGGAGCTGTGTTTTATTTGCTACAGTGTATCAAAAGATAAAGATTTAATCTTGACTTGCCTGTATGCTGCCCCAAGCTACTTTAATTAAGTCATCTCTGAAAACGTTTAAATATTAAGTAATTATAATTTAGTTTTGTCTTAATTATGTGACCAAAAAAGTTTTCTTTCTATCCTTAAAAAGTTACCTTCTAATAAATCCGACGTACCTACCTATTCTAGTGTAATGTATTTATTTATGTACAAAACAAGTTATACCTAGAATGAAAACGTCTCTCTCGGATTCTTCTTTTCTTTCAACATCTGCTGCATAAATATGTTTTTTCGTCCACTTTTTTTTAAGTATTGTTTTAATTCGGAGACATCGGTCTATTTGATACAACTTCACAACGCTCAGAAATCAATTTCTGCTCATCCACGGATGGGTTTCGTGTTTTTCGCTCTCGTCGAGATTGTCAATTTGAATACCGAACTTTTCCATTTAACTTTCGGTTACCAAACTTCAGAAGATTCTTTCAGACAGTTTGCACTGTCGAGGTTTGCTGTTAAAAATGGAATTTTCGTGGTAATTTTATTTCGAACGAGCCTTAAGAGTGTTCTCTTCACATTCGAGATCAAGTATTATTCAGGCTCTGCTTATTTTTATCAAAATTTGTTAGTTTTGTACCTACTAAGTGGAGTAAACTTTTCATAAAATCAGGCTATTGGTAAAAACATGAAAATCCGTACAGGTTTTGAGATTACCGCGCGTAGAACGACAAACTCGGCGGATTGTATTATAATACTAGCTGATGCCCGCGACTTCGTCCGCGAGGTAAAAACTCCTGCAGCATCAGGATTGAGGAGTTAGATCCTGGAATTTAACTATGTAGGTAGTCTTTGCTTGGCACCTGTAGCAACTATTCATAATAAACGACACTTAGAAAATTGCAGCAGTTTAGGTGGGCAATACCCCTGCAGCATCAAGATTGAGGAGTTTTTATGGGGCCATCTCGCAAAGACTCTGTATCGATTAAAAAAAGATTTCCGCAAATCACAACTAATATAAAAACACAAATACTTTTTTTAAAGTCGGCTAAAAAGTAGCCTTAGATGTTACTCCTTATATTATCAGCTATCTGTCAGTGAGTCTCGTCGAAATCGGTTCAGCCGTTCCCGAGATTAGCCAAGACAGACAAACAGACAGACAGACAAAAATTTAAAAATGGAAAAGAAATGAATGTGATAAAACAAATGTGTTCCGTAGAACATCAGTTTTTCATTTCTCATTATGTGTGCCAACACAAATAATTTTCTTTATATTACTTTTCCAAATTCTAATTCAATTTCTAAATAAACGGATGTATCTTCACACCATTAATTCCGAACGCAAATCACGCCAACTTCAGACACTTGTCACTTCGGACAGTGTACTCACGGCGCGGCGGTAAAGCGAACTCGACTCGAATTACATTTTTTATAACCGACAACCGCCCCTTTTCTCAATTCGGCGCGGCGCGAATCTGCATAACCAAATTTCTTCCGGAGATGCCAGACAGTGCACAAACCAGCTGAAGGCCTATGGACTCAAGATTTGGGGTACCCCATAGAAAACAACAGAAGTCATCAACGGTAAGTGTTGATACATTCGGATTTCGGCAAAACTTAACTTTCCACAACATATTTCCTACGAACCGGATCATTTAATTACCACGGCTTTTGTGTATTTGTGCTGGCACTCATTATTTTATCATAAATCAATCATAAAATCATATTATCATACATATTCTTTGTCCATCATTCCTAAAAACTACCTACAAAACCGACCGCTTTCGAGCGTTATTTCTTGTTAATTACGTATTATTTTTACAAATTACCTATGCGTACAGTGTTCTATTTGCTAATTATAACTAGTTCAATAATTATTTAAGAAAATTATAACGTATCTCGCTATTTAGATGTATTTTTTTCACGTTGATTCCATCGCGTCACCACGCGCCCGCCATTGCAGTAGTATACGTAAAGGAGCATACATACTAGTCGGTTACACATATTTCAAATATTTCGATATTCATTTCGTCATACATACGGTTTGCTATCGTTTTTTTCAATACGTACTACTTTCATATCCAAGCATTACATGCTAATTACAAACATACATACAGTTCTTACACACGTTATATTCGTATTTTCGTACCAATATAACAAATATTTACGCATTTTCGTGCTACTTATTTATACTATATAAGTTGCGCCTTGCTTTATTTCTTCGAATAAAACAAGCAGTATTTTCGTACTGTAACGCGTAATTTATATTAGTACATACTACTTTCATTCCCAGGCATTTCATGCTAATTACATCAACATACATACAATTATTACACACGTTATATTCGTATTTTCGTACCAATATAACAAATACTTACGCATTTTCGTGCTACTTATTTGTACTAATATTCTTAACTTTTACCAATTTTTACAATTTAATTTAATTTTTCTTACTATCAAAATGGAATTAGTTCAATTAATGTTTGAAAGAGAAATTTCTCTAAATAGTATTCAACGCATGGCTGATTGCATTGATAATGAAGCAGAGTTTAGAGTTCGTTCAAGGGACCTAAATACCATTAAAAAACAATTTCATACTATTCAAGGTAAAATTGAAAAAAGTTTAGCAAAAAAAGGTGAGTTTAACCAGGAAGATCAATTAGCCATTCGTGACAAATTCGATAACTTATATTACGTCGTTCAAATTGCATTGGACAATTTAAAAATTAATATCAGAAAAAATAGTATGGCTAATGTAACACCTCCTTTATGTCATAGTCATTCACCGAAGATAAAGTTACCTACAATTTCGCTACCTACATTCAGCGGCGATGTTACTGAATGGAATGCATTCTTTGATTTGTTCAAATCTTTAGTCCATGATAATGAGGAATTATCTGATGTTCAACGTTTTAGGTATTTATTGTTGTCATTGCGTGATGAACCATTGAACCTTATAAAATCATTTCCGGTAACTGATTCAAACTATTCAAATGCTTTACAAATCTTGATAAATCGTTACGAAAATAAGAGAATAATTGCAACTAAACACTTCGATAAGATTTTTGATGCACCACCCGTTAATGATAAATACGTACAACAAAGTTTAAAAAATATTCTTAATATATGCCATGAAAATTTAACTGCTTTAAAATCGCTAGATTTACCAGTTTTAGAATGGAGTTTCCCACTCTTAAATATTTTACTCCGTAAAATAACTCCCAGTATTCGCAGACGGTTTGAATTATCGTTAAAATCGTCAAGCGAGATTCCGCCGGTCAGTGACTTGCTGGATTTTCTTGACAAGGAATTATCCGCGTTAGAAGTGATGTCAGCTGCTAGGGACAGGGCACCCGTTGCAACTACTTCTAGTTCCTCGCGCCAGCCTCCTACTGCTGCTCGTCCTACATTCTCTCGTGCGCTTTCTGATACTAAAAATAATTACAATGCGAATACTACACGTCCTACACGCAATGTGACTTTTCACAGTTCTGCTAACACAACTAAACGTACTTGTTGTTACTGTCAAGATGAAGCTCACATATTGAGTAAATGTAACTCTTTTAATAATTTAGATTTGAGTGTGCGCTTGAAGTTTATTAAAGAAAACAAGATTTGCGAGAACTGCTTAGGGCATGAATCTGGGACCTGTTACTCTAAATACAGCTGTAGAATCTGCTCACAGCGCCATCACACGTCCATTCATGAAAACAACAGTAATTCGACGCATAACTTACTCACTGAAGTTCCTCAGTATCCAGAAAATACTTTGAATTATTCGACGGTTCTTCTAACCACAGCTTTAATCAATATTAATCCAATCAATTCGAATTCTGTCCACTGTCCAAATATTATACGTGCGCTAGTTGACCAGGGATCACAGGCAACTTTAATTACTGAGTCTTGTGCTCAGCGACTGGGTCTCAAACGATTTCGAACTTCTCCAAGCGCAACTGTTACAGGTATAGGTGACAAAGATAATCAACCTCGCGGTTATGTAATGTGCGAAATAACACCATACAATAGAACAGAACCCAAACTTTTTATTGAAGCGCTCGTTTTGCCAAGAATTACCAGTTATATCCCTACAATTCCTAAGTCATTCGAAAATATTTCCCATTTACACAATTTGCCTTTAGCTGATCCTGATTTAAGTTCGTCCCGACCCATTGAATTATTGTTAGGAGCTGACTATACTGACCGTATCCTACTTCACAACATTATCAAAGGTCCACAAGGTACGCCTGTGGCGACAAACAGTATTTTTGGCTATCTTCTCAATGGTAAAATAGCACCTGCGACCCAAATTTGTGTAAACGTGAGCACATATCAACTAGATATGGAACTACAAAAATTTTGGGAGCTTGAGTCTGTACCTGAAACGAAACCTCTCACCAAAGAGGAAGTTCTTTGCGAATCAATTTTTGTTAACACACACTCAAGAGATTCAACTGGTAAATATACTGTGTCTCTCCCATTCAAAGATAATGCACCTCCGCTAGGTGATTCCCGTGAAATCGCACTTTCGCGACTTCATAAACTTGAATCTAAACTTTCAAGTAATTCTGTTTTACGAGCAGAATATGTTCAATACCTCCAAGAGTATGTGGACATGGGTCACATGGAACTTGTTCGAAACTCTTCAAGTACTAGCGCAAAACCTTACTATATCCCACACCATGCAGTGGTAAAAAAATCTTCTGCAACGACCAAGGTCAGAGTGGTCTTCGACGCTTCTTGTAAAACGACGTCTGGACGTTCGCTTAACGATAACCTTTTAATTGGACAAAAGCTCCAACAAGATATCATAGAAGTTTTGTTGAAATATCATCTCCATAACATTGTCTTCACATCAGATATTAAAATGATGTATCGTTATATTCAAATTCGAAACGAAGATCGAGACTTTCAACGAATTCTTTGGCGAAAATGTGTTAGTGATCCTGTTCAAGAATATCGCTTATGCACAGTCACATTTGGCGTTGCATCCGCACCCTTCTTAGCATTACGAACACTTCGCCAGCTAGCCATTGATGAAGCATCATCCTTTCCCCTTGCATCACAAGTCTTACTCAATGATGTTTTTGTAGATGATGTGGTTACAGGAGCGGCTACGCTGGAAGATGCATTACAGTTACAGCGCGAGCTCACTGCTCTCTGCAAAGCAGGAACATTTGAACTTCGTAAATGGACTTCTAATAGTACAGAATTCTTGTCCACTATTAGCAGAGATAATCGTAGCAATGACAATGCCATAATTCTGTCTGGCCTTGATGATGATGCTTCCGTTAAGATCTTAGGACTCCAATGGAATCCTAAAACAGATACATTTTCTTATCAGGTTTCTTTGCCTCGACACATTCTTCGACCTTCATATAAGGAAATTCAAATTCACGGCTTCTCCGACACCTCGGAAAAGGCATATGCTGGTTGCGTCTACTTACGTGTGACTGATCACACAGACAAAATTCATACATTTCTTATTATTGCAAAGACTAAAGTGTCACCACTTAAAAGGATTACCCTCCCACTTTTGGAATTATGTGGTGCTGTTTTAGTATCGAAACTTATTGAAAAGGTACTTATAACCTATGGAAACATCCTACCCTTCGAAAATGTTTTTGCTTGGAGTGATTCTTCGATTACTCTTGCATGGCTCCAATCCCCGTCTCACCAATGGCGTACATATGTAGCCAACCGTGTTACTGAAATAACAAGTCATGTACCAGCTTCACAGTGGCGGCATGTCCGTTCAGCAGACAATCCTGCTGACGTAGCATCTCGAGGTGTTATGCCTTCGCAATTGAATCATGAAATATGGTTCACCGGTCCGTCTTGGCTTAAACAGCCTCAGCAGGACTGGCCTACATCTCATATAGACCTGCAAACAGATGAAGAATGTCGTAAGCATATCTTGGTGTCCCAAAACGAACCTCAGAAGTTACAATTTCTGGAAAGATTTTCATCACTGTCTGTTTTACTTCGTGTAGTATCCTTGTGTTTCCGATTTTACCATAAATGTCGAAAAACCAAATCCTATCCTTCCAATCAAATTACAGTCCACGAAACCAAATTTGCTCTCCAACGAGTATTAACACTGGTACAGAATGACCAATTTTCAGAAGATATTTTACACTTAAAAAATAACGAAAACTGTTCTAATCAATTGCAAAGGTTGAAACCTTTTCTAGATAACGCTGGAGTTCTCAGGGTCGGCGGGAGGATACAAAACGCTAACATTCCTTATGATGCTAAACATCAAATAATTTTACCTAAAAATCATGTCTTTACTAATTTGCTGATTGATCATTTTCATAAAATTCATCTACACGTTGGACCACAAACATTACAATTTTTAATTTCTCAGACTTACTGGATTTTATCAGCTCGAGACGCTATTCGTATGCGGACCCGTCGTTGTGTGCGTTGTTTTCGGGCTCGTCCTACAGCCCCTCAGCCAATCATGGCTCAACTTCCAGCTGCAAGAGTTCGTTCTCTTCGCCCATTCCTGCACGTAGCTGTTGATTTTGCTGGACCTTTCCTATTAAAATCCAGTCCCCTTCGTAGGGCTAAAGTTTATAAATCATACGTCTCAGTCTTTGTGTGCATGTCCACCAAGGCAGTTCATTTGGAAATTGTACCTGATCTCTCGACAGACTCGTTCCTCAACGCATTACGGCGCCTAGTGTCACGCCATGGTTTGTGTACGGATATATACTCCGATTGTGGGCGCAATTTTGTTGGCACTGAGAGATACTTGAAAGAGCTTTTCCAATTCCTTCAAGATCAAACTAACCAAAACATTATTCAAAACCAACAAACGGATCTGTCCATTACTTGGCATTTTAACCCTCCGTATGCTTCTCATTTCGGAGGAATATTTGAAGCAGCTGTGAAAAGCACGAAATCTCACCTTTATCGCGTCATCGGTAAACTAACTTTAACACATGACGAGTTTAACACACTGCTTTGCCAAATTGAGGCGGTTCTCAACTCCAGACCGCTTTGTACACTGAGTAATGATCCAACGGATCCATTACCACTTACACCAGGTCACTTTCTTATCGGGGAGCCATTGACCTCTTTGCCAGAATTCGATTTTACCAATGACAACCCGAATCGTCTCCGTCGCTTTCAAATCATCCAACAGGCTGTCCAACACTTCTGGAAACGTTGGAGTGTGGAGTACCTTCATCAGTTACAGCCTAGAGGCAAATGGATCCGTGATAAAAGTTACACACCCCTCCGCGAGGGTTCAATAGTTGTATTAATAGACAACTCACTACCACCTCTGCATTGGCGTCTAGCGCGTGTGCATCAGCTGCACCCCGGCGTCGATGGCGTTACCCGTGTAGTCACTATTCGCATGGGTAATACCCTCACCAAAAGGCCTGTAGTCAAGGTATGTCCCTTGCCTATAGATTAACATTCAATTTTCTATTTCTCTTTTCTTTTTTTTTTTAATATTCATTGTGTTTTATTAGTATAATGTATTTTTCCCTTTAAAATAAGCTAGTTATTTTAAGGTCGGCGGCATGTTCCGTAGAACATCAGTTTTTCATTTCTCATTATGTGTGCCAACACAAATAATTTTCTTTACTTTTCCAAATTCTAATTCAATTTCTAAATAAACGGATGTATCTTCACACCATTAATTCCGAACGCAAATCACGCCAACTTCAGACACTTGTCACTTCGGACAGTGTACTCACGGCGCGGCGGTCAAGCGAACTCGACTCGAATTACATTTTTTATAACCGACAACCGCCCCTTTTCTCAATTCGGCGCGGCGCGAATCTGCATAACCAAATTTCTTCCGGAGATGCCAGACAGTGCACAAACCAGCTGAAGGCCTATGGACTCAAGATTTGGGGTACCCCATAGAAAACAACAGAAGTCATCAACGGTAAGTGTTGATACATTCGGATTTCGGCAAAACTTAACTTTCCACAACAAAATGTTTTGTTTTAAGTACCGACTTTACTTTCTTATGCATTTAGTAAAAAGCTGATATTTCGACATTACAAACGGACACTTCAATTTTATTTATTTGTATAGATGCATAGATATGGATCAGGAATTCAGGATGTATATATATATATATGTATATAGATTATGTGGTAATGTCTAAACCATTGTAATTCCTAGTTCCATAGTCTAAACTGTGGATAGATGTTAACATAAAGTTTTTTAAGATAGTTTGACTCAGACGAGACAATGTTTAATAGCTTCCTTTTCATTTTCAGCAACATAATAAATATTGTATTCTGTTAAACTAACAGACGATTAGTCTGTGTCTGGGAAATTGCATTTAAGCGCTTTGATACGCTTCTCACTGATATTATGATGTATTTAAAATTAAAATATAAGCTCGTATTTATTATACGAGATTTTGCTCATGACTCTATCCGTTTAAGGCCCGCTTGCAGAAACGCCAGGTTATCTTTTAACGCTTTATTACGCAGAATTAGCTGCTACTTTGACAGATTTCGTATAAAGCTTAGCTGTTAAAATTACAAATTTTTTTCCTGGGTTAAAGCTAGCCCGGTCTCTGCGTGTAAGCGGGCCTTAGGTAAGAAGGTAGTTACCTACATAGTTAATTATATAATGATTCTACTGCTACTGCTGATACTAGAGCGGTATTTAAACTAAAGCATGTATAAAGATTCGTTCTTCAGTTTGATGTCGTCGGTGCACCCAATGGGGTCTGCTTACACTGCGCTTTCTGGTGCGAGGTCGCCACTTAAGCACCTTGGGCCCCCAACATAATATATTTTTACTCAAGTGTATTTTAATGTTTATTTTAAATTTTTGTTTAAATGGATTTTATTTCTTCTTGTTAAATGTTACTTCAAAATAACCTAACCCGACCTACCCCGACCCACCCGACTTAACTATAACCCCAATGAAGAGATAATAATTATATTGACTTTTGTAGTCAATTATATACACGACTAGCTGATGCCCGCAACTTCGTCCGCGTGGATTAAGTTTTTAAAATCCCTCGGGAGCTCTTTAATTTTCCGGGATAAAAAGTATCCTGTGTTACTCTCCAGGTCCTCAACAGCTATGCCTATGCAAAAAATCAAGTCAATTTCAAATCAAAAAAAATATTGTAATCTATGTAAGTTAAACTGTTGCCTGCGTCTTTGTCCGTGTTTAGTTAGGTTTTCTAAAATCCCGCGAGCACTCTTCCGAGATAATAATATCCCATTTCATTCTCAATGTCCAAAACTATAGCCATGAAAATAATCATGGCGGTTAGTAGCTTCTTTGCGGTTTGATTGAAGGACAAACCAACAAACAAACACACCATCAAAGTAATAACTATCTAAAAGTAGGTTATAGGTTTCACCAAGGCGGAGACAAGCTAGTCTTGTTGTACCATAATTAAGCAAGTGAGGCCAGGAGCTGCCGAAGCGAGCAAACTTTACACAAAAGCTGTTAGTGAGGCGCTACAACTTGATTCAAGAAAAGTTAGTCTCAGATTTGTTTTAAGATTCGTCTTTCTCAGGGCGCAAATGGAAATGTAACATACATTTCCATCCGTTTGTAATTTTCTTGTCTGCGAAATTCACTCACAATTCTTTTTTATGGAATTCACAACTTTACCAATTCGACTAAGCCGATTTCACCAACGTCGAGTGACATTTAACCGAGGCAGAAATTCGGCGTTCTGCAGTTTGCCAAGATATAAAACTAATATTATAAATGCGAAAGTGTGTTTGTTTGTTGGTTTGTTAGTTTGTCCTTCAATCACGCCGCCACAGAGCCACGGATGGACGTGTTTTTTTGCATGGGTATAGTTGAGGACCTGGAGAATGACATAGGGTACTTTTCATCCCGAAAAATCAAAGTGTTCCCGAGGGATTTTAAAAATGTGTATTTATGTATAATGTGATATGTTTTGACATCTTTTGCGCACCGCGTAGTGGGTAGAGCTGTGGTCTTATAACTGGGAGGTCTCGGTTCGATTTCCGAGTCCTAAATGATATCCAGGGACTGAAGTGAAGATTCTTTTGGAACAACAAGAAATAAGTACTAAATAAACAATCAACCAACAAAATATTTTGTATAAGTTTCAATTCAACTCTAGGCAAAATATTGTTTTTTTATAGTACGAAAGCTCTTTAGTTTACATAGGGATCTTGTAACATTGAGGTATAAATGGATATAACCTACATATTTTATTAAAGTGCCGTGAACTTGTTAATAGAGGTGTACTTAAGAGGATTACTACTGGATTTGGTGTAAGCATTACACAACCCAGTTACTTGAGTTACACAACAAACTTTTGTTATAAACACTGAATACTTACTATTTTCGCTAATTATTTGTTTAGTTATCCTTCTCAACTCAACCCATTGCCGATCAACTCCTGGGTACAAGTAGGTATCCTCTCTGACGAGAAGGATTTAGGTTATGGACCACCGCTGCCCGATTGAGAGAGAGAACTCTCAGATATGCGGGTTTTCTGGCTAGATATGTTTTCCTTCACCTTGCAAGTGATATTAAGCCGTTTTTATATAATAAGCTGTTTAACAATAATTTAGCTTCTCTTTGAACGCCGCATAACCGCAGCAAAACTGCCTGTTGCCAGCCGCCCCGCGCCGTTGCAACGTAACGGAAGGAATAGAGTTTCTTTCCGCTGCTGTAAGGTTTTGCACCAGAAGCATATTATGTTAAAAGCCTCAATGTCTGAATGATAAGAACCGCTATGAACATTGGACTGCTTTTTGAACCCATGGTTACTGTCCATTCTTCCATAAAAATTTGTAAATACCGAAATGAGTTTCTGTGTGTGATATCTTTTCACGGCTCAACCGCTGCGCCGATCTTGATGAAATATGGTATAGAGATAGCTATGATCAATATCAGGCGGATATCGTACCTACCTACTCTTTATCGTGGCAAATCAAAGAGTTCTTGTGGTTCTCACGGATTCTTATTAAACTATAACATGAAACACCATCAATTATAGTAAATGGTAATACTATAATAATACTACACTGACGCAGTCAGTTAACAGCTTTAAACAGTCTGAAACCACATTTTAAATAAGTAACTTAAGATGTTTCTCATACAACCACTCAGCGAAACATACCTACCTACCTGTTCTATTTACAAAGAGGGCTATTAGTGTTAGGTACTTAACTGACGCTTAACCTTTGACACTCCTCTAATAACTTATTCATCTACTTAGATTCGTCGTTAAACACAACACATCTATGTAAAGTAATTATTGTGTAAGCACTCAGTAAGAAATCTAGAAGCGAAACGTGTGTAAGTGACCTGGTTTTCAAGTAAAGAGGATTGCTAGACGCTTCATTTAATTTTAAAACAAACTTAGGTGTCTTTTCCTACTCTATTTAGCTTTAGTTACCTTCTAAAACAAGAAATAATTAACAATAAACAATTTTATTTATAGCTTTCGAGGTTATTTAACTGTTTCTGTTGTATGCAACTGTATTTTGAGATTTCTAAATCAGACTTCCAAAAAACTGTTCACCAAATAATAATAATTAGTGCAAACTTGGCAGTTTTGAGTGAGTTAGACTCAATTCATAAATTCTTGTATCTTTGAAAAATTCTAGAATATCCATAGTATACGAATGACTGGTTATAGTAGACCAACATACTATTTTTAACCGACTTCAAAGTAGGAGGTTATCAATTCGTTGGAATCTTTTTTTTATGTATGTCCACCGATTACTCGAAGATGCCTGAACCGATTTGGAAATTTTTTTTTGTTTGAAAGGGTATACTTCCCAGATAGTCCCATATAAATTTCATCGAAATCGGTTGAGCGGTTATTAAATTATCAACAATAAATTATATATTTTGTATAGTGGCGCGGAAGTTTGAAGTCGGTTTGTTAAAAAGAATTTTCATAGTTAGCACTTAGTAACGGCGTTAGCTTGGAACAAACGCTACAGCGATACAGATGTTATACGTAGTATATACTATACAGGACTGCAATTAATATTATCTTTGTTTATTATCTGTGGTTTGTATAATACTTGCTTTTTTATGATAAGAAGCTTTTTTAATTATTATCTAAATGACCAAGGAGCCCTACCTTCCTATTCTGATACGTGCTTGAGCTATTATTTTATCACTCGTATACTTACTGTTGCAATAGAAAATGTTTGAAACCTAACTAAAGGTAAAAGTAATACTTAATACTGTTGCGGATTGATCACGCTGCCTTCGACTCGATGAGGTATATGCTACAAGCTATAAATATCATTTCTAATGGAAGGAGCGAGCAAACTGGCGCTACGTGACTAGAGCTCCAGAGAAATTGCCAAAGCTTTGCGGGTTAACAGGGATTTTATTTATCCAAGATTGCATGAAACACATTGCTTAGAACAAAATGACGTTTATTGTTGTCCTTGGTTAACAGAAAACGCATTCGGTGTGTGGTTGATTTCTATAACCCTCGTGGACTCTATCAACAGGGAAAATGCATTGTGGGGCACCCCACAGGCGACTATATGTGGGGTGTGCACCTTTATAGAAGAGAACGTGGTTGAAAATAAAAATGAAATGAAATGTATTTATTTGCAAGAAACATTGTACATAAATAAATGTTAACATAATATTCAATGTCCAGTATGTTTCGTTAATTATGATTGTTCCTAATAGACACATAAACATAGTTATATAATATTATTATTTACTACATGAGGTATATTTCTTCTGTAATTCCAAGTTTTCCATTTTGATAAAACAAAAAGCCGTAATATGCATCTCATAATAAATGTAAACATTTCACTATAATTATGGCCTTCGAATTTTGTGATGATTGCATACCTATAATGGTATATTGGTGGGGCACCCTCCAGCACGTTGGACCGACGATATAAAGCGGGTAGCGGTAGCCGGGAAGTGGCTGGATGAGGAAGGCTGAGGACCGGGTGTGGTGGCGTTCTTTGGGAAAGGCCTATGTTCAGCAGTGGACGTCCGCAGGCTGAGATGATGATGATGATGATGATGAATGGTATATTATAATACTATAAAATTTGAACCTGATTTAATTACTAGACCATAACGCATGTAATAAATAGCATTGCACTTTATTGATATTTTGAATATTGTAATGACTGCATTTAACGTTCTAACACTATAAAACCTGAAAGTGATTTAAGTGTTAGACCACAACGCAAGATATAATATGAAAACTTATGATATGAGTCGAAATATGCATCTCATAAATAACATTGCACTTTAATGATGCTTCGAATAGTGTAATGACTGCATATAATGGTCTAATACTATAAAATCCAGACATGATTTAAGTGTTACACCATAAGGCATGCTGCATGAAAACTTTATAGTCGATATTACCAAAGTGAAACGGTAATTTGCGTAATGCTAGAGGATGTTCATATCGATGTTTACGACTTGGCATCGTTTGGACATTACACGTTCCAAGATGGTTGCAAGCTATGTTATTATGTCTGATGTATTCAGTAAAATATTGTCTGGTTGAAATCTTTCATCTCATTCAACAAAATGCTGTGTTGTTTGGGATATAATATAATGTATATTATCTTTTATATCCTATTAATATTACTAGTGGTTCGCCCCGAACTGAGACCTCGCGGTATCCCATAATTCCCATAAGGTAGTTTTAACTATATTATATAGTAATCAAAACGCGCCGAATCTGATGACGTCAATCGTCATCTGCTTTCGTGGATGGGATGCGTATTTACAATATTAAAGACAGCGCCATCTAGTAACAGTATAGTGAAGTTTTGTTAAAAACATTGATGCCCATTAAAACTTAAATAATTTCGTTTCTTTATAATATTTATCTAATCTTAGTATTTGTTGTTCAAGTACAGAATATAACTCAAATTATGTGTAAGTTTCAATTTTTAAAATAAAGTGGTTTTAGAGATCTAGCCTCGAATAAAATCTCCACTTTGAAAGCCCCCCATTTCGTCAATTTTAGGAAAAAAAATTAAAAAAAAAATACTTTTGTACTCTGTTCCAAATTATCTTTAAAATGAGGTACTGCAACCCTATGAAATGCAAAAAAATTTATTTTACTTCGCATTCGCTTCTATGAGAGCCCCCCTGAAATAAAGATTTTTATAACTTTTTAAGCCATTTTCGGCTGGAGGCCATCGGTTTACATATCATATCTAAAATTGAAGTAATTACGTTCAGTAATTCAGAAGTTATAAGACTCTGACAGACGGACGGACGGACAGACGGACGGACGGACAAGTGCAAATCGCTCTAGTAAACTCAGAGACCTTCGCTTCGCTCGGTCGATAAATGCGAAAGTTTGTGAGGATGTTTGGATGGATGGATATTTGGATGGATGTTTATTACTCTATAACTCCACAATGAATGAACCGATTTGACTGAAATTTGGAATGGAGATAGCTCATACCCATTTCATATACCCATCATACTCATTAAAAAACCTTAATCCACGCGGACGAAGTCGCGGGCATCATCTTATATTAGTATATTATAAATATAAATTGCTGTTAGTTAGTCTGACTAAAATTAAAAAACGACTTGACTGATTTCAATGATTTTTGTTTTGTCCCCATAAACATAGTTGAGGTTAAAAAAGAAAATAGAAAAACCCAACAGAACAGCCAGCAGACGGCTGAAAAATCAACAAATCTCAATTTGTAATTTTGTATGGGAATCGCCACTTCGAAAAGATGGCGGTAGAGAAGCCGCGGCCTAGTGGTTAAAAGGCGTTTTGTTTGTTGAAATATTATTATTTATTAGTACCTATACTTAATATATTTATAAACTATCAGTAGTAGAGTACCGGACTAAAAAGTGGAAGGTCTAGGTAGGTACCATCACCACTAATTGCACTATTGTAGTACCTACTCCCAACTCAATACGCACTTATTTATAGAGGAAGAGGAGAACATTAGCCAAGGCTGATATAAGTATTCTTTCGAAAAATATAGAAAAATATATACATACGATTGTTTGATATCGTCCGACCGCCTAGAATGGGATCCATAATACTGCGCTTTCAGATAGAAAGTCACCACAACAGCTCTTCAGGAGTCAACTTCAATGATTCGTTGAACTATGTGTCCCGCCTATAGCCACTTCTGCTATTTGAATCGCAGAGTCGCTAAATACAACCGGCTCAAGTTCGCGGCCTGTGGCATATTCTACAAGATACCTATGACGAACCGTGGATGTCAATCGGTTGACGACGACGCTAAGTGCTTCTAGTGTAATAAAGTCTGATTTAATAATAGTTTTAAAATATTTTAATTTTGTAATCCTCGGCGGTAATACAAAGATTATATCATGAAAATTTCACAATAGTTACGAGCTGTGAAAATGAATGTACGGAATGCAAAATAATGCACTCTTCTCCAAAATACAGATGCATATCTGTTGAACCAAAGGTTGAATACGTTCAATTAACACAAATTTTAAATTAGCTAAAAGCATTGACTTATCACCAGAATAAAAAAAAACATTAGGCACATGTTTCCCTATCTTTATTGGAATGCGACCAACTTCGAAGTGATTTTATTAGTGTTCCCGATTTTGATTACAGTCTGTTACCAATTAAATTCGGCACGGAGTTGGCTTCCGATCAAAGATCTAAACCGACGATAGAAAAATGTTCTTTGTTGACACAAACGTCTGTCAGTTAGCACTTAACTCATTTTTACGACTCAAGCACCATCAAATATTGTGGTATACTTGTAAGTGCTGTTCGCGCCTTTGATTAGAAACATTTGGGAGCCATATCTACCTATTTCTTTTAGGATTGTTTACTTTTTCGATTTATGTCTTCTGCGTTCGTGGAATTTTTTGCGTACTCATGTACCTGCACAAAGGCAAAAGACCAAACCGTATGTATGGACATTATATAACGCCTGGCTTTAAGGGCACCGGTGGATGGTAGCAAGTTTTTGTATAGGACAATAGTTACAGCTTTTTAGCGTTCTTTATAGAAAAAGAAATAGTTACTTTATGTAAATCGTTGTTACAATTTTCAGTATAATAACAGTGACAATTGTACGAATTAAATTCTTATTGTACAGACACTAATACAATTTCTAATAATATTATTAAAAGCTATAAAATTTCGTATATTGCTATTTGAGTTATAATAGATATTTTGGGAGTATTTATGATATTCTCGAGATATTTGGCTAAGCTTAGTAGAATTAGTCATTTGTTAGAAATGCACTGTTTGTATATAACGCATGAAATTAATTGTCATTGTCTATGCAGGTCGACAAGAATATTGCTTTGAAATAAGTATTAATAGTGTATTTCGATGCGCAGGTTTCTTACTTATGAAAATGGCATACATTATATTGTTTTTCTTTTTGAAAACTAGCTTTTGCCCGTTACTTGATCCGCGTGAAGTTAGGCTTATAAAAAATCGGATATTTGTAAACCTAACTTCACGAGGACGGAAAAAGCAAAGGATTTTCCGGAATAAAGGTAGCCTGTGTCACTCTCTAAGTCCACAACTAAGTATACCTATACTTACCCAGCAAAAGACACGTAGACCCGTTACTCTGTTGCTGCGTAATTCAAGAAAAAACCAACACACTTTCGCATTTAAGTATATTATTAGTAAAGTCAGGATGATGCTCGTGAATTGGTCCACATGGGTATAGTTTTCTAATATCCGGGAAATCATCCAAAAAATCCATAGTCTAAATAGTCCAGTCGACAAGTAGTTTCAGATGGAAAAAGGTCGGAAGTTAATGAAACTTTAGGATGTTGTTCGGGGATAGCTAATTTACATTTTCACATGTTTTGGACCTCGAGGACCCTGTGCTGAAGGAGGAGGGTGGGGGGAAAACTGGAAAATTTTCGACCTTCCTCCGGTTTTTCCTCAATAACTTTTTTCCCTGACGTCCTACGGCAAAAACATTTCTATACTTTTTTGTAGAACGTTAAATTTCCTACAAGTTTGATGATACAAAAATTTATGTATGACAGTTCGTTTCCGAGATAAGGCGCTTCGTAAAACAATTTTTTTTAAAGATTCTTTTGCCGTAGGACGTAAGGAAAGACAGTTATTGAGGAAAAATTCTTTTCAAAAAACCGACTTCTAACGCCACTACAAAGTATAAAAATAATTTTAGTTTGTCCACGTTTGTTGAAGTCGGGCGGGCCTAAATTCAAACTATGAAACCGATGCGCGACGCTACACAATATGAGAGACTCGTTTGTAGAAGTCGAGAGAGCATCGCGAGTCGGTTTCATAGTTTGTATTTTAGGCCCGCCTGACTTCAACAAACGTGGACAAACTAAAATTATTTTTATACTTTGTAGTGGCGTTAGAAGTCGGTTTTTTGAAAAGAATTTTTATTTTAAGCTTTTAAGTGTAGTATCCTATGATTGAGGAGCTAGGACCTGGAGCTCCATGATGTAGTCCATACTTGTTACCTACAATGATAATTCATAATCGACATTTCCTAAATCTCTTTATTTTAGGTGAGCAATATCCCTGCAGCATCAGGCTTGAGGAGTTGAAGGTGAAAATTTTTATGGGACCATTTCGCAAACATCCTCTGTCGATTAAAAAAAAATCACGTGAATCGGTCCAGTAATCCCGGAGAAATCGGTGGACATACATAGAAAAAAAAAAAAAAAAAAAAAGATACCGGCCGAATTGAGAACCTCCTCCTTTTTGGAAGTCGGTTAAAAACTGGAGGAAGGTCGAAAATTTTGCAGCCCCCCAAAGTTTCATTAACTTCCGACCTTTTTCCACCAAACCCCACTTTTTCCTACCTGTCGTCTGGGCTAAAAAACAAAATGTCCAAAGGTTACAAAACGTTAGGTACCTATACATAATACATATGACAATGGTTTGATTGGTCCTAAGAATCATCATCATCAATCCATTAGCGGCTCACTTCTGAGCGGAGGTCTCTTCTCAGAGAAGGGTAATAGGCCATATTCCTATAGTTTTTATCCTGATAAAACATAAGGTTTCTCCAGGATAGGGGATGAAAGTTTTTGTTGATATTACTCCATAACCCCGTAAAATTTGAACCGATTTTAATAATTATTTTTTTATTTGAAAGTGTAGTATCAGGCATGTTTTGTCTAATTTTAATAAAGATCTGATAAATATTATCGGAGATAGAGGACATACACGAATAGCAGCAAGTCATTCGCATATAGGGAAACGATTGAATACTTGCAAACCACATTTATATGAGGGTGCCTTTGCCTATGATTTATCATTAATCTCCAGGCTCCAGATGTTTGTACCATTGTGTTTGTTTTGTAACTTACCCGTGCGAAGCCGGGGCGGGTCCACTAGTTACTGATAAAGCTTTAAAAGCTTACCAATTTATTGAAATCTAAACGACTTAAATACTATATGATCGTCTCCAATTCATATTGTTTTAAAAACAACTGTTCATGAGTGTCGACGCGTTATTTCGAGTGAAAAATTCTAACATTCACATCTCGGCAAGATAAAATTAATCCTAACAGCTGCCGCGTGCCATCTTTGTGATGTTTTTGGTGCACAGTAATCCACAGTCTAGTTAAAAAGGAGCTATATACTTTGACAAATAGATCTCAACAAATGGCTCATTTAAAATATGTCATTTGAAAAGAACTTCATAAATGAGGTCAATTTTTTTATTTTTTTTTATTTTTTTTATTTAGACTTTATTCATTAGAATGCAGGTATAACAGCTGTTAGATTAATTAGTGGTTCCTTATACATACTGCCATATGTGATATGGCGTATGAATATTTAGACAGTAATTCAGAATAAGCTACAATCATGTCAATAATACAATGTCCTTAATATTAGTATCTATAATTCATAATTCTAAAGATCAATAAAACAAAAAAAAAAAAAAGATTGAAAAATAATTAATTATTGAATTGACAAATTAGAGATTGTGTTCCGTGATCTCGTCCTCACTTTTGTACTATGTAGTTTGTGCACTTGCACTACTGCGCTGCCACAATCTTTAAATGTAAGACCATTGATAAAGTAAAAAACAAAGCACCCTAGTCTATGCTCGCGGGGGCAGGCCACCACGCTCGCCTGTCACCTGTCCATGTCATTGTGCTTTTTTGTGCATTGCGCTGTTCACGTCTGCTCCTTTTCTAAATTTAGATTTAATTTTTTCTTGTGTTTTTACAGTTATTTATTTCTTTAATTAGAACATGGGTAAGCGGAAACGCAAATCTAGAGATGATTTTGATAGAAGATGGGAAAAGCTGGAAAAGATGTTGTATAAACGAAGTCGGAGTGACAGTAGCACGTGTAAGTCAAAAAATCTTATTACGTGTTAATGTTATGTCAAAGTCTGGTCAAGTCTCTAGAGTTTTCACGAGAGGTTAACCATGAGAACGTTTAATGACCATACTTTCGTAAACTGAGTAACACTACACATGAGCTTTCACGAGAGGTTAGCCGGTAGTAATTAAAATATGTGCTCACTTTACGAGACATACATACATACTATTTACGCAAAGAGGGCGTTGACTGTTTCTTCTTGGAGCTTTCACGAGAGGTTAGCCGTAGAATTTCCACATACATAACAGTCCGAATCGTAAAACTGCCGAATTATTTTTAGGTGATGAGGAATCTTCCAGCGACTGTAGGTCAAGGAGACGTTCTCCCCTTGCAAACCGGCCTAGTTGCGCTAGAAGCCGCCATAAGAGCCGTCGCTACCTGTCATCCTCACCATCACCCTCGCCTACTGATAACAGCGACGATCTTGTTGAAGAAACAAGAGGGGGGCATATTGAAGAGCCAGTGCCTTCAGGAGAGGCAGCAGTGTCTGAAGAAGTAGTAAAAGTAGCCACGCCCTCCTTACGAGCCGACATTGAGGGACTTTTGGGATTGGAAGGTGCTCCCAAAATCAGTAATGGAATCGAGTTACACGAAGGTCTCAAACAACGGTGGATGGCTATTCTACAGAATGGCCTTACAGAAGACACTAAATCCAGCCTCATCAAGAAATATGACCCACCTAAAAATTGTTGCCTATTAGTGCCACCGAAGTTGAACGCAGAAGTCACTGCGGCTATGAGTGAAAGCGGAATCAAACGTGACAAACGTATTGCGGACCAACAAACAGTCCTAGCCGCAGCCATTTCAGCCATCGGCAAGGTTTTAAACGACATGGTCTCATCGAGCCAAAGTAATGCTGAAGTGGAAACCCTTAGTGATTCCGCCAGACTGTTATGTGGTTTATACCATACCAACACAGAAACTCGCAGGAGTCTTATTCTCCCCGGGCTCAACAAAGATGTTAAAGATACAATGACACAGAGCCCGATTTCAGAATACCTCTTTGGGGATAAGCTACAAGATAAAGTGAATGCATGTAAAGCCGTAAAGAAATCCGCTGAAGACTTGAAAAGTACGCCAGCCCAAAAGCCGCCAATAAAAAAGGCTTTAAACTTCAAGGGCCCACAACAATCCCAGTTGCCACGTCCGAGTGGGCAGAAACAAAAGCTCAGGCAACCAGCGCACTGGTCCACGAAGCCAACCATGAGTCAAGCGAGGCAATCCCCGCAGAGGCAGCGGCATTCGCGGCGCCAGGATCAACGTCGCCGCTGATGCAGGTACAGACTGGCAGACTAAAATATTTTACTGACCGCTGGGCTAGTATTACTTCTAAACCAACTATACATAGGTGGCTCAAAGGATATATAATACCTTTCTTTGAAGTTCCTATACAGGATACTATCCCTAAAAATAATACGTTCTCACCTAAGGAATCTGAGCTGATGCGAAACGAAATTAATAAATTATTAAAATTAGGTGCAATAGAAGGTTGTTCCCCAATAAATGGTCAGTACTTATCCAGCATATTTTTGCATCCGAAGTCAGATGGTACTTGGAGATTTTATACTTAATCTTAAAAAACTCAACAAGTTTGTTAATACTGTTCACTTTAAGTTGGAAGATGTAAGGACTGCAATAAGACTTATGACCCCTGGGTGTTTCATGGCCACCATAGACCTAAAAAATGCTTACTATGTGCTGCCAGTAAATAAGTCACATAGAAAGTATTTACGTTTTCAATTTCAGGGATCTTTATTTGAATTTACTTGCCTTCCTTTTGGACTCAGTACCGCACCATATGTTTTTACAAAAATTATGAAGCCGGTCATTTTACACCAGAGATCACAGGGTTTTTTGTCTGTCATATACTTGGATGATATCCTCTGTCTTGCTGACAGTTACGAGACGTGCTTACAAAATGTCACCACCACCATAGCCTTTTTGAAATATTTGGGTTTCACAATTAATACAGACAAAAGTGTTTTGGAACCTAGATAGAGTTGCCAGTACTTAGGTTTTGTCTTAGACTCAGTCCAGTCTTCCATTTCATTACCCCAAAAAAAGAGAGAATCTATCCATAGGTCCATTCTTGAGTTGAAAAGAAAACAACACTGTAAAATTATAGATCTTGCTAAGTTATTAGGCCAGTTAGTAGCAGCATGCCCAGCCATAGCTTATGGATGGCTCTATACAAAAATCTTAGAAAATCGTAAAACTACAGCATTGCAGGTTAACAATGACAACTATAACAGTACCTTACGATTATCAAAGGGATGCCTATTAGATTTAGAATGGTGGTGTCTTCATATTCAGACTGGCCTTTGTAGGATAAAACAATACAGTTTTGAAATAGAGATCTTTTCAGATGCTTCCCGAATTGGCTGGGGTTTAGTCTGTAATGACATCAGAAATCATGGACAGTGGACTGAGGATGGAAAACTTTTTCATATAAACTACCTTGAGCTATTAGCAGCATTCATAGGACTTAAAACTTTTGCATTTGAACTAAAACACTGTGAAATCTTGTTAAGAATAGACAATACAACAGCTATTGCTTATATCAATAGAATGGGTGGTACCCGTTTTCCGCATCTTAACAGTTTAGCAAGGGCTTTGTGGCAATGGTGTGAAGACAGACACCTGTGGGTGTTTGCATCTTACATAACTTCTAAAGAAAACAGTGTCGCAGATAAAAAGTCAAGGCGCTCACATTCTGAGATTGAATGGAGTTTGAGTGATAAGGCCTTTCATAATATAATAGATGAGTTAGGGCCTCCTGAGATTGACCTTTTCGCTAGGAGCTATAACGCTAAGTGTCTGAATTATGTATCTTGGTTTCCAGACCCTAATGCGAGTGCTGTAGATGCTTTCACTTTAAGATGGGATGGGTCCTTTTTCCATGAGTGTGCCCTTAGTCAATGGCTTCTTTTCTGTGAGACTCAGGAGAAGGATCCTCTTTCAGCTTCGGTACCCACAGTTATCTCTTTTTTAACTAACAAATTTAATGAAGGTTTGTCATATAGTTCACTCAACGGCATAAGGTCAGCAATATCTCTGATTTTAGGGCCTCAATTAGGAACTGATGAAAGAATGACCAGATTTTTTAGAGGAATTTATAGATTAAGACCAAAAAAGCCTAAATATGAGGATGTATGGAATCCTAATATAGTCTTAAATTATCTGTCAAACTTATTTCCCAATGAGTCTCTTAACATGCACCTACTTACTAAGAAGTTAGTTACTCTGCTGGCTCTTGTCACAGCACATAGAGTCCAAACATTGTCTCTAATATGCTTAGACAGTATAAACATTAATGATGACAATATTAATATCAGGATTCCGGCCCCTATCAAAACATCAGGTCCAAATAGACCTCACCCGAACCTAATCTTGCCATTCTTTATGGATAATGTCAGTATATGCCCTGCAACCACTCTGGTATATTATCTTTATGCAACCAAGGACCTCAGACAAAATTGTAAAACTCTCATTCTCACAACAAGAAAGCCCTACCATGCTGCCTCTACTGCCTCGATAGGCAGATGGATTAAACAAACCTTATGCGACAGTGGTGTGGATGTCACTAAGTTCACAGCACATAGCACCAGACATGCATCCACTTCTAAAGCCAATTTGGCAGGTATTAATATAGAAGTCATTAGAAAGACAGCAGGTTGGACCAACAACTCGTCTACTTTTGCTCGTTTTTACAACAGACCCATTGTTGATGATGTTAATAGTTTTGCGGAAGCAGTGTGCTCTATAAGCAATAATACTGATAACAATGATGATGAGTGAATGAGGGTTTACTTAATTATTAATTAATTGTACTCAATTAATGATATCAAGTTTACAATATTTTAATTTAACTGTGATTTAAAGACAGGGAAGTTTATAATTTGTGTGAAATAAATAATACTGTTGATTTACCAACACAACTTTCTTCTTTGAACATCTACATAGTACAAAAGTGAGGACGAGATCACGGAACACAATTTAATAGATCGGACTAACTTACCTAGTGACGTCCGATCCCCAATTGTGTGAAGTGATCTCGTCCTCACTTAGGCCCAACCCTACCCGTCATGGGCCCTCGGGACCCAGGTATATAAGGCATTTGAAGTCACCCCAGTGAAAGTTGTGTCTAGTATTCTTTGAAATAATGACATGGACAGGTGACAGGCGAGCGTGGTGGCCTGCCCCCGCGAGCATAGACTAGGGTGCTTTGTTTTTTACTTTATCAATGGTCTTACATTTAAAGATTGTGGCAGCGCAGTAGTGCAAGTGCACAAACTACATAGTACAAAAGTGAGGACGAGATCACTTCACACAATTGGGGATCGGACGTCACTAGGTAAGTTAGTCCGATCTATTAAATTATAATCATTAAGGTACTCCCCAACACTATAATAGCATTTATTCAACAGCAAGTCGTGGATTTTCCTTTTAAAATTACTAATATTATTGCTTTTTATGTTATCCGGAAGTTTATTATATTATATAAGAATTGCCATGCAGTGCGAACTTTTCCCAAACATCTGTAGTCTTTTAGGAGGTATAACTAGTTTATTTTTCCTTTGGACTCTCCGTGTTCTCATATCATCTGATTCATGAGTTTTAAAATAAGATTGATTTTTTCTTACTACTCGTAATAATAGTAGTTCGTATATATACTGACAAGGCAAGGGGGGTAGAGTTTTCTAAATAAAGGTTTGCAGATATCTACTATCTAGTGTACGCAGCTCACATACTTGAATGACTTTGCCTTCATCGAGATTATCATACTATTATAGATACTAATATTATAAATGCGAAAGTGTGTTTGTTTGTTGGTTTGTCCTTTAATCAGGCCGCAACAGAGCTACGGATCGACGTAATTTTTTGCATGGGTATAGATAGTTGAGGACCTGGACCACAGATATTTTTATATTATATTTGTTTAGAAAGGAGCAGTGAAAACTATTTTTATACCCCTAATTGATAAGGGTAGCCAAGGGGTAGCCCAACTCAAACATTTTTATTTTTACTTGTGGACAATTTTTTTTATTTTTATGGAAAAACAATGTTTGCTGGGCCAGCTAGTAGGTATAAATATTTTTTGTCAGTTTGAAATATTGATGACAAAAGAACTTTGTCTGGATTGTAGAGTTACAGGGTGATTCATAAGAATAAAGGTGGAAGGGAAGCAATCTCGTCGTTCAGTGACGCGGACGCGGCGTATTCAGCCGTCTAATTGGGCGAAAATTACTTCGCAAGTGCTACTTGGTCGGTGCTAGGCTGTAAGACTACAATTTCCTTTTTTACTGGCCTGCTTTACGTCTTATGTGAGACGATTTCTGCTTAATTTTGTTTTAATTTGAAATATCTGTATGATTGCGATTTGAACTAAGGATTTCAATAGGTATATTCCTACCTAAGTTGCTATTAATATAGACCTTAAATTCTATTTTATGCTTAAGATGTTTAATTTAATTGGTATTGGTAATATTTTTTTAATTTATTGGAACGTAGTTCCTTATCGCGCGATGCGAAAGGGGGCGACGGAAAAAATTAAGACTAAATTGAACCGACACTTTTTTGAATGTGAATTTGGCATTGTGTTCAATATTTTCACACTACAATATTAGATCTCCGTAGCCTTGTGGTTTCTACAGTCGCATAAAGGTCGATGGTTCGAATCCCAGCTCGACAGACTGAATTCTCTATTTTCAATTTTATTTTAAATAATTTCTACATGTGGAATTTTTGCCTAATTTTTTATAACTTAAAAGAAATAAAATTTTATTACAATTCCTTCACTAATTAATCGAAAGGAACTTCGTTCCATCCGGTTGTCCCTTGACACCTCTCAAGTTTTTGTGTAAATTATACCTATTATGCGTTATATAATTTATGAGGCATTAAAATTTAGTAACGTATGTAAACACAAATAAAATTTTCGAGTTTCACTTTTTGTACAAACTTGATTTATGTTTAATACCTGCATAAATGTTCATAAATACTTAACTTATCGAACGTGAAGGCGTGATAAAAAATATTTTTAGCGTAACCACTCATATGAGTAGGCGGATAATGGGAGATAATACTTAAGAACAAATATATATTAAATGCAATATAATATGTTAAATGCGAAAACCTTATTGCTCGCTGGTTTGTCCTCCAATCATGCAGTCTAACGGAGCGAGGATTGATTTGATTCTTTTCATGGACGTAGTTGACATAGAATACTTTTATCTAGTGGTTTATTAAAACAGAGCCGGAGGTTACCGGAGGTTATTAAAAAACCTAACTTCACGCGAAAGAAGTCGGAAGCAAAAGCCAGTAACATCCAAAATGCTCGAAAAAAAAGTGGTGACTGTTTTGAAAACGATGTCGAAATATTATAAAATAGCATCTATCTTAGGGTTGACATTAATTGCCATCAAGAATACTTAGGTGCTGAAAATTAAGAAGTTACGAATAAATACCTATTAAATCTTGGTGATTATTTTTTTCAACAATGAATTTTTTCTGAAAACAGTATTTTATGAGGATAAATAATAATAATTATTATTTTAGATGTCTTAATTTGATAAGTTTTTTTTAAATCACTGAAAATCATTTCATGCAATTTGAACAAAACATCACGAACACCAATATAGTGTTTATTAGATTGTTCACAAGAAACATAGAATCGAGATTTTACAAATAGTTGGCAACCCTATTATTAATGGTTCTAATTCTGGCTACGATTTTAAGACACTATAATATTAATCGTACGCATAAAGTTGTCGAAATTTCGATCGTTAGAAATGGTGTTATTTCTAGTAGGTATCTTTTAATTGAGAATTTGGCACGGATTCATACTATTGTGAAATGTTGAATGAAATGAATTCTTCGTACTCGAAGCATCTTTAAACAACATTTTTTTCTTCTTGATTTTAATATTAAAAGATACATAATATAGTTCAGGGGGCATTCTATAATCCAAGTCGATTAAATTAATTCATTTGGATACAAAAATCACATACTTTGTGGCTGACTCTCAGATATTCTTATATTGAAATTACTAGTCTCGATGTAATCTTAACAAAATGGAACTTATTCTGAATACCTTAAGCGATCCTCCTTCGTTTTGTTCAATTACCTGTAGGTATATTCCTTTTCAATTCATAAATAAATCGAGAGGGCTTCGAATCAAGAGGACTGGAAAATAAAAAAAACAAGGCATAATGGAGCGGTAAATGTCGAGTCTTCCTGATTTTAATGAGATCGCCAATAAGATGAGGGTCACCCACTTTTTGTTATTAATTATGGAAAATGTTTACGTTGATATTCATTTAATATTTTGGAGGTTTTACTTTGGTTAATGGTATTTGCGTTTCAATATTATTATATATTTAATTAGTTCATATTGATAGAGCTACGGACCCCTCAGCTCAGTCACACAACTAAAACTGAGATGTAGAGCTCTCTGAGCAATGCTCGATGTTTCTCTAAAGTCCACGGTGACTCGTTCATCGTTCATTTTTTCTAACATTTTTTGCGAAAATGAACCCTAAGGCTCTTTGCCCTAAGGGCGAATTTAGACGGTTCATTTTCGATGGCTCATCGGTGAAGCCTCGAAAATGAAACCAAAACTCTCGAAAAATGAACCGTCTAAATTCGCCCTTAGGGCGAATTTTGCCCTATGTGATGACCTATAAATTATATTATCACTGAGTTAAGAACTAATAAAAGCTTTAAATAAAAGTGAAGTGAATTATTTTACTGTGAACTAACAGGGAGAAAATGTTATTTCGTGTAGGCAGGTATACTGTTATTAAACTATAATTTACATCCCATGATAGTGCTGTTGTCGATAGAAGCCGATTAATTATAGTAATATCGCCTATTATGCTTAGCATACGGGAGCGCCAACCAAAAGCAGAGTGAGGACGCGAGAGTGTAAACAGGATAGGCATGACTATATATACTCAGGGTTTCCATCTATCCGGGTTTCCCTGGAACTTTCCTCAATACATTCAAAGTTGTCCTTGCATTTTTCTCTTAAAGCCCTAGATATAGCATAAGTGTTTGGTCAGACGATCGTATCTTTTTGAGTATTAACTAGTATTGTCAGAAATCACAAAAGCATATGTGACATAATATTATGGTAGTTACTTAGTTATATATTTTGAAACCCCCTTTTTATTAGAGCTCCTGAGTGGATAACGGTGCAACCAGAAAAAATAAAATCGCCCAATTTGGTTCATTTTAATTAATAGAACATAAGAATTAATTTCACTCTTCATTGAATAACTTATCTGAAAGCATATCTGTTAAGAGATTTTAATTTGAGCTGAATTGGTTTTGATTCAAGTTCTTTAATTAATTAAATATTACATATATAAGTATTTTACAATTGGCTAATGAAAACGTGCGCTATTTTTTATTAATTTCTGTTTTAGGTACATATTCTCACCTAACAATGGACCTAGTAAATAAAACTATTTATCCACACAGGTACAGTGTATATAATCTGTTTTACGCTACTATAGCCGTTATTTTTCTGGAATAAACACTAAAGCTGTGTGGAATATTTGTTCCGAAACAACACATCGTGTGGCTGACGGCCGCCACTGCATGGACGCGAAATTAAATTGGCCTAAATTGACTAATATTAAATTAAGGCATTCGGTTTTGTACGGGCTCTGTGTTGTTTCGGTTGAGGTTGCTAGTTGAAATCTCCTAAATCCTTATTATACTCCACACAGTTTGCGTGTACCTATTTGAGATTTTAGTTTGACGGTATATAGTTTGTAGAGAAGAATAAAACGGAAAAATACAGTATTAAATAAAATATATATATTTGCAATAATATTTATAGCCAACCTAGTCAAATTGGTTTACAATAATTCCCGCGTGGAAAAATGCTAAAACTGAGCCAACTCTTCTATCGTTAGACTTTCCTTAACTGTGAAATATCGTAAGATTTTTTTTAAGTATTTGTGCCCGAGTCTCTTCTTTATCTGTATGGCCCGCTTTACCTAACCGACGAAAAATAAGTTTAATTCGAGCGTAAAGATATTTAGGCACATTCTCCATACAAAAACTGTCAGAATGCCCAATTTATTCCTCGGTTAAATGTCACACGATGTTGGTAAAATCGGCACTAAATAGATCTAAAATGACGTGGCTACCTGCGTATGTCTATTTGTCCTTTTAAGTTCTAAGCTACGCAATGGATATAGGCACATTAATTGAGAATCAACAGTTATAGAATAGAGGACGGACTGAAAGCCTGAAGGTCGAAAGTTTAAAGATCATCCGTTGCACTACCTACAGTCGTACCTCTTCCAGCTCGAGTTGTATCTCTACTTAGTTGAAGAGCAAACGAGAATTTTATTTAAGCATGTCTGATATTACAATAGTTTTTAGTTTTTAATTTAAAGAATTTTGATAGGTACATCATCATCAGCAACCTATCAACGGCTCACTACTGAGTGCAGGTCTCCTTTCAGAGGAGGGTTAAAGGCCATAGTCCATCACGCTGGCCCAATGCGAATTGGTGGACTTCACACTCCTTCGAGAACATTATGAAGAACTCTCAGATGTGCAGGTTTCCTCACGATGTTTTCCTTCACCGTTGAAGCAAGTGATATTTAATTGCTTAAACGCACTTGACTCCGAAAAGTCAGTGCGTACCCGGTATCGAACCTGCGACCCCCCGAATAGGAGACCACAGTCCTAACCACTAGGCTATCACTGCTTCATATATAGGTTTTATTTACTTACTGGAACAGTAGACGTCTGAATATTTTATAATGATTAATATAATGTACATGCCACATGATACACACTTCCGAGTTGCTCGCATTAACGGTAACACGTGTATAAATAAGAAACAAACTTGTTACCCAAGTAAGTAAGTAGCAATACCATTTTCATTATTTATTAACGTAATGAGCGCTTAGAGGATATTGTCCAACAAAAAGCGAGCATGCCTTTAGAGGTGCAGGATTTATTTCTCCTCTGCTACTTTTATTACTAACACGGATCTTGGTAAAGTCATTAAGAGCGTCTCTGCGTTGCATGTTTTCTTCTAATGGACAAATAGATAGATAATGTTTATTTGTTTATATTTTAGTAAAAGAAAATTTTTATTATACCCATAAAAAAATCAATATACCTACAAAAACATAAAAATTTGAATATTAATTTCATCATCTCAACCCATCGCCGGCCTACTATTTGGGCACAGGTCTCGTCTCTCCACAGTCCACACTCACCTCTAAGCTTTGCCTTCTCATGAAGTTAAAGGTTAGAGGTGTGTGCCTGAGATTTGTACCCTGGAGCCCCCGGAAATTAGGCCGAAGTCTTAGGGTGAGATATATAGACGGCAGTCCCACTCAGATCATACTCAAGATTGAGTGAAAACGAGACAGATTTAAGTCAGGACAATATTTGTCTCATTTTAACTCTCTTTAGTCTTGAGCAGAGCCAGAGTACGATCTATAGATCTAGGCCTTAGCCCCTGGGCTATATCCACTGTGTAAACAATAATGTAGGGTGTATAATTATCTAGTTATTTTTATACATCTATTAATAAAGGAAAATAAACAGCGATGAGGAGAGTCAACCCATCCGGTACTCGGTTGCTAAGTGTGGTCCGAAAGACATGCTCTGACCGCCTTCATTTATAAGTGATGGACAAAACTGGGCACTGGACAAAATATTGGATTTAGTACAAAATGGTAAATGATCAATCCATATTTTATAATATTATACTGTAGGTTTGTAGTACTGAATATCATTGAACCGGCAAATATTTCTTTCATGCATTTCTTCATTGTATAAGCACAATATTTTAACAATTTTCCTAGCACAATGCACTTCGTGATACTATTCGCGGTCCAAACAAATATTTGGACTGCATCAACATCTCAAACTTAAATATAACTAAGAGTAATAGTCCTGAAAAGATTTGTACCGTTTCCGTTCGTCTGTTGAATTATTTTTCATTGTTGGTATACGGTTGGCCGGCACCCAACTTTGCTTTTACGATTATCCATTTTAGTCAGCTCGATATAAACGTTGGTGTTACGCTTTGATAAATAGGAGCGTATGGATCAAGTCGTCACTATCCTCTGATTTATCAAATTTTGGTACAAAGCCGCTTCCTACGTATATAGTTTTTATAGGCCTCTAGCAGACCTTTACCACGCAATAAAATAGAGAATCTAAAGTAACGCCAAGACTCGTCCGTCGCGTAACTGTTTGTTACGCAGTGATTTTATGAGTCTAATTCCCACGTGATTTTGGTGAACTCTGGTTTCTAGCAAACATGAACCATGAAATAAATAGGTACCTATTGCAAAATGACAGACTAAAACATGATTGGAATCAAGTGGGAAACAATAATCAACATGATTATATGATTACTCGTTATAATAATAATTATTACGAGTAATCATATAATTATGATATAATATAATATCTTCTATGTATATATATATATATATATATATAAAAGAAAGTGGTGTTAGTTACACTATTTATAACTCAAGAACGGATGAACCGATTTGGCTGAAAATTGGTGGAGAGGTAGCTTAGAACCAGGAGACGGACATAGGATACTTTTTATCCCGTTCGACCGCGTTTCCGTCATGTCACTATAAAACGTGGTATAAAAAAAACGCATCTGACATGGAATAACAAAACGCAAATGACAGTGGAATAACAAAACGTAAATGAAAATGACAGCTGAACGTAATTTTGTCTTTGGTTAAGTATGGTAAAAAATTTGACAATTATAAAAAGTGTTATAATAAAGCATTACTGATATTATAAATGCGAAAGTGTGGTTGTTGGTTTGTCCTTCAATCACGTCGCAACAGAACAGCGGATTGATGCGATTTTTTGCATGGGTATAGTAATGGATGTAGTAGTGGTTCCTCAGACCGGGAGAGCTACTTTTTATCTCGGATAATGAAAGAGTTCTCGCGGGATTTTTAAAAACCAAATCCATGCGGACGAAGTCGCGGGCATCAGCTAGTAATATAATATAATATCATTATAATCTGCGTGAAAACGGGCAGATTTTCTTATATTTCGCTTGTCAAACAACGGACGAGTCATGGCGATACTTCCGAGGCTTCTTCGAAACTTTCGCGGCGGGGGTGTGCTAAAGGCCTTGTAGTCGTTTTTGTCTATATTTTTATAGGAATTTACTAAAACGTAAGTCTCATCATATTAAATTTACTGAATAATAAGTTATTACTATCTATAATATAATAACCCTGGGGCCGTGGGGCCCGGAGGCTCGCGCACTTTTTTTAGAGATATCAAAAAAGGTGATCGAGTCTACCGGGGATCCAAGAGCTGGCAGCTACCTTGGCCAAAGGATTAGCCTGGCCATCCAAAGAGGTAATGCTGCCAGCATCTTGGGTACTATGCCACACTGCGGTGGCTTGGATGGGGTTTTAGATTTTAATTAGTTTTTATTTTAGTTTTAATTTTAGAATTAAATTTAGGTTTATAGTATTGTATATATGAAATTTTCTATCTATAATATAATAAAACTGTAATAGCAATGAGTTAATAAATACTAGTCTCAAAAGCAAAAAAAAAAAAAAAAAAAAACTGTAACAGGTCCAATTCTGTACATTGAAGATATTTTGAAAATTTTTGTTTGAGGGCACTCTATAATCGATACTGAAGCCAAAACAATTTTTTTTTAATTTTTTGTCTGTCTGTCTGTCTGTCTGTCTGTCTGTCTGTCTGTCTGTATCTTGGCCGCGCATCACGCCGAAACTACTGGACGGATTTAAATGAAACTTGGCACGATTTAAGTTAATACTACGAGGTATAATATAGGATACTTTTTATCCCGAAATTCAGCACGGTTCCCTTGGGAGAGGGGATGAAAGTCAAAATAAGTATTTCGCTGTAATTCATTAAGGCGTATTCCGATTTAATCCATTCTTTTTTTGTTAGAAAGCAGGTTCTTTAGAGATTGTCCTGTAATTATTTCAAGGTCTTCAATTTCGTAGTTCAGAAATTATAGACATCACAATCTTCAGTATAGGTCCAAATAACTTGAACCCCGGAATCTACAGGATACTTTGAATGAACGGCTCATCTTAAGCTGGCATACGTAATTTATCGTATATAGCCATCGTGGAATACTATTTTGTCAAAGTCAAACTACTCCAAAGGCGTCAGATTTTGCCAAACGATCATTAAACCTACATACTACATAGTAGGTATGGATGTAATACATCGTATGGACGTAATACTACAGTGTTTTCCTATGTAATTTAATATTCTAATCATACTTACTAATATTATAAATGCGAAAGTGTGTTTGTTTGTTGGTTTGTCCTTCAATCACGCCGCAACAGAGCCACGGATCTACGTGATTTTTTGCATGGGTATAATTGAGGACCTGGAGAGTGACATAGGCTACTTTTATCCCGGAAAATCAAAGTGTTCCCGAGGGATTTTAAAAACTAAATCCACGCGGACGAAGTCGCGGGCATCAGCTAGTTAGTTATAAAATTCACCGAATACCACTCGCAACGTAAGTACTAGGTAGAATACCGATATTCCGAATAGCGACATTAGTATTACTTTCAAGTTTACGTTAACTCATAACATCATTCATAAATCTATCATTTGCTATAGAAAGGGAAGGACAATTTTTCCATCACTTTCCGTCCATACCACAGATATATCTGAATACTTTATTCAGATCCTTAGTATGTTGATATATTAATTAACTTTGAAATCAAGAGATTTCCGAGTCGCTCGAGTCGAATACTCGCACCACATTGCCAGAAAGGTTAAAACGATTAAAAGACATCCCAACTTTACTATTCATAATGCAAACAAAAGCGTTGCTCATACATTTCGTTGAATACGCTGTCGACCACAAAATGGAGTAGTGATATAAATATTTAACAAAGAACTTTATGAATTTCAATAAGCACAAAGAAAACCATTTAAAAATTCTCCGGGCTTATCGTGATTTGACTCTCCATACAGACAATGATGTCTGAAAAATATCTACTTCTGCTTCTTCAAAGTAGTTTAGCTGCAGTATTTATAATTATAATCTATTTTTTAGGGTTCCATACCAAAATGGTAAAAATGGAACCCTTATGGTGAGACTTTCTCCGTCCGTCTGTCCGTCCGTCTGTCACAGTCGATTATTTCAGTAACCATTAAAGCTATCGACATGAAATTTGTCATAGTTGTGTATCATAGTGGCCCAAAATCATTGGAATAAAGAAAAATCCAAAATTATTTTTAGTTTTAATAAAAAAAGGGGGAAAATCGGGGGTTTGAAATTTCAAAGTAAAATAACTATATTGAATGGGGTATCATATGAAAGGCCTTTACTTGTGGATTCTAAAACAGTTTTTTATTTATTTCTATATATAATAGTTTTTGATTAATCGGCCAAAATGTCGAAAAAAATACCGTTCCCCCCCCCCCCCCCCCCCCCCTTATCTCCGTAGTTTACCAATCGAAAAATCTGAAATAATTATGGTCAATAGAAGTTTATGTATATTTTACAGGAAAAATAAAATCAACGTGAAAATTATTTTAGTTTAATTAAAAAAGGGGGAAAATCAGGGGTTTGAAATTTCAAAGTAAGATAATTATACCGAGTGGGGTATCATATGAAAGGCCTTTACTTGTGCATTCTAAAACAGTTTTTTATTTATTTCTAGATATAATAGTTTCTGATTAATCAGCCAAAATGTCGAAAAAAATACCGTTCCCCCCCCCCCCCCCCCCCTTATCTCCGAAGTTTACCAATCGAAAAAACTGAAATAATTATGGTCAATAGAGGTTTATGTATATTTTACAGGAAAAATAAAACCAAGGCTCTAACTAGCATAGTTTTTTTTATATTAACAATAAACCTCTACAAACAAAGGTAACGATTAATAAGCGAATTAATATAATATTATCGTTTTACTTTTACTTTTGGAGTATGGAACCCTCGGTGCGCGAGTCCGACTCGCACTTGGCCGGCTTTTTTTATTTTATAATTTAGATTATAACCTAAAGCAAAAGCAAAAGTCAAATAAGAATTTTCTTGACCTGGCAACATTATCTTATAATGTTAAGAATATGGCACACTTAACACGCAAACACTGTCTATAATGTGTATTGTGTATATTTATGTATTCAACTACGTTGCATAAACGTAGTATTTTATTTAGGTATGCTACGTTGATATAGGTTTGGAGTATCGTCCTAGGTTCTCCTACGTCATAGGTACATCATGGACCCCAAGCGAAGTTCTTGCAAAACAAAAATGTTGAAGAACGAGCTTAAAACAAAGTTCCTGATCCATTTACTCTGACTTTATTGTGTTTCGATATCGAAATCTATATTAACGTGCAATTTGACATTTAAAACTCAAAACGAGACAGGTTTGTGTCACGAATCGGTTCCAAGTTAGAGCACGCTCTGTAGATTTTCAGTCTTTGATCATGTTCAGGTAGAAATCAAGAAACCGGCGCCGATCTAAAAGGCGTTTGTCGGAGCTGATGTGGTTTACGCAAAAGGGGAAAAGCATGGAAATGAACTTATGAGAGCGATTATGAAAGCGCTCATCGGAGCAGGTCGGCATTTGTCAGTTGGCGCTTAGTCGGCAGAAACATGTAGATTCGGTACCGGCTAGCTGCGTAGGACATTACTCTTTACCGTTAGGCTTGTCTAATATTGGCACAGATTGCTTGCTTTCTTCTTCAAGACGGTAATTCCATTTACTGCCTTGCATTAGTATGACGTGGATTCGTGGCCCTATTCCGATTGCATTACGTTGCGAAACAATGTCTGTAGCTTTAAAATACACAATGTAAGTAATGATTTGAGTTTAAATATTCACTTTATGACTAGATAAATCAAAATGGGGGAATCTTGATCAACGTGTTGCTGTTTGCTTGGGCGTAACGTCAATCGTTTACATCGAGGAAACTATAAAATGGGGATAATCGTAAAAGCAAAGTTGGGCGCCAGCCAACCGAAGCGACAATGAAAAATAATTCGATGGAGAAACGGAACTGGATCAAAACTTTTCGAGTTAAATCTTGTAAATATAATACGTCTATGAGTTAAATCTATATATATGAAAATCAGTGAAAAGCAGTGATAGCCTAGTGGTTAGGACTGTGGTCTCCTATTCGGGCGGTCGCAGGTTCGATCCCGGGTACGCACCTCTGACTTTTCAGAGTCAAGTGCGTTTAAGCAATTAAATATCACTTGCTTCAACGGTGAAGGAAAACATCGTGAGGAAACCTGCACACCTGAGAGTTCTTCATAATGTTCTTGAAGGTATGTGAAGTCCGCCAATTCGCATTGGGCCAGCGTGGTGGACTATGGCCTATAACCTTTATCTGAGAGGAGACCTGCGCTCAGTAGTGAGCCGTTGATGGGTTGCTAATGCTGATGAATGATATAAAAATCTCGTATCACGATGTATGTTCGGGATAAACTCGAAAACTACTGAACCGATTTTGATCAAACTTCGTAACTATCTGTAATTTCGTCAAACTCAAAAGATATCCTATCTTTTTTAACTTAATTATTGACATCAATATTTGTTATTGCAAATTAAAATATGTTAATTACAAATGTCTTTAAACCTAAACCTAATTACACGACAGTACGACACGACATATACAGTTTGATATTTAGGCTGCTAGGCAACCTAGCAACCTAAATCTAGAACGATGTTAGATTACGAGATAGTCTTGAACCAAATAGACTACTTATCTTACTAATCCTTACTAATACTATAAATGCGAAAGTGTGTTTGTTTGTTGGTTTGTCCTTCACGCCGCAACAGAGCAACGGATTGACTTGATTTTTTGCATGGGTATAGTTGACATAGGCTAATTTTTATCCCGGAAAACAAGACTTTCCGAGGGAATTTAAAAACTAAATCTACGCGGACGAAGTCGTGGGAAGTTATATTTACCTTTGAGATGTCTTTAGTAGGTATCTTTGAGTCATAGAGGTCATGTATAATACAAGTACTAGAGCCGCTGATATCACGCAATACAGCCTCAACCTAACCTAGGTGAAAAAGAAAACCTTTCCGCTTTTACTCTGTTTATAATAATTATAATTAATTAGTGATCATTTAATTGACTTGTTGACAGTTTTTGTTTTGTAAAGCTTAATAAAAAATATGTTTCTCACTTTTTATCTTAACCCATCGTTGGCCTTGGGCACGGGTCAGAATGAGAAAGGTCTCTTTAGAAGAATATTTAATATTACAATTGCCCAACGTCTTTGTATCATTAGGTAAGTACCTACCTACTCATTAAGTGGTGATGTTTAATAAATTGACTTCTGCTAGGTACGCTCTGCATCATAGCTCAAAGCTTGAGATCCGGTACCACGTACATATGCATTAGGTCTTTTGTATTGATATCAAATACTTTTGTAACTTCTCCAGAGAAGTACATTGTACCCACTGGTATTTAGTAACAAGTTCCAAAATTCTCTATGTATTGCGTCGCGTGTTATATTATCATTACATAGGCAACGTCGTATACGTGTCGTATAGGTATTTAACGTACATTATGTTTGTTCTATATTACCTACTTGTAGGGTCTACTTAAGCAGCTAAAGGTTGATTTATGCATATTTCATTAAGAATTTCTCAAGTTTATAATGAAGAACCTACTTACCCATTAAAGCTCTGAAATATTCGTGTAGCCTGCGAAGTTTACTCAAATGTACATTTCGTGATCTTGGCTAAGTAATAGACACAGACTGATATAATTAATATTTTTACCAGACTACAACAAAGCCAAAAGCAAGAGTTATGATATAAAATAGCGGTCTATGTGGGTATGTATTATGACTACGAATGTTCTATAGTAGCGAATAAAATACTTAGCCGATTTTGATGAATGTGGTGTCAATCGATTCGCTATGATTTTATACGAAAAAATTAATATGGTGGATGTTAGATTCAATTTTCCGTAGAAGAGGACCTCACATCTTTTGAAATGTATTTAGGTGGCAGAACTTCACGCGATGCTTTGTTGTCGTATTCAGTACAAACACAAACTTCGCGCTATAGGGTTGTCGGTTCATAAGACTCGATTTTACACAAAATATACGATGTCCGATAAATTAAAATACTTATCCATAATTACTTACTAGATTAGAATGGATATTTATAAGTATGACACATTATTAAGATTATTAAGATCTAAAAATTTGAAAAGTAAAAGTTGCAGCCATTTTTTTTAGAGTGTGTAGGTATAGTATATGGAATCATTAGGTTTAGGTATACATTTGTAAGCATATTTATCAAAGCTCAATTACTTATAGTTCACTTACACGTAAGAAATTGACCTATATATTATTATAGTGAGAAAGTCAATATTCGTGGGTAAGAGCTTATTTTTGACAGACTATTTATTGTATACGTAGATATTATTAAAAAGCCGGCCAAGTGCGAGTCTGACTCGCGCACCGAGGGTTCCGTACTCCAAAAGTAAAAGTAAAACGATAATATTATATTAATTTGCTTATTTATAGTTAACTGTTTGTAGAGAACGGTATTTTTTTCGACATTTTGACCGATTAATCAAAAACTATTATATATAGAAATAAATAAAAAACTGTTTTAGAATGCACAAGTAAAGGCCTTTCATATGATACCCCACTCGGTATAGTTATCTTACTTTGAAATTTCAAACCCCCGAGTTTCCCCTTTTTTTAATAAAACTAAAAATAATTTTCGATTTTTCTTTATTCCAATGATGTTGGGCCACTATTATACACAACTATGCCAAATTTCATGTCGATAGCTTTAATAGTTACTGAAATAATCGGCTGTGACAGACGGACGGACGGACGGACGGACGGACGGACGGAGAAAGTCTCACCATTAGGGTTCCATTTTTACCATTTTGGTACGGAACCCTAAAAATAACACTTCTCAATTATTGACAGCATTTTAGTAGATCATTAATCGAAGGTTTGTTAGCCTTTCAAGCTTTTATTTAACTTGTAATGTAGGTATGTATGTTTAGGCCAAATCTTGCAAGATGGATTAAAACCACTTCCCGGTTTCTGATTGAGGTGAAACTTTGCATGTACATGTAAATCGGATGACATTACAATATTATTATGACATGGAGCTGTTCTGATGATGGAACTGAAAGGTGGTTGTGGAAACTCTGTAATAAAACTACGTAACCCTATCGAGTTTGGGATCGTTTGATTCGTCTTGACAAGTAGGTACTCTGGTCTTAGATGATAGCCAGGGTCTGATGATTGAGCCAGCTACCTACTAAAAACTTGTTTTTCAAAAATAAAATTTTTAATTTACACTTATTATTAATTGTACGGCCATTTGTCTTTCAAAGTCTAAGTTCAAAGTATTCGCGCTGTGATGTCTTGCCTAAGTATATACCTACGAGTATTGGTGTACAATGCACCAAGGAACTCATCTGATATTCATCTGAACTCTAAAAAGGATTTTTGTTACTACGCCTGGCGCCTTCTGTAAGTCACGTACTAATATATATTTCTTAGTTGAATATTTAGATCAAGAATGGTTAAACATGTTTAGAAAACCCTCCATTCAGTGTAGAGCAAAGGTCTCGTCTCAGCTAGAACTGTTGGATCGTCGCCAACAGTCGCAAGTTGATGGCAAAACAAGCGTTTATGGAGTTCCTCTCTAAATAACCAGTGGCTTGCAAATATCCGCTTAATTGCTGATAAACATTTTATGTTTGAAACGATTTCGTACAAACGGTTATATCCCTTACCCCAGTAAAATTAGGATTTTACCTCTACATGCTAGATATTGTGGTTCGCTTTATCCGAACTAAGACTTTGCATTATTATTTTTCACATTAGGTTCCTGGAAGTGCAAGCCTCCATTTGTTATTTTTGACAGATCTCCACTAGGTGGACCGACGACATCAAACGAGTCGCAGGGAGCCGCTGAATTCAGGCAAGCAAGACCGAAGCTTGTGGAAGTCCACTGAGGAAACCTTCGTTCAGCAGTGGACGTCTATAGGTTGATTAAGAGGAAGAAGAAAATTTGCATCTTTGAATCGCCCCCTCGAATAATTTACATTATTTTCGGCTTTGGGCCGTAGTCACTAGAGGTTCCTCAACTATACCCAAAATCCATGTATACTCCATTGCTGCGTATTGGAGGACAAACCAACTCATAAACACGCCCGTATATTGGAATAAGATAGCATAGATTTCAAGAAAACGTTACTACTCTCATCAAGTAAACGTAATGATTTACGGAAATAAAAAAAAAACACATTGGCTCGAATATGCAATTACGGCCCATTTCTGGTTTATTGCTAAATGCACTAAATTTTAATACTCAGCTGTTAAAATTTCATTGTTCAGTAAGCGAAAAACGGTAGGTATTTTACTCGACGACGAGAACCATTGTACTTTGAATTGTTCCGCCGAAACCACACATTTGACACGGTCGTCTGTCTCTATTACAGTTTTGACCTCTTTCCTCTTAAAAATGTATATTTTTTGCGCTCTATTTAAATTTTCCATCTAGATTCGAGTATTTCCACTGAAAGCATACCTACATACTCTCGTATCTGCGGATTCGTGCTGGTGCTTATATGCTACTTTTATATCTGCTATCTTTTATGTACATACTTGTTAGATACACATAGATATAAAATCGGCTGAGGTATTTTTAAGATTAGGTTTAACCCAGGAATTTTGTAATTTTGACAGAAGCTTTATACGAAATCTGTCAAAGCAGCAGCTAACTCTGGATTAAAAGGATAACCTAGCGTTTCTGCAAGAGGGCCTTATGTGGTTAAGACTGCGGTCCTATACTTATACTATAACACTAATCCATCCTTTTGGCTTATTCATAGTTGGGTGAGTAAAACCATTGATTTTGATGGCCCCCCAAATCGTGAAAGATTTTGATGTAAAATTAAAGAATAATTGTTTTGTGTTTTGTTTAAAAATATCTTTATAACGATACCCAGCAAGCGATGAAGATGAACTTTGTATAGCATTCGGCTTTGGGTCATACATTTACATAGGTAGGTACTATTTGTGAATTTGAAGTTAAAATATTATGTATAAAAAAGTATAAATTAAAAAAAATATTTAAAAAAAAAAAGTTTTTAGTAGCTGCATACATCGTCAGACCTGGATATCATCTAGGACCAAAGTACGTCGTTTCTTTACTGAGTTCCTATGACCACCTTCCAGCTCCATCATCAGATCAGGCCCTGGTAACCATCTAAAAACAAAGTACTCGCCAAGACGAATCAAACGAGCCGAAACGCGATGGGGTTGCGTCGTTTCATTGCAGAGTTCCTATGACCACCTTCCAGCTCCATCATCAGCGGGCATTCGACAACTCAAGCGAAAACCAACCTTATTTACTCAACGTTAGGGTAGAAATTTGCATCGTTGTGAAAAACGTAACGAGGTCATTGATAAGTTGATTTTACTGCTCGGATTTTTCTCATACCGGGCGCCTAAAATCGATTCTTAAGGAGTAAACTCCAAAAGCTTATGTAGGTATACCAATAACCAACTATCACCTATTAGTACAATGAACTTACATACGTATAGTAGGTAGGTAGCATGAAGATTCACCTCAAGGCTACGTACAAGCAATGCCATTAGGAAGTGACGACAGGAAACCTTCGGAATGCCCTGCCTTTACGTTCAATGAACTTGACTCATTCAGTATTTCACCTTGAGCTCGTTTACAATGGCTAGTGCTTGAACGGACAAATATAACCAAGTCAACATGATGAATATGTTTTTTGTATGCAATACATACAAGTACCAACTACGAAATTGGATAAGTTACCTTTGGGCTCAGGATCTTTAATATAATTTAGACTTTAGATTGGATTTGCGACTTTTTGATCATTTAGTAATGTGTGAATATAGCTGTCGACAGCGAAATCGTCTGCGTTTTTTTAGCCCTAATAAAAATGTCTTGAATTTGGAAAGTTTAAAACATCCGTACATCCTTACTCTACCTTTTTAGGGTTCCGTAGTAAACAAGAAACCCTTATAGTTTCGCCATGTCCGTCCGTCTGTCTGTCTGTCTGTCCGCGGTTTAGCTCAGAGACTATTGATACTAGAAATCTGTAATTTGACAAGGGTATAAATATCAATCACGCCGACAAAGTGGTGAAATAAAATTGTGAAAAATATTTTTTTTAGGGTACCTCCCCTACATGTAAAGTGGGGATGAATTTTTTTTTTCTCATCTATCCCATAGTGTGGGGTGTCGTTGAATAGGTCTTTCAAAAACGTTGTGGGTGTGGGAACACCATTTTTCAATTCAGGGATCCGTTTGTGAAATATGATATTTTAAAGTGCTAAATTTTATTAGAGTCAAGTGTCGTCCCCCCCCCCCCCCCCCTCTGCCAGCTAAATGGTTGTATATGGGATACAAGAAAAAATTCACAGCAGTAGTATATATAATGAATTTTAAAGGAAAACCATCACGGCTAAGTAGGATTCATTAGTTAAGGAGTTATATCGGTTTGTCTAAGTTAGATATTACACGTAGTGTAAGTTGCATATTTTGTAGTATATTATAGTATTTAAACCATGGAACTCAAAATGTATGTTGAGACTTTCAACTACGGAACCCTACACTGCGCGTGGCCCGACACGCACTTGGCCGGTTTTTATTATAATTATCAGTATTTAATACTCGCAATTCCCATAGAAATTCCTTCATCAATAATGTAATTGAAGATAGGACCGCACTCCACTTACTTAATATTTTCCAAGAGCTTCATTTTAAATGAAAATCGATTCCAAGTTATAATTAATGTAGGTGGCTATAATTGTCACCGAGTAGTGCCAAAACAGTAAAGTGTAGAAATTTACAACATTGTGAATGAAACGGGAAACTAATATTAGTTTGAGAGGGTTGTCGCCGCCTCTGCTTGTATTTATGGTGTGACATGTTTGTATTCCTTTGCACTATGCCGTCGACGTTAGTTATTATTTATTAACCTTCTGCAACATCGAAGTTCTGCGTACTGCGTACTTCCAATCGCCACGCTGCCTGATTTCGTCATAATATTTACCATGTACTACAACTCTCCAAAAACCGTCAATTAGCATTTATAACGCACTTTGTTTTTCTTTGAAGATATGTTTCATCAATCGGCCGTTAGTGTCGTGTTCAGACAAAATTATGTAGCTATTAGTTCATACAATTGTAGCTTTTCAACAGTTGAAAGAGGTGGTTTCACTGGTTCAGATCGCTGATCGAACGAATGGATTCTCCTGAGAAAAGCCGACAAGAAACCCAGCAGTTGCTCTTTTAGTATTTTTGATATCCACAGCAGCTGTTCTACTGTCTGTTCCCATTCGTTAGGGGGTTTAATAGGTCGTCAAAAACAAACTAAGCCATTATAACACATAGTTCAAATGCGGTCTCGTTTGCAAACGGGATCTGTGCTTGACGTCACTGTTAGAGTTGCATTATTTATGGGCGTTTTGTAGGTATTTAGGACGGGAACATGACGTGCGCAGGGATCCCGACATTGCTTGTAATTTATACTGATGGTATGATGAATGTATTGTATTTGAATTATATTACGGAGATGTTCCGTGCTAAAATTTCTTTACATTTTTACTGATATTATAAATGCAAAAGTGTGTTTATTCTTCAATCACGCAGAAATGAAACAACGTATTGCCGTGATTTTTGCATGAGTATATTTGAGGACTTGCAGAGTGACATAGGCTACCTTTTTACTATAGGATAAACAGAGGGTTCCCGCGGAATTTTTAATTTATTCTAACTGCATGCGGATGACATTAAAAGCAAAAGCCTAGTTCTTGCGTGAACACGAAAGTCTTTAAAAAGTCCATTATTTTCGTCCTCAGCTATTTTGCGCTAAGGATATGAAAATTGACAATAGGCTGGAGATGGCTATGTTAGAGTTTGTTTATCTGAAGGCTAAGATCCGGAATGAAGAGATAAGGCTATAGACATTGTCCTTATATCATGAATGCGAAAGTGTGTTTGTTTGTTGGTTTGTCTTTCAATCATATAATCATGCAACAGAGCAACAGATTCACGTGATCTTTTGATATTTTGCATGGGTATATTTGAGGACCTCCAGAGTGACAAAGGCTACATTTCATCCCGAAAAATCAAAGAATTCAATCAAAGAGAGAGACAGGGATTTTTAAAAAATATTAACGCAAGACAAAGTCTCGCGCATCAACTGGTTTATTAATAAAAAAATATTTTTTAATAAAATACTGACTCTTCGTCAGGTCAGAGGGAAGTTATGGCGCGATTTTATTGTCTTGCCTAAAAATAGTTTTTTTGAACACGATCACAATAACCCTTGTATTACTTGTACCTTCGTCACAGTAATATAATATTATATCATTATTCAAAATATGTGTACCGTATCGAAATAAAGCAGTCAAATTGCAAAACGCTGTAGTGCCAAAGGAACAATAATTGCCAATCAGTGTGTAACATAGGACTATATCTCGCGTTTTGTCCCATGTGCGATAAGGGCAAACGCACACGTGATATACTTTTTACGGTGGTCAATTTTGCTAGTGCATACTGATGCTACATAGTGTTTTGGCGAATTGTTGGCTGTGTTTGAGCGTTGGTATACCTGATCCTCTTTAAATAACTGTGGTTTTGCAAATGTGTGGAGTTGAACGTGTAGCCCCTTCTGATGCTTTTTCCTGTCACGTGGATTTCCAGCTGTTTTCCGTGGGTTACCTGCGTACGCGTTGCATTGCGCTATTACATTCAAGAATTTGGTTTGAAGGTACTCGTAATAACAGTGAGCAGAAAAACACAGAATACTTAATAGTACAGGGTAATTTTTGAATTCAGGACTTGAGTTTTACATTCACGAATTACGAGTTAGGCAGATACGTGACACTTTTCGACATTTTTAATAAACCGACTTCAAACACCCGCGCCACTACAAAGTACTTATATAATTTATTTAATAACTGCTCGACCGGCTTCGATAAAATTTAAATGGGAAAAAGAAAGTATACCCTTTCAAACAAAAAAAGAATTTTCCAAATCGAGTCAGGCGTCTTCGAGTGATCGGTGAATTTCCATAAAAAAAAAACCGACGAATTGAGAACCCCTCCTCTTGAAGTCCTCCTTTTTGAAGTCGGTTAATAACGTTTGAACCTTAATATATTCTTGATGAACGTTTTAACCCCCGACGCAAAAAGAATGTTGTTAATGAGTTAGACGTGTGTATCTTTGTATCTGTGTTCTGTGTCCTGTGTATCTGTCTATTCCCTCGTAGCTCCCTAATTAGTGGACCAATTTTGATGCGGTTTTTTTCTGTTTGAAAGATAACGTGATCGAAATAGTTCTTAGCTAAAATTAAAAGGAGTCAGGTGTTTGAAGATAATAATCAGCTCTTTTCCTAAATAATTGATTAAAAGTGTCTTACAACTTTCACTGGTGAGATTGTTTTAAATTTGTTACTTCGGATTATTTTTAAGACCTTGTGACCTTCAGCTGACGCTGCAGCATTAAGTAGTCTGCGGGATATCCAACTCTTACAGCAGATACAGTGTGTTTGGGCTCATTAGAATGATCTCAATGAGTAGATGTTAAATAAGTAGATGATCGACGGTCAAGGAGGATCTGATGATCATCGGTTCACATGTCGGGGTTACATTAGGTTTAAAAAATCAGTTTGAAACCCTTAACTGCCGTCAGCCTAGTTTTAAAATAATACAATGTGCCGACTAGCGACTATAACGAGAAAAACTCGTAATAAAATAAGAAAGCCAAAAGTAGCAATAAGCTTTTTTCCATATTCAGAACTTACGTGATCTTGTAAATTCCAGACGTAATGTAAAAAGAGGTCCAATATGATATTACTTTCTTTTATGTCGAGAGTTCAGTGTATATAGACTTTTTGCAACAAGGGATAATAACCTCTAAACTAGCGGCACGCTATGAAGGCCGGTTTGACGTTTGTCCGCTCATGAAGTTCCGTATTAATTGATAACGACTTTGAAGGAAATAATTGTATTACTTTATTGACGATAGTGATGTGCAGAGATTCATAAATTTTATCGAATGTAGTTTTAGGTTTAGGACTCAAAATTTATTTATTAAATTGATTTCTAAAATGTATACAAGTGTAGAAAAATCAGTTTGCACCATTTAAGGGGTGAATGTACTTGTGAATATGAACAATTTTCACTATGTGGACAAACCTCTGAAATCGCAAAAAAATATCAGCTGTTTCATACAAAAGGTAAAATTTTTATTTTTATATGATATATACCACAACTCGGCATTTGGTTTTCTAAATTGAAAATTTTTAAAAATGGAATCTAATACGATCGTCACATAGGATCGCTGGCTAGCACAACTACTACCTCCGGCAAACTCGCGTCAATGCTCAATGCAAAACAAAGCAGTTTCGAATTGACGTTGCTTCGAAAAGTATAAACTGTCAGTGCAATGCGATTGTGATATAGTTTTGACCTGGCTTTGGATTTCAAATATTGATACTGCATTACTGTTGACCCTTGCTCGTTAATTTGGACTCTGTTCAAGCCCTTTGTTGTGGATTTCGTCGATATGACCGAACGTACGCAGAGAACTGTTCTAAATAGTCAGACACGTGAGTTCGTGATACGCCTTCGTAACTATTTCGATCGTGAAGCTCAAAATGGAGGGCCAATTTTACCTATAACGTCAGTGGTTGAACGCGTAGCTGATGCGCTTAATATTGGACAACGAACTGTTAGACGGATAACTAAAAAAAAATATGGCGAGACTGGCACAGAAGAAAATAAACTTCACACACCAAAAAAGAGAAAACGAGCAAAACCAGTCGTAGGCATCGATAGCTTTGATGCCGATGCTATCCGAAGACATGTTTACGGCTACTATTTACAGAAGGAGTATCCAACAAGAAAAAAGTTGGTGCATTCACTGAAGGAAGCTGGATTATTCTTCGGTGGGGAAAGTTCTTTAACGAAGATTTTGAAGACCATTGGATTTCGATACAAAAAATGTAACAAACGCAAAATATTGATGGAAAGATTTGATATAGCGATGGCAAGGTATACTTTTTTACGGCAAGTGAAAGAAATCAAAAATTGGCAAAATGTTGTGTTCTTGGATGAAACATGGCTTAATGCTAACCATACTGTAGGCCGTTCTTGGAACGATGACACAGCAGCATCTACTTCCAAAGTTCCTGTAGGAAAAGGATCGCGACTTATAATTTGTCACGCCGGAACCATCAACGGGTTTGTCGAAGGTTCTCTCATGGCTTTTGCGTCAAAAACCACTGGAGACTATCATGAAGACATGAATGGAGAAAAGTTTACTGAATGGTTTACCTCAATGTTGTGTAGCCTCCCTGAACCATCTATTATAATTATGGACAACGCCCCATACCACTCGATGCAAATTGACAAGCCACCTGCCCAATCCCAAAAGAAAGCTGATATCGTCGCATGGCTTCGTAAAAATGGCGTAGATGCAAACATGAATATGTTAAAAGCGGAATTAGTACGTCTTTTAAAAGAAAACAAACCAACCAAGATCCGATACGTCATTGACGAAATAGCATTAGAACATGGGCACAGAGTTATACGGTTACCGCCTTACCATTGTGAGTATAATGCGATTGAGTTGGTGTGGGCTCAAATTAAGGGATATGCTGCAAGACACAATACAGAACCCCCATTTACCACAAAAAAAATGCTAAAATTATTAGAAGAAGCTTGTGAACATGTGACTAAAGGAGACTGGGAAAAGGTTGTGAATAGAACTGTTAAATTAATAAGGGAAGATTATGAAAGAGATGTGAAAATAGATAATATTATAGAAAACGAACATATAATTATTAATGTAGGTGATGATAGCAGTGACGACAGTGAAAATAGTAGTATGGACGAATCTGATTAATTATGGCCTTTTGTGGCACCTTTTTTGGTATCTTTTGTATTCATATGTTTCTTGTGTGCATATAAAGTATGTATATTCATTTTCATTCAAATATTCAGTTCGTTCAAATAAATTAAATAAACATATACATTTTTGTTTTATTAAACCTATTTAATCAGGTACAAAAACAAAACTTAATTGTTTTTTGTTCGAGAATAAATTGACATTCCACATCACTATTGTAATGTGTCAAACCGGCCATCATAGCGTGCCGCTAGTGTAAATAGACTTAATAGAAATGGAATAGGCGCCCAAAATAGAATGCGAAATTGGTATAAGGTAAATTTCAGAGCAATTAATTAATATTATGAATGAAAAATTAGGTTTTTTTGTATGTACATCTATTAACCAAGAAATTAAAACTACGGTACTTAATTTATGTCTCTTCTTTAAACCTATATGCCGCGCACTTAATAAAACAACGGCCGATTCAAAAAATTTTTTTCAGGAAATGTCAAAATAAAATAAAATTGTCATTTTAACATTTCCCAGAATTTGATCAAATCCCAAGAGATTTGATCAAATCTCAGTTTCTATCATTTCCCTGCGAACATATTCACCAAAATAAGAATGAGCATTAGTAAAATTATTTCTTCTTGCGCTGGTTTCTCAGTTTTTGTCTTTTCAACCGAATAACCGACCAACTTAACCAAGGTAGTAAGTTGGTTGTAAGTAGTTAATATAAGGTAGTTATTATTACATATTAGGAAGTTTTAATTCATTTATAACTTATCTGTCGCATTAGGTTTCCTGTAATGATAGATTAAGTTATTTGTAAATAAATAAATAAAACTTTGGAATACCCTGTAGTACCTACGGCTCAGTTATTTATTTGCACAATTCATGTATTTCTAGATCAAGAGACTACAGTTTTTTAATAAAGATATTTCGTGTAACAAGCACATGAATTAAATTTCAAAATGAAAACTGTTAGATTTTGATTTATATTCGAATGATTTTATTGATACCAAAATCCGTGCAGTACCTACCTACGTACGTATAAAAAGCTGGCCGATAGGTATATCGGCTTTAGCTCGCATATATTCTGCCAATGCGTTTAATCTTTCGTGATCGCCTGTCACCACCAGATTTGCAAGTTAATCGCTTACACAATAAAATTGTATAAAACCTTTTTTATAAACTTCAACTTTTTATCGAGACCAGCTGATATTTTTGTACAAAACATCGCTTCAGATAAGAATATCGCTCTACCTTCACTAAATTACTCCCTCATTTTGCTCAGGTGGATAAGATTTTAATGATCTTCGAAACGAAGCGATCGTATTTGGTTGGTGACACACAGACGCTTCGTCACGCAAAATCGCATACATGCTTGGTGTAAGGCAGCCTAATTTTTAATCCCCGATAAAAAAGAGGAGTGTTATAAGTTTGACGTGGGTATCATGTGGGTATACATATGTGTGTATCTGTGTGTCTGCCTGTTCCCTCGTAGCTCCCTAAAGAATGGACCGATTTTGATGGGGTTCCTTTTTGGAAGCTAACATCCACCTGATGTTAGCTATAATTTATGAACATCATCAGCTCATTTCCTACTTGTTTAAGGTCTTATGAACTTTCAATTTCCAAGGCATGTGAGGCTTGAGCTGCTGATGATTGAGAGATGCTGCAGCATCATAGAGTCTGCGGGATACCCAACTCCTCAGCAATTTACAGCAGAAATAGTTTGTTTGGGCTTACTAAAATTGTCTCAATGAGTAGGTGTTAGATATATGATGATCGAGGATCGATTAGGAGGATCTGATAATGGAGCAGAATACTGGGTAACAGGATGCAGGTATATCGTACATAGTTCGGCTATAGATTCATGTCCGGACTGTATTAAATTTTAAATCTGGTTACCTACCTACCTATGCCCTCGACTTCGGTTGCGCGGGGTTAGGTTTACAAAATCCCTCGGGAACCCTTTGTTTTTTAGAGATCGCTTCTCTCGTATTTTGTGCAAATTATAAAAGCAAGGCACCTACACGTTAGAGGTTTTTAATTTCTAAATTATGAAAAAAACCGCAGTCGGGCTTTTGTTGCATAAGTTGTAAGCGAATAGCATCTATAGCATACGTACTTATTGTTCTATCATGTACTCGTAAGTACAATGTGTGCAGATTACAGACTCATTTGTAATGCACTGCGAAAGTGCAGATTTGCAACTTTTTTTACTATGAACTAGAACTAGCTGATGTCTGCGAGTTAACCCAATTCGATTTTAGAGTTCTGTTATAAATTCGCCCTCGATGGAATTTCAAAACATGCTTCATAAGTGCAACTAATGTTTATAAAAACTCTATATTACCTTACTAGCTTTTGCCCGCGGCTTCGCTCACGTTAAGTTCGATTTTTCAAACCCCTATTTTAACCCCTTAGAGGTTGAATTTTCAAAAATCCTTTCTTAGCGGACGCCTACGTCATAATAACTATATGTGTGCAAAATTTCAGCCCGATCCGTCCAGTGGTTAGAGCTGTGGGTTGATAGATCAGTCAGTCAGTCAGTCAGTCACCTTTGCCTTTTATATATTTAGATTAGTTCCACTGATACAGGCCGATAGCCCAATGAACAGTATTTGAAGAATATATTTTGTAACAAATCAATATTTTTAGGTGTAATACGTATAATTAAATAAAAAGATATATAAAATTTTTGTAGGTATTGTTGTTACTCGTATAATTGCTTTGTAACCGTATTTTCGTGCTAGTGAGGTAAATAGTTGTACGTGTCATGTCACACGAGAGCAAAGTTTTTTATTTCTTAGGGCTTTGAATCAAACTTGGAAAAGAATACTTCGCTTGCTCGTGATTCAAACTCGGCACTCACAACCAAAACGAAGTACTTTGCTCTCTTGTCGCAAAAAATATCTAACTATTTAACTTCTAGAATTTAAATGATTTCACAAATAGGTACAGTTTTTAGCAGGGAAAAAATGATATTATACTAAGGAAGTAGGTATGTACCTACCTACAGTAGGAATTAAAAAGTAGAATAAAAAGTAGGTGTAAATATTTGATGGCGACGGCTGACGCAGCCGGACGTTGCTGGCTAGAATATTAATTAGTAGCAGTCAGTGAGCTTTTAGCGTATGCTTAACTAATGGCTTGTACAGACGAACGATACGCGACGACGGAAACGTGTCAATCGCGGCTTCTAGAAGTTTTTCTATGAGGTACTGTATGAGGGTTAGGAGCTGCGTTTCTGCTCCACTTTGGACGTTGGTATCTTGTAAAGATTTTCTAATCACCTTGAATCCGGCTTCTTGAGAGGGGTCTGCCAGCTCTGCGCTTTCCGATGCGAGGTCGCCATTCCTACTCCGTGGGTCCCAAGTCAAAGTATGCGTGTCCCGGTCATTGCTTCTCAATACTTTCAGTTGTGTCGGTTCTCCTTATTTCTGATTGCTTTATAAAGCTCCTTATATTATAAATACACGTGTTCAGTTGTAATGTTTTCCATCTTGCTGCCACTGCAAGTTGCTATTAAATGACGTCATTCTATGATATTATGTTGCCTACCTAATGATCTGATTGCTTTATAAAGCTCCTTATATTACAAATGCACGTGTTCAGTTGTAATGTTTTCCATCTTGCTACCACAGCTAGTTGCTAAATGACGTCATTCTATGATATTATGTTACATACCTATGTCAAGGCTCTGTCTTGAGTGTGATGAAATGCTGGCTTATTAATCACATGCCATAAAATAACAATTTCAATCAATAGATAAATCATGTTTGTCTTTAAGTTAGTTGTTATCTCAAGTTTTCTTTTGTTATTATACCTATGTTAAATTTAGTAATTAATTTTACTCATATCATTATAATGACGACTGTAAAAATGATAGCATTAATAATTTTATTGCTTCACTTTTTTAATTACTATTACAATAATTGTATTAACTGTTCCATATTTTATTTTCAGGTACTTAATAAAAATTGGTTAGAAACTTGGTGAAAAGAAAAAGAGGAGACATTGTAAGTAAAACGTATTTGAAACTTAAATGAACATAGAAAAAAAAAATTAAATGAAAATTATTTAAGTAGTTCCTCCAATGGCTGCTGGCGCTAGAATCGTTTTTCCAGAGGTTCGAAGCAGATGGTGCTTGTCTAGGCATCGTTGACGCGACAACTCGTATGTTCTGCAAGTTCAGATGAACACTCCTAGATGGCGGTAGCTGTTTGTTTGCTTTGTAATGCAACTTGTAAATAAATTCAGTTGAATATATTTTACTATTTTATTATTTCTGTTGATTGACATAGTTCTGTTCATTGATTCAACAACCTGAATGCGTTATAATTTTTATCATCATTAGCAACCCATCAACTACAACCTATCACTACTGAGCGCAGGTCTCCTCTCAGAGAAGGGTTATAGGCCATAGTCCACCACGCTGGCCCAATGCGAATTGGTGGACTTCACAGTCTTCACACACCTTCGAGAACATTATGAAGAACTCTCAGATGTGCAGGTTTCTTCACGATGTTTTCCTTCACCATTGAAGCAAGTGATAGTTAATAGCTCAAAAGCACTTGACTCCGAAAAGTCAGAAGTGCGTACCCGGGATCGAACCTGCGACCCCCCCGAATAGGAGACCACAGTCCTAACCACTAGGCTATCACTGCTTCATAATTATAATTTTTATGAAACGAACTTTTTAATTGCGGCTTAATTTTGTAGTTAAATAACATTTTAAATGTTTTTATTTATTTTTAAATTTCGTAGTATATTCAATCCACAGAACAAATTATAAAGTTAAAAAATAGCAACTAAATAATTATAATCTACTTAACTACATAATTATATTATACACTATTAAAATTTACAAAACAAGCTCTAAATAATTGGGTTCACATCAACGCAAGGTAATGTGCCTGGAATTTTAAATTGTTTATTATTTTAAATATTATTATTTTAAATTCAGTTAAGGTACAAGATCGTAAGGTACAAGAGGTATTATTGAATAATTGTGCTATTTGCATCGATTATATCGACAGCAAACAAGACAGCATCACGAATTCTCCTCCAGATCAGATTTAAGTCAAAGAATAGCTCTAAAAATCGGCCAAGTGCGAGTCGGGCCTCGCTCTTTTAGGGTTCCGTACATAATATGACCAAATATTTTTTTTAAACTAATGTTTAGATATCTTAGTTCTTAGAAAGTACTAAATTAGCATATGGGGGGAAAATGCTCGTTTGTTTTGGTCACAACTTACAAACCGCATTATAAATCGGTGTTTTGAGTATTTGTTGTTTAAATACACTATAATATTATAGTACATATTATAACAAAATTTCAAATTCCTGAGTAGTTTAGTTTTTGAGATAGACCCCTAACAAAATTGGTCTAAAACCGACAACTTTGACGGCCCCCCATTTCTTCATTTTTGTAGCTAAAAAATAAAAAAATATATATTTGAACTCCACTTAATGAGCTCTAGATAATGACACCCCACATGCCAGGGTATTTTATCTCGTTACACTATCTATTACGGTTTACGAGATACAGCCCGCTGACAGACAGACGGACGGACGGACGGACGGACGGACGGACAGCGGAGGCTTAGTAATAGGGGTCCCGTTGTGGCACCCTTTGGGTACGGAACCCTAAAAATTATCTCTATATTTTTCACGTCATTTTAATTAAATGCCTCTTCCATTCTTTACCATCATCACAAACATTCATTAATGTTGGTAATTATTTATTAAAATTGAACTAAGAACCATTTTCGCTTGCACTTCGCAACGTCACCTGCAAAAGCAATTTCATGACTGATTAATTTCGTCAAAGGTTAATTAAAGCGCATAACGTTATAAATTTCGTTCCTTTAAACAAAACTCCATTTGGGGATTATGAAATTCTTTGATATCGTTTTGTTTTAGGGTCTTTTATTGAAACAGACGATTTAATTAAATGGCAAAAAAATTGTTGAAAAATAACAAAGATATTTCATTTTTAACAAGTAAATTAACCTAAAAATTGTTCTTATAATATCACTGAATAATTAATTATTTTTCGATAGATCTTAGATCCTATTATGAGAACATCATCACAGCCTCTTTAGAATCAGGACTGAGTAATTGTTACCCCAATGAAATGAAATGACCGTTAAAATTTGGACGTTCAATGAGTAGAATTTGTAAAGTAAATCTCAATATTTAATAGCAACATAAGGTCTTGAACATACATACAAGATAGGCAAGTATTAACTTAAAGAAACAAGGACTCCAAGAAACGTTCATTTCAGGATTTATCAATAAAACACCTCAAAATTTCCTGCGGGCTCTCAGGCAACAATGTACCAACGACAACATACCGAGTGATGTCATCTACGGATATTATATCCTCCCGATATAAGACAAAGGCGCAAAATTTCATGGCGCTCAACCCAAGGCATGTTTTAATTAAAGAACAAAATTAATATTATGCAATTTTACTAACTCTTGAGATGACATTAATCAGACGAGAATTGCTTTTGCAGGTGAGTTTGGGAAGTGTAATCAAAATTAAACCTTACTGCACGCTATTAATTTAGGAGCATCTTCTGAGTTATGGATTTTTAAAACGAAGTACTTAGCTGCGAAACAAGAGTTCTTCATCGTATGGTATGTTAAGTGCTGTGCTAGGGAATGTTGGCAGGCTGTTATGTAGAGTGCGCTAAAGTAGGTATAATATGAGATATTGTTTTATCAAAGCACATCACAAGAGCTGAACTGGAAAAATGTAACTGCGTAGTTAATTGGGGATACTCCTTTAATACTGCATCATAAGTCAATAGCTTACCAGGAGGATTTTAAAAACAAAATCAAATCTCTTTTTTCAAAAAAAATTCTCTTTCAACTCAATCGAATCAACAATCCGATAAAATTCTAGCGCTTACCTGTGCTGTGGCGTACTGTTCTTTAATACACGGGATAAAAGCTCTAAAGCTTCCTTTTTGTTTTAGACCATTATCGAGGCACAAAAAACCGCATAATTAAAATAAGTCCTAGGCCTAGGAAAGCTAAAATTAATGGGGATGGGGAATGTTTTCAATAACAAACTATTCAACGAGGCAGAGGAAAATTATATATTTACTGCTGAATCCCAGCCAGTGAAAAAAAGACATCTTCGCTTTAGGTGCAGGAGAGGTACGTAACCAAAATACATTAATATGTATCACTATGTAAAGTTATACCAATAGTCTCTATGTCATACCGCGTACAGACAGACGGACGGACTTTTCACTAGGCGAAACAAAGAATAAGGGGGCATTTTTGTTTTACTACGTAACCCTAAAAATAGTGCTTATCCTTAATTTCAAACCTGAACGTAAATCATTCGTATTATGTCAAGTTCAGCTTTATTAGGCGGATCTCACATTGCGCGACGCACCCCGCTTAGGCGACGTTTTCGCGCCGCGCCGCGCGGCGATCCGCCTATGCGAAAACGTCGCCTTAGTTACGGGCCTGCGGGTTTAAGTTGTTCGTAAGTCCTTCAGATAATTTAATATAAAAAAATCTTTTTAAAAAACCGACTTCAAACTCCCGCACCACTATACAAATATATTGTAATTTATTGCTGATATTTTAAAAACCGCTCGACCATTTTCGATGAAATTTATATGGGACCACCTGGGAAGTATAACAAAAAAGAATTTTCCAGATCGGTTCAGGCGTCTTCGAGTAATCGGTGGACATACATAAAAGAAAAAGATTCCGACGAATTTGATCCTCCTTTTTTTGAAATCGGGCGCCCCGGGGCGCGTCGCAGTGAGGGATTCACCTTAGGTATTTATTTTTTGGCGTAATGAACAAAAAGCATAGTGTCTAGACTTTTTTAAATTGCTTACGCAGTTGCTGTAGCGTTTTACTGTATCCGTCCCATCACATTCGGTGTAAGCTGTTATTAAATAATATTTTGCTAAAAGAAATCTGTGTTATATTTGCGTAGGCCAACTGAATATACTAGGTATTCTCTCGGTCTCGTGCATTTCTTATGATCCCTCTGGCATCGCTTTGAGGTAAATGTCTGTTTGGTAGCTGTTTAAATAGAAAATAATTATGCATTTAATATCATTGGTATTATTTCCGAGACATTTGCTTAGTTTTAAAATTACGTCATTAGAACATAATAGAAAAATGAACATAATAAAACCTTTAAAAATTTTGACGACCTCCCTGGCGCAGTGGGGAGCGCTGTGGTCTTATAACTGGGAGGTCTCGGGTTCGATTCCCGACGGGGTCAATTTGGGAATTTATAATTTCTGAATTGTCTCTGGTCTGGACTGGTGGGAGGCTCTGGCCGTGTTACCACCCTACCGTCAAAGACGTGCCACCAAGCGATTTAGCGTTCCGCCACGATGGCGTGTAGAAACCAATTAGGGGCATGGGTTGAATGTTTACTGTCACACCCCTTACAAGTTAGCCCGTTACCATCTTACACCACATCGTCACTTACCATCAGATGAGATCGCAGTCAAGGACTATCTTGTCATTGAATAAAAAAAAGCCGGCCAAGTGCGAGTCGGACTCGCGCACCGAGGGTTCCGTACTCCAAAAGTAAAAGTAAAACGATAATATTATATTAATTTGCTTATGTATCGTTAACTTTGTTTGTAGAGGTTTATTGTTAATTTAAAAAAAACATTCTAGTGAGAGCGTTGGTTTCATTTTTCCTGTAAAATATACATAAACCTCTATTGACCATAATTATTTTAGATTTTTCGATTGGTAAACTTCGGAGATAAGGGGGGGGGGGGGGGGGGGGGTGGGAACGGTATTTTTTTCGACATTTTGGCCGATTACTCAAAAACTATTTTATATATAGAAATAAATAAAATACTGTTTTAGAATGCACAAGTAAAGGCCTTTCATATGATACCCCACTCGGTATAGTTATTTTACTTTGAAATTTTAAACCCCCGATTTACCCCCTTTTTTAATAAAACTAAAAATAATTTTTCGATTTTTCTTCATTCCAATGATGTTGGGCCACTCTTATACACAACTGTGCCAAATTTCATGTCGATAGCTTTAATAGTTACTGAAATAATCGACTGTGACAAACGGACGGACGGACGGAGAAAGACTCACCATAAGGGTTCCATTTTTACCATTTTGGTACGGAACCCTAAAAAAACGACTTTAAGAGAATTTATATTATGTTGCCTAATGGATTGCTCAGAGCAACTGAAGATTGTGAACAACTGATGAGCATCCGTAGGTATGTTTCATTTGAGCCGCCCAATGGCTTGGAAATGGTTAAGAGGGCGGTAAAGAAATCTCCTTTGGGGGCATTAAAATATGTAGAGGCAAAAATAACGGATGGTCTAGCGTCGACGTAACCAACTGTAATATGGACCCAGCTCGCAAAAGAGGACCCCAGGGCCCTTAGCGATGTTAGTTTAGGGACGTGTAACTTGTTTGCCTGAAATATTGTTATTTGCCTATCATTTTTGTAGCAAATCTGTGGATAATCGGGCCTTGTTTGTAAATGAAAGTAGCTCTTGAAAAATAATTGGAGTATCTTTTATTTTTTAAATTAGGATAGGAGTCGAAGGTTGAAAATATCTATGGAGGCACATAATTATACTGTAATAGAGGCCAATTTAATCATAGATATTTCTAAGACTCTTCAAAATAATAAAAATTGTGTGTCTTGAAAGATCTGTTTTAGACGCGTAAGTATTTGTTGCTTTTTCTGCATGTAGTTTCTAGAAAATGGAGGTGTACAGAAACAGTGATGGTATAGTAGAAAAGAAGATACCTGCCTAATTGAAGTATAGGACGTCATAGTGCCATTACAAAACTTAGTTACCTATTGGTTTAATTCTCATCAAATGCAATGAACTCGATGCGATGACAACTGACCACATATAACGAAGTTGAATCATTAATTAAATGTGTTTTCAATGCATTCAGTGAGTAAACCAAAAATCATCGAGCCAAAAATGATATTAAAACAAAAATAATACCGCCCGCAGCGTACTCCCGGCGGGATATGAAATATAATATTAGGCATATGATATATAACAATACACAACGAATCGACGGGTTTTATTATTTTTGAACTAAAAATAACACGTTATATCTTTTGAAAGAGCAAAATGTTTAATTAGTGAAATGGATCCACCTATTTCCCTGATGAAACCGGTCACTTGAGTTCGAAAACGGATATACCTATGACATACTAATAGAGATTTTTTTGGGCCGCAAATACCGTAAGGGTACGTTTATGCACACGGGGCGTTGCGCGGCGTGTGGTGCGTCGTGTCGCGCGGTAAACTCAACCATAATAATATTATGTTTGAGTTTACCAATTAATTATTATGGTCAAGTATGAGAGCGTTTATACAGAAGCGTTTGCGTTGAACGCGGCGGGCGCCGCACAACGCGAGTGTGTATAAACGTACCCTAAAAGTATTCAATTTCAACTATGTAACTCTGAAACTTTAAACTAGCAGCCTTTGTGGGTTAGGGTCTTATCATCTCAAATTTTACAATGCCAGTATATTGAAATCACAGAAAACGTAGGTAGGTATAGTGAAACATCAGTTGTAAAAATAGATGTATCTGCATAATATTTTGATGAAGTTTAATTAAGTTACTTAGTCGCGGCAGAGCCGGTAGATAATATGTACTTTAAAGTAATTATTTATTTATATCATACTTATATTAATATTATAAATGCGAAAGTGTGTTTGTTTGCTGGTTTGTCGTTCAATCACGCCGCAACAGAGCTACGGATAGACGTGATTTTTTTGCATGGCTATATAGTTGAGGACCTGTAGAGTGGCATAATATGCTACTTTGTATCCCGTAAAATCAAAGGGTTCCGAGGGATGTTCCACGTGGACGAAGTCGCGGGCATCAGCTAGTAAGTTACTATGATAAGGCTACACAAAAACAAATTAGGTACAGTTCTAAAACATTCAAGAATTTATTTTAATAGTATTTATGGAAATGATACGAATGATACACATAGATGAACCTTTGAAAATACTTTATCGTGCTTAAAAAATATACATGCCCAATTAAATTAGTGCATAGCCTTTGGCAGGATTATACCGCGTTGTAATGGTAGGATAAAGCTAATCTCAGGCTTTCAGCGTAATGGATGGTGGCTTCCAAATAAAACAAAACACAAATATGGCATAGTATTTTTCGAATAGGCTCGACCCATTAAAGATTAATTTTTCTCAATTTTTTTTTATATTTTTGGTAAAAAGCGTAAAAAGTTCTGAATCTCAACACGTGAAAAGTTCTCATTCTGAACTTAATGTATTCAGCTCTTTCATTAAAAAGAAACAATGTCATGTATGTCCTAAACTTCAAATTATGACTGGTCAAGACACTACCACTACTTCGGGAAACAGATTCTGCTGAGAAGAATCAGCAAGAAACTTAATAGTTGCTATTTAAAAAAAATGTTACAGTTTGTATGCAGCTTACTCGTAATATGTATAGGCGTTAATATTTTCTTTTGCGAATGTATTCCGTCCATACCAAGATCATCAAACAAACGCAATCTGAGATATATAATTCACATATAGACCACATCACCCTCAAGTGAATTCGAATCACTTATCACTAGTGTTTGATAATACACGTAAATGGATTGCGGTTTATGCTTCGACGATCTACGTCGGGAAGCATCATGTATAGTGGTTTCATGTGTAATTTAATGTAAGTAGATATATTATAATATCACATAATATACTTTACTATTAGACACGATAGCTATTGTTGCAAATTGAACAATTCTTGAGGCTGTACTTATTGTGATCTACGAACTTAAAAAGTTACCTAGGTATTAAAATGACATGTACCTAATGATGGCCTCCCAATGACGATGCTTTACCCGATTACAACAAAGCTAAAGAAAGGGTTATGATTTTAACAGTCTATGTACATATGTATGTATGTATCTTTTGGACGCGTTTTCGCGAAGTTTTTATAAATCTCACGGTTCTTAGTAGTTTTTCCAGAATAAAACCTAGGCCCCTCTCAAAGTCCTTAAAAAAGAAAAACAGTCGATCAGTAGCTCCGTAGCGGCGTGAACAAAAAAAACCGGCCAAGTGCGTGTCGGGCCACGCGCAGTGTAGGGTTCCGTAGTTGAAAGTCTCAAATATTATTAGTGACCTAGGATAGTGCTTTTATTTTAGTTATGAATATTGAATATATTTTGAGTTCTATGGTTTAAATACTATAATATACTACAAAATATGCAACTTACACTACTTGTAATACCTAACTTAGAAAAAACAGATATAACTCCTTAACTACTGAACCCTACTTAGCCGTGATAGTTTTCCTTTAAAATTCATTATATATACTACTGCTGTGAATTTTTTCTTGTATCCTTTATACAACCATTTAGCTGGCAGAGGGGGGGGACACTTGACTCTAATAAAATTTAGCACTTTAAAATATCATATTTCACAAACGGATCCCTGAATTGAAAAATGGTGTTCCCACACCCACAATATTTTTGAAAGACCTATTCAACGACACCCCACACTATGGGATAGACGAGAAAAAAAAATTCATCCCCACTTTACATGTAAGGGAGGTACCCTAAAAAAAAATATTTTTCACAATTTTATTTCACCACTTTGTCGGCGTGATTGATATTTATACGCTTGTCAAATTTCAGATTTCTAGTACCAATATTCTCTGAGCTAAACCGCGGACAGACAGACAGACAGACAGACAGACGGACGGACATGGCGAAACTATAAGGTTTCCTTGTTTACTACGGAACCCTAAAAACGAACCCATTTTTGCATTTATAATGGATTTTCAGAATTGTATCATTGTATCTTCAAAATCAGAATATAGACATGCTTCAATACACAAAACGCTTTGTCAGCTAGCTTGATACAATCCTATACACAATTATATATTAATACTAGCTGACTCGGCGAACTTCGTACCGCCAATTTTACCTATATAAATAAAACCAATAACTACTAAAACTATCATATCTTTCAAGTTGGACCAAATTAGAGATAGTTACGATGTTTTATCAAAATCGGTTAAGTAGTTTAGGAGTCCATCGGGGACAAACAACGTGACACGTAATTTATATATATTAAGATAATTAAAAATTATATTAATTATATCCTGTTTCACAACTCTGCATAGGTCCGCCAATTCGCATTGGGCCAGCGTGGTGGACTATGGCCTATAACCCTTCTCGGAGAGGAGACCTGCACTCAGTAGTGAGCCGATGATGGGTTGATAATGATGATGATGATGATGATATGTATTTTTCGCCTTTTCAAAATGGTTTTTAATTTGTATGTATTTGCTTGATGTTACTCTATCACTGAAAGACTTTTTGAAATTCGCTATCGCAACTACCACTAGCCACCCTCCAGTCCACACTTGACAAATCGCTTCGAGTCGGCGCTCGCTTATTGAATGATTGATTTACCTCTTCGCCTCACTCTTAAGTACCCGGTCGATCCAACGCCAACAGGTAAACTACCTATTTGATTTACTAACTCCTAATGCTTCTATATCACTCGATCCTAATTCCTTTCCCTCTTCAAAATGATGTGACGCGGGCACCTGTCTAAATATGTATGCGGATTTGCCCCTTAGAGACGTCTAATGTTATCAGACCTGTGTGAGTAAGGGATTGTGGCGGTGATGATTGATTTTAAAACCTTTGTTGTTTGGTACTGAACGAGGGCAAATGAGGATAAGCGGATAGTGGTACGAGTTCGTTGATTTCGCTTCCGATTGTTGTTGCAAGATCAATTCCAACAGGACAGTGATAATTAAAAACTATATTAAACTAGCTGATGCCCGCGACTTCGTCCGCGTGGATTTAGTTTTAAATCCCTCGGGAACTCATTGATTTTCCGGGATTAAAAGTAGCCTATGTCACTCTCCGGGTTCTCAACTATACCCATGCGAAAAAAATCACGTATATCTGTAGTTCTGTTGCAGCGCGATTGAAGGACAAACCAAAAAAACAAACAAACAAACTTTCTCATTTATAATATTAGTATGAAGTATGAGAGCACGCAAAATAAAATCTTATTTATTAGATGAATGAAATATCCTATCGAAAGTTTTTGAGGATGGATGGATGTTCGTTACTCTTCCACACATAAACTACTGGACGGATTTTGATGAAACTTCACAAAGCTTATTCATCAGAATAGCTTTAAGTATTTTATTCAGGAAAATTAAAAAATTCCTGCCGGAATCAAATCCCTTAATCCGCGCGGAGTGCGGACGAAGTCGCGGGCATCATCTAGTAAATATATAATATAGATTATAATACCTACGTTGGTGTGTATTTATTTTATTATTAATATATTTACTTTAAAATATTATATTTGATAGTTATCTCTGCTATGTATTTATGCATCATTGGTTGCCTGGAAGAGATCTCTAGGTAGCGATAAAGCTGCCATATTGTTCAGTACATTGTTGTTTATTTTTAGTAGTTTTCTATGCTGTGTAGTGTATTTTATGTATATTCATTCATTCATTCGAGAATAGGACATGCAGGTCGTGTTTACCGATGCCCAAGGACGTATACAGCGCTAAATAAAACGTTAATTCGTTGCCAACTTTGTAGACGTTTCTTTACCGTGTTTTGAATAACCCCATATCGTGGCTTTGTGGAACACCGCAGAAGGAAGTTGATTCTTCATTTTGCACGTACGCGGAAGAAATAATCGGGTAAAATTGGAAGCGGGGGTGAGCCGAGCTTCCATGTGATAAAGTTTGCTTCTGCGGTGAGTAGTATACGATGTTAAAATTGGGAAGTTTTGCCTTGATCAAATTATCTATTAATGTAGCAAGGGAAACTGACTACCACTTCCATTTCAGTTTATTTACACTGATCTCCTCTATTTCCTCTACAGACTACAGGTAGGTATTAATAGGTATAGTTAATATTCTCGTACATTCTTTGTATTGAACAATTCATACTGAATGATAAGTTATTTCATTAACATAATAATATTATATATTATTTTAATACAATAATCATCTGAGGACTCTCTATCCTATGTATGCCATGTGGTAATATAGGATTTAGAATCCTCAGATTATTATACTCATATTATAGTAAACTCAGATGATGATCATCAGGTAATAATACCTATAGTTAAACTTCCTTTAATGGAATTAGTTTGCAATAATTGGCAATTAAACGTTATATCCGCAACAAGGTTGCTGTAATCGCTTCAGCGTTACAAGCTTGTCCTGGACCCCTAGACATTAGACAAGACAATTTGTCTTAGATCTTGATTTTGCATGTACACTTAAAACTTCTGCCGTTGCCAGTAAATATGCAGTTCAATATTCCGCCTTGACACCTAGCACTATCCGAATCATTGTGAAGTTGGTTTGAAACCACTCATTACTTGCTTTTTTTTCTTTTTCATTTTCGGACCCTTATCTGATTCCGATATCGTCCAACGATATGAACCAGCACAGTTTATCTTAGTAGTCTTCGTTCGTTAACCTAGATAATAAATAAGCCTTTATTTCTGAACTTAAAGTACTTATCTAGGTAAATTATAATACTTGTAAATGGTATTTTAAATGTAGGTATGTAGCCTTTGACTGCGATCTCACCTAATGTTAAGTAACGATGCTATCTAAGATGATAGCGGGCTAACTTGGAAGGTTGAAGTGTAAATTCAATCTTCTTTACGACATCGTATCGGAACGCTAACGCGGCGGCACATCTTTGAGGGTTGGGTGGTGACTAGCCACGGCCAAAGCCTCCCCCCAGATAATACGTTTATTTTAATTTTTTACGCCTACCACGCTAGCCTAGACAATAGAGCTTATCTTTTGTAAGATAGCCAAAAAAATATCTATAGTCTTGACTAAAGTCTGCGCAGACTTTAAACTTTGTTAAGAATTTTGTTCGGAGGCACTCGGTTATTCAATATAATGAAATGAAATTTATTTATAGTGTAAGTAATATTTATGCGTTGCAGCTCTCCGGGGCAAGTAAGAAGCTTTCTAGGGCAAAGATCTTGAGTCATAAACTATGATTTTTCTCCATGAATATTATGGCAGTTGAGTGCTTTAGACAGACGTCTGGGTACGAGGGGGACATAAATAATTGTCGTTCATCAAAAAAAAGGCTTTATTCTTTTACATAAATCATTTCATTGTTAGGTTTCAATGTAACTTCACAAAACGTTAGATAAGTGAACCAAAAATACTTAGTTAAGTTACAGTCAGTTTTTTCCTCGGCTTTGTCTGCGTGGAATTTGGGTCATGATTACATTATCTCATAGATTGATTGTAATAAAAATTTGTCCTGTAACGGAGCAACGGATCGAAGTGATTTTTTTGCATGGGTATAGTTTAGCAATATGCGCGCCACGAGAAAATTTTGTCTATTCATTAACTCGTGAACCTCTAAGAGATATCATGAGACAACGGGTGGACAAATTTTTTTCTTGGCGCGCATGATAGACCTGCAGGACCTGGAGAGTGACATAAGTTACTTTTCATCCCTGAACATACGAATGTTTCTTGCGGAATTTTTAAAAAACCCAACACATCACGGATGAAGTTGCGGGAAAAAGCAAGTCCGATTATAAATATGCTTCCGTGCGAAATCGGTCCTTTTATTAAACAAAGTAGAGAAATATTTAGTAGAGTATATTTTTTCTGAAATGTTCTTATTTTTTAAGCTCAATACAAAATATCCTTATCAAGGCTACTCGGGGAAATTTATAACGCATATTTTTCCATTTCAAGTTCCTTGTTAACAAGCGATGTCAGAACATTCGCTGCCGTAATCCCGTAATCTTTATTAAGCGGTGGCGTGATGTTTTTACCGAATGTTCGCTAAGCCCAGGCTTTCTGTTTGTGTTCAATACGGAACGCTTGGACGCTAGGTGAATACTTCTTGTGAGGGGACACGGGATATCTGCATGAATAAGGTGGTCACGTTCAAACGTAACTTGTATTGTCTAGGAACATCGCTTTGCACGGGCGAGTGTGCTGGATTAAGTTTTCTCGAAACAATATAAGCCTCAATAGCACAACGGGTAAGGAGAGGACTGACTATATTATGACTGGGATATTCTAACACCATCCGTTCCTTCTTCACTTCACTTCAAATAAGCTTTACGCTTAATTTGTAGGAGAAAAGAGAATATTAATCTATGTCCATCATCATTTATCAACTCATCGCTGGCCCACTACTGAACACGGGTTTCCTTACGATGCTTTGCTTCACCGCTAAGCAGGTAATATTAATTGCTTAAAACGCACATAAATCCGAAGAGGTGTCTTGGATTTGAACCATGGACCCCCCGAAACCATGTTGAACATAGCTAAAACGAGTCTAGTGGTCTTATCGTGTATTCGAAATAAGATAGAATAGTGTAATAGATTTCACGGTTTTTAAATGACGGCTGTGAACGTCTATTCGTTAAAAAGGGGACGAAAATGAATGTAATTAAATTAAATCGTATTAACCGTGAGGTTAGGACCCTTCATTTGGGCTTAGTGCACTAATAAATACTGTTTACGTCAATCAGAACAATTAATCAGCTTTTTCGGCGGTAGGCGGTACGCCAATAACATCGGGCCTGATCAATGATGTGTTACGCCCACTAACATGACGTCAATACTACATCTCGTCGAAGTAATTTTTGTTTAAACCAGTTTGATTTTAAAAAAAAAAATATTTATATTGCATTACCGTCAATAACATTAAATATTTTTTCTATATATCGAAAAATTTGTTTCCATGCGGACACGGCTAGATCATGTCTAGCAAAGATATAAAATGAAACTGTCACTTTTCGGTTTTGTATTGTATGCGATATCAAAACTTTTCAATCATAATTATTAAGATTATCATATCATTATTACACGGACAAAATTTAAACACTCCTTCAACTTGTCTGTCTGTTTGTCTGTCTGTTGGTTCAGGACAATACCCACCACTATTACGCGTAAAGTACAACTTTTGCCCAAAATTGCGTTCCCGTAGCCTACTTAACGCTCCAGGTCCTCAAATATATACCCATGCAAAAAAATGGTATGTTCACAGCTAATAAATGATCATTTATCAGTAAGTAGCTTTAAATGGTCAAGTTTACTTGCGAACTTGAATTGCGCAAAGCTTGCGCCCCCGTGTCACGTGGCTTTTATTTCTATTTCCAGGGCAGCCACAGAAACACCACGGCTAATCGTCCGCCGGTTTACTCGCCCCTTATTGATAGTGTTGTATGCTTGTATCGATACCACTTTGTGATTTTCAGAGTTACCCTAATAACAGCCTTTGCGGACACATCCAGCTGACATTATCACAACATAATCACTATTTTCTTCTCTCTCGTTCTCGACTTCTCGTTCAACTAAACTAGCGGCACGCTATGAAGGCCGGTTTGACGTTTGTCCGCTCATGAAGTTCCGTATTAATTGATAACGACTTTGAAGGAAATAATTGTATTACTTTATTGACGATAGTGATGTGCAGAGATTCATAAATTTTATCGAATGTAGTTTTAGGTTTAGGACTCAAAATTTATTTATTAAATTGATTTCTAAAATGTATACAAGTGTAGAAAAATCAGTTTGCACCATTTAAGGGGTGAATGTACTTGTGAATATGAACAATTTTCACTATGTGGACAAACCTCTGAAATCGCAAAAAAATATCAGCTGTTTCATACAAAAGGTAAAATTTTTATTTTTATATGATATCCACAACTCGGCATTTGGTTATGGCGTGAAATACGTTAAAAATGGCGTAGATGCAAACATGAATATGTTAAAAGCGGAATTAGTACGTCTTTTAAAAGAAAACAAACCAACCAAGATCCGATACGTCATTGACGAAATAGCATTAGAACATGGGCACAGAGTTATACGGTTACCGCCTTACCATTGTGATTATAATGCGATTGAGTTGGTGTGGGCTCAAATTAAGGGATATGCTGCAAGACACAATACAGAACCCCCATTTACCACAAAAAAAATGCTAAAATTATTAGAAGAAGCTTGTGAACATGTGACTAAAGGAGACTGGGAAAAGGTTGTGAATAGAACTGTTAAATTAATAAGGGAAGATTATGAAAGAGATGTGAAAATAGATGATATTATAGAAAACGAACATATAATTATTAATGTAGGTGATGATAGCAGTGACGACAGTGAAAATAGTAGTATGGACGAATCTGATTAATTATGGCCTTTTGTGGCACCTTTTTTGGTATCTTTTGTATTCATATGTTTCTTGTGTGCATATAAAGTATGTATATTCATTTTCATTCAAATATTCAGTTCGTTCAAATAAATTAAATAAACATATACATTTTTGTTTTATTAAACCTATTTAATCAGGTACAAAAACAAAACTTAATTGTTTTTTGTTCGAGAATAAATTGACATTCCACATCACTATTGTAATGTGTCAAACCGGCCATCATAGCGTGCCGCTAGTGTAATAATTGTCAAACCCGCATATCGTCATACGAAATGCAGATTTGACAGTTCTCAGTTAGCAACTTTCGATGCTATTGAATTAGAGCATAGCCCTACTAGTATGGCCGTATGTTCAATACCTTTTGCACAACAAACGCAAACGACGCTTCATTTACTATTACTGTTTATCTCAAATGATCCACTGTTAATCGCAAATGATCATTGAAAACTTTTCATATGTTGTAAGTTTCTTATAATTATATTAATAACTAGCTTTTGCCCTCGGCTTCGCTCACGTTAAGTTCGATTTTTCAAACCCTTATTTTACCCCCTTAGAGGTTGAATTTTCAAAAATGGTTTCTTAGCGGTTGGTTAGCTCACGTTAAGTTAGACTTTTATTGGTAAAAGCTTTTGCCCGTGGCTTCGCTCACATTAAGTTCGATTTTTCAAACCCCTATTTTACCCCCTTAGAGGTTGAATTTTCAAAAATGGTTTCTTAGCGGTTGGTTAGCTCACGTTAAGTTAGATTTTTATTGGTAATTAAAATCCAACCTAAGGCGATTCGTATCTCCGTAAAAAGCCAACATACCAAGTTTCATGGATATTACTTGAAAACTAAATTTTTTCCCTAATTTTTTATAAACTTATAAGTTATAAAAATTAGGGAAAGGTTCCACATGTAGAAATTATTGAAAATAAAATTGAAAATGGAAAATTCGGTCTGTCGAGCTGGGATTCGAACCATCGACCTTTGGCTAGTAGCCTTGTGGCTTCTGCAGTCGCCTAGGCTACGGAGACCCATTATTGTACCGCGAAAATACCGAACACAATGCCAAATTAATTAATCGAAAGGAACTACGTTCCATCCGGGTGTCCCTTGACACCTCTCAAGTTTTTTTATACAAATTTTCATCCCCTATTTGAAGTGTTTGGGGGTGGAATTTTCAAAATTTGCGAAACACGTATTTTTTATTTTTTTATCGAAAGCCCAAAAATTAAAGTTTCATGGATATTACATGAAAAATAATTTGATAAATGACTGACTTTTATACAAACTTTCTTACCCCCATTTAACCCTCTTGGGGTTGGAATTTTCAAAAATCCTTTCTTAGCGGACGTCTACGTCATAATAGCTATCTGTGTGTAAAATTTCAGCCCGATCCGTCCTGTGGTTAGAGCTGTGCGTTGATAGACCAGTCAGTCAGTCAGTCAGTCAGTTACCTTTGCCTTTTATATATTTAGATAAAAGCTAAAGTACCAAGTTTGATAAATGACGGAGTTTTATACAAACTTTCAACCCCCATTTAACCCTCTTGGGGTTGGAATTTTCAAAATCTTTTCTTAGCGGACGTCTACGTCATAATAACTATCTGTGTGCAAAATTTCAGCCTGATCCGTCCAGTGGTTAGAGCTGTGCGTTGATAGACCAGTCAGTCAGTCAGTCAGTCACCTTTGCCTTTTATATATTTAGATAAAAGCTAAAGTACCAAGTTTGAAGAATATTAATTGAAAATTAACTTAAAAATCTGGATTTTTATACAAATTTTCATCCCCCTATTTGAAATATTTGGGGGTGGAATTTTCAAAATTTGCGAAACACCTATTTCTTATTTTTTTATCGAAAGCTCAAAAATTAAAGTTTCATGGATATTACATGAAAAATAATTTGATAAATGACGGACTTTTATACAAACTTTCAACCCCCATTTAACCCTCTTGGGGTTGGAATTTTCAAAAATCCTTTCTTAGCGGACGTCTACGTCATAATAGCTATCTGTGTGTAAAATTTCAGCCCGATCCGTCCAGTGGTTAGAGCTGTGCGTTGATAGACCAGTCAGTCAGTCAGTCAGTCAGTCAGTCAGTCACCTTTGCCTTTTATATATTTAGAAGAATAGTTTGCTATAATTTTGGCTAGCCAATGGTTCATAACTATTACGTTGCCCTTAATGCTTGCTTACGTACCTATACATATTTTACGTCTTTACATATTCAGGAGACATGGCACGTTTTCAGGACTAACTAAATAGATGGATTTTTATAAGTAGACGTAAACTTAAAAATAAAGTGTAATTAGTGTATTATATATAATTATAAAGTGTGTGTGTCAGCTCCGACGCACGACTGGAGTTTACTCCTTAAAACGTCGTAATGCATTCGCGGCGCTCGCTGCGTCTCGGCGCCGCTCGGACCCGATCGGTACGCGCTCGGCTTCCCGAAGCGAAAGCTCTTTCGCATTCGACAACTCAAGCGAAAACCAACCTTATTTACTCAACGTTAGGGTAGAAATTTGCATCGTTGTGAAAAACGTAACGAGAGCATTCGACAACTCAAGTGAAAACCAACCTTATTTACTCAACGTTAGGGTATAAATTTGCATCGTTGTGAAAAACGTAACGAGGTCATTCATAAGTAGATTTTACTCCTCGAATTTTTCTCATACCGGGCGCCTTAAATCGATTCTTAAGGAGTAAACTCCAAAAACTCATAAACGAAAATCCATTTAACATCGATAAATATTCTTGCACATCTCTAAACGTCTTGGTGCGTCCGGAAAATAACGTGTTCTTTTAGTAGTTTGTCCTACGCTTTGCTACCTGCGCTTCTCTGCTTGAGCTCAGTTTACATAGGCTGTTTTTCAAATGTATTTTTAGCTAAGTTTATTTCTTGGGCACTCGTGTAAGGTTTAGATTAGAAAATCCGGGTAGCTAACCGGATGTTTGGTTAGATTTGTAAAGGTTAGAATATTATGCCAACGGAAAAGGTTTTTGCTTCTTTTATGCGCTTTTTTGTGATATCTAACTAATATTATAGTACGCAAAAGAAGTTTTTTAAATGCTTACCACAGTTAATAGACACCCTCTAGAACTCCTCTTAACTTTTCGTATTTACGTGCATTTTAAGCAATTAAATATCACTTCTTTACAGTTTAAAGGTGAAGGAAAGCAACGTCAGGAAGTTTGCATATAACGTACTCTAAGATGTGTGAAGTTTATTAATCCGCGTTTTGGCCAGCGTGCCTAAATCATTCTGAGAGGAGACCCGTGGCCACTATTGGATCGGCGATGGGTTGAGATGACGATGATTATAAAATCAAAAACGGCTCTGTTAATTGATCTATACACTAGGTAACTTCTGCAACGTAGAAGATATTCCTGAATACTGAATTTACTTTACCTACAGAGCGAGTCCATTGCTTTATATACGACTTGATTCATATCTTGAAACGACCACGACTGGAAGCACCTGCTCCCAGCTAAATAATCATTTGTCAGACTAGGATGTAAGTTAAAAAGGATTGCTAATATCTCAAATGGGCTCTGTTCCGTGTTTTGTTTACGACCACCGCTAGATTTGTGCGACTTGCTGTTTTTGGAAAGTTTATTATGGTTGCGCCTTGTTTGTTATTCTAACTTGTCTTCTTCATCTAACATATTGTGATATAGATGGTATGGTATATAATATAGATATATGGTATATGGTAGAAACCTATAAAAACCTACTTCAAAAAATTTGATAATGAAATTGCATCTTTATTTTTACTCGACTTGACAAAGCCAAAGGAAGGGCTATGATTTTAGCAGTCTATGAATGTATATTATGTGTATGTATGTAACTATATACGCATGTTCCACCGTGGCTACTAAACTACTGGGCCGATTTTGATGAATGAGGTGTCGATCGCTTCTTTATTAAGGTCCGATGCACACATTTTACACGAATAAAATCAATATGCCCGATTTTATATCCAATTTTTCGTAATTGGGTTTCAGTTCAACTATTTTCTTGTATAAAATACATACTTTTTTGTAAGAATATTATCCATGTTGAACATTACTAATATTCCCCTTTCCCCTCCAACTAATGGTAATGCTTGTTATAAGAGTAGGTACAACAATACGTTTTTAGTCTGCACCTTGAATCGTTGTGCTTTTGAGGCCATTAAAGTTAGTTGTCTGCGGGATCTGAAGATTTGCCCGGACCAACAGGCCGACTTTCAGACAAAATTTTAAAAATTTATACTTGGGTTATGCTATCATTCAAATAACCATCAGCATGCAGTTCTTTCGAGTATTGGAGTTATTTCGAGATCACAGACATTTCAGTTTTATTTATTTGTATAGATTCCATCTGATACCACTCTGGACAGATTTATAGTTCGCTAAATTGGCATGGATCAAATCTGACCCGCACACAGGCACGTAACAACTTGTGTAACACTTATTCTCACATCGAAGATTACTTGACCGTGATAAAAATCAATAGTTCTTTAAGTTGCTTATATAATCTATTTTAAAAACCTAATTTTATGCAGAAGAAGCAGTGAATGGCTAGTAGGTATCACTTCGCGGCCAACTTGCATTAGCGCTTAGCAGGTTTTTTTTGCGTTGATGTGTAGAGTTGTAGACGTGTGCGTGCTGTCTGCTGTCGCGCTGCTCGTAGTTTGCATAGCCTTCTATCCTGGACCCTGATCTCCCTATTCGTATCGGATTACCCTTCCATGGGACTATTAGAGTGAGGGAACAGAGAGTTCACCTATTTTTGCTCACGCATCGTAGTCAACTAGCTTCCGTAGAGACTGACCACTGGCCAAAATTCATTCAAGATATTGTAGAGCCTGGCTCAATATTGAATCTTTTATCCAAATAATGTTTAATACTTCATGGTCCAGAACAGGGCTTCCCAAAGTGGTCGATATCGACCATTTGGGGTCGAAATCAGTTTCCCAGGGGTCGACATAAACGAAAACTGATCTTGGGGGTCGACGAGGTCTAAAAATCGACCCCTATTAATCACAAGTTCTTATTTCAATCTTTCAAGATAGGTACAGTATAAGTTGTGTTACGTATACCAACTTGTTATAAGAATGACTAATTTTTTAATAGGAAGTATCATTCTTCTACTTTTTATTTACGTAATCTGTATTAATGCTTATTAATTACACTTAATATTTACTGAATTATATATATTTATTTAATTTTGATGATGTCATGTTTACTCACTTATCCTAACGCAAAGTTTTTAAATTGCTGAGTATTCTGAATCAATAGGAAAAAACTAGAGAGGATTTTTAAAGTAATTTGGGTATGGCGGTCTGAGGTCTCAGTTCATTTTGGAAAAGGGGTCACTTGCCCAAAATAGTTTGGGAACCCCTGGTCTAGAAGGCTAACATGCTAAATGCAAATCAACTTTTTCGATATCTATCTGTCTAATATTTTCCTTGTAACAGGTACAGATAAAACATTATTTTGTAAAATTTTTTAGATCATATAGATGGTTAAATAAACTTACTATAGTTTATTTAAACGTTTCAGGATAATCAAACATACTATAAAAATTCATTAACTGAATTAAAATGCTCTCCAGTAATTCTGTAATTAGCACGTTTCTAAGACCACCGAACATAATTATCTATTTATTTATGGAAACAATACCGTTATGAGTAGATAATTACTTATTACTGATAGGTTAGGACATAAACATAATAAATTATTCACACATTCGATGCCAAACTGGGTAGCTTCCTGTAGTTGCCGCAAACATGTAATAGTAATGCCATTAGGTTTCCCAGTCACAACATGACTAGTTTAATTAACTTTAACTAAGATATTGGAAGCCAAATAGTCTATTGCCTATTTGGGTATCTAATTGATATAGCCGGTTAGAGAGTTGCAATGTACTAGAGGTGGTGGACTGGTGATACCGCAGAACGACCTAGAGGGGAGTGTCCTTGCTGGCCGAGTAGGTACATAAGTTGCTTCCCCGCTAAAAGGCCACATAATTCAAAGATCTGTTGTAAAGATCTGATCTTTTGATCTTTGGAGTCCCAAGGTGCTGGAGTGGCGACCTCGTATCGAGAAGCGCAGTGTTGACTGACTGTGGGTCTTTTCATACAAGGAGATGATTATGTTATTGTAGCATGAGTAAAAGTCAACTTTTGAAAATTCGCATTGGTTCAGAACGCAGATTTTACAGTGAAGAAGACTCATAAAAGTATAAGTTCTATATTACGTTAACCTAAAAATATTTATTACTTCGTCTATAATGATAATAATTCTGTGTGAGAAACTTTACTTGATGCCTGAAGTAGGTGTGCATCTCTGTAGTCAATAACTCAATGGATTACTGCCTATTTGGATATCTAATTGCTAAAGCCGGCAATCAATAGTTATACAGTCACTATCAAAACTTCCTAGTACTTAACTAGACATAGGGTGATTGCTATCTGACCTTTAGTACCTAAAGGTTATTTCTTATTAATTTCTTCCTGTACATATAAGATAAAATTAATGTGCGTCTAGATTTATTGCCGTCGTATGACCAACACGAAGGTTTTGTAATTTTACACCTAGGCACCGTTACACTATTTTAGTACAATGTCCTAGAACAAGCTATATGCTTAGGTGGGGAGTAAAGGGGAATATAATTAATGTTTTACTTAGCTAATATCGTCTTTAAGCCAAAATTGTTTTATTATTAAATAATTTAGTTGATTTTTAAAATTTTACGATAACAATATTGTTGCCTTTATCACTGACCTAGATAAGTTTGAACCTATACCGTGCGTTGAAGGCATTAAAGCTTTCTGTATTATCGCTTGAATCAAATGGTAATCGTTGACAAGGTAGTATATTGTGCCAATCATAATGTTAAACATGCAGGTGGTAATCGATTTCATTAAAATTAGTTATCGAACTGCCTCACAAAAGTAGATAGTAAAATGTCTCTATATTCAAAATACTAATTCATAGTCCTTGTAAAGTGACTTTTCCACTATTTTTTTATACTACTCTGCCACTTTCTAAAGAATATAGAAGAAAGAAAGTATGTAATAACTAATAAGATTTAATATTATCTCCATTGATTTTTTCAAACTATTTTTTATGTAATAATAAAAGCTGCTTCAAACAGGCGCTCGTTGATATAGCTGAAACTTTTGTTAGAGAAGACTCAGTGGATTGATGCTAGATACCTCGTAGCAGAGCGTAATTTTATTAGGCCGGCTTGCAGATACGCTGAGTTATCCTTAACTCAAAGTTAGCTGCTGCTTTGACTATTATAAATGCAAAAGTGTGTTTGTTTGTTGGTTTGTCCTTCAATCACGTCGCAACAGGGCTACGGATCGACGTGATTTTTTGCATGGGTATAGTTGAGTAACTGGAGAGTGACATAGGCTACTTTTTATCCCGGAAAATCAAAGAGTTCCCGAGGGATTTTAAAAACGAAATCCATGCGGACGAAGTCGCGGGCATCAGCTATTTTCGTATAAAGCTTCTGTCAAATTTATAAATTAATTCCTGAGTTAAACCTAACCCGGCGTCTCTGCAAGCTTTCATTTCTCCATATACTATTTAGTTTTTATCGTGAATCTTAATCAAAGACCTTAATGCATCATTCTATACATCGAAGTATTACTTATGAAAAATTATTCAAAAATATTACGTCCCGGTGTAAGCGAGGATCCTACCCTATTGTGATCGATGCGCCGTAAAAGGCATTATTCGATGTTTTCGATAGCTCTTACTCCCTTTCATGTCAGAAAGGTATTCCTAGCGGACAAGCCTTTGTTTGAGCTTGTTCCTTTGCTAATGACAGGTAAATGAGAGGAAGAAATTTTAGAATGCAAAAATAAAGTTTCCCAGCAGACGCCTTTGGTGCATAATTCATGCAAGAAATTAAATTCTGTGTGTATTGCAATGAAATTTTTCAAAGAATTTTATATGTTCTCGGAAATTCGTATTGTCTTTCTATCTACGTAGCATAATTTACTCATTGTTGAGGGTCTATATATATCATTGACTAACCCCAGGTATGCCTACTTGTTTCATAAAATTAATGTGCATGTGTTTTATCAAAATATTTTCAAATATTTTCTCATCTTATGCACTGCTCTAAAACCACTAGTAAAAAAACCACTTGGAAGTTGAAAAGTTTAGAGGATAAAAAAACTGAGAAAACTAACCTTAAGCCTTAATTAACTAGCATTATATATAGCATTAATTACATCTAAATATATAAAAGGCAAAGGTGACTGACTGACTGACTGACTGACTGGTCTATCAACGCACAGCTCTAACCACTGGACGGATCGGGCTGAAATTTTGCACACAGATAGTTATTATGACGTAGACGTCCGCTAAGAAAGGATTTTTGAAAATTCCAACCCCAAGAGTGTTAAATGGGGGTTGAAAGTTTGTATAAAAGTCCGTCATTTATCAAATTATTTTTCATGTAATATCCATGAAACTTTAATTTTTGGGCTTTCGATAAAAAAACAAGAAATACGTGTTTCGCAAATTTTGAAAATTCCACCCCCAAAGATTTCAAATAGGGGATGAAAATTTGTATAAAAGTCCAGATTTGTAAGTTAATTTTCAAGTAATATCCATCAAACTTGGTACTTTAGCTTTCATCTAAATATATAAAAGGCAAAGGTGACTGACTGACTGACTAACTGACTGACTGACTGACTGGTCTATCAACGCACAGCTCTAACCACTGGACGGATCGGGCTGAAATTTTGCACACAGATAGTTATTATGACGTAGACGTCCGCTAAGAAAGGATTTTTGAAAATTCCAACCCCAAGAGGGTTAAATGGGGGTTGAAAGTTTTTATAAAAGTCCGTCATTTATCAAATTATTTTTCATGTAATGTCCATGAAACTTTAATTTTTGGGCTTTCGATAAAAAAATAAGAAATACGTGTTTCGCAAATTTTGAAAATTCCACCCCCAAAGATTTTAAATAGGGGATGAAAATTTGTATAAAATTCCAGATTTTTAAGTTAATTTTCAAGTAATATCCATCAAACTTGGTACTTTAGCTTTCATCTAAATATATAAAAGGCAAAGGTGACTGACTGACTGACTGACTGTCTGACTGACTGGTCTATCAACGCACAGCTCTAACCACTTTACGGATCGGGCTGAAATTTTACTTAACGTAACTTAACGTGAGCTAACCAACCGCTAAGAAACCATTTTTGAAAATTCAACCTCTAAGGGGGTAAAATAAGGGTTTGAAAAATCGAACTTAACGTGAGCGAAGCCGCGGGCAAAAGCTAGTCTAACTATAAAATTAACTTAAATTTAAATTTAAACTGATAGTTAAACTTTGCTTTAAATTTAACTAAATGAGGTACACTTATAAGTAGCGCTTACTTAGTTATAAGTAGCGCTGTAGCGATTTATCTGCTCATATCTGTACTCGTAAAGATATTATAAGGCCCTTTCCGAAACCCCTAGGTAGCTGAAGGATATTTTCACTCGGCGCACACCTGTCACACGAAGTGTTTAAGTAAACAAAAGAACAATTTGCTAGGCCTCGAGTAAATCGCGCGAGGAGACGCCAACACACGTCCCGATCAACAGGTCGCCGATTTATCCACCCCAGAGTGAAGACTTGCTAATGGAAAAAATGTCACGCTACCCCCGATTTTTTAAGAAATTGAATAGATGAGTTATGAAGTTGGGAGATTATCGCTGGAGATGGGAATTTGTCAGTTCATTAATTTTATACGATTTAATGGGGGTAAGTCGGGATTCATGCGATTTGTCTTTCAACTTTTAGTGTCATGTCTTCGAGTTTTTTTATATGATCGATGTTAAGTTTATTGAGTCTTCTGAATTAAAGCGTATCTTATATATACCTTCTATGTAATAGATAATATGTATATTCTTATCTATGTAAAGAGCGTTGAAACAAATTCTGCTTCTTTTAACTCACTGTGGCTTTCATAAATCGATTGTGCTGAATTTATGTAATCTGCATTCTGAACCAGTACGGTGTTAGTCTTGACGTGTCATAAATACCACAGGTAGGCCTACTTGATATGAATAATTTTGAATTTTTCATCATGGTCTGGGTTTGTAATTTTATGGTTCAAATTACGAAAACAGATTATCAGAAAAAGAAGGAGGAGAAGGAAGTGTAAATTTGAACCTTATTGGTAACAACAATATGGTTCAAAATGAGTTACGTTGTCTCCCGCAACATCTACAGTTGCGCACAGAGTATAGTGGTATGTTTTCGGATTCTCTTCCGGGGGGTCCGGGCTACGAATCCCTCTAATCAAATCCAACTTTTGAAAGTGATAACTTGCTTTAACGGTGAAGGTAAACATCGTGTAGAAACCTACACACCTAAAGTTCTCCATGATGTTCTTAAAGGTGTGTAGAGTCTGTTATTCCGCATGCCGCATGTCTATAGCTACGTGGTGGACTATGGCCTAAACTCTTCTCCTTCTGAAAGGAGATCCGTTCCCTTTGATGCCCCGGTAGAGGGTTGAGTTGATGATGAGGCGTGATTGTCGTTTAGCAAAAGATTGTCTTGCATATAAAAATATTACACTAGATTAAACATCCTCTTTGTATCCTTTGAGCCTAGTCCCAACTCTTCATAACAAGTTAGTGAAGTTCGTGCTTAACGAAAAATAAGGGCAATTTCACTATTCCGGAGCTCGAAGCCCCTTTCTTGGGCTTTATTTAGGCTAAACTTGATTTTAATTCAAGTATTTCCAAGTAATTACTCTGTCTGTCGTTTGTTTTAATAAGCTGAAGTAGTAAGATAATTATGATTTTCGGTTTACCTAATAAATGAAATCACATTTTCTTGATAGGAATACTTTCCCTCTGCAATTTTAAATATTAGGGGCTATTGCCCGTGACTTCGTCCTCATAGTCATAGCTTTTGAACTTCTCTGGAGACTTTTTTCTTAGGATTTAAAGTACATTGGGTATGTAAACGAAACAAAACAAAATGGTGGATTCACTTTAGCTTTCTGAAATAATAAACTAGCTTTTACCCGCAACTTCGTCTGCGTATTGTTTAAAATCCCGCGGCGACCGGATTTGTTTTTCTGGCGTAAAAGGCCCCCAAGTCCTTAGCTATACCTATTCATGCAAAAAAAAAAGTCGATCTGTTGCTCCGTTTCGACATGATTGAAGGACATAACAACAAAACACACTTTCGCATTTATAATGTAGGTAAGTAAGGATGTTTTATATTATGAGGAGTTAGTGCTATTTGCTGTTAGAAAATTGTGCTTCTCATTACATTTCAGCATTTCATAGCATTGCAGCGAGTTAATTATGTATTCGGGATAAACATATTCTAAACCCGTACGCAAATGTATCGGTTCAAATAAACAATTTCCATTTACTAATTAATTATTTACAGCCACATAAAATACATTATTGAGCATAACAATTAATGCAATCAATTCGGTTAATAGTTGGGCACTTTATTCACATGAACAAACACTAATTTAATTGGACTCAAAAATCATATCATTACATTTGAGTACGCTACGAGCTAATAACATTATAGTATAGAATCTATAGATCGTTAAACACAATTAGCAATATTAATCGGCTTATAGCCTGTATCTATGTACTTACATAGGCATGTAAGTACATACAGTCTGAAGCTTCTACATAATGCTGTTCCTTGCGCCACTAGTATACAGACTCTGTGAATGGGAATTGTAATCAATCGGACGGACAATAGGGATTGCAGGTGTATAGCAGCTTCCACAATGCGGAGGGACAATGACGTCACGAATGTGTCCTCCATTACTGAATCAAGGAACGCACCACAGAAGACGAATGAATGGTAATGGACGCGACAGTCACAACAAACGGAATAGTATTAATCTGAACTAGGGTAAACAAATCACGGTCTTTGATGGTCTGTGTAGCTCTAGGCTCGCATAATATGTTAGGTATTATGTTAGGTATGTATCGATAATTATGCTATGCGTTAGATGTAAGATCTGTTGATTAGTTTGAACTAATTATTCACGCAAAAAGAAACAGCTAATAAAAACAAAGGTATGAAACACCTTATCGGCCTGCTTATCGCCTAGTCACTCAAGCTCTTGTTAAATAAAATTGCCAATGATCAGAAGAAAATAAAGTATTTTATAAAATTTTATATACCTACCTAATAAAAAGGTATGTATAGTGTGTGCAGCTATTGATTTCTTTAATATCTTCTCAAATAATTTTATTATAGAATATTATTCTGTACCTATACCTATAAAAATACGTCTACGACACAGACCCTGTACTACAGACGTAACTTAATGCTACGTTTACATGCGTGCTAAGGCTTGGCAAACATCCACAAGCTCCAAGCCTTTACAAACGCTTGGATGCCATTTACACGCTTGCGAGTGTGTAGTGTGTTACGGACAGGCAAACTGTGCATACAACAACAGAAGTGATGGAAGATGTAGACGTAGACTTTCTTTTTATCTTTGTGGTTTACGTCCTTTGGATTCCATATGCATGGTTCACTTTGAACACTAAACCTCAAGAAAGGCCATAGTTTCGTCGTTTGACTAACTACTGATCTATCTATACTAATATTACAAAGAGGAAAGATTTTTTTGTTTGTTTGTTTGTACCGAATAGGCTCTGTAACTACTGGACCGATTTTAACCATTTTTTCACCAATAGAAAGCTAAGTTATCAGGAAGTAACATAGGCTATAATTTATTTTCAAAAAATGCAACCAAAGGTAGCAAAATTTTGCCTATAAAATGCATTATTTGGCGTGTGCTGAGAAAACTATTGATGAAAAATAAAAATTATATACTACATGATTAAATTACTCATTATTCTCTACAAAAAAGTCCACTAGGGAATATATCTGACTATCATATTTCTGTCACAATAGTAGCTTTTATGTTCTAAAATTTAATTAGATTGCCTTTACCGTCGTCGTGTGTTTGATTGTTGGTTTGTCCGTTAATCACGCTGCAACAAAGCTACGGATTTACGTGATTTTTTGGATAGGTATAGTTGAGAACCTGGAGGGTGACATAGGCATCCCGGAAAATCCCGAGTTCCCGCGGGATTTTAAAAACCAAATCCACGCGGACGAAGCCGCAGGCATCAGCTGGTGATAAATACGCCGTCGTTTACAACGCAGCGTAAAAACACCCGTTCGGCGCGAGCTCATGAACGACACTAAACACGCACCAACGTGTAAATACGTCGCAAGCGCTTGCAGCAAGCTTCTTTTGATCTGTGTTCAAAAACCGACATAAGCCCGGATCGGCGACAAGCTCACGCAAGCCGTCGCAAGCCAAGCCAAACACCCCGTTCACACGCTTGTATTTGTGGACACTTGTCGAGACTTGCCAAGCGTGTAAACGTAGCTTAACACAAATAATGATATACATAGAGAATACTCTATGTACATATAGGTTATATAATCTTAATATATATAAATTACGTGTCACGTTGTTTGTCCGCGATGGACTCCTAAACTACTTAACCGATTTTGATAAAACTTCGTAACTATCTGTAATTTGGTCCAACTTGAAAGATAGGATAGTTTTTATCTTAATATTAATTTAATCTATTATACCTACTGGGTCACAACAACGCGTGGCTGGGTCAGCTAGTTATATATAAGCATCTTGAGTAGGAATAAATTAAAAACAATTATAGGTATACAATGCCAGCCCTAATGTGTTAACTGTCCGCATATGCATTTGAAGACGCGATTACATCGGTTTAATGATCTAATCCGAATGCTGCATTCCTATTGTATTAATGCTATTAGTTAAATCCGTTAATCTTCCTAATTGAAGATCACTGAAAATAAATTGGATTAAAAAGCTATTTTTTGATGTCGTGTCGCTGAATTTTCATTTTTTGATCCGCAAAATATATCGCATTTTTCATGCTGATAAGGTTAAAAAATATGAAACTGCATACACGATTTTCGTATACATCTACTAAAGATTGAAGCACTCACAACGCATGACGACACTGCGACGGTAAAACTGTACCTACGGTCCTACCGTTACGTACCTACTGTACAATGATACGCGAGTACGATTTTTATTACTCTTCAACGCTACATCACCCAACTCTGACGCCCGTTTGACAATAAACCTTTTTAGATAGATTCTTTTGTCAGATTAATGCTTCGTTGGCGGTTAACTTGTAGGTCTGATATTGAAAAAGTTCTTCTTCTTCTTCTTTATCAACCTATAGACGTCTACTGCATGGACTTCCACAGGCTTCGGTCTTGCGCCGCTTGGATCCAGCGGCTCCGTGCGACTCGTTTGATGTCGTCGCGTCGGTCCACCTAGTGGGGGGTCTGCCAACACTGCGTTTTCCGGTGCGGGGTCGCTACTCCAGCGCCTTGGGACCCCAACGACCATCAGCTCTTCGAAATGTTATGTGCCCCGCCCATTTCCACTTCAGTTTCGCGACTTGCTGAGCTATGTCGGTGACTTTGGTTCTCCTACGGATCTCCTCATTTCTGATTTGATCTCGCAGGGATATTCCGAGCATAGCTCTCTCCATCGCTCGCTGAGTGACCCTGAGCCTTCTTATGAGGCCCATAGGAAAAGGTTAATTAGTGGCAATTATTCTATTGTATGTAACGGTGTATGTGTGTAACGGTGAAGGAAAACATCGTGAGGAAACCTGCATGTCTGATATTTCTCCATAATGTTCTCAAAGGTGTATGAAGTCTGCCAATCCACATTTCGCCAGCGTGATGGACCAGCGGCGATGGTTTGGGATTGAAGAAGAAGACGCTGTTGTATGAAGCTAGACATGCACTACTATGCTGAGGAAGTATAATTTCCAACGAGCGCGAGCGTGCAAGAGAGCGTGCGTGCGAGCGAGCGCGATACGTTTATGTATTTGAAAGTTTTGTAAATACGACTTCTACAAGTCGCGTTCGCTTTGTTCCAGCCTTAATTCAATAGTAAGTAGAGCATGTCATGTGCAATTAGAGCCCACGACAACATCTAATAGCTGGTTGTGGTTTCATTTCTGTAAGCGGGCATCTACTAAGAATTACCATAACGCCATAATTAGTTGTATAGAGTACTAGCATTGTAAGCTGGAGAGGTTAAACTTCGATACTGTTATTATTATAAACCTGTTAATTATTCCTAATGTATAAATAAATGGTCATTACAATTAAATTTTGCAATTTTATGCGATCGCCACTTTGCAATTGCGAATTGTGGAATCATCATCTCCCGATGATGGTCCGGTATCGGAGCGAAACGTTAACGTCGAGTGTTAATAGACTTATTCTGTTTGGCGGATTACAGCAAATCAATTTTAATTTTTTCTTTAAATATCATGGAATTCCGCAAAGTAAAACCTGATTCTATTCAATATTACAATTAAAGTCCTGGGCCCCTCGGGCGAGGCAGAGACCTGGGCGTTCTAGTGTTAAAATAGGATCTCGCAAACTACGCTTCCGCTACCACAACTAATCGTCGTCGTTGCAACCTTGGTCGCAGAAGCTACGAACGTAAGAACGTAGTAACTATGTTGTGATCAGATAATAGATATCACTTGTGCAAGCGTATTATAGTAAAGAAAACCAAGTTTGCAAGCATCTGCAAGTCATAAAACATCGTATTGCTACCAATTTGTCTTTGATACTTTTCCTGCCACTGACTGGTTGTAAGCACGACACTGACTGAATAACTGAACTGACTTAGTTTTATTTTAAAGACTGTTAATTTAAACCCTTATAGCTAAATTGAAGTTAGACTTTAAATTATCTTTAATTAGCTGAAAACTTTTCTGTAAGTGTAATATTTAACTTTTCTATCTAAAATGTAGCTGGAGTTCACACGAATTGATAGTTCATGAGTGTCCTATGGAGTAACTAGCTGTCGTATTATCTGTATAAAGTATTATTTTAAATTTTTTAGTGTTACGACCTTCATAGGATCAATCTTCACATTCTCTGATCGCGAGCGATTTGCTCTTATTCATTGAAGAGTTCCGTCCTCCATCACCGAAGATATTCATCAGATCTTCACTAAATTTAAATGGGACCAACCTGACGGTATGAACTTTGAAATTAAAAAGAAAATTGAATTCGGTTCAGATTTGACGGAGTTATGGAGTAACATCGACAAAAAACATAAGCGTCGGTATCTATTAGAATTCAGACAAAAGGAAAAAAATTTAGATTTGGAGAAAAACTGATCATAAGAAGAAAGGCTTTTCGCTTTCATAATAAAAGATATTTATAATACCTATGGAAGATAAATAGTTTATGCATCATGAACAGTTAAATTGTGTTAGCACTATTAGATGATATGAGTCTATATGGTAACAGCTTTGCTGAGCTTCGCACCGGTTTATAAGCTAATCCAGTGCTTTGGAAGTAAAATATTATCTAAACTTAATAGTTTCGAAGTCGAATCAGAACTCTACAATTATGGTTCTTTGAGTTTGTGTACATTTTGTTTTGTTAAAATTCTCGTTGGTACAGTAAGTCATAGAAGCTATAAGTAACTTTACTTTACTTGATTTAGACTTACTTAATTATTATTATTTTATAAAATCTAACTGACTCACTGTTGTCTTTGGTTGTTTAGGTAGGTACATGGATGTCTATTGTCTACTGTTTTTAGGGTTCCGTACCAAAATGGTAAAAATGGAACCCTTATGGTGAGACTTTCTCCGTCCGTCCGTCCGTCTGTCACAGTCGATTATTTCAGTAACTATTAAAGCTATCGACATGAAATTTGGCATAGTTGTGTATAATAGTGGCCCAACATCATTGGAATAAAGAAAAATCGAAAATTATTTTTAGTTTTATTAAAAAATCGGCCAAGTGCGAGTCAGGCCTCGCTCTTTTAGGGTTCCGTTAAAAAAAAATATATTTTCATGTACCCATGGAAATATTTTAATTTAATTTTTTTAATTTAATTTAATTTTTATTATTTGTTGTTATAGCGGCAATAGAAATACTTAATATGTGAAAATTTCATCTGTCTATCTATTACGGTTTACAAGATACAGCCCGCTGACAGACGGACGGACGGACGGACAGCGTAGGCTTAGTAATAGGGTCCCGTTGGTACCCTTTGGGTACGGAACCCTAAAAAGGGGGAAAATCGGGGGTTTGAAATTTCAAAGTGAAATAAAGTCTATACCGAGTGGGGTATCATATGAAAGGCCTTTACTTGTGCATTCTAAAACAGTTTTTAGGGTTCCGTACCCAAAGGGTACCAACGGGACCCTATTACTAAGCCTACGCTGTCCGTCCGTCCGTCCGTCCGTCCGTCCGTCCGTCTGTCAGCGGGCTGTATCTCGTAAACCGTAATAGATAGACAGATGAAATTTTCACATATTATGTATTTCTATTGCCGCTATAACAACAAATAATAAAAATTAAATTAAATTAAAAAAATTAAATTAAAATATTTCCATGGGTACATGGAAATATTTTTATTTAATTTTTTTTAACGGAACCCTAAAAGAGCGAGGCACGACTCGCACTTGGCCGATTTTTTTTATTTATTTCTACATATAATAGTTTTTGAGTAATCGGCCAAAATGTCGAAAAAAATACCGAAAAAATAAAATCAACGCGAAAATTATTTTAGTTTAATTAAAAAAGGGGGAAATTCAGGGGTTTGAAATTTCAAAGTAAGATAATTATACCGAGTGGGGTATCACATGAAAGGCCTTTACTGGTGCATTCTAAAACAGTTTTTTATTTATTTCATTTATTTCTATTTATAATAGTTTTTGATTAATCGGCCAAAATGTCGAAAAAAATACCGTTCCCCCCCCCCCCCCCCCCCCCCCTTATCTCCGAAGTTTACCAATCGAAAAATCTGAAATAATTATGGTCAATAGAGGTTTATGTATATTTTACAGGAAAAATAAAACCAACGCTCTAACTAGCATAGTTTTTTTTATATTAACAATAAACCTCTACAAACAAAGTTAACGTTAAATAAGCAAATTAATATGATATTATCTTTTATTAGTTTTACTTTTACTTTTGGAGTACGGAACCCTACTCGCACTTGGCCGGTTTTTTTATCCTATAGCCTTTATTGTAGCTGATAAGAGTTTAAATACAAGTGTAAATTGAAAATTTAAATCACCCCCGACATGTGAATCTACGGCCGGACTACTGTACTAAACTGTTATCCCACTTTTCTGCTCCATTATCAGATACTTCTCCTCGATCCTCGATCCTCTATCATCTATCTAGCACCTACTCATTGAGACCATTCTGATGAACCCAAACACACTATATCTGCTGTAGGTTGATGAAGAATTGGGTATTCTGCAAACTAGATACCAGCAACGTGACCGTATTGCAATGTACTCATTGAAACTGATCTATTGAACCCAAATACGATATGTCTGCTGTGAGTTTTCGAAGAGTCGGGTTCTCTGGAGACCATTCTGGTTGCAGCATCAGGTCGAAGTTATCAAAAGCACTTAATCGAGTAATCATACGCCAAAAATGCCTTACATCATTTTGAAAAAGAGCTGATACTCTTAAACTGCTGGACCGATATTAACCAAATATAGCTAAGAACCACCGCAAGGAAACTGGCTTTCAAATGTAAAAAACCGCATCGAAATCGGTCCATCCGTTTGAGAGCTGCGGTGCCACAGACACACACACACACACACACACACAAACAGACATAGACAGACATCGACGTCAAACTTTTACGACAACACCCCTCTTTTTGCGTGGGGGGTTAAAAAATAAGAATAGGTAATGTAATGGTGACGTTTAAAAAAGCTGTATATTTGTAAAAATCTGACAGTTTCTAACCATTAATTAATATACCTGTTGAAGCTTACGTCATAGACAAAATAGGCCCAAATCGTCGCTCGAAAATCGACCCAAGGAAATTGCTTGCATAAACACGTCTGCGATGCTCAAAAAGAATTTTTATTTGCTTGACTTTTTTACACGTTTCCCGTCGAATTAAACAAAGGGACCGGAAAACTTCATCCTTTTTCTGAGCAAACTTTCGCTTAAATAATTCCCTATAGCTACGCAGTGAAATGACGGGCTACAGTTTGACAGCTTTAGTAAGTATCGACCAAAAAACTATAACAGAGATGAACGTGTCTTGTATCCCCCATAAAATAAATTTCGTGGGACCTCTACCTGGGCACGCCTACAAACAATGTTAGCGAAATTCAATCTCGCAAAATAGAAAATATTTTTACGGTCAATGAATATGAAAATGTGGATATGATGGCGTATTAAAACGCTAAAGTTTAGTGTTCCGATTCTAACTCTGTACCGCGGAAATAGTTGTCTATTTTTCTAAACTATTACAATGTTGCTACTTTTAGGTATATTTTATAGTAACGATCTTACCTCACGTTGATGTGACGGTGTACGACTGATCTTTATCGAGAGCCGAAACTTAAATATCAAAACCTGAACGAATTTTGAGAAAAATGTGCTTTATTTTGACCTCATTCATTAATTAATCGCCGGCCTACTATTGGGCACTGCAAGTGTCCTCTCGAACGAGAAGAGTAAGGCCATAGTCCACCACACTAGCTAAGTGTGGATTAGCAGAGTTCACACACCTTTTAGAAAAATATGGAGAACTCTCTGCTACTATCTTATTAATATTTCACAATCCTTCTTTCTCTTCTTTATCAATCGATAGACGTCCACTGCTGGACAAAGGTCTCTTGCATGGACTTCCACAGGCCTCAGTCTTGCGCCGCCTGAATCCGGCGGCTCTCTGCGACTCGTTTTATGTCGTCGGTCCACCTATTGATGGGTCTGCCAACACTGCGCTTCCCGGTGTGGTTTCGCATATACTGTGGTGGCGACAGTGGCGACCCCGCACTATTCAAGATTCACATAATTCAATTTTCGTAATCCTTTTATAGGTAAATATTGCAAAATAATCCTAAAACTTTTCCTGTGCTCCAATCGGATCTTCAAGTAATTATACTTGTAAGAAGACCACATGTTTCAAACTTCGATTCAGGTATTACCTGCCATTGTTGCGTGGTTCTTTACAGGAAAATTTAAAATCGATTCCCTGGCGCTTTCTTGAGAAACCAATCCCCCCACACAATGCTCGCGTTTACAATAGCGTCGGTAATAGCTGCGGTGGCTGGTATCACTACAGCACGCCTCTTAGGATTCGAAAGGGATTACGCTATTTACACCATATCACATGAAATAATATTTATTCAACTACTCGAATTGAGTGAATTTTATTAGATACGACTTATATTTAATAGAAGCAGGCGTTACGAGTACTTTGCGGGTGTCTGAGATACTCAAGGAAAAACAAAATTCGTTTGTTATAATCCGCCAAACCAGAATAATCTGTAACGTACAACTTGCCACTCGCGCTTTACATAGCCTTTTAGTAGTAAAACAAATGCAGGAACAACGCCAAACCACACTAAGGGCCGATTTCACCAACGTAAAATAGTCTTTAGTCTTAGTAAATTTGATATTTTGACATTATTTTCAATACAAGAACTGTCAGAACGCCCAATTTATTCCTCGGTATAACGTCACTCGACGTTGGTGAAATTGGCACTAAGTCCGCCACCATCCTAGATACGAGTAGTATCGTCACTTACTATTTTAGGTGATATCGCAATCAAGGGCTATCTTGTCATGAATAAAAAATAAAATAACAGGCGATGGGGCACAGACAAAGCCATACCCAGTCAGAAGCCTAGTCCAAGTCAAAGAAGAAAATAATGTTATCATCATACCTATTCGAAAAACGAATATTGGCTTCAGAGGATAGCGGGAGCAAAATTTTTAGGCCCATGGGAGTTTTCATTTCTCTCTTCTGGTTGGTCCGCGTTCATGTAGTATGTGCGTTCTTTGCAGAAACCTGTCGATCGCTCATTCCGTTCGAAATTCAAAAATGTTTGAGACGCTGTTGTCTTCGAAAAGTCACGTGATCAGTTTGTCGATCGGATATACGCCCATATATTTTTTGAATTTCGAAGTAGGTTGACACTACTAGCTTTTTCTCATAGGTAATGAAAAATAGTGGGTGTTACTCGGGGCCAAAATATTTTGTTCTCGGGCGGCGTATATTGAATTCCTCGCAACGCTCAGGATTCTACTTTAGAATCCTTCACTTCGCTCTGAATTCAAAATAACGCCCTCGGGGAACAAAAAATTTCTTTGGCTCCATATAACACAAATAACTATTCCGCGCCACGTCTCCCCCACCACGTCGCAACTTCTTAAATGTCTAGTAGTATAGACAGGCAGTAGAAAAGCTTTAGTCAAAACATACAAGCTAGAGGAGTCCATATATAATAGAAACATTATATCCATTATAACAGAAACGTAACAATGTAAAATGAAAAATAAAAAGTGAGAGTTGGGTTTCGGCGTGGAAACCAAAGTTACCATGTACATATTTAATTACCAATCAAACAACTTCCACGATAAAAGGAAAGTACTAATTACTTCAGTGTATTTATTTAAAACGTCACGGTTGCCTGGCTTCCAGCTAAGGATTTAACAAGGGTAAATATTTTAAATTGATACCGCCGAGTTTTCGTCACGGATCATTTCAACCGGTCCCAAGCTACATTGTCTCTTAATGATATTAAAACCCAACAGACCTATAACGACGGGCTCAGTATTATCCTAACAGGCATTTGAGTATTAAGCCAACTAACATGCAGATCCTGGCCACGTAGTTCATGTTACATAAGATTTGCGCCTATGATTAATTAAAGGCAAAATAGGTAATAACTAGTGGTTCGCCCCGAACTGAGACCTCGCGGTAACGGTTTCCCATAATTGACGATCAAAATTGACATTATTATTATGCCCGTTTTCACCAACCATACCTAAATCATCCCATTTGTAGAAGTCTCTTTACATAGGTAGCCCCTAAATACAATTCTAACATCCCAATGTCATTTTCACCTTTAGTTGTCCCGTAGAGGTTCGTAATAACAAAGTTGACAGAAAGTGTCAACTAACTTAACATAGGTAGCCCGTAAAGGTTAGGGAACTGTTATAGTGAAATCCTCAAGGCCTCAATCAAACTTAGGTATAGTTTTTTGGAACATTCAAATTAAATTACTTGTACACAGCGTCAACTATTGACACGATCAGAAATATGTAAAAACAAACTGCAACGTGAAGTTTTATTGATGTTTGCTAAATGACTAAATAATAATCTTAATTGAATAATAGGTATGTTACATAAAGCTGCATTTGCTATATGAGATGAGAGCGCCATCTATTGACATCATTGTGAAGTTCTGTTGTTGCTGCTCATTAAAAGTTAAATAATTTAGTTTCCTTATTACATTTATCTAATTTTAGTATTTGTTGTTCAAGTACATGATATTACGCTAAAATTGTAAAACTTTCAAGCCCCAGCTTTCAATGGTTATTCCGTTCTGAGGTCAAATATAATCTCCACTTTGAAAGCCCCCCATTTCGTCAATTTTAGGAAAAAAATTTAAAAAAAAAATACTTTTGTACTCTGTTCCAAATTATCTTTAAAATGAGGTACTGTAAACCTATGAAACGCAAAATTTTTTTTTTTTCTTCGCATTCGCTTCTATGAGAGCCCCCCTGAAATAAAGATTTTTATAACTTTTTAAGCCATTTTCGGCTGGAGGCCATCGGTTTACATATTATATCTAAAATTGAAGTAATTTCGTTCAGTAATTCAGAAGTTATAAGGCTCTGACAGACGGACGGACGGACGGACGGACGGACGGACGGACGGACGGACGGACGGACGGACGGACGGACGGACGGACGGACAAGTGCAAATTCACTCAAGTAGACTCAAAGACCTTCGCTTCGCTCGGTCGAAAATAATCTAAATATATATAAATTACGTGTCACGTTGTTTGTCCGCGATGGACTCCTAAACTACTTAACCGATTTTGATCAAACTTCGTAACTATCTGTAATTTGGTCCAACTTGAAAGATAGGATAGTTTTAGTAGTTATTTGTTTTATTTATATAGGTAAGTTGGCGGTACGAAGTTCGCCGAGTCAGCTATTATTTATTATAAAGTGCAATATAAAATGGCAAGGGAAAGTTATCAATAGGGGTAACGGAGTTTTGGTTTTTTTTTGGGTTTACATAAAGTTTTGTTTTATTTTGACACTGATGATTCGCGGAATAGTGTATTCCGTAAAGATAGACTTACCGTATAGATAAAATATAGAGAGACTTAATTGTTTTATCATAGTTTCTGATAAATCAACTCAAAAAAAGCTACACATGTTTGAGTTTTGTATCACCTAAAACACAAATTTAAGAAAACCCTGAAAAAAAAAAAGAGTTTTGTCGAATCCCTTTCGCTTTTGAATTAAAAGAGTCTTAATTCTTTAATAAAATAGACCGAGCTACGCTTCGTTTGTTTGTATTTTTCTCAGCTCTTTAATTTTCTTAGTCCTTGTTTCAGAGTCAAAGAGTTTTTTTGCGCGCCCTTTTTTTCCTTGTTACAAATAATCGGCATTAGATTTGTCTTATTTTCGTTGTTTGAAGTTTTAACAGGCTATCTAATACAATCTCACTGTACTTTTTACGACTTTATTTTACATGCACCTACATATATAGTGATTTGGTTCTAATCTCAGACTTTCGTATTAATACCTTAAGATGATTACTTCCATTGAACGGACTCTTTATTCACACCAGGGATTTAAATTCCCATGGCAATACAAAAATGAACATTATTTGGGTTCGAACCTCTCAGATCTGATGATCCTAACCTGACTGACTGACTGCCACCTCTCAAATCTGATGATCCTAATCTGACTGACTGACTGCCACCTAAATTGCAAGAAGAAAGGGTACACCAATGGTCAATTTATAATGTGGGTAAATGAATATTAATTACATTTAATTTTATTTTTTTCTAAAAGAACAGATTATTATTTATTAGTATGGTAGGCTAGGCTTATCAGTTGATAGGCTTTTTGCCGCGATTTAGTCCGCGTGGAGTAAGGTTCTTAAAAATATCGCGAGAACCCCCAGTTTTTCCGGGATAATAGATAGCTTATATCACTCTACAAGTCCTATGCCCATGAACTTTCGCATATTAGCATAATTTAGCATATTCGGCTCCTCCAAATAAACAAACGAAGTTAGTGAAAAAGGTTTTTGACGTGAGTTGCAGGCCGTGACAGTGAGCGATCAGGCATTATGATTGATGGAAGAATTACGCCAATTTACTTATCTTATTAGTCCGTTTACAAGGTAGACTGATGCGAGCGTACTTACGTAGTGGCATAAACATAGTTCGAAGGATATGCAATAAGACTTTATTATCAAGAATTTTATTCCAATGTTATTTTAATTTCCCTTCTTAGGCTTCTAGTCTTATAATGGCAACTAACTTGAGAAAATCTTATGGTAAAAAAAGTGTTTGTGAAAGTACAATGTTCTTAAATCATAAAATAATTGACCACTATTATATATTCCGATGGAAAGTGTTGAATTTTTGATCTGATTAAAGGATGAGATGCAATGAGATGAAATAGGTAACTATATTAGTACTAGTGGTTCTCCCCGAACTGAGACCTCGCGGTAACGGTATCCCATGATTATTCATTCAATCGATACATGACGACCAAACCTGACATTATTATTATGCCCGTTTTCACCAAACATACCTATATCATCCCCTAAGTAGGAGTCTCTTTACGTAGGTAGCTCCTAAATACAATCCTAAGTCCTAACATCCGTCCCAATGTCCTTTTAGGTGTCCCGTACAGGATCGTGATAAAGAAGTTGACAGAAATCATCACATAACTTATCATAGCCCGTAAGGTTAGGCAACGTTAATGAAAACATTGAATTAATAAGTACTAACGAGTGAAAACGGGTTACGGGCATCTGTACAAATCGTTATCTATCGATGCGAATAGAAAATATACAAAATGCAGTAATTAATAGTTTAATATTGAAGTTTGATATTTAACTAAACAATAATTTTAATTGAATAATAAGTTATTATTTTATGTAACTAAATAATAATGTTCGACGCTGTTTTTGGGATAGTCGTAACTCCCTAGTTCCATGGAATAGTTAATGACTGCGCCATCTATTAGCATTATTGTGAAGCTATGTTGATGCTATATGAATTACTGATGCCCATTAAAAATTAAATAATCTCATTTCTTTATAATATTCATATAATTTTAGTATTTGTTGTTCAAGTACAGGATACAAGTGAAACAAAAAACTAAAATCAGCTTGAAAATACATAGTCAATTCTCCTAGAGAGCGTCTTCAAGAGAGCGTATTAAATCTCCACTTTGAAAGCCCCCCATTCGTAACTCCCTAGTTCCATGGAATAGTTAATGACTGCGCCATCTATTAGCATTATTGTGAAGCTATGTTGATGCTATATGAATTACTGATGCCCATTAAAAATTAAATAATCTCATTTCTTTATAATATTCATATAATTTTAGTATTTGTTGTTCAAGTACAGGATACAAGTGAAACAAAAAACTAAAATCAGCTTGAAAATACATAGTCAATTCTCCTAGAGAGCATCTTCAAGAGAGCGTATTAAATCTCCACTTTGAAAGCCCCCCATTTCGTCAATTTTAAGGGAAAAATTAAAAAAAAATATTTTTGTACTCGGTTCGAAATTATCTTTAACATGATATGTTACAATTTTATATAACGCGATAAAATTTTTTTTACTTCGCATTCACTTCTATGAGAGCCCCCCTGAAATAAAGGTTTTTATAATTTTTATGCAATATTCGGCTGAAGGCCATCAGTTTACATATTATATCTAAATTTGAAGTAATTACGTTCAGTAATTCAAAAGTTATAAGGCTCTGACAGACGGACGGACGGACGGACAAGAGCAAATTCACCTAGTAGACTCAGAGACCTCGCTTCGCTCGGTCAATAATGTGTGTATTAGGTACTAAAGATCTAAAAAATATTAAACTATATTAGTATAATGTGTGTATTATAGGTACTAAAGATCTAAAAAATATTACGTGAACCCAATGATTTACGTCACACGTCAGTTACGTTTTTGGTCAAAATCCTAGGATTTTAATCAAAAACTGATTTTTCGACCGAGCGAAGCGAAGGTCTTTGAGTTAACTAGGGCGATTTGCACTTGTCCGTCCGTCCGTCCGTCCGTCCGTCCGTCTGTCAGAGCCTTATAACTTTTGAATTACTGAACGTAATTACTTCAAATTTAGATATAATATGTAAACCGATGGCCTCCAGCCGAAAATGGCTTAAAAAGTTATAAAAATCTTTATTTCAGGGGGGCTCTCATAGAAGCGAATGCGAAGTAAAAAAAAAAAAAATCGCGTTACATAAAATTGTTACGTATCATTTTAAAGATAATTTTGAACTGAGTACAAAAATATTTTTTTTTTAATTTTTCCCTTAAAATTGACTAAATGGGGGGCTTTCAAAGTGGCGATTTTATACGCTCGCTTGAAGACGCTCTCTAGAAAAATCCGCTATGGATTTTCAAACTGATTTTATGTTTTTAGGTCACTTATATCCTGTACTTGAACAACAAATACTAAAATTATATGAATATTATAAAGAAACGAGATTATTTAATTTTTAATGGGCGTCAGTAATTCATATAGCATCAACATAGCTTCACAATAATGCTAATAGATGGCGCAGTCAGTAACTATTCCCATGGAACTACGAGTTAAATTCAATGTTTGATAAATAATTCAATGTTTTCACTAACGTTCCCTAACCTTTACGGGCTACCTATAAGTTAAGTGATTGATGTTTTCTGTCAACTTATTTATCACGATCCTGTACGGGACACCTAAAAGGATATTGGGACGGATGTTAGGACTTAGGATTGTATTTAGGAGCTACCTACGTTAAGAGACTCCTACTTAGGGGATGATTTAGGTATGTTTGGTGAAAACGGGCATAATAATAATGTCAGTTTTGGTTATCATGTATCGATTGAATGAATAATCATGGGATACCGTTACCGCGAGGTCTCAGTTCGGGGCGAACCACTAGTGTTAAAATGGATGAACAGATTAGTATTTGTCATTCAGCATCATCATCTAACTGCCGAGAAAAATCCCAACGACCATAAACCTGAACCAAAGCTATAATTCCTGCTCCACTGCACTTCTGATTAGTATTAAAAGTATAGTGATATGATAAAACAAAACCTTTTGGAGCTAATTTATCTACATCACGATCCTAAACATGTCCTGGTCCTCTGTTATGATAATCCTGGATCTGTTCTAAATTGTGCTGAAATGAAATCTCCATTTTATCATACTGTGGTTTTTTATCTAAATCCTAGGATTTTGTTTACATGACTGATTTCATCATAACCCTGTGGCACATAAAATTTCAGTGTAATTTACGTTGTAAAGTTCGCCGTACAAAAGTAAATGTAAGACTAATAAAGTAACTAATTAGAATAATGCCCTTAACTCTGATATTATTCGCAAGCCCTACTATTAGATCTCGTAATAACGTTCGGCGAACTCTTTAAACATTCCCAATTTCTACATAGCTAAGGGGTTCAAACGAAGCGGAGCGTAGACTTTGGGAGCGTGAAGCCGTAACCGAATTACAGATGTTTAGAAAATGGAGGAGCCAGAAACTTCATCAACCGTACTTGAAAGAGTTTGAAAATTAAACTAGCCTAGTGGTTACCACTTTTCGGAAGGTCCGGAGTTCGAATCCCAGGCCCGACCTCTAACTTTCGGAAACTAGTGTGAATCATGTAATTAAAATATGTTTATAGAATATCTTGAGTCTTAAAGATGTTTCCTGCATGCCTGAGAGGAGTCCTTAATATTCTCAAAGGTGTGTGAAGTCTGACAATCTGCACTTGGCCAGTGTGGTGGACTATCGCATAAACCCTTCTCATTCTGAGCGAAGACTATGTACATTTATGAGTGACTATTAGTGAGACTCGTACAGGCGATGAGTTGAAATGATGATGTAAGTTTAAACCCGTTTAAAATCAGTGTTGGGGAAAAATTTACTTTTTGGTATCTACGTAGACTACACTTTTGATTTCTGGTATGTAGCTAAGTTAAGTGATTCAATAATTAAATCTTCATCTTACAAGGTGCTAATATAATTAGTAAATTACTAACTGTGGTAATCATTGTTTTCTTCAGAAATGAAAGCGATCCTCGTTACATTTCCAGTGTCTCTAGCTTTCGCCAAAGAGTTGTTACAAATCAAACCTTAAAAACTTTTCCGAAGATTCCCGATAAAACGACCGAGTCGAAAACTTTCCGACTGTACTTATTTGTACTTTGTTTGTATAACAGCGCGGATTTCCTTTGTGAATTTGTCGTATCTATTGTGGGTGAATTATATTGCTTCATCATCATCATCATTAGCAACCCATCAACGGCTCACTACTGAGCGCAGGTCTCCTCTCAGAGAAGGGTTATAGGCCATAGTCCACCGCGCTGGCCCAATGCGAATTGGCGGACTTATATTGCTTACGAGTTTTTTATTACTCCGAAGCTTACGAGTTTTTTATTACTCCGAAGGTAGCAATCATTCCAAAAGAACTTGACCTTAGTAGCCGGTTAAATATTGGCATCAAGTTATAAATTAAAAACACGATTGTTGGTTTAATATATATTTGGAACATGCAGACATACCACGGACGCGCACTAAGCGCTTTACTTCCTCATTCCTGAAACGTCCTGCTTTTTGGAATACACTTCCGACTTCCGTTTTTCTGACTAATCAAGATTGAATAATTATTCATTTTCTAGCCAAATTTTTCTTCAGTCGTATCCATTCCAGTGCGTGTCCTCTTATACCGAAATCATTTAGTTTGCTCAATAAGATAAAGTCGTGTCAGACAAAATCAAACGCCTTTGACATGTCAATTAAAATCGATATCACTGTTTCTTTTTCATCAATGCTCTTTATAATTTTACTTACCAAATTATAGCAAGCCTGCGTTGTTGATTTTTTACTTTGAAATCCATATTGTTCGTTTTTAAATATATTAAATTTATTTGTGAAGTCTATAATGCGTTTATGCATCGCTTTTTCAAAGATTTAAACATTACTAGTACAAGTGTAATAGGACGATAATTGCTTAATTGCCTTTTGTCGCCATTTTTATAAAGCGGCTTGACAACAGACAATTTTAAAGCATTCGGAAAGCAACCTTGACAGAACGACAGATTAATTAAATAATTATGTTAAAATTGGTGCTATTTAATTTTGCAGTATTTTATTACTTTTGTCATTATTTCTTCATGCCCAGCAGCATTAGTGTTGCTGCATCTTCGCTTACGATCAGTTATGTTGGGTAGTCGACCGCTAGTCAATATATATTTTCAGTATAGTAAGAAAACCCTTTGAGTGAGACTAGCCGGAACCGAACCCCAACGGCTTAACTAATGATAAAGCGCAAAAAATGAAGATAGACTGCTACATGTAGTTACACTTAAAAGTCTACATAATTTTCGTGGTTTCGCGCAACGTTGCTTACAAGAGCAATCAAAATACGCGGTCGCTTAACACCGCACAACTTTAGATTGTTCGTATAGCTAAATGGATATAAAACTCTGCTAAATCATGGTTCGCCATCCGTCAACCCGTAATTCCTGCAGAGCATGGGGCGACGTGGAGACGAGCAATAAAATCTGTAAACTGTGAAATGATACGCTCGCTTAACCTCGACACCGTTTGGTGATACGTAATATAATGAAATGGGGTAATTTGCCGGTTCGCCTGAGGTATTCTTAGGAATGGAATATAATTCGTTGGATTTTTGGGGATTGTTGGACCTATGAATTTTTGGCTTAAAATGCGGAATGTGATACTGCTGCTTCTCTTGAATTGTGCGATATGTATGAGGGTGGGTAACTACAGTAACACACACTAAGAGATTTTTTTTGTCCTTCGGAAACGCCCAGAGTGGCGTGAAGGCTCACGCGAAAGTTCTCCCAGCTTAAAAAGACCCTCCCTCGGAACTAATTTAAACTTACCTACCTTACTAGTTTTAAATCTATACATACCTTACTGAAATGTTACAGTTTCAATTAATAGTAATAGTAAATATTTAAAATTTTTTTTTGTTCCAGGTAATTCAATAATGGATCTACAGTGGTTTTATCAGTCCACAAAAAATAAGTGTAAAAAAAAAAACAGTGGAACTAATTAATATTATTTACGCCGTTTTTTTATATTTTTTTACTATTTCATAGGTAGGTTTAAAGTTGGACTGTGGATATAACTTTTTATCACATAACTGTCACATTAGTGGTAAACTCCCATAGTTATGGGCTTGACAATTTAAAAGCTTGGCTGTGTGCCAAACCCCGCAGTCGACGACTAGCGTTATATACCCAACTGTTGCGTGCTATGATAGGAAAAATCGGTCATGTGAGAATGGAACTTACACATCGATGGTTCCAAATAAAATGAAACTTGATTTTTATTTCTAATGTCTTTTGAAATACGTCATCCGTAAGATATGTGTTTTAATCATGTTTTAAGCATTCTTCTTCTTTATCACCCAATAGATATCCACGCACGTCTTTTTAAGGATTGATTTATTTTATTAAAATTCTTAGTAAGCAAACGCTGCACAGTCAAAATGTGTCACTTGTCTATCTTGACAATTCTCACTTGCGACAAAGATTGCGACGACCGAACCAGCCATGAAAATAGGAAGTTTCATATTCTTAGTATTTATATGTTATACTCGCACTTCCATCCATCGGTGATACAGTATATAAAATTGAATTTTTGACCTCTTTGAATTTTTAGTTAGTATTTTTATTTTTTAACGCTGTCGGGTTCTTGTTTTTAAATAATTTCCTTGTTTATGGTTAGAAATGAGCATTGTTATATTTTGCTAGAGAACCCTAAAAACACGGTAGCAAATCGCACGTAGGCCTTCGTGAAGAGTTTGGCGACGCGCCAGAACCCGTTGTCAACGTTGCGCCTTTTGTGGCCAACTGTTGCGTGCTGCAAAGGAAGCGCTACAGTTGTACCTTATGATTGTACAAACTGTCCCCGTATTTTGTCATTTTATCTTATATATATAAGACTGACTATGTTATATCCGACTGCTAAAAGTATGGTGCGTTTCTCTATATTTTACCATTTATTGTTGACTAGTTTTTGCCCACAACTTCGTCCGCGTGGATTTACTTTTTAAAACCTGCGGGAACTCTTTGATTTTCCGGGATAAAAGTAGCCTAAGTCACTCTCCAGGTTCTGAACTGTGCCCATGCAAAAACTTCTTGTTGATCTGTAGCACTGTTGTACCGTGATTGAAGGACAAACCGACAACCAAACACACTTTCGAATTTATAATCTTGGTAAGGATACTATCGCGTTAGCACTTAGCTCTTAATGTAAGCAGCTACTATAATAGGTACTTATTATAGTTATGTTATCTGTACAGCGTGGAGCTTTAGATTCGTAGCAGTATTCGATCATATTGAAAAGATGATCACTGTAAAGGATCATTATGGTCCGCTTTGTTTTGACAATTTTACTAGAATAGAATAGAATAGCTTTCCATTAGCAGTGGTAGCCTAGTGGTTAGGACTGTGGTCTCCTATTCGGGGGGTCGCAGGTTCGATCCCGGGTACGCACCTCTGACTTTTCGGAGTCATGTGCGTTTAAGCAATTAAATATCACTTGCTTCATCGGTGAAGGAAAACATCGTGAGGAAACTTGCACATTTGAGAGTTCTCTATAATGTTCTCGAAGGTGTGTGAAGTCCGCCAATTCGCATTGGGCCACCTGGTGGGCTATGGCCTATAACCCTTCTTTGAGAGCTGCACTCGGTAGTGAGTCGTTGATGGGTTGCTGATGATGATGACGATGATTGCTTTCCATTTAATTAAAACAAAAGAAAATAGAGTAGAGATTACTATGTTATCTACTTAGAGTGGCGGATTAATTAGCTTTGCTTGATAAAACACATTTGCAGACGACCCACAATAGTTTAGTGCAGAACTTTCAAGACCAGCAGAACTTGACGAGACTCCCAAGAGGTCTAGCTAGATTAAAGACACTAACTTACCGACAAAACGTAACCATTTTAACTTCTGAAATTAATTTGTCATCATGCCCATCTTAGTTTTTTTATAATCGGAATTCTTTTCGAGGAAAAGGAATGGTAAAAGGTATGATGTAAAAGGCAAAGGAATTTAAGTTAAAAATACACACTTTTTCGTTATACTTCTAATAAAAAGAAAAAAATACACTTTATCTCTTGTAATTTTTGATATAAAAAGCGTTGTAGGCTTACCGCGCTGAAATGAATCGTTTTATAGTTCTTAAAAATATGACAACCTTTCAAATTATATCATGTAAACGTTGAAAGCATTTTACAGGATTCAGACCAACTTACAAGGGAAAAGTAATTGTTTGGAAGCATCGGATATACGCTATGTATTAAAATTTTTTTTACAAATCCACTAGAAATCCAAATCCAAACCTACATACACTAAATTAACATTGGAATTAGTCGAGTCCATAAACATACCGACACTGTCGTAAGTAGAACAAAGTTTCTTCTATAAAATTGCTACTTTATAGGAGAGCAGTTTAAAGTTTGGAACTTGGTTTTTCGGCATTCCGTAGAACAATATTGGTTCATACGACATGGTTTTCGAGTATTTCTTAAGGTGGTAAAAGCATGCGACAGGCGATTTTGCGGTGAGCTAACAGAGCTTACAAATTGAAAACTATAATTCCAATTTGAATAATTTCAATGCAATATGTAATTTGGGTATCTTAACTAAATTCGCTTAGAGATAGAAACACGATTGGAAAAAAAATTCTCGATAGAAAGTTTTCCCAAACTTTGATCGAATAATCACCGTTTTTAGGTTTAAACCTTGTTAAAACAGAAACGGTAGGTTTTTTTTCCTGCTATTTTTTTATTTGTGTTGATATAAATAATTACTAAAAGCGGTGAGAAAAATTCTTTGATTATTGGCATCCATAATTTTTTAAATCAATTTTAAAGATTTTTTTCAATTCCCGACCCCTGAATCCATAATTTCCATCTCTTTCCTAGCACTGCAAAATATATAGCTCTATCCCACTCGTACGACCCAAACAATTTAGGATCGTTTTAGCACCTTAATTGTAATTAAAATTAAAACATACGAAAAGCGACGTCTTTCCAAGTAACAACATCGCAAGTGACACTCAACTGGCGGCCGCCGGCATTTGACAAGTTAGCGACGTTTTTCTTCGGAATGAGTTTCAGATACGACTTTGTCCGATTGAATATCTCCAAAACTACTGAATATTATTATTTTTCTTTTGCTGAGGTGTTAAGCATTGTTTATAAAAGCCGTTAGTGTCAAAATCAAGATTTCGCTGTATATTCATATGCGACAGTGTTCTACGACAGTGTCGATACATAGTATTACTGTTCTACTACGTTACGGTCGGTAGTACCACCACCACGGGAAGTTTTTGTTCCACGTGTTAAAAAAACCATCGTTGGACCACCGGTAGTACCACAGGTAATTACTGGAGTCTAACCAAGCGTCAAAGCAAAATACTCTTTAAAAAGAAACTAAAATTAACCTCTGGAATAACGTAGCTATAGGATATACAAATAAAATCAAAAGAACCTGTTTGTACCTATTGGAACACTCGAATTTTTAATTGATTGATAAATAATCTTCTTAGTCTTTCTCAATCCATAGATGTTTGTAGGCAATAAATATTACATCCTGCCTGCAATCATAGTTCCGACGGTATTTTTTTTTTATCAATTAGTGACCATTGTAATAATATTGTATTTTTGTTTTCATTTCAAATGTTTGTAAAGGCGAATTGTTTAGCCTGATTAACATTATAGCCCTATTCTTGTGTTTTCTTAGTTTATAAGAATGCCCATAATTGTAACATGCTGTAAAATAAAAATAAATGAATAAAAAAATAATCCATAGATGTCCACTGCTGAACAAAGATCTCCTGCATGGACTTCCACAGGCTTCAGTCTTGCGCCGCCTGAATCCAGCGGCTCCCTGCGATTCGTTTGATGTCGTCGGTCCACCTAGTGGGGGGTCTGGCAATACTGTGTTTCCCTGTGCGAAGTCGCCACTCACCTATGGAACCCCAACGATCATCAGCGATTGTTGCTTCGATTGATAAATAATATCCATGCAAAAAGTCATATCGACCTTAACTCGTCGGTTTTTTTTTGCTGCTCCGTGAAAAAGGGACATACCAAGAACAAACGCATTTTCAATATTAGGGCTGTGCCAAGCCGTCAACCGTCAACGTGACGTTCATCCAAATATGTATATCTACCTTATTTTGTTGCTAAGAAACGTGAAAATAGTTCGATCCGAATCTTTGATACATTCTTCTTCCTACTAATATTTTAAATGTGAAAGTTTGTGAGGATGTATGGATGGATGTTTGTTACTCTTTCACGCCACAACGAATAAACTGATTTGGCTGAAATTTGGAAAGGAGATAGCTCATACCCAGGATTAACACATAGGCTACTTTTTATCCCAGAAAAGTTCCCGCGGGAATTAAAAAACCTTAATCCAGGAAGACGCGGGCATCATCTAGTTTTATAATAATTTGATTGAAAATTAAGATAAATCTATTGGTGCAAGAATCATTAAAATGGGACCATGCATTTATCTAGACTGCCACAATCACGCCACAATATATTGCAATGAATAAATAAATAATCATAAAGACTGATAAATACATAACCATCCCTTGACGTTACGCAGTAGGACAATAAAATAAATAACGCCTTTTATAAGCTGAGTTAACTGCTTCTGACTCTTATGACTTATTTCCCTTACTTAAAAGGATTCACCAAGCGTTAGTTAGTAGATATTTTCCATAATATTTCCTTCAAAGATTGCTTTGCGTTTAAAAATGGCGTCACAAAATGTAAAGCATAAAGGAAGTGCTCGTTTAAATAAAGCAGTTCAACTTTAACCCCACTTGCATTGTAGAAAATAGTTTAAAAGCGTTCACAGAAATGCATTAAATTGATAAAAGTTTTAGATTGCATGTTCACGAGCGCAAGAAGGTTTCACTTATGATTGCATGGAAGTCAACAGGTGGCGTTGGAATGCAGCCAGCCTCGCTGCGCTGGGAGTAGCTTTAAGTTCAGGTTATATCGGCTATTAAGTTCTAGGAATCCGACCGTTTCAATAATGTAATTCCTGCACCATACCTGAAATACGACAGATCGTGCAAATTAGCATATTGGCTGGCGAGCGCAAATGTAGGTATGTTAAGTGAAGAATAAAGTCGGCTTTACTATCAGTACGAGTCAGTATATTATGATCGATGTTTGAATAAAGTGACTACGATCCTTTTCTTAGTAGCTTCTCATCATAATTTCGATTTGAATTAATTAATTTCTTTTACTTAATTTTAGCCTTTTATGTTGTTGTTTTGCCTAATAGTCTAATATTAATTTAGTTCAGCAAGAAATTGCGGTAGCTACTTGCTAGTGGACAGTTTAGAAACGAAAAAGTAAGATATTATGTTAATATAAATAGCACAATCGAAGAGCTGTCTTTTCCCCTTCATTGTACACCAACATTGCAATACAGTAGTTGTACGATTAAACGTAATATATTTATGAAGTTTTAATTACACTCGATTCGGATGACTGATACAGTCGGCTCGCAGCATGTGGTGCATTCAGTGGAAATAATACCCCCATTTCACCCGATGAAAGATAACAGTGATGTAAAAATGTACGTAGAATATTTTAAACAATGGATACCGAAATATTTTATTTGAAACAGTTGACACTTGCTCTTTTTTAACCTCAAATGCGGAAGAGGTATCCGCCGGTTATTGTCACCGCTGCTCTTGATCAAATCAAGATTGTTGGTTGGTGGTTGGTCACTACGCGAGCGCCGATATTTGCATCATCGCTGGAACTCATTAGTAGTTCGGCATACCATATCCTCGTCACTCAGCGACGTCATAGCGTAATACTTAAGCGAATCGTTAGGTACATTAAACTGTAGTGTGATGTTAAATGCTGACTATCCCAAATCTGTAATATTCTATCACTTTACACACACCCGCATTCACCAGCTAATATTATGTTAATTTGCACTTTGCCGTATTTAAGATTTAGTGCAGGTATTACATTATTAAAACGGTCGGATGCCTAGAACTTAAAAGCCGATAATAATATAACTTGATACTTAAAGCTACTCCCAGCGCAGCGAGGCTGGCTGCACGCCAACGCCACCTGTTGACTTCCACGTAATCATAAGTGAAACCTTGCGCTCGTGAACATGCAATCTAAAAGTTTTATCAATTTAATGCATTTCTGTGAACGCTTTCAAACTTTTGTACAGTCCAAGTGGCTTTTAAGTTGGACTTTTTTATTTATTAAACGAGCATTGGCATTTAGCATTTGTTTTGATGTTGTGAATATCAAGTTAATTGCATGCGTCATAATATAATTATTAAACAAGTAGGTGTATTATATTTTTGTATATTTTTTTCCTAAGTCAATTTTGTAATAATTTTAGTAGCGGTAGCAACGGTGACCGGTGTATAGGTACAGTCTTCAAGTAGTCAATTTTTCAAGTAACGATCTCAGCGTAAAAGTTTTCTTTTTTGCAACGACGCAGTTTAACCTAAATAGCACCGGGTGGCGGTGGTCCACTTGGTATAATTCGAAAGATTCTAATTAAGGTGAGCAGCTGTGACGTTTTTTTTTAATTTCGCCGTCAAACTGCGTCGTCAGATGATGAGAAAGATGGTAGAGTCTTTACAACATCAAACTTACGACGTACTTTATCTTCTGACAAACATTTTCTTTTAATATCAAACAACACGACACTGTTAAGATAAAAATTATAGCTTGCAATATCGTCGTTTGCGTTATTTTAAATTATTTCATTTCGGATTAGGCACTTAATAATTTTATGGTATAAACGAATAATAATTGTACATAATATTTTGTAATAGGTATGTATGTGCGATCCTTTTGACTTGCATGTTTAAAAATTTCTTCGAAGAATACCCTGCCTTACTATACTATCAAAAATAGGGATATTAATTTCGGTTAATATGTTATGAAACCAACTTAAGGACCATGGAGTCGTAATTATTTAATTATTAACATGCACTCGTTCGATCCGCGTACGGTGAACGCATCAACAGAGGAGAGGGAAGGGAATAAACATAAAACATGCCCTTGTTTTAAAACAAGTCGGGTCATAATATTTAAAATCGACACGGAGATGGATGTAACGTGGAACAGTAAAATAAATATTAAACTGGTATTTCCATTTGATATTTAAATTTAAAATATTGACATAGCTCCCATTGCGCGCATTCGATTACCGGTTTTCAATTCGTTTTAACACAGCCAAAGCAAGGCCCGAGGGCTTGCAGGAAAACATACAGTTCATAATTTACGAGGTTCGTGAGCGGAAACAATGTCCCGAACAAAATGGATAATGAAAACAATACAATTTCACATCAGAAATTTAATCGATTAAGTACGAAGTTACGAATGCAATCTCGTTCGAGCGACCGATGGGTCGTATGAGTGCATATTGATAATGTTCAATGTCCCAACAATAATAAATTTTAGTGTGCGTAAAAGCCATTGTAACCAATATTATGCACATTGAACAACTGGGTAACTAAAAATACTTGGATAAGCTTGATCCAGGATAGCTGAAATTGAGGCGAAGTAAATTGAGTTTCTTTTTCTGATTGAGTTAACTGAAAATATTTCTTTTGGAGATTAGAGTTAATTACTGTGTGAAAGTTGTACTGGCAGTAAAATGAATAAGGACAAGGTCCTGCTTAAATTCCGGGAACACGATAGATCAAAGAAGATTTATGGACGTTAGAGTAAGTAGGTATATATAGTTAGGTAAATATGCTTTGAGGCTTCAAAGCGCCTATAATTCCAAAAAGTGGATAGCTTTAGAGTTATTATAAAAGACCCATATCTTGTTAATTAAATCAGCACAGCGGGGTGCCTCCGGGCGGGCTGTTCGCTTCTTGGCCCATCTTTACAACGCTGCTGAAATTCAGGCACAAATGAGCCTTAATTTAAATTTGACTGATAATAATAATAGCCGCGTTTATTTCAACATAATATATGAATAAACTGAAACTGCTACCCGCCTTAAGTTGCACCTGGCAAGTTTGGAATCCTTACTAATACTATAAAGTGTGAAAGTGTGTTTGTTTGTTGGTTTGTCCTGCAATCACGCCGCAACAAGGATACAGATCGACGTGATTTTTTGCATGGGTATAGTTGAGGACCTGGAGAGTGACATAGGCCGGGCTTTTTATCCCGGAAAATCAAAGAGTTCCCGAGGGATTTTAAAAACTAAATCCACGCGGATGAAGTCGCGGGCATCAGCTAGTACTCTACATTTATTATTTGGTACCAGTTTGTATATGGCACCACATAATGACCATTAAATCAAGAATGAATAGATAAGTATCTCTTCTATTTGGACTACATCTTGAATTGGTACCGAGTGTGATCGCAGTTAAGCCAGTCTATACAGAGCAAGGCAAGAAATTTTATATGTATTGTACCTTATATTATATATTGTACATAATATAAGGAACAATACATAAATAATTTAATGACTCAGACCTCTACATTGGTTAAAAATAGAGCTGATAGTCATTAAAGGCCTGGGCAGATTTCCATCAAACACATCTAAGAACCAGGTTTAAATGGGATGGTTCTAAGCAACTCCTCTAAAAAAAACGCATTCAAATCGCGTTTAACACAGATAATAGAAAGAAGGTAAATCCACCAATTTAGACCGTTACCGACTTGGGTCCACGTTGGCTAACTATTGCAACCGAACGATATCTCAATAAACACCACCTTAATAAAGCTAAGATGTACCTATTTAATCTAACCTTTACAATTTTTATGATATACGATAATATCCTTAATGAAGAAACCAAATATATCTACTCATTGTAAGGGTCTTTGGGATGAGTAAATTGTATATTATGTAGTCGACCTCAAAAGAGATGAATAGAACAAAGAATATTGTAACAAAGCATGATAACTGTATTAAAATCCGTTGTTCGGATCAACTAATGCTAATAACGTATGGGCCTTTGATAGATCACGTGCTTAGATCTAAGGTAATATTTATGGAGAGCTTACATAACGATACAATCATACTAATTTTATAAATGCGAAAGTGTGTTTGTTGGTTTGTCCTTCAATCACGCCGCAACAGAGCTACAGATCGACGTGAATTTTTGCATGGGTATAGTTGAGGACCTGGAGAGTGACATAGGCTTCTTTTTATCATGGAAAATCAGAGTTCCCGAAAAACTAAATCCACACGGACGAAGTCGCGGGCATCAGCTAGTAATAAATAAAAAAATGCGTCTAGCGAATCATAATTTATCGATACGTAGATTCGATAGTGTGTCTATTTATTTATTTGTTACAGCTTTACGCCTCAACCACTCTACAAAGTAAAGCACATAGCTGTTTTCATTAATCCTGTACTTTTTATATTTTTTGATTAAGACGTAAGGATCTACATTTTATTCACGATTTCAATAAAAAAAAGTAATGGAGACTTAGAAGCTAATAAAATATAATAATATAAAACACCTGCTAAGTTATTTTAAAAGATTAAATAATTTGTCAGTTTCTATTTTCATTATTTTTATTTGTTCGAGAAGAATGCCCCTATGTAACCCTGGCTTAAGTTTCGTATAGCATCTTTATCTTGATTCCTTAACATTATAAAGAACCTTTTAGGGATTTCGGAAAATCTATTTGTATTTCGCTTTTTATTTGTGTTTCGTAATCCGAAAACCGAATTGATATGGTTTGGCAGTTTGGTCATTTGGTATATTATTCATAGTAGGTAAGTATTTATAAATATAATAAAAATGTGCTAATTAACTCTACTGGAGTAAGTAAGTAAGGAGTAAGAATTGATTCAGCAGAAAATTATATTTAACAAAAATAGCTTTGTAAAAGCGCACTTACTAAATTGTTAGTAATTTATGCATGGTTCTTATAATATTAATGAGTCTCTTTAATGTCTTCGATTTAAAATTTTTAACATCATTGAAACTCGGCTATCCAAACAATCTTCTATCTCCATACAAGGAGTGTTTGTGATATTGTTCGGACTTCAGTCGCGTGGCGAATCGTCAATAAGTTGATCCTTTAATGCGTTTTGAATGACTGAGTAATGAAGGGATTACTTTTGTAACTGGGCATCTTGGTACTTCGAAGTGTGATTACGTACTTCGTACGTGCGACGTTTTGTCTCTTGAATAGTTTCATTGAGACTCGTATGATGTCATCAGTTCACCTAGTGAGGGGTCTGCCAACATCACAGTTCATGGTGTGAGGTCGCCACTCCAGCTACTTGAGACCCCAAGGACCATCAGTTTTCCGAACTATTTGCACAGCCCATTTCCACTTCAGGTTCGCAAATCTAAGCATTATCGATAACTAGCTCTCCTAGGGATTTCCTCATTTCTGATATCAAGATCTCGAAAGGATACTTCAAGCATAGCTTTCTATATAGCCCGTTGAGCGACCCTGAGCCTTTTTATGAGGCCCAAAGCGACTGTGCTTTGAATCCATAAAGTCATCACTGGCAACACGCACTGTTCGAGACCTTTGACTTTGTCTATCCCTAGGTATATCTCTACTGAGTGTTTCCTGCGCAATTTCAGCGTTTCCTAGCACAACTCCGATGCGAATTAAATATAGAAAACTGAATGCGAAAATGTGACTGGAATCTGAGTACATCGCTGGAATCGCGTGGAAAAGAAATTAATACTCTGCCTTGTGCAAAGTCTATAATATAAGTAGTTGGGTACTTACCTACTTCAATTTGTTATATCCTTACTAATATTATAAATGCGAAAGTGTGTTTGTTTGCTGGTTTATTGGTTTTTCTTTCAATCATGGAGCGCGGATCGACGGTATAGTTGAGGATCTGGAGAGTGACAAAGGCTACTTTTTATCCCGGAAAATCAAAGAGATCTCACAGGGTTTAAAAAACTAAATCAACGCATACGAAGTTGCGGGCATCAGTTTGTCCTTAATAATTATAATGAATACAAAACCAATATTGCACATACACTCACTGTGGTGAAAATATCATATACCATCCGTTAATTTTACACTTGCGTTCCATATTTATAATTGTTCGGGACAAAGGCGTAAAAAGCGGGAGTGTTTGTCGACCCGCACGCCGCAGCCACAGGCCTCCCTGCCGTTTGTTTAAGTTTACAATTAACACTAAATTTTAATTAATATCCCCCGTTTCATGGCTCTTATTCGCTTTTGAATATTCGTCATTAATTAATATAATAATAATTGCAGTGAACGTGTAGTGGGAAGGTAACAAACAATCAACAGTTTGCGAGTACCTATCGGTATTGCTATGTAAGAATTTTTCGTAGCTACAGGGTAACTTAGTAACACACTATGGTTTCTGTTTGTTTCTGGCGCATTCCTTAGTTTAGAACCACTTCTTTTAATTTCATAATGGTGCGTATATCACTAACTCAGTTCCAGTTCTCTGAATTTAATTATGGTTGGAGGTTTCTTGAGATAGTAGTAGGTATGTATACTTACAATAAAACTGTACTTAACTGGATTGTACATCCTATTAATATTATAAATGCGAAAGTTTGTGAGGATGTTTGGATGGATGGATGGATGTTTGTTACTCTTTAACGCGACAACGAATGAACCGATTTTGCTGAAATTTGGCACAGACATAGATTATAGTCTGGAATAGCACATAGGCTACTTTTCATCCCGGAAAAGCAAACAGTTCCTGCGGGATAGCATCGCTATTTTTTACGCATTTGTCCTTCAAAATACGCGCAATGGAGTCTTAGATTAACGTGATTTTTTTGCACAGGTAAAGTTAAGAGCCTGAAAAATGACAAAGGCTACTTTTTATCTCGGGAAAACAAACGGTTCCTGCGGGATATTAGTATACTACTTTTCACACATTTATCTTTCAAATATGCGCCAACGGAGTTACAGATTGACGTCGTTTTTTGGAGAGGCATAGTTTACGACTTGAAAAGTGACAAAGGCTACTTTTTATCCTGGGAAAGCAAACAGTTCCCACGGGATATTAGTGTTCTACTTTTCACATATTTATCCTTAAATAAGGCGCCAACGGAGTTACAGATTGACGTGGTTTATTGGATAGGCATAGTTGAGGACTTGAAAAGCCCAGGAAAACAAACAGTTCCCGCGGGATATTCATATGCTACTTTTCACATATTAATCCTTCAATTATGCGCCAACGAAGTTACAGATTGAAGTGGTTTTTTTGATAGGCATAGTTGAGGACCTGAAAAGTGAAAAGGCTACTTTTTATCCCGGGAAAACAAACAGTTCCCGCGGGATATTCGTATGTTACTTTTCACATACTTATCCTTCAATTATGCGCCAACGGAGTTTTAGATTGAAGTTTTAGATTATTTTTTAGCACAGGTAAAGTTAAGGGCCTGAAGAGTGACAAAGGCTACTTTTATCCCTGGAAAACAAACGGTTCCTGCGGGATATTAGTATGCTTCTTTTCACATATTTATCCTTCAATCATGCGCCAATATGCATGCATGCATGTATGTATGTATGTATGTATGTATGTATGTATGTATGTATGTATGTATGTATGCTTGCATGCATGCATGTATGTGTATATGTATGTATCTCCTCCTACTAACAATAAATACATTAACTATATCCTATCCTACTTATTATTACTCATATTATCCCACTAATATTATTAATGTGAAAGTTTGTGAGGATGGATGTATACGGATGTATGTTTGTATGGATGTCGTATACGGATGGATGGATGTATGTTCTCTGAGATAGGGGTTGAACTATTTTGACTGTTATACTACATAACTTCGTTAAATTTGAATTAATTTTTATTATTACTTTAACCGACTTCTAAAGAGGAGGAGGATCTCAATTCAACGGAATCTTTTTTTATGTATGTGCACCGATTACTCGAAGACGCCTGAACCGATTTGGATTTTTTTTTTTTGTTTCAAAGGGTGGCTTCCCAGGTGGTCCCATTTAAATTTTAAAGAAATCAGTCGAGCGTTTTTTAAAAAATCTACAATAAATTATATACTTTGTAGTGGCGCGGGCGTTTAAATGTATGCTCCCGGGACAAAAAGTAGCCTGTGTTATTTTGCAGGTCCTTAACTTTACCTGTGTAAAAAAAATCGGCCAAGTGCGAGTCGGTCCTCACTCTTTTAGGGTTTCGTTACAAAAAATTAAATTAATTTTTATTATTTGTTGTTATAGCAGCAATAGAAATACAAAATATGTGAAAATTTCAACTGTCAATCTATTACGGTTTACGAGATACAGGCCGCTGACAGACGGACGGACGGACAGCGGAGGCTTAGTAATAGGGTCCCGTTGGCACCCTTTGGGTACGGAACCCTAAAAACCACGTTGACTATATGCACTTACACTTTATATGGTGAAATATTATAACTGCGAAAGTGCGTTGGTTTGTCCTTCAATCACGCCCAAACAGAGCTACGGATCGACGTGATTTTTTGCAGGGGTACCTATAGTTGAGTACCTGGAGAGTGACAGGCTACATTTTCAGAGTTCCCAAGGCATTTTAAAGGCTAAGTTCACGCAGACGAAGTCGCGGGCATCAGCTAGTTTAATATATTTTGAAAATTTTAACCGGGAGATGCTTTATTATCGATACTGAGCCCAAACGAGATTTTTATTTAATTTTTGTCCGTCTTTCTGTCTGTCTGTGTGTCCGCACATTACGCGAAAACTACTGAACGGATTTAAATGAAATTTGTTATAGTGGTAGCTGATATTCCGGGTCAACATATAAGATAGTTTTTATACAGATAAAACTTAACGTTTCTCCAAGATAGGGGATGAATGTTTTTGTTGATATTACTCCAAAACTCCATATTTGAACCGATTTTAATAATTCTTTTTTTTATTTGAAAATGTATTCTATTAGGCATGTTTTGTCTTATTTTGATGAAGATCTGATAAATATTATCGGAGATAGAGGTCATAATTAACTCTTTACGGATAGCAGCAAGTCACTCGCATAAAGGACAACGATCGAATACATGCATACCATATTTATAGAATAGATTAGAAATATTTTTTATTCAAATAAACTTTTACATGTGCTTTTGAATCGTCGATGAGTCTACCACTGCACTGGTTCGGAAATTAATTGAAAGTTTACAATAGAGGGTTTAGGGACTGCCAGTTAATTATAATAGGAAATCAAAGGGAGCTAAACTGTATATATATGTATGTATGTATGTATGTATATACTTTATTGCACCACAAAACACAAATGAATTACAGGTTACAAAAAAGAAAACTTAAAATGTAAGTACAAAAAGGCGGTCTTATCGCTAAATAGCGATCTCTTCCAGACAACCTTAACGTTAGGGAGAAAATGAACAAATAGACAGTGGGAGGTGGTGTATATAATATACCTAAATACTAATAGGTAAATAAACTAAACCATCTAATATAATAATAATAAAATATTAACACACTAATATATACAAAATAAATATAATACACATACATAATACTATACATATAATATACATACATATATATACATTACTGATTTCAACCGTAAACTATGTCGTTATTGATGATAGCACAGAGATAGGTAATAATCTTTGACGTCAGTTTTAAATTTATTAAGGGATTCAGCACGATGAATTTGCGAGGGAAGCTCGTTCCATAGACAAATAGCCTTGACCGTGAAGCAGTTACTAAAATACTTCGTCCGATGTGTAGGTGTCACTAGCTTGAGTTTTTCCGCAGGCCGTAAGACTCTATCTGGTCTGTCATGACCACGAAATTTAAAGTTCTCCTTTAAATAACATGGAGTCATAGGATTGAACAATACACAGTACAGAAGAGAAACAATATGTAAATTCCGGCGAAAGCGAATGGGCAACCACTTGAGCCTTGAACGAAATTCGGAGACATGGTCATATTTGCGCAAGCCAAATATAAACCTAATAGCAAGGTTTTGAATACGCTCAAGTTTATTAAGTTGGTCCTCGGTTAAATCAATATAGCTTGCGTCTGCATAATCGAGAATGGAGAGGAGTAAAGATTGTGCTAACATAATCTTAGTAGGAATGGGGAGAAAAGAACGTAGACGCCTGAGAGAACCCAAGGCAGCAAAGGTCTTTCTACTAAGCTCTTTTAATTGCTGAGACCACGAGAGAGTAGTGTCCAAATGGACACCAAGATTTTTCACAGTGGCACTATAAGGAATAACAACGCCATTTAATATAACTGCTGGAAGATTATCCCAATCAACCCTTGAAATCCAGCCAGCTCCACCAATAATAATAGCCTGGGACTTACAAGGATTGACTTTTAAACCATAACACTTACTCCATTCGCTGACAGCCACCAGGTCATCATTAATGGTAGAAATAGCAGAGGGCAAGTCTTCAAGAGTTGACTGAGTGTACACTTGGAGATCGTCTGCATACATGTGATAGAGAGAAGTGATAATTTGAGAAATTGAATTAATGAAGATAGCAAAGAGTAAAGGAGACAACACACCACCTTGAGGCACCCCAGCACGCAATTCACACCAAGATGAAAACTTATCTTCGATGCGAATACGCTGCCGTCGGCTTCTGAGATAACTCTGAAACCATCCAACCACTGATGGAGATATGTTAATAGAACGTAACAGACTCAGTAAGATGTCAAAATCGACAGAATTAAATGCATTGCTAAAATCCAGCAATACCAGCACAGTGAGCTGTTTATTATCCATGCCCCGTCGAATGTCGTCAGTAACTTTAACCAGCGCTGTAGTCGTACTATGACCCGACCGGAAACCAGACTGAAGGGGATTTAAAAGACAATTGCTGTTAAGGAATAGGTTCAATTGGTGGAACACTAGTTTCTCAAGAACTTTAGACAGAAATGGGAGAATGGAAATAGGGCGAAATTCAGAAAAGTGTAAGGCATGAGCCTTTTTTGGGAGAGGAATAATTTGAGCACTTTTCCAAGCTTCAGGAAATTTAGACGTCGAGATAGATACATTTAAGATATGTGTTAGAACAGGAGTAACAACTTCCAGGATAGGTAAGATCATATTACGACTAACTATATACTGATTATTCGGGATTTAAATCTCTTATTTATTTAAAAACAGCTTAGCCGAAACAACTAAAATCAAAACTTAACGTTTGCTCAGTGAATGTTGACTTTAGCCACATTACATTACAGAAATTAGAACTCCCAGAATGAACAATAGTGGAAAAGGGTTATATTTTGTGTGGGTAAATTAAATGCACATATTACAGTTAGTACGACCGCCCGAGGCGAAACAGGCACAAAGGTCCAGAGTTTCGTTCTATTATTGAAAAGGGGTGATCAAAGCCGAACGATACGTTTCATATACAGACCTTTTTCTATTTCAGTTTGTACAGGTGTTTTTTGAGTTCCTATTCCGGTGCAATGTAAAAGATATTACGTCGTTGTATGGCCATTTGCCGCTATGAAAATGGTTTTAAAAATCATGAAAATGCCATTGTTTCTCTATCGCTTTTACCGCTTTTGCTCACTGTTGTTAATCCAAATTAACCCGTGATGTTTCATTATAATACAAAGCGAGTAAGCTACTATAATACTTAGGTACTTCAAGCTATTTGGTCAGCATCGAGACCACAGGTGAATTGATTAGCAATGGCTGAGTTTGGTACTTAGTTATAAATACGGTTGCTTAGGACGATAATACATAATACCGTGTTCTTAGTTTCTTAAGTATGGGTTGTCTGCCAGATTGGTATCTTCTTTCTTCTTATTTCCTGGAAGAGATTTCTTATAGACTTTTAGGACGTCTTCGCCGCTTCAGAACCCGTAGCGGTGGAAAAAAAGGGATAAAAGCATAGCCCAACGTCTGTGTCAGCATTGACAGTTTCGCTGTGGTTTCGCTGCTGTTAATCAGAAGCGTAAATATAGCGATACTGTTTGTAGACAGCAAGATAACTTAATTTTTGTTTACGCAACGCAATTATAATGTAAAGAACTGACGATAACCCATATACGTTACTAAAGCTCGCTTGCAGAACCCAGGGAAAACCCAGGAATAAATTTGTAATTTTGACAGAAGCTTTATACGAAATCTGTCAAAGCAGCAGCTAACTCTGGATTAGAATCATAACCCGGTGTTTCTGCAAGCGGGCCTTAATCGACGTTCGTTTTTGTTGCTGTGCAGCGTAAAATGACGTTCGCTATTTCACAGTGCAGAGGTGAAACGTATATTCTCCTTACGTTTGCTTCACATGGTTTTCCCAAACTGAATATCAGTGAAATGCATAAAGCATTCGGGTTTGTAAAGGGTATTTTGAAACAGCCTCACTGCTTACATAAACATAACACACCCTCCAGCTATATGGGCCGGTGAAAAGGATAAGATAAAGCGTATCGCAATACCCTAGATTTTTCGATTTAACCAAAGATTTAACCTGTTGATGTCCACTGGACATAAACCGGATTGGCTTTTGAAACGTGCTGCCCTGATAGACCAAAGGTGAGCTTATAGGGGCGTCCGAAAGGGTCTTTCGATGCCCCCGAAACATTTTTTTTTGCCGGACGCGCGTTTTTTTTTACTAAAAATACGAATATACGTATATTTTAAACGAAACGAAACGTAAATTTTCGATAATTGAGGCGGCACGTTTCAAAATTTAAACCCATAAACCTTTCCTTGTATGAGCGCAACCATAGAAAGAAAGAAAGAAAGAAGAAAGAAAATTAATTTATTCATTAATGGTGCCACAGACAAAAAAATCGGCCAAGTGCGAGTCGGGCCTCGCTCTTTCAGGGTTCCGTTAAAAAAAAAAATATTTCCATGTACCCATGGAAATATTTTAATTTAATTTTTTTTATTTAATTTAATTTTTATTATTTGTTGTTATAGCGGCAATAGAAATACATAATATGTGAAAATTTCATCTGTCTATCTATTACGGTTTACGAGATACAGCCTGCTGACAGACGGACGGACGGACGGACGGACGGACGGACAGCGTAGGCTTAGTAATAGGGTCCCGTTGGTACCCTTTGGGTACGGAACCCTAAAAATATTACAAATGTAACATTAATTGCCTGCGACACCACCCAGACAAGGTGTACAGCTCAACTCACTTCACAGTTCACACACGGCAACACGCATACAAAGTGGGACGCTGATTTTCAGTTGTGACCCGGGTGACGATATTAAATTATTTAAAATAGCTTAGCATCGAAATAGTTAAAATCTTAAGATTAAAAAGTAACTATTTATTATTATTATATTATTACATACCCTCCTCAGGTCTGTCCAGATCCTCTATTCGTCATCAAGCCTTCTCTCGCCACCCTCTTTATCTTCTATATCTATAAACTGTAACAGGAAGGTTTCTGTAGGTACATTAAATATATTTTGAAAATTTTAACCGGAAGATGCTTTATTATCGATACTGAGCCCAAAACAGATTATTATTTAATTTCTGTCTGTCCGTCTGTCTGTCTGTCTGTCTGTCTGTGTGTCCGCGCATCACGTGAAAACCACTGAACGGATTTAAATGAAATTTGGTATGGTGGTAGCTGATATTCCGGATCAACATATAAGATAGTTTTTATCTCGATAAAACATAAGGTTTCTCCAGGTGATGAAAGTTTTTGTTCATTTTACTCCGTAACTCCGTCAAATTTGAACCGATTTTAATAATTATTTAGTTAAGGCACGTTTAATACATACTTAACTCTTCACAGATAGCAGAAAGTCACTCGCATAAAGGACAACAATCTAATACATTTGCCATACCATATTTGTATGAGGGTGTTAGCCATAGGCATAGACTAAATCATTGACCTCCAGGCCCCAGATGTTTGTAACATTGTGTTCGTTTTTGTAGCCAACCCGTGCGAAGCCGGGGCGGGTCAACTAGTACCTATTGTAATAAATATTTCGGTGTAGACTCAATGATTCATATTATAATCGAACCGTAATAATTATAACACCTACATAATTATACTGTACCCAGGTATACGAAACTTGTAATATTCATCAATAACTATTGTAAGAGATGTTTCTAGATATTCAAACTTTCTAGATATTGTCTAGTGTAACTTTTAAACATTAAAAATAAAATAAATTTGCAAAAATTTATACATTCATAACAGTCCTTAGTACAAGCAACTTTAGCTTACTTTACTTTAGCTTTATTATGTTACAATAAACATAATAAAACTAAAGTAATCTAATTAGTGTATAAATCATGCCCGCGTGGAGTGGCACCGAGAATACTGGCTGCATTTCAGGCTGATCATAATAATTATTTTGTTTTGATGACGGTGCTTTATTTGCTGAGCGAGAGTAACATTCGAGTGGTTAATGAAATTATTATATTATTATAACTAGCTGACCCAGCGAACTTCGTACCGCCAATAAAAATATTTAGGGGTGGGTCACCCTTATCATTTAGGGGTATAAATAGATGTTGGCTGATTTTCAGACCTACCCGATATGCACACAAAATTTCATAAAAATCTGTCCAGCCGTTCCGGAGGAGTTTGGTAACAAACACCGCGACATGAGAATTTTATTTATTAGATAATTATTAACTATACATTACTTAATTGTAAAGATATTGTTTTCTTGATGACTTTCATCAGTCAATAAAACATGCCAAAGAACACACAAATAAACAAAACTTTTAGTAGTTCCCACTCAATAACGTTAAAAATGAGATCTCGGATAGAAACAAAATTGTTTTTTCCCAACAAAATCGGGCCGATACATCGCCAAAATGAAAAGTTTCCCCATCAACCACTGACACATCGATTGGCGTTTACATCTTTGTGAAAGAAATTGGTATATATCACGCAAAGAAACATAGACCTTAAGTCGAAGGTCTACGCGCTCTAAACCGCAACATCGTCCCCATCGAGCCAATATTTTCGAACTGCCATCGTGCTATTGGTAAGCAATCCATCATTTATAGGTAACAAAGATGTACGATATAGTCGCATCAAAAGCGTTTCGCCAGTGTTCTACCAAAGCAAGCCTCTTCCTGAGTGTACCTGTCTAACTGAATATATTCTGATGATATTGAGCTGTAACGGGAGTAATGTGTGATCCATATGGGCTATGTTATACCTACCTAAATGTATACAGAATGGGAGTAATTGCTTTCATTGACATGCCGAACCCCAAGCTGCGCGGAGAATGCCTTAATAATTAATCGAACATAAACGTTGATGGAAATCTGTTTATTGATACCATCCGGCATTCAGTACACCTTATCGAAAATCCTTACTAAGCCTCAAAAAGATCTCAATATACGTAATCATAGATGATAGACTACTAAATGTGCAACCTATTAAAATTAGGTAGGCAATTGACTTTTATCATATGGCTGAAAAGGTAATTTTAGTTCATTAGTAACTAAGGACTGTCATACTGTAATCTGAAACTCTTCAGTTAATTTTTGTTCCCCCTATAAGAATCTGCATTTTGTAATTTGCATACATTATAATTTATAAGCGATTGAGTGTACAAAGTAGCAGGTCTAACTACATTCCTGTATACCCAATCAAAATTGTACAATTTGGATTGGGTATAAATAATTAATTGGGTATTAATTTTAATAATTATTTCCTTATATTATTATATTTTATTGATCTGTAAGTATTAGAGTTTTCTTCGTTTAACATTACTTGAGACTCCTCAGCGAAGTATATAGTGTATAATACTCGTCAGATAAGTTAAGTTAGTCCCCAGGGGTAGAGTGAATTGTGGCACATAGTATTTATAACCAATATAAAAGCGGCTTCAAAATTGTGTGGTACGATTGATCGCACACGCATTCGATGATCGCATCTCTTATTCATGCGATGGTAGTGCTATCTCGTTCTACCAATAACTAAAACGACAGAGTACACATGGCGGCTCCACCGCCGTATAAGTAAAATTAACCCACAGGTACGACGAGTATATGAAAATGCAGACTATGTAATGAAGGAATGGTGGTGAAGATCGCATACCCGGTAAGTAAGGAGAGGTCTTGCTGACTGAAATACTCACCCTAGGGTCTTACCAGCAATATGCAACAAAGATAGTTCGCTTAATTAGTTGATGAGAACATAATTTATATGAAAGCTTTCAAGCTCTAAGGACGTAGCGCGGCATAGAGCTACGTAAGCTCTGACAGGGCTTGCTGCAACTGAAATGTGATGCATTGCTGACTTACGTTCACGTCAATTACCTTATAAAAGTCTGTGTATGGAACAGTTATAACTGCTTTAACGGTGAAGGAAAACGTTGTGAGGAAACCATAGAGATTTCTATAATGTTCTCTAACGTGTGTAAAGTCTGCCAATCTCGGACTAAGTGAAATATTTAATTGCTTAGAATAGAACGTACATAACTTCTTAATGTTAGAGATCCATGTATCCTAACCAATAAGCTATAGGCACTACTATTATATAATACATTAAGTAGTACTAATAAGTTATAATTAGTACCTAGCGTTTATAATATTACCTATGCTCTAAATATTTTCCATTTACATTGATCTTTACCTACTAAGGTATCTAAAGTTACTTGGAACCGACAAAGTCTTCTATCATATATTGTAAGCTAATCGTAAGACACTTTAAATATGTAGGTTGTACTTCTTGTTGGCGACTCGCCTCGAATCTCCCGTAGAACGTGCAACTAAGATAGTTATATCTTAATTTGCTAACGAGATGACACAATTAGTGCTAAAGCTTTGGAATAGCTCTTATAGATGTAGCCGACAATGATAGATTCTAATGCGCCCTCTCAATAATTACAACTTTTAAAAGTTGTTTGGAGATTTCAGTGTGCTTAAATACGTAAAGCAAACCAAGCCAAGCCAAGCTTCCAAAAGGACGAGCAGGAGTGGATAACTAGCCTGTGGCACATCCTGCCTTCCTGCCTATGCTCAACGTAGTTATAACAACATCTTTGATTTTCAGAAGCCAAATTTTACTCGTCTTGTATTTTAATCGTATTACTAGTTGTAAATTACTTTTCTTATTCAAATGAAGATTTAAAGAAATTTGTCACTAGGTATCTATGAGGCTCTTTTTCACTTCATTTGAAATAGTAACTCACTCGTAATTCGTAAAGTGAAATTTCAATTTGTACAGGTTTAAAAATTTATGTAACGAAATATTTCGATCGTAGTTTTTGTTACAATTTCTATGGCAAAGAATTGGTGCCAGATTGAATGGTCTCTCATGTCTTTCCTAAATAATGAAATAAAACGAAGCCTCTGTTACTCGGGAAGAAACTATATGAATCGTTAATTTAAAACGGAATGTAACCTAAATCAAGTTCGTACTGTTATTAGAGAAGGCCTCTAGGCTACATTTCCAGCATTGAGTTACCTTTATCTCTTGCGCCAACTGAAATATCTAGTTTGCCTGAGTATACTTGGCCTGAGGGTAAACGCTGGTGTATCCAAACACAATGTCGTCATAAGCCGAGTGAACACAGCCAGTTTCTAGTTTGTGTACCGCTAAACTTAGTAGGTACGTACCTATGTAGAACGGTTCACCTAAATTATCTTAATGAGGTTGAAGGCTTTGCTTGTTATGAACTACTCATTTACGTAACACTATAGATGGATAACTTATCTCAACATTTATCATAATAATACAATATTAAACCACTAGTATTATAATTTATCTCTGACTCGCCCCAACTTCGCATGGGTGTGCTGACGGTGTGCTGACTTGTAATAATGTGAATATGTTGTATGATTAGTGTAATCCTTTCTCTTGGTGGGCTTTCTATGATGTTAATTCAATATAAAATATGAAACGAATATTCTATTATGGAAGCTTACAAATAGAATTTAAAAGCGGACGAACACGAACAGTCCTATGAAAACTTATGATATAAAAAGATTTTTGATAGAAACGCGTTGGTAAAATTAATACTCTAATAAGTATATAGATTTGTATTTGAAATACTTACATATAAAAATTTTAAAACAGGTTTAAATGCATATCTCAAATTGTGATATAATAGCACTTCCTTACTCTGCGATAATAGTGTAAGCTCAACAAACTCGGTAATCAGTTATAAGTAATGTCTCTAAAAATTAAACAGTCAGCTTCAGATTCAGATTACTACGTGACTTCTCCGAAAGAAAAGTTCAGCAGTTGAAACTTGTTCCCTTATTTTATTAAAATGGTTTTGAATTACAAAGTTAGTATTCAAAATAGTTGATCCGCCCCGGCATCGCAGGTTTAGGCTACAAAACAAACACAATGATACAAACATCTGGGGCCTGGAGTTTGATCCTCATATAAATATGGTATACTGTATGTATTCGATCGTTGTCCTTTATGCGAGTGATTTGTTGCTACCCGTGAAGAGTTATGGCCCTCTATTACCGATAACATTTATTAAATCTTCATTAAAATTAGACAAAACTTGCCTGATATTATACATTTTCAAATACTTAATTCAAATTCAAAATTCAAAATTATTTATTTCATGTAGGCCAACCTGTGGCTCTTATGACACGTAAAGATTCTACCACCGGTTCGGAAAGCGGATTCTGCTGAGAAGAGCTGGCAAGAAACTCAGCAGTTGCTCTTTTCAAAATAATCATTTTACAATATTAATAAGTAGCTATTACATTGTAATAAGTTTTTATACTATCTTGTGGGCAGCTGGATGCCAAGCTGATTTAACCCGTGCATCTTTGTTAGAATAGAATATGACATTTCCACAAAACGTACTACAATTCAATTCATGTCAAAGACGGGCAGACAGAAATTAGCCCCATTCCCGCCGGCGGAACCCGTTCACGAGCATGACGCATGATCCAGCCATTGCTTATAAAAAAGAATTATTAAAATCTGTTATTTGACGGAGCTATGGAGTAAAATCAACAAAAACTTTCATCCCCCATCCTTATGTTTTATCGGGATAAGAACTATCCTATATGTTTACCCGGAATATTAGCTACCACTGTACCAAACTTCATTTTAATCCGTTCAGTAGTTTTCAGGTGATGCGCGGACACACAGACAGACAAACAAAAATTAAATAAAAATCTGTTTTGGGCTCGATATTTAGATCATTATCGATAATAAAGCATCCTTTACTACTACATACTACATACTTTATATTTGGTGATGAAGCATAAATTGAGTCTTAAAAACTCATCAAACATAACAGGTTTTTTTAAATAATATAGCATAATATGGCCAGGACCCAAATTGCCACGTATGAATTTGACTCATTTGCTTTATTTTGATTGCGTTATAATATAAATAACATTTGGAATTTGGATTATTAGGAAAAGTTAATAATAAAATAACAACCCAATACAAAGAATTGTTTTTAATTTAAAGGGCTTATTCCATTAAGGATCTCTCCGGGACCGCAATATAACTTTTTAAATTAATGCATGACGAAAACACTTGGAGGGCAAACAGAAATTGGGTTATTATTACGGAGAATACAATAAAATGGAAGTTGATTTAGCGCTTTCTTTTTATATAAAAATTACTTATATTATATTCGTTGATATTATATTTATTAATTAGATATGACAACAAAGGTTATGCGAACAAAGCGAAAATTGTTTTTCTTTTTCTTGTCTAGACTGAAATTTGGTAGCTGGGAGTTTAAAACTTACATCAAGTGCTATCTATACTCAAATTCAAATTCAAAATTATTTATCTCACGTAGGCCGACCTGTGGCTCTTATGACACGTCATGACTCTACCACCGGTTCGGAAAGCGGATTCTGCTGAGAAGAGCCGGTAAGAAACTCAGCAGTTGGTCTTTTCAAAATAATCATTTTACAATATTAATAAGTAGCTATTACAATGTAATAAGTTTTGGAACGTAAGTTCCTTATCGCGCGGTACGGAAGGGGGCTAGACGGAAAAAATTAAGGAACCGACACTCGACATATTTTTGAAACCGACACTTTTTTGTTGAATGTGAATTTTGCATTGTGTTCGGTATTTTCGGGATACAACATTAGGTCTCCGTAGCCTAGTGGCTCCCGCAGTGGCCTAAAAGTTCAACGTCGATGGTTCGAATCCCAGCTCGACAGACTGAATTTTCTATTTTCTATTTTCTATTTTATTTTAAATAATTTCTGTGGAATTTTTCCCTAATTTTTTATAACTTATAAGTTATAAAAAATTAGGGAAAGGTTCCATATGTAGAAATTTTTTAAAATAAAATTGAAAATGGAAAATTCGGTCTGTCGAGCTGGGATTCGAACCATCGACGTTGAACTTTTAGGCGACTGTCGGAGCCACTAGGCTACGGAGACTCAATGTTGTACCGTGAAAATACCGAACACAATGTAATCGAAAGGAACTGCGTTCCATCCGGGTGTCCCTTGACACCTCTCAAGTTTTTTTTATACTATCTTGTACTACTATACTAAGCTGCTTATAAGCTCATATTCGCTCAGTAAAAAAGTTACACTCAATGTAACTGAGTACCAAATTAAAGGCCATTAGATAAGTGAAAGTAATAGGTAATATAAATATTGACTGTATGACTCAAAAGTCAAATAATATGTACTTCGCCTGCAAAAAGTCATAGCTAAAGAAAACCATCCCAATTAAACCCGTTTTCGAATAAAATAAACCCTGCTCTTCTCAGCAGAATCTGTTTTCCGAACCGGTGGTAGGGTGTCATAAGAGCCACAGGTTGGCCTACATAATATAAATAATTTTGAATTTTTTGAAAAATAAAAATGTCGATAGTTAAATCGGTCCATACATTTTAAGTGCTGCGATGACACAGAAATTAACAAAGACAACGCGTTAAAACAACTTATAACAATTACTCATATTATTATTTTTATTACGGTAAAATTAAAGAAATGAGAAATAAGTTATACTCACATCTGTAGTTTAGTACCTTAAGGTAAACATATTAGACAATGGCACCTCACTGCGGTCGGGGTGAAATAGTTAAGCGACACTGTAGATTATAATTCATTAAAGTAATTAATGGAGTTCGGTGACATAATGATACAACTTTCTCGTATAATTAGGAGGGTTTACTCTGGGGAGTGGTGACGGAGTTGCGCGGTCACTCCGTAGGCGATTTGATATGGAATTTCAAAACTGCCTTCTGTATTCGTCTATATTCTTATTAAGATAACGATATATTGATTTTAGATAGATTCATCATCATCGGCAGCCTATCAACGTCTCACTGCTGAGCGCAGGTCTCATCTTAGAGAAGGATTGTAGGCCATAGTCCAACACGCTGGCCCAATCCAAATTGCTACTTTCACGCACCTTTGAGAACATTATGGAGGACTCTCAGGAGCATGCAGGTTTCCTCAGGATGTTTTCCTTTATCGTTGAAGCATGCGATATTTAATTGCTTAGGTACAGTATTATATATACAGATTATTATTATTAAATAAATAAATAAAGCGGTGAACGCAATGGTTAAGGCTTCGGCCTTCTTTTCAAGGGTTTGAGATTCAATTCCAAGCACGTACCTCTAACTTTACGGAAGTTATATAGCGTTTTAAGTAATTAAATACAACTTGCTTTAACGATGAAGGAAAATTTCGTGAGGAAACCGGCATGCCTGAGAGTTCTCCATAATGTTCTCAAAGGTGTGAGAAGTCTTCCGATCTGCATTTGGCTAACGTGGTGGACTGTGGCTTAAACACGTCTCATTCTTAAAGAATTTTGATAAGTGCGTAGTGTTCGGCCAGCGATGGATTGAGATGATTATGATAATATAAACCTATAGTGAAGCGCTTATTTATTGTAGATTTGTGTTTGTCAATTTTATATTCATCGAATAAATCTGTTGGTAGGTCACGTTAGATAATTTATTATAAAAACACTTTTACTGGTCTACTCTTTAATATATGCGAGTAATCATGGTGCTGATAAATTGATAACTGAATTGACCGTAGCATATCTTACTTTTGTAAAATGAAAATACATCCACGCGAAAATATTTACTCATACACGAATGCAGCCTGATTGAATTTCCATGAAAAATATTCACTTTTAATACCTATCTCTTTAAAGAGGTAGTAATTAAAATAAAAGGCCAATTGCGTGTCAGGCAACGCGCAGTTTAGGGTTCCTTAGTTGCCTGTCACAATATTATGCGTTCTTAGAAGGGTGCACAATGTAAATTATGCAATTTTTATCATGAAATGTTTTTTACATTTTAAAATAACATCGCAAAGTAATAATGCCTAGTTATAATTTATTCGAGGGAGGGGGCTGGCTATCCTTAACACAGATCTAAATAAAACCGGCCAAGTGCGTGTCGAGCCACGCGCAGTGTAGGGTTCCGTAGTCGCTTTCAACTACGGAACCCTACACTAAAAATTAATATAATCTCAAATATTATTGCTGACCTAGGATAGTGCTTTTATTTTATTTATGAATATTGAATACATTTTGAGTTCCATGCTTTAAATACTATAGTATATTACTAAATATGCAACTTACACTACGTGTAATACCTATCTTAGGAAAACAGATATAACTCTTTAACTAATGAACCCTACTTAGCCGTGATAGTTTTCCTTTAAAATTCATTATATATACTACTGCTGTGAATTTTTTCTTGTATTCTTTATACAACCATTTAGCTGGCAGAGGGGGGGACACTTGACTAATAAAATTTAGCACTTTAAAATATTATATTTCACAAACGGATCCCTGAAGTGAAAAATAGTGTTCCCACACCCACACTATTTTTGAAAGACCTATTCAACGACACCTCACACTATGGGACAGACGAGAAAAAAAAATTTACCCCCACTTTACATGTAGGGGAGGTACCCTAAAAAAAATATTTTTCACAATTTTATTTCACCACTTTGTCGGCGTGATTGATATTTATACCCTTGCCAAATTACAGATTTCTAGTACCAATAGTCTCTGAGCTAAACCGCGGACGGACGGACAGACAGACAGACGGGCGGACATGGCGAAACTATAAGGGTTCCTTGTTTACTACGGAACCCTAAAAATCTAGCTAGGATAGCCAGTTCTTGATCTTGTACTTTTGGTAAATATCAAGCACACAATATTGTTCAAATCGTTCAAGATCAAATTGATGTTTTTGTATATTAATGATGATTGAAATAAATGGTTTTATTTATTTATTTAATAGCAAAAACTCAAGGTACAACTTGCCATACACTGCCGCGTCTCCAGTAGTATAACAAATACAGTTTATCCTTGATTATCATATAATTCTGCTAGGCAAGCAGCGTCGTTACGGCAATGTTAATGGCATCTAAGTTATTTACTAAGTATGATATTTTTACTTTTAAAACTTATGTCGACTATCACACGTTAATTTGTAAAACCTACTTCCCTGTAATAGTTTTCCTCTTAACTTCGTTATAATATATGCTAGTATCGTGAATACTTTTCTAAAATTATCTTATTATCTAAAAACAACGGCTTAAGTTAATAGAGTGGGTGGGCTAATATTTCGCAAATGGATCCTCAATCGAAAAAATGCTCATATCGTACCTTCTGTACTTTAGAAAGATCTTTCCAACGACATTCCACACAATGGATTAGACGAGTAAAAAAGTATCATACCGTAGGGGTGGTCATCATTGCGTGTAGGGGAGGTATCCAAAATAATAGTTTTTATTGTAAGTAGGCATAGTTAATATCTATAACCTTGACAAATTACAGCTCTTTAGTACAAATAGTCTCTGCACTAGACGCGGACAGAACCCTAAAAACCATCACAAATTCCGAATTCGGGAAACATGGAATTCATCCGTTGGGATAAATAAAGTACTTTTATAATAAACGATTCTTTAATCATTAATTAACCGGGGTACGTTTGGCTTTCTATAATTTTGACGGTTTTCAATTATTTTACCGTACTTCCCCGAAGTTGAATAGACCGATATTAATTAATTAACTATCGATTTATTCAATATAGGATGTATTCTCAACTTTACTTATAATAAATTCACTTACAAATAATATTTCACAGTTCATATTTACAGCGCTTTAGATTTATGTTTTGTTTGTTTCATAGTACATTCAGACTTATGATAATAATTTCTACGTATATAATATGATGGTTAGCGACTTACAGATTATACACATATAATCATAGACATGTTCAGCATATATGCTGAACATGTCTATGATTATCCTTTTCAACTAAACAGATGATGTTTATTTAATATTTATATTTTTGTAACGAAGTTCCTTATCGCGCGTTGCGAAAGGGGGCTAGACGGAAAAAAATTAAGACCAAAAGTTGTAACGACGCTTTTATACATTTTTTGATGGCCTAAAAAATATCTTATATAATAATTTCAACGAGTTGTGCATCGCTCCCGTGGCGCAAAAGGCTCGCGTGCGGCTGTTAACCGAAAGATTGGTGGTTCGAGCCCACCCGGGGGCGCGCAATTTTATTTTAATTTTTTATTTTATAAAATTATTTTAATTTTAATATTTTATAAAATCGATATTTAGGCTTCCCTGAGGTCATTTTGATTTTAATCGATAGAAAAATCATGATAAAAATGTATACCCGAATAATTATTTTCTTTATACCTCGAATAGAACTTGAAATTAATATTTTTATAATAATAACTTCGTTCCTATCTGGTGTCCCACGACATCACACGAATTTTATTTATTCATCAATGTTAAAATAACTTAAACTACCTCCCTGGCGCAGTGATGAGATACCTTCCAGTTATAAGACCACATCTTATAACTGGGACATCAATTTGGGAATTTATAATTTCAGAATTGTCTGGTCTGGTTGGCCGTGCCAATAGTTACCGCACCATACTGTCCTGTCAAAGACATGCCGCCAAGCGATTTAGCATCCCGGCACGATGGCCTGTAGAAACCGATTAGGGGTATGGGTTGAATGTTCAGTGCCACATTCCAAGTTAACCCGCTACCATCTTGATAGCAACTTTCCGCTCGTTTTTGTCTGTACAGAGTTTTTTGATTTTGTAAATAAATTTTTAAATTTTTTTGTTAAGCTTTAATTAGTTGTTTATTATTGTTTGGTTATTATTTCTATATTCTACTACTGCTACTACTACCATATTATTTATATATTCTATACTGTTCACGAGTAGTTTTCTACGATGTGTACAAAGGGAAAAGTTTTTACTTTACTTGATGACTTTCTTTGAAGAGGAGAAATAAAAGAAATTAAAAATCACGCCTTACGACATTCAAAACTTCATTGGCATAGATAACATTGCCAGAAAATAAAACTTCCGTCACAGTCGTGGTTAGAGTAAAAAAATACAATTAGGTATTTTTGTCAACGGTACCAGTATGACGTCATTTTGTAACGGTTGACAACGGCCAACTTGAAGTGAATTGTCTAGTGTAACTTATGGCGGCGAGTAAAATAACACATGTGGTTTATACAATACCTTCCGGTATCAAAGTGTCAGACAGGGACAGGATTGTCCCCATCACAATCTATTAAGTATCCAAATTATTCCATATCACTATCATAACTGCTAGAATGTTCATTATGAATAGAAATTACAGTGAAATATTTATTTTCAAAAGTCAAAGTTACGTTACCGAGTGCTAACTGGCCGATTTCAACGGATAAGTAAATGACGTTACTAGCGATAGTTCCGTTTACTGCAGAGTAACTTGAAACTTATATTGGAACGCAAGTAAGCATGATTTGTATGAGCGTTCTTATCTCTAGTAGGTTACCCGCCCTCCCGATGACAGATAGTTAGATTCGATAGGAAACGCTATCTGTAGATAGGCTATTGAAAAGGAAGTAAGGACAAAAGAATAGTTTTGTCTACCATTTGTAACTGAAATGACGGATAGATAGGTTATTGAAAACGGCCGTTAGACAGTATCGTCACTTACCATCAGGTGAGATCGCAGTAAAGGACTATCTTGTCATCGAATAAAAAAATCCGCCCCACGAATCTATGATGTTCTACTCGTAATTCGTTTCAAACATGAAATCTTTGAGAGAAGTAATGTAATAGCTATTTATGCAACTGCATCGTAATGAGGGTCATTTCAATTCGAGTGCTGTTTTTTGATACGAGGCTTGCCGAGTATCAAAATAGGATAGTACGAGAATTAAAATGACTAATTACGTTCAGTTGCATACAAGATTTTATCTACGACAAGGAAAATAAAATCATTAACAAAATACGCCGTAGGCTCAATAAAGTAACAAAAAGTAACTCCGTAAGCCGCCACGAGCTGCCTGTGGCGCCTCTGTCAACAAAAAAGTAACTCCGTAAGCCGCCACCAGCCGCCTGTGGCGCCTCTGTCATATCAACGGTACAAAAGTGCCAGAACTCAGAGCCTTAGCTTTAGGTATCCTATTTTAAGAAGATATCCATTTCGATTCAGCTCCCATACAACGAGCTGCATCGAAATGAGAAGCAAAACCGAAAGAGGGTTCATTTCGATTCAGCTGTCAAATTCGAAATTGGAACTTTTCGATGCTGGAGTAGATAATAGTACATTACACATCTAGGGCAGTAAAATAAGAAATGTCTCAGATCATATGTAATTGTTGTCCGAGGCGAAGCCGAGGTCAATAAACATGTGATCTGAGGATTTCTTATTTACTGCCCGTGGTGTGTATACTATTTTTCTCCTCGACGGAGGCGGAAAGCAACATTTTCGTTTAGCGCAGCGGGAGGAAAATTGACGCTTTCCGCCCGGAGGTGAGAAAAAACATTTTTTAGTTCATTTAAATAAATCTACGTAAAAATAGATAACGTCATTGAATATAATATATTTTAAATTAGTTCTCAGATTATTTATAAAAAATCGGCCAAGTGCGAGTCGGGCCTCGCTCTTTTAGGGTTCCGTTAAAAAAAATTAAAAATATTTCCGTGTACCCATCGAAATATTTTAATTTAATTTTTTTAATTTTATTTAATTTTTTTTATTTGTTGTTATAGCGGCAATAAAAATACATAATATGTGAAAATTTCATCTGTCTATCTATTACGGTTTACGAGATACAGCCCGCTGACAGACGGACGGACGGACGGACGGACGGACGGATGGACAGCGTAGGCTTAGTAATAGGGTCCCGTTGGTACCCTTTGGGTACGGAACCCTAAAAAGTTACATTAAGCAAGTAAAGACGCAGTGAGTTTTCCAACTTAAATGTATCTTCCGTTGTCTAAACTACTAACAAATTGTTTGCGGGATTCTTTAGAATCAAACTTCTTCCAAGCAAATTGCCGATTAAGTTGCAATCAGTGCAGTTGCGTAGCAAGTTGCTGTAAACAGACTGGCCGTAAGTCCCATTGTAAGTCAGCTCAAGCCCGTGCAACTCCCGTTTGTTGTCTTAATAACTTTGCGCAATTACTAGGTGCAATATGTGTATAATTAAATTATTTTGATGTAGTAAGTTAAGCTCACTAGTTACTAACAGCGCAAGAACTATTTCTAGTAGCTACAACGTTATTTTTATAAATGAGAGAGCTGAAAATACTTTGTTCGGAATTAGTAACCTAATCGATTGCAAAAATTTTTAAACTTACTCGATAATATACATTTCTACCTTAGAGGCTGGCCACGGCTCTCGGTGCCTATTATATTAAAATAAAATTAGCAATCGTGCAGATCACGTAGCTTGTACCTTTATCAGTTTTCATATAATTTATTTTTGGAAAAAATAACAAGGATTGTAATATAAATATAGACGTGTTTTGCATCTATTTACTGAGCTTTCATAGATACTGTAACTATGTATTTGATGTACTAATTATGTAAAGCTAAGAATACGTGACAAATTAAAAAAAATGCTAGTATCCTTGTCATTTGTTATTTATTATTTATGTTGTGCTGCCGGTAAACACAGTGTTGACAGACCTCCCACTAGGTGTCTGGTATACATAATCATTAATCTGTGACTAGGTGGACTGACGACATTTAACGAGTCGCAGGGAGCCGCTGGATTCAAGCGGCGCAAACCTGAAGCCTGTGAAGGTCCATGCAGGAGACCTTTGTGCAGCAGTGGACGTCTATAGGTTGATAAAGAAGAAGAAGATTTATGTTGTGCATGCACCTAGTTAATAAATAGTTTGCTTGTTGTTGACAACGCCTGTAATTGACAAACATACCGATTGTCGAGTTTTTTGCATGGAAGTTACTGGCGTAAATAAATAAATAAGAAGACAGTTTTTTTTGTGTTATGTACTAGAAATAAAAAAAAAATCAAATGGAATCATTTATTTAAAAGGAAACACCAGTATGTCTACATTGTTAAATTATATTACGCATTGTTCATGTAAAAATAAACATTTTCTACCTAAATGGCCGACCTTCAAATTAAAAAAAGGTTACACTGAAATTCCATCCAATTAGCGGAAGCAAAAAAATTGCGACGTCAACATGAAATTCACATAAAAAGTTTATCTTTGAATTGCCAGGATTTTCACTCAGAAACAAAACATAATTAGTTGTATTGAAGTGCTTATTGAATTAGGACTAGGTATTCTTTTCAATCTAAGCACATCCTGATAAATGTAGCGTTAGGTATCTTGCACAACGAACGTATAGTAAGTAAAAAAAGCCGGCCAAGTGCGAGTCGGACTCGCGCACCGAGGGTTCCGTACTCCAAAAGTAAAAGTAAAACGATAATATTATATTAATTTGCTTATTTATCGTTAACTTTGTTTGTAGAGGTTTATTGTTAATATAAAAAAAGCCATGCTAGTCAGAGCGTTGGTTTTATTTTTCCTGTAAAATATACATAAACCTCTATTGACGATAATTATTTCAGATTTTTCGATTGGTAAACTTTGGAGATAAGGGAGGGGGGGACGGGGACGGTATTTTTTTCGACATTTTGGCCGATTACTCAAAAACTATTATATATAGAAATAAATTAAAAAACTGTTTTAGAATGCACAAGTAAAGGCCTTTCATATGATACCCCACTCGGTATAGTTATTTTACTTTGAAATTTCAAACCCCCGATTTTCCCCCTTTTTTAATAAAACTAAAAATAATTTTCAATTTTTCTTTATTCCAATGATGTTGGGCCACTATTATATACAACTATGCCAAATTTCATGTCGATAGCTTTAATAGTTACTGAAATAATCGACTGTGACAGACGGACGGACGGACGGAGAAAGTCTCACCATAAGGGTTCCATTTTTACCATTTTGGTACGGAACCCTAAAAATAGCGCATTTCCATTATGTACGGGAACTTCTTGTCCTTTATGTACTAATATCGTAAAGGTACCCTGTCACTGAAGCGAATTGAAGACTTGTTCAATAGATCGATCAGATGACTGATAGATGTCATTGTAATTGATTGGCATAATATCGTTTCTCAATAAAGTGATTGGCCCGAGGAAAGCATCGTTACCTACTCTGATTCAGTGGACAAGACTTTAATCCAGATACTTACTGCGATCGTAGAGTAACTTATGTTGTTAACAAACATGACATCAGCTTTCTAGAAAATAAACGGTCTGTCATATTATTATTATGCTTTTTTCATACGGATATCGAGAACCAGGGCCAAGGTCTTTGTTCTTAAATGAGCTAAATAACTAGTAGGCTCTTATTTAGGTACTCCTAAAATAAGTTTTACGAGATCTAAAATATATGAAAGAAAATTACTGTACTGCATTCAGATAATTGACCGAGCGAAGCGAGGTCTCTGAGTTAACTAGAGCGATTTGCACTTGTCCGTCCGTCCGTCCGTCCGTCCGTCCGTCCGTCCGTCCGTCCGTCTGTCAGAGCCTTATAACTTTTGAATTACTGAACGTAATTACTTCAAATTTAGATATAATATGTAAACCGATGGCCTCCAGCCGAAAATGGCTTAAAAAGTTATAAAAATCTTTATTTCAGGGGGGCTCTCATAGAAGCGAATGCGAAGTAAAAAAAAAAATATCGCGTTACATAAAATTGTTACGTATCATTTTAAAGATAATTTTGAACTGAGTACAAAAATATTTTTTTTTAATTTTTCCCTTAAAATTGACGAAATGGGGGGCTTTCAAAGTGGCGATTTTATACGCTCGCTTGAAGACGCTCTCTAGGAAAATCCGCTATGGATTTTCAAACTGATTTTATTTTTTTATGTCACTTATATCCTGTACTTGAACAACAAATACTAAAATTATATGAATATTATAAAGAAACGAGATTATTTAATTTTTAATGGGCATCAGTAATTCATATAGCATCAACATAGCTTCACAATAATGCTAATAGATGGCGCAGTCAGTAACTATTCCCATGGAACTACGAGTTACGAGTTACGACTACGACCTATCCCAAAAACAGTTTCGCGTCGACCATTATTATTTAGTTACTTATTATAATACAATAATTGTATTGTAATTTTTTTTGTACCATATTATTCAATTAAAATTATTTTTTAGTTAAATTTTAGTTAAATATTGTATATTTTCTATTCGCGTCGATAGATGACGATTTGTACAGATGCCCGTAACCCGGTTTCACTCGTTAGTACCTACATAATAATTCAATGTTTTCACTAACGTTCCCTAACCTTTACGGGCTACCTATAAGTTAGGTGATTGATGTTTTCTGTCAACTTATTTATCACGATCCTGTACGGGACACCTAAAAGGATATTGGGACGGATGTTAGGACTTTAGGATTGTATTTAGGAGCTACCTACGTTAAGAGACTCCTACTTAGGGGATGATTTAGGTATGTTTGGTGAAAACGGGCATAATAATAATGTCAGTTTTGGTTATCATGTATCGATTGAATGAATAATCATGGGATACCGTTACCGCGAGGTCTCAGTTCGGGGCGAACCACTAGTATATATTGGCGACGGTATTGGTAAATAAGGAGCGAAACCTATTTCGGTCTAACATACTCGATTCTGATTCAATATCGATATCGAACGAGTGTACCGCGGTCGATTAGATTTGTTTGCGTCGATAAATGGCACTTACGAACCGAGTCTGGCGCTTGTTAAACTATTTACCTACCCGCTACGAGATGTTGCATATTGGTTTGCTTTGCATGCAGCTTGCTATCCGAAAACGTTACGTTATTACAGCCATTCCAACTTAAATAAAATTATCTTTTTCCCGTGACTTCGTCCGCGTGTAGTTAGGTTTTAATATTTCCGCGCGAACCCTATGTTTTTCCGGAATAAAAACTGTATGCCTATGCCTGTCACTCTCCAGGTTCTCAACTGTAGGTACCTATACATAAATCAAATCGAACCGAAGCTCTGTTGCAGCGTTATTGAAAGACCAAAAAAATACACTTTCGCATTTCTGTTTTAGTAGAGAGTAGGTTAATATTATTTAGCTGAGAAAATTGTTTAAGATTCTTTTAAAGCCAGAGTTGAAACATCTAGGTCACTGTTAAAATAAAATCTAAAACTAGCAAACCAAGTTATTTGTTTCACTTTTTTGTGCGAAGTTTCTTTAACTATTTGGAAAGTAGGAGTCCATTCCCGCTGACTCCGACTTTCCGAAATATATCCGTACCGGTCACTGACAGTATTGATCTTCTTGGCATAAATGTCTCGTCAAATCTTAACTTTGGGCGATGCATCGAAACCATGGCAAAAACTGCTGGCAAGAAACTTGGTATCCTCCATAAGGTCAATCGCTACTCCACGACGGAACAGCTTGTTACCTTGTATCAAGCACAAGTTCAATCGTGCATGGAGTACTGCAGCCAGTTATGGGATGGCTCTGCCAAGTACCAGCTTGCTGCATTGGATTCGGTGGATAGACGCGCCAGAAGACTCATTGGCGACGAATCGCTAACTAACTCCAAACTTCAAAGTCTGGAACATCGGCGCAAGGTCGCCTGTCTGTCGGTATTCTACAGGATATATTTCGGAGAGTGTGCTCAAGAACTATTTGAACTAGTTCCTCCATCACCCTTCTACCATCGAACCGCAAGGCATCGCTCGAATCTGCGCCGCTACGTGGTCGAAATTCCACGATCCCGCACTAAGCGCTTTGCTTCCTCGTTCCTAATACGCACCGCTAAAAGGAATGCCCTTCCGGCTTCCGTTTTTCCAACTGACTATAACTTAGGTACCTTTAAATCAAGAGTGAATAGGCATCTTCTAGGCAAGCGGGCTCCATCATAGGCTGCATCTTCACTTACCATCAGGTGAGATTGCAGTCAAGCGCTAGTCTATATATTAAAAAAAAAGCCGGCCAAGTGCGAGTCGGATTCGCGCACCGAGGGTTCCGTACTCCAAAAGTAAAAGTAAAACGATAATATTATTATATTAATTTGCTTATTTATCGTTAACTTTGTTTGTAGAGGTTCATTGTTAAAATAAAATGATACCAAACTCGGTATAGTTATTTTACTTTGAAATTTCAAACCCCCGATTTTCCCCCTTTTTTAATAAAACTAAAAATAATTTTCGATTTTTCTTTATTCCAATGATGTTGGGCCACTATTATACACAACTATGCCAAATTTCATGTCGATAGCTTTAATAGTTACTGAAATAATCGACTGTGACAGACGGACGGACGGACGGACGGAGAAAGTCTCACCATAAGGGTTCCATTTTTACCATTTTGGTACGAAACCCTAAAAAGACTATTGCGATGTAACTATTTTGGAAATATTTTTTTCTTGTCTATCTAAGTAAGACTAAGTCGCGGCAAAAGATAGTAAATTAGTAATTAATAATTACGAAGTATTGCGTTCATTTTGTTATTGAGTATCCATTAGTATAAATATCCTACGTTGTTTAAGTTATTTTATACGTATGATCTCGTATGTACATCGTCATTGCGTTATAATTTTCTTTTTAACGTTGTTGGTACACTAGTTTTGAAAATTAATTAAATATTCTTAAATGATAACGATGTTGAAGTGTCCCTGGGTAGGATTGGTTCCGAAATCCGAGGTCGGGGGTTCTGCGTTCACTCTATCTTTGCAAAAGTTGCATGCAAAGATGTGGACGTTCAAGACAATGTCTTGCTGATCTACAAAGATGTCATGAAATGTTATGAATGGAATAGATTACAACTTAAAATCAGGAATACTGTCAAAGAACCATCATTTTTAAATATTACCGAGCTAGTGTTGAAGATGTTTGGAGATAATCGTCCATGCCTCCCCTTTCACACACGAGAGTCATTCAGTTATTTAAGGTATATCATTTAAATTGCGAAAACCATGTCAAATAATTTAAAAGATTACCTGCTTATCAGAAAAATATTATTCTACAAAATAATAGAATTTTGTTCGACATTTGTTCATGTACTTAATTGAACTTTGCTGTTTTCCAAGAGAAAATAGAGTACCAAAAGCAGAGAATAAGTTTTTGTTGGAACAAAGACAGGATTGAAAGATGCAAATTAGTGAAATTAACTGTGTTCTTACAGCACACAAAAGCACAAAAAAAAAACAAAAAAACACAAAAGTTCACAAAAAAATTAAAACAATCTTCTAAGGCTAAAAAAACTTGTTTGAACATTTCTGAAAGTCAAGATAAGTGTGATGCCGAACAATGATAATAATTATGCTAAACTTACTTTCCATTTCACAAACAAACAAAAAAATAAAATCAGTAAAAAGTTTGCCCATACTGGCATAAAACTGCGACTGTTATTGTTTCTTCGGTATTGCACGATTTTGTGGGCATAATAGGTTAGTTTTTGTTACAGTGTGTAAGTAATGTTTTTAACTAAATATTGCACTTTATTAATTGCTTTTTCATTTTATATAAATAAGTTTATTTTATAGTAATGTATGATGGTTTCGTAATAAAATATATAATTTTAAATAAATTTGTTTTTACAAAAAATTCCAAAACTTTGAATCATATGCGCGCCTTAATTTAAATTTTTATAGCCAATTATTATTTGTTAAGACCGAAGACAGCATAATATTACTATTAAAAGAATTTAAAAAAAAATGTCCATACAATAGTGACCCACCCTATTATACATGTTTTCTTGGGGCCTAACAGAAAATAAGTCGACGCGGGCCGGTGATAGAGTTATATTTCACATAATATCATTTTTCATCCATAGGTGCTATAAAACAATTCGTCTCATTTAAATACACGTGCAAATAAAACATCACAGTGTCAGGCTGTCCGTTTGTTCGACGCTTATATTTGTCACGGCCTGGGTAATACCCTGATCTCGCGCGATGCCTGCATTCACACCTATATATTATTCATAACATTTTCAACGAACGGACCGGCCCATACGGAATATTAGAGTACATCTACAGAGTTTATCCGGGGCTTTTCGAATTCATCGTTTACTGAATTGTTTTCGATTCTATGATAGTAATTCTATTCGTTAATTATTTTGTTAAGCACCAATGGCGACTAAAACTGCCTTTGAGGAGTCTTCTTATTATCTTCTATTTTGCTCTCTAAGGGTATAAATCTCTCTAAGTCTCCGTTAATAGTCACTCTGTCGTCCCTTCTCGCTCACTTCGCTCGCCACCTCCCCCGTTTGCTCCAGTTATCCTCAGGCTCGTTTTATTCAGAACCTAAAAAAAATAATTAAGAAACACTGCGAGTTATTATTAACCTTCTTTCTTTTGTTTTTATTTATTATTAGTTTTTTCTTTTTCTGTTCCTTAAAATATGTTTAACAAGTAAAGCCTTTTTATAAGTATAGCTATATGTATACCTACTAATTTTTATATAAACTTAGGTCGTAAGCAAGCAATGTCCTAGTTTTGATATAATGTACTAAATAATGCATGTCGTGTTAGCCTTTAAGTGTGTATACAATGATAATTCATTATTTTAAATAACTATTTTAGGTAATTATATTATAATCATTGTAAACCATTGGCTTCCTAAATAAATAAATAAACCTACTCCGTGAGGTTCTAGCATCACGCTTTACCAAAACACTTTAAAAGTCTGCTTGGAGTCTGTCGCTTTCTCCTAGTGCCCCTTAGTAATTGCATACAATGGCTAGATATTCTATGATTTTCAAAGGACCTTCAAAAAAATTTTTAACACTACTCAAACTTTTTCCTTACATTTTAACCTTTTTCAGTGGGATTTTTTTTTATATGAACAGCGAGCAAACGAGCAGACGGGTCACCAGATGTTAAGTGATTACCGCCGCTCATGAACATTTGTAGCACCAAAGGCACCACCAATGAGTTGCCGGCTTTTCAGGAATTTGTTGATCGCCCCATGAATAACCCTATTTTGTAATTAAGCGGGAACACCGTCGATGGGATCGAGTTGGTTCCACAGTTTGGTAATGTGTAGAAAAAAGATCTGGCACAGCGGACGGTCGAAGTGCTCCAGGCACCCAGATGGTGAGGGTGAAATTGCTTTCGGTGGCGTGCGGTGCGGTTGTAGAAGAGAGCGGGTGGGATGTTTTGATTAACAATAAAGTTAAAAATTGGGTACATTGTGAAATAATTATTTCGTTCAGTTTTCGAATTATATATATGTAGGTAGGTATATATGTATATTAGGCTTAGTTAAAAATTCGTAGAAATCAGGCGGAATACTTCGGGATTGCAAAATTCTATTTCAGTAACTCTCAGCGGTATATGCAAAGAGCCCACCGTTCGGGCAAACTACAAAAGCTCGTGAAAAATGTATACTAGATTTAAGTAGCTATGTGCGAAATTCAAGCAGCCCTCTGGTACTACTACAGTGAATTTTAAAATAACCGTACAAGATACATCGTAGTGAATCCATAGCAATGAAAGGCTGCATAAATTGTTAATATCTGATATTGACAATCAAACGAACTAGATTGTATTGTAATATTTTACTGTACGCCTCAAAGTACACCAAATACATACTACACAAATACAAACTATGTATATTAAATTATGATCTACTCATTCGGTAACCTATGTAAGGATATTATTTTTTTACAGTTGGTATTTATCATTAACAGCTGGGCTGTTAGGTTATGAAACCATTAAGTATAATACTAGTTTTGTATAGGTACATATGTTTTGTATAAATGTATAGTGAATTTTCATTACAAACGTAATTGTTTGTTTGTCCGGATATCACAGAGGAACTGGTGACCTTATTTTTTGTATTGCTTTCACTGTTTAAAAGTTTAGCTTTTGTTAGTTCTGTAAAAGTAGAGCAATGCGTCTTTTGCTCGTGGATTTAAGCATTTCAAGGGTAGATTATGTTTTAATGGATAAGGCCCTTCTTTGGTGCCCACCTCTAACCATCAACGCTGCCAGCAGCAATGTTGAAGCCGCCCGCTACCTGAGCCGGCGGCTTCATTGCAGAATTCAGTGATTGACAGCTGCCGACCTAGTTACTTGTGCTCGCTAGCTAACGGCTAGCCCGCGCAGCTGGAGGCTTTTTAAAAAACCTGCTGTAAACATCGGGTTAGGAAGATAATTTCACATAACCATAGCGTAGTAGATCTACATATATACCTATCTTTTTTTGACGCGGCTGTGTTGACATCGCGAATTAAGACTGGGAATGGCAATAACATAATCTACACATACTTTAATAATTATTATTAAAGTAAAACAGACAAAATAGATAGTAGACAAAATTACGAGTATACAGTTATGAGCAAAGTTTCATCATCTAATAGCACATTCCAGTACATCTATATCACCTGGATGTCTGCAGTTACTCCTTCCAATTTTGCCCGAACTTTCCTTGTGTATACAGTAGACACTATACGTGCTAAATACCAAACTTCCTTAGCGTAACCCAAGCTTTACCACACAGGTAAACAAATATTGTCAAAGCCTTTCCAATAATTTCCAATAATATTTAAGTAGGATGTAACTTCGGATACGAAGTTATTGGCGTATCGGTGTCTGACACAAGTCCCCAAAAAAAGATTGTAATATGATTAAAACAAATCAATGGGATGCGTTAGCAGTTCTCTCTCTCCTGTAGACATCTACAGATATTCATAGTCGGTCGACATGGAGGTTATCTAACCCGATATTGCTGTAAAAATACGTGAAAGTGAGCTATGTCCCGATGAAAAATACGCGTGAAATTTATGCGTTAAACAGTTGTTTTTCAATGAAGTGATTTATATCGGCTGCGGACTGTGAACTGAAAAATGAATATAAATCATTTATTTAATATACTTGCGTTTTCCCTCTATCATAAACTTATTTTATTTGTGTAAAATTTTATTTGTTTGCTTTTTAAACAAAAAGAAACAAATCAGCGTATGCTTCGTTGAAAAATAGATTTTGTTATACTTATTATATTATCTTTAATAAATAAAAGGAAGCTTTTGTAAAGTACAGGCATGGTAGACAGAAATTCGCAGTTCCTAAAAGCATGGCGGATCGCTTTTTATCACCTTATATTTTCGAGGAAGATGCTTTCGTAAAATAAGTGGTGTTTTTTTGTCATCTATTATCTTATTGCGAGACTAGCTTTTGCCCGCGGCTTCGCTCACCTTAAGTTCGATTTTTCAAACCCCTATTTTACGCCCTTAGGGGTTGAATTTTCAAAAATCCTTTCTTAGTCATAATAGCTGTCTGTATGCCCAGTCAGATTCGTCCAGTGATTTGAGCTGTGGGTTGATAGATCAGTCAGTCAATTTTTCCTTTTATAAGATGATTTCATGCATCGCCTAGTAGATAACTGGATGAAAAGAATGTTTTAAATAATATATATATATATATATATATATATATATATATATATATATATATATATATATATATTTTCAAAGGGTAGAAAATTCTTTCTACCAAACCTATCAACCCATTATCTTTATTATTAACCTATTAGCATTAATTTTAGGCCTATTCACATACTTAGCACCTGCCTACTATTGAATCCCGTAGACATATGGATGTTTAAAAGAAAAAAATCTAGTTAAGGCGCTGTAGTCAGTCACGATCTTCATATCACAAGCCGAATGAAGATCGTCCAATTTAAAATCTATGTGTCATAATATTATGAAAAAAAAAGTAGTTATAATTGATCGTATTTCTGGCCTGATGGCTGTTTCCTAAACACGATGACGCAAACTTTTCTCGATAGAAAAAAATTGCAAAGTTGACTCTGCAAATACATAAACTCCCATCGTTCTCTGTTATGCATACATTTATTTTGGTAAAATTATTTACAATTGTTTTTCATATTTTAATACAACAAATGGCTGTTTTAGATTTTATTTATTGCAACTGTTATAATTTTAATATTATCCATTACAATTTTTCACTTGGCCCTTCTATTCGCAGAAACGACTTCTTTGTCTCTCCTACTCAATTAGACAGTGATCGCCGAGGCGTGCTGCTAGGTGGACCTGCGTCGCGCTGCGCTCGCTCGGCTATCAAATATTATCGTAAATTGTAATAATTGAAAATTGTTTATGTTTATACTGAAAACTATTATTTTGTATATTTCAGACTTTAGAGAAGTCAAATAGAGTGTACCTAATTATAAGTTTGTATATATTAATATTGTAAATAATTTATCCATCAAAAAAGTTGTAAATAAGTAGGGACTGAGTAGTAGAGTAGACTAATTTTGAAAATGGGTCCGAAAAAAGCAAAATCTAAGAATGTACAGTATAAAAAAATCGGCCAAGTGCGAGTCAGGCTTCGCTCTTTTAGGGTTCCGTTAAAAAAATTTAATTAAAATATTTCCATGTACCCATGGAAACATTTTAATTTAATTTTTTTAATTTAATTAGATTTTTATTATTTGTTGTTATAGCGGCAATAGAAATACATAATAATTATGTGAAAATTTCATTTGTCTATCTATTACGGTTTACGAGATACAGCCCGCTGACAGACGGACGGACGGACGGACAGCGTGGGCTTAGTAATAGGGTCCCGTTGGTAACCTTTGGGTACGGAACCCTAAAAATAACAAAAGCAGATGATGGAAGTTGTAAAGTAAGTAGGTACCTATTTCAATATTTTGTAATGCTTACTTGATCATGAAATATCAATTTCATCATCAAGTAAGGTATCTAATAATGGTGGGATGCATCATGCAAAGTAAGTACATCATATAGGTACATCGTACAGTTTGGCTAATCAAATTGAGGTCAAATTGACGACCTCCCTGGCTCAGTGGTGAGCGCTGTTGTCTTATAACTGGGAGGTCTCGGGTTCGATTTCCGGCGGGGTCAATTTGGGAATTTATAATTTCTGAATTGTCTCTGGTCTGGTCTGGTGGGAGGCTTTGGCCGTGGCTAGTTATCACCCTACCGTCAAAGACGTGCCGCCAAGCGATTTAGCGTTCCGGCACGATGGCGTGTAGAAACCAATTAGGGGTATGGGTTGAATGTTCACTGCCATATCCCTTCCAAGTTAGCCCGCTACCATCTTAGACTGCATCGTCACTTACCATCAGGTGAGATCGCAGTCAAGGACTAGCTTGTCATCGAATAAAAAAAAAAAAGGTAGGTAGGTGGTAGTTAGGTACTTTATGGGTATGGGTAGGAGTAGGGGTCGGGGTAGAGGTAGGGGTAGAGGTAGGGGTAGAGGTAGGGGTAGGGGTAGGGGTAGGGGTATGGGTATGGGTAGGAGTAGGGGTCGAGGTAGAGGTAGGGGTAGAGGTAGGGGTAGGGGTCGGGGTAGGGGTAGGGGTCGGGGTAGGGGTAGGGGTAGAGGTAGGGGTCGGGGTAGGGGTAGGGGTCGGGGTAGGGATAGGGGTCGGGGTAGGGGTAGGGGTAGGGGTAGGGGTCGGGGTAGAGGTAGGGGTCGGGGTAGGGGTAGGGGTCGGGGTAGGGGTAGGGGTCGGGGTAGCGGTAGGGGTAAGGGTAGGGGTAGGGGTTGGGGTAGGGGTAGGGGTCGGGGTAGAGTAGGGGTAGAGGTAGGGGTCGGGGTAGAGGTAGGGGTAGGGGTAGGTGTCGGGGTAGGGGTCGGGGTCGGGGTAGGGGTAGGGGTAGTGGTAGTAGTAGTAGTATTATTATATGTATACTTAGTGACATATTTAGTTCCTCTCACAATCTGTCCTTTTCTGCATATTACTTTTACAAAATAATGTCGATGTTTCACATCTGCCAGGCGTCCCACGACGGCTCACAATTTTTTTGTACCTAAAAGTGCCTAAAATTACAAGTGTAGATCACGATTCGCAAGCGAAAGGATCCTTTCGCATCCTTGGTTCCGTAAGGATGCGCACGGATCCTTCCAGATCCTTACGCGTGCGAAAGCGTCTTTGGCAACTAGGGCAATGCATGAAGTGCCAAAAAGTATCGATATATCGAATCGATGAAATTAGTTTCTATCTCAAGTATGTGTGCCAACACAGGTGCACTTTTCCGCCATGTTGGAATTCTTTGATAATGGACGGATTACGTTCAAAATCGATATTTAGGCTTCCCTAGGGTCAAAAAGAAGAAATGGATGCCAAAATTAAAAAAAAGTCACCGCCATATTGAAATTCTTTGTTATTCGACCGATTTCATTCAAAATCGATATTCAGGCTTCTCTGGGGTCACGAAAGAGGAAATGGATGCGCAAATTTAAAAAAGTCACCGCCATATTGAAATTCGTTTTTTATTGGACCGATTATGTTTCAAATCGATATTTAGGCTTCCCTGGGATCAAGAAAGAGGAAATGAATGCCAAAATTTTAAAAAGTCACCGCCATATTGAAATTCTTTGTTACTGAACCGATTTCGTTCCAAATCGATATTTAGGCTTTCCTGGTGTCAAGAAAGAGGAATTGAATGCGAAAATTTTAAAAAGTCACCGCCATATTGAAATTCTTTGTTATTCGAACAATTTTGTTCAAAATCGATGTTTAGGCTTCCCTGGGGTCAAGAAAGAGGAAATGGGTGCCAGAATTTTAAAGAGGGAATGGGTGCCAGACTTTTAAAAAGTCCCCGCCATATTGAAATTCTTTGTTATGGCGGGGACTTTTTAAAATTTTATCACCCATTCCCTCTTTCTTGACCTCAGGCAAGCCTAAATATATATTTTGAACGAAATCGGTCCAGTAACAAAGAATTTCAATATGGCGGTGTTTTTTTAAATTTTGCCACCGATTTCCTCTTTCTTGACCCCAGGGAAGAACAAATATCGATTTGGAACGAAATCGGTCTAGTAACAAAGAATTTCAATATGGCGGTGACTTTTGAAAATTTTGGCACCCATTTCCTCTTTCTGGACCCCAGGGAAGCCTAAATATATATTTTGAACGAAATCGGTCCAGTAAACAAGAATTTCAATATGGCGGTGACTTTTTAAAATTTTGGCACCCATTTACTCTTTCTTGACCCCAGGGAAGCCTAAATATCGATTTTGAACGAAATCGGTCCAGTAAACAAGAATTTCAATATGGCGGTGACTTTTTAAAATTTTGGCACCCATTTACTCTTTCTTGACCCCAGGGAAGCCTAAATATCGATTTTGAACGAAATCTGTCCAGTAACAAAGAATTTCAATATGGCGGTAACTTTTTTAAATTTTGGCACCCATTTCCTCTTTCTTCCCAGGGAAGCCTAAATATCGATTTGGAACGTAATCGGTCGAATAACAAAGAATTTCAATATGGCGGGGACTTTTTAAAATTATGGCAGGCATTCATTTTCTCTTTCTCGACCCCAGGGAAGCCCAAATATCGATTTTGAACGAAATCGGTAGACTAACCAAAAATAAAAAAATTAAAAAAAAAAAATTAAAAAAAGCATGTTATTGTATTTGGTTAGGAATTGAACCTGTATAAATTTTTTTTTGATTATCTATGAACATGAACTGGAACCATGCTAACTGAGCCAAATAAAGTATAATAGGATTGACGAAAATAAGTTACAGTACCTAATAAGTTTAGATAAATAACCAGTTTTGTCAGTCGGGAGTTGTTTCCCGCCAGAGTTGCTTCGCGCCATTTCTGCGCTTCGCACGGGGCGCCCCGCGGTGGGCGGGACTACGACTCCGCTCCTTCTCCTGCTTCACCCCCTCAAATACCTAAACTTTGTCTGCCTCCTCGCCTTAAATGGAAACTTTTAGCACACTGCATACGTATCTGTAATGGAGAGAAATTCAGTTATATAAAAAAAATATAAGTATATTATTGAAACCCACGCTCAAAGAAATATGTTTTTTTTTTCTCTATAAACGCAAAAATGAAATGCAGATGTATTTTGCTACCTTTAATGAAAATAAAAAGTAAAAACATAAGGAAAACGCGACACAACAGTGAAATAAATATTAAATTTTCGCTATTAAAATGGACACACACGTCAGTAATTTCGCACTTAAAAGAACAATAGGAAAATTTGTATGGACTCCGTCCTCAGTTGTGTAGTAACATGGGACATTTGTGAAAAAATAGACGTTAGTCTGAATAACAAATTATTGAATGAAAAACTGAGAAAATGAATGTATGAATGTGGAAAACATTTTTTTTTCTTAGTTATTTGTATCATCTATTCTGCTATTATGTATTTTTAATGCTCTTTTATTTGACATATGAGAAAAAGTGCTACAAGAGTGGGGACGGTTTTTCCAATGTGCTTTGGAATCCGTCTAGCAACGACGGAGATGAAATACATATTATTATATGTATTTTTTTCTTGACGGACTCTAAAACTTTTTGCACTATTCATAAATAACTATAAAAGTTTTGATTTATATTTTATTTTCACATAACTCAATATCACAATACATTGTTGCAGGTTGGCGCAGCTATGATGTCCTGCCCTCTGCCCTTGCCGCTGCTGCCGGCCCTTCATCCACAGCCCGCTTTGGCTTCTGACTTCCCTATTCACATTGGAATTAAGGTGAGAACAACTTACGTTAGAAATGTATTTATTAGATGTATTAACCTTATTCGCAGCGTTGATGGCCTAGTGTAGTGGCCTAGACATCATCTTTGATCTTTTCTTGGGTTCTGAGGTTTGAATTCTAGGAACTTTTTGGAGCTCTGTGCGTTTTAAGCTATTAAACTAGCGGCACGCTATGATGGCCGGTTTGACACATTACAATAGTGATGTGGAATGTCAATTTATTCTCGAACAAAAAACAATTAAGTTTTGTTTTTGTACCTGATTAAATAGGTTTAATAAAACAAAAATGTATATGTTTATTTAATTTATTTGAACGAACTGAATATTTGAATGAAAATGAATATACATACTTTATATGCACACAAGAAACATATGAATACAAAAGATACCAAAAAAGGTGCCACAAAAGGCCATAATTAATCAGATTCGTCCATACTACTATTTTCACTGTCGTCACTGCTATCATCACCTACATTAATAATTATATGTTCGTTTTCTATAATATTATCTATTTTCACATCTCTTTCATAATCTTCCCTTATTAATTTAACAGTTCTATTCACAACCTTTTCCCAGTCTCCTTTAGTCACATGTTCACAAGCTTCTTCTAATAATTTTAGCATTTTTTTTGTGGTAAATGGGGGTTCTGTATTGTGTCTTGCAGCATATCCCTTAATTTGAGCCCACACCAACTCAATCGCATTATACTCACAATGGTAAGGCGGTAACCGTATAACTCTGTGCCCATGTTCTAATGCTATTTCGTCAATGACGTATCGGATCTTGGTTGGTTTGTTTTCTTTTAAAAGACGTACTAATTCCGCTTTTAACATATTCATGTTTGCATCTACGCCATTTTTACGAAGCCATGCGACGATATCAGCTTTCTTTTGGGATTGGGCAGGTGGCTTGTCAATTTGCATCGAGTGGTATGGGGCGTTGTCCATAATTATAATAGATGGTTCAGGGAGGCTACACAACATTGAGGTAAACCATTCAGTAAACTTTTCTCCATTCATGTCTTCATGATAGTCTCCAGTGGTTTTTGACGCAAAAGCCATGAGAGAACCTTCGACAAACCCGTTGATGGTTCCGGCGTGACAAATTATAAGTCGCGATCCTTTTCCTACAGGAACTTTGGAAGTAGATGCTGCTGTGTCATCGTTCCAAGAACGGCCTACAGTATGGTTAGCATTAAGCCATGTTTCATCCAAGAACACAACATTTTGCCAATTTTTGATTTCTTTCACTTGCCGTAAAAAGTATACCTTGCCATCGCTATATCAAATCTTTCCATCAATATTTTGCGTTTGTTACATTTTTTGTATCGAAATCCAATGGTCTTCAAAATCTTCGTTAAAGAACTTTCCCCACCGAAGAATAATCCAGCTTCCTTCAGTGAATGCACCAACTTTTTTCTTGTTGGATACTCCTTCTGTAAATAGTAGCCGTAAACATGTCTTCGGATAGCATCGGCATCAAAGCTATCGATGCCTACGACTGGTTTTGCTCGTTTTCTCTTTTTTGGTGTGTGAAGTTTATTTTCTTCTGTGCCAGTCTCGCCATATTTTTTTTTAGTTATCCGTCTAACAGTTCGTTGTCCAATATTAAGCGCATCAGCTACGCGTTCAACCACTGACGTTATAGGTAAAATTGGCCCTCCATTTTGAGCTTCACGATCGAAATAGTTACGAAGGCGTATTACGAACTCACGTGTCTGACTATTTAGAACAGTTCTCTGCGTACGTTCGGTCATATCGACGAAATCCACAACAAAGGGCTTGAACAGAGTCCAAATTAACGAGCAAGGGTCAACAGTAATGCAGTATCAATATTTGAAATCCAAAGCCAGGTCAAAACTATATCACAATCGCATTGCACTGACAGTTTATACTTTTCGAAGCAACGTCAATTCGAAACTGCTTTGTTTTGCATTGAGCATTGACGCGAGTTTGCCGGAGGTAGTAGTTGTGCTAGCCAGCGATCCTATGTGACGATCGTATTAGATTCCATTTTTAAAAATTTTCAATTTAGAAAACCAAATGCCGAGTTGTGGTATATATCATATAAAAATAAAAATGTTACCTTTTGTATGAAACAGCTGATATTTTTTTGCGATTTCAGAGGTTTGTCCACATAGTGAAAATTGTTCATATTCACAAGTACATTCACCCCTTAAATGGTGCAAACTGATTTTTCTACACTTGTATACATTTTAGAAATCAATTTAATAAATAAATTTTGAGTCCTAAACCTAAAACTACATTCGATAAAATTTATGAATCTCTGCACATCACTATCGTCAATAAAGTAATACAATTATTTCCTTCAAAGTCGTTATCAATTAATACGGAACTTCATGAGCGGACAAACGTCAAACCGGCCATCATAGCGTGCCGCTAGTGTAGTTTATTTCACTAGCTTTAACGGTGAAAGAAAACTGCAATTTATGTTTTCCTTCAATGTTAAGCTTTGAGTGTAATTTTTTTCATTACATTTAATTAATGGCATCGTATGAAATGAAGAATATTGATATTGATATTTGTTGATTTAGCCAGCGTGGGTGGACTACCGAAGGCCTAACGCCTTCTCATTCTGAGATAAAACCTGTGCTTCGCAGTATGGGTTCAGATCATTGATGTACTTATCACTGATTAAAAAAAAAATGAATGATTTAGTTGATCATGATCGTCATCATCTTTTTTGATCTTTTTCTAGTACTAGCTGATGCCCGCGACTTCATCCGCGTGGAAATTTTTAAAATTCCGCAGGAACTTATCTTTGATATTCCGGGATGCCTATGTCACCCTCCAAGTTCTCAACTATATCTATTCAAAAAGTCACGTCAATCCGTAGCTTTGTTGCAGCGTGATTGACGGACTAACCAACAAAACACATTCGCATTTATAATATACTAGCTGATGCCCGCGACTTCATCCGCGTGGATTTAGTTTTTAAAATCCCGCGGGAACTCTTTGATTTTCCGGGATGCCTATGTCTTCCTCCAGGTTCTGAACAACACCTATCAAAAAATCATGTCAATCCGTAGCTTTGTTGCAACATGATTGACGGACAAACCAAGAAACACTTTTTCGCATTTATAATGCATTTTACAGTCAAAATTTTGCTACTTTGGGTTACATTATTGCAATTTTCTTAAGGATCTCTAATTTTTTGAAAATAAATTATAGCCTATATGTTACTTCCTGATAACTTAGCTTTCTATTCGTGAAAAAATAGTTAAAATCGGTCCAGTAGTTACAGAGCCTATTCGGTACAAACAAACAAACATAAAAATCTTTCCTCTTTATAATATTAGTAAAGTATAGACTAGCTGTTGCCCTCGCGACTTCGTCCGCGTGGAATTAGGTTCTTTGAAAATCCCGTGGGAACTACTGGTTTTATCGGGATAAAAATAACATTCAACCCTTATTTAACTCCTTTGAGGGTAGAACTTTCAAAAACTGGTTTTATCGGGATAAAAGTAACCTGTAACACTGCAGGTCTGCAACCATACCCATTAAAGAATCACGTAGATCCGTTGCTCGATATACTAACTACTCTACTCGATATATTTTTTTATGTTTTTTGATTTTTTTTCTATCTGAAACCGTTACTTTGGTCCCATACAAATACCATATTTTCATTATATAAACTTCCTCGTTTTTGCCCACAAGAAATAAAGTTTTAAAATTCTTTCCTTGTTCTTTTCGTTTTAGTTTCAATTGTTACATGAAATACAATCACAAAATTTCACGTTGGTTTTCTCCTAAACTTAATTTCCGCAAGTAGTCAGCTAACTCGACATAAATCTGAGCAACTTAATAGCTGCCATTAACTTGTTTTAATACACTTGGTATTATTTTTTGACAGTTTTTCTTAGGAAACTGGTAGATGTTTTAAAGTTGTAAACAATGGGTTACGGATACGCCTACAAAAGTATTGTTCAAAATATAATACCTATCTAATTTAAATAGATGTATCGCATTTGAGCCAAAGTAAATTTATATAGTTTCCATTTTAAATGATGCGTGATTGGTTTAAAAAAATGGTTTTCGGATATTTGTGTGCATGCATCATGTTTCTTCTTCAAAACTTCAATGCATCCTTGTGAAATCTGTGTAAAATGACTACGGTGTGTTGACGTACGTTACAAAAAAAAAGTTTATTCTAAATATACAATTACATTTTTACATGCCTTTAATAAAGGTGAACTGTCTCAGGTCGCCCCCTTTAAGTCGGGGAAAAAAATAATTTATCCGGCCGCCTTCTTGACAAGTTTTAGACAACTTAAATTGCGAATGTATCAAAGCTAAATAATATAAAGTAAGCGAAGAGTATAAGGTAACTTCGAAACAAACTTTGATGTAAAGGTATTCACACACAGACATCATGAAAAAATAATATAAATTACTAAAGTTGGGAAAGATATCAAAGTTCTTTAGGTATATTATGTCAGGTTTGGGTGTAGTGAGATAGTGAGTGAGAGGTTATTTCGTATGCTTTTAGCTAGTTAAAATATAATAAGGTAAGGTAAAAAGTATTTTCAAGATACAGTTTCTTTTCGATTTTTTTTTTAAATATATAGACTAGCGCTTGACTGCAATATCACCTGATGGTAAGTGAAGATACAGCCTAAGATGGAGCGCGCTTGCCTAGAAGATGCCTATTCACTCTTGATTTAAAGGTACCCAAGTTATAGTCGTTCGGAAAAACGGAAGCCGGAAGGGTATTCCAAATTTTAATCTAAATCGATGCAAATCATCATGTGATGATGATGATGTCATCATAATATCCACCCGTGGATGTACACGGTTGAACCTAGTTATTTCTTAATAAGTCGAATTTCACCGGTCCAATGTGCCGAGCAGCGTACTGCACACTACGTTGCCTCGTATGCTGTTACCACTCTAAGACATTCCCGGTCACTCCACTCCTTATTACTCCACTTTTACTTGCTAATGGTTTAAAGCTTCTCTGGTGATTTTGGTTTTTAACCGACTTAAAAAAAGAGAAGATTCTCAATGTGACGCATTTTTTGGCGATATTACTCCATCCATAACTCCATCCATTTAAATTTGGTGAAGATCAGATGAATATCTTAGGTTGAATGTGAGGAGAATGTGTAGATTGATGACTTCAAACGCCACTACTAAGTATAAAATAATTTTATTTTGTGCACATACGTTGAAGTCGGGCTAGTGTTGCACATCGGGGTCAAGCTGCTAAATGATTTTCTGAAAAAAATACAATGTTCCTAAATTCAAATTTAAAAAATCATTTATTTCATGTAGGCACTTTGGCAATTCGAGAATTTACCACCGATTCGTACAACAAACTAATAATTGACCGAGCGAAGCGAGGTCTCTGAGTTAACTAGAGCGATTTGCACTTGTCCGTCCGTCCGTCCGTCCGTCCGTCCGTCTGTCAGAGCCTTATAACTTTTGAATTACTGAACGTAATTACTTCAAATTTAGATATAATATGTAAACCGATGGCCTCCAGCCGAAAATGGCTTAAAAAGTTATAAAAATCTTTATTTCAGGGGGGCTCTCATAGAAGCGAATGCGAAGTAAAAAAAAAAATATCGCGTTACATAAAATTGTTACGTATCATTTTAAAGATAATTTTGAACTGAGTACAAAAATATTTTTTTTTTAATTTTTCCCTTAAAATTGACGAAATGGGGGGCTTTCAAAGTGGCGATTTTATACGCTCGCTTGAAGACGCTCTCTAGGAAAATCCGCTATGGATTTTCAAACTGATTTTATTTTTTTAGGTCACTTATATCCTGTACTTGAACAACAAATACTAAAATTATATGAATATTATAAAGAATCGAGATTATTTAATTTTTAATGGGCATCAGTAATTCATTATAGCATCAACATAGCTTCACAATAATGCTAATAGATGGCGCAGTCAGTAACTATTCCCATGGAACTACGAGTTACGACTACGACCTATCCCAAAAACAGTTTTGCGTCGACCATTATTATTTAGTTACTTATTATAATACAATAATTGTATTGTAATTTTTTTTGTACCATATTATTCAATTAAAATTATTTTTTAGTTAAATTTTAGTTAAATATTGTATATTTTCTATTCGCGTCGATAGATGACGATTTGTACAGATGCCTGTAACCCGGTTTCACTCGTTAGTACCTACATAATAATTCAATGTTTTCACTAACGTTCCCTAACCTTTACGGGCTACCTATAAGTTAGGTGATTGATGTTTTCTGTCAACTTATTTATCACGATCCTGTACGGGACACCTAAAAGGATATTGGGACGGATGTTAGGACTTAGGATTGTATTTAGGAGCTACCTACGTTAAGAGACTCCTACTTAGGGGATGATTTAGGTATGTTTGGTGAAAACGGGCATAATAATAATGTCAGTTTTGGTTATCATGTATCGATTGAATGAATAATCATGGGATTGGGATACCGTTACCGCGAGGTATCAGTTCGGGGCGAACCACTAGTAGTACTTACTTTTTATTTTAAGAAGTATTTATTACTTAAACACAAGGATTTTTAACAAAGGAAACAGGAGAAAAACACTGGTGGTATTCTAAAAAGGATAAAGTTCAGTGATTTATGGAAACAATCTTGTTCATTTTAATACGCAAACTGGATCTCGTTTACACAATTCAACCGCGTTGGGTCATCAAAAATCTATTAAACTGCAACTTTTACGGCCGTTCGAAGCATGGTTTCATCACAAAAATAAGATGAGTGCACGCTTCGATGCATAAGTTTACTCATTAAAGGCCAATTTCCTCAAACGTCAAGAGAGCAAAATATGAAAAATTTGCTGTTGCAAGTTCGCCGTTCGAAAGAGCAACTTTATGAAGTGTACTCGAATAACGGCTCAAGAGCAGTTCCGAAGTTATGCTTCTTATTTCAAACTTACTTTTTTTCTACGTCGTATGTCAACCTAATTTTGATGGTTGATTCAATTTTCAATGGAAGGCCATATTTCAGTAGCCGCGGACGAGATTTCAATTCATACATAATATTTGAATAAATAAATATGCATGAAAGCAATTTATAGAGGTACTCGTAGTTAGGGTCGGCGGCTGGGCGGCACAATATCGTAGGCTCATTAGTAGCCTGCTACGGTGCTACGCTCGCTACGAAACTATATTGTAGCTTTTGCATCTTCCATTGTTTGGCGACAGCTCTCTCTGTGGCAGGCAGAATTTTTTCGCGGTGTTTTTAAAACTGTACATCTTTTTTTAATAAAAATAATGTTCTTTTGAGGTATAATAAACACAGATATAAACAAATAATATCAAATTTTAGTCAAAGTATTTTGTCTAAAAGCAGCTAAATAAGAGCTAAGTAGTCACACTATGTGAAAATGTAGAGGCAATAATATGTATATAGGTTATTATTATAGGGTACGTAGGATAATACGTTTATTACCTACATTCATTTCGGAAAAAAATTTATAGGCTAGTCTATCTAATAAATTATAATTATTTTAGTGACAATAATGATTTTAATTTGTTTTGGCTATATGTAAGACATTTTTACCCATTCTCATTATACAAAAACGTTGCTGTCATAAGGATAATGCTGCGTAAATCGCACTAACGAAAAGTGACGTCGCGCACCAAAAAAGGCCAAATATTAGTTGCGATGCGACGTGAAATAAAGGGACATTACCTTTTAAAATAACCGTCACGCGTCCCGACCTGACGCGAACCTGACGTTTTCGGCTAATGACTGTCCGTCAGTCATTTCCAGTCAGTGCCTCGAATTTTTTTTATTGCGAGATAGGCGCATGACTACGATCAAAGATGAGGTCTGGATTGGAGCACGCTTGCCTAAAATATGCCTATTCAATCTTTTACCTTGAAGGTACTATAAATTATAAATGATAGACAAAAACACGGACGCCGGAAAGCCATTCGAGAGCTTAGCAGTTCTTTTCAGAAACTTTGAACTTATGCGCATCGTGCGAGTAGGTAGGATTTCAACCACGTAAATTAAATTGAAATAGCCAACGCTCACGACTTCTCGCAGGCATACGAACAAGGTTGGGAAGTTCCGGAGCGCACTTCCTACGTACTTTAGGTACGAGTATATCCGACAGAAGATTGATAAATAGGCGACATTTCATCAGTGCTGTGGGTGAGCATTTTGGCCTGCGTTAGAGAATGACCACCTATAACTGCATTGAGTTGGTTCTTGGCAGAGCTATCGCAGAGATGGCAGCAGTACTCTATGGCTGTGCGTACCTGAGCCGGGTAGAGAGTCAGGCGCTGACTTAAAGTTCAAGAGAAAAAATTCTCTTCTATGTCCGTTAAATCGTTGTTTGTCTTTATTGTTCGTTAGTGTTTCAGATAAACTGCATTGTCTCCAGTATCGACCGTTTCTATTTTTTTAAGGATCTCTAAATAATATGTATTTACCCTGAATAAAATATTTATAGCTCTTCCTACCTGTGAAAATTCCGTCAAAATCGGTTTATCCTTTCCGGAGAAGTGTTTTTGATATTGATCATGGCGTTCGTACTAGTAGGAGAATAGATCGCGCTCACTTATTTAATCGTTTAATCGTTCCTTCTCTGAGAATCTGCAAATTTGTTATTTGTATGGATTACTTTAGCAGGTTTTTCTTTTCTTTTATTTACACCACGTACGAGCTTTATTTTTCCATACTCCTTATATCGATGATAAAAGTTTTCTAATAAAGGCCCCAACAGCTAAGTTTTGTTCTCGCTTATTGCCTTCAGGTGACAATTGATTGCTATAGCTCTTTTTAACGGACTTGGAGAAACAAAAGTTTCTGTGTCCCAAAACTCAGGAGACCGCTGGACATCAAGTCCGGCTTAAGTTATTGCATATTGAACTGCTGGTGGACACATTGAAGTTATAAGACAGCATTTTTTGTTTTAAAGCTAAATCGCTTCAATTTAATCTTATGATTCTAAAAATCAAGCACCATCATACGGTCTCATTGATGTTATAATAAATTCTCTGTTCAAGTACCTAGTCATATTACTTACGAGCAATAAAATCGATTATAATAATAAATGTATAGTTATTTTATTTCAATACTCTTAAGAGCAAAAGTAAAAGGGGTAATTAAGGCGCTGTGTGCAGTCACGATCATCATTCGTGAGCCGAATCACAAGCCGAATGAAGATCGTCTTATTTAAAATCTATGGGTCATAATAATATGAAAAAAAAAGTAGTTATAATTGATCGTATTTCTGGCCTGATGGTTGTTTCTTAAAAACGATGACGCAAACTTTTCTCGATAGAAAAAAATTGCAAAGTTCACTCTGCAAATACATAAACTCCCATCGTTTTCTGTTATGCATACATTTATTTTGGTAAAATTCAGTACAATTGTTTTTCATATTTTACTACAACAAATGGCTGTTTTAGATTTTATTTATTGCGACTGTTAAATTATAATGGAAAATATTAAAATTATAACAGTCACAATAAATAAAATCTAAAACAGCCATTTGTTGTAGTAAGATAATATGATAAACAATTGTACTTAATTTTACCAAAATAAATGTATGCATAACAGAGAACGATGGGAGTTTATGTATTTGCAGAATCAACTTTGCAATTTTTTTCTATCGAGTAAAGTTTGCGTCATCGTTTTTAGGAAACAGCCATCAGGCCAGAAATACGATCAATTATAACTACTTTTTTTTTCATAATATTATGACCCATAGATTTTAAATAAGACGATCTTCATTCGGCTTGTGATTCGGCTCACGAATGATGCTCGTGACTGCACACAGCGCCTTAATATTCAATCCTACAGTATTTATTTTTTAATATTCCTTTTACCTTAAAACTGCAATATTTTTGAGTGAGCTTTTTTACAATAAAAACCCCTGCTTTACCTAACAGGTTAGCGGATTAAAATTAATCCAGTATTTCCTGACAAAATTCGCTGACCGTCATTTGTTTTCTTCCTTTGTTTCAATTGCTGTATTTTTTATTTTGTTTTGAGTATTTTAATGCATTTTATTGCTCTTTTTCTCAAACTCTCATTGTTTGGCTTGCAACATGTTGCTCAACTTTTGGAACAATAATATTGTTGAATGTCAATTATTGCTTTTAACTATCATTTAAACATGACTGTGAAAAATATGGTAGGTATTCATTTAGATTTCATAGTTATGTATTATATACCATTTATGCCTATACGCTTAAACATGGGCACATGACTTCTTTTAATTTTTTTTTTCGAAAGTAGATAAATACATGTATTTTATTTCGGAAAATGACTTAATATAGTTTATTGACCTATTATATTAGAAGTAGTGTAAGTTTCAAATTAACGGCTTTTAAAAATTATTGTAGTTTTCGTTTAAAACTCTCGTTTTATAAAATAAAGTTTTCGTATATAATTGTTTCTTCTTTATTTATTTTTTTAGGGTTCCGTACCAAAATGGTAAAAATGGAACCCTTATGGTGAGACTTTCTCCGTCCGTCCGTCCGTCTGTCACAGTCGATTATTTCAGTAACTATTAAAGCTATCGACATGAAATTTGGCATAGTTGTGTATAATAGTGGCCCAACATCATTGGAATGAAGAAAAATCGAAAATTATTTTTAGTTTTATTAAAAAAGGGGGAAAATCAGGGGTTTGAAATTTCAAAGTAAAATAAATATACCGAGTGGGATATCATATGAAAGGCCTTTACTTTTGCATTCTAAAACAGTTTTTTATTTATTTCTATATATATTATAGTTTTTGATTAATCGGCCAAAATGTCGAAAAAAATACCGCCCCCCCCCCCCCCCCCCCCCCCTATCTCCGAAGTTTACCTATAGAAAAATCTGAAATAATTATAGTCAATAGAGGTTTATGTATATTTTACAGGAAAAATAAAATCAACGCGAAAATTATTTTAGTTTAATTAAAAAAGGGGGAAAATCGGGGGTTTGAAATTACAAAGTAAGATAATTATACCGAATGGGGTATCATATGAAAGGCCATTACTAGTGCATTCTAAAACAGTTTTTTATTTATTTCTATATATAATAGTTTTTGAGTAATCGGCCAAAATGTCGAAAAAAATACCGTTCCCCCCCCTTATCTCCGAAGTTTACCAATCGAAAAATCTGAAATAATTATGGTCAATAGAGGTTTATGTATATTTTACAGGAAAAATAAAACCAACGCTCTATCTAGCATAGTTTTTTTTATATTAACAATAAAGCTCTACAAACAAAGTTAACGATAAATAAGCAAATTAATATAATATTATCGTTTTACTTTTACTTTTGGAGTACGGAACCCTCGGTGCGCGAGTCCGACTCGCACTTGGCTGGTTTTTTTATTTTATTTATTTGACAAGCCAACAATATTCATACCCAAATATGAAGGTATAAATAAACAAGTAGACTTACAACTAAGAGACACATAGCAAAAATATCAATAACTGGCATGTATAAAAGATTTTGAGATATTATACAGTTTAGTTTGAGTAGTGTTACAGTGTCTTTGCGACCTTGATGAATGAAAACTAACACCCATGTTAATTGAACGTTGAGGTGGACTACAAAGACGCGCCATAGTGTTGGTTTAGGTTTGAACTTTATTAAAATACTGTTATTTAAATAAACTATGATATGCATAAGCTTAAATACGTCATGTACTGTACAATGAAACTAGCTCTTGTTTTCATGCGATATTGCAGGTTAAACTTGTGAACGAAGTTAAGAAGAACAAAGTTAAAACAAGTGTTGATAAAGTAAAATGTCTAGTTGTTTATCTTGACGCTGTTTAATTTGTTTACTTTTAAGTACTGAAATGTCTGTTGTTAGTACACCTGCATTTTCTTTCCCGAAACCATTTGAATCTATTTAATAGAAATTGGTTTAATTGAATTTATTTAATACAAATGAACAGACGGATGGAGGTCTTTTTCTTTTTTTATGTGTCGAATAAAAACTATTTTTCATTTCATATTTTTACAGACATTTCATACTAGATTTAGTCCGTTACTTCGTCAGCGTGGGATTAGGTTTTTAAAATGTAACGGAAACCTATTTTTTCCCAGGCAAAGAGTATTCTTTATCACTATCTAGGATTTTACCTATATCGACATAAAAAATATGTCGATCCTATGCTCGATTGCATCGTGATAAACGGGTATTTTCAACAAACAAACAGATTTTGTCATTAACATCTAATATCACTTTGCCGGCGACTTCGGCCGTACGGAGTTAGGTTTTTTAAATCCCGTGGGAATCCGCCCTTTTCTGGGATGTATCTTATGACACTCTACCAACCCACAGCTATACACACTCAAAAATCACATCGATCTGCTGTACCGCTATTTGAAGGACAAACCAATAAATTAATAAACAAATACACTTTCCTATTCACATTGTAATATTAGGTGTTATGAAACATTTATGTGTAACATATCCATACACACATAGGCCACCAACGGTGCTCTTTTTATATATTTTAATGTCTATTTTTAATGTGGTGTACAGTAAAATGTATTCATTTCATTTCATCCAAATCGTATTGTCTGAGTATTATATAATATACTTGTGTTATATGGTCTTGAAGCCTATTGAGACTTATATCTCTCTTTGTTATGCCGTTGATTTTATCCACTCAGCGCTCCTTGTTTTGTTAAGCTCCCTAACTTCAATATTTACCACCACATCCGCTAAGAGATTTTTAATTTTTAATGTGCGCCGACGCCGCGCTGTTAAACTTCTTACGCGTAAATCAGCCTGCCTGAAATTGTCGAAGCATTGTGTGTGCGTTGAATTTATAATGTAATATGTGAGTTAATACTTTATTACCTCGCATATAAAATGGGAACGAGAACCCTGTTTTAAGAACGTTCCTAAGTGGTATTGGGAGGTAAATTTGATCAATATAAATGTGTTCACGGTTTCAGTATGAAGTCATACTTCTTTCTTTAAATTTCATCTTTCTATTATCTTAATATTATAATAATTGTTAGGGATAGGATCAGGTAATTTATGCCTGTGTAAGAGCCAAGTAATTAATATTGAAAAAGTTTTAAATAGAATATTGTTGAACCACTTTTTTAAAGACTCTTTACAATCAAGCACCGCTTATTAAACAACGTTGACATTTATTCGCCAAATTACGTGTACGTAAAAAAAAGAAAGTTCGGCAAGTAATTCTTAAGTTCACGGATGATCTATTACGCGAGGTACAAAAATTTTTCAGGTAGGTATGCTCGTATTGTGCAAAAGTTCCGTAATTAGGACGCCGAAATGGGTATCTTCCCCTTACCTGCTCTTTTGTGACAAATTTTCCTTAATAACAGTTTTTTCTTTCTCGGGCTTCTCGCGGCATTATTTCTTCATTGTTTTATATTCTATATTCTATTAATTTCCACAAATGGGGAATAATTTGAAAAAATTTGCTCTCATATAAACATATTATATAAAATGTAATACACAAATCAAAATACATTACATTCATGTACATTTTGCGATATTATATAATTGACTTTGATCAATAATATGCATATCTTGTACATTTTATCAAACGTGGCAGAGCAAGAAACTTTCTCGAGATGGTTCTAAATAGACTTCTAAAATCGAGAAACTTTTCCGATATAGAGACTTATTGGAAACAAATCCAATCAACAACTTGTCCAAAGTCAATAGAAATGCTTTTCAATTAAAAATCAGAAACGAGTTCGATTACATCCGAAAATACTCAGGAATCCATAATGTTGCACAAATTATCCGTTGCTGTAGCGTCGTTTAACTTCTTTAAAGGAATATCCGATCAAACGTCAGCGTAAACTAATTCCACTGAGCAAACTCGAAACTCGTTTAAAAAAAAAAAGAAAAGTAATGCCGACATCCACACCGGAGCCAACTAAATTGGTTACCTATTACTCTGTCGATTTAACCTAACCTATAACGGAACTAAAGTTCTTAAGGAGTGATCCTATAGCTGTTCCTAAACCTTACCGCTTATTAATTTCCTTATATATCGCTCAACCCTAAGTCCCTAACGTGAATGTCGCTTGCATCAAATGAAGTGTAAGTAAACGCTTCAATATAATGAGTTTCAAATGAATTGGGCTTTCACAACGATTTGTCCACGTATTGGTTGACTAATTTCCATTGCGTTAAGTTTGTGTTTGTTTTGACTTCAATTTTAACTTATATATTATGTATATTTAACTTATATTTTAACTTAAATATAACTTTTTCCCGCGATTTAATCCGCGTGGAGTAAGGTTTTTAAAAATCCCGCAGGAACCCCATCTTCACTACTTATTATAAAACAGTCCCCCGCCGCATTTGTCTGACTGTCTGTCTGATCGCGATAAACTCAAAAACTACTGAACGGACTTTCATGCGGTTTTCACCAATAGATAGGGTGATTCATGAGGAAGGTCTTAGTGTATACTTTGTTAAGGTTTTGTGTAAATTAGTTGAAATATGACGATAATTATTTGTTGACAATGTCGAAAAAATTCAAGCCGCTTGGGAGCTTTCATCGAAAACGCTGCCTAATCCCTTTGAGATATAACAAAACAATTTATGGTGGTGGTATGGTGGGATAAGTCTTTATAGAAAAGTCCGCGATGGCATATATCTTTCTTTTAAGGATAGCTTACTATACCCATTTTAACTTCTAAAAAAATGGTCACATACCATGCGGTAATTGGAAATCTATTTAGACGGATACAGTATAAATCCTTATTAACTTAAATACGTTAGTTACCATAAGCATTTCATGCACATTATGATAATGCGTTACGAATATCTTAGGAGTTATCGCAAAATAAAAACGAACGCGCGCTAAAATAAATACGCGGATTTCAACCCGATGGCGATGACGGGACTTGCTCACGTGATGCGACCAGAGACCACCCCCGCGCCGCGTTTACATTGCTATATTATTATAAGCTGAGCGATACTTCTTTTATAAACCTATGTACTGTTCAATATGCTGTTCAATATAACTTAGGGAACATTTCAAGCATAGGCATAGGAGTTTGCAAAGCATAAGCGTAATATGCTCTACTATCCGTGCGAAGCCGAGGCGGGTCGCTAGTTTCTGAAATAAAAGGTAGCCTATGACATTCTCCAAGTCTACAAGTATACTCGTGCAAAAAATCACGTCTTTTATTTGAATTTACAGTTGGGATAGGTACTCTATCAAAAGAAAATATCATACCACAAAGCTTAGATAACTCTGATCGACTGAGGTTTTCATTCCGTAAGTTAACTTTTAAATTAATTTTCAGGGCCCGCTATTATCCTGAACACCGCAAGAAGAGAAATAAAATAGACTTAAAGTTTAAATAAGTGAATTAAATATCGCTTGGCGTAAAGTGCCGGTTTGGCGTCGCATCTAGTGGCCGACCGTCGCATTACGTGAAATGGTCAAGGTAATCAAAAATCTCTATGAATTATTCACACCTCTTATGCCACGCTAACCCTTCCCTGTTTTGGGCTTTTTGTAAATATATTTTCTAAATCACTCATCCACTCGCTCTGGGTCGTTTCGCAGTGTACTACAGTATGAATTTTCGATTAGAATTTCAAATTGGAATTTGGTCGCACTTTTCCACTTACTCTTTAGGCTTTGCATTGATTTAATATTTCGTCGATTTTTAATGGTTTTCGTAATATGCACCGACTTTACTAATAATAATTGTGTTGATATCTCTCAAAACAAAACTATGACGTTTTTTACTGTTGCAAAATTCATGATTTTGTAAAGGTATTTGTTTTATTTGCCAGCACCTAATGGTTTTTGTGCTAATTAAATTAATACTAATATTGGTGTAGTGTTTTTTTTTACTTTTTGTTTTGTGTTTACCTAACTCACCAAATAGTTAGTAATATCAATTAATATTAATGTTGTTTCCACTGGTGTTCGTTTTCTTATACCTATTTATTTTTTATGTTTCCATGTTTTTTTTTTTCAAATATTTATATGTGATAGGAGTGAAAGCCATATTTGGTATAATTGGTATTGAATTCACACAAAGCATACGATTACTGCATCATGATTCATGATACAAAGGCGAGCATAGGTAACCTTAAAGCCCGTGTCACGTATGATGTTTTTCGCAATACATTTATGAGACAACATGTTATACTAAAGATAAGGTAAGGAGCATATTTTAATAAAATCCGCCATGTGCTTGCATGTTTGATGTTGGACGCAATACAATTAGAAAAGTTAGGAGGCAAATAGACTCGTTTATTCAGAGTTAACATGTTTTGTAATGAAAAAAGGTATATTATTACACTTAAAATCATATAATTCATTAAAGTTTACAATTATTTAAAAAAAAAAACCAAAAATTCTTGCTGGATAGTTTTGGCAGTACCTAATAACTAAAATAGTTTTTGGAACGAAGTTCCTTATCGCACGGTACGGACTTGGCTGATGGGGGCTAGGCGAAAAAAAGTGTAAAACTTTCCGTCACGACCCCCTTTCTAACATGTGGCGAGAGATGGCGGTGATTCTAAGACTGAGTTTCCACGGCGCGGTTCGCACCCGCATCCGCAGCGGTCGCGGTACCGTAGTTACTGCGCCCGCCGCGGGCGCAAACCGCGCCGTGGAGATTGCTACTTCATTTTCCATACAAATCTGCATTCTACGGAGGCCGCGGGCCCGCAACCGCTGCGGGCGCGGGCGCCAAACTGCGCCATGGAAACTCAGGGTTATAGGTAATGTTTTCATTATTGGAAGATAATATTTTCATAATAGTTTTGTCATAGGTGCGCGCTTATTTATTACGAGATGGTTCTAACAAATTATAGTGAGAGATGGCGTTGATTCTAAAAGGTTTTGTTTTCATTATTAGAAGACTAGATGATGCCCGCGACTTCGTCCGCGTGGATTTTTGTTTTTAATTCCCACGGGAACTCTGTAATTTTCCGAGATAAAAAGTGCCTAGTGTAGCCTATGTGTTATTCCTGGGTATGAGCTATCTCATTTCCAAATTTCAGCCAAATCGGTTCATTCGTTGTGGAGTTATAGAGTAACAAACATCCATACAGCCATCCATCCATACATCCTCACAAATTTATAATATTAGTAGGATATTTTATAATATTAGTGTGATAATAATGTATAATATTAGTAGGATAATATTTTCATAATATTGTTAAAATAATTAGAATTTATTAAAAGGTAGTTCGTGTTCCAACCGAGTTCTCCACGACACTCACGCCTTTTTTATTATTTTTCTACATTTACATATACCTTAATATATTGAATACATTTACTACCGTAAGATTTAATATAATACAAGCGTAAATTAAAAATTTAAAACACCCCCGACATGTGAATCTATGGCTGGACTATGTATGATTCTGGCATCAGGTCGAAGTTATCAATTAATTATCATTTTAATGATTATACTGGCACGCGTGAAGCACTTAAATCGACTAATCATACGCCAAAAAAACGCATCGAAATCGAAATTGGCTATCCGTTTGACAGCTACGATGCCACAGAAAGACACACACACACACACACGCACGCACACACACACAGAGAGAGAGAGAGAGAGAGAGAGAGAGAGAGAGAGAGAGAGAGAGAGATAGTCATCGACGTCAAACTTATAACACCCCTCTTTTTGCGTCGGGGGTTAAAAATGCCTTGCATCATTTTGGAAAAGAGATGATACTTTTACACTGCTGGACCGATATTAACCAAACATAGCTAAGAACCACCGCAAGGAAACTGGCTTTCAAATGAAAAAAATCGTTTCGAAATGCCATGTCATGCCCTCTCCACCGCCGCTCAATGTTTCACATCATTCGGACGTCCCGTGACCACAGAAAATATAATAGTACTGCCGTGACTACCACACTTTTTTTTAATGAAAAAGAATTTATCCAAGCGCGTTTGGTAAAACCAGAAAATGATACCTACTCTTCTCTACCTCTATTTAGAATTTTGATAGCGTTTTTCAGATTTCACTGTTTCAATCAACATTTCAACATAAATATATATATATATATATATACCTATACAAGTATATATATATATATATATATATATATATATTTATGTTGAAATGTTGTATAGGTATATATATATAGTAGCTACGATACAATGAATGGAATTTGCACAGATAAAAAATAAGAAATGTATGTATTGAGGTAAAAGGGTAATCTGTTGTCAATATTTAAATTACCTGAACTTAGGCACGCTTAATTCACTTCAAAAATAATACAAAAATAATTTTCTTGAATAAGCTAAACATTGAGAGGATTCACAAATGGAATACGTTATCAGGCATATCGACCCAACAAACAGATTATAACCCCTCTCACAATCCCGATACCTTTCTTTCGACTTCTTCCACGCCGTATCACTTTCAGCGAGCGCGTTCTTTATCCAATTATCCGAAGATAAATTTCACCTGTGACTGCTGAGGAAATAGCGGATAGAAACGTTGTATTTGGGAATAATATCCGTCTAAGGATTTGCACGAATTCTCTTGCTTTGTTAGACTTCTCGATATATTAATGTTGCTTGATCTTCATTGGGATCGTTAGGTGGATTGTAATAATAATGGAATTTAATTATTTTGTTCAATGGAAAAACGTAGCTTTAGAATTTATATTGATTTATCTGTACCAACCTGAGTGAATTACTTATTGGAGATTCCCTATAACATTGACTTTACCAGCACACATTCTACAAGCTATATGAATAAATAATGCTTAATTAACTATTAATAGAGAAAATAAAGCGTTTATATATAAGAAACTATTCTCGAAAATAATTGCGAAAAAAGCTATTGAATCTCGCCTTCGCTAAAGATGTCTATTAAAAACCGATAAAATAAAATTCTGTTTCCGATACAATTAATGTCAAACAGAGTGATCGAGGCAAGCTAACTAGTCGCTATCGTAAAAAATATTGCTGATTCGAATAAAAACTGATTGCTATCTCACTTTGATGTTGTCGGAGGAAATGGGATCTGCTTCCGATCCGCGAGAAAAGGGAATAATCTTCTTCTCGATTTTAGAGTTCCTTGCTCAAGTAAATTAATCCTTTTTGCTTGTACTTATTAAGGAACTAACTGTTGTCATGATTTCTGAACTGATATTTTATACTTTTTGATTAGGCTTGGTTATTTGTCCAGGATCGAAAGCTATCTTGAACGGATTTTATCAAAATCGATTTAGCAGGAAATCTGTCTGAGCAAACTTACAGAAAAACTTACTTTCCAATTTTTTATATACTTATTTTAATTAGTGTATGGATATTATGGGACTATTATTTTATCATGATTTTTTTTGTGATATTTTTTCCTTACTCTATTAGTTTTCATATTATATTATTATGTATCTCTGCAGTTACTGCAGTCGGAACTGTGTCGGAAAAATTGTTACGCTATGTGCATAAAGATTTTTAATAAACTACCCGCAGAAATTAGGATGCTCCCACCGAAAAAATTTTATTATAAACTTAAGAAATGGTTGCAAGAAAAAAAATTTTATACAATAAACGATTTCTTGCAACCATTTCAGTAATTGAAATTAATAATATTACTTAGTTATAAGGACAACTATTAACTATATTGTAACTAATTACATATTTGCATGCTACTCTGTGGCGGATTGAAGCGAATGTATTTTAATTGTTAAGATCTTAAATGTACTCAATCTGGCAAATAAATAATTTGAATTTTGAATTTGTTATTGTTATTCGCTACTTTTTTATTCGATCATCCATTTGAGGTATGGTTGATAAAAACTCTTTAAAACAAAATTAAATGACGATAACCCTTGAATTACATCCGAAGCGTAAAAAAATCGTCAAAAAAAATGAGAACTGTTTCGCCTCCCAATAAATACATACGAGTACAAAGCTGACTGCCAAGCTTCTTAAGGAGAATGCACCTGAAGAAAAAAAAAAGAGATAAAGAACCCGCCTTTTAACAAAGTAATTTCTTGACGCCATTTCTAGAATTTCGCCGTGGTGCGAGGACGGATAGCGTAATATCGGCTCAAGGGCCCGGAGTCGACTTCTGACCGTTTGGAGTGCCGATCTAATTTGCCGAATTGCGGAAGCATATGAAATTTAATCGATTCGCTTCACTGAAAATGGTTTTGTGAAGGTGTCGGTAGGCTATTGTTATGTGTAACACCATTACAGGTTGGCTCCTTCTATAGACAAAGATAATACATGAATACGTCTAAACGCAACAAGATAGTAAGATAATAATTACTCTTTAGTCTAATGTTGCAATTTCTTTGGTTGCCTACGACCAATGAGGCAATATGTAAGAGCATTTTGATATTGTATTTACCTATTTCATCAGTTTATTATTTTTCACAAAGTCGTTATTAATTAGTACGTTTATTCACCCAAAGTACCATTGGTCCTGATTGCATCCGTGTCGACGGTGTCCAAACGAAAACAAGTAAATTCAATTGACTTTTAATGATGCAAATTTTTCGAATACCATTACGAATCAGGACCTACGTGGCATTGCGTTGATCAAAGGCGTTTAATTTCCATAATCAACAGGTCAGAACGGAGCATACAATATGGTTTATGTGAAGTAATTGTGACAAAAAAAATATTACGATTTTTGTTTTGAATAACATTGAACTCGTTTGCCTATAAAGTGTTTTAAGCGCTGCTTTTATCGTAAACATAGTATAGCTTACTTCCGTAAGGCTCTTTTACGTAACTTCTACTTACCAACTCACATTACATATTTTGCAAATCTGCTCTTTTTAGCCCCGGATGGAAAAAAGGGGTGTTATAAGTTTTCCCGTTTTGTCTGTCAGTGTTGATGTTTTCGATGGTGGTAATGTGTTTATCAGTCTATGTATGTTTCTTCCTTTGTGGTACTCTAGAGACCAAACGCGTGGGCCGATTTTGATAAATGGCACGTCGTTAGATTCGCCATGCCAGCGCGAGTGTCAACGAGAACATACAAATTTGAAAAATTAAAAACGGTGGATTTTGGATGCCATAATGTGAGGTTCAAAAATTTTTTTTCTTCAAATCCTATTGAGTGGGGTATCAAATTAAAAGGTTTGAAAAGGTGATTACGAGAAAATATTTTTCATTTTTTTCCCATAAATTTGATAGTTGATATTTTTAACCGACTTCAAATAAGGAAGAGGTTCTCAATTCGTCGGAATATTTTTTTTATTTTTTATGTATGTTCACCGATTACTCGAAGACGTGTGGACCGATTTGAAAAGTTCTTTTTCTGTTTGAAAGGGCATACTTTCCAGGTGGTCCCATATAATTTTTATCGAAATCGGTCGAGCGGTTTTTAAAATATCAACAATAAATTAAATACTTTGTATAGTGTGTGTGTGTGTAATGTTTGAGGTCGGTTGCAAAAAAGAATTTTTTATATTTAACTAGCTGATGCCCGAATTACGGGACACAATTTAGAAAACTAATATTTACTACAAAATTTTCCATGTATTTTGCCATGTTCGGAAATAAAAGGCTATTTTATTTTATTTTATTTAGCTGATGCCCGCGACTTCGTCCGGGTGGATTTAGTTTCTAAATTCCCTGGGGAACTCTTTGATTTTCCGGGATAAAAAGTAGCCTATGTCACTCTCCAGGTCCTCAAATATACTCATGCAAAAAATCACGTCGATCCATAGCTCTGTTGCGGCGTGATTGAAGGAGAAACCAACAAACCAACAAACACACTTTCGCATTTATAATATTAGTATGATATGATTATATCATTGATATTCTTTAAAGCAGTCGGGTTTTTTATTCTTTTTAATATTTTGCTTGTTTGGCCTTGTGTCTTTGTCATCGTAGCCCTTAAACGGATGAACCACTTTGAATGCGGGTTTTTCATGCAAAAGCAGGAATGGTTCTTAGCTTCTAAGCTTCTTACTTAATGCTCCCTTGAGAGCACATCACAATAATAAAATCTTCTCTTAAAACATGCTCTTACGTGACACAATATTGTATGAAAATGCAGCATTTCTAAATATCACATCTTGTAATACAGCTATAAATAACGATAAACATACAGAGGCCTTTGACAACACGCGGCAGCAAATATTATATTTTGCCGTGAGCGTGAGTTCAGATTTGTGATGGTATTTACGTTACGTCTTCAAAAACGCAAATCTAAAGTAAACAAGCAATATCGCGAGTACTTTCAAAAGTCCCAAATGTGGATTTTTCAGAGCATCAGTGAGGTATGAACGATGATGGCACAAAACTATTTATTTGATGAAGTTTACTTACACGAGTTGATGATGAAATACATACCTACAGGGCTCTTTATTTAGATTTTGACGTTGTTTTTAAGGTACCTCAACCCATCGCTGGTCGAATGAGCAGGGTTTAAGCCATAGTTCAACACGCTAGTCAAGTGCGAAATGCCAGATTTCACACACCTTTGTACATTATAGAATTCTTAAGTATGCTGGTTTTATGTTATGTTTTATGTCTTCCTTCAACGGTAAAGCAAGGGATGCTTAGTTACTTAAAAACACACATAGTTCCGAAAAGTCAGAAATTATTTAAAATATTGTAATAATAGAGTTTTGGTACTACTATACTATACTAAATTCTTAAAAAATTCTCTTAAACGTCTCAAAAATTGTAGACAAATATATATACCTGGGACATACAGTTCAGCTAGTTAGGTCCAATTTCGAGAAAGAGATCAACCGCCGAATCCAACTTGGCTGGGCAGCGTTAAGCTCCGAGATGTCTTCTCGTCCAAAATCCCTCAGTGCCTGAGAGAAAGTCTTCGAACAGTGCGTGTTGCGGGTGATGACTTACGGATCCGAGACATTGTCGCTAACTATGGGCCTCATAAGAAGGCTCAGGGTCACTCAGCGAGCGATGGAGAGAGCTATAATCGGAGTTTCCCTTCGAGATCAAATCAGAAATGAGGAGATCCGTAGCAGAACCAAACCGAAATAGCTCAGCGAGTCGCGAAACTGAAGTGGAAATGGGCGGCGCACATAATTCGAAGAGCTGATGGTCGTTGGGGTCTCAAGGTGATGGAGTGGCGACCCCGCACCGGAAAACGCAGTGTTGGCAGACCCCCCCCACTAGGTGGACCGACGACATTATAAGAGTCGTAGGAAGCCGCTGGATTCAAGTGGCACAAGAACGAAGCCTGTGGAAGTTCATGCAGGAGACCTTTGTCCAGCAGTGGACGTCTATAGGTTGATGAAGAAGAAGAAGAAGAAGTACTAAAACTCTAATAATACATTTTACTTTTAATAAATTTATTTGTAATGTATGAGTTTAATTATTATAAACAGGTTGCCAATTTTTAATACGAATGAAGTTTCATTCGACCTCCACCAACCTTTAAGGACGACCCAACGGCACTTATTAATGATTAATTATTCATCATAGTAATCAGGACCGGGCGGAGGCTTATCGTGCTCTATTAGGTACGGAGAGAAATTAATGTCCCAACTTCGTAATACCACAATCACCTAATCTGTTAACGTATAAGGTCAATGTCGCTTTACAAAAAGAATATTATTAAAAGTAGGACAAAATAAAAACTAAAAACTTATCTTACACAGAATAATGAAAAGAAAAATTGTTTGATACCTTTTGCTCGTTTTGAGAATAATTTGTTTTTAATAGACAAAAGAGGAGGAGGTTCTCAATTCGACACGTATTTTAGGGATGTTACAACTCTGTCAAATCTGAACCGATTTCAATATATTTCATTTTATTTCAAAGGGCGCACCGTTTGGTTTACTTCGCTGATGGAGGACAGAGCTCCTCATTGAATAAGAGCAAATCGCTCGCAATCAGAGAATGTGTAGATCGATTATATGAAGCTACGCTAAAAAGTCTAAAATTATAATAGTCTATGTAAAAATTATTTTAAAAAAACCTACAAAGCCACTACAATTTATAAAATAGTTTTTAGTTTGTACACGTATGTTGAAGTCGGGTTAGCGTTCGGGTTAGCGCAGCATCGGTTTCATCATTACTATTTAGGCCCGCCCGACTTCAACATACGTTGTACACGTAAATTAAAATTATTTTATACTTTGTAGTGGCGTTTGAAGTCGGTTTTTTAAAAAGAATTTTTATGTCATTATTATTCCGGAACCAAAAGTAGCTTAAATATCTAGCGCTCTTCAGATCCTCAACATACCTAATATCGTGTTGATCCGTTGGCCGTTGCTCTGTTAGTATAAAGCTGTAAGTTTTTTATGTTTATTAGATATTACATTATTACATAATAATTATTACTACATTTTATTTATTTTTGAATGGACTACAAGCAAAAGAAGTTCTCAATGAGACTCGACGCGTGTGAGAGGACCTTTACTAAAAAATGAGAAATAATATTGTTAGCAATTTCAAATATAGTTGGTGTTTGTCAGTATACCTCATGAAACAATAAGTGTAACCATGTCAATACACCTTTGTCAATATACGTTTCATGACGTATATTGACAACGGCGAAACCGTTAGTAATTTCAAAATATTGTTAGTGTCTGTCACTATACCTCATGAAACAACAAGTGTAACCATGTCAATATACCTTTGTCAATATACGTTTCATGACGTATATTGACAACGGCGAAACCGTTAGTAATTTCAAAATATTGTTAGTGTCTGTCACTATACCTCATGAAACAACAAGTGTAACCATGTCAATATACCTTTGTCAATATACGTTTCATGACGTATATTGACAACGGCGAAACCGTCAGTAATTTCAAATGTCTGTCGCTATACTTCATGAAACAACACGTGTAGTTTCATGACGTACATTGACCAGTAGTGATAAATTTGTGTATAAAAGGCAATGTAATGAGATTGGTCGGCATTAACGCTTCAGCCAGACAGCAGTTTGTTATCAGTTGTAGTCACGTTCGTTAGCGTCAGTATAATATTATTGTGATTAATTAATAATATGATTAATGTGTGACAAATGTGATATGAATAATATAATGATTTGATGAAAGTTATCAACGTGTTATTTTTCAATTTACCCTTCTGAGCTTTCAGCTCAGAAGTGGGATTGCCGGGAAGATAGCTTTATCGTCATCCTGGTTAAGGACTACGCCCAAATAACAGGTGAAGTACAATTTTTCATTTGATTATTATTATTGCGTTTTATATTTGCTATTTGCGCTTAAACGTTTAATTTCCTACTTTTCTGTGAAAATAAAGCCCAGCTCAGTTTTTTTTTTTTCTTCTTCTCATTTCTTTATTAATTTTAATTTATCTTATATCTTATAAAACAATGTTTAGAGCAAAATACACTTACTATCGTGAATGAAGGTACTGTGATAAGATTATATACTGTGCATTTTAATTTTTAGTGAAATATGGAAAACAAGACAAGGTCTCGAAAACGCCTGGTCATCCCAGAGACCAGTTCAGAGTCTTCGCGCTCGCGTAGCAGATCGAGCAGTCGGTCGAGGCATTATAGCAGAGCCACGCCACGTAAGCGGTCGCATCGGAGCAGAAGGTCTCGAGAGCGTTGTGACCGCCGAAGGGTTCGAGGCAGCAAGCACACGCTGAATGCAAGTCCGACGCCGTCGCCGTCAACAAGTCGCTCCAACGACGGTACTTCTGGTGCGGCAGGTACGACAGATAATACACTTGTTTCTACACTTCTTGAATTTATGCAAAGTTTAAAAAAGGACAATAATAGTGAACGCTTTCCTGTAATGAATGTAATTCCCGAGTTTGATCCATCCAAACGGAATCAAACAATTCACACGTGGATCTCGAAAGTTAACGAATGCGCTTCCATTTATGGATGGACAGATAAACAAATAGCTTACTATGCGTTACCCAAATTAGTAGGATTGGCTCAACGATGGTATCAAGGATTACCAAGTGTAAAATTTTCATGGTCAGAATGGGAAAATAAATTAGCTTTGGCATTCCCAAGTGAAGAAAACTTTGGACAGTTATTAACGGAAATGCTTGCTTGCAAGGCTCGTTTTAATGATTCATTGGAGGAGTATTTTTACGATAAAATGGTTCTGTTAAATAGATGTAAAATTAGTGGAAAAGATGCAATTGACTGTATCTTATTTGGAATTGAAGACAGGTCCGTCCGAACTAGCGCCGAAGCAGCTCAGTTCAGAGAACCTGATAAGTTGTTAGTATATTTAAGAAATGTAAAAGCTAATAAACGACTAGAAAAATCGAACGGAAGTACTCGCTTGCACGGTTAGTGCAAGCGAGTACTTCCGATAATAAACGTGTTAAGCGAATAGGTCAGAGTAACGTTTCTAGGTGTTATAATTGTGGGGAAGAAGGACATCCATATTATAGGTGTAAACAACCCATTAAAAGGTGCGAAATTTGCCGCAGGGTAGGTCATGTAGGTAGTGGGTGCGTTGTTAAAACTGAGCAAAGTTCAACTCGCTCCGATACCACAAATAATAAATCTGTTTCGTGCGTATATCAAAATCAAAACAGTGATGAAAAGTATTTTAAAAACGCCGTTGTTGAGGGTCGCGATTTAAATTGCTTTATTGACTTTGGAAGCCAGTGTACGATGATCAAAGAATCGGTTGCTAAAAATTTAGGTACAACTTGGTCGACTAATGATTTACCAGTTCTGAGAGGATTCGGTAATTCTCTAGTAAATTGTCTAGGTAAATGCTCACTTTCTATAAAAGTAGATTCCGTTAGTGCTCAAGTAGACGTGCTCATTGTGCCTGATAGTTGTTTGCGCGAATCATTGTTAATCGGACAAACATTTACGGAACAAGATCACATTGTAGTATACAAAAGTAAAAATGAATTAAAACTATTGTTATATATACTAAGTATTATACTAAAATTTTGGTATTTGTTTCTGAATTAGTGACAGTCAAAGATCTTACAGAGATTGAAGTTCACTCTGTACCTGTGCATGATGGGGATATATTTGTAGAGTCAAGTGTTAATCAGCAAAAAAAATATCAATTAATAGAGTGTATTACTAAATTGGTAAACGGTAAGGGTAAATTGGTTATAAAGGGCCTTGACCAATCAGGCGTTGAGTTACATCAAAACACCTTATTGGTTAGAGCTCAACCATGTAAAGAAATTAAAACTTTACTAATAAATAGAATCGAAACTGACATTAAATCTACCCCAGACATTATTACAAAAAAAATGATTAATACCAGTGAAAATTTTGATAAGACTACAGAGTTAACGGATCTGTTGAATCAATATAGAGATTGTTTCGCTTTTCAGGTTAAAGAACTAGGTTATGTAACAGGGACGGAAATGAACATTAATCTCAAAGACTTTACACCAGTAGTGTATAGACCCTACCGTCTGTCTCATTCAGAACGAGAAGTTGTACGGGGTATGGTTAATGATTTGAAAGATTCTGGAATCATAAGAGATTCTAAGTCAGAATATGCGTCCCCTATTTTATTAGTTAGAAAGAAAACTGGAGAGTATCGGCTATGCGTTGATTATAGGAATTTAAATAAGAAAACTATTAAGGAACATTATCCTTTACCGCGAATAGATGATCAATTAGACAACTTATCCGGTTATAAGTACTATACTACATTGGATCTTGCCTCTGGTTATTATCAGATCCCTATGTCCGAAACCTCAAAGTATCTAACCGCGTTTATTACACCGGATGGACATTTTGAATTTAACAGAATGCCGTTCGGGTTAGCCAATGCGCCGTCTACCTTTCAAAGAGCAATTAATAACATTTTGGGAAACGCGAGGTTTAAAGAAGCCTTCGCATATATGGATGATGTTATTATTCCATCAAAAACAATAGAGGAAGGTTTTCAGCGTTTAGTTAGTACATTGGAACTATTTCGTAAAGCCAGGTTAACACTTAAACTTTCGAAATGTAATTTTTTTAAAGAGTCCATCGATTATTTAGGATTTGAAGTTTGCGAAAACGGTATTCGACCAGGCAAAAATAAAATTGCAGCCGTTGAGAATTTCCCTGTACCAACGGATCAACATAAGCTTAGACAATTTCTCGGGCTTGCTAGCTTTTTCAGAAGGTTTATTAGAGGTTTTTCAATGATTGCCCAACCCTTAACTAGGCTTTTAAAAAAAGATGTTAAGTGGCAATGGGGTGATAGTGAATCAAACGCGTTTCAAACATTAAAACGAGAATTAGTTCAACGACCGGTACTAACATTCTATAATCCTGAATACGAAACCCAATTGCATACAGATGCATCAAAGAATGGAATAGCGGGCATATTGCTTCAGAGGCCAAATAAAGAGTCTCCTTTCAGTGCTGTCGCTTATTATAGCAGACAGACGTCCCCAGAAGAGAGTCGATTCACTTCCTATGACCTGGAAACGTTAGCTGTGGTAGCTTCGATGCAACGTTTTAGGGTGTATTTGTTAGGGGTACCCTTCACGGTTGTAACAGACTGCAATTCTCTCCGCGCTACTTTTGAGAAAAAGGATATGTTACCTAGGGTTGCTAGGTGGTGGGGAACAATGCAAGAATACGATTTTAACATCGTTTACAAACCAGGTGCTACTATGGGTCACGTCGATGCTCTCAGTCGGAATCCCATAACAGATAGGGAAATTCTAGATATTTTGAACGTAGATTCTAATTGGATAGTAACGGTGCAGCAAAGTGATCCGGAATTACAGCGTATCGTAAATATTTTAAATGACCCCGAAACTAAAAACCTTGCAGAACTAAAAAATAACTTTGTCATAAAACGTGGTTTACTATATAGGAAAACTAGCGATGGAGACCGTTGGGTAGTTCCCAAAGGGGTTCGCTGGCAGGTCCTTAAAGCTAATCATGACAACATAGGGCATTTCGGTTTTGATAAAACATATGATAAAATTCGGAAACAGTATTGGTTTGCTAAAATGAGGCGGTTTATAAAAAAAATACATAGACTCGTGCTTAGAATGCGCGCACAATAAAGTACCATCTGGTAAAAAGGCTGGCGAATTACATCCAATCCAAAAGGTTGATTGTCCTTTCCATACCGTTCACATTGACCACTTAGGCCCATTTGTACGCAGTAAAGAGGGAAACTCTTATTTGCTACTAGTCATTGATGCATACACCAAATTTATTATGTTATTTCCCGTCAAAAGTACTAAATCGATTCATTTCATTAGAGCCATCAAAAGTTATTTTCACATGTTTGGTGTTCCAAAACGATTAATATCAGATCGAGGCACTTCTTTCACATCTAAACGTTTTAAAGACTTCTTGACTCAGCTTGGGGTGAAACATATTTTAAATGCAATAGCGACACCTCGTGCCAATGGTCAGGTTGAGCGGTATAATAGGACAGTTTTAGCGGCTCTCTCAGCTAGTAATCATGGTAAATCTGAATCTGTGTGGGATGAATGTGTGTCCGAAATACAATGGGGCCTAAATAATACTCTTAACAAAGGTATAGGGAAAACGCCAGCTCAAGCACTTTTCGGAACAAACCTTGTAGGGACTTCTGATTCTTTGTTAAATATTCTTGATGAGGGCACAAATAGCGTAGATGAGGTAGATAACAATGACGATAGAATCGATGGTATTGAGAATGCACAAACCGACAGTTTAAAAACTATCAGGGACGAGATATCTGATTATGTCGCTAAAAATCAATCTAAACAAAAGGAACGTTTCGACAAGAAAAGAACTAAAGCTTGTTTTAATTTAGGTGAATTGGTAAGAGTCGAAAGGGATGTTCCATCGACTGGTGGAAGTAGAAAGTTAATTTCTAAAATACGTGGTCCTTATCGAATAACTGAAGTTCTTCCTAATGATAGATATATAGTAGAAGACACCCCGCTATCCCGAAAAGGTAATAGGAGTTTTAAAGGCACTTTCCCTGTGGATAAAATTCACCATTGGTTAGTTTTTAATAGAAATAATGAAGATTCGAGTGACGACTCGAATATGTCTGATGATTGAGTTGTTTAAAAAAAAAAACACCTTTGAATGTTCTTCTCTCCTTACGATTAAGATGTTACAATTTTACATTACTCTTTATATCGATGTTAGGATACTTATTGTTATTTATAATGCGATTGAATTTAGTGTTTAGATGAAACCAAATAGTATGATTATGTATAGACTATGTACTATAAATAATTATAATAATGAGTTTATAGATATAAGCAATGTCTATTAGATTAATCTACCTCGATTGTAAAGTTGTCTTATGAGCTAAGAACGAATAATTAATTACTGATTGGTAAGTTAGCTGACTGATAGTATCATGTCGATGAGGTTGGTTCCCATTGGAAATTAAAAGTTATACGTAAATTGGTTTAAGTGGTTAAATATTCTGGAATAACCTAATTTATTAGTTAAAGTGAACATGAAGGGGTCGCTTTAACAAGCTTCATTTTACTTGTTGTGAACATGAAGGGGTCACTCAAGTAACATTTTAGTTAATGTGAACATGAAGGGGTCACTCAAGTAAAGATATAGTTGATGTGAACATGAAGGGGTCACTCAAGTAATTTTTTTAGTTGATGTGAACAAGAAGGGGTCACTCAACTGACTTATTGTAAATATGACGAGAGCAGTTAAATAATTGAGATTTAATGAATTCTTGTTAGAGTATAAGTTATCTTACATTGTAAACGGCTACTCGGTTGTTTCACGAGACGTGAATACGGTCAGGAAAGGCCGACTGTTAGCAATTTCAAATATAGTTGGTGTTTGTCAGTATACCTCATGAAACAATAAGTGTAACCATGTCAATACACCTTTGTCAATATACGTTTCATGACGTATATTGACAACGGCGAAACCGTTAGTAATTTCAAAATATTGTTAGTGTCTGTCACTATACCTCATGAAACAACAAGTGTAACCATGTCAATATACCTTTGTCAATATACGTTTCATGACGTATATTGACAACGGCGAAACCGTTAGTAATTTCAAAATATTGTTAGTGTCTGTCACTATACCTCATGAAACAACAAGTGTAACCATGTCAATATACCTTTGTCAATATACGTTTCATGACGTATATTGACAACGGCGAAACCGTCAGTAATTTCAAATGTCTGTCGCTATACCTCATGAAACAACACGTGTAGTTTCATGACGTACATTGACCAGTAGTGATGAATTTGTGTATAAAAGGCAATGTAATGAGATTGGTCGGCATTAACGCTTCAGCCAGACAGCAGTTTGTTATCAGTTGTAGTCACGTTCGTTAGCGTCAGTATAATATTATTGTGATTAATTAATAATATGATTAATGTGTGACAAATGTGATATGAATAATATAATGATTTGATGAAAGTTATCAACGTGTTATTTTTCAATTTACCCTTCTGAGCTTTCAATATAGGCATTAGAATACCTCCCCTCCCTTCCAGTCCCTCGGTGCTGAGTTATTATACAAGGTGGGGTGCGCTTGCGCGGAGCCGGTTTCGGGTGACTTAGTGATATATGGGCACCGAGGAACCCTAATGCTTCAGAGCGGAACAGACTTACACGCGCACCGAGCCTTCAAGACTGCTAGCTTATAAAACTAATGAGCTAAACGTCATGCGTTTTAAAATTGCTGTGGCTTGGTTAACCTTTTCTATGTTTATTAGAGTAGACCTAAAGTAAACTCAACCTGGATTAATAAAACCGCAGTTTTTTTTACTTTTGATCGAGGGACTTTATAATGTTCTTTTGATAGATACTGGGAGCATCTTTAGTTGTATGTTGTGCGTTAATGTGTTAGTCTTCTGATCGGCTGAATGACGTCGCGAAGTTGCGATTTTATCAGTAGGTTTAACTTAAATCGTTATCTTTAATACTAGGAAAAATGTTCTCGCAATAAACACTAGATTTTCTTTAACAGATAAAAGATTTCGTCAAGCGAAAAACACTTTCGATTTCAGTCTGTGTTTGTTAGAAACTTGTTGATTTACATCGCAATCAAAGGGCCGTATAAAAGGCTTAACTAAATTAATTTAGCTGATGATCTCTATGCAAAATTGAATTGCGGCTTTGGTGGATTCCAAATTAGTTTGACCTGGGCAATAGTTGCTATAGTCACAGTGAGATGATTGTTCAAATATTTGTAGATTTAGTCAAGATGTCGTCGTAAACTGAAGATAGTGCGCGGTATTGTCTCCAAGGGATTAGTTTCCTTATAATTCTGCCCTCTGCCCTGTCATAGTTACGCGGATTAGTTTCTTGTGATCGGAGCGGTTTGTTATTGTTTATATTTTTACTATAAATTTAGAATACTTAAATAAAACTGTAACTGGATGATTTCTGTACATTGAATAAATTTTAAAAAATTTGACCGGGGGATGCTTTCTTATCGATACTGAGCCAAAAACAGATTTTTCTTTAATTTTTGTCTTTCTGTCTGTTGCGACAGACAGACGTCTGTCTAGCAAGAAAAGGGTAGAATTATTTTGCTATAATCCGCCAACAGAAAAAAATCTGTATAATTTTTACACTACTCTCGACGCACGTTTCGCCCCGACACCGGAGCATCCTCAGGAGATGTTGACTCTACAACGATGCATTGTCTAGTGACGCTCGTGTCAATTGCGCGGTATTATATACCGTATTTCTACCCCCACTACTGTTGCCCCGCCCACTACCCCCCCCCTTCAAACAAACGAAGCAGTGGTGAACTTGAGACGTTCACTTGTTCATTAAGTAATTTAAACTGAGTATTATTGTTATGTTTTATTATTTCTAATTGTTCCAACATGCTCAGTCGAAGCCCTTTATCACAGGTGTGTAAGATTTTGTATGAATGATCGGATGATAATTTGTGTCCACTATCAAGGAGATGTTTAGCAAAGTGAGACTTTTGGGGTTGGTTGTTCCTAACCGCAGCCATATGTTCTTTGTAGCGTGTTTCAAATTTACGACCCTACAAAGAACATATGGCTGCGGATAGGAACAACCAACCCCAAAAGTCTCACTTTGCTAAACATCTCCTTGATAGTGGACACAAATTATCATCCGATCATTCATACAAAATCTTACACACCTGTGATAAAGGGCTTCGACTGAGCATGTTGGAACAATTAGAAATAATAAAACATAACAATAATACTCAGTTTAAATTACTTAATGAACAAGTGAACGTCTCAAGTTCACCACTGCTTCGTTTGTTTGAAGGGGGGGGTAGTGGGCGGGGCAACAGTAGTGGGGGTAGAAATACGGTATATAATACCGCGCAATTGACACGAGCGTCACTAGACAATGCATCGTTGTAGAGTCAACATCTCCTGAGGATGCTCCGGTGTCGGGGCGAAACGTGCGTCGAGAGTAGTGTAAAAATTATACAGATTTTTTCTGTTGGCGGATTATAGCAAAATAATTCTACCCTTTTCTTGCTAATCATGGACTTCCGCAAAGTAACGCCTGCTTCTATCCAATATTTAGACGTCTGTCTGTCTGTGTGTCCGCGCATCACGAGAGAACTGAATAAAATGTAGTATAGTGGTAGCTGATACTCCGGGACAACGTATAATATAGTTTTATCCTGATAAACAATAAGGTTCCTCCAGGATAGGGGATCAAAGTTTTTATCGATTTTACTTCATAACTCCGTCTTTAAGCCGATTTTTAATAATTCTTTTATTGTTTCAAAGTGGCATTTATAGGCTATTAGGCATGTTTTGTCTAATTTAGATGAAGATCAGGTACTTAATATTACAGGAGATAGAGGACATAACTCTTCACGGATAGCAGTAAATCACTCGCATAAGAGAAAACGATCGAGTACTTGAATACCCCATTCATTTACATTCAGGCATTCATTACGAATGGACATCATTAACCTCCAGGCTCTAGAGGTGCGATTGACTAAAATTGCCGATCAAAATCTTATTCATTTCATGGCATTAGCGTTAAAGTAAAATATTCCTTGACTGTATTGATTTAAAGTCACAAAATCAGTACCACCGATTCTAACATGTAGCGTTATGGAGCGTATCGTACGTATCTAAACGTATAATAATGCATACAAGAAATTGAGCTCTAAGTTAATGTTGTTATGGTTTATTTTACTTTGACGCTAATGCTATGAAATGAATAAGATTTTGATCGGCAACTTTTAGACAATCGGGGGGCAGATGTTTTATAATTGTGTTTTATTTGTAGCCTACCCGTGCGAAACCAGGGCGTGTCAACTAGTTCTAATATAAATCTATCTGCAATAAGATACTCTAAGATCTATCTGCAATAAGAGATTGATAATAATTACTTAAGGCGCTTTTAAAAGCATTATTAAATATAAATAATATAAGCTTAAGCCTGCGCCTTCGCTCTCGTTAAGTTAGATTTTTCAAACCCCCATTTTATCCCCTTAAAGGTTGAAATTTAAAAAATCCTTTCTTAGCGGATTTCCACGTCATAATAATATCTATCTGTATGCCAAACAGTCCGATCTATCCAGTGGTTTGAGCTGTGCATTGATAAATCAGTTTGTCAGTCACCTTTTCCTTTTAAATATTTAGATTAGATAATCTAAATATAATAAATATAAGTTTTATTAAATGTATAGATATCTATTCTATACTTATAATAAAACTGTAACTGGACGATTTCTGTACATTAAATATATTTTGAAAATTTTAATTGGGGGATGCTTTACTATCGTTACTGAGCCCAAAACAGATTTTTATTTAATTTTTGTCTGTTTGTCTGTTTGTTTGTCCTTCTTTCACGTAAAAACTACCTCACAGATTTCTACAAAATTTGATACCGTGGTAGCTTATTACTCGGGTCAACATCTAGGCTACTTTTTATCCCGGAAAATCAAGGAGTTCCCGAGGGACTTTAAAAACTAAATCCACGCGGACAAAGTCGCGGGCATCAGCTAGTAGATTAATATTTGTTCGATGGCAAAAATATCTTATCGGTTAGAAAGAAAATTCTATGAAGAATTTTGAAATTAATCTCCTTAACAAAACAAAAAACAACTTGCCATATAACAGCTATATCTTATACTAGCGGCACGCTATGATGGCCGGTTTGACGTTTGTCCGCTCATGAAGTTCCGTATTAATTGATAACGACTTTGAAGGAAATAATTGTATTACTTTATTGACGATAGTGATGTGCAGAGATTCATAAATTTTATCGAATGTAGTTTTAGGTTTAGGACTCAAAATTTATTTATTAAATTGATTTCTAAAATGTATACAAGTGTAGAAAAATCAGTTTGCACCATTTAAGGGGTGAATGTACTTGTGAATATGAACAATTTTCACTATGTGGACAAACCTCTGAAATCGCAAAAAAATATCAGCTGTTTCATACAAAAGGTAAAATTTTTATTTTTATATGATATATACCACAACTCGGCATTTGGTTTTCTAAATTGAAAATTTTTAAAAATGGAATCTAATACGATCGTCACATAGGATCGCTGGCTAGCACAACTACTACCTCCGGCAAACTCGCGTCAATGCTCAATGCAAAACAAAGCAGTTTCGAATTGACGTTGCTTCGAAAAGTATAAACTGTCAGTGCAATGCGATTGTGATATAGTTTTGACCTGGCTTTGGATTTCAAATATTGATACTGCATTACTGTTGACCCTTGCTCGTGATAGCAGTGACGACAGTGAAAATAGTAGTATGGACGAATCTGATTAATTATGGCCTTTTGTGGCACCTTTTTTGGTATCTTTTGTATTCATATGTTTCTTGTGTGCATATAAAGTATGTATATTCATTTTCATTCAAATATTCAGTTCGTTCAAATAAATTAAATAAACATATACATTTTTGTTTTATTAAACCTATTTAATCAGGTACAAAAACAAAACTTAATTGTTTTTTGTTCGAGAATAAATTGACATTCCACATCACTATTGTAATGTGTCAAACCGGCCATCATAGCGTGCCGCTAGTTTAGGTATCGTTATCGATAAAGTTGTCATTACAAACTTCAGCATAACATTCATTTCGGCTGCAACATCAACCCGCATACAGCGCGGCCAAGTTTCGCGTTGATTAAAGATAGCTATATCAGTTTCGACCTTTCATTAGAAATGGCACAAAGGCGACGCAATTACATCAGTGACATCTGGCGGCCTTATCGTGAAAGGGTATTGCATCTTAGGCTACACAATCTCAAACTATGCTTCGTTTGTTATCTAGCTTGACTGGCTGGTTTCGCTTTTGAATGGAGTGTTTTGATGTTTGTTTTTACCCGACTACGGAAAAGTCAAAAAGTAGGGTTATGGTTTTAGCAGTCTGTGTATGAGAGTTTGTATATGTAAGTTTCTTTTTACGTAGGTTCCACCGTATATAATGAATGAGGTGTCTAATGATTCGTTATTATGGTCCGGGTGATAAAGGCTACATCATACTAATATTATAAGTGCGAAAGTGTGTTTGTTGGTTTGTCCTTCAATCACGCCGCAACAAAGCTACGGATCGACGTGATTTTTTGCATGGGTATAGTTGAGGACCTGGAGTGACATAGACTTTTTCTCCCGGAAAATCAAAGATTTACCGAGGGATTTTAAAAACTAAATTTACGTGAACGAAGTCGCGGGCATCAGCTAGTTTTATATGTACAAACAACATTAATTATTGAACTAAATCACATCGGATGCTGCATCCAATTTTCCGTAGTTGAGTGACAGTTTTTCCAGAGATCAAAGTATAGGTAAGTTTAAGAAAAGTTTCTCTACCTCTAATTACCTTGCTACATATTATACAAATAGACAGGGGCTCAAAGAAATTTTACTCTTTACATGGATCTTATTTAAATTATTTCTATTACCTAAGGATAAGCTTTAAAGTCGGAACAACCCGATGAATTATTTAAAGAGAGTATTATTTCGGACCGTTTGTACGTTTTTGTTTCTCCTATTTTGTTTTTGAATTGCAGAAAATTATAAAATACTCTGTTGATGATCCTTTTTCGGAGACGTCAACCAATTTTCATTCGTAGTTGCTTCGTTTTAGGATACTTTTTTTAACTCTCTTTTTCAGCTATCTCTATTTTTAATAATATTTTTTAATTTCACAACTAAAGCTTTCATTAAAGCTATGTCATACCACCCAAAAACAAGGTATACCCACATTTGCTATTAAAATGGGAACTGAAGTTTTAGTTTTTGTATATTTTTTTATAATATAACTAGCTGATGCCCGCGACTTCGACCGCGTGGATATAGTATTTGAAATCCCTCGGGAACTCTTTGATTTTCCGGGATAAAAAGTCACCCTATGCCACTCTCCAGGTCATCAACTATACCCATGCAAAAAATCACGTCGATCCGTAGCCCTGTTGCGGCGTGATTGAAGGACAAACCAACAAACAAACACACTTTCGCATTTATAATATTAGTAAGGATATGAGTTTTTAAATTCATTTTGTGACACTCAAAATTATGTACTTCGATTCAAATAAGTCACATTATGTATCTTTAAAGAGCAGTCAAATCGGATTTACATATACCTACAAGGGTCAAATCGTAAAATGTTACTCGTATTTGCACCTGAAGCACTTCCACCGTAATACGTTGTCGCGAACAATGAAGACGACATATTTGCTTTTATTGCGTCTCTCGGTTTGTTATGAAATGGTGTGTTTCATCAGATTTTAGGAAATCATATCTTCTGTTATTGCACTGCTTTCAGCGTTTGGTAACTTAGTAACAAACAAATATATATATCCATATCAATTCTACGTTATAGCTTTTGCCCGCGAATTCGTCATCAGATTATATATTCTTCCGAAAATTAATCTGCGTAAAAAGTGACACCGTTGCTCCTTGGTGACCTCCAAATTTATGAAGCGTTTTCTCCTATATAAAATGCTAAGAACTTATAATTTTTCGATTCATGTGAATATTCCGAACAAGTTAGTCATTGCTTTTAAAACGATGAAAGCATCACCAGTAATGCAACTAATAAAATATGATGGCTTTATTATGACAATCATCTCAACTCCCCACTTTTAACATTGGTTTAGGCCATAGTCCACCACGCTTGCCAAGTGCGGCTTGGCAAACTTCATACACCTTGAGAACATTATGGAGAACTCTGAGGTTTGCTAACGATGTTTTCCTTCACTGAGAAACGAGTGATGCTTTAATTGATTAAAACGCATTTAACTCCTAAAAGTCAGAGATGCGTGCCTAGGATCCAACTTCGGATTGAATTATCTATTATGATAACAATACATAAAATTACTATTTTTCTTCTTACAGGTAAGCACTCCATCAGTTCCGAATTGGAATCAATATTCGAGTTACAAGGTAATCTTCTATAATAATTATTAACAAGTGTAAATTATAAATTTTATTTTTAAAAAACAAGCTTTTAGTAGCTGGCTACATCGTCAGACCCTGGCTATCATCTAGAACCATACTACTTGTCAAGACGAATCAGACGAGCACAAACTCGATGGGGTTACGTCGTTTTATTACAGAGTTGCCAAAACCACTTTCCGGCTTCGTTATGAGACCCTGAATATCATCTACGACCAGACTACTTGTCAACACTAATCAAACGAGTCTAAACTCGATGGTATTACGTTATTTTATTACAGAGTTACCTAAACCACCTTCCAGTTTCATCATCAAACCCTGATCAGATGAGACCCTGGTAATCATCTAAGAACAAAGTACTCCTCAAGACAAATCAAACGAGCCGATACTCGATGGGTTGCGTCGTTTCATTACAGAGTTCTTATGAACACCTTCCAGCTCCATCATCAGACCCTGGTTACCATTGCAAGGCAAACTACTCGTCAAGACGATTCAAACGAGCCCGAACTCGATGAGGATGTGTCGTTTCATTGCGAAGTTCCTTTGGCCACCTTCCAGCTCCATCATCAGATCAGCACCATGTCATCATAATATTGCATTGTCACGCAATTTACACATGTATGCAAAATTTCATCTCAATCGGTAATCGGGAAGAGGATCGACAAATTTAATTTGCAAGATTTGATGACAAACATCCTTGATGACAAACATCGGGACAGGTGAAACTAAATAAATAAATAAGCTTGTAAATAAAAGCTTGTAATACCTACATGCCATACATAAAAGCGAAAGGTCACTCACTCACTGACTCATCACGAAATCTTAAGAACTATAAAACCTACAAACTTGAAAGGAAGGTAAATTCGTTCTAGGATGTAGGTGTCAGCTAAGCGGATTTGAGAAAATCCCCTATGGGGGTGAAATAGGTTTTGGAAGGTTATATGAAAGTCCTATGTTTTTGAAGTTAGACATGAAAATCTGCATTTATATTATTAACTTTAAATAATAAAAATCTGTATAAGTTATTTTGGAAAATCTCCCCTTAAGGGTGGTAAAATAGAGGATGAAAGTTTGTATAGTAAATGTTTAAATTATTGTTATTGTTAACTTGAAAATTGGAAAGTAGGTTCTCTCTAGGGGGTAGGTGTCAGCTAAGATTTTTTTACGAAGAACCCCTCCCTAAGGGGGAGAAATGGGGGTTGGAAGGTTATATGAAAGTACTATGTTTTTAAAGTTAGAGGTTTGAAAATCGGCATTTCGGTAGGTCTTTATTTATTAAAAATGTGTGAGTTATTTTGAAAAATCCCGCCGTATGGGTGGTAAAACAGGGGTGAAAGTTTGTGTGGGAAAGTATTATTATTGTCATTGTTAACTTAAAATTTGGAAGGTAGGATCTTTTTAGGGGGTGAGTATCACCTAAGAAATGTTTTTACGAAAATCCTCTCCTAAGGGTGTGAAATGGGGGTTGAAATGTTGGATGAAAGTTTTATGAAGTTCGGCCGCAGTGGTATTTTTTGTATAGTTAGGTACCTATATACTTAAAATACCTTTGACACCTACCTTTTGATAAAAAAATTCGAATGTAAAAAAAATTATAATAATATGTAAATTGCGAGCTCCATTTGTACCAAGTCGCGGTTTTTACTAGCAATAAGACTCTTGCCGATTTCATTACGATCCGTAGCTTTGTTGCGGAGTGATTGAAGGACAAACCAACAAACCAACAAACAACCCAAAAATTCTAATTTGAACGCGAACTGTCAACCATAGACAAAGCTTTACGGTCGCGTTCAAATTAGAATTTTTAAGGTTGCTAGTTTCGACTGAATCGATTGTGTCCACATGTACAAGCGTCCATAGGTACAGCACTTGCCCATATTCACGTCAAATTAAGTTCTAGGTACTCAATATATATAATTATGATATTTTACGCATGAATCTGCATACGTCTTACGTAAATCCATGACTTGATACAATCATACAATTGGCTTTCAGCAAATTACTACAGCCAACTATCATAACACGAAAGCCAAATGCTGATTTTACAATTGAACAAAACATGATACAAGAGAGGAATGCTATTTAATGCAATATTATTATTTGGAAATAAATCATTATTCTCCCTTTATTCCGAAATCGGTTCAATAAATAATAATTATCTGATTTTAGTTTCCGCTTAATCGGCTTTTTAGAAAACTCATTTGACTGGCAAATTGTTTTGCTTGCTCGTACGTGCACGTTACTGGCGAATGCGTTTTCTATATTAACTGATTAATGAAAATGTAGACTGTGGTAAGGTATTTTTTAGGGTTCCTTACCCAAAGGGTGCCAACGGGACTCTATTGCTAAGCCTCCGCAAGGTGTCCGTCCGTCTGTCTGTCAGTGGGCTGTATCTCATGAAGCGTATTTTTTTATTATATACCATAAGCCATAGCCCCAAATCATAAATATGAGGTTGTGGTGAAAGTGAGGTGAAAGGTGTCCTGGAATAACAGGAGGTAGAAGTGTGTGAAAGAGTTTATTCTAAGCTTTCATTACGATTTAGGGCAATCAGGATAGATTGCAGGCAAGCATTGGCTTCTAATCTACCCTTTCTTATTTTTTAGAGAGTGCAAAAATATATGATTTCTTCTTATTTTTTGTGTTTGAATTATGAGGAAGTTGCTCATTACGGTACCAGTTACAAAAAAAGACTCAATTCGTTGAAAAGTTTTGCATAAAAATCAATCGCACATCTATTTTCAACCTAAACAAAACAGTTAATCCTTAATTCCCGATAAAATAAAACAATGGGTACTAAATACAGAGCTTACAACGTTAAGAGTAAAATGGATAATAACGTTCGGCTTGTTTAATGGCTACATTATTAATTTCCACCGCAAATATTGCAATTTGTTCATGCGATTGATTTTAGGCAAAACAAATTTTCATTTACATCGGGAAAATTATACGCTTCGTTTAGTTTGTTTAAATAGGTAACCTTTTTTCGTTCCAAATAATATGTTTTATGTTAATACTAGCTGATGCCCGCGACTTCGTCTGCGTGAACTTAGCCTTTAAAATGCCTCGGGAACTCTTTGACTTTGCGGGATAAAATGTAGCCTGTCACTCTCCAAGTCCTCAACTATTGGTACCCCTGCAAAAAATCACGTCGATCCGTAGCTCTGTTGGGGCGTGATTGAAGGACAAAGCAAGGCACTTTCGCAGTTATAATATTTCACCATATAAAGTGCAAGTGCATATAGTCGACGTGGTTTTTTACACAGGTAAAGTTTTAGACCTGGAAAATAACACAGGCTACTTTTTGTCCCGGGAGCAGACATTTAAACGCCCGCGCCTCTACGAAGTATATAATTTATTGTAGATTTTTTTAAAAAATAGATCGGTTTAGGCGTCTTCGAGTAATCGGTGAACATGAATAGAAAAAGATTCCGTTGAATTGAGATCCTCCTCCTTTTTTGAAGTCGGTTAAAATAATAATAAAAATTATTTTAAATGTAACGAAGATAAGGAGTAAAACAGTCAAAATAGTTCAACCCCTATCTCAGAGAACATACATCCATCCATCCGTATACTACATCTATACAAACATACATCCGTATACATCCATCCTCACAAACTTTCACATTAATAATATTATTGTATAATTAATTAATATTATTACATAGTTCACATTAATAATCAACATACATAAATACATGCATATATACATACACACATACATACATACATACATACATACAGACATAGATTATAGTCTGGAATAGCACATAGGCTACTTTTATCCCGGGAAAACAAACGGTTCCTGCAGGATATTAGTATACTACTTTTCACACATTTATCTTTCAATTATGCGCCAGCGGAGTTACAGATTGACGTGGTTTTTTGGAGAGGTGAAGTTAAGGGACCGAAAAATGACAAAGGCTACTTTTTAGTAGGGTAGTCGGATAGGTAGTAGTAATATACATACATACATACATACTTACAAACATACATACATACATACATACATACATACATACATCCATACATACATACATACATACATACATACATACATACATACATACATACATACATAAATGCCGCGTAATTAAAAGATAAATATGTGAAAAGTAGCATACTAATATCCCACAGGAACCGTTTGTTTTCCCGGGATAAAAAGTAGCCTTTGTCATTTTTCAGGCCCTTAACTTCACCTGTGCAAAAAATCACGTAAATCTAAAACTCCATTGCGCGTATTTTAAAGGACAAATGCGTAATAAAATAGCGATGCTATCCCACAGGAACTGTTTGCTTTTCCGGGATAAAAAGTAGCTGTTGTCGCTTTTCAGGTCCTCAACTATGCCTATCAAAAAAAACCACGTCAATCTGTAACTTCGTTGGCGTTTAATTGAAGGATTAATATGTGAAAAGTAGCATACGAATATCCCGCGGGAATTGTTTGCTTTCCCAGGATAAAAAGTAGCCTTTGTCACTTTTCAAGTCATCAACTATGCCTCTCCAAAAAACCACGTCAATATGTAACTCCGTTGGCGCATAATTGAAAGATAAATGTGTGAAAAGTAGTATACTAATATCCTGCAGGAACCGTTTGTTTTCCCGGGATAAAAAGTAGCCAGTGTCATTTTTCAGGCCCTTAACTTTACTTGTGCAAAAAAATCAAGTCTATCTAAAACTCCATTGCGCGTATTTTGAAGGACAAATGCGTAAAAAATAGCGATGCTATCCCGCAGGAAATGTTTGCTTTTCCGGGATAAAAAGTAGCCTATGTGCTATTCCAGACTATAATCTATGTCTGTGCCAAATTTCAGCAAAATCGGTTCATTCGTTGTCGCGTTAAAGAGTAACAAACATCCATCCATCCATCCACATATCCATTCTCACAAACTTTCGCATTTATAATATATAAGTAGGAGGAAGTAGGGTAGTCGGATAGGTAGTAGGAATAAACATACATACATAAATACATACATACATACATTCATACATACGAACATACATACATACATACATACATACATAAATGCCGCGTAATTTAAAGATAAATATGTGAAAGTAGCATACTAATATCCCACAGGAACCGTTTGTTTTCCCGGGATAAAAAGTAGCCTTTGTCATTTTTCAGGCCCTTAACTTCACCTGTGCAAAAAATCACGTAAATCTAAAACTCCATTGCGCGTATTTTAAAGGACAAATGCGTAATAAAATAGCGATGCTATCCCGCAGGAACTGTTTGCTTTTCCGGGATAAAAAGTAGCTGTTGTCGCTTTTCAGGTCCTCAACTATGCCTATCAAAAAAAACCACGTCAATCTGTAACTTCGTTGGCGCATAATTGAAGGATTAATATGTGAAAAGTAGCATACGAATATCCCGCGGGAATTGTTTGCTTTCCCAGGATAAAAAGTAGCCTTCGTCACTTTTCAAGTCATCAACTATGCCTCTCCAAAAAACCACGTCAATATGTAACTCCGTTGGCGCATAATTGAAAGATAAATATGTGAAAAGTAGCATACTAATATCCCACAGGAACCGTTTGTTTTCCCGGGATAAAAAGTAGCCTTTGTCATTTTTCAGGCCCTTAACTTCACCTGTGCAAAAAATCACGTAAATCTAAAACTCCATTGCGCGTATTTTGAAGGACAAATGCGTAAAAAATAGCGATGCTATCCCGCAGAAACTGTTTGCTTTTCCGGGATAAAAAGTAGCCTATGTGCTATTCCAGACTATAATCTATGTCTGTGCCAAATTTCAGCAAAATCGGTTCATTCGTTGTCGCGTTAAAGAGTAACAAACATCCATCCATCCATCCATCCATCCATCCAAACATCCATACATCCATCCTCACAAATTTTCGCATTTATAATATTAGTAGGATGGTCTATTTCGTTACATTTAATATAATTTTACAGATAATAATTAATTATTATTAATTTCGCATAAGTTTAATGAGTGAACTTAATAATTTAAGAAGTCACAGACGTGTGTGACTTTAACCTCGTGGATTATGGTTTTTTGATTCTAGCTGGATCTCTTTAATTTTCCGAGATAAAAATATATATTTCCATCTTAAATGTGAGAGATATATATATAACAAATAGAGACGACGACGACTTGACATTACGTCTTGTAGATCAGTGTCAGTAATGCCCAAAAGCCGAGCGTAGACCGGCACCGGCACCGGCGCAGTGGAAAAACGCCCATTCATAGACTTATTATATTACTAGCCATTGGTTGAAGATGATGACGATGACCATATTACATCAAGTCTGTGGGAAAATTAGTTGATGTGTTGTCAAATGTTTGGAGATTTCTTTGAGGAGAGGTCTTATACATTAAGATACGCTGTTTGGTTTTAGTTCATTACACTTGGACCACACAATAGATATTATGGTTAAGTCTTACGCGCGGATAATTAGCCAAAATATGGTAAATTATTCGTAAGCACCGATTCACCATATTTACATGCGGCGGCCGCGGTCATGGTTGCTAGATAATGCTGGATAATTAATCTCTTCACTGCATTTAATATTGAATTACGGTTTTGTTTATGTTTTAGATAATACCTACGCCTTTTTTAGAAACAGATATTTGTTCCTAAATAACAACGTTGAACGCAATCGTATTTAGTGCTATCTTGTTTCAACAAGCAAACAAAGGCAGCTAAAATAATAAAAATCCCGGATTCTAATAAAAATAGTGTAGTTTGATCAGCCTTTAAATGCCTGAGGCATATCGAACGTTGTGCATGGTTTTTATTTCATCAAAATATGTATTTTTAAAAACTTTTCTTTTTCTTTTTACAAAACTCATACCAATAAGTGCGGAAGTGTTGATAGCCTAGTGGTTAAGACTGAGGCCTACTTTGAGGGGTCGAAGGTTCGATGTCGAGGGACTTTGAGGAGACATGTGTGTTTTAGCAATTAAATATCACTTGCTTTAACGGTAAAGGAAAACATCGTGTGGGCACCTGCATGCCTGAGAGTTCTCCGTGATGTTCTCACAGCTGAGCGAAGTTTACCAATCCGCACTCGGCCAGAGTGGTGGACCACGGTCAAAGCCCTTTTCATTCGAGAGGAGAATTGTGCATCTCAAAATATGAGTAGGCCGTGATAAGTGCACAATCTATATCGCAGCCTTTGGAAACTGGAACGCTTTTTTGATAAAAACTGCTGCAAGAAACTGTTACGCGTTGCGTGGTGCGTCGGGTCGCGCGTTGCGTTGCGCGATTCTCCGATTATGGAGAGGCGTTGCGAGAAAAGTAGCGACATCAGCGACAGGACCCGCGTGGCGTCGGTGGCCGCGACGTCACACGCGAAAATACAATCATTTATGGGGATATGTGGTCTCGTTTTCGTACTTCGCCGCGGCGGTGCCCGCCGCGTGTCCCGCCGCGTGCTCCACCGCATACAACGCCAGTTAATAAGCAAACTCTTCTGCAAGAACTCTCTCATACTTGTCCATAAGTTTGACGCGACTTAATTGTTAGAAAATGCTTAAAAAATAAAATGTTGCAATGTCACGTAGGTAGGTTGGAAACATGATTACAAAAATCTTGAAGATGAAGCGAGAACGCCAGTAATTTATAGTCTTAGGGCATTCACTATATGAAAATAGCCTTAAGATAATTATCCCACGACATGAAGCTGCGTCCTAACAAGATACATTAGTTAATGAGACAGAATGTTTACTAGTTGTGAATCTCGGCATACTGAGCCGAAAAGCACTATTTCGGATTGTGTTACGGAAATTACTAATGGGATAGCAAGCTCTACACGTAATCAAAATTGTTTTTGCCCTTTGAATAGGAATTACGACTATAATTTTTATATAAAAAATAAAATACTAAATAACAATTGCATCTCTAGATCCTAAAGAGCTCCATTGTAATATCTTCTTAGGAAAAGGGGTCTTGGGAAAAGTAGATCAACAACTGTAACGTGTTGCTACTAGATGTCGCTAACAGTTGCTTAAACTGAAAAAAGTAGATACATATCACTAGTTTCGATGCTGACGTGTAGTTCGACCGCGGCTATGGTGTAAAGCTAACACATTCGGGCGCGATTCCCATGAGATGTGGGTTCGAATCCCGCTGGCCTCGGAATTTTTGATATGTGTTTATAAATGTCAATGTGTTCAAACAACAAACAATAGAATAATTGTTTGTTGTTTGAAGGCATATAATTATTTATGGTTTTCGTGTTAATGTTAAGATACTGCTTTTTTAGACACACACAGTTCACTCGTCAATGGCATACATAGCTTAAGCTTTTAAAACCGGTTCAACTGGTCAAAAGCTGTACGCATACAGTATACTAGTATAACATACACTGAATACACTACTAGAAAAATTATTATTAAAAAGCCTTGATTAAAAAGGTAGCCTTAGAGTAACTGAAAAGAGACACCTGCTAAATAGCTCTTGAACTTTGATTTGCTTAAAATCTGGATTAATTAAATCGGAAAATTCTCAACTAGCAGTTAACAAAACAGGCGGGTACCCGTTCCAATTTGCGCTATAATTATGATGTCATCGGAGAAGGATTTAATTAAAGACCTTTTTAGAGGCCTCCAAGGTAATTGCTGTTCAATGACTCTTTGTCGTCCGAGAGTCGACTTGTTTTTATCTACTTGGGGATTATGTTCGAGCGTCTTTATTAGAGAATGCTCAGTTTACTCTTGTTGTTTTAAGCTGAGCTTGGCTCCATTGTTGGCTGAATGTTTCTTATCAGAATCACTTAAATGCAAACATATATTTTTTTAAATTTTTAAATTTTTATTCTTAGATGTCTTCACGTTCATGTTCTTTTTCATATGATTACAATTAATTATGGTTAATTAATGACCTTTTTAAAGAGAAGATAATTTCTGATTAATGATTGTTTGTTGACTTGTATTTACTTGAGGGTTATGTTCGAGCGTTTTAATAAGAGAATGGCTAGGTTCACTCTTGTTCTTTTAAGCTGTAACAGCAATGAAGCCTAGCATTGTTTCACAGAATCAGTTTAATACAATAATAAATTTTTGAGCTATTATTCTAAGATATTTTCACAGGCAAGTGTGTCTTTTTAAAAAATACTTACTTTCTTTTGATATGATCACAATTTGTGGCGAATTGCAAACCTTTTTAGACACTCTAAGGTATATCTGATTAATGATTTGACTCTTGATTGCCCGAGAGTCGACTTGATTTTTTTACTAGGATAGCGACGGAATTCTACCTTATGCATGATCTGACAGTGTATTGAACCTGACTACTGTTTCAAATATTTCGATACTATAATATATTGGGAAACTTAATCAGTAACAATTTTAAAGGTTTTATTTTGTTTTAAAAGTTTTAAACAAAGTTTTAAAGTAACAAGCCTTACTTTCAGTACAAATGTGTATAATTTTTTATGTGTACAAGTTATATTTAAATTCCATCAGATGTTAATCAACCTACAACGAGTACCTACCTAAAAAAAGGCTTACAAAAATTTAATTTAAATTATAATTAACGGCGCCTTTCATAGTGCGGAATGGGAAAATGGCGTCTGCCTTAAATGGAGTAAAAAGATTTTAATATGCGGCGAAAAACCCCGAGCATGTCTAGGTGCAGTTATTTGTTGTCAAATCCTTTCTTTCTTTGGCCCAGGAATACAAAGGGTAATATTGCCGCTTGAAAGTTAATTAAATTCAAACATGGTAAATGACGATAAACTGTACGCTAGCTTGGGGACATAAATTTTTGTGCTTCGCGCTCGTCGCTGCTAAATCCTTATTAGTATTATAAATGCGAAAGTGTGTTTGTTTGTCCGTCAATCAGGTCGTATCGACGTGATTTTTTTGCTTGGGTATAGTTGAGGACTTGGAGGGTTATAAGGTAACTAGTAGGGCGCGTAGGTGCGCAGCCCGCAAGAGGACCGCGGTTTTTCTTCTCATCAAATAAACTTTCAGGTCCTGATAATTTTTTATCAGAAAACCACTCTTCCATCTTTTATACTCTCTGAGATAGAAACCTTTGAAGTTTGTATAGCCGCCATCTTGAATCTGCCATTTTGGATTTTTTTTTCACTTCACTGCCAATTGGATAAAGTTTCGAGTGACTTTTGTTCAAGCACATCCCACCTATATTCAATAACCTGGCCGTGCTCTTTACCCGTCTTCCAAACCCTCGATCATCAGCTCTCTGCATATTTTTCTCAAAATCATTTTCAGAATAAGAATTCTTCTATAAAAAGGGTTGAGGACTTGGAGGGATGTCAAATGTCATCATGACTCGTGTAAGTACGTGTCACTGTCAAAAAGAACGCCATGTTGTTTCGCGTTTATTTTTCAAAATAATTTTGCATTGTACCTCGTAAAAAGGACAAGGAAGGAAGGAAAAAAACACTATTTCACTATTTCATGACCCCAAATATTTATTATATGTAAATATATATTTATATTATATTAAGTTGTCATCTCACCGCTCTTAACATCATTATCTTCTCAATCGATAAACGTCCACTGCTGGACATAGGTTGTTTTTGTTGTTTTTAGTCCTATGTCCCCCAAGTGGGGCAGAGGTCGTCCACAGTACTACGCCATACCGACCGGTTTTGAGCCACAGCCTTAACTTCGTTCCACGTCATCCCTATCTTCGCAACCTCCGCCAGAACCGTTCGCCGCCAAGTTTGCTTAGGCCGGCCCCGCTTTCTCTTTCCCTGAGGGTTCCAGTCGAGAGTCTGTCTCGCTATGTTGTTCCCTTCGAAGAGTGTGACCGATCCATCCCCATTTACGACGTTTAATCTGCTCGTCCATTGGCGATTCTTTACAGCGTATCAAAAGATCGATGTTACTGATCTTCTCCGGCCAGTGTATACCGAGAATGCGGCGGAGACACCGGTTGACGAAAACTTGGATTTGATGCGATATGGCTTTCGTGACTTTCCATGTCTCGCACCCATATGTTAAGACGGACTTGACGTTGCTTCGAAAAATTTTGAGTTTTAGATTTCTTGTCAATTTTCGCGATTGCCATACAGAGCGGAGCTGAGCAAAGGCTGCTTTAGCCTTGACGATTCGCGAAGCGATGTCCACTTCGGTACCCCCATCTCTGACACGACACTCCCAAGATAAGTGAAGCTTTCGACTCTCTCTATATCTTCCGTGCCGATGCGGATAGCAGAGGAATTCCCCCCACCAACACGCATCTCTTGATTCTTTCGGATGTTTATGCGTAATCCCGCGCTTAAAGCCTCTCTTTGTAGGTCATTCAGCTTAGCTTGCATATCTGTATGTCTGTGACTTAATAGACATAAGTCGTCAGCATAGTCTAGGTCCTCAAGTATTTCAGAGAGTCCCCACTCTATTCCACGTCGTTTATTATCGAAAGCCCGGTGTACAATTCCGTCGAGAACGACCAGAAAAAGTAGAGGTGATAGGAGACACCCATGTCGCACCCCCGCATGTACCTTTATATCCTCCGAGATAAGACCGTCGTGTGATACTTTGCAGGAGTAGTTCTTATACAAAGTTTGAAGGATCTCCGTTATCTTTGCCGGTACTCCTATTTCTTGAAGTCGCGCCCAGATGTTAGACCATCGTAGCGTATCGAAAGCTTTTTCAAAGTCAACAAAGGTCAAATATATGTCCCTTTGCCATTCTGATGCTTGTTCGAGAATAATGCGAAGTGTATTAATCTGGTCTGTACAGGAGCGACCTGGCCGGAATCCTGCTTGTTCTCTGCGAAGGAGGGGCTCGGCAGCTGTTGATAACCTATCCAGGAGTATCTTACAGAGTACCTTGGATGGTACAGGTAGTAAGGTTATTCCTCTCTCTCATGTTACCTGATGCTGCAGCACGTTGAGCGCGTGTAGCAATACTGTCGGCCCACGCTCGGCGGTCTTTACGCGTACTACGGTAAATAAATCTGCGGAGTCGGCGGTACTGTAAACTTAAATTTGCGCGTTCTGCATCTTCTACTGCGTTAATTATTTTCAGGTGGAGTTTTCTTCTATTTTCGATAAGTTCCCAAGTATGTTGCGACATCCATTCCTCGCGAAGATTTGGTTTGTGCCCAAGAAAGATGGAGCTGGCCTCGTTGTAAGCCACCTTTATTCGATTCCACTCTTCATCTAACGTGTTGGTATTATCACTTAAAATAGAGAATTGGTTCCTAAGTGTTACAGCAAATTCGGAGCGACTACTAAGATCTTTTAATTTATCGACGTCGAATCTTCTACCAATTTTTCCAACGTCACTGCGTTTTAGCGCGTTAGATACCTTTAGGCGGAGCTCAGCGACTACGAGATGATGATCGCTGACGATATCGGCACCCCTACGGTTGCGTACGTCTAGTAAAGATGAGCGCCACTTTGAACTAATAGCCAATATGGTCTATTTGGTTCCTCGTATTCCCATCGGGCGAGGTCCAAGTATAAATATGAATATCTTTGTGGATAAAGAGGGTGCTCCCTATGGTTAAGTTGTTGTTCTGGCAAAACTCAATGAACCGCTCACCATTATCATTTCGTAATCCCAATCCATGTTTGCCAAAGGTTTTCACAAAGCCAGCGTTATTGTTCCCAACCTTAGAGTTTAAATCTCCCATTACAATAACTATATCCTGCTTAGGGATTTTCCCGACGATGCGTAACACTGTACTATAGTAACCTTGCGGGCTTTAGAATTGAAGCGAGCTGTCATGATTCTTTCCGAGATTGGTTTCCAATCCAAAAGACTGCCTTTCGCGGCACGTCCAAGAAGTAGACCCACGCCATTCATGCGCGCATCATCTTCACTCTCTTTACCCGAATATAATAAAGTTAGGCCTTTAGATGTTTTAAGTTCTCCGAATCCGTTTCGGCGCACCTCACTTAAACCGAGGATTTGTAAATTATACCTGAGCATTTCAGCTTCCACCTTTGCCAACCGGCTGACATCAGGGGGTCTACTCTCTTTCTCTCAAACGAAACTTCGAAAACGAACGAAATTTAAACGAAGTTTCGTTAACTCCTCTACTCTATTTCATTTTCGGACAAGCAGACGAAATACGGATCCGTAGACAATATTCGTGAACGATTGGAATGAACGATTTTGTGTGGGTCTAAAAACCGACTAATTTGAAGAGTAAGTACTATTTGATGCCAACAATGCGTAATAAACCTATGACAACTAAAAATATCCGTATAATGCACACGTAATATGACATAATGTTATCTAATCATAACCTATAGCATGTCAATCGTCAACTACCTATAACAACAACTTACGATTTATTGTTTGGAATTCTTTAAAAACTTTTCTGAAGTTTGTTTCTCAAGTATGGTGTTGATAAATCATGTTTTCAAGTGCTTTTTACACTTCGGAATCTCAATACACATTCCGTCAGAAAGTTACAAGTCGTTGAAGGAATTGGGTTTTAAAAACTTTGTAAGTAAATATCATAAATTGGATTCATAACTAAATAATATTTAAATAACTTATTTGTTTATTCAGTAAAAATATCACCTCTTCCTAATATTCTTATAAACACCTTTTCATACACCCTTACAGTTTAAAATGGCTCCACATACGGGTTCCGCTACTCCTGAGCAAATCGACACTCTTCTCAATTTCTTAGATGAACATAGGGATCTAGCCCGCGGGAGGTTGAGGAGTGTTGAAGGAAATGTGCAGGCAAAGAGACTGTGGGAAGAATTGTGCAATATACTCAATTCCATGGGTGGTTGCACAAAAACCATTCAGCAGTGGCAAAAGGTATCAAGTGTTTTATTAGGTAATTAATAATATAATAGTATAGTGACATTTAAACCACATGATTTTATGATTTGCAGGTTTGGGCTGATAGAAAACATTTAGCCAAGAAAGCTGCTGCTGATTTTCGGAGGTCGGCTTCAGCGACTGGAGGTGGTCCATCAACAGCACCCCCACTTACCCAGTGGCAGTTAAAGGTCCTGTCGATCATGGGAGATAGTTTTGGTGATCGCCAAACTGGGGCCAGAGTGCCAGCATTCAGTGAGGTACCTACTTAGTCTTTCTTAGAATTATTTAATTACTTTAAATCCAATCTTAGCTCTGTTCAAATATTTTTTGAAATAATAATTGTTGTGAAACAGTATTTTTATGTACTCTTGTACCTATAAGAATTTAAAGTCCATTTTAAATCAATTTCATCAAATATAATTGAATTTCGATATTTCATGATTCTGTTAGGTATTAAATCTGCTTTATTTTCAGACTAACGAACCAATACCATCAACCTCCAGTCAAACAAGCCAACCACTGAGCTTTTCACAGCCTCTTAGTTTGGATTTGCATGAGGAAGTTGTGGAGTATGTGGAACCCAGCCAGGATGTCATACAGCTCCCAGAACCTGCGAGCCAACCACCGGTGTCACAAGAAATCCTGACTCCTCGTCTATGTAAGTATTAGTTACTGTGTTATTTTCAGTAAATCATTAAATGGTATTATAAAAATTTTAGTAAATTATAGTACATTATTTTGTGAGTGTATTTGCATGAAATAACTTTCAAACAAAATACAAATAAGACAGATTAAACTTTAGAATTGAATATATAATTACTTCAAATTGCATAAAAATAATTTACTAAGAAATGTGTACTTCAAGGAAATGTCAAATGAATATATATATTAAATGTAAGAATATAATCTAAAATAAGAATAAGATGTAAAAGTGCAGGTTGGCAGGCTTTGAGAGCATTTTAGTGAATTTTCAGGCATGCAGGTTTCCTCACAATGTTTTCCTTCACTGTTAAACAAGTGATAATTAATTTAAAACACACATATTTCTGAAACGTCAGAGGTGCGTGCCCGCAGGATTCGAACCTGTGACCTCCTGATTAGAGGCAGAGGCCTGGACTCACTGGGCTAGAACTGGAAAATAACTATTATTACTCTAGTGTAGTTACTTTGACACACTAAAATGTGCCCATTTACATAACACTAAAACTAAACCCATTCTGTCTTTAAGGCATTTTTGTTAAGTACTTACTTATTTAAATTGGAATGTTTTTTTACAGCCTCACAGCCTACACGTCCCAGAAGGAGACATTCGGCTGCTGGCTCTGAATTCAGAAGCAGATTGTTTCAATATGAAGAGGGGCGTGTAGAGAGAGAAACAGTCAGGAACACCGAGCTTGCAGGCATTAGGGCTGCCCTGGTAGAGTTGTGTGGCCTTATTAGGGAATATTTAGATAGACAATAGGAATTAAGATTATTTTGTTGTATTAGATTAATTAGTATTATTGTTGCCTTTCTGTTTAATATTTTGTTTCTAGGTAGAGTTAAGCAAATAAAAGATTATTTTAAGTTAAAAATAAATTTTATTCTTATATTAAACTCAAAAAGAAAAAATAAAGCTTTTATTTAGAATAGAAAAGAAATGTTTTTTATTCAAATAAACTTTTACAAGTACTTTTGAATCGTCAATGAGTCTACCACTGGTTCGGAATGCCGTTCCTGCCGAGAAGAACCAGCAAGAAACTCGGCAGTTGCTCTTTTCAAAATACTTTAACAATATACTTACAATAGATATTATTCTATGTATGCAGCGAGTTTCCACACTGAGGGGAAGTTCCACAAAAGCATACATAATTATTTCTAAGTATAATTCAACACATGTCAAGACGGGCAGACAGAAAGTAGCCCCATTGCCGCTGGTGGCACCCGTTCACGAGCATGACGCATGACCCAGCCATTGCTTCGCTCAACCATATGGAACGTAACAACCCGCATCTTTCATTTGCATTCCTTACATACTACTTGAATAAATAAATTGACATCTCTCACTAACTCATAACACTTCTTCTTTGTCAACCGATAGAGATCCACTGCTGGACAAAGGTCTCTTGCATGGCTTTCCACAGGCGTCGGACTTGCGCTGACCCCGCCGACCCCGACACAACTCATAACACTACATACTAATTACTATCTATTCCTTAATGTTATTTTTACATTTAACCAAACATTATTTATTTTATAATCCTAACTTATTATTTATTATTATCTATATACTAGCTGACCCGGCTAACTTCGTACCTCCAACTTATCTATATAAATACTATTATTAGTAGACATATAACCAAACATTATTTATTTTATAATTCTAACTTATCTAACCTTCTAACTATAGAATAAAAGGAAATTATGAACAAATTTATAATTATATCACTAAACATATTATATTATATAGGCTTATATACCTAATTTACCTATTCCTTTCTAACAGTTGCACTAATGCAGCTCTTGCCCTTCTACCGGCCTGTAGGGCTTGAGCTGAAGAAGCAGCTGATTGAGCGGGAACCTGCCTGCTTCTTTCAGCTTGGAGATCCTCTTCTGTCAACTCGGGAACATCAATACCACCTCTTGTACATACATTATGTAAAACACAGCAGGCTACTATAATTTTACCTGCTGTTTCAGGGCAGTAATGCAGTTCCCGAGCTGCTAAAAGACATCTCCATCTTCCTTTTAAAATGCCAAATGTGCGTTCTATGGTGGAGCGTGCACGCTTTTGGATCAAGTTGTATCTCCCTTCAGGAGAGTCTTCAGTGGCATTATCTATTGGTGTCATCATATGTTCTCTTTGAGCATAACCAGAATCACCTGAAATAAAAATAAAATATAAATGTAAAACTTTGTGCTAATGTATAGATGTTTGTTAGTTTTTCATTAAAACACAAAATATATATTTAGCAATGTACATAATAAACACAAACATTTAATTCAAACATACCTAATAAATAGACTCTTTCATTCTGCAGACCCTCCATGTGGCTTCTTATGTCACACTCTCTCCAAATATAAGCATCATGTGTCGCTCCACCAAATGAAGCATCAACATTTGTTATGTAGCAATCACTGTCGCATATCTGGAAAAGAATGCAGTGTCATATGATGTTAAGACAATCATTTAATATTCTGTTCTCATACTTACAACTTGGGTGTTAATGGAATGAAAATGTTTCCGATTAAAATATTGTTCCTCGTGCTCGGAAGGTCTAACAATTGCAATATGAGTGCAGTCGATGCACCCAATTACACCAGGAAGTCCATATTTCTCATAAAATCTGCAAAATTAATGAATTAATACTTAACTTTCATTCAAAATACAGTAAGCTGCTACTAATAATAAAACTACGACACATGGTAGGTATACATACCCCCGTTTAATAAGATTCCTTTCATTTCTATTTTGCGGGAATTTTATATACTTCCTTAAAATATGGGGTGCATTTAGGGCAGTTGTGACCTCCTTCAAACAACGAGAAACAGTCTGTTGAGCCATGGGCCCGTCCATGTTTTGCCCCACAGACCCTTGGTAACCACCTCGGGCATAAAAATTCAAGGCCGTAAGGATCTGAAAATGTTGAAGATTGTGAACAGTGAAATGCTTATTTTTATTGAATAGAATGAAAAAAAATGTGCAATACCTTAACTGTGGGCTCGATTCCATGACTTCTTGCCTTCGGAGGTAATAAAGGCACTATTTCCTGGCACAACTCTTCAAATAATTGCCGACTGAGTCTGTAGTTTCCTACAAACTCTAAATCGGGAATTTGACTTATATTAAGTTGATTGCGCAGGCGGCGCCGTCTCCTTCTACGCTCTAAACGCTCTTCTCGTAGAGCAGCCTCTATTAAAATCATTCTTGCAGCCATTTCAAATTAAATTCAGGACACAAGAACAACAAACGAAAATCAAAAGTTAACACTTTTGGTTTCGTCAATTTGAGGTTAAAATTCCGAACAATCGTCTGTCAAATTCAAATTTTCGTTCGCAAGATTTATGAACTAGAGTAGGTTTAGAAAATCTAAACGTCAAACATTTTTCGTTCGAACGAAATTTCGGACCGAAATAGAACCGTGGTAGGAAATACGCGAAATTTCGATCGATATTTCGTTTTTCGTTGAATTAGAGTAGACCCCCAGAGAGCGATCTTACGTTCCAAAAAGCAATAAGTGTCCTTGTTTTCATGCCAAAACATGGACATAGGTAGCTTGAAATTATCTCCATGCAACTCGATCCTGTGCCGCCCTAATCCAGCGACTCGCCTTAAGTCGTCCGACCACCTAGTGCGGTGTCTACGAACGCTGCGCCTGCCGTCTCCTAAAATAACACTTTTATATTTCAAGATATTTCGAAGATTTCACGATATTTCAAGAGATTCCAGAGTTATGTGAGTTAAGCAATTAAATATCATATGCTTCATCGGTGAAGGAAAACTTCGTGAGGAAACCTGCATGCCTGACAATTCTCTATAATGTTCTCAAACGTGCGTGAAATCTATCAATTCGCGTTTGGCCAGCGAGGTGGACTATGGCCTATAACTCTTCTCTGAGAGGAGACCTGCGCTCAGTAGTGAGACGTTAATGAGTTGCTCAGTCATGATGATGATGATTTCAAGATATTCTGAGATATGATAGAGTAACTGTGTGACGTAGGCTTTCCTGGCTAATCTGGTGGGTCGTGGTCGTTTCGTTGGTCTTTAGTAATATTATTGAATGTACTTTCAGCAACAACTAAAACAATAGTCTTTCCAGTATAGTTTAGACCTACAATAAATCTGACTCCGACGTCAATCGATACAAGGTCGTAAATATAACCATAATCGTATTTTAATATCATTGGCCAGTTAACGCTGTGCATAACACTTCACTACACTTTGATGGATGGTCATCCATGTGACAAATTTTATAGAGCCCTCAGGTTATTAGTTTCAATAGGTACACAATCCAGAGCTATGCCTTTACATTAAACAATAGCTGCACGCAAATTTCGCATTTAGAGGTAAAGGTGCCTAGCTATAAAATCGCATGGATGATTTAGTAACTGAGGTTAAATAGTTTTCAAGGGAGCTGTGAATGAATTATGAACCGATGGTTAGCTCAAAATTTATAACGCCATTAGTAAATATTTGTGTGACTTTTGGGAAGGATATATATTATTAGGTATATCATATAATTTAAAAAGCATACAATAAATATATTCATATCATAGACGATAAAGAGCTCGAGCTCCTCGAGCTTAAAGAAGAAAACTCGAGACCTCGAGCTTAAAGAAGAAAACTTCGCTGCCTGCCGATGGTCACAAGCGACTGAAGACCGTTTTCTGCGGCGGTCTTTGCATGAGATCTATAATCAATGATTTGAGACCATAAGTCATAACAATGACGAAAAACAACCAATATGTCATCAGATGAGTATAATTTACTCGTACACGCTACATAGTTTAATAATATTAGTTAGATACTAGAAAATATATACGATAAATAAATCTACCAGTGTGTATATTTGAAATGAAAAATTCCATACATCCAAAGGGTAAATACGCGAATATATTTAATTAAAAACGATTATTCCGGTAGTTTTCCGTTTTATCGACATTTTATGGGATATAGTAAATAAAACTTCATTCGAGTTTTGTGTACCGAAAGGACTGGATAGTTTAAAGCTTTAACCACATGCGAGTCGAGACCATTGCGTTCGATAAAAACCAATTAGGTTATTGAAAATCCAATTTAAAATTTGATATCCTTGTTGTGTTGCAATTAAAGCTAATTATTGGAAATCTATTAATTAATACGCCCGATTAAATACGAGTTGTAATGAACTATATGGAGAAGTTTAATGTTTGCTCGGGTAGACCGATCGGAAAAGTAAAAATTATATTGCTTTAAAACATCGTATATTTTGCGTCATTACAAGTGACGATGCAGATTAAAATGAAAGAATTAAATTCAAATCCACTAATCGGTATCCACGCAGCATGTGTTAACTACCTCATCATCATCATCATCATCATTATTAACCCATCATCGGCTCACTACTGAGCAAGGTCTCCTCTCAGAGAAGGGTTATAGGCCATAGTCCACCACGCTGGCCCAATGCGAATTGGCGGACTTAACACACCTTAACACACCTTATAAAAAATTAATTGCCAAATGTGGAATATATTCCAAGGGTAATGACCCTTGCCAAGAATAATTTCCGACCTCTTACCTACTTAGATATTCAATTTCAAATGTTAGTTAGCTATTATGACAAGTCAAACTCTACCACCGCGACCGGTTCGGAATGCACATTCTGCTGGAAAGAAACTCAACAGTTGCTGTTTTCAAAACAAATGTAGGACTTGAACGATATATGCGTAATATCGCTTACCACTGCGCCAGGAAAGTTCTTGATATTTCTCAGATCCTTTACCAATTTCTTAAAAATTGCACTTTTCTGAAAGATGTCTGTTATTCCTACTGGAAGAGTATAAATAAAAGATAACTGTTGCACACGCAAGCCAAGTAGTACTTAGTTGATTCAAATAGTTTACCTAATTGTTCTAGAATAATTGTACCTACTAAACTAGCGGCACGCTATGATGGCCGGTTTGACACATTACAATAGTGATGTGGAATGTCAATTTATTCTCGAACAAAAAACAATTAAGTTTTGTTTTTGTACCTGATTAAATAGGTTTAATAAAACAAAAATGTATATGTTTATTTAATTTATTTGAACGAACTGAATATTTGAATGAAAATGAATATACATACTTTATATGCACACAAGAAACATATGAATACAAAAGATACCAAAAAAGGTGCCACAAAAGGCCATAATTAATCAGATTCGTCCATACTACTATTTTCACTGTCGTCACTGCTATCATCACCTACATTAATAATTATATGTTCGTTTTCTATAATATTATCTATTTTCACATCTCTTTCATAATCTTCCCTTATTAATTTAACAGTTCTATTCACAACCTTTTCCCAGTCTCCTTTAGTCACATGTTCACAAGCTTCTTCTAATAATTTTAGCATTTTTTTTGTGGTAAATGGGGGTTCTGTATTGTGTCTTGCAGCATATCCCTTAATTTGAGCCCACACCAACTCAATCGCATTATACTCACAATGGTAAGGCGGTAACCGTATAACTCTGTGCCCATGTTCTAATGCTATTTCGTCAATGACGTATCGGATCTTGGTTGGTTTGTTTTCTTTTAAAAGACGTACTAATTCCGCTTTTAACATATTCATGTTTGCATCTACGCCATTTTTACGAAGCCATGCGACGATATCAGCTTTCTTTTGGGATTGGGCAGGTGGCTTGTCAATTTGCATCGAGTGGTATGGGGCGTTGTCCATAATTATAATAGATGGTTCAGGGAGGCTACACAACATTGAGGTAAACCATTCAGTAAACTTTTCTCCATTCATGTCTTCATGATAGTCTCCAGTGGTTTTTGACGCAAAAGCCATGAGAGAACCTTCGACAAACCCGTTGATGGTTCCGGCGTGACAAATTATAAGTCGCGATCCTTTTCCTACAGGAACTTTGGAAGTAGATGCTGCTGTGTCATCGTTCCAAGAACGGCCTACAGTATGGTTAGCATTAAGCCATGTTTCATCCAAGAACACAACATTTTGCCAATTTTTGATTTCTTTCACTTGCCGTAAAAAAGTATACCTTGCCATCGCTATATCAAATCTTTCCATCAATATTTTGCGTTTGTTACATTTTTTGTATCGAAATCCAATGGTCTTCAAAATCTTCGTTAAAGAACTTTCCCCACCGAAGAATAATCCAGCTTCCTTCAGTGAATGCACCAACTTTTTTCTTGTTGGATACTCCTTCTGTAAATAGTAGCCGTAAACATGTCTTCGGATAGCATCGGCATCAAAGCTATCGATGCCTACGACTGGTTTTGCTCGTTTTCTCTTTTTTGGTGTGTGAAGTTTATTTTCTTCTGTGCCAGTCTCGCCATATTTTTTTTTAGTTATCCGTCTAACAGTTCGTTGTCCAATATTAAGCGCATCAGCTACGCGTTCAAACACTGACGTTATAGGTAAAATTGGCCCTCCATTTTGAGCTTCACGATCGAAATAGTTACGAAGGCGTATTACGAACTCACGTGTCTGACTATTTAGAACAGTTCTCTGCGTACGTTCGGTCATATCGACGAAATCCACAACAAAGGGCTTGAACAGAGTCCAAATTAACGAGCAAGGGTCAACAGTAATGCAGTATCAATATTTGAAATCCAAAGCCAGGTCAAAACTATATCACAATCGCATTGCACTGACAGTTTATACTTTTCGAAGCAACGTCAATTCGAAACTGCTTTGTTTTGCATTGAGCATTGACGCGAGTTTGCCGGAGGTAGTAGTTGTGCTAGCCAGCGATCCTATGTGACGATCGTATTAGATTCCATTTTTAAAAATTTTCAATTTAGAAAACCAAATGCCGAGTTGTGGTATATATCATATAAAAATAAAAATTTTACCTTTTGTATGAAACAGCTGATATTTTTTTGCGATTTCAGAGGTTTGTCCACATAGTGAAAATTGTTCATATTCACAAGTACATTCACCCCTTAAATGGTGCAAACTGATTTTTCTACACTTGTATACATTTTAGAAATCAATTTAATAAATAAATTTTGAGTCCTAAACCTAAAACTACATTCGATAAAATTTATGAATCTCTGCACATCACTATCGTCAATAAAGTAATACAATTATTTCCTTCAAAGTCGTTATCAATTAATACGGAACTTCATGAGCGGACAAACGTCAAACCGGCCATCATAGCGTGCCGCTAGTGTAATGCTGTTGTTCACAATCTCTGAATTAAATTGACAATGCGATATAACGTAATTTACAATGTTCCCCGCTGAAAAGGATAGAATTTTAGTTTAGAGATTTCTGATACAGCCACGACATCGTTGTCAGCACTGAGTCCCGAAAAATTAGAATGTTTTTAGACATTATTGATTTATTTAATAAAAGTTACCTTTGTATTTTATTCATCAATTTTTAATTAAAAACTCTAAAATTACTACCCTTTTACATCGCGGCTGTTCGAAAATATTAATTATGTTAAAATGCCTACAATGTAAATATATTAAAATATTCTGTATATATGGTATTTAAGGTATAATGCGAACACAATTTATGAATTTAATATGAATACTTTATGGTTATGACTTGAGTGTAACTGGTTTTTTTGTTTATTGAACGATATTTCCAATTACTTTATTTATTTTCCAATTTTTAATCCAAACTCTTTAATTTAATATCTATATGTAATTATTATTTACTAGATGATGCCCGCGACTTTGTCCGCGTGGATTAGGTAAGGTTTTTAATTCCCGCGGGAACTGTAATTTTCCGGGAAAAAAGAAGCCTATGTGTTAATCCTGGGTATGAGCTATCTTCGTTTCAAATTTTAGCCAAATCGGTGCATTAGTTGTAGCGTGAAAAAGTAACAAACATCCATCCATCCATACATCCATCCTCACAAACTTTCACATTTATAATATTATAGTAGGAAATAGGATTTTCGACATTCTAAAGAGCTAATCTTGTAACGGAAACTCTTGTAAATCACCAGGAGTGTGAAAATAAAAATATAGAAGACAATATAAGAACATCTAGATAAAATATTTATGTTTCCGAGCCATGAAATCCGTAACTGTAATTTAAATTGGTAAGAATCGACACTCAATTTGAATTCTCGAGGAAGGTATGTGCGCGATCTTACGATTCGCCGAATTGTCTATCCTATTGGTTTCATCCCCAATTTAACTTTTAAGGAAACGGATTGAAATCACCTCAGCAGAAATTTGTATGGAAGAGGAATGAAAACCGATTGATAGGCCCTATTTTGCCGGCGTGTCTCATTACTGTGCTGTGAAGCCGCGTTATTTCAGCGGTCGCATACAAAGCTGTGTGGTTTAAGATTCTATATTATTTTGGGGTTGGGGTTTAAGGGTGTTATAGTGTTTCAAATGGCTGGCTGTTTTACGTAATAAAATTACACACTTACAACTCCCTCTCGGGGTGGTAAAATATAAAAGGAATGGAAAACCACTTCATTGCCTTCTTGCTACTCTGAGCGAGCCAAGTTCGTCGGAATCCATAAATTATTTTGGTGACTGACCCACTGCCTGTTTCGAGAGAGCACACTGATATAAGCGCGTATAAGCGCGTTCGGTTTTAAAGCGTAAGCCGATATGAGCTCATACGCGGGAAAAAATACGCTAGTCTGAAATCGCTCTTAGTTTTTTCATACTTTCTAAGCATTGATAAATTTCTTTAAAATTATTTTAAAAATATTAAACTTACTTAGAATTCTAAGGGCCGATTTCACCAACATAAAATAAGTTTTATCCGAGCGTGAATTTGATATTTTGACAGTATTTTCAATACAAACTGTCAAAACGCCCAATTTATCCCTCGGTAAAACGTCACTCTACGTTGGTGAAATCGACACTAAATAAGTTTAATATTTTCAAAATAGTTTTAAAGTATTTAATTTTTAGTTTTGTTGGGTATATATACGTAATATGTTTTACTTATGATTATGACACACATATAGATTTATAGAATTAGCGCACTCGGTCATAGTAGGTAATCACAAATTTTCTTTTTCAACCGCTCTGGTTTTCGAGGGAAAAAATTCCCGGAGCCAATTTTGCATAATAACTTATTCTAACACAGATCTAATTGGATTTCATGTTTTGTCTGCTTTATTTGTGTTCCGCCACAAAATATGAAACAGGGTCGTGGTCATATTTGGATACAGCGTAATCAAAATGTTAAACTGAGCCCAGGACAGGCTATTATCAAAATATAATAAACGATTATCAATACCTTTACCTAGTTAGATACCTTTTTTCAGTAGTTTGGAGCTCTGAACGCTGGCTGTAAGTTATATAAACTTACATATTAGGCTGGCCAAGCCCAATTTGACCAGCCTCGCTAGAATATAAAATCATAATTTATATATAAAGAAAAAACGTGTTTGCTTATAATTTATAGGTAGAGTCGTCGACCTCGGTAGAGCTATGTGAAGAAACGTAGCAAAACTACAGATAGGTAACTACAACAATATAGAAACCATTTTAATAAAAATAAACTTCAAAAATGATAGTGTTTGTTAGCCAAACTCTACCACTGCATATAATATTATTACAATTCGTGTAAAAATGAGTTAGCATAGAAAATATATTTCATGTTGTTTTCCGTTTAAAAGAGCCCTGTTTTATGGAAATTATAAATAAGTAGACACTTGGCGAGATTCATTGCGAAAGTCAATTTACAGTTCCTCCAGTAGGATTTTTTTTACCACAGTGAACTTCTATTTGATTTATGCATTTTATAGAGTATTTACGAGTCCATTCGTAACTTTAATATGTACCTACCGACGTACATATTTATTGCATGATGTTTTTATAACATATTTGCTTTTCATTACAAAATTGCGTAGGTACAATTTAATACCACCATAATATGCTTTTTTATACTGGAACCAAAGCCAAAATAACCTTTTTCAAATATTATGTGTACTATCTTTAAACCGTCATAAGTTGGTTGTTGGTACGAGTTATTTGGGTACGCTGTTACTCCAGATTACCTACGTTATATTATTTTATTACGTATTTATAATTGCGCATTTAGGTTGCGGAGGGACCCTATTTTGCAGAAAATATTTCATCCATACATTTAAAGCCGAATGGCCTCTTTTAAGACGTGAGTTCTCTATGGGTACGTAGTTAAAACAACAAAAAAAAAGGATTTAATACTTGAAATAATTAATAATACTGGAGTCTGGAAAGCCTTAAAGTGTAAACTTCTACGGATCTTTGTTTATGTCAAGATCCTTATTAACTTCAACCTTTATACGCTTTGTTAAATTTTTAATGATATAGAAAGTTGCTTCCTGTAAACCTGACACAGGTACGGTTCGAACTTCGAAACCGTAAACTTTACTTTGTTTATGTAACTTCGGTTTCCGAAGGCAGGCAAGCTTTAGAACATTGTGGCTTTAATGATCTAATATTAACGAACGTAGAAGGTAATAATTAACGATTTAAATTAGATCGCTACTTATAGTTTAAGTGCTTCGTACCAAAGTTAAAAACTCAGTTGCAACTTTGTCCAACAGTCACAACTACTTACCTCATTTTAACTAACTAATGCTATCAACTGATGTGGAATAGATTTAAATTAATAAATAAATAGGTGATCATAAGAAACAAAAAAAAACGGCCAAGTGCGAGTCAGGCCTCGCTCTTTTAGGGTTACGTACATAATATGACCAAATCACTTTTTTTAAACTAGATAGTTAGATATCTTAGTTCTTAGATACAAAGTACTAAATTAGCATATGGGGAAAAAATGCTCGTTTGTTTTGGTCACAACTTACTAATCGCATTATAAATCTGTGTTGTAGGTGTTTTCAGTATTAATTGTTGTCTAAATACATAATATACAGAAATTTCAAATTCCTAACTACATAGTTTAGTTTTTTAGGGTTCCGTACCCAAAGGGTACCAACGGGACCCTATTACTAAGCCTACGCTGTCCGTCCGTCCGTCCGTCCGTCTGTCAGCGGGCTGTATCTCGTAAACCGTAATAGATAGACAGATGAAATTTTCACATATTATGTATTTCTATTGCCGCTATAACAACAAATAATAAAAATTAAATTAAATTAAAAAAATTATATAAAAATATTTCCATGGGTACATGAAAATATTTTAATTTAATTTTTTTTAACGGAACCCTAAAAGAGCGAGGCCCGACTCGCACTTGGCCGATTTTTTTTGAAATAGTCCCCGTAACAAAAATGGTCTAAAACTGACAACTTTGGACGGCCCCTCATTTCTTCATTTTTGTAGCTAAAAAATAATAAAAAATAAATTTGAACTCGACTTCATGAGCTCTAGACAATGACAACCCACATGCCAGGGTAAAAAAATAAAATTTTATTTCGACTCCTTTTTCATTTAATGTATCAAAATAAAATAATAAAGGGGACTCCCACCCCTTTATTATTTTATTTTATTTTTATCATTTGTTGTTTTAGTGGCAATAGAAATACACACTCTGTGAAAATTTCAATTGTCGACCTATTACGGTTTACGAGATACAGCCCGCTGACAGACGGACAGACGGACAGAGGGATGGACGAACAGCGGAGGCTTACTAATAGGGTCCCATTGGCACCCTTTGAGTACGGTACTCTAAAAATGATTGCATGATAAAAAATTCTGACTAATATCTTGTAAGTGAAGTTATTACACTAGCGGCACGCTATGATGGCCGGTTTGACGTTTGTCCGCTCATGAAGTTTCGTATTAATTGATAACGACTTTGAAGGAAATAATTGTATTACTTTATTGACGATAGTGATGTGCAGAGATTCATAAATTTTATCGAATGTAGTTTTAGGTTTAGGACTCAAAATTTATTTATTAAATTGATTTCTAAAATGTATACAAGTGTAGAAAAATCAGTTTGCACCATTTAAGGGGTGAATGTACTTGTGAATATGAACAATTTTCACTATGTGGACAAACCTCTGAAATCGCAAAAAAATATCAGCTGTTTCATACAAAAGGTAAAATTTTTATTTTTATATGATATATACCACAACTCGGCATTTGGTTTTCTAAATTGAAAATTTTTAAAAATGGAATCTAATACGATCGTCACATAGGATCGCTGGCTAGCACAACTACTACCTCCGGCAAACTCGCGTCAATGCTCAATGCAAAACAAAGCAGTTTCGAATTGACGTTGCTTCGAAAAGTATAAACTGTCAGTGCAATGCGATTGTGATATAGTTTTGACCTGGCTTTGGATTTCAAATATTGATACTGCATTACTGTTGACCCTTGCTCGTTAATTTGGACTCTGTTCAAGCCCTTTGTTGTGGATTTCGTCGATATGACCGAACGTACGCAGAGAACTGTTCTAAATAGTCAGACACGTGAGTTCGTAATACGCCTTCGTAACTATTTCGATCGTGAAGCTCAAAATGGAGGGCCAATTTTACCTATAACGTCAGTGGTTGAACGCGTAGCTGATGCGCTTAATATTGGACAACGAACTGTTAGACGGATAACTAAAAAAAAATATGGCGAGACTGGCACAGAAGAAAATAAACTTCACACACCAAAAAAGAGAAAACGAGCAAAACCAGTCGTAGGCATCGATAGCTTTGATGCCGATGCTATCCGAAGACATGTTTACGGCTACTATTTACAGAAGGAGTATCCAACAAGAAAAAAGTTGGTGCATTCACTGAAGGAAGCTGGATTATTCTTCGGTGGGGAAAGTTCTTTAACGAAGATTTTGAAGACCATTGGATTTCGGTACAAAAAATGTAACAAACGCAAAATATTGATGGAAAGATTTGATATAGCGATGGCAAGGTATACTTTTTTACGGCAAGTGAAAGAAATCAAAAATTGGCAAAATGTTGTGTTCTTGGATGAAACATGGCTTAATGCTAACCATACTGTAGGCCGTTCTTGGAACGATGACACAGCAGCATCTACTTCCAAAGTTCCTGTAGGAAAAGGATCGCGACTTATAATTTGTCACGCCGGAACCATCAACGGGTTTGTCGAAGGTTCTCTCATGGCTTTTGCGTCAAAAACCACTGGAGACTATCATGAAGACATGAATGGAGAAAAGTTTACTGAATGGTTTACCTCAATGTTGTGTAGCCTCCCTGAACCATCTATTATAATTATGGACAACGCCCCATACCACTCGATGCAAATTGACAAGCCACCTGCCCAATCCCAAAAGAAAGCTGATATCGTCGCATGGCTTCGTAAAAATGGCGTAGATGCAAACATGAATATGTTAAAAGCGTAATTAGTACGTCTTTTAAAAGAAAACAAACCAACCAAGATCCGATACGTCATTGACGAAATAGCATTAGAACATGGGCACAGAGTTATACGGTTACCGCCTTACCATTGTGAGTATAATGCGATTGAGTTGGTGTGGGCTCAAATTAAGGGATATGCTGCAAGACACAATACAGAACCCCCATTTACCACAAAAAAAATGCTAAAATTATTAGAAGAAGCTTGTGAACATGTGACTAAAGGAGACTGGGAAAAGGTTGTGAATAGAACTGTTAAATTAATAAGGGAAGATTATGAAAGAGATGTGAAAATAGATAATATTATAGAAAACGAACATATAATTATTAATGTAGGTGATGATAGCAGTGACGACAGTGAAAATAGTAGTATGGACGAATCTGATTAATTATGGCCTTTTGTGGCACCTTTTTTGGTATCTTTTGTATTCATATGTTTCTTGTGTGCATATAAAGTATGTATATTCATTTTCATTCAAATATTCAGTTCGTTCAAATAAATTAAATAAACATATACATTTTTGTTTTATTAAACCTATTTAATCAGGTACAAAAACAAAACTTAATTGTTTTTTGTTCGAGAATAAATTGACATTCCACATCACTATTGTAATGTGTCAAACCGGCCATCATAGCGTGCCGCTAGTGTAGTGTGCGGAAAGAATGGTGAAGATGTCGAGGATGTCAAGGTATTTAAATATCATATTAACTACGTTAGGCCACGGCATTTGGATCAATGCGTACGTGGCTACTATACTTGGCGTCTTGTTTTCTACCAAACGAGTAGTGATATATATTGACCTTATACATTGAAACTAAGGGCTGGATGGACCTACGAATTATTATTTCTAACAGAAAAATTTCAGCGGTTCGGAGTTGACAAGTATCAAAATTGACGTTTTGACGGTCGACCAAACCCTGTTGTCACGAATTACTTCTATCTAAAACGGAGTGGTTATATTCTCTTGGCTCTTCTATTATCATTCTGGAAATGCCACACTGGCTCATAGTTATAAACAGTAAAATGATGTAGGTACATATATTATTTATTTGCAAATATTTCAAGATACAAAATTATCTATCTATTTTAAGATAAAGTCGGATACAGATAGATAAAGTTTTGGTTCAAATGCACCTTCCGTGCATTTGCTAAAATATTTCTTTAAATATTGGTTATACAGTTACGTTAACACCTGTGATATCTGTAAAGAAACTACGTAGTGCGTACGTGTTTTGCAACATATTTCTGAGTAATAAGCAGCTAAGTTATCTAATTTATGATACGTAATTTCAGATACTGATTTGTACTTGCTAAGGTCGAATGTAATCTGTCCTATGAATGTAATTCGGAATTCATTCGCTTCCAGTATTTGTATTGCGGTAAAGAGCAAGTCGTCATTTATTGGCTGACGCGGTGCCGCTCGGATAATCCTGCTACGTCAGCCCCGTGACCTCTTTAATCCTTCTTCCCTTTTTGGCAAAACCCCACCGTACTTTGTTCAGATTATAGATTTTTACCTCAAGCTTTAACTGCTGATTTTAAAGGACCTCTTACAAGATGGTGGAATTCTTTTAAAATAAAAGTGTTGAGCCATGTCCGAAAAGAAAGAATAATTTCGTAGAAAACTTTTGTCGTCTTCACGAACGCAAATTTTTTCGTACAACTAAAACCGAAGTTTCATTCCTACGCCTGTGCCACTGGTGGCCTTTTAGAGAGCTTACCACAAAACACGATCATAGATTTTCCCATCCACCCGTTTTCTGCCACCTTAAAATCATCATACTAATATTATAAATGCGAAAGTGTGTTTGTTATTAGTTAGTTTGTCACGCCGCAACAGAGCTACGGATCGACGTGATTTTTTGCATGGGTATAGTTGAGGACCTGTAAGGTGACATAGGCTACTTTTTATCCCGGAAAATAAAAGAGTTCCCGATGGATTTGAAAAACTAAATCCACGCGGACAAAGTCGCGGGCATTAGCTAGTAAAAATTATAAATTATTTAATTTACAAATAAGTCAAGACTCTACCAATGGTCGCTGCGCCGCGCCGGTTATTTTTGGTGGATTTTGTTCCATATTGCACTGGACTACTGGTGCGTGGTCTCCTCTCCAGAGCTTTTATCTACCTTAGCGGCTGTCGATTGTGCGACGTACTCGCACAACATGTAAAATAATAATATATAATATTATATTATTTATTATTAATAATAAAAATAATAAAGCTCGAAGAAGAAAAAGAAGAGTTTGTTTGTTTGTTTGCTTGAACGCGCTAATCTCAGGAACTACTGAACGGATTTGAAAAATTATTTCTATGTTAGATAGCCCATTTATCCAGCACGGCCCATGCTAGCCCTGCTGGAAGGCTATAGGCTATATATCGTCACGCTAAGACCAATAGGAGCGGAACACCAATGAAGAATGTTTCCAAATCGGGTTTTTTTTCCCCTTTTGAGAGCTTCCGCTGCGTGCGCTGTGTAAACGGTTAAAGCTTCGCAAAAATAATTTATAACAGAATTTTTTCCCTTTAAAAGTTCTACAAAAAAGTCTGGGACAGCATATGTCTATCTTTTAAGGTTGGCTCACTATAACCTTTTTTATGCTAACCAAATTTGTTCTAAAAGAATGCATAATTTGCGAAGGTGTTTTTAATGTGGTGAAGGTGAAGTTAAAACTATTCCACGCGGACGAAGTCACTGGAAGAAGCTAGTGTAAAATAATATAACTTTGTAATATCCAAGTGCTCAACAGATAAGTGTACCAATAATTCTCAGTGTTTTTCGATAGACGGTAGGTGATTCACGCATAATTTAATAATTTCAGTATTCAAATCATCATATTATCCTGTTGACTTTTAATGACCAAACCTTTCTCACATCGTTCGCGTAACTGGAGTGACAAAGAAAGTATTAGTATTATTACTCTATCTCTTCCTAATTTACTCACGTTTAATCTACGGTACAGTTTAATATTACTCTTAAAACTTGTACTGCAAAACGCAGTTACACTCAAATGGGCGATCCAATTAGACGTTTTAGTGCCGATTTCACCAACGTCGAGTGACGTTTTACGGAGGAATAAGTTGGGCGTTTTGACAGTTTTTGTACTGAAAATCTACTAAAAAATCAAACTCAATAAATTCATCCACTGAGCTGGTGAAATCGGCCCTTAGTGTACTGTGTATCGGACTACAATATTTGCTTTTCTCTGTTACTCCGTTGGAAATCGTATAACTCTGAAACTAATTTAAGCGATCAATCAGTCTTTTCATTAAATCTATAACGCCACTTAACCAACAACTAGTAACTTTAGTCCGGAGTTGCATGCGAGGGCGATTCTCGGGTGTCCTCGAGTTATGGCGTGGAAGTTGTAAGCAGCTTTACTGTGTGCTTCTCTGGAGCTAATATTAACAAAATTACTCGTCTGGCCAACTTTCTGTAGGTGGGTACGTAGTTATTTGAATTATTGATTCCAAAAGTACCTGTTGGTGAAAATCATTTGCAATTGCTATCGCCTTGTGAATAGATGAAGAGTAGTTATGATAATGGTTTTTTAGTAATTTTGATTTTTGATGAGTGAGTTCCATTTTTCAAACCCCTATTTTGGCCCCTTAGGGGTTGAATTTTCTAAAAATCTTTCTTATCGGATGAATAAGTTGCAATAGGTACCGTTCTTTCCTTTGAGCCCAATCCCTCCAATGCAAGTGGTTTGAGCTGTGCGTTGATAGATCAGTCAGTCAGTCACCTTTTTTTTTTTTTTATTAGTGCACAAAACTGACTACAAATGTTTAAAACAGACATAATTCAATATGTATATGAAGTTATTAGTTTTACAATCAAGTCTTCTGGATGTGGACGCGGCATGAGTAAGAAAAGGGTACAAAAGTAACAACTACAGCGCGACATTAGGCTAAGAATATAATTTTCCTTTTATATATTTAGATTACTAGACAGATGTTACTTAATTTATTTTTAAACTTCATAGAAATGATATAATAAACTTAACAAAATTACCCGTTTAACCAAATTCTGTTCTTAGTCATTTGAATAATAGCCACGGATCTCCGAACTCAGACAATTTGGCAAACATTTGGAATCCGCAATCAAAGGTACAACTTGCCCAGAATGATAGTTCAAGTTACAGAGATTTAAAATTGAAACCATTCTGCTTGGATTCAGTAGTTTTATAAAGATGCAGGATTCAAAATTGTAACTTCGTAAACAAGAAAAAAAAGTTTAAAAACTGTAACATGGGAAATTGGATATAACCTTCGTCATATTGATTTTGTTCGTAAAAATTATGTAGCTTTGTCCGTTGCCTAGAAATCTCGTAATCTAAGTTCTTCGTTTGAGGAAGAATCTGAAAAACACCACATTATTGTCCATTCTAAAATCCTAACATGTATTGGTTCTAATTCGGCTGTACACAATTTTGAAACTAAATTAAATTGACAGGCCCAAAATAAATGAGTTTTCAAACACTTTTGGTATTTCAGGTATACATTTTTATTACGTTATTATGTTTTTACGTTATTATTCGAAACATATCGGTAAGTATTTACAAAAATCCCGGCCTCAATAGGTAACCTGGTCGACGACGACGACGTGGTAACCAACGACGTAATTTTTTATGTAATGGGCATTTTAAAGGTCAAAATTAGGTTGCCCAATAGGCTAGAATGTGTTTTCAATGTAACTACTCGTAGCTATTGTCCTCAAATACGTCTGCGTGAAGTTAGGTTTAGGGGGGGGTAAGGGAGCGCACCTCCATCTAGCGCTCCAAACGTCAACCTCACCTGCCCGCGGTGCCCCCTGCTAGTCTACTGACGAGGCTATGACGACCGACAAATGGCGGTATAACCATTTCATACTGGCTAAACTGAGCAAATGGCACAGGCCTGTGTCGGGCAGCAGCGACACGGGTGCGATCAGTTTAGCCCTGCGATGACCAACACGCCTGCCCAGCGTGGTCATTATGGGCAAAACCTTGTATGGATATTCGCACAAGACCATGGCCCCTAGTTCCCGGCGGCCTCGCTATTCCTGACCCTGGCAGCGGTCACGGTAATGGCGGGGCAGGGGGTGCTAAGAATCTCCGGACGAGATTCCGCTGCCAACCCCGACGACTGGACCTGGTGACGTATAACGCACGCACTTTGAGGACCGACGAAAAGATCATCGAGCTGGAAGAAGCAGTGAGCAAGTTGCGCTGGAACATTATAGGATTGTCTGAAGTCCGACGAGAGGGGGAGGACTCGATAATCCTTAATTCCGGCAACTTGTTTTACTACCGGGAGGGCGATCAACAGTCCCAGGGTGGTGTCGGGTTCATCGTCCACAAGTCCCTCGTCAACAACATTGTACAAGTCAAGAGTGTGTCGAGTAGGGTAGCGTACCTTATACTCAGAATCACCAAACGGTATTCGCTGAAGGTTATACAGGTCTACGCACCGACATCGACACATTCTGACGAGGAGGTGGAGGCGCTGTATGAGGATATATCAAAAGCCATACACGCCTCTACCACTCATTACAGTGTTGTGATGGGGGATTTCAATGCAAGGCTGGGCGAACGAAGCGGTGCAGAGACGAGAGTGGGGCATTTTGGGTATGGGCGAAGGAACCAAAGGGGCCAAATGTTGGCCGACTTCATGGAGAAGGAGGGCCTCTTTATGATGAACTCCTTCTTCAGGAAGCGGCCACACAGAAAATGGACATGGTTGAGTCCCGATGGTTCCACGAGAAATGAGATCGACTTCATTATGTCGACCAAGCGGCATATATTCAATGATGTCTCTGTGATCAATAGGGTGAAAACCGGTAGCGATCACCGGATGGTAAGAGGCACGTTGAATATTAATGTGAAGCTGGAAAGGGCCAGACTGGTGAAGTCCACTCTCCGACCTTCTCGTGCTCATATCCAAAATCCCGAAAACTTCCAACTCGAACTGCAGAACCGATTCGAGTGCCTAGCAGACTGCGTTTCTGTGGACGATCTAAACAACAGGTTCGTGGAAACTGTTCATACTGTGGGGTCTAAATTCTTTAAGACCCACCGCAGGAAAAGAACCGAAAAGTTCTCTGACCATACTCTCAAGCTAATGAAGGAGAGACAAGAGATGAGGCTGCAGTCATCGGCAGACGCGGCTGCCTACCGGCGGATTAATAGGCAGATCTCTAAAGCACAAACTCGCGACCTCCGTGTCTTTAATACCAAGTGTATTAAAGATACCATTGAGCGGAACAAAGGCTCAAAAGTGTTCGCGAGAGATCTGTCTATCGGACAGAGCCAGTTGACGCGGCTGAAAACTGATGACGGCCGTCTCGTCTCTTCTCGACCTGAGGTTTTGGGAGAGGTTGAGAAGTTCTATGGACAGTTATATACCACGACACAAAAACCTATTGAAGATCTGGCGAAAGATCCCAGAGCCAAACTGACCCGACACTATACCGAAGATATCCCGGACGTCAGCCTATACGAGATTAGAATGGCTCTCAAACAGCTTAAGGACAACAAGGCGCCAGGTGATGACGGAATCACTGCGGAACTCCTGAAAGCGGGTGGAAAACCGGTACTTAAGATCCTTCAGCGATTGTTCAATTCCGTCATCCACGAGGGCACAACGCCGGAAGCATGGCACAGGAGCGTGGTGGTTCTGTTCTTCAAAAAGGGTGATAATACCTTGTTGAAGAATTATAGACCCGTCTCGTTGTTGAGTCATGTTTATAAGTTGTTCTCGAGAGTCATTACGAATCGTCTCGCTCGTAGGTTTGACGACTTCCAGCCTCCCGAACAAGCCGGATTCCGAAAAGGCTTTGGTACCATAGATCACATTCATACGCTGCGGCAGGTTATACAAAAGACAGAAGAGTATAACCGGCCACTTTGCTTAGCGTTTGTGGACTATGAGAAAGCCTTCGATTCGGTGGAAACTTGGGCTGTGTTGAGGTCGCTGCAGAGATGCCGGATTGACTACCGGTATATCCAAGTGTTGAAGTGCTTGTATGAAAACGCCACAATGTCAGTACGTATACAGGACCAGACTACGAGGCCAATCCACTTGCAGCGTGGAGTGCGACAGGGAGACGTTATCTCCCCGAAGCTCTTTACCGCTGCGTTGGAGGACGTCTTTAAGCTTCTGGATTGGAACGGGCTTGGCATCAACATAAACGGCGAGTACATCACTCACCTGCGATTTGCCGATGACATAGTAGTCATGGCAGAGACTCTGAGAGACCTCAATACAATGCTCAATGATCTCAGCAGGGTTTCTCAACAGGTGGGCCTGAAAATGAACATGAGCAAGACGAAAATCATGTCCAATGCTCATGCACCGCTCCACCCAGTAATTGTTGAGAACTCTGCACTCGAAATTGTCGACGAGTATATTTACCTGGGACACACAGTCCAGCTAGGTAGGTCCAATTTCGAGAAAGAGATCAACCGCCGAATCCAACTCGGCTGGGCAGCGTTCGGGAAGCTCCGAGATGTCTTCTCGTCCAAAATTCCTCAGTGCCTGAAGACTAAAGTCTTCGAACAGTGCGTGTTGCCAGTGATGACTTACGGATCCGAGACATGGTCGCTAACTAAGGGCCTCATAAGTAGGCTCAGGACCGCTCAGCGGGCGATGGAGAGAGCTATGCTCGGAGTGTCCCTGCGGGATCGAATCAGAAATGAGGAGATCCGTAGGAGAACCAGAGTCACCGACATAGCTAAGCGAGTCGCGATACTGAAGTGGAAATGGGCGGGGCACATAGTTCGAAGAGCTGATGGTCGTTGGGGTCCCAAGGTGCTGGAGTGGCGACCCCGCACCGGGAAGCGCAGTGTTGGCAGACCCCCCATCAGGTGGACCGACGACATCAAACGAGTCGCAGGGAGCCGCTGGATTCAGGCGGCGCAAGACCGAGGCCTGTGGAAGTCCATGCAAGAGACCTTTGTCCAGCAGTGGACGTCTATCGGTTGATAAAGAAGAAGAAGAAGAAGAAGAAGAAGTTAGGTTTTAAAAATCTCGCGGGAAATCTCTGGTTTTTCTATACCTACCTATAAAAGGTAGCTTTTGTCACTCTCCAAGTCCTCAACTATACCCATGCAAAAAATCGAGAGGATCCATTGCTCCGTTGCATTCCTTTGTCGTTCAATCAAGTATGATTGAAGGAAAAACCAACAAACAAACACTTTCGCATTTATAATATTAGTAAGGACTAGTAAGGATGAATGGCAATGAGCAGTTAATCTCGTGGATATACTTACTCAATGTATTTACATCTTTAACATTGTATGTGCCGTGTAGCTTGAAACTTAATGTCGAGTGTTTAGGAGTAAGTAGACAAATTATGCAACTTTGTAGGGAATAAGCTACGAGTAGTCTTTCTTAGTATTAAAGGTTTAACATGAATGAGATCTATGTGACCTCATTCACTTTCATCGATATGTCGCTGGACAATTTATGTCCTGTCAGTTTGTTTAATTTGCACAGTTTTCTTTTGAAGTAAAAAAAAAGTGCGTTCGTAATATTTCAACTTAGCACATACATTAGTATTAGGAAGCTGTACTGAATTAGTATTTGAATTTTGTTCCTCGTTTTTGTATTTTTTTTGTTACCACTAACACTATCATCAATTTTTTTTTATTATATTTTTTTTTGTATTTTTAAAATATTTTCTAATAAGTAGGTATATGTAATTATTACAAAATAATGTAGGAGGAGGAGGAGCGTAAATAACATCTTCATTAGGTATTCTTTTTTCGCAAAATGTGAAGAATCTTAGAGAATGTTATTGTATTTTTAAAGTTATAAGTTAATTGCTGTTTGCGAGCACCATAATTCTTAATCTACCACTTTGTGTAGACATAAATGTTTGGCAATCCACTATGGACCTCTAGCAAAGACATCTAGTTATAAAGGATTATGAAAATTAAATAAGATTAAGACAACGTCCATAATAACAGATCCGAGACCTTCGATCCCGACGTAAGTCAATGTAATATTGTAACAATGCAGACAAGATCTTAACAATAGTAGCAATCTCCTATTATAGCTAAAGACTTGGACACTTAACATTTTGGTGTAGATGTAAAATAATATGGTATAGACTATAGAGGTTTTTAACGAGTGAAGTGGGTTTAGACGCGGCGCCGCTAAAGTTTGCATCCCGAGATCGCCAATCATTTTTTTTTTTGTGTGGCGTGCTCCAAATATTAGCATGTGCATAATCGTGCATAAGCGTATTAAGCTCATTCTACTAGCGTCATAATATATTATTATAATATAAAATGCCATGATATTTCTCACGGAGGATTGCGGAACTACAACGCGTTGCGATGCTCCTGCGTTGCCTCTGCAGATCCACTGCTTTGTTTCATAAAGCAAAATCACATTCCATATGCCATTCGGTGCGCTGCCACTTCACCGCCAGCAATGCCACACTGTACATAGTACGATCCAACAAAATCACTACATTCTTAATTACGCGATCTTATTTACACGAGCCAGTTGTACAGCAACCTTTGCGCTCCGTATCTGTCCACGTCTTTACAGTGTAACCGCAAGGCAGAGGCCTTATCTGCAAATTAGTGAGCCTGCCATTGAAGACATCTCACTTCGTAATCACAAGGTGTTTCTAGACGGAAGCATACGTAAGTTCAAACATGTGGCTTGAATACCCCACTTTGATGTAGGTAAATTCTCTCATCTTTCACATAGAAGTTAGCATTCGTTCGTAATTGCCCAGCTTGCAGCTTAATATGAGGGCATGGAGCCTAGTTGTGGCATCGCATATCAATTGATTATGCTGGTTTCGTTGCTTACGTTACCTAAAAATTTGTTAGGATGGTGAGTCGACATAAAAGCTACGTGTTGAACCTTTTTTAACTTTTCTTTGAAAAGGATAAGATGTTTCTATATAGGTACGTAATTGATTTTTCTTGATCGATTTACATAAATGTTTAATTAAATTATTGATAGTGTGGGTATCAAGTCGGTAAAGATTTCATTACTGAACTCCAGGTCCCACTTCGAACTCCTCAATCGTGATGATAAAAATTTAAAAAAATTTGCTTTTACAATCGGTATTATGAAAAACACGTTTGTATTCAGAAATATTATAAAAAGCGAACGGCGAGCATCATATCAAACTATAATATGATGTTATAAAAACAATAGAAATAGTAAAATATTTAGGTATATCAGAACCAAAAAAAAATACAACTAATGCGCACAATCTTTTACAAAATTTAATAAACGCCAGACCGTCTTATGAAAAGATTTTGATATTTCGTTCAAATGGATTCTATTTCCGAAATTCGTGTAAACAGTATCTTGGAGTGAAATTCCTGTCAAAACATAAGGATAGAATAAGTTGGTGCCGTGTGACGCATACCAACGGTCCGTGCAACAAGTGATATCTTTGTCTTGCGAGCTTCAAGCGATTTCAAACTTTTCTTATTCAACTGTAGAGTACCGTTTACAAAATATTTTGTTCATTTCTAGGTTTAATCTATAGCAGAGATTGTGGAAATAAACATTATTTTTTCTTAATTTTTCTTAAGAAGTATGTACTTAATAATTCCTTCTATTCGATATTTAAATTTTAATAATTACTTATTAATACCTTCGACTAGATAACTGACGATAAACTTTAACTCCTGTAACATTCTAATGAAGTTTTTCCACAAGCCACCGCACTGCACGACACGGCACGATTAATTGCGGTGACGACGCCATAATATACTTCTATTTCTGTACTGTGTCGTTGAATTAATAAACGGTCTATAGATATAAAAAAACTTGAGAGGTGTCAAGGGACATCCGGATGGAACGAAGTTCCTTTCGATTAATTAATTTGGCATTGTGTTCAATATTTTCACACTACAATATTAGATCTCCGTAGCCTTGTGGTTTCTACAGTCGCATAAAGGTCGATAAGGGTCGATGGTTCGAATCCCAGCCCGACAGACTGAATTTTCTATTTTCAATTTTATTTTGCTGATTTAAAAAATAAAGACAAATTAAAGTACCTACCTACTACGTAGAAAATAGGGTGTCTAAAATTGGAATTTAAGATTCCTTAAATACGAGTATTTCTGCGTCGTCGTCTCAACATCATCTAGGGTATTCTAGGGCATTTACTCCTGGGAGCGATGCATTGCGATTATATCTCCGTTTAGAACGTTCCAGACATTTGCGGTCGTTAAGGCGGACATGCCGAGGTGCAATATAATGATAAATAGCTTTTAAAATAAATTTCTCATATTCTGTACACCTGTTTTTATCTCTTGCCTACACTAGCGGCACGCTATGATGGCCGGTTTGACACATTACAATAGTGATGTGGAATGTCAATTTATTCTCGAACAAAAAACAATTAAGTTTTGTTTTTGTACCTGATTAAATAGGTTTAATAAAACAAAAATGTATATGTTTATTTAATTTATTTGAACGAACTGAATATTTGAATGAAAATGAATATACATACTTTATATGCACACAAGAAACATATGAATACAAAAGATACCAAAAAAGGTGCCACAAAAGGCCATAATTAATCAGATTCGTCCATACTACTATTTTCACTGTCGTCACTGCTATCACGAGCAAGGGTCAACAGTAATGCAGTATCAATATTTGAAATCCAAAGCCAGGTCAAAACTATATCACAATCGCATTGCACTGACAGTTTATACTTTTCGAAGCAACGTCAATTCGAAACTGCTTTGTTTTGCATTGAGCATTGACGCGAGTTTGCCGGAGGTAGTAGTTGTGCTAGCCAGCGATCCTATGTGACGATCGTATTAGATTCCATTTTTAAAAATTTTCAATTTAGAAAACCAAATGCCGAGTTGTGGTATATATCATATAAAAATAAAAATTTTACCTTTTGTATGAAACAGCTGATATTTTTTTGCGATTTCAGAGGTTTGTCCACATAGTGAAAATTGTTCATATTCACAAGTACATTCACCCCTTAAATGGTGCAAACTGATTTTTCTACACTTGTATACATTTTAGAAATCAATTTAATAAATAAATTTTGAGTCCTAAACCTAAAACTACATTCGATAAAATTTATGAATCTCTGCACATCACTATCGTCAATAAAGTAATACAATTATTTCCTTCAAAGTCGTTATCAATTAATACGGAACTTCATGAGCGGACAAACGTCAAACCGGCCATCATAGCGTGCCGCTAGTTTAAACTAGCGGCACGCTATGATGGCCGGTTGTAGTTTTAGGTTGTTCGAATGTAGTTTTAGGTTTAGGACTCAAAATTTATTTATTAAATTGATTTCTAAAATGTATACAAGTGTAGAAAAATCAGTTTGCACCATTTAAGGGGTGAATGTACTTGTGAATATGAACAATTTTCACTATGTGGACAAACCTCTGAAATCGCAAAAAAATATCAGCTGTTTCATACAAAAGGTAAAATTTTTATTTTTATATGATATATACCACAACTCGGCATTTGGTTTTCTAAATTGAAAATTTTTAAAAATGGAATCTAATACGATCGTCACATAGGATCGCTGGCTAGCACAACTACTACCTCCGGCAAACTCGCGTCAATGCTCAATGCAAAACAAAGCAGTTTCGAATTGACGTTGCTTCGAAAAGTATAAACTGTCAGTGCAATGCGATTGTGATATAGTTTTGACCTGGCTTTGGATTTCAAATATTGATACTGCATTACTGTTGACCCTTGCTCGTGATAGCAGTGACGACAGTGAAAATAGTAGTATGGACGAATCTGATTAATTATGGCCTTTTGTGGCACCTTTTTTGGTATCTTTTGTATTCATATGTTTCTTGTGTGCATATAAAGTATGTATATTCATTTTCATTCAAATATTCAGTTCGTTCAAATAAATTAAATTACGTACTACTCTAGTACTCAGTTTTAGTAGAGTAAATGTTTACACGTTTTAATGTTTGGTTAGTAGAGTAATTTGCGTTTCTTAGATCGTCGCTTGGTTTTTCTGAACAAGTTTTACTCCACTAAGCGCACACATGGGTCGAGTAAGCGGTAGAGTGGATGCCGGGGTGGGGGTGTAGTGGTAGGTGGTGCTTGCCCGCATCGTTAGCTATTCTTCTCTTCCTCTAGTACTTTACTCTACTAGTGCTGTCTATATTGATATAGTTAGTACTCCACAGTGCTACTACGCTGTTCACTCTACCCGTGCACAGCATACTTTAGTGGCAAATCCTTACCTCCTAGCATCCTGCAGCACGGCGTTCGGGTCGAGCGGCGTACTAGGGTGTGAAGGTTCGCTTTCCGTCTTTTTGACTCCGCCGCGGTTCATCTCGTCCATTGGTGTTTGGGGCGACTGTTTATACAATAGAAATCTCAATTATTAGTTTTTAAACCGTCGAAAAGCTGCCGGCTAAATAGGCATCTTCTAGGGAAACGCGTTCCACCTTAGGCCACATCATCACTTTTCATCATGGTCCAAGATCCCAGTGCCGCCAGACCTAAGTTATTTTCTCAGCAATTATTTGTGTACGATAGAGTACTGTTCGAATGTCCGTTCAGTATATGCGTACCAGTTAGATTGTGCCGACGGCCAATTTCCTGATACCAGGTGCTAAAGGTAGGTAAAAACTAGAATAACTTATCTTAAATTCTCAGGGCTGATTTTCATATATGTTTTAAAGAATATTGTAAAAATTAATAAATTAATACTGCCAGACGCTTACCGCCGGCGGTTACTTTAGCCAGACGCTTTGAAGCTCCCAAAAAAAATATATAATTTAAGTTAACTTATATTCTCAGTTCTGATTTTTATACATGATACTCAGGGAACTATTGCGATATTATCTGTAAGCTGCCAGACCTATTGGAAGGGTCAAACATCCCCCCAGACACACATTATGCGTCCCCATATGTATGAGCGCTAGAACATGATTCACTTGTTTAAGTGTGTGAGAGATAATATCATCATACTATAATATTATAAATGCGAAAGTGTGTTTGTTGGTTTGTCCTTCAATCACTCTGCAACAGAGCTACGGATCGACATGATTTTTTGCCTGGGTCTAGCTTAGGATCTAGAGAGAGAGAACTATTGCAATATCTTCTGCATCATAGCGTGCCGCTAGTTTAAACTAGCGGCACGCTATGATGGCCGGTTTGACGTTTGTCCGCTCATGAAGTTCCGTATTAATTGATAACGACTTTGAAGGAAATAATTGTATTACTTTATTGACGATAGTGATGTGCAGAGATTCATAAATTTTATCGAATGTAGTTTTAGGTTTAGGACTCAAAATTTATTTATTAAATTGATTTCTAAAATGTATACAAGTGTAGAAAAATCAGTTTGCACCATTTAAGGGGTGAATGTACTTGTGAATATGAACAATTTTCACTATGTGGACAAACCTCTGAAATCGCAAAAAAATATCAGCTGTTTCATACAAAAGGTAAAATTTTTATTTTTATATGATATATACCACAACTCGGCATTTGGTTTTCTAAATTGAAAATTTTTAAAAATGGAATCTAATACGATCGTCACATAGGATCGCTGGCTAGCACAACTACTACCTCCGGCAAACTCGCGTCAATGCTCAATGCAAAACAAAGCAGTTTCGAATTGACGTTGCTTCGAAAAGTATAAACTGTCAGTGCAATGCGATTGTGATATAGTTTTGACCTGGCTTTGGATTTCAAATATTGATACTGCATTACTGTTGACCCTTGCTCGTTAATTTGGACTCTGTTCAAGCCCTTTGTTGTGGATTTCGTCGATATGACCGAACGTACGCAGAGAACTGTTCTAAATAGTCAGACACGTGAGTTCGTAATACGCCTTCGTAACTATTTCGATCGTGAAGCTCAAAATGGAGGGCCAATTTTACCTATAACGTCAGTGGTTGAACGCGTAGCTGATGCGCTTAATATTGGACAACGAACTGTTAGACGGATAACTAAAAAAAAATATGGCGAGACTGGCACAGAAGAAAATAAACTTCACACACCAAAAAAGAGAAAACGAGCAAAACCAGTCGTAGGCATCGATAGCTTTGATGCCGATGCTATCCGAAGACATGTTTACGGCTACTATTTACAGAAGGAGTATCCAACAAGAAAAAAGTTGGTGCATTCACTGAAGGAAGCTGGATTATTCTTCGGTGGGGAAAGTTCTTTAACGAAGATTTTGAAGACCATTGGATTTCGATACAAAAAATGTAACAAACGCAAAATATTGATGGAAAGATTTGATATAGCGATGGCAAGGTATACTTTTTTACGGCAAGTGAAAGAAATCAAAAATTGGCAAAATGTTGTGTTCTTGGATGAAACATGGCTTAATGCTAACCATACTGTAGGCCGTTCTTGGAACGATGACACAGCAGCATCTACTTCCAAAGTTCCTGTAGGAAAAGGATCGCGGCTTATAATTTGTCACGCCGGAACCATCAACGGGTTTGTCGAAGGTTCTCTCATGGCTTTTGCGTCAAAAACCACTGGAGACTATCATGAAGACATGAATGGAGAAAAGTTTACTGAATGGTTTACCTCAATGTTGTGTAGCCTCCCTGAACCATCTATTATAATTATGGACAACGCCCCATACCACTCGATGCAAATTGACAAGCCACCTGCCCAATCCCAAAAGAAAGCTGATATCGTCGCATGGCTTCGTAAAAATGGCGTAGATGCAAACATGAATATGTTAAAAGCGGAATTAGTACGTCTTTTAAAAGAAAACAAACCAACCAAGATCCGATACGTCATTGACGAAATAGCATTAGAACATGGGCACAGAGTTATACGGTTACCGCCTTACCATTGTGAGTATAATGCGATTGAGTTGGTGTGGGCTCAAATTAAGGGATATGCTGCAAGACACAATACAGAACCCCCATTTACCACAAAAAAAATGCTAAAATTATTAGAAGAAGCTTGTGAACATGTGACTAAAGGAGACTGGGAAAAGGTTGTGAATAGAACTGTTAAATTAATAAGGGAAGATTATGAAAGAGATGTGAAAATAGATAATATTATAGAAAACGAACATATAATTATTAATGTAGGTGATGATAGCAGTGACGACAGTGAAAATAGTAGTATGGACGAATCTGATTAATTATGGCCTTTTGTGGCACCTTTTTTGGTATCTTTTGTATTCATATGTTTCTTGTGTGCATATAAAGTATGTATATTCATTTTCATTCAAATATTCAGTTCGTTCAAATAAATTAAATAAACATATACATTTTTGTTTTATTAAACCTATTTAATCAGGTACAAAAACAAAACTTAATTGTTTTTTGTTCGAGAATAAATTGACATTCCACATCACTATTGTAATGTGTCAAACCGGCCATCATAGCGTGCCGCTAGTGTAATAATTTATGTCTCTTAAATATTATAGGTGTCAAGTAACCCCACGATAATGGATTTTAAAAATTTCACTCGCCAGATTTTAGGAACGGCGGTGCCCCCTGAATAATACGATGTTAGATACCGTTACATAATTAACACAAACTACATGTTATAGTGACGTAAACGGTGAAGGAAGACATCGTGAGGAAACCTGCACACCTGAGGGTTCCCCATAAAGTTCTCGAAGGTGTGTGAAGCTTCGCCAATTCGCATTTGGCCAGCGTGGTGGACTACAGCCTATAACCATTCTCTGAGAGGAGACCTGTCCTGCGCTGAGTAGTGAGCCGTTGATGGGTTGCTGATGATGATGGTGATGTTGACATGTTATAGTTGGATATTGTATATAAAGTAAGCGTAGCGTTCTGTATTGTGTAAGTACCTTATAATGGTTCAAATATTGTATAATAAAATATTTATTTTAATTAATACCTACTTAATTTCGGGAATAGTATTACAGTAGCAAAAGATGTTTGGATCAACAAAGTAATTTTAAAATACGGCCGTTCAGAGAATGCGTTCCTGACACGTCGCGATTGAACTGACGACGTAACTTTATAATGGCGTTGCAGTTACGATAAAAATATTATTGCTGGTTGTTTACCGTTTTAACAATTGATGAGCATTAAAACAACATTATTATATCAATAATCAATTAATGTTATAATTTTGTGCCAAACTGAGTGTCAAATAACTTGGTATATACCAATAATATACTCTTAATATACTTGGTAATAAACAATATTTTTCTAAATCTAAACTGCGAACGTCAGGAACGCATTCTCTGAACGGCCGAACTTTAATTTACCTATCTGTAACCCGTGCTTGAAACAAATAAATGAATTATTATACTAGATGATGCCTGCGACTTCGTCCGCGTGGATAAGGTTTTTTAATTCCCGCGGGAACTCTGTAATTTTCCGGGATAAAAAGTAGCCTATGTGTTAATCCTGGGTATGAGCTATCTCCATTACAAATTTCAGCCACATCGGTTCATTTGTTGTGGAGTTATAGGAAAAGCCTTTGGGGAAAGGATTTAAAAAACTGTGAAACACGTACTTCTTTGTTTTTAATTGATCCAAATACCGAGTTTCATGGGTATAACTTGAAAAATAAAGAACTTTCATACAAACTTTAACCCCATTGGGGATGGAATTTCAAAAAAAGCTTTCTTATTACTTGCGTATGTGATAAAAGAAACCTACTGTAAAAATTTGAAGTTTCTAATTTCAGTGTTTTAGGCCATGGAACTAGGAAAACGTTAGGCTGTTCGTTGATAGATCAGTCAGTCAGTCAAGACAAGTAGCCCGGTCAAATTAGACCAAAAAATAGGGGTGAGGTTACAATAATTCCCACTTGGCTGAAATTTGGTACGATTGTTCAAAACACTATTATAAATGAAATGTGAAAAGTCCTCATCGATCTGACACTTGGAAAAAAAAATTACTCGGGGTCAAAGGTCGCAAAAACGGGGCACAAAGTACACTACCTCAAAAGTGGCATGGCGTGGAAACGTTTGCATATTATGACGATTACAACTCTTTCAAATTTTTGAATCGTTATATCTCAAAAACGGTGGCTCTTAGGAAAAAAGTATCTAGCCATTTTTTATAGATAATCATCTGATCTACAATTTTTGTCAAGGCTAATTTTATGATAAAACTTACCGTTTTGGTGAAAATCACGAAAAACCCGTTTTTGTGACCCCGAGTAAATTTTCCAGGTGTCTGATCGATGACGACTTTTCACATTTCATTTATAATAGTGTTTTGAATAATCCTACCAATTTTCAGCCAAGTGGGAATTATTGTAACCTTGGATGTCTAAATTGACCGGGCTAAAGTCTTATAAGTATAGATTTAACGTTCGCAACGTTATGAAAATGTTTTAGAATTTTTAATCTTCTGTAACAAGAGGAAATTTGGTATGAAAATGCATCACCTGAAACATAAATCCTCTTATACCTCGTACCTACACGTAAATGTAGACCGAAAATAGCTAAATATGAACGTTTTAGAAATTGCTCGGTACTACAACTATTACAATGGGCCAGCCAGGCCAGGGCTGCAGAGAGCAGTAATTGGTGCTTAAGCCGACTATCGCTTACAATTTGCGCTCTTTAGATTCCATTGCTCGTTTCATGTCAAATAATTGTATAACTCCCCCAACTTCGCACGGGTACTTACGTAATAGGAATGTGTTAAATATAAAGTGACCGACTAGACTTGGGTGCCTTCAAATCAATTCAAATAAACAAGCAAAATATTAGAAACAGAATAAAAACCTAACTGCTATAGGTATAGAATATCATTGAAAATATCAATCATGAAATTTATGAGAAAAAAAATGAAAAATATATTTTCGTAATCACCTTTTCAAACCGTTTAATTTGATACCCCACTCAATAGGATTTGAAGAAAAAAAAAATTTTTGAACCCCACATTATGTCGTCCAAAATCCGCCATTTTGAATTTTTCAATTTTTTATGTTGACGTTGACACTCGCGCTGGCATGGCAAATCTAACGACCTGCCTTTTATCAAAATCGGCCCACGCGTTTTGTCTCTAGATTGCCACAAAGGGACAAACATACATAGACTGATAAAATTTTGGTTGAAACCCTGAAAAAAAAAAACTACTTTACAAAATTATCTTAACACCTTTATTTTGTTTACAATGATTTATAAAATATATAATAGCAAGTGTAATTTGTTTTTAATTTTTTACCAAATATTATTAATTATAAAATTATAAATAATAATAAATTAATAATAAAAATAAAAAAAATACGTGTGGCACTCGGGGACTGTCGCGGTAAAGCTATTGCATAGCATTTTCTAGTCGCACGCACACAAACACCGTGCCGAAGTCTGCTGAACTGAAACGACGTTAGACGATGCACGGCTTATGTTAGGTTTATTTTCGTTACGGAATTTCTTGATTCGGTCGCCGCGCTCAAAGTCCGCGATAAAAGCTATGCAATAGCTTAAAAAAATTATCTGAAGTCAGTATTCGAACCTATGAACCGATAATATCACTCCTTCTTTTTACCGCTGCGCCATCGAAACATTGATCGAATGTGTAAAATAAACGAAATAAACGTCCAATAAAATAAACGAAGACAACAAGGACTGTGACGAAAAAATCTTACGCTTATTTTTTAACGTTACGGACGTTTTTTGCCGGCAAGGGTACCCCTCCGCAACGCCCCATAAGGAACTTCATTCCAAAAAAACATCAATAATCTTATTGGTTACTTACAATATTGCTGCATGCTTAAATTATTACGAGTATAATTATTTATTGAACTGAAAATGCACTAAAATCCTTTTATTCATGTAGATTTTAATTTCAAAACTATCATACGTTGTAGCGAATTCTAATTGGCCCTAACAATACCGCCTTAGGGCTTAATTTGACGGAGTAGTTTACGCTTGTTTAGCTAGCGCATTTCGAAATTTGACTATGTCAGTGAAACACACATTCAGTAAACATTTCCTCTCGCTATTAGTTGCAGAGGTATCATAAATAAAAAAACCGGCCAAGTGCGTGTCGGGCCACGCGCAGAGTAGGGTTCCGTAGTTGAAAGTCTCAAATATTATTGCTGACCTAGGATAGTGCTTTTATTTTATTTATGAATATTGAATACATTTTGAGTTCCATGGTTTAAATACTATAATATATATACAAAATATGCAACTTACACTACGTGTAATACCTAACTTAGAAAAAACAGATATAACTCCTTAACTAATGAACCCTACTTAGCCGTGATAGTTTTCCTTTAAAATTCATTATTTATACTACTGCTGTAAATTTTTTCATGTATCCTATATACAACCATTTAGCTGGCAGAGGGGGGGGGACACTTGACTCTAATAAAATTTAGCACTTTAAAATATCATATTTCACAAACGGATCCTTGAATTGAAAAATGGTTTTCCCACACCCACATTATTTTTGAAAGACCTATTCAACGATACCCCACACTATGGGATAGTCGAGAAAAAAAAAATTCATCCCCACTTTACATGTAGGGGAGGTACCCTAAAAGAAAATATTTTTCAAAATTTTATTTCACCACTTTGTCGGCGTGATTGATATTTATATCCTTGTCCAATTACAGATTTCTAGTACCAATAGTCTCTGAGCTAAACCGCGGACAGACAGACAGACAGACAGACAGACAGACAGACGGACGGACATGGCGAAACTATAAGGGTTCCTTGTTTACTACGGAACCCTAAAAATGCATATAGGTTACCGTAAGTAACCGCTTTCAAATAAATCTTAACATTTTTAAAAAACCGACTTTAAACTCCCGCGCCACTTTACAATGTATATAATTTACTGTTGATATTTTGAAAACCACTCTTCTTCTCTTCTCCTTTTCTACTTGACCGATAAAACCACCCACCATGGGTTTAAAAACCCGTAAGACCAATTTTTTCGCGATATAAAGCTTCTATTCTGGTTGATACCTTATACATGATAAGGTTAGGACTTGGGACAATGAAGAAACAGACATCTTTTAAACCGACTTCAAAAAAGGAGGAGGTTCTCAATTCGACGGACTCTTCTTTTTAATGTGAGTTCACCGATTTCGTGAAGACGCGTGAACCGATTTGGAAAATTATTTTTTGTTTCAAAGGTGTACGGTACCCTTTGAAACAAAAAAAGAATCTTCTTTGGTGGTCCCATAGAAATTTTATCGAAATCGGTCGAGAGGTTTTTTAAATATCAACAATAAACACTTTATAGTTCCGGGCCGATTGAAGTCGGTTTCTCAAAAATATTTTTTTATATTAAAGGTTCGCATTTATAGACCTAATTTTACTATGGAAATTTCATGTTGTGTGTTCTGAGTGTTATAGGCGGAAGGCATAGTTATGCCCTCCGCCCATACCTACACATAACACTCAGAACACTGAACACGAAGAGCTGATGGTTGTTTGGGTTCCAAGGTGCTGGAGTGGTGACCCAGCACCGGTAAGCGCCGTGTTGGCAGACCCCCCCACTAGGTGGAACGACGACACCAAACGAGTCGCTGCGAGCCGCTGGATTCAGGCGGCGCAAGACCGAAGCTTGTGGAAGTCCATGAAGGAGGCCTTTGTCCAGCAGTGGAAGTCTATCGGCTGATAAAGAAAAGTGTTATGAGTTTATTCATCCGATAGTTGAATAGCCACATACTGCTTATTTGAAACCTCATTTGAGTGATATTGCAGGGGCCGTGCGCAAAAAATCACACAAAACTATAAAATAATAAAATCCACATCGAATACTTACTCGCTTTTAGTTTGAGCGATGGAAGCGACATTCGAAATTGTCCTAAGACCTTAGCACTACCTGAGTTAAAGCTTCTTTACATCAAACGGCATAACAAATTCATACATAATGTATAGACGGCTTAATGGAGCTGGCATGAGGTCAGGCCGACTTGGCATTAAGAGCTTTCGGTGAGGCAAGGGGTGGGGGAGGGACCAAAGTGAATATTATAACAGGATAATAATAATATTCCTTGTTTTCCAGCTGCTAAATAAACAGTTGCGGCTCCGTTGCCGCTTTGCTGGTAAAGGCTTAGTGTACATCTCAGATTCTCTACTCAAAGAGAGCGCAATTGTTTGGGAAAAACAGTTTTAGACGGTCCAGGGAAATTGCTACTTGGTTTAATGTTAAGAAATGAAGACTTACAAAGTATGGTAGTAGGAGTAATTACAAACATTGTTTGAAGAGTGACGTAACTTTGTTAATTGTTTCGGTTTGAAGTTTATTATTACCTGAAGTTTATTATTACTTTTGTAAGCTCAACGCAAAAATATATTATATAATAAAATAATGTACAATACAAATGAATGAACTTATTTGGTTGTAATCCGTAAATCCAAAAAATCTGCAGCACAGAAATGTACAGCGTGCGGTACGCAAACTAAATTTGAATAAACAAGCAACTAACCAGTCAAACGCAGCACCACACGTACCCTCTGTAATACACTCTACGCATGTTTCAATGCGACACCTAAGTATCTTCAGGGAATGTTGACTCTACAGTGCACAATCGTAAAGAGCACTTTGATTTGATGACTGGGTTAAAGATTTTAAACTTATTTCGTGGTTCAATGACATAATTATAATGTATTATACGAGTACGTACCACGATAATTGTTTTTATCTACTCCAGCATCGAAAAGTTCCAATTTCGAATTTGACAGCTGAATCGAAATGAACCCTCTTTCGGTTCTGCTTCTCATTTCGATGCAGTTCGTTGTATGGGAGCTGAATCGAAATGGTTATCTTCTTAAAATAGGATACCTAAAACTAAGGCTCTGAGTTCTGGCACTTTTGTACCGTTCATACGACAGAGGCGCCACAAGCGGCTGGTGGCGGCTTACGGAGTTACTTTTTGTTACTTTATTGAGCCTACCTACGGCGTATTTTGTTTTGTTAATGATTTTATTTTCCTTGTCGTAGATAAAATCTTGTATGCAACTGATCGTAATTAGTCATTTTAATTCTCGTACTATCCTATTTTGATACTCGGCAAGCCTCGTATCAAAAAACAGCACTCGAATTAAAGTGACCCTCATTACGATGCAGTTGCATAAATAGCTATTATGATGTCGATGTATCGATCCAGTTGCATGGATTGCATATGATGACTGGGTTGTATGGTGTTGCATGGAGGTGGTGCGTGTTGCTTGCTTGGGTACTTGTTTTTTATTACTTGCGTTTCTAGAAGCTTTAGGGTGCGCGGTGCATAACAGCGCATGTTGCATTTTATACATATTTTTAATTCAGTGGATTATAGTAAAATAAACTTAATATTTCATAATATTATGTATCATAGACTTCTGCAAAGTGCATCCGTTGCTTTGCAGAAGTATTTAAAAATGAAAATTATTATGCCTGTATGCTCTGAATTATGGCAAAACGACAAATAGATTAATAGATTCGAATATTATTTCATTTTGTTTCCAGTAAATATTTGTTCAACATTCTTCATAATTATGTATCAAAATGGGACGAAAAATACGTTTTACTTCATACAAAAATTAATTTACCGACTTTAGCATCTGAATGAACCTTCCTAGATCCTTTCGTCGAGAGCTACATTTCCATAAGTTGTTACGAAATCCTCGGCTAACGTAGCTGTAGACTGCCGCTAATTGTTCTCTTATTATGTTACATGAATAACTCGAAAGGAAAGAGGTTGGTTGTGAGTAACTTTTTATTATAATTATGAGCTCAAATATAAACTCAATTTACTAGTTCTTATACCATAAAACTAGCAAGCTCGCAATTGTGTTTGTCTGGATTTAGGTTTTTTTTTTTAATTCCATAGCAATCCTTTGTTTTCTCAGGATAATAAGAAGCCTAGATCCATTCTTGCAAAAGCCGTTCCGAAGATTAGCCAAAATAGCCAAACAAGCATACAGACACTTTAGCGATCTGATTAGCGATCGACTTTTATTTCTAACTCTCATAAAAATATTTGTTTTATATATTAAATATGATCAATGGCTCGTGTAAAGTATTTTGTAAATTAGAAACTGTCAGTTATTTTTAATAAATCCAGTCTTACCTTCGTTCGAATAATAATAATATTAGGTATTTTAAAGTAATCTTTGACTTACAAAAACCTTTCTCCTTATTTCGTGAAGTATTTTGGTCTACAAAGAAAGTTATAATTAGTGTAGGTACGACCAAACTTCTGCTGTCTGCTACCAGCAGATTCTTGATTAACTTAGCACAAGATAATTTAATAAAGCTACTTATAGCCTTCTTAGGTACTGCCAAATGCATCTTCTTCTTCAAGTGCCTCTCCATTACTGGAGGTCAGCCGTCAGCTTTTTGAACCTCTCCTTGTCCATGGCTAAACGGAATAGTTCTTCGACCGACTTGATGCCAGTCCACTCCCGTATGTTTCTGAGCCACGACTTCTTTCGCCTTCTAACACCTCTTTTTCCAAATGCACAAGGGCAAAATAAATGCATGCCACTATCAATAAAATGCATTTTATGTACGTACTTAGTTAACGCACTCAACTGGCACCAATTTATATTTTTTCTTGGTAGATCGATAAGTGGAATACATTATCCTATCTAATATCAGATATCATAAATAATTAGGTATAAAAAAAGTTTAACCTAAACAATCATTTCTGGGGAAAATAAGTAATAGGTAGGTATATTATTTTCATTTATTTTGCCCTTGTGTAAAATGGTCGTTATACGATATTATGTTCTAATACGAGCATGTTCCATGGTCCAGACTTGCACACTAACATAGACAAGATGAATCTGTACGGGTCCTAGTTGGAGTAACTATGGAACCTTAAAAAGTAAAAAACATTATTCTACCGTTTAAGGGTTTTCACAAAAGCTGGTTAGCGAATAAAACTTTAATTTAGCTTTAGACTGGAAATAACTGTTGCAACAATTTTAATCTCGGTGTATAGTTTAGCGCGGTATCTTCCGAGTGAATACACCAGTTAAGTACCAATTATCAAGCTGCCTTTGTAAAGAAAGTTCATTGTATACCTACTTTAAAGTAGGGTTGTCGAACGTTTAGTTTTCCAGAGCATCACCTTTTTTACAAGACGGTTTATTCTTGCTCTGTTCGTATGTTGTTTCCATCAAAATTGGTACCTGTCAAGTTTCCTATCCTCCCCAGTATTCGGCACAAGCTACGTGCGCCTTAGAACGACATTAGATGAATATGCTTACATTAAACCAATCTGATGATGAAGCTTGGATGAAGTATGGGATCTCTTGACGGCAAAACTCTGTACAATTAGGTACTTATTATACTTGGCAATATATTTGCCAAGTATAATAAGTACCTTAACTAAAACTTTAATATAGGTAACTTTAACTAAAGTTGCTTTCCATCTTCTTTATTTTCTTTTCTGTGAAGATTTCGTTCATTCAAATTAAACTCTATCATTCTCTCTGCAAAATAGACTAATAAAATTAAATTGGAACTTATAGGTATTAATGTTTTTATTCAAAAATTTTAAATACCTAAATGATGACTGATCTATCAAGATATAGTTCAGCTCAAATTAAACGTGCTATTATTTATAGAAAAACTTTAATTTTCCAAAGAACCTTTATCATCGAAGTTAGCATTATCAGCCCTATCTATAAAAAAAGAGTCGCCTCGCGTATTTCTGAAACTTCGTACACACGAGCTTAACTTATAACAATGTCGTATACAAAGGGCATTTACAATACAGAATAAATACAATTATTTGGATTCAAAGTCGTACGATACAGGCCTCAGGATGGCCCTAAGTAAACCGCCTTTGAGGAACAACAGCCGAAAGTAAGAAGAAACCGCCGTTGGACCGGACAATTTCGCCGAAAGGCCAGACAAATATTCATATTTAATTCTACTCAGCCTTTGAACTTGCCTATTAGCAAACGTACCTTTGGAAGACCAATTTTGCATCAAATTAAAGCTTTGAATTTTTGATGTTTTATGAGTTTGAAAAGAGTTTTTTGGATTGGTCGTTGATTTAAGGTTTGATTTACCTAACAAATAAATTAAAGGTTCTGAAGTTGAAATCAATTTACTACTCTACCGATTCGAAACCAAAGATATTGTTCTTTATACATAGACGTTCTTAATCATTATTTTGACACCATTAATTCTGGAATCACATAGATGTGTGCTGTCACACAGCGTTATTGTAGTAATTTTTAACCGACTTAAAAAAAACAAAAAGAGGAGGTTCTCAATTGGACGCGTAATTTTTATTGGCGATGTTACTCCATAACTCCGTCAAATCTGAACCGATTTCAATAATTTTTTTTATGTAAAAGGACATACCAACCTGACGGTTGGTCCCATTTAAAATTGGTGAAGATCTTATGAATATCTTCGGTGACAGAGGACGGAACTCCTCAATGAATAGAAAAAAATTGCTCACGATCAGATAATGTGTAGATTTATCCTATGAAGTATGAAGCTACACTAAAAAGCTTAAAATAATAAATACATAAAAATTAAAAATAAAAACGTATGTTGAAGTCGGGCGGGCCTAAATATAAACGATGAAACGAATGCGCCACTAGCCAAAATTTTAGTTTGTAGGTCCAGACTCCAGACACAGGTACTTGGTACAGGTATGTTGAAGTCGCCCGACTTCAACATACGAGTACAAACTGAAATTATTTTATACTTTTCAGTGGCGTTTGAAGTCGGTTTTTTTAAAGAATTTTTATATAATATTATTCCCTATTTTTAATTCAATTAGTTGACCCCGACGGTAAAATAAGGGCCTACCTAGACACATAACTTCAACCGATTTGTCTGTCTGTGTGTCAGTCTGTCAGTTTTAGCATTAATTTTTATGTACCAATAATTGCCTAAGCAGTGAGAGCCTAGTGGTTAATACTATGGTCTCCTATTCGGGGGGTCGCAGGTTCGAACCTCTGGCTTTTCTAAGATAAGTGCGTTTAAGAAATTAAATATCACAAGCTTCAACAGTGAAGCGAAACATCGTGAGGAAACCTGCACACCTGAGAGTTCTCCATAATGTTCTCAAAGGTGTGTGGAGTCTGCCAATTCGCATTGGGCCAGCGTGGTGGACTATGGCCTGTAACACCCTTCTCTGAGAGGAGACCTGCGCTCAGTAGTGAGCCGTTGATGGGTGGCTGATGATGATAATGAATATATGCCTTGTTGAAGAGTTACTACCAACAGGTACCATAAATCTATATTTTAGTTTAATAAAACCAATATATTTTGTAATTTAAGGTACCTTGGTGGTAGTGCGAGGTAGGTACTACCCTGATGAAATAAAAATATTCATTATTTTTCGAACAACAGCAAGTCCGCTACATTTATTATTAAAATTTTAAAACTAATTCTGCTCTCCATACGTCCCGGTTCCCACTTATTACCCTTCGTGTTAATCTAAATATCCTATTCTGTTTGTGAGAGTTGAGCAAAATACGGCATGCGGTAAGCCATACGTCGTGCCAAAGCAACGCGCAAGGATACTCATTAAATAATAAACGATACATAATATAATATTTTATTCTGTTTTTAATTTTACATCACGATGAGTCTGTTGTGAGGTCATGAAATGTAGTCGGTTGGCGGGTTGGGCCTTAATTTTGCGTGTTTTGTTTAAAATCGTTGGGGAATCCTTAATAGAAAAATCACACACAGTGCCAATTAGTGAGCCGTTAATAGGTTGCTGATAATGATGATGAAATTTAAAAAAAATACGGAGTACCAATGAAGCCTGACTTGTGTTTTCAAAAACCGTCCACGTAACTACTCTTTTTGTGTATACAAACTGTTTTTTGATGTTGAATAATAATAATAATATTTTTTTAAAGATGTGAATATTTTATATTTATTTATTAAAATATTTCACAGGTCAGGATAACACTTTCATGAAACCTCTACGTATCACGGTGGGTCGAAACTGCTATATGAGGGACATAGGATTTTTTGTTACAAATTCCATTTAAAAAAATTACCTATCGAAAGACGAGATCTTTCATTCTGATGAATAATTGTTATTAAACATTTTTTCTCTAGAACTGATAGTTTCTTCTTCTTATTCTTTATCAACCTATAGACGTCCACTGCTGGACAAAGGTCTCCTGCATGGACTTCCACAGGCTTCGGTCTTGCGCCGCTTGAATCCAGCGGCTCCCTGCGACTCGTTTGCCTGATACTTGTTTGTTGTTGTTGAACTGATAGTTTGCCCGGGAAAAAATATTTTCAGTTTTTGTCGTTATAGAATGTGTCGGTTATTGTAATCGACACACGAGGGCCTGATTAGCAGGTCCTCAAGAAATTGCAGGTCAGAAGAAACGAAACGGCTTCATACTGTTTAGTCCAGCGGAGTACTGGTTATAATTTTTGAATTTTACGTACTTTTTGACAGTGACAACTTGACAATTGATGCACAGTGATACTGGCACTGTCATTACACAAAAAAAAAACAAATTACGCAAAACGGAGTGGTTCACTCGTAGACACAGACAATCCATCGATAATTATGTTGTTGGCGCAGACATAATGAAACAGAAACTGCTTTTGGCCATGTCTTGAGAGGTCTTGCTTTAAAACTACTTTATTCTTATTCTTTGGCTTGTTGGCTATAACTCTACGCTATCAGCGCGCACCCAAAGTTGCCCGTTCACGAGTAAAGTATAAGGTTCAGTAAAATGAAGAAAAAAATAAGTAAAAAGTACTTTTTTATTAATATCATAGATAAAATAATTGTGTTACATTAAAATTAAGGAACATTCAGACCAGTTCTTTCGATAGGTATTTTTTTTAATGGAAATTGTAACAGAAATCCTATGTCCCTCATATAGCAGTTTCGTCCCATCGTGCGCATTGGACCTCTGTGCCCACGCAACCTTCTGGGCCGGGCTTTGTCCCGTGATTAACTCCCGAGAGATCAAAATAATAATAGTTGTCTTCAACCGATTTTCGGCCGTAGAATCCAGTTATAATATTGGAGAATTATAGTCAACTACGCTGAAGATATAACGCACAAGTGTGTGCACAAACACTGAAACTCTATGCCCTCCTATATTTAAATCAACATCTAGGTATTTGAGAATAGAATATTTTGTCCAAATAAGTATTTACTTTTAGTAACATGTGGTATTTACCAATTCGTACACTTACAGACTTCTATACAGACTACAAAATGCAATCTTAATTCCTGAATCGAATACTCTACTTTTTACTATTTTTTTAGATACTTAAATATTTGAGTTTCAATTTGTAACAGATAAGTTAGTACCTACAATTCGTCAGCTTTGACTTATTCCAATAACTGTCAAATGTCAAAAGTCATCCGTTAGCTTTCCGTTTCCGTTACACTCAAGTTAAACTTATTTTTTCGTGGCGAGACCGCAATTTTTCATCTGAAAAACTTTATAATTTGCACGTAAAGGAGATAATGAACTACGTAATTGGTTTTTATTTATTCAACACTCAGGGAGCAGGGTACAGTAACCCGACGTCACACCTGCATTTGTTGAACTTTGTGAATCCACGATGCTCATCTGAGCAAGACCACAGAGCAAGACGGTCCCGTTGCGATTACTACGTACTTACGTTATTATATAAGGCTCAGGACTTAATGTATGATACGTTAATTCACAGAAAATGAAAGTTTGTAAAGACATCTAAATCTTTTATTCGATGACAAGACAACCATTCACTGCAATCTAACCTAATGGCAAGTGACGGACCAACTTGAAAGGGGCTACGACACTTAATTAAACCTTACCTGTTTCTTCACGCCATCGTGAAGGATACAACGGCAGGGTAACTAGCCACACCACCAGACCAGACATAATTTAGCTGGTGGTTCTGTTTTCCTTATACAGTTTCAACAACAGTAACAAGCTACGGCCGAATCCTCCAACTTGACAAACTTACTGTGAAACTATAGGTTGAGTAATTAATATCGCAGGTGTTCCGTTTTTTACAACATTAAAAAGATTTTCACCAAATAACTGATCAACAGCTTAACTAAAACTGTCGATTAGCCATAAATTAGTGGTAGGTACGTAAAATATAAAATAAAAATATAAAATACGCCCATTTTTAGACGCTTCATAAAACATATATATATATATATATATATATATATATATATATATATATATATATATATATATATATATATATATAAGCATTCTCATCAACACCGTCAGTGTAAAACTTTTACCAGTTTACTCCTGAAAGTTAAGTGAAAAAGTGTTGAGTGCTTTTTAATTAGCGTTATTCTTTTCTTCCTCTATTCAATCCAATACAATTAGGTTAGATAATAAGTATAACAAAGACTGCTTATTTAAAATGAAGCTTAATTTTAAAGGGATTATAAAGTTCCTAGTTTGCTTATTAATAATAATAATTCTTCACGTTTTTGAACATGCTCTCCGTTTTTAAGTGGAAGTACAGGTTCATAATTCAGGTAGACAAACTAGAAATTTGGATAGCCAAAAGTGACTAAGTACTAAACATGATCGCCTATACAAGTCGATGAATAAATGGTTAAACTGAGCATAATAACCGGTTTTTTCGAATGTTATTTGTGATTATTTATTTATAATATTTTTTGTATGTACCATAATTATTATATTATTATATTAAATTTTTTTTTTGGTTTTTATTATATTTTTAACGAGTTTCTTTCTGTATGTGTATTGCCCGCTTTAAAATAAAATTATTACGTATTCTATGAAGTTTGCCGTTCACTTTGTTTCTACTCTGAACAGACCTATTGTATACTAAGCCTTACTATAAGCTATACTTATACCATGGAAGTGCATGCTATAGCATAACAGGTTCGTACTCAATACAAAAAGTGCATTTCAATCTCAAACCATACGTGGCGGCAGCAAAGCGTAAATGCCACGGTCACACATCGTGACTTCGCGATCAATGCGAGTTTTTCATCAATTTATGCCTTATTAAAACAATTTATGCACTGTAATTTTATATGAAATATGAATAGTAGCTGCCTGTGACTTCTTGCGTATGTCCATGGGTTTAATAAATAAACTGTTTTTGGGGATTTTCTTTGCACCATGAAAGTGTTCGACATCCACCAATATGATGCATTCTCGTCCACAGCACTAAGGCGGGCTTACCATAGGTTATGCTTTAATATAGGTTTAGGTCAACCCTAGTTTTTAGTAGTACTATACATGAAATAAATTTTTTCAATATACAGATATTACAGATTATGTAGGTTCGGTATTAACTAGTAAGACAGGTTTAGCTACAGCGGTATAATCACGTTCAGCTACCAAAGGCTTCTACGAGCTCTGCGGTCTTAAGAAATTTATTTATGTATTTGACTGATATTTTTAGGGTTCCGTACCAAAATGGTAAAAATGGAACCCTTATGGTGAGACTTTCTCCGTCCGTCCGTCCGTCCATCTGTCACCGTCGATTATTTCAGTAACTATTAAAGCTATCGACATGAAATTTGGCATAGTTGTGTATAATAGTGGCCCAACATCATTGGAATAGAGAAAAATCGAAAATTATTTTTAGTTTTATTAAAAAAGGGGGAAAATCGGGGGTTTGAAATTTCAAAGTAAAGTAACTATACCGAGATATATTTCTATACTAGCTGATGCCCGCGACTTCGTCTGCGTGAATTTAGTTATTAAAATAACTCCAGAACTCCTTGATTTTGCGGGATAAAAAGTAGCCTGTCACTCTCTAGGTCCTCAACTATAGGTACCACTGCAAACAATCACGTCAATCCGTAGCTCTGTTGGGGCGGGGCGTGTTTGAAGGACAAACCAACACACCTTCGCATTTATAATATTTCACATATAAAGTGCAAGTGCATATAGTTGACGTGGTTTTTTACACAGGTAAATTTCAGGACCTAGAAAATAACACAGGCTACTTTTTGTCCCGGGAATGTCGACTGATTTCGATAAAAGTTAAATGGGACCACCTGGGAAGTATACCCTTTGAAACAAAAAAAGAGTTTTCCAAATCGGTTCGGGCGTCTTCGAGTAATCGGTGAACATACATAAAAAAGATTCCGTTGAATTGAGATCCTCCTCCTTTTTTGAACTCGGTTAAAATAATAATAAAATATAGTTTAAATTTGACGAAGTTAATGCAGTAAAACAGTCAAAATAGTTCAACCCCTATCTCAAAGAACGCACATCCATTCATCCATACATCCATCCATCCATCCATCCCTATACTACATCTATCCATACATCCATCCTCAGAAACTTTCACATTAATAATATTAGTGGGATAAGTAGGATAGGATTTATTTAATGTAGTAACAGTTAGTAGGAGGAGGATACAAACATACATACATACATACATACATACATATATACATACATACATACATACATACATACATAAATGCAGCGTAATCAAAAGATAAATATGTGAAAAGTAGCATACTAATATCCCGCAGGAACCGTTTGTTTTCCCGGGATAAAAAGTAGCCTTTGTCATTTTTCAGGCCCTTAACTTCACCTGTGCAAAAAAATCACGTAAATCTAAAACTCCATTGCGCGTATTTTGAAGGACAAATGCGTAAAAAATAGCGATGCTATCCCGCAGGAAGTGTTTGCTTTTCCGGGATAAAAAGTAGCCTATGTGCTATTCCAGACTATAATCTATGTCTGTGCCAAATTTCAGCAAAATCGGTTCATTCGTTGTCGCGTTAAAGAGTAACAAACATCCATCCATCCATCCATCCATCCAAACATCCATACATCCATCCTCATAAACTTTCGCATTTATAATATTAGTAGGATATAATAGTTTTTGATTAATCGGCCAAAATGTCGAAAAAAATACCGTTCCCCCCCCTTATCTCCGAAGTTTACCAATGGAAAAATCTGAAATAATTATGGTCAATAGAAGTTTATGTATATTTTACAGGAAAAATAAAACCAACGCTCTAACTAGCATAGTTTTTTTTATATTAACAATAAACCTCTACAAACAAAGTTAACGATAAATAAGCAAATTAATATAATATTATCGTTTTACTTTTACTTTTGGAGTACGGAACCCTCGGTGCGCGAGTCCGACTCGCACTTGGCCGGCTTTTTTATTTATTTATTTAGAATGACTTTTTAAAATATTATAACACTATACTCCTAATGCCATTTTTCCTTTTCAAATATCTCAATTATTCTCGGAAATATAGAGCTTTAAAGTTACCTGTTAGACAAAGAATGCGCTATTGAGGTGTGACGTCAAAACTCAAAAGTTCCATACACTCTTCATAGAAAATTTCGTAGTAAAACCATGATAAAACAGCAAATAACCTATTTTGTTTTTTGACCGATTTATTTTCTGTTTGTACAAATTTTATTCTTACATGTTACTATTATTATTCAAAGACTTCTAATGTATTTGGTTATTATTCCTTATTTATGTGTGTAGTTCATCAACGTGATTTGAAGTTTATCTCAGTTAAGTATGTAATTTATTTCTTATTTTTGTCTAAAAGGATATAATATGCCTCCCTTACCCCGCACACCGTTCACGCCTCAGCGACCTAGCGGCCGCGTGATTCAATGACAATTTGCAACCTTATTCACCATGCTGGCTCCCTTCTCTACCTCAGCCCGCGCAATCCAAAACTGCGACACACTTCTTATTCCGAATTTTCGGTCTAGTAGTATACATAGAAGTCTTTCACAGCTACTTCCTCTGGCATAATACAGACTGGTGGATTCACTACAGTTTCGGACTGCCTACGTGAGCCTGTTTATTGTTTTCATTTCTTCGACCGGTATTTTGCATTTTTCCGATGCACCGCTCGTGTCGATTTATTTGGCGGATTATGTTTACATTATAATTGGTCGACCAATAGCTTGTTGTTTATCAAAATATTTGGTAAATTAACTTGCAAGTTATTTTGTAACATGCTCCATATAAGCAACAACTATTCCAATATAATTTTTACATACGCAGAGGTGCTATTTTATGATTTAACAGTTAGAATAATAAACGTATTATATTAATTTTTAATAACGAAGCCTTTTATGGATCCGTAGTTAAAAAACGTGGAACCCTTATAGTTTCACAACAACAATGAAGGAACGGATCGATTTGATTTTTTGTATTTACCTACATATGTAAGTATTTGTATAAAATTAAATTATCCTTGGACAACAAAGGATTCCTGCAAGATATTTAAAATAACCCTTACTACATGCTGATGAGTAGTATTGCATGAATAACTGCTTGTCCAATGATCCATCGTGTCATGAATTCAGCATATTTGAGGTCCCAATTTCCCGACGCCCAATGTTAAGGCCAAGTTACGTAACGCCCGGCGTAGACGGCTTGGCGGCGGCGTGCGCGCAGGTTCAACGACCGGGGCCAGCGCAGGCGCGCCGCTAACTTTGAACTAAAGAATTCGCCTACCTGGTTGCTTAATCTATCCATACACATACATATCATGCATACACAGCTACGGCCTCTGTTTAATGTACTAGTCAACATTCTATTTTGTGGCTGTCCTTTGAAATTCTGTCTTAAGTTTGTTAACGTAGAGTTTATTTCTTCATAAAGGAGCTTTCAGCGATGTGCGATTAATTCTCTGATCGTACATTCCTATACCTACTATGATTGCCGTAAAGAATTTACTCGGAGGAACCAATAACCCTTTAAAGTATGGAATTACAAATTCTACGTATTTTCTACGGTACCTAGTACTTACTCTATATCCATTGTAATTTGCAAAGCTTCATGAAATTTCTACTTTTCTTTCTACAAAAAATTTTCGTTGGCTGTCTAGTTTTGGGTTTTATTAAAAAGTAGTATGTTATTCTAGGCTCTTAATCTGTCAATACCGCGTTTGTTATATGTTTAAAAAAAACAAACAACAGCTAAAGATCTGTCCTAAGTCATTCATGCTTAAATAGTGTTGGTTCATCGGTTCCCTTATTGCTCAACTACCTAATGTTGACTTGAATGCGATTCCTTACGACTTTTATTACTGTTATTTATATACTAGTATGTACTTACCCACCTACTCACGAAGTGGTAACTTACTGAGAGTTAACTTAAGTCTATACTCTGTAGCTTAAACTAAGAATATTCTAAAGTAACGTTTAAGCAAGCAGTTGTTTAAGCAATTCTAAGAGTGGTAGGAATTCCGACTTTAAAATAAAGATTTCACTTCAATGTCAGAGAAAGCAGTAAGCCCCCGTACCCACGGAGCGTTTTTTAACCACGCCCGCAGCGTGCAGCGGTTGCGGGCCCGCGAACTCCGTAGAATGCAGATTTGTATGGAAAATAAAGTAGCAATTTTCACGGCGCGGTTGCCCGCGGCGCCCGTAGTAGAAACGCGGTCGCCCGCGAGCTTGTCGGCCGTCGGTCGCCCGCGGACTCTGCGATCCGATCGGTCGCGCGGATGCAGGGCAGCGCGATGTACGCGGGAGGTTCTGTGCTTCCGATGCCATTTTAGCGGTCCTTTCTCGCAACCGCGGCGACTGCGGGACCGCATCAACCTGCAGTGTCGTGAGTATTGAAATAAAACAGCGGTACCGCAACCGCTGCGGGCGCGGATGAGAACCGCTCCGTGAAAACTCAGTCCAACAGTCAGTCAGTCTAACAGAGGGTTTCCGCGGAGCGGTTTTCACCCGCGCCCGCAGCGGTTGCGGTACCCAATTGTACCCGCCCGCCGCGAGCGCAAACCGCGCCGTGGAAATTGAAACTTTATTTTCCATACAAATCAGTATTCTACGGAGGCCGCGGGCCCGCAACCGCTGCGGGCGCGCCCGCGCGTTACCCCGCGCCCCCGTTGCGGCACCGCTGTTACCGCGACCGCCGCGGGCGCAAACCGCGCCGTGGATATTGCTGCCACATTTTACATACAAATCTACATTCTACGGAGGCCGCGGGCCCGCAACCGCTGCGGGCGCGGGCCGCGAACCGCGCCGTGGAAACTCAGTCTAAGATGTCATTTGTCACCTCTTCAACGTTATATTATCTAAATAGCTCTGGAAAGAGCTCCTAATCCTACTTGAAACCGAAACACTAATTTCATAAAGGAAACTTTAGACAGGGGGATCAACCTCTCGAAACACGTGTCAGTTCACCACACCCTGTAATTACCTTGCCTTGTAGTGATGACAAGAATTAATTAACACTATCGAAAGCAGACGCCCCGTCGGTAACGCTGGCACCTCGTACCTAACCTATAATATCTGCTCCGATTGTCTTAGCAATATGAATTTCAACATGTTATAAGCTACAATGATATTGATGCCGTCTTGTTATTAAGTGTAAAGGCCAAAGCAGACTTAGGATTCATTAGATTTTGCAGCTGCATCCGATCTGTAGGTACCATACGAATAATAAGTATGGTCCGAACCGGTGGTAGAGCCTAAACCTGTTATATTACATATGCCCCATTAAAACCTCAGATTATATTGTTTAACCTTATTATGTTACAATAAGACTAGAATAGAAAAAATATAGTTATATTCATACGTAAGAGTACTACTAAGTCGCAGTTTTTAACACTAGATGATGCCCGCGACTTCGTCCACGAGGATTAAAGTTTTTCCTGTTGATTTCCGCGGGAACTCTTTAATTTTCAGGAATAGATTGTATGTATGTTGCCAGTGTGTTAATTGTGGGTATATTAGTATGATAAGATAAGAAGAAAGTAGGTTTCAGAATTTTCTTTATTATTTTGTATGTTCTCTTTCATGTGTCTTTCATATTTGATCTTTCGTGTTTTGTTTACCTGCCCACTAACGAATGTGCGTAATCTGCGACTTTAGAACCAAAAAGGGTCTTAACCGTTGTAAACATACACATGCGAAAGTTGGCCAACTACCGTTGGAGTCGAAACTTACCAATTTTAACGTATGTAATGAATCTTTATCATATCATTTGAGCCTAACAAATTTCAAAGCATTTTAAAATAAATAGTTTTATGTTAAAAGTACTTGGGAAATATATAATTCTGTATCATTAATCGCCTGTAACGGTTTAACGTTTCATGTGCTTTTTAACCGTTTGATATTGTACTTTTAAATGGTTTTACACTTAAGTCTTGCCATTAACATTGATAGAAACGACTGACTATTCGACTTAAAAAAGCCTTGGCGACTGTAAAGCTCATACGTACCTACTATTACTACGTTTACCAGCCGGTGTATGATAAAATTACTAACCATATTTACGTTTAAATTATTATATCTTTAACCAATCATCTTTGATAAATCCGCACCTCTTCTTTTGTCTTATTTCTTGTACACACGACGGGTCGTTTCAGAAAACTATTCCTTGTGTTTCCACTGTAAAAGTAAATAGTGCGCGACGTTAAAAGGCGCTTAATGCCCCTAAGCGTATACAATGAGCTTATACCGGATGCCTCTTGTGATGTCCTCTAACGAGTCCGATCTTCAGGATCAATACAATTTTATTCTCGTTAGAAGGCAACTGAAATAATCCTTCCTGGCTTTTTGTCTTCGATATGCGGAATATTAAGGAATATAAAAAAGATTTAGAGGTCCGCCAGCTATATCTATCTATATTCTATCTTCTCATATATATAAAAATCTCGTGTCATAATATGTGTTCGGGATAAACTCGAAAACTACTGAACCGATTTTGATCAAACTTCGTAACTATCTGTAATTTGTTCCAACTTAAAAGATAGGATAGTTTTTATCTGAATATAAAATATGTTAATTACACGACAGTCATATATACAGTTCGAGATTTAGGTTGCTAGGCAACCTAGCAACCTCAATCGCGAACAATGTTAGATTTGTCTAGCGGTTGCTTAGCGGTTGGCAAGATTGTTCTATAATTTTTCATTACTGATATTATAAATCGGTCCAGCGATCCAGCGGCCGATGACCTTAAGAAGGTGGCGGGAAGCGGTTGGATGAGGAAAGCGGAGGACCGTGATTGGTGGCGCGCTCTCGGAAAGGCCTATAATGTCCAGCAGTGGATGAATACAGGCTGATGGAATGGAATGGAATGGAATGGAATGATATTATAAATGCGAAAGTGTTTTTGTTTGTTGGTTTGTCCTTCAATCACGTCGCAAAAAAGCAACGGATTGATGCCATTTTTTGAATGGGTATAGTAATGGGTGTAGTAGTGGGTCTTCAGACCGGGAGAGCTACTTTTTATCTCGGCTAATCAAAGAGCTCCCGCGGGATTTTTAAAATCTAAATCAATGCGGACGAAGCCGTGGGTATCAGCTAGTAATAATATTAATTATAAACAAACTCTACCTACTTAGCATGCCCCTAATACGTTACAAATGTAAGTTGGTTACAACTTTATACTTATCTGTAATTAATTAACCTTATTTAAATTTTTATATGGGTGCAGTAACCTTATAATGAAGCAGTGTTTATAGCGCAAATTGAATCTAACTAGCTATAGTTATGAAAAGTTATCGTGGTCGGCGGTGGTGGCATCGGTCATGCACTGGCGGCGCGGCGCGGCGATGTTTGCTGCTAGAGTAGCGGAGCGAGGCTCTAAGGTGGCTCTAAGCGCGAGATGCAGAGCATCGGAGGCTGAGCGAGCGCGGCGCAGGCGCCCAGGTGAGTCAGGTAGGCCCGCCCCTACGCCCTCCGCGCGCCTCTCGCACCTGCCTCGCCGCTCAGTCCACTGCCACACGCCGGCCTGGCGACTTGTGCTCCGTGCACGCCGCCACTTTCTCCACACTCTCGCGAGCCCTGCGCGTCGTTTCTCGCTTCTCCCGATCGCTCAGTTTCCCGCTCCCTACCGCGATCCGGCCCTTCCCGTACCCGACTCGACTCGCCGCGAAACTTTCCACGAGTTCCCGCGCTGTTTAAACTTGTACCGGTCTTTTTCGGGCATTCGACGACCGACCGGAGTCGGGATCGAAGAATCGGCGGCGCGCGTGGCCGTCGAAAGCTCGAGGGTAGGCCGTGGATGCGGTCGTGAGAGACGTGGGAGAGGCCTCGAGGAGGCCGTCGGCACGCTGTTCCCGCCGCAGCTTGGGTGCGTGTCCTACGCGACGCCGTGCGCCTGCTGCCCGCCGCTGATCCTGCAGCACCCGCTTCCATTGCCGCTGCCCCTCCCGCTGCCCCTCGCCTTCCCGCTCCAAACCCTTGACCCCCAAGTCGCTAAACACCAGCGTCTGCTGCTCTCTAACATGGTAAGTCCACTCAATGTTTCCCGCCTATCTACTATCTGCACGCACTCGACCGATTAAGTTTCTGCGAGTAGAGAGCACGACGCGCTAGCAAGTTCGCATCTGATAACAACTTTCACGGCACTCCCAACCAACGTTGGTACAGCGATAACATCGGTGTTTTCATATGGGTAAATGTCGGTCTATTGTGAGATGTCCCACAGAATCTGGACAAATAAATAAACTGAGTTTCAAGCACATCCCCATAGGAATGTTTCTGCAGTACCACTAGTAAGTACGAGGAGTTTGGAACTTTGGCACGTAAAAAAGATTATTTTTAGAATCGTCATTGGACTATCTTGTGATAGTAAATTTTATTCCTTTAGAATAGAATAGAAATGTTTTTTATTCAAATAAACTTTTTTACAAGTGCTTTTGAATCGTCGATGAGTCTACCACTTGCCGAGAAGAACCAGCAAGAAACTCGGCGGTTGTAAAATCTTTTCAAAACAAGTTTACAATTCAATAGAATAAATACTATGCTATGAATGCAGTGTTCCCACAGTAAGTTCCACAAAAGCATACCTAATTATAATTCAACCCATGTTAAGACGGGCAGACAGAAAGTATTCCCGCTGGTGGAACCCGTTCACGGGCATGACGCATGATCCAGCCATTGCTTCGCTCAACCATATTTGAGGGAACGTAACAACCTTCATCACACGACACTAAAAATTATATTAAATATATTAAATATATTCTGTATATATAAAGTTTCCCACAACTTTTCATATAGTACGAAGGTCCTATTCGATTGTATTTTCATCGGATTGTATTACATAACTTAAAAATTAAAAGTTCGGGACCAGGTTCTAGTATCTAAAAGTAAATAAACTGCACGTGTTCACGATAGTATCTGAGTACAACTCTTCTCCCTGTCATTGAAAACTTTAAACGCAATTTGAATGCAATCGGCGAAGTAAAGAGGCGGAGATCGAACAAAGCGGACAAGTCGATAACTAAATCAACTTTTGTTTATAATTCGAGGGAGATTCTTATCGTGTTTCCGAGTGGCGACTGGTCGGCCCAGCCATGAAAGTAAACGGTGATGACAGAAGTTTCACTCAAAATGGAAGTCGCATCAAACTTTTCTCATTAAGACCTTCCGTCAAAGGTAGTGTGTTTACGTTATTTTAATACCTGCTTATTGCCCGCAAAACTAATTTAAGACAAGCCTCAGCATCAAGGTTTTTTGTTTTTGTAACCAATTCAAATAATCATGCTCTTAGAAGTTTGTAATACCTCACGAGTCTATGAGATATTGAATATCCTAAGCAAATAAATGAATTTAATATTTCATCGCAAACTTAATATTATGTACTCGTATGTATTTCCAAATTACGTTGCCAGCGGCGTAATTAACTTTCCCAGATCATTATGACTGAATTTAAAATAACATACAGTCCAGTCCATAGGTACAGTCGAGTCCTAACATCTATTCCAAGTAACTACTACATAGGTACTACTACATTTAATCTTCTAAGGGAAAATGATGATGCCATATTGTTAAATTAAATAGTCAATTAATATATAACAACTTGAATGTTTGTCACGTTCATTGAAAGTATTCAAAGACGCGACAAAATAACGGTTGCCAATGTTCCTAGACACATTACGATGTTCAGCTATCCATGTGGCTTGGCCGACCGGCTAACGGGAAATATGACGATGTCCGTATGAGTGTTGGAGCTAGAATATTATTATTATTAGGAGAATTCTATTAGAAAGTATATTTATAATCATAATTGAATTTTTCATAATTAAACATCTGAAAATAGTTACTGATAAGAATAAGTGCTGTTGTTAAAAGTTCACATTTCACAAATGATGAATCCCCTTAATGCCCTTTTTCACCAACCATTCCTAAATCATCTCCTAACTAGGAGTCTCTCTACGTAGGTAGCCCATAAATACAATCCCTTACCCAATGTCATTTTATCCTTTATGAATCTTCCAAAAACGAAATCTACAGAAAGCGTCACCAAACTTGGCTTAGGTAGCCCGTAAAAGTTAGGGAACGTTGATTAAAACGGACATAAATATCTTAACCATTACCAGTAATTGATTAGGTACCCTTTCAAAAGGATTTAGATATTTAATCGACTCTGTATGATTCTAATAATGAGTATGATAAATGCTACAAAAATTGATCCAAAAATAAATATTTTTATGTACATAATATTCAAAGCTACAATAGGTACGTTCCTCTGATAGCTTTAAACAAGCAGCAATGTTTTCTTTCAACGGTAGTTCAACTTTTCGAGGTTGGACAGAATATTATTTCATGCCAACTGTGGTTCAATAAAATACCACTACATGACGACGTATTTCTTCCATTTCATTATTAATTTTTAAGTGACGACCCACTTCCAACAGTCTAGATTCTAGAATCTATTCTTATATACTTTGTTAAAATTAACGTGGATAAATTACCAGCTTTGTTTGGGTTCAAAACTAATGGCCGAAAAAAAAACTTGTATTACCAAGGAATTTCTGCTGTTGCGTTGCTTTAATAATTGCTTAATAAAGTTGGTAATTTTCTGGTCTTAAGAGGAACATTAGTACCTGTTCTGCTCCATCAGCCTTATCATTTAAGAGCGATGCCACACGCCATTGCGGCGCCGCAACATAATCATTTTGTTAGATTGTTTGCCACAATGCTGTAGCATCGTCGTGCGCTTGCACACAAGCAAATATCTAAGCACTTTGATGGTTTTTGCAACTCACTTATGAGTGATGTGTGATTTATGAAATTGACTGATTCAAAATTTATCGCAGGGGATTCTATTAGGCGGATGTTATTGTCCACTACCTAATCCGGTATAAAAGGTGCTTATGACTTTCTCAGAGTTCTCAATCCATGCAGAAATTCACGTAGATCCGTAGTTGCTCCGTTTCTGCTTGATTGAAGGACAATCCAACAAAAACACTTTAACGTTTATAATATTAGTAAATATTTAGCCATGCTTTGACTGCAGAACCTATCAAATTACCTTATGGACGAAGAGACAACTTACCTACCGGTTTTTTTGCTGGCGATAGTGAACGTAGAACTCGGGAATCGAGAACGTTTGCAATTGAATCGTTTAAATATGACCTTATTCTTCATATTAATATGGTAATCTATAGGAATTTTATAATAGAAAACGCCGCTTGCATGTATCGTGGTTGCGGCGTTCGTCATTATATCGGTTTCACCGCAATTTCGCTGGAAAGCGCGACGCGACCGCGCGAAACGGCGTTCACGACACAAGTATGCGATTAATTGCATTCATACATCTAACATGTGTATTAATTTCTAGCCAACAATCAATTATGCAACGAAAAGCAATTTCGTCGAAAGAAATACCAATTGTCGATTCACCAATCGCGTTTAGCTTTGACGCGTCTTATGTGTGTTACTTTTATACACGATTTCTCAAGACGCATCTAAGATAGATGTAGCTTGAGAAATCTATACATATAATTCGTCAATAAAATCTCACATGTTTTGTTTTATCGTATCGTGAAATAATCTTGACCGTTTAAGAACTAAACAATTCAGGGATATACTAGGAGTGTGATACTCATAAATACGATGCTCTAATAGCAGCAAGTTCTCTCTATTTTTCATTGCTGAGGCTTTTAACCCCTTTCCATTAATCACAAAATGGTAAGTGTTTTCTAGGGATAATAATGAGTTTGGGTCCCAGATCCTCCCGCAAACGGGACCTTTGATGTTTACGACAGATCATTATTATGACATGTTTGTATCCTGACAAACGGCTTAAGCGTTCTCCGAGACAAGGAGCAAACGAAAAGGCCAAATTCGGACTTCCAACCTCAGTCAGCCATCCAATTACTGACTTGGGTCAACGTTGTTTAACCCATCGGCCCATTTGAACTGCCGCAACCGGTCGCTTAGGCAGGACCAAGCTTAGAGTACCTAATATACCTATTATGTCTATTCAATCTCGAGCGTACCAAATATGTTGTCTTGTAATTATTGTTGTTTAAGAAAGCCCGTTATACATTTGCGGTAACTAAAGAAAATGCTAATGAAAATGACGTTCCTATATTTTATTGAATTTGATGGATTCATATCTAAATAAAAATCAAACTAAGTTTGTATGGGGCGGGTGCAAGACTTCTGTTGAGAGCTACGACTACCTTATTCTCAACTTTATTCCTTTATTTTTATGACTTTATTTATGCCTGAAGAAAATTAAAGAATGATATAAGTGTCACAGTATGTCTGAATTAAAAATATTCACACATATAAAAATATACACTCATCATTAAGTGAGGCTTCTAGTTTCTAGCATCATAATCATTGTGAACTCAGAGAGGCCCCGTTACGTCATTGGGCAAACTATTATTTAACTTTAAACGTAAGCGACTGCGATTTCATAAATTCAACAACCTAAAACCGTTTTAGGTTGTGGACCGGCGGGAATGAGGCTACTTTCTGTCTGGCCGTCTTAACATGTGTGTTGAATTACAATTAGGTATGCTTTTGTGGAACTTCCCCTCATTGTGGAAACATTGCATACATAGCTATCTATTATATTGTAAACTTGTTTTGAAAAGAGCAACTGCCGAGTTTCTTGCTGGTTCTTCTCGGCAGGAAGGGCATTCCGAACCAGTGGTAGACTCATCGACGATTCAAAAGTAAAAAAGTTTATTTTAATAAAAAACATTTCTATTCTATTCTATTCTACATGTTTAGGTAGGTGATTTCTACATAAAGAAATGGGTTTACCTATAATTATAATTTTTTTATTGCACGCTAGACTTGCGTTTGACGAAAATAACGAAGTTTTGGTGTTGACAAGGTTAGAGCGCACTTACCTAGAGGATACGAATTATTTGTTGTCTTGAAGGTACTCAAGCAATACATGGCCACAAACACAGATACATCACACCTTAGCAATTCGTATCAGAAACGTTAAACAAAAGCGTTTCGTATGAGTAGATTGGATGTCAACCACATAAGGATGCAAACGATCTCGTCTTCTCGCATTTCTGGGGTTGAAGGAGGAACAAGCTTACGGAGTTCCTCTTTGACTTTGTCTGAATTCATGACTTAAAAATTATTATTACAGTGTAATATTGAATAAAAATGTCCTGTAATTTCGCTCTGTGAAAGCGCTTGACTGTTTTTATTATTTTCCTTTGGGTCAAGACATCGTTATGACATCCGGAAGAGTACTCGACTCCCCGCGTTCAAGTACTAATTCGCTGCCGTTCTTAATCCCAATGTTGACAGATACAATTACATAGCCATTATATACGACGGATTCTCTTGAAAAAGGTACAGCACTCGCGCTGCAAAACTTTTACGGGATTAAATTCATCTACACTTGACTTGCGGTAGGGTGCTATGAAGGCCAAAGGCCAAAGACTGAAGACCTTTCTTCTCGTGGACCTGAAACAAATAAAAAAATGCCATGTTTTGGGGTTAGCCCAGAAACAAGTTGAGAAATGATAAATATGCATTTTTTGGGGGGTTTTGTATCTGGGTTTCAATTATTTACCGAGCTAGAGGCCTTACTAACACGAATTCTGTGAAAATTCCAACTAGCTACCCATTACGGCTTAAAAGTTGTAGACGCCTGTTACAGTTAGACAGATAGATAGATGGGTAGACAGCAGAATGAAATATAATAGAAAAGTTTTATATTAATATAAACTTTTACAAATTGCTTTTGAAGTATTAAGTGCTTAGTAATACTGTAGTAATACGATCCCGTTTGACAACCTTTGGGTACTGTATCCTAAAAGCTTCTCTACTGCACCTATGAAACGTTCGAAAATGCTTCCGTTCGGACGATATAAATAAAAAAAAATTAAATACTGTAATCCGGTTTGGGAAAATTGAATATAGCGTCCGTCATACTGATTTTTTTCCCGACTACGGCAAAGCTCAAAGCAAGGGTTATGTTTTGAGCAGTCTATGTACATGTATTAAGTATATTATTAGGCGATGCCCGCGACTTCGTCCGCGTGGATTAATGTTTTGTGATTCCCGCGAGAACTCTGTAATTTTCCGAATAAAAAATAGCCTATATTTTAATCCTGGGTATGAGCTATTTTCATTCCAAATTTCAGCCAAATCGGTTCATCCGTTTTGGTGTTAAAGAGTAGCAAAAATCCATCCATCCATCCATACATCCATCCTCACAAACTTTCGAATTTATAATTTTTATTGGGTAGGATAGGATTGACTATTTACGAATGTTCCACCTAAGTGACTAAACTACAGAGACGATTTTGATAAGTGAGGTGTCAATCGATTCGTTACGATTGTCCGGGTGACATAAATAATAAATAAGTAAAAATATTTAGGGCCGATTTCACCAACGTAAAATAAGTCTTATCCGAACGTAAATTTTATATTTTGACAGTATTTTCAATACAAAAACTGCCAGAACGCCCAATTTGTCCCTCGGATAAACGTCACTCGACGTCGGTGAAAACGGCACTTATTCGACCATCTGAGATCATAGTGTTTGACGTTTGTATTACAAAAACAAAAACATAACGTTATAAGTAAACATCAGAAAATTTACTATATAGATAATATATCGGCTCGTTCGTAGTCTGACGCTATCTGCTGTAACTTAAACCAAAATTAAATAATAAAAGGTCATCGTGCTGGCTTACGAACCGGAACGCCCATAGACTAACGTGTGGCGAGTAAAAAACCGTCTTACTATTTGTTGAAATAAATCAATATTCTTATTCTTGCTTCATACGCACTGCATTTTTTACAACATTTAGTACGTATATTTTATTTTTTTGCCTTTTCATAATTAAAACTAACTCGCAACTTTTTTGCCGTCTGCCTCCACAATTGCCATCTATTTGCCCCTAATAAAATAAGTTTGATTAAATACTAAGGTACATAGATTAAAGCAGGTACAAGAATGATAAGTTGGGAAGCTTGTTATAGTTAAAGAAATGATCTCATAAAACCGTTCTATTAACGTTCAGTACCCGCCAGTAAAACTTACACATCAACCCCAGAAAGAGATAATCGGCCAGCGTCAGCTTCTTGACGTGTTGTCCTTGTCATTCAAACAGACAGAGACTATACTCTACGAAGTTATAGCCAACAGCCCTTTCAAGCTCAATTCATAAATTACTAGCTTGCTCCCGCGACTTCGTCTGCGTGAAGCACGTACTTCTTTGTTTTTGATCAAAAGCCAAAATACTGTATTTCATGGATATAACTTGAAAAATGACGGACTTTCATGCAAACTTTAACCTCCGATTAAGGGGGTCACCCCTTGGGGGGTAGAATTTCAAAAAATCCTTATGTCATAAAAGGAAACTACTGTCAAAATTTCAAGTTTCTAACAGCTGTGGTTTAAGGTTGTGTGTTGATAGATCAGCAGTCAGACAGACAGTCAGTCAGTCAGTCAGGACGTCAGGAAAAGTCTTTTTATTATAGTAGTTAGTATAGATAATAATATTTACCGATTACTGTTCCTATCAAAAATATTCAATATAGATAGGGCCATAGGAAACGGAAGCGAAATATAAAATTTATAACTTCATAAAGAGGCAATAGCCGTTTGGGGATTGCTGTCAATTTTGCCACAATCATTGCTGTGGCTAACGGTTTATTTGACTCTAGTTCGATGACTGACGTTCGCATGAGAAATATCTGTATTATTCTTTTTCTCCATCAGTCATTCATTCATCACTCATGATGTAATGAGTCGTCGTCGAAAATGACTGATGCTGGTCCGATCGTCTAATGGACTCCTAAGATGTATTTCTTTTAAAACTTGCCAAAATCCGGCCGTGCTCATTATAGATTGCAAAATAATGTGCATTTATTTTTAAATAGGTAATTTATTTGAATTACCTACTTCCTTGGTATTTCGTACTTAATAGAACCTACAGTTTTAATTTTGTGAATCAACATAGAAGACCACAGTATTCTAATTTTTAATATGAAAACTGAAAAGTGAAAATAATGCGTTTTTTTAGTCAAAGTTTCAATCTAGACTTTTGTTATTTTATGAGATCGAAAACGGCAAGGTGAAGTCGTTTTTCTTCCGGCTTAGCAAGATTGAAAGTCGGTGATGATATAACTCGGAATATATTCGTATCACTTCTGGCGACTTAAAATTATTCCGCTGCAATAAAATACGCTACTAGATGTCAGGGTAACGAATTTTTCTCTCTAATTACTAGGTGTCAGGGCGATTGTGCAGGAAGTGCTCTCGCGCCGGACAAAGGAGTCGGCGACGTTCATTAATAAGATCCTTCTAACTGCAATTTCCCTGAATAAAACCCGGGGGTCTCGTTAAAAATATTAATATCGGCGATATACCCACCGCTTTAATGGTGCCGATTATTTAAATCCTTTGTCCTGCTTAGCTGTATCGCTTTAATTACAAATTCATTTTACTAGCGTTTGAAATACGGTGCAGCGGGAGAGTTTAGGGGTGACTGCCTTCGTAGGTACTAATAAATCAAGCGGAAAAACAATGATTTTACTATATAAACTTTTTAAATATACGTTACAAGAAAGAAGTTAAAAAACTAGAAGTTTAAAGAAAATTGGATATTATAACATTCGTCATATTCATTTAAAAATAAAATTTATAACTAATCGATTGACACGCTACGGTGAACTTTGTCTTCGTTTTGGCCTTGCCATTAAAAATGCGAAAATTCTGTGAAGTTAAGGACTTTGTAATTTTCTGTATTTTTTTTTTCCATTTTAACTGTAAACTGGGGTAGTAAGTAACTGAAAGTTAAAGGTCAGACAAGTACAAGTCAAGGTCTGATTAATTCAAAATGATTGAGTGATAAAAGCATAATAAAAGTTAAGAATTTGACAACAAAACCATTACAGAATTACCTGTCTGTAGAGATCTGATTTGTGTAATATATTTCTGTAGAATAAGCTGACAAAGTGTAGGCTAGGGTACACCAAAGTGATAAAATACTGTGAGAAACCCTACATAAGTTTACAACAATTTTATTCATCTTTATATGATTTTTTCGTAGAACTACGTCGAAAATAAACAACCCCGAGCGCTTAGCAAAAAATCATCTTTGATATTATTAAAATAATTTCACTCTACGTACAAATTCATTTTAATTTTGCGTTTGCCATATTTCAACAAAGCCCGTTGCTAGATCCGTTATAATGTCTTCATAAAAAATACGTCACGGCGAAGAAAGGATAGAGGAAAAAGGTGCTTCTTCCCTCTTTGTGATACAGGTAATGAAAAAAAATGGTCTAGGTCATCATGAAAAGCTTTTACATAAGCTTATTAATTTTGCTTTCCTTCTCGACATTTTCGTAAATATAATCGGATTTTTCATTCTACAAATGTGCATTATATTGTACCTAGAATGAAACAGAGACATATTTCGTATGGTAATTTTACTTGATTCACTTACTTCCGCACTCGGAAACATTCTATACAATTATGTCTAATTCAAATCTCTTTATTTAAAGATTTATTTATGTTACTAACTAAGCGTACACTGACTTAGGGGGAACTTTTAAAAATTTATATCAAGGAGATTCTTTAACGATTAAACGATAAGCTGTAAAGCTTCGTACACATACTAGTAGTAGCATGTGTATGAAAAGCGGCTTATAATTTCTTTTTAACAGACGCCGCGTACGTACTGTTAAATAATCGTGAACATAATATTAAGTGCAAACGATTACGATACAATTGTCTAGTTTTAGATCATGCACATACTAGTAGGTTAACCAGAGCAGTTCACAGCCAGGTGTGTGAAAGACGCCGTGTGAAAGAACCTACAAGGGACCAATGGCAATGCTGGCAATGTTGAATATGCCTATAATTGGTAATTTGTAACAGCATTAGAATTTATTAAGCACATTGTATTATTTAAAGTGTATATTGCAATTTATCGCTGGCATATCTATTAAATAAATAAATAAAATAAAATAAAATAGACCGTTCAGAGTAAAAGAAAAATACTTTGTGCTCTTTTCAAGTATAGCTAGTTAAGAAAGTATCTAATACTCCGATTTATTGCAAAGACTTTTTATTAATAAGGGAAGATAAACAGACTTCAAATGCCACTACAAAGTTTGAAAAGATTTTTTTTATGAATTTGAAGTCGGGTGATCGTATGTTCCGACATTTTTATGTGACGTATTAAGGCGTTTCCAAAATTTGTTACATAAAATCAGGTCCATTGGTAGATCCATTGCAGCTGGCTAAAAACCGACTAATGAAATTTTTATCATTTATTATTATTACTTTTATATTTTCAAATCTGTAAACACGTCAAAAATAAGAAAACTTGGAATCAAAGTCAAAGGCTCTGTTCAGCTTTTTAAATAAAGTATTAAATGAATGCAGAATTTTAGGGATTTCGGTCTGCACAGTCTAAGGTAGTTTTAGCGATAGTTTTGATATCGTTCGTTATAGCGTCCGTAAACCAATATTGCCTTTAATGGCCGCCCATTTGATTGTTTATACAGGTTTTCCTCTGTAAAAGTCGAAACTCACGGCGAGATTTAATACTTTGCTAACAAATAACAAATCGGATTTGCTTTTGTATTGCGCGCAACGATTTTTAACTTTTGAAAATAGGAGCAGTAAAATGTTTTAAGTATTGACTTTCAATTGTTATTGTGTTATCGTTATATTTATTCGTGCAACGCTGCTGGTTAAAACGATCCCGAGTAAGTCAGCTCATTGCACCAACGAAACCATGCATTTTGATCTTAATTTTATTTTTCAAAACAACTGCAAGTTTCGGAAGCTGGTTTCAGAACAGAGTAAGTATGTGAAATAAGGACAGAGTTCTATAATATCACTTTGTGACAGAGTTGTATAATTTATATTCTTGTACCCGCGACTTCGTCCGCCTGGAGTTAGGTTTTCCTGCGGGGGTGATATACTTACTTACCTTTTATAGCTCCGGAATAAAAAGTAAACTATGTCACTCTCCAAGTCCTTAACTACAGAAATTAAAAAAATATCTCGATCTGTTGCCTCGATGCTGAGTGATTGAAGGACAAACCAACAAACAAACTTTTATATTAGTGGTTTGCCCTGAACTGTGACCTCGCGGTAACGCGAACGGTATCCCATAATTATTCAATCAATCGATACATGACGACCAAAATTGACATTATTATTATTATGCCCGTTTTCACCAACCATACCTAAATCAGCCCCTAAGTAACTCCTACTTAGAGAATGATTTTTCTTTACGTATGTAGCTCCTAAATACAATCCTAACATCCCAATATCATTTTCTTAAAATGAAATTAATAGTTCCATCGACGAATTTTAAGATCTTTGTTATTCGGGCTAATCTACAAGAAAATGCAATATAAATTAAAACTTTTAACTTTTAAGAAAGCTCAATAGCTGGTAACCTCCCGAGTCCCGCCATAACTCATAAAACAATGGCGGCGCGCCAGAAATAGCCGCGGAAAACAAACAGACGGCCGCGCAGACACCGGCTTTTAGCGCTGGAGAGATAGAACTAAACCTGAATGTGAACACTTTGAAATTTTTTGCGAAATTTAACCAACCTAATTGTACATGTTGCTGTTTCTTTTCAAATACTAATACTTATTCTTCCTATGAATTTTTCAGAAATCTTGAATATGAAAAAAACTAGATGTTGCCTGTAACTTTGCGTGCATTAAGTTTTATAATAACCCTTGCGGAAAGAAGTATTCTATATCGATCTCCAGGACACGAGCTATCTATGTGTAATTTTTTTCAAAATCAGGATTTGAGATAAATGATGAAAGTTGGGAAAAGGTAACAGACAGAAACACTTTACGATATTATTAGAAGATGACAAGTCTTTTTAAAAGTATAGATGAGTTACTATAAATGTTGTTACCTGTATGATAAAATACTTTGAACGTAATACGAAATATTTTCTTTGTTCGAATTTACCTTTAAGAAAAACGTACGTATAAACGGTTCACGTAACCATAAATCATACCAATATTAACACGGTAGTACACATATTTGTAACTGAATAAACGCAACTTTTCGTAATTTTAACAGTGATCCTTACAGCACTCAACTTAAAATATATAATGCAATCTGAGCGACATTACGTCCCTGCGAATGTAGTGCAAAGATAATAATTTTTTGATGCGGAATCCATAAACTCATATAGCGTTGAAAACGAAAAAGATATTCAACGCTTTCTGAATGCACCTGAAAACAATTCAGCAACCGGATGCACTGAACTAACTGGAAACAATAGTGTTACATTCCAAACAGGGCATGACTGAATCTGTTACAACTTCATAGCCGACTGCGTTCTGTAAATCAATATTGTGTTCACGTACAAATACAATAAAAGTCGTTATTATCAATATGTATATGAAACGCATGTCAATAATAAGTGAAGTGAGATTCATGAGGTGATATTGCCGATAGATAAAATTCACTGCAATGTTGAATAAGTACTAGCTTACCTTGAAGAAATCTAAATAGAATGCTACCCCAGATCTGGGTTTTGATACAATGATGAAGATAAACCTAATTCATATTATACCAAAAGTTAAAAAAACCGGCCAAGTGCGAGTTGGACTTGCGCACCGAGGGTTCCGTACTCCAAAAGTAAACGTAAAACGATAATATTATATTAATTTGCTTATATATCGTTAACTTTGTTTGTAGAGGTTTATTGTTAATATAAAAAAACCATGCTAGTTAGAGCGTTGGTTTTATTTTTCCTGTAAATATACATAAACCTCTATTGACCATAATTATTTCTGATTTTTCGATTGGTAAACTTCGGAGATAAGGGGGGGGGGGACGGTATTTTTCGACATTTTGCCCGATTATTATATTTAATAAACTAAAAATAATTTTTGATTTTTTTTTATTCCAATGATGATGGGCCACTATTAATACACAACTATTCCAAATTTCATGTCGATGGCTTTAATAGTTACTGAAATAATCGACTGTGACATACGGACGGACGGAGAAAGTCTCACCATAAGGGTGACGAAATGATGGAACGAATGTAGAGCAAGATCCCAGTGCCGCCAGACCTAAGTTATTTTCTCAGCAATTATTTGTGTACGATAGAGTACTGTTCGAATGTCCTTTCAGTATATGCGTGCCAGTTAGATTGTGCCGACGGCCAATTTCCAGATACCAGGTGCTAAAGGTAGGTAAAAACTAGAATAACTTATCTTAAATTCTCAGGGCTGATTTTCATATATGTTTTAAAGAATATTGTAAAAATTAATAAATTAATACTGCCAGACGCTTACCGCCGGCGGTTACTTTAGCCAGACGCTTTGAAGCTCCCAAAAAAATATATAATTTAAGTTAACTTATATTCTCAGTTCTGATTTTTATACATGATACTCAGGGAACTATTGCGATATTATCTGTAAGCTGCCAGACTTATTGGAAGGGTCAAACATCCCCCCAGACACACATTATGCGTCCCCATATGTATGAGCGCTAGAACATGATTCACTTGTTTAAGTGTGTGAGAGATAATATCATCATGCTATAATATTATAAATGCGAAAGTGTGTTTGTTGGTTTGTCCTTCAATCACTCTGCAACAGAGCTACGGATCGACATGATTTTTTGCCTGGGTATAGCTTGCAGAAGATATTGCAATAGTTCTCTCTCTCTAGATCCTAAGCTATACCCAGACAAAAAATCACGTCGATCCATAGCTCTGTTGCAGAGTGATTGAAGGACAAACCAACAAACACACTTTCGCATTTATAGTATTATAGTATGATGATATTATCTCTCACACACTTAAACAAGTGAATCATGTTCTAGCGCTCATACATATGGGGACGCATAATGTGTGTCTGGGGGGATGTTTGACCCTTCCAATAGGTCTGGCAGCTTACAGATAATATCGCAATAGTTCCCTGAGTATCATGTATAAAAATCAGAACTGAGAATATAAGTTAACTTAAATTATATATTTTTTTGGGAGCTTCAAAGCGTCTGGCTAAAGTAACCGCCGGCGGTAAGCGTCTGGCAGTATTAATTTATTAATTTTTACAATATTCTTTAAAACATATATGAAAATCAGCCCTGAGAATTTAAGATAAGTTATTCTAGTTTTTACCTACCTTTAGCACCTGGTATCTGGAAATTGGCCGTCGGCACAATCTAACTGATACGCATATACTGAACGGACATTCGAACAGTACTCTATCGTACACAAATAATTGCTGAGAAAATAACTTAAGTCTGGCGGCACTGGGATCTTGGACCATATTGTCAATAGTTTCCGCAGCGTATGCGACACTTTTCGTGCGGTAGTGGTGGCGTTCAGACTGACAATTTTAATTTTTAATTTTGAAAAAAAAAAGAAAAAACTTTTAATGAAATGAATATTAATAAACGAGTTTCGGCTTTTCCATTAACACAAAATAAACTTTTATGAGGCAAATAATTTTTACTACCTTGCCTCCGAATGTCTAAACCGATTTTAATGACACTTTATGAAAGGAAAGCAAAAAAAAAAACACGATCTCGCAGCCAATAGATAGTAAAACGGGGCTTGTCCTAATGTTAGCAAATTGCTGTCACTGCCTTTCAGCGTCCGGTCGCGGCTATCATTTTCAAGATAAGCGCTTAAAAGCCTGCTGGAAAACGCTTTTCAGTAGACAGACTATTACGTGAACAGTTAAAAGTGTGGAAACACCCCGGTGTTCCTATACTTTTTACTCGTCTTCGAATGTACCTGTACACTTTTGTATAACGTATGAATGCTAAAATTTCGAGAAGGTAGAGGTATACTCATATATCAAACATTGTCAAACATAAAAATAATATTACATGTTATCAATAGTTCGATTGGGTTTTAACACTTTAATGGTGATTTTCCAAGCTTTTGTTAAAGCATATATATTGAAAATCAAAGGTTTCGTTATTAAGAAATAAAATTAGGTTAAAAACGTAGACGTATTTGTAAACGTTCACAAACAAATATACATATATCTATAGGTATGCTATACCTATAATCAAATTGAACTGATAAGACGTGACCCTAAAAATCGAAAGAAAAATCCGCCGTATACGAACGAGGTAAATTTCAAATAAGATGTTGCAGAACAACCTAATAATCTTAATGCATTGGATTACAAAGGGCTTTCTTGGGCGGGCGAGGGATTTTTATAATGATTAATTTAAACAACTTCGGTATCTTCGGTATATTTTGTACCTACTAGCTGACTCACCCTGGCTTTGTGCGGGTGGTTAAGTGTTCATCATTTTATGCATAAAATCCTCCTAGAATATTACATACTATATGTATATGCGAAAGTGTGTTTATTTATTGGTTTGTCCTTCGATCACGCAGCATCGGAGCAACGGATCGACCTGAGTTTTTTTGAATAGTATAGTTGAGGACTTGGAAAGTGACATCTTAGGTATCTTTTATTCCCAAAAAATAGAGCGTTTTTAAGATCAGTGATTTCAAACAACTGGCGGGGGTTTTTGAGGTTTAGTAAGAAGAAACCCATATTAGGCGCCAGATCCGAATGAGCCGCAAAAATTTCACGCAACTCTTTTTCATCCATTGCTTCAATGATTCCTGCAAGTTAGCGGTTCATGTATTGGATCACGGTCATTCAAGAAACACAAATTTTGCTACTAACTATTTCTAAAACCAAATAAATACTTATTTACTAAGTGTGCGTTCCGTAAGTCACGTGTTATGAATGTGCCGATTTTAGTTTTTAATTTCATCGGAAGTGTTTCTTTGTGTTTACGCCGAGCTAGCCGAGAAGGAGAGCGTAAGGGGGGAAGTTAGGGAGGGAAGGAGGGGGTACTTACATCGTAATGCCGCTGCACTTGCCCTGGTCAGGAAGCGCGGCGGAATGCCGTCAGGCGCGTTTGTACCGAGAGGGGGGACTGTAGGGGGCAATGCACGCTGCGCTGGCGCAACTCTCGGCCTCCCATTCAGACGCTTTATTTACTATTCTTACTTTTGTGTTTGTGTATGCTTAGCGAGAGCAGTTGCGCGAATTTGTTTTCTTACGCGTTTGTTTCTGATTGTTACATATTCAGCTTAACTGTTAAACTGACGTTTGTGAAAAATCGCAAGTATATAACCCGCAGGAAATATGTGAAAAACGAGACCCAGAAAGAGTATTTATGCTTCATTCAGCGTGAAGGGGTTCTAAGTACATCGTTTTAACATAATTGCAGATCCTATTACAAACTTCGTAGAATTAGTAATCTATAATAGTAATGACGATTAACATTTGCAATGTAAACAAACATTGCGCTGACTGCTGAGATAATGTATGTACCTACAAACAATAGCAAAATTTGCGTATTAATCGCATACAGTTACCAAGTATTTTTTGATTTACATTTTCAATTTAAATTGTTGAAAGAAAAGTTCGAAAACTATAACTCAACTAAGAAAATTGGATGTAACATCCGTCATTTTGATTCTGTTCGTATAATTTATTTATTTATTTATTTAGTACCAGTAATATAAAAACAATTTAAGAAAGATATAAAGGACGTGCACAAGGACAGCTTATCTCTAAAGAAGAGATTTCTTCCAGAAGCCCTCGAATGTGAGAACAGTGAGAACATACAGAGGTAGGTAGGTACTAAAGACTTATCTTTAAAAATTAATAATGACTTGAATCTGAATCTGACCTGAATCTGTTTATAATATATAGCTTAAAATAATAGCGAGTCGAACATGTCATCTAATTCTTCAAAATTGGCTCAGTAGTTTAGCTGCTACGTGGTGAGCACTGTTACCTTATAACTGGAAGGTCTCGGGTTCGATTCCCGGCGGGGTCAATTTGGGAATTTATAATTTCTGAATTGTCTCTGGTGGGAGGCTTTGGCCGTGGCTACTTACCACTCTACCGTCAAAGACGTGCCGCCAAGCTATTTAGCGTTCCGGCACGATGGCGTGTAGAAACCAATTAAGGGTATGGGTTGAATGTTCACTGCCATACCCCTTCCAAGTTAGCCCGCTACCATCTTAGACTGCATCGTCACTTACCATCAGGTGAGATTGCAGTCAAGGACTAGCTTGTCATCGAATAAAAAAAAAGAATAGGTAGGTACGTCACTGTTCAACTCATCATACACGCACTCTAGCATAATACGAGTACTCGCATGTCATCGTTCCGTAGCCGAGATCCGTAGTGGTGTGCGGAGCTTGGAGCCACAGCGCGGGAATGCACTCGTTATGTGCGCACTCGAGGATTACCCACTAGTTGGCGGGCAGCGATTAACTGACGCCCGTGGCTTGCAATTGGTTTGTTCCAAACAGCAATATCGCTCGAATTTGCGTCCAAATGCATTATTACTTGATTATTCCGGATTGTTCAGCCGTGTTTCTAAGTAATTATCTATCATTTCGGCGATTCGACGCTTACAGAAAATTGACGTAATAATAATGGGAGGGAAGATTAAGTAAATTTGTAATTAAATGGAAGGGAAAATAAATGAAATGTACACCACATTAAACAAAACCAAATCTTTTTGATAAACTTTACCTATAGCAAAAAATAAATCAATTGTTGTTCGTTATAGTCTGGCTAGAACTCGATATGTGTACCTGTATAATTTTTGTTATGTTTACCTTAAAACATTAAAAAAAATAAGGAAACCCAAAAGAACAGCTGAAAAATATGTAATTTCGTATAGGTTGCGATTACTTTTAATATACCTAATGGCGGGAGCAAAGTCGCGGGTAAGAGCTTGTAATAAATAAAAAAGGGTACAACTAACGGCCTTATCGCTTAAGTTGATCTCTGCCAGGCAACAATCATGCTTAGTGCTTTGCTCGTTCCTTTTTGACAGAGCTAACTATAATTTGTGTACCTTCAAATCAACTGTTAATAGGCATCTCCAAGGCAAGCGCGCTCTTTCTTGGGCTGCATCTTTATTTACGATCAGGTGTGATTGTAGTCAAGTGCTAGTACATTATAATATATTTAAAAGAGTCAAGAACTGTGTCGTGTCTCAGTAGGATAACGGAGAAAGAAGTATAGTGGAGTTCTAAACCGGAAAGAGCGCTAACATCTCCTATTGCTATTGTCTATTGCTAGTGGTTATTAGCTATGTTTGTTTACAAAAGACTCTAATGTTACTATTCCACATTCCCTTATATTTTTTTTCTTTTTTGCGATTATTTAACCAAAAAAAATGTTCTGTAGAGTATTCAGAAGTTGCGTCTTACTACCTACCTACCATACCTTTATCTTATTAAGGTATTATCTACTATAATATTATTGAATTACCGATATTCTTTTCATTTCCAGGTACGTACCTACGTGCGCATTAGCAGAGAAGTAGATTTCATTATGTATAACCTAGTCATGAATACTATGTTTATGGACCTAGTGCGTAAGTAGGAAATTTTTTTAATATAGCCAATGTGACATACTTTTTTCAAAGCTAGCATGAACTTTTAAACGTAGGACTTTAATAGAGCCAGTGTTTTACATTAATGAACGTCTTCGTAACAACGCTTAAGGAAAGGATCCGTGAAAGTTGCGCACAACGTCAAAAACTTAGCGCAAAGTGCTATTTTTCAACGTCACTAAAACAACGACTCAAGTTTAAAATAACGTTATCGTCTGTTGTAAAGGTAAACCAGTCTGCCTTCATACGACCGACTTGCCAGTACTATCCTGCAGGTGCTTTTATAAACAAAGTAGTTGAAAGAAGTCCTTTACTTCGCTTGCTTTCTAAGTTTTTAATACTTCCAAATTAAAGAAACCATTACATTCTTCTATTCTGGATTCCTAAAATAAATTCATTTTATACTATACTACTAAACATAATAATAATAAACTAGTTTTCTTTTCGGTACATAAATATAACATTCCATTAGAATTCTAATTGTGAATACAATTGGACAGCGGACGGGAGCCGTCCGAACGCAGTTAAAAGTGTTGTTAACTTCTCTGTTAAACTTTTTCTTTTCTATTTTTAAGTGATGTAATCTTTAGGTAACCTTCCACCTTCTAAGGTAACCTTCCAATATCATTATAAAAACGCTGTTGATTACCGATACATAGTTTGTTTGTCATATTTTGCGTGCCTACTTTGAAACTGTAAATAATTTTCTCACCGCACTATTCGTACCGTGCTTGCAAAAAATACTGGCGACGGAGTCTTTCTGAATGGTGTCTCTCCGAATAGTGATTACACTCGAGAGCTCAGAACGAGGTGAACAAACAGAAAGGCTTTCAGATAGCAGGTGTAGCTCTGAGCTGCAATATATCCCGTATTTGGATATTCCTGAGGTTTTATTTGCAAATATTTATGTCTCTTTTCGGCAACTTCACTTTTCTTCGCTTTATACCCTTTAAACTTTGTCGAGTTGCGTTTGAATTAAAAGGAAACTGTAATCGGATGTTGTAACTGTATCAGTGTAAATCGATTTTTTTTAAATACTATTAATAATAAAATATTATTTCAGAATAAAATTTTATTGGAAATTTTGAAGAAAGATCCTGATGGATCACTGCTGCTTAAAGTCGGAAAATTGTTATTTTTATATTATATCAAACTATCTGGTTTCCTCTCAGAATGAGAAAAGTCAACTACGCGAGCCAATTGCAGATTGGCAGACTTCATACGCTTTTAAGAACACTATTTGAACTCGCAGCCTTCTAGCTTTCTTCATGATGTTTCCCTTCACCATTTAAACAAGTGGTATTTATTTGCTTAAGACGCGTATAACTCCAAGTAGTTATAGGTCAGAAGTGGGGGGGAGGGGCCGAAGCTTTAACCACTAGGCTATCATCGCTATATATCCTTTGTATATCTTCATAGGTTGAATCCGATAAATGCATTTGTTCTATCATCACAAGGTCATGATTTATGGTAGCGGTGGGCAAAGCAAAAAACGTCTCAAACCGTTCGTAACAGGCAATGAAATATGTATTCATGCGAACAACAAAACATCGGCTAACTAAAATTTACCGTGTTCCACAGTTCCCTGTGTAAAATATCGAATGTGCCGCCAGTCCCCAGGTGTGGTTGAAACGGTGCAAGTTTCACTAATGTGCGGCTTAAATGATGACAGTGTTGTGGGACGAGCTCACCTAAGTCTGTGTAGCTGCCCAACTCTATGGCCTTCCTGATATCGACTTTATTTATGTTTTGCTTTCACCTAAACTAAGCGTTACAGCTTTTATCTTACGCTTTATGGTATGCGTGTAACTTTTTATTTATTGCCACAACTTTAAAGAGATGCTTCGTATTCGCGCGGAACGGTAGGCATGTTTAAAAGATGAGATTGCTAAATGATGTAGAACGCTCCACTTTTAAACGATATGTGCTTTTTCTAGTTGCGTTTTCTTTCTCTGTAATAGGTAACTTTCTTACGTACCATTATGTTGATGATTCGTTGCATTTTAACCGACTTCAAAAAAGGAGGAGGTTATCAATTCGTCGGAATCTTTTTTTTTTTGTATGTTCATCGATTACTCGACGACGCCTCAACCGATTTGGATAATTCTTTTTTTGTTTCATACTTCCCAGGTGGTCCCATTGAAATTTTATCGAAATCGGTCGAACGGTTTTTAAAATATCAACGATAAATTATATACTTTGCAGTGGCACGGGCGTTTGAGGTCGGTTTTTAGGGTTCCGTACCCAAAGGGTACCAACGGGACCCTATTACTAAGCCTACGCTGTCCGTCCGTCCGTCCGTCCGTCCGTCTGTCAGCGGGCTGTATCTCGTAAACCGTAATAGATAGACAGATGAAATTTTCACATAATATGTATTTCTATTGCCGCTATAACAACAAATAATAAAAATTAAATTAAATTAAAAAAATTAAATTAAAATGGGTAGGTGGGTAGATGGAAATCTTTTAATTTAATTTTTTTTAACGGAACCCTAAAAGAGCGAGGCCCGACTCGCACTTGGCCGATTTTTTAAAAATATTTTTTTTATTAAATTATTTATAATAATAATTATTTTGATATTCAATCTCGTTTAGTGGGTAAGTAGTAAGTACTCGTATTTTAATTATATGCATTATTATAAGTGGAAATCTCCGAACAAAACAAAACTCATTAAAGACAAGCCGATAAATCTTTGTCATTACTAATATTTGTTAAGGTACTTAACTTCGGTAAAAATTTAGATTAATCATTGTTATAAGAAATATTGTGATTAAAAGTTTGGGCTTTTAGGTTTTAGTCGCCACACAGCAATAGCTGTAATTTTTACATGTAGGTATTCCGCTTTATTTTTCCCTCAAATAACACTAGAAAATAAAGTGAATTTATTCCCTTTTCCTTTTGTGAAACAGTTTGTATTCGTCACATATGAGAAACATTTTGTAGTAGGTACGTTGCCGAGGCCTATTTCCGCCGAAAACGCACTAAACAACCCACTCCCAGTAGAATTCGTAAGCAAATCACCAGTTGCTTATAAATCGTTCTGCTCCGTCCAAGATTTATTTTGTTTCTCTAGTCCGAATTCGAAGCTCCTATAAGTTTATATAAACCCATAGCTCGTATTTTATATTACTATATACCTACTACAACATATGCGCAAATATTTCCATGAATCTTCTTAGGTATATGAGTAACTAAAGTTCGAACACAGTTTAGCAAAGTAGGTAACGTCTATGTTTAATAATGGGATTTTGCATGTAGGTTTTTCTATAACGAATGTAGAACTACACTGCACTGAGCCTTTTTCAATGCAGGTCTACGTATTTTCAGAAATTACACCCCAACAATGGAGCCAGAGCGGGTCAGCTAATTATATAAAAAAGTTTTGCTATTTAACTGGTAATTACTGTACTATTTTTTGCTTTTGACGTGATAACGTCTTATAAATCGATGAACACCGGCTGCACGCACGAAAAAGTGTCACGTTCCGCCTGAGCCTGAGGGTGTAAGCGAGAGCGCGGAGCAAGCGATAGAGAGGCACGATCGGCCCAAGCGTTGGCTTGTGCCGCCCGCCAGTCATCGTATATGTTTCTTTATGACGTTATCACGTAAAACTATCGTCCGTAAACCGACTTTACAGACAACCAATTTTTTTTCTTTGATAATTTTTCATTAAACAATATATATACGTACCTAAAACACTATTGATATGTTTGAAATATTAACTACCTAAAGAAATCATTTTACAGTGAAATCACGCGATGAGTCAAAAAAGAAAAGAAAAACAGTAGCTCGCTATTGTCGCGTATGGGTTTCAGTGCATTCGTTAAAAATCATCGAATGGTAGAATGAAGGTATTGTTATACAGAAAATAGTACAAAAATAGCCGTGTAATGAAAGTGTACAGCGCGACATTAATTGTCCCAGGTGTCGATTACTGCCTCGAACATAATATAGGTATTCTGTTAATGGATTTTCATATTTTTCACTGCTTACAGTTCAATTTTACTGACATTTGTCTAACGAATAATTTTGTTTTTATTAATAAAATCACTTTTAGAGTCTTTTAGGAAAATATGTTTAATAAGATTTGTCTACTGTATTTAGAACGTCTATTCATCGATGCTACTCAATTTGTTTTGTTATTCGGTACTCTCGACAAAAAAGAGGTTTAGAATAGTATGAGATAGAGCCACACTGTGAGAGTCACACTGTTGAACTCGAAACAAGCAAGTGCGAAAAAACCTCAAAAGCGTTAGCGTATTTAATTAAAGATAGGCCAGGCCCATCACTTATGAGTACCTTCATTTGAGATCGTTATGAAATAAAAGCCTGTCAAAGATTTAAAATATATCCACATTAACTAAATATTATGTCTCATCAGGTAGGACATTAGTATATTAATGGCGATCAATACAGATATTAAAGCCCATTAGGTTTTGGGTTCTTTGACGTCGGCTTATCGCTGTGGTTAATCACTAGCGTGTTATCACGCGCTTGTACTCAAAAGCTTGTCACAGACGACTTGATAAAAAACTTGATAAAGTTCGTCCGAAACATCCAATATATTGATTTTACTAACACCCCTTTTTAGTTCAGTTTTATCGCTTTGTTGTGCTCGTATTGTACATTTTATTTCCTTTTGTGTTTTCATTTGATTAATGGATCCGAAGCCCATGATACAAGCTGACTTATCGAATATTACGTTACATATGTTTCCTATAAATTGAATCCCTAGTTATACAAAAATAAAATCATTAATCTAAGCGAAAGGTCACTCACCTACTCACTGACTGATTCATCACGAGATCTCAGGAACTATAAAACCTACAAACTTGAAAATGGAAGGTAGGTTCCTTCTAGGACGTAGGTGTCAGCTAAGAAACGGATTTGAGAAAATCCTCCCCTAAGGGAGTGAAACGGGCTTTCGAAGGTTGTATGAAAGTCCTATGTTTTTGAAATTAGACATATAAAAATCGGAATTTAGATTATAAAAATCTGTTCGAGTTATTTTGGAAAAATACCCCCTTAAGGGTGGTAAAGGTAAAGGTGGTGGTAAAGGGGGTAGGGGATGAAAGTTTTTATAGGTAAGTTTTAATTATTGTTATTGTTAACTTGACGTAACGTTAACTTTCTAAGTAGTAGGTGTCAGCTAAAATTTTTTTTACGGAAATGAAATGGTGGTTGGAAGGTTATATGAAAGTCCTATGTTTTTAAAGTTTGAGGTTTGAAAATCGGGTAAGTTATATTTTGAAAAATGCCCCCTTATGAGTGGTAAAATAGGGGATGAGAGTTTGAAAGGGAAAGTTTTAAAAATTGTTATTTTAATTTAAAACTTAGTAGGTAGGTTCTATCTATTCTAGGGTCTAGACATCAGCAAAGGTTTTGAGAAAATTCATCCTAAAGGGGTTGAAATGAAGAATACGAAAATATTATTGTTTTTGAAGTCAGTCATGAAAAACGTTTTTTCATGTACTTTCGGAAATTTCTGGTTAGTAGATTTAAATAATAAAATACTTTATAAGTTATTTTAGAAAATCACGTCTGTGGTAAAACAGAGAACGAAATTTTTCAAAAATAAAAAATACATTGAAATTGCGATCTCCGTGAGTGCGAAGTCGCGGTTTTTACTAGCGGTAGGACTTTTTCGATAGGCTTCTTGCAGCGAGAAAATTTATCTTTTAATTATCTCAGAAAATCAGAAATTCTATGCGGACGAAGTCGCGGGCGACTGCTAGTACTTTTTGATTTTGAACCATGTTATACCCTTTATAGATGCATTTGATTGCGTTTGCAATTGCCTGTAGGCAATGTTTTCAGTAGTTTGCAGTAAGCATATCACAATATATATTTCGTTATTCGTTAGATATGATTTGTTTGTTTTATGTAAACATTTTGTTTAGTTTAAAACAGAAGCAATACGATATCGCGACAAACAACTACAAAAGTTTTAGACAGTAATAATTATTTGTAATTAAAGTAATTATACAAATATTATTAGTATTTGTTAACGCAGCAGACTGCTTCGTTAGAAAACTGGTCAGTGATGCTTTCGTTTTAAAATCCATTTCATTAAGCTCCTAAAAGAATAACAGACGTGACCCGTCAAAGTAGTTTAGTTTAGGGCTTTGTGCGGATTTAGCATAATTGATTTATGTAAATGTTTTAACGAAAATAGTTTCTAAAGTTTTTGGGTCTGTTTCACCACCTTCGAGTAAATTTTTACCGACGTATAAAAATTACATTTTGATAGTTTTTGTAGGGCAATCTGACAAAACGTCAAAGAACGAAGGCAAGGGTCCATACTTCAGTTTACCTGAAATCGATTCGAAGCGTGAAAAATTGTTAAAACCGTAGAGGTTCCATTACTAAAACATAATCACTGAGATTTTTCGTTTGAGAAACTCACAAGAAAAAGATATTAACAACTTTATATGTATTTTGAGGTTATAAAAATATGTAGATAGTCGTAATTCCTACTTCCATGTTATTTTAAGTTCTGATTTGACATTGAGATGTGTTACTTAATAGTCTATAGAACTCTCCATATAGACAAACTCTTGAATTTCCGGGCGAGCAATGTCATCGAGCAACGATCCAAACCAATCCAAACCCAAAGCGCAATATGAATTAGTCAGATGATGGTTCATTATTTTATAATTATTTAACCAAGGCAAAATATGTAAAACTGATTTCATATAAAAACGAACTAATTTAAATACTTTGTTTTGTATAATCATATTTGTAGACGCCTCCTAAAACATTCAGGTACAATTCTGCCAGTATTCTTTATTTGTCGGTTAAAGTTTACTTAAAGGAAGTGAAACAGGCCCTAAATCTGCTAGAATAGCTGTACTAACCAAAGTATCCCAGAGAATTAATCGCGATTTAGACACCGAACTTACGGTATCAAAAAAGTCAAGTACGTTAGAAGTAGACTGAAAATAATGGACCTAAGGTTTTCTCGTGAAATAATTTAATTAATATGGCATATCATATTTAACATAACAAATAGTGAACCCATAACCCTTTGATACCTAGACCCAGAACCCAGACCCACCCAGAATAGTGTTCATCACACAAAGCTTTATCTTGGGTGGAAATCGAACGCATAATCGATGGTCTGGTCTGGTCGCTAATATACTAACGAGCCAATCTATGGGGATTTTTATTATAGATCGTAATGAGTGAGTGATTAATGTCAATCCTATTTATTTTTCATTAAAAAACTGGCAACATTATTTTGGCAACTGGTATTAGTATGTAGTTATTTGTATGTACGTATGAAGGGCATGACCATCTGCAAGCCATTTTTCCTTACTTTTCCTATTCCTAAAGTTGCCAGGTAGAGAGAATTAAAAAATCCTTAGTTTTCTTAAACGTCATTCGACGCGATATGGTGCCGCTAAGCGATGGCAGTGATTTCACTGTTAACCTTTTAAAAGTTTAATACTCAAAGTTTTAAAAATAATACAACAATAATAAATAATAACAATAAAAAATTCTATCAATTAACAACTTGTAAGAATTAAACAAACTCAAACCAGCGTCAAGTTTTCCGGCGAAAGCAGTTAAACTAAGACAAGGTACAAATGTTACTGTAAGTAGAATGCGGGGAGTAAATCGGCGGTGAAGTAGGTATAAGTGATAGAACAAAGCTCTGTCCAAACACACGTAAGCACAAGTTCAACATCCGACCCTGCGACCGGGAGCTGAATGCTAACATTGCGGAAACTATACTGCAAATGTGTTAACTTGCACTTGAAACATTTAAGTTATTTAATATAACTTTGCGCTTTAATAAATGAGGACAGTTATTTGCGAGACATACACAATAAAGCTAATAGCTAAACTAATCAAATTACTATACAAAAAAACCGGCTAAGTGCAAGTCGGATTCGCGCACCGAGGGTTCCGTACTCCAAAAGTAAAAGTAAAACGATAATATTATATCTATTAATTTGCTTATTCATCCTTAACTTTGTTTGTAGAAGTTTATCGTTAATATCAGAAAAACTATGCTAGTTAGAGCGTTGGTTTTATTTTTCCTGTAGAATATACATAAACCTCTATTGACTATAATTATTTCTGATTTTTCGATTGGTAAACTTCGGAGATAAGGGGTGGAAACGGTATTATTTTCGACATTTTGCCCAATTAATCAAGAAGAGAAGAGAATTTAGAATTTACAGGTAAAGGCCTTTCATATGATACCCCACTCGGTATAGTTATCTTACTTTGAAATTTCAAACCCCGATTTTCCTAATAAAACTAAAAATAATTTTTGCTTTTTTTATTCCAATAATGTTGGGCCACTATTATACACAACTATTCCAAATTTCATGTCGATAGCTTTAATAGTTACAAAAATAATCGACTGTGACAGACCGACGGACGGACGGACGGACGGAGAAAGTCTCACTATAAGGGTTCCATTTTTACCATTTTGGTACTGAACCCTAAAAATCATGCCCGCTTGGAATCTTTTACATGAAATGAACAAGATAATATAGTAGAATAAAGTAAGCCACTTATTTTTTAATTTAAAATAGTTACTATTGCAGCGACCCCTTATAACCTATAACACATATTATTATATACCTTAAATATGCCTAAGAACCTGTTTCAACTTAAAGAAATACGTATACATGTGTAAATTGAAAATTTAAAACACCCCCGACGTGCTAATCTATGGCCGGACTATGTACGATATACCTAACATACTGTTACCCAATTTTCTGCACCATCATCAGATCCTCCTCGATCCTCGATCATCATCTATCAAAAACCTACTCATTGAGATCATTCTAATGAGCCCAAACACAATATAATATCTTCTGATGTACGTTGCTGAGGAGTTGCGTATCCCGCAGACTACTTGATGCTGTAGCATCAGCTCAAGGTTAGCATGCCTTCGAAATGATCCAAAGTACCAGTACACCAAACAAATCAATCGCACCAGTGAAAGTTCTTAAGACCCTTTAATCAAGAAGGAAATGAGATGATGATCTTCACACGTCGGAACAGATCTTCACAAATTATAGCTCAGATCCACCTCAATTACATTAGCTTTCAAACAGGAAAAACCGCATCAAAATCAGTCTTCAGTCAAAATTAGTACTTTTTCAGAAAACGAATTACATTAAAACGCTACACAAACAAATAAACAAACTCTTACTATAAAACCATATTATTATTAAACTCTGTTTCGTCGTGGGTAGCTCTAGGATAAGAGGGAACGCTAATGCCGAACAAAACATTTTCATATTTTAAAAAATCATTTTTTAATTAAAAATATTATTTTGCACTCAATGCGTGTATCCACTCGTAAAATTGTTACAAAAATTGTCTGCTAGAACTCCCCTGACTACGGGCCCGGAAACACAAATAAGACTTACGTAGTATCATGGCGACCACAAATACAGGATAATAAGCAAATAAATATTTGTTAATATACGTCCCAACCGGTTTTTGTCCCCTATAAGGTTTGTCGGTTGATATTATGGTTTAATTAAAATATTTTAGTAAAAATGTTTACTATGTTCTATTGTTCCTATAAAGAGCAAAACTAACTTGGAAATGTAATTAAAAAACTTCTTTTGTAAATAATTTCGTAAGAACTCCGTTAGTCGTTTTAACATATACGAGTCTTATGGCCTTTTTCGCCACTTGCTGATAATGCCTGATATATATCTAACAGATAAAATATCTGCTGGATAAATCTGAGTGATATCTTTTCGAGTTTAACTGCCAGATTGACATCAGATATTTATGAAAAAATACCTTTATCAGTAAGTGGTGAAACAAGCCCTTAAAGGGGCCCGCGACTTAGTCCGCATGGATTTAAATTTTCAAAATTCTCATGAGTACCTACTCTTTTTCCGGGTTTTTATTTTATGTTCATCTCGAAGTTACAAGCTATCTCAGCACAAAAGCAAAGTTTGTTGTTGTTTTTTTTTTGTTTGTTTGACCCATATCTATACATATAATAAAACTGTAACTGGAAGATTTCTGTACATTTAATATATTTTGAAAATTTTAATTGGGGGATGCTCTACTATCGATACTGAGCCCAAAACAGATTTTTATTTAATTTTTGTCTGTTTGTCTGTTTGTTTGTCCTTCTTTCACGTAAAAACTACCGCACAGATTTCTACAAAATTTTATATCGTGGTAGCTTATTACTCGGGTCAACATCTAGGCTACTTTTTATCCCGGAAAATCAAGGAGTTCCCGAGGGCCTTTAAAAACTAAATCCACGCGGACAACCAAAACCTGTCGACTAAAACGCCCTTATTCAGGGTATCTTATCGCAGCGGAAGGCCGCGCGGGCGAGCTATCTGCGCCAGCCAATTGTTTGGTTAGGTAATAGAATACGATGTGCTTAACCGACCCGTTGGACATTACGGATACACTTTACAACCGTTAATTGCCTATCAAATGATTCTGTGGACGACAAATTTAATTAATTCCGACATAAAACGGTATGCAGGTTTATCGTTGCAGCAATTTGATAAACTTTGCTTACATACTGTACTACTAATACATGTTTTGCATTCATCATTTCATACTTATAATACCTAACTATCTGATTTAATATAATTGAATATTGATATAATTATATTATAATTTTTAAGCTATTGCATAGCTTTTATCGCGGGCTTTGAACTAGGACAAACATTTTGAGCGCGGCGACCGAATCAAGAAATTCCGTAACGAACATAAATCTAGCACCGTCGTTCAGTTTGGTGCAGTGGGCAGCGGCCGCTTTCTTTACCGTATGGTGTATGATGTCGCAGGTTCGAATCTAACTCGCGAAGTAGTGACAGTGCGCTTTTCTTGTTTGTTTGTTTTCTAATTATTTTTTTGTATAATTTTTATTATGCAAAATAGAATACGATGTGCTTAGCCGACCCGTTGGACATTACGGATACACTTTACAACCGTTAATTGCCTATCAAATGATTCTGTGGACGACAAATTTAATTAATTCCGACATAAAACGGTATGCACGTTTATCGTTGCAGCAATTTGATAAACTTTGCTTACATACTGTACTACTAATACATGTTTTGCATTCATCATTTCATACTTATAATACCTAACTATCTGATTTAATATAATTAAATATTGATATAATTATATTATAATTTTTAAGCTATTGCATAGCTTTTATCGCGGGCTTTGAACTAGGACAAACATTTTGAGCGCGGCGACCGAATCAAGAAATTCCGTAACGAACATAAATCTAGCACCGTCGTTCAGTTTGGTGCAGTGGGCAGCGGCCGCTTTCTTTACCGTATGGTGTATGATGTCGCAGGTTCGAATCTAACTCGCGAAGTAGTGACAGTGCGCTTTTCTTGTTTGTTTGTTTTCTAATTATTTTTTTGTACAATTTTTACTATGCAAAATAGAATACGATGTGCTTAACCGACCAGTTGGACATTACGGATACACTTTACAACCGTTAATTGCCTATCAAATGATTCTGTGGACGACAAATTTAATTAATTCCGACATAAAACGGTATGCACGTTTATCGTTGCAGCAATTTGATAAACTTTGCTTACATACTGTACTACTAATACATGTTTTGCATTCATCCTACTAATATTATAAAGGCGAAAGTTTGTGTGTATGTTTGTTCCTCTTTCCCGCAAAAACTACTGGATGGATTTGGCTGAAATTTGGAATGGAGATAGATTATACCCTGGAATAACACATAGGCTATAAATTATGCCGGAAAAATCCAAGGTTCCCGAGGGATTTTGAAAAACCACAGATAGATGGCGCTGATTGTACTTAAATCACGCTTACATTATCCGCAGCATCGATTTTTTTCATCGGGATTCGGGTTTTTTTAAATCCTGCAAGCAAGCATGCAAGAAATCAAGCAAGCAAACAAGCAAGCAAGCTTGGGTTAAAAAAACCATGGCAAGCATCAGTTTTTGAAATTTCAAGCACAAGCGACTGCATATCCTAACGCTTACGAACGTCAAAAATTGACATTGTTACATAAAATTTAATTATTATCTATCTATACTTATAATAAAACTGTAACTGTTACTGTTCCTACAAACACTTCCCGCGGGATATTAGTGTGCTACTTTTCACATATTTATCCTTCAATTATGGGCCAACGGAGTTACAGATTGACGTGGTTTTCCTAGCACTAGTAAAGTTAAGGGCCTGAAAAGTGACAAAGGCTACTTTTTATCCCGGTAAAACAAACGGTTCCTGCGGGATATTAGTATGCCTCTTCACATATTTATCCTTCAATTATGTGCCAAGGGAGTTACATATTGAAGGGGGGTTTTTGGATAGGCATAGTTGAGGACCGGAAAAGTAACAACAGCTACTTTTTATCCCGGGAAAACAAACAGTTCCCATGGGATATTCGTATGCTACTTTTCACATATTTATCCTTAAATTATGCGCCAACGGAGTTATAGATTGAAGTGGTTTTTTAGCACAGGTAAAGTTAAGGGCCTGAAAAGTGACAAAGGCTACTTTTTATCCCGGGAAAACAAACGGTTCCTGCGAGATATTAGTATACTACTTTTCATATATTTATCCTTCAATTATGTGCGAAGGGAGTTACATATTGACGTGGTTTTTTGGATAGCCATAGTTGAGGACCGGAAAAGTAACAAAAGCTACTTTTTATCCCGGGAAAACAGACAGTTCTCGCGGGATATTCGAATGCTACTTTTCACATATTTATCCTTAAATTATGCGCCAATATGCATGTATGCATGCATACATGTATGTATGTATGTATGTATGTATGTATATATGTATGTTGTATGCATGTATGTATGTGTGTGTGTATGTATGTATGCATGTATGTATGCAAGTATGCATGTATGCATGTTTGTATGTATGTATGTATGTATGTATGTATGTATGTATGTATGTATGTATGTATGCATGTATGTATGCATGCATGTATGTATGTATGTATGTATGTATGCATGCATGAGTGCATGTATGTATGTGTGTATGCATGTACGTATTTATGTTTGTATCCTCCTGCTACTAACTTTAACTACATTAACTATATCCTATGCTACTTATACCACTAATATTATTAATGTGAAAGTTTGTGAGGATGGATGTATGCATAGATGTACTTAGTATACGGATGGATGGATGGATGGGATGTATGGATGGATGTATGTTCTCTGAGATAGGGGTTGAAATATTTTGACTGTTTTACTCCATAACTTCTTCAAATTTAAACTAATTTTTATTCTTATTTTAACTGACTTCAAAAAAGGAGGAGGATCTCAATTCAACGGAATCTTTTTTATGTATGTTCACCGATTACTCTAAGACGGCTGAACCGATTTGGAAAATTCTTTTTATGTTTCAAAAGGTATACTTCCCAGGTCCTACCTACTACAACAACTACTTCTACAACTACTACTACTACAACTACTACAACTACTACTACTATAACTACTACAACTACAACTTTTATGGGACCATCACGCAAAGTTTCTGTGTCGATTAAAAAAAATTCAGGCAAATCGGCTTAGAAATCACGGAGATATTGATATTTATAGGTTAAAAAACATAATACTTTTTTGATCCTTTTTGAAAATCAGTTAAAAAGTAGCCTATGCTAGGCTTATACCATCAGCTATCTGTCATTGGAAGTCCCGTCAAAATCAGTCCAGCCTTTCACGCGTGATGTTTCTACCACGGGATATAGAGAATATACATTTTTATTTATATACGATAATAATTACATTTTTTGTTTAAATCCGAATGCGTCCTATGTTCCTGTGAGTAACGTTATTCACCGGAATTCCTGTGAGCTACGTACGATTATTTTGACTTTTAGCCGGTCCAACATCATTGGAATAAAAATAAAATCCTTAGATACTAATATTATAAATGCGAGTGTGTTTGTTTGTAGGTTTGTTGGTTTGTCCTTCATCACGCCGCAACGGGGCTACGGATCAACGTGATTTTTTGCATGGGTATTGAGGTTCTGGAGAGTGACATAGGCTACTTTTTATCCCGGAAAATTAAAAAGAGTTCCCCGAGGGATTTAAAAAACTAAATCCACGCGGACGAAGTCGCGGGCATCGGCTAGTCATTTCATACTTATAATAGCTAACTATCTGATTTAATATAATTAAATATTGATATAATTATATTATAATTTTTAAGCTATTGCATAGCTTTTATCGCGGGCTTTGAACTAGGACAAACATTTTGAGCGCGGCGACCGAATCAAGAAATTCCGTAACGAACATAAATCTAGCACCGTCGTTCAGTTTGGTGCAGTGGGCAGCGGCCGCTTTCTTTACCGTATGGTGTATGATGTCGCAGGTTCGAATCTAACTCGCGAAGTAGTGACAGTGCGCTTTTCTTGTTTGTTTGTTTTCTAATTATTTTTTTGTATAATTTTTATTATGCAAAAAAAATATTGCATAAATATTATAATTGCATAAGTTGATAAAAAATCGGCCAAGTGCAAGTCGGACCTCGCTCTTTTAGGGTTCCGTTAAAAAAAAATTTGATTAAAATATTTTCAGGTACCCATGGAAATATTTTAATTTAATTTTTTTTAATTTAATTTAATTTTTATTATTTGTTGTTATAGCGGCAATAGAAATACATAATATGTGAAAATTTCATCTGTCTATCTATTACGGTTTACGAGATACAGCCCGCTGACAGACGGACGGACGGACGGACGGACAGCGTAGGCTTAGTAATAGGGTCCCGTTGGTACCCTTTGGGTACGGAACCCTAAAAATGCTATGCAATAGCTTTACCGCGGCAGTCCCCGAGTGCCACTTAATTTATTTTTTCATTCAGAACCAATAATTAAACAATAATTTTCTACTTGATCGTGTAATATTTCTACTCTTTAATACAGAGAAAAACTGAAAACTTTTTCAAAGAAGTGCATATGCAGTCCAATTCAAGCAGACAATCGGCACAAATAAGCAATAAAGGTGTACGCTCATTAATTCCGCTCAGCTACGGAAGGGCAAGGGGTCGGAGCAATGGCTGCATTATGCAATAGCCTCGCGTCGCTCCATGACTGAAAGACAATGACATGACGTAACGATGGCAATGGCCATGAATTTGTATAGTGTTGATCAACTCGGTCACACGCATTTGCGTTGCGTTGTGCCTATTCACAAGTAGGTAGAGGTATAGACAGTAGTAGGAAAGTTGTTTACGAGTATAGAAGTTGCTCTAAACTTTTGTCCGGCGGAAAGCTTTAGCCGTGGCTAGTTACCAGCCAACCGTCAAAGATATTATACCGCCAAGCGATTAAGCTTTCCGGTACGATGACATGTAGAAATCGATAAGGGGTATGGGTTTAATTTACACTGCCAGACCTCGTCCAAATTAGCCCGCTACCATCTTAGACTGCACTTACCATCAGGTGTTCGCCGTCACGCTCTCTATGTTATTCTATATCAAAGTCGTATTGTATTTTGCTGTAGTTAACTAATCGACGCAACTCTTACGTCCAGAGCCAAAGACAAGTAGGTACACCGTCACCTCTAGAACGTACAATTTCCTTTTAAATAAAAAGCTTGAATCATAAAAAAAGGTTTCTTTTCAAATGAAAAGCTCGTGATCATAAAAAAGAAAGTTTCTTTTCAAACTCCTCGAGTCCAACTTTTCGATGTAGAATTAGTCTCTCTGTGTACAAATAAGGAATACAAACTTAGTTTGTATATCCAGGTGTTGTAGTCAAAAGCAGAAGCTCTTACTGTTTACAGGTTTGACTAATCATTCCGACAAGAAATCTTAAACTTGGACTTTTAAAACTTTGAATTTTAAAAATAAAATAAGTCATAGCGATTATATAATAATATTAGTTTGTTTTCAGTTCAGTTTATAAGCGAATACTCTTGTATAATTGAGTTATGACCTCTGTTCAAGGATTGACCACAAATTCGATCGTCAAAATATTTTAAGAGCGGTTTTTAACAAGCCACCGCACGGCCTGATAAATGGCAGTGACGACACCGAGCGCCATATTATATTTCTATGGACCGTTTACATATACAACGACATCGCACAAAAATATAAATATATGGTAATTGGAGTCGTCACCGTCAATTTATCGTGCCGCGTCGTGCCATGCGGTGGCTCGTAGAAGAAAGCCCTTACTTATCAAGCTTGAAACGCACACGTGACAGAAAGGTTTGGACACGTTTACGTCACGCTTCGTTGTTTCAGGCACATTGTGGTATTTCATTCAGTTTATGTCGCTAATCTCTATAATTAATCACTGGATAGGGTTTCCCTATAAAAATGACAGCATAATTAGGGATCAATAGGGCACCCAAAAAAGGAAGAAAGCCTGATCATGGGCAGTTACGGATTCGGCGAACGAAACGAAAGAGGAGAACGACTAATAGACTACGCACTAGAACACAAATTATCAATCATGAATACCTTTTTTAAGAAAAGAGAAAGCAGGAAATGGACTTGGATATCACCTGACCAAAAGACTAAGAATGAAATTGATTTCATAATGACCACCAACCCGAAATTAATAACTAATGTCGAAGTCTTAAACAACATAAAATTTGCCTCCGATCATAGAATGCTAAGAGCAACTTTCCTGTTAAACCGACCTAGTAAGAGTAGAAAAGCCTTCAAAGTTCAGCCAAAAATACCGAAAACAGAAGATGAAATTAAATTTTCTATAGACCATCTTAAATTAGAAATTGAAGACGGAATATTATCAACAAATGTCCAAACATACTATAACTACTTGGTAGAAGCCATCCAACGGAGTTTGAAGACAAAGAACTACACTCAAACGAAAGGTCATAAAATATTTAGCATAACCACTGAAAATCTAATAAAAAAACGAACAGAATTGATCCAGACAAAAAACAAAGATAGAAATATGAAAAAAGAACTGAGTGAAATATTCAAAAAAACTAACAAATCAATCCGCGATGACTATACTAATCATAGAAGAACTGTTATAACAACTAATCTCAATAAATACAGAAGTACTAAAAAAGCTTTTAAAGAACTAAAACTCAAAAAACATGGATACATAAACTGAAACGACAAATGGAAGACACAACAAACCGGAAAGATGTTTTAGGCTTCGCAACACAGTTCTATACGGAGCTGTACAAAAAAAGAGATACGGATAACAACACGATCGAACTACCAAACGTTGAAAATTCTCCAGAATCAATCAAACCAATAGACGAAATAGAAATATATGAACAAATAAAACAGCTGAAAGCTGAAAAATCTCCAGGTCCAGATGGAATCACCAACGAAATTCTAAAACTAGGCGCACCTGTATTACTGATGCATTTAACTCAACTATTTAACATGGTTCTAGAAACAGAAACTGTACCGTCGCAATGGTGCACATCTGATATAATATTGCTATATAAAAAGGGTGACCCACTGGACATCGGAAATTATAGACCAATCAGCTTATTAGCTAGTATATATAAACTCTTTGCGTCTATAATATTAAAAAGAATAAATTCGAAGATTGACGAATTTCAAACAATTGAACAGGCAGGCTTCCGGTCAAGTTTCAGTACCACAGATCACATCCAGACGTTAGAACAGTTGATCGAAAAATACAAGGAGTTTAACAGACCTCTGTATTTATGCTTTATTGACTACAGCAAAGCTTTCGACAGTATCAGCCATAAATCAATCTGGACAGCATTGAAATTGTCTAACGTAGAACAAAAATACATTAACATCTTGAAATACATATACGAAAATAGCACTAGCAATGTCAAACTCGAAACTAGAGGTGACCGTATCAAAATAGAAAGAGGAGTCAGACAAGGCGACCCTTTGTCCCCAAAAATCTTCATCGCGGTGTTAGAAAATATATTCCGTAACTTAAACTGGACACAAAAAGGCATCAAGATTTTTGGTACTTACCTTAACCATCTTAAATTCGCGGACGACATTGTCCTATTATCCGAAACAGCTCAAGAACTCGAAGAAATGATCCACTCATTGGACCAAGAAAGCTCAAAAGTAGGTTTAGTAATGAATGAAACAAAAACAAAAATAATGACCAACAGCCACAAAATACCAATTGTCCTAAATGAGAATAACATAGATTACGTAGACAGTTACATTTATCTAGGGAAACAAGTATCATTCAAGAAGTCAAGTAACGAGGAAGAAATAGAAAGAAGAATAAACTTAACATGGAAAAAATTTTGGGCACTTAAAGAGATTCTTAAAGGAAATTATAGTATGAACCTGAAGAAAATAGTGATTGATACCTGCCTCCTACCATGTCTACTCTACGGTTGCCAAACTTGGATACTTACAAATAAAGTAAAACGAAGAATAAGAACCACACAACGAGCAATAGAAAGGAGCATACTTAAAATAAGGAGAACACACAGGGTGAGAGCTGATAAAATGCGACAAAAAACGAAGATAACTGATGCATTAAAACAGGCTCTGTCCATGAAGTGGCAATGGGCAGGGCACATATCGCGATACACAGACGAACGGTGGACAATCCAGGCTACGCGTTGGAGGGGACCCGAGGGCAAAAGGGTTGTCGGAAGACCATGTAAACGGTAGGCTGATGACATCTTAAAAACAGTGGGGAAAAACTGGACAAAACTAGGAAAAGATAGGGAAAAGTGGAAGAGGTTGGGGGAGGCCTTTACCCGAGAAGGGGCCCATATCTCTTAAAAATTCTAATTAGTTACTAGTAACTAGTAATTTTAATAGTAGTATTAGTAAATAATTAATAATTTAGTAGCAAATAGTAATTAGTAATTTTTAAATTAGTTAATACATGTAAATTAAGATAAGGAAATGATATGGGAATAAACGGCTTTTTATTTTATATTTTATTTTATTAATTAGGGATCAATTTGAAGTGCCACATTTGACATACGAGAGTCTCTGGAACTAACAATATTGCAAATTGCGCACTTACCTCTATTATTAATCTATGATTTTATATGAAACTGCTTACAGCGCCAAAAAAATACGACGGCAGCCTCTCCTGTGTTAATCATAGGTTATTTATTATAGAGCTCAGTAGTTTCTTGTAATAAATATCGTGCATCGTTGACGAGCGTGCGCGTGACCAATATGACCACAGTATGACGTCTCGTGAAGTTTCCGTCGCAGTTAGATCTGATAATGATGTCACACGGCCAGCGCTAGGCAGAACGTGATCAATAATCGTGTCTTATTGTGTGCCACACTGCTGCTGCATATTTTAAATTTCAACTTTTTACCGTTTTTATCTATTTTAAACTTCAGAATAAATATTATAAATAAAAAAATGAATATATTAAAAAGTAAATCGCAGTGGGGAGGGCACCTACCCACATCTTTCTGGAATTGAAACCTGAGTTTTTGACCTCAGTTACGCTACAGCATTATGTCACGCTTCAACTGCCAGTTTGCGCCGAAATTTATGTAATGTGCTTATTTTTTAATCATAGACAAAATATTCTGCTGGTGGAGAGTGAGCGACGATTGTAGTGTGACAAGACGCGATAATTGAATTTTGGCATAGCCTTTTGTGACGATGTCAATGCATACCACGGATTTTTCCAGCGGCGCCTCATGAAAAAAGCAATGACGATGCAAAATGCCCTGTGGCTTTTAGTACCAACACACGTCAAACGTAGACACTGCGAAGCTTTGAGCATTAACTATAACATATGAGTAGATATGTAATAAAGGTACGAGTAAGCCCATTAATTCTGCACAGCTACGGAAGGGTAGGAGGTCGGCGCAAGGAATGCATTATGCAATAGCTGTGCCCGCGATGAGCGATGGAAAACAATGCCATGACGTTATGAAGGACCTAATGACAGTGGCAATGATTTTGTATGATATTGGCTAAATGCCATTTTGAGATTATGGTTTAATCCAGCCTTTCCGTCTGCTTGTCCGTTCATCTCTATCATACAGCAATTTTATTTAGATACTTTATTTTGAGCTGCAAAGTTATTATAAAGAATCTAATTAAATACTGATGCATAGGTGTGTCCCTACTGCAGATAGTGAGTTTCTTAATGACAAAGTTGCTTTCAAGCAACCTAATCACTAAGAAATTGACTGATGATGAATTGATAAGCACATACATATTGTAAAAAGAGCAACTACTGAGTTTCTTGCCGGCTCTTTTGAAAATCACAATGAAACCAGAATCAGCTTTCCGAACCGCTAGTAGATTTTTGACTTGTCATAAGTGCCAACATTTAGCCTACAGTTGTAGGCTTTACTAAAACTTTGAAAAACAATAGTTAACTTCAGGTTTTTGATAAGGAAAAAAATCACTGTGTAACTGTGTAATTTTTATTAGTCATCAACTTCGAAATAACTGCTTCTTATATTATCATAATTTTTACGTATACTAATGTTTGAAACTAATCTTCGAAATGGCTAACCTTCGAAACGGCTGATTTCGACAGGATTTTTCCGAAGTAACAATGCAATGAAAGACGAAAAACGAAAAACTTCACTCTACAACGCTGAAAATTGGAATGATGATAGCTTATACTCATCATCAACATATAGGCTACATTTTATTCCGGAAAATTAAAGAGTTCCCACGGGAATTTAAAAACTTAATCCACGCGGACGAAGTCGCGGACATCATCAGTATGATAAGGAGAAACATAATTTAAAATTTTTAATGGTGCACTGTTTAAATATACAATCTTAGACGAACTATATTTAAACCTTCTTACAACTATAATATTAGATACTTAGATAGAAAAATCAATGTATTCAACGTCTCACGGCGCGGCGGTGGCACATCGTTGCAAGTATGTTCAGCGTCAAATCTCGCGTTCTCTACATTACAACATTACTTTTAAACATAATAATAAGAGCTGCGGTGAGGCGGGCCTGGTATTTTTCACTCGCCGAAAGCTCTGCTAGTAAATCACTACGTACTCTCCTTGCTTATAGAAACACATTTTATTTCAGAAAGCAGGTTTAAACAATAATAGTGCTTCTAAATCAATACGCGTTATTCATCTTCGAATAGAAAACGTAATGGGTCATTGGTAAGCTTTTCTGTTTTTAACTAAATTGCCCAACGATTAACAGTGCGGACTAAATTACTGAAAGGTCTACGGTTCAATCCCCAGAGTTGCATTTGTGCCCAACTGCCCACTCTCCAAACACACGCTTTATGCTTATTTGGAGGGGAGAAGAAAATATTAGTAAAGCTAAGCTTTAATATTATTTAAACATAAGCACTTCCGCGTTTATTTTATCAGTAAGTATATTTATTTGGACTAGATATTAAGCACTATGGAATTTTACAAAGTAATTAATCCATTAGTTGTTTAATGTCCCTTTATCACGGGTATAAAGTTGCGCATAGTTTATCGCCGGCTTCCTTCTAAGAAATTATATTATTAAAAGCATAAAACTTTAATTTGCTAACTCACCAGAACCTCAGTCTTTTGTTTACTCAAAACTTTGTGAGGAGTAAATGTACAAGTACAAGTAGCGGTCAGCCTTTGTAACTGTTAGGTAAAAATAGATTATGAAATATGCAAAAAGTTTTCTTACCTATAACAACGTTAATTAATAATTACGTTATCTATACAAATAAATTAATTTGAAATCTATCAACTATTATTTTGATATAAACGAATTAAACTCCTGATGATGAAGACAAATTCATCTTTTTAATTTGTCGTCTGCCATTAAGCTAAATTAATTTAGTTTAACACTCTTGCAATCATTAACGCTTCATATAGTAAATGTACCTAGGTATGTTTAAACACGTCATGTTATGTAGCATGTAAAGTATAAATATAATAAAACAGAAATGAAACCAATTCTGTACATGAAATAGATTCAAAAAAAGGTTTTTGCTTCTAATTGTGTTCAAGATACAGATATCAAAACAGAAGCTAATTTTTTTTTGTCTGTTTGTCTGTCTGTTTGTTTGTCCTTCTTTCACGTAAAAACTACCGCACAAATTTCTACAAAATTTTATACCGTGGTAGCTTATTACTCGGGTCAACATCTAGGCTACTTTTTATCCCGGAAAATCAAGGAGTTCCCGAGGGACTTTAAAAACTAAATCCACGCGGACAAAGTCTCGGGCATCAGCTAGTGTAAAGTAAATTAAACTGTTATAAGAAATAATTTAATATAATTACTTTTAATTATATAACGATATGATATCGTGTCAGTTCATCGATTCAGGTAGGTATCTCCCAAGCAAACATAAATCACACGTGGGGAAGCCTTATATGAACCGTCATTCCCATACCGTTATTCACGCACGAGATCACTCGTGCAAAATGCAATTTACAATAAATTATCTAGATATTAATAAGTAGGAAGGTTAAGGGTTGAAAATAATGGCAGCACCATTCATCGTCCGATAAATTGCGAGTGGAGACACACTGTATTGAGATTACGTGCTTCAATATCCGGAATAAGCCGTCCCGGCGACGTGTCCGAGGATAAATCGTTGAACTAGTCGGCCAACCGCACGAGCGACGTAAATTAGTGCGTGAAAAACTTTCAGACACATTTCGTGAGGTTATGAACGTTTCCTCGTAAAATTTGAACAGTTGCCACGATGAGGAAATTGGGGTAATTTGCGAACCTAATGCGTTTGATAAAGGATTTGCAAAGAAAACATTGTGTGTAATCCCTCCGTGAAAGCGGGTATTATTTCGAGGAATGTTGCTAATACTAGTTCATGTCAACAGGTCATTCAGAGCGATGTGATTATTTACAGATTACTAATGTAATTATTGTACTTTACTTTTGAAAATTCTAAAAATCAAAAATTTTATATTAAGTTCTTAAACGTTTTCACTGTAATATACATTATTTTAGTGAAAATATTTGTATTCAATCAAATATTTTTTATTGGCTATATATACCTAGTTAATGTTCGTGACATCGTTTGTGTGGATTAATATTGTTTAAGACACGAGGAACTCTGAGATTTTCCGGGATAAAAAGTTCCCACTTCAAATTCGGTTAAATCTTGTCAAAGTTTAGCCCAAATACAGACAAAAAAGATAATCGTACGAAAGTTGAAAAACATTTTCTTGGGTTTTGCAGTCGTTTCAATAATAGATAATAATAATAATCAAGGGATTAATTTATTAATAAATGGCACTTTTGAAAGCACAGATAGAAACACTTTATGGTAGAAATAGCTTTACGATTAGAACGAATATACATTATTTAAAACTATGGTTGCAAAGGCGACCTTATTGTTTACAAAGCAATATTCTCTGCCAGGCAACCTTCGATGAGAGGAGCGAATGAAAAGATGTGTAAGGTATTTATAAAGCATTTTTCCACATAATTTTTATTAATCATTTATTAGATTTATGTACTTACTTGTTTTTTCTCGTTAAGTTAGATTTTTAAACCCCTATTTTATCCCCTTAGGGGTTGAATTTTCTAAAATCGTTTCTTAGCGGATGCCTATGTCATAATGACCATCTGTATGCCAAACAGCCCAATCCGTCAAGTGGTTTGAGCTGTGAGTTGATAGTCAGGTAGTCAGTCAGTCAGTCATTCACCTTTTCCTATCTAATGTTTAGATGTATTTTATAAATTGGTTTCACGTTCTTAAAGTATTTAGATTACATAATCAAACCGGTGAGCACCAAATCAACCAACTATCGCAATCATCCCGATCAACTAACCGTGCAAACAGCATTGGGCCGAAGGATCAAATTAACATTCATTCCTCAGTCGATTTAACAGATTAACGCCAATCTCGCTCACGCAGGTATTCGGCGAACGCGACCGAACTGCAAAGCTGAGGAGCAGGCCTAATCCTCACTAAACTATCACACCACATAAATTCATTCAACATAGATCACTGATACGAAGTAACGCAGACGACCGATGAAAGTCGGTCCGATTAAAAGTGACGATAATAAATATAAGATAGAATAGATAGAATGTTATCAGATAAGAAGACGGAAGAGGAAGGATAGATTCGTTTTTTTTATTCATATTAAAGTACATAACGTAATTATATTTAACTAAGGCTAACTCCCTTACTACTACTACTAAGATAAAACAAAACAAAAATTAACACGTGATTACTTTTCAATTAGATAAACAACTTACAAATAAAAAAAAGAAAACTAATTAATGTCAACTTAAACTCAGCTTTAGGTATTGACCTTGACAAAAGGTGTTCGGGAGCGCCTCAGCACCTGTTATGTTTGCTTTTCAGTATATAATACCAACTTCAAACCAAAAACATAATCAGAAAAAAAAATTAAGATGTTACATTGTAGCTGCAAAGTCGGGCATAAAATCGGTCGCAAAGAAAAACGCTAGTTTGCGTCAGCTCTACTTGAACTAAAGTTTCGTTGGACCTTTCCATCCAAATATCGATCTAATTCTCTTCCACTTTGCCAAAAGTAGGTGGGTATTGTTACATTGTGCCGGACAAATCTGAAACTAACTGTCAGCCTCATTACTAACTTGACTGGAGACTTAACGGGAAGATCGCAAACTGTGTCTTTGATCTCTTTAGTAGCTAATTAATTGGGCTACGAAAGATCAGCCAAGGATTGACAGGTGACGACGCTATTAGAAAATACGAATCTATATTATTATGATCACCATTTTTGTACTAATCAATTTAATTAGCTTATTGTCCATTGCCTCCTTCTTTACACTAATGCAATCAATTTTGGGGAATACCACCACTGGTTTAACTGAGACAGTTCACTTCCTGAGGCAGTTGAGGGATGATGGAACGGGTGACAGTTGACTTAAATTTACAGTTAAATTGGTTAAATCCGTCGTTTGATCGTTTATTGTCCTTGATTACTACTACCAGCAGTAACACGGGTAAGATTGTCATTGGCAAATCAAAATTCGTCTAAAAGTTAATGATGTATCCTCGACGTAATAAATTATTTTAGATCTAGAAAATCAAAGAAAAACAAAGAAAATATCAACTGTTGATCCGCAGTAGGATTAAAATAAAAAAGTGTGTGTCAGCTCCGGCCTCCGACGCACGACTGGAGTTTACGCGCGACGCTATATCCTTCTCTATGCGCGCGACTCGGGTCCGAGCGCGCCCCGACCGACTTTCGCTTCGGGGACTCTTTCGCACGAAAACCAACCTTATTTACTCAACATTAGGGTAGAAATTTCAACGTTGTGAAAAACGTAACAGAAAAACGTAACGAGGTCATTGCTAAATTGATTTTACTGCCCGGATTTTTCTCATACCGGGCTGCTAAAATCGATTCTTAAGGAGTAAACTCCGAAAAATTTATGTAACCGAATTTTACATTTTAATAACAATTCAGATCAGTAAAATAAGAGAAAACATAAAAAGAAAACTTCATACATTTCTCTTATCATTTAATAGCTCTAATAAGGATGATTCAAAAAAAATGTTGTTTCTCTTAATTTAGTTTCGGAAAAGTATCTGATGCCATTCAAACGATAAAAAGGAATAAGAAAACCTTATGTTCTGTAATTTTTTTAGGTTTATGTATATGGAAGTAGGTACATGCGTGAGAAGGTGATCAATGCTAAGGATCGCAACCCTCAGTAATAAGGTTGAAGATACAGAAAGAATGTGTCACTACCCGGGATTCCCTTTGCCTTAGAAAATTATAGAAACTACGGAAAGAGTTCAAAGCATTGTAAAAGACAGTCTAATCACTCTTCTAACTAGTATAGCTGGTAATGATTGAAAAATAATAATTTGGAAAACAACAGCTCGTGTTAAATTAGCTTGAATATTAATAATGATTTTATGAAATTGTTGCATGAAATTGTTTGCCAGTTTGTTGTGACGTACTGTCCAGGTGTTCTGCTCGCATTGCTCGTAAAACCAGCTCTACATTAATGTTTTATAGTGCTCCGCACCTATTGTCCACCTCACTTGTTTGTACTGGGGCAGGTTGTAAATATGCGTTAAAATTTAGTTCCATATCAAAAGCACATCCAGCGAAGTGCGTAAAATTTCGGCTATTTTTCGACTGCGATATAAAATTGAAAAATGGTGTTCGTGTACAATTTTACCGATAATAAAGCTTACGCGATGGGTACATGTGCAATTAAAGAGTCCCGTTTTAAAAGTGGCTATGGTTTATTGTCTCTTACTTGCATAAATATCAAGATCTTTTCTTACTATCAAACGCGGGAAAACGATATTTATCTAGTGGATTATATCACAGTACCTTTGTTGTTTCCATCAATATCTCTGGGATATAGAATTCACGATCTAGTTATACTGTCCAACTTGTAAGTTATAATGTTTTTCATTTGTACAGATACAACTTAAAGCTAACTTAATTGAATAAGCTTTATTTAAACTTATTTAGCCGTGTCTCTCCTTGGTCTCATTTTTCATTGCTGAAGGTCGTGTCCACTGAAAATAATATGTGAGTGCCTTCGTGGCTTGGTAATGATAGCCTTCGATTCTGTCGGCTTCTCTGATTGCGGCTGTTAGTGGAAGGCTATTTAGTGACTTGACCTGATCAGACCAGCGGCCACTTAATCGCCCATGTGATCTTTTTCCATCCACCACAACTACAAGTTTTTCAAAGTTACTAAGTACCTAGGTGTCCGGCAATATGGCCAAAGTAGCTTATCTGGTAACATTGTCGAAAGTCTAGTAACAACACGCAGCTGCTCGAATTTATCCCTGTACCGTTAGACAAATTATACGTAAACAATAAGCATGTCATACAGCGAAATGTCCCATAATAATATTAGAGATTTAGATTTGAGTCCATGATGTGTTGCTGCCATTTTCATCCGCGCGTCGCCCACTGCAATATTGCCTTTTGGTCATTATAGTGATGGTTTGCGCACAAATTCACAAGTAAATTGTTATTTTACTCGCCCATCCCGCTCACGTATGGATAGACAGTAAATTGTACGTATGATGAACCCATTTGCGCCTCGCTCATACATCCGTTTCCGTATAAAATTAATTGGCCCGTGACGTACGGAAGGATGCATGGCAACAACTCATGTAAATTGCTTATACCTTCTCACTGTTGAATCTGAGATAGTCGGAATGGACTTGCCTCATTTCGCAATGTAAAACTAAATAAGCTTCTGGATTGCAGCGTGGCGTGGAATTCCACAGATTTATCAACGGTATATCTTCGTTTTAAATTGGAAGTTTATTAATCGTTGTTGTTTTATGGAGCCAGTATACATACCTACTCGTACACTCTAGTAACTATTAAGTAACTGAGACTACTCGTAAACTTCTTTTATTATTCGTTCTGAAAGAAGAATCAAATATTTAAATATTTATGCCGAATGCCATACCCGTATCTAGACATCTAAACACAATATCTGATACCTACACACAATGTCCTAACGTGAGCCATATTTATAAATGCGATATAGTTTGAAGCTATAAAAAGGTAAATACAGACAGTATTTCCTTTCATTTACAGGCTCAATCGCCAAATGGCTCTTGACGAAGTGTTCACTGATCTTGCAATTGGACGTAGGATTAATATTTTTATTTCTACGGCTTTAACTGTGGTGATAGTCTGAATTTATGGCGTTCTTGCTGCAACAATTCATTTTAACCAATAGCGCGGGAGTTTCTGTTAATCAGAGAGTTCCGATTGTCACATCGTATAGCAATTTCGACAAAATCCCGAAAATAAGATTTCAGAGAGGTTTTTAAAAAGCAGTAAGCACTAAATCCATGTCGACAAAGTCGCAGGCTAAAGCAGTGTAAATTAAAAGTATTATATTTTTTTTTTTACGCTGAACAAAGATAAACAACGTTGTCATAGCCGTATTGCGATTAAATTATGAAATGAAATGCATATCAATATACGAACGTCGGACTAGACTACGAGATTAATACACTCGTAATTAGTTCTAAACTAGATGGTAAAGAGATTACCTGTGATGACTAATCCTTTGTGAAGCTGTGTGTTGATAAGCTTTGAGATAACACGCACTATATTGCTTTCAAATTGTATATAATAACTAGTAGGGCGCGTGGGTGCGCGGCCCACTAAAGTGGACCGCGGTTTTTCTGTTCATGAATTAGAGTTTCAGGTCTTGATAATTTTTCACCTAAGCACTCTTTCATCTTTTATACTCTCCGAGATAGACACCTTTGAAATTTGTATAGCCGCCATCTTGAATCCACCATTTTGAATTTTTTTCAGCTCACTGCCAATTGGATGAGATTTCGAGTATTTTTTGTTTGAGCACCTCCCACCTATCTTCAATACCTTGGCCGTGCTCCTCACCCACCTTCCAAACCCTCGATCATCATATCTCATCATTTTTCAGAATGAGAATTCTTCTATAAAAGCAAATTTTGAAAAGGAACCGTATCAATATCTAGGAACAGGATAAGGAACAGTATCAAAGTGTTGCATAGTTCTCAGCTTCTAGTCTCTTTAAAATTCGCCATATATTTTGTATGGAAAAAAAAATTCCGCCATTTTGATTTTTTTTTCTGTTCATCTAGTAGACCTTCGGGTGCTGATTATCTTTTGCCATGAAACCACTCTTCCATCTTTTATCCTCTCCGAGATAGACACCGACGAAGTTTGTATGGCCGCCATGTTTTTTCCGCCATTTTGGAAATTTTTTCAGCTCACTGCCAATTGGATGAGGTTTCGAATGACATTTGTTCGAGCACCCCCCACTTATCTACAATACTCTGGCCGTGCTCCTCAACCGTCTCCGAAATCCTCAATCATCAGCTCTCTCCATAATTTTCCTCCGAATGAATTTTTGTCTTCTATACGAAACCATTAGTGAAAAAAAATTTTCATACAAAATTTTACAGGAGAGGTGATCAATCAGTGAGTGAGTGAGTGAGTGAATCAGTGAATCAGCACGAACAGCTATATATATATTAACTAGCATTTGCTCGGTGCGCGAGCTGCTAAAGCAGCTCGCGGGAAGTGTTATTGCTACAAGTAGGGCGCGTGGGTGCGCGGCCCGCTAAAGCGGACCGCGATTGTTCGGCTTTATTTATTTCGCTCGGTGCGCGAGCTGCTAAAGCAGCTCGCGGGAAGTGTTGTTACTACAAGTAGGGCGCGTGGGTGCGCGGCCCGCTAAAGCGGACCGCGATTTTTTTACTCATCAAGTAGACCTTCGGATTCTGGTCATCTTTTGCCAAAAAATTTGTTCGAGCACACCGCACCTATCTGCAATAACCTGGCCGTGCTCCTCATTCACAAATGAAAAAGAAAAAAAAAAAGAAAAAAAAAAAGAAAAAAAGCAAATGTAAAATGAAAAAAAAGAAAAAGAAAAAAAGCCCTATGAACCTATCAAAATCAATGTCTTGCATAGTTCCCAACTTCTAGTCCCTTCAATATTCCCCATATACATTTTGTATGAAAAAAAAAAATCCGCCATCTTGAATTTTTTTCCTACTCACCAGGTAGACCTCCGGGTTTTGATCAACTTTTGTCGAGAAACCGCTCCTCCATCTTTTATAGTCTCCGAGAGAGAGACGGACAAAATTTGCCGCCATTTTTTTTCCGCCATTTTGGATTTTTTTTTCAACTCACTGGCAACTGCTCGAGGTTTCGAATGACATTTGGTCGAGCACCCTCCACCTATCTTCTATACCCTGGCCGTGCCCCTCGCCCGTCTCCGAACTCCTCACTCATCAGCTCTCTCCACCTTTCTCCGAGTCACATTCTTTGAGCTCTATACGACACCATGGGTGAAAAAAAATTTTTTCATACAAAATTTTACAGGAGAGGGTCGGAAATTTGAGACGTCACAGCTCGGCCGCCATCTTGATTTTTAAATTTTTTTCACTTTTTCTGTTAATCGTTTACTAATTTCTACAATAATCCAAAATTTGAAAGAAATCGGTTGGAAAACAAAAGAGTTGCAAGAATCACGTCGGCCGCCATCTTGTTTTTCCGAAATGTCATAATTTTTCCCCACTCGAATCCCCCACCCGGACATATCTCCCGAACATCATTGTATCGTTTTCCGTCTCCTTCTAGGAGAACAACCCTGTCAATCAGTCAGTGAGTGAGTCAGTGGTAATCGAGCTATATATATTATAACTAGCGTTTGCTCGGTGCGCGAGCTGCTAAAGCAGCTCGCGGGAAGTGTTATTACTAAAAGTAAGGCGCGTGGGTGCGCGGCCCGCTAAAGCGGACCGCGATTTTTTTACTCATCAAGTAGCCCTTCGGATTCTGGTCATCTTTTGCCAAAAAATTTGTTCGAGCACACCCCACCTATCTGCAATAACCTGGCCGTGCTCCTCATTCACAAAAGAAAAAGAAAAAAAAGAAAAAAAAATGAAAAAAAGAAAAAAAAACAAATGTAAAATGAAAAAAAAGAAAAAGAAAAAAAGCCCTATGAACCTATCAAAATCAATGTCTTGCATAGTTCCCAACTTCTAGTCCCTTCAATATTCCCCATACATTTTGTATGAAAAAAAAAAACCGCCATCTTGAATTTTTTTCCTACTCACCAGGTAGACCTCCGGGTTTTGATCATCTTTTGTCGAGAAACCGCTCCTCCATCTTTTATAGTCTCCGAGAGAGAGACGGACAAAATTTGCCGCCATTTTTTTTCCGCCATTTTGGAATTTTTTTTCAACTCACTGGCAACTGCTCGAGGTTTCGAATGACATTTGGTCGAGCACCCTTCACCTATCTTCTATACCCTGGCCGTGCCCATCGCCCGTCTCCGAACTCCTCACTCATCAGCTCTCTCCACCTTTCTCCGAGTCACATTCTTTGAGCTCTATACGACACCATGGGTGAAAAAAATTTTTTTCATACAAAATTTTACAGGAGAGGGGTGGAAATTTGAGACGTCACAGCTCGGCCGCCATCTTGTTTTTTCAATTTTTTTCACTTTTTCTGTTAATCGTTTACAAATTTCTACAATAATCCAAAATTTCAAAGAAATCGGTTGGAAAACAAAAGAGTTGCAAGATTCACGTCAGCCGCCATCTTGTTTTTCCGAAATGTCATAATTTTTCCCCACTCGAATCCCCCACCCGAACATATCTCCCGTACATCATTTTATCGTTTTTTGTCTCTTTCTAGGAGAACAATTATGTCAATCAGTGAGTGGTAATCGAGCTATATATATTATATACTAGCATTTGCTCGGTGCGCGAGCTGCTAAAGCAGCTCGCGGGAAGTGTTATTGCTACAAGTAGGGCGCGTGGGTGCGCGGCCCGCTAAAGCGGACCGCGATTGTTCGGCTTTATTTATTTCGCTCGGTGCGCGAGCTGCTAAAGCAGCTCGCGGGAAGTGTTATTACTACAAGTAGGGCGCGTGGGTGCGCGGCCCGCTAAAGCGGACCGCGATTTTTTTACTCATCAAGTAGACCTTCGGATTCTGGTCATCTTTTGCCAAAAAATTTGTTCGAGCACACCCCACCTATCTGCAATAACCTGGCCGTGCTCCTCATTCACAAAAGAAAAAGAAAAAAAAAGAAAAAAAGCAAATGTAAAATGAAAAAAAAGAAAAAGAAAAAAAGCCCTATGAATGTATCAAAATCAATGACTTGCATAGTTCCCAACTTCTAGTCCCTTCAATATTCCCCATACATTTTGTATGGGAAAAAAAAAATCCGCCATCTTGAAATTTTTTCCTACTCACCAGGTAGACCTCCGGGTTTTGATCATCTTTTGTCGAGAAACCACTCCTCCATCTTTTATAGTCTCCGAGAGAGAGACGGACAAAATTTGCCGCCATTTTTTTTCCGCCATTTTGGAATTTTTTTTCAACTCACTGGCAACTGCTCGAGGTTTTCGAGCACACCCCACCTATCTGCAATAACCTGGCCGTGCTCCTCATTCACAAAAGAAAAAGAAAAAAAAAAAGAAAAAAAAAAGAAAAAAAAAGAAAAAAAAGCAAATGTAAAATGAAAAAAAGAAAAAGAAAAAAGCCCTATGAACCTATTAAAATCAATGTCTTGCATAGTTCCCAACTTCTAGTCCCTTCAATATTCCCCATACATTTTGTATGGGAAAAAAAAATCCGCCATCTTGAAATTTTTTCCTACTCACCAGGTAGACCTCCGGGTTTTGATCATCTTTTGTCGAGAAACCGCTCCTCCATCTTTTATAGTCTCCGAGAGAGAGACGGACAAAATTTGCCGCCATTTTTTTTCCGCCATTTTGGAATTTTTTTTCAACTCACTGGCAACTGCTCGAGGTTTCGAATGAAATTTGGTCGAGCACCCTCCACCTATCTCCTATACCCTGGCCGTGCCCCTCGCCCGTCTCCGAACTCCTCACTCATCAGCTCTCTCCACCTTTCTCCGAGTCACATTCTTTGAGCTCTACACGACACCATGGGTGGAAAAAAATTTTTTCATACAAAATTTTACAGGAGAGGGGTCGGAAATTTGGGACGTCACAGCTCGGCCGCCATCTTGTTTTTTTAATTTTTTTCTCTTTTTCTGTTAATCGTTTACTAATTCCTACAATAATCCAAAATTTCAAAGAAATTGGTTGGAAAACAAAAGAGTTGCAAGAATCACGTCGGCCGCCATCTTGTTTTTCCGAAATGTCATAATTTTTCCCCACTCGAATCCCCCACTCGGACATATCTCCCCTACATCATTGTATCGTTTTCTGTCTCCTTCTAGGAGAACAACCCTGTCAATGAGTGAATCAGTCAGTCAGTGAGTGGTAATCGAGCTATATATATTACTAGCGTTTGCTCGGTGCGCGAGCTGCTAAAGCAGCTCGCGGGAAGTGTTATTGCTCCAAGTAGGGCGCGTGGGTGCGCGGCCCGCTAAAGCGGACCGCGATTGTTCGGCTTTATTTATTTCGCTCGGTGCGCGAGCTGCTAAAGCAGCTCGCGGGAAGTGTTATTACTACAAGTAGGGCGCGTGGGTGCGCGGCCCGCTAAAGCGGACCGCGATTTTTTTACTCATCAAGTAGCCCTTCGGATTCTGGTCATCTTTTGCCAAAAAATTTGTTCGAGCACACCCCACCTATCTGCAATAACCTGGCCGTGCTCCTCATTCACAAAAGAAAAAGAAAAAAAAAATGAAAAAAAAGAAAAAAAAAAAATGTAAAATGAAAAAAAAGAAAAAGAAAAAAAGCCCTATGAACCTATCAAAATCAATGTCTTGCATAGTTCCCAAATTCTAGTCCCTTCAATATTCCCCATATACATTTTGTATGGAAAAAAAAAAATCCGCCATCTTGAATTTTTTTCCTACTCACCAGGTAGACCTCCGGGTTTTGATCATCTTTTGTCGAGAAACCGCTCCTCCATCTCTTATAGTCTCCGAGCGAGAGACGGACAAAATTTGCCGCCATTTTTTTTCCGCCATTTTGGATTTTTTTTTCAACTCACTGGCAACTGCTCGAGGTTTCGAATGACATTTGTTCGAGCACCCTCCACCTATCTTCTATACCCTGGCCGTGCCCCTCGCCCGTCTCCGAACTCCTCACTCATCAGCTCTCTCCACCTTTCTCCGAGTCACATTCTTTGAGCTCTATACGACACCATGGGTGAAAAAAATTTTTTTCATACAAAATTTTACAGGAGAGGGGTGGAAATTTGAGACGTCACAGCTCGGCCGCCATCTTGTTTTTTTAATTTTTTTCACTTTTTCTGTTAATCGTTTACTAATTTCTACAATAATCCAAAATTTCAAAGAAATCGGTTGGAAAACAAAAGAGTTGCAAGATTCACGTCGGCCGCCATCTTGTTTTTCCGAAATGTCATAATTTTTCCCCACTCGAATCCCCCACCCGAACATATCTCCCGAACATCATTATATCGATTTCCGTCTCCTTCTAGGAGAACAATTATGTCAATGAGTGAGTCAGTGAGTCAGTGGTAATCGAGCTATATATATTATAACTAGCGTTTGCTCGGTGCGCGAGCTGCTAAAGCAGCTCGCGGGAAGTGTTTTACTAAAAGTAAGGCGCGTGGGTGCGCGGCCCGCTAAAGCGGACCGCGATTGTTCGGCTTTATTTATTTCGCTCGGTGCGCGAGCTGCTAAAGCAGCTCGCGGGAAGTGTTATTGCTACAAGTAGGGCGCGTGGGTGCGCGGCCCGCTAAAGCGGACCGCGATTTTTTTACTCATCAAGTAGACCTTCGGATTCTGGTCATCTTTTGCCAAAAAATTTGTTCGAGCACACCCCACCTATCTGCAATAACCTGGCCGTGCTCCTCATTCACAAAAGAAAAAGAAAAAAAAAGAAAAAAAAAAAAGAGAAAAAGCAAATGGAAAATGAAAAAAAAGAAAAAGAAAAAAAGCCCTATGAACCTATCAAAATCAATGTCTTGCATAGTTCCCAACTTCTAGTCCCTTCAATATTCCCCATACATTTTGTATCGAAAAAAAAATCCGCCATCTTGAATTTTTTTCCTACTCACCAGGTAGACCTCCGGGTTGTGATCATCTTTTGTCGAGAAACCGCTCCTCCATCTTTTATAGTCTCTCGGAGAGAGACGGACAAAATTTGCCGCCATTTTTTTTCCGCCATTTTGGAATTTTTTTTCAACTCACTGGCAACTGCTCGAGGTTTCGAATGACATTTGGTCGAGCACCCTCCACCTATCTTCTATACCCTGGCCGTGCCCCTCGCCCGTCTCCGAACTCCTCACTCATCAGCTCTCTCCACCTTTCTCCGAGTTACATTCTTTGAGCTCTATACGACACCATGGGTGAAAAAAATTTTTTTCATACAAAATTTTACAGGAGAGGGGTCGGAAATTTGAGACGTCACAGCTCGGCCGCCATCTTGTTTTTTTAATTTTTTTCACTTTTTCTGTTAATCGTTTACTAATTTCTACAATAATCCAAAATTTCAAAGAAATCGGTTGGAAAACAAAAGAGTTGCAAGATTCACGTCGGCCGCCATCTTGTTTTTCCGAAATGTCATAATTTTTCCCCACTCGAATCCCCCACCCGGACATATCTCCCCTACATAATTGTATCGTTTTCCGTCTCCTTCTAGGAGAACAACCCTGTCAATGAGTGAGTGAGTGTGTCAGTGAGTGAGTGGTAATCGAGCTATATATATTATAATAATTACATTTATATATTTTAGTATTAACTTATTACGTTGATACTAATACATACATAACTACCATGGTTATGTCTATGGTAGTGGCATTTTTTTTTTCAAGATTTAATAACAAATAGTAAAAGTGCTTTCCTTTGTCTAATAAGTAGTCGTAGTTGACTAGATAAGTTTAACTTAGAGCTCTGATAAAATTATATAAGTTTAACTTAAAACTCTGATCAAATAAACATAAAACTTTCATAAACGTCAAAAAGTTATTAAAATCTGCGTATTTGATTCATCAACGAAAAGATCTCAGGTAGAGATAATTCATGATAATTATAACTAAGTAAAGTTCAATTAATTTTATTAAAAGGTTCCTGGAGTTTTTCACTTAGTCAAGAATAGAGATAAAAGCTTTATACAAGCCAGGCTTGTAGGTCAGTGGCAGTCGGAGCAATTGTTGTATTTTGCATTTATTCTATTTACTGACGACGATTTAAATCAGTTTACGTATTTACAAACATTTTTATTGCGATTAAAAGGAACTTAACGTAGCTATTATTTCCAAGGCTTTGATAACATTACTATTTAAGATTTTTTTTGTACATTAGCCATGACATATTGTATTCTATATTTCCCCTCCAAGTTAGTTAGTAAGTAGTTTTTGCTAGGAGTAGGTACGACATTAGTACCCATCGACTTTGATAATTTTAGTATGGTCCTTAAACATTAAGCACTAGATGATGCCCGCGGGAACCCTTTAATTTTCCGGTATAAAATGCAGCCTATGTGTTATTCCAGAGTATAATCTATCTCCATTCCAAATTTCAGCCAAATTCGTTGAGTAGTTTTTGCGTGAAAGAGTAACAAACTTTCGCCTTTATAATTTTAGTGTGGTGTGATAGTGTGATTTTTAAAGAATAAATATTATTCGGTTACATGTTACCTACCTACCTATTTAATTGTGGGTAATTAGCGGGAACTTCTTTTAATATTAGAAGGTGCCCGAAACTTTTTCGCGGGGAGAAGTTGTTTTCCAGTTGCATTTAAGTTCTGAAATAAGAATAGACTATCACTACAAAATCATATTAAATCAATCAATTTATCTATGAAAGTCGTATCAAAATTGATTTTGTCGTGTCGAAGATTATTCATAACAGACAGATAGATAATTATGCACAGTTAAATCACAGATCCACTAGCTGATGATCGCGACTTTGTCCGGTAGTATTTAGATAGTAAAAATCCCGTGGAAACTTTGATTTTCCGGGATAAAAAATGCGTCGATCCGTTGCTCTGTTGTGGCATGATTGAAGGACAAAACAACAAAAAAACAAACTTGGACATTTATAATATTTTAGTAAGGATTCATAGCTCAAATGGTACCTACTATGGGAAATTTTTAAACCCTCAGATTAGCTTTTGTTTGGCCTTGTAGCGGAACATTAAGTCGCTTGAGGGTGTAACATTACCGGTGGAGTTCTTCGCTCACTGTAAATAATGGTAGAGTGTCAATCACGTAATGGTGCTTTTACTGTGCCTTGTTGTTTGATGGTAAAAAGCTGAAGGTGGAATGAGATTGTATAGTTCCAGGGCACACTCATCGAGTCCACTGTCAATTTTAACTTAAAGCCGAAAAACCAACACGGACGCACGGTTCAATAACGGCGTATAAAATGAAATTTTATATTTCAAATTTGACTTTTTAATTAGAAATTATTTATTTCATGTACCTAAGCCAACTGGTAGCTTTTATGTTAAGTTTATATCTACTCTACCACCGGTACGGTACGGTACGTCTAGACTCTATTTAGAATTTAGAAAATTATATTATGTATCTCCCGTATAAAATATTGTTAATTTGTACGCTGAGTTAGCCCTGAAGGGTACCCATAGGGTCCTAGAAAAAAAGTCAACTCATCGTGGGCTTTTTGTTCAATGAAACAAAATACTTGGTAGTTATATATATTTTGGGAAAGTACAATTAGAACTTTTGTCTGATATCAAAATCAAAGACTTATTAGTCAATGATGTTTATGAAAATAAATTGTAGCAAGACTATCATGAAGAAACCGAGCAAATCATATATCTATCTTCATACCAAATCATCTTATACCAAATCTTAATACCAATCAAGTAATTGTAATATAATTAACTGTTTAAATATTTCCTAGTACGTCTGCACATAAACTCAATCCTGCAAAAAAAAACAAATATAGAAATATAGAATATATTCTGAATCGAATGTATAATATAGTACCCACTGAATATATTTTAGTACGTAGCTTTTTAAACTTTGGTGGATGGTAATTTTATTTCAGAAAACAAATATTTTTCTATTAAAAAAATAGTAGGTATACGGTTCAAACCTAATCTAATTAACCTACGACACGAGTACAAATGTGTTAAAGGGTGCGTCCCGAAAGCTGAAATAAAATTAAAAGTCACGCAAAACCAGCGCTTTTGTTTAGGGGATGAAAGGCGGTATTTCCTTTCCAAGGCAGCTCATTAGCATTCATTGTGTGCCTGCGAACGCGCTGTTCCGAACAAAGCATCTGTTAAATGTCTCGTGCTGGCTAAAACTTAGCCGTAATTATCTGTTAACATTCCCAAGTTTGACCCCGCGAAAATCTTCGCCGAAAATCGCGTAGTTGAAAACTCTCCGGAGGCGCTTTACTTCCCTAATAATCAGGTTCATGGAGATTTTTAATGAAAAAGATTGTTCGGCGTTATTTAGAAAGTTAGTAAAAGGGATCTCTTCTAAAGTTTGTTTTGATTTAGTAGCAAGCTCGCTATGTTCATTTTATCCTTTTCTATAGCTTTCGATATAATAATTTCACTGTACCTACAACATATTCATTCTAAATTAGTTAAAAAGTAACAGTTGATTTATTTTTTCTATTTATTAAATAAATTTTCAACGTCATGATTGGGTATACTGCGTACATAAAGCGGAGATGACGAGGGTGCTGTATCCGTACACATATATCCTATACTACAGCGCGTCACAGCGAAAATGTACACTCGTAATACACACAGTACGTAATAACTAACACACACACACACACACACACACACACACACACACACGCACGCACGCACGCACGCACGCACGCACGCACGCACGCACGCACGCACGCACGCACGCACGCACGCACGCACGCACGCACGCACGCACGCACGCACGCACGCACGCACGCACGCACGCACGCACGCACGCACGCACGCACGCACGCACGCACGCACGCACGCACGCACGCACGCACGCACGCACGCACGCACGCACGCACGCACGCACGCACGCACTACTGACACTACACTTCACTCATGTACTACTCTGTGCGTGGTCTATACACAACTAATCCCCACTACGCAGTGGTGCCTGTATTTATGCGTTTCTGTGTTTTGCTTCGACCCACTAATTGCTGTATGAACACATAGTGTCTACTGTCTATACACTACACTCGTTATTAGGTTGTACGCTACTCAGTGCCCAAAGAATAACTTCGTAACGCGAACGGTGCTCAAGCCATCATCAGTACCGCGGGTCATTACTCAAATATCCATGTTAAGCATATTATGTTGTCATCTCGACTGTTTATACCAGAGTTACCCAAAGAAATTCAGAGAATTACTTTTAGGGTTCCGTACCCAAAGGGTGCCAACGGGACCCTATTACTAAGCCTCCGCTGTCCGTCCGTCCGTCCGTCCGTCCGTCCGTCCGTCTGTCAGCGGGCTGTATCTCGTAAACCGTAATAGATAGACAGTTGAAATTTTCACAGATTGTGTATTTCTATTGCCGCTATAACAACAAATAATAAAAATAAAATAAAATTAAAAATAAAAGGGGAAATACATGGAAAAGGAATCGAAATAAAATTTTATTTTTTTACCCTGGCATGTGGGGTGTCATTGTCTAGAGCTCATTAAGTGGAGTTCAAATATATATTTTTTTATTTTTTAGCTACAAAAATGAAGAAATGGGAGGCCATCAAAGTTGTCGGTTTTAGATCAATTTTTACGGAACCCTAAAAGAGCGAGGCCCGACTCGCACTTGTCCGATTTTTTAGTGTAAAAGTTTACAACTAAATGCTCATTACAAGTTTACTAAAAGGCTTGCTGTTATAAAACAACAGACGATATTCTAATACTAGATTTAACCTGTTTTCACGCATAATATTAAATCATTATGGGATATTATTACCTAACTATAACTCGATTCACTATAAAGGCATTTTCGAGCTTGGTTATAGGGTATTTAAAAAGCCATTAGAAATAATCAAAGGGGACTTTTGATAGGGGGATTTGCGAAGTCAGCATTTCGGAATAGTCAATAAACTGTTTGATAGCATTAATCACGAGTGACGTTATAATTCCGCCGGTTATCGTATGAAAGCAAACTGAATGTGTTTTGATAGATTCAAAGGTATGTCATCATATCGATTTTCAATTTCTTTTGTTCACTTTTTCGGTAAGCCTTCATTATGGCGACGCCCGGGATATAACTTATAAATACAATTTTTGTGTGGAAATTGATCCATAATTATCGTGATTATCATCGATTTATACGTAGAAATATAATAAATCTTTGGTTATTATCCTATTAGTATTTGATCTGGGATTTTTTTTAATTTAGGTTCATTTATTGCAGTGACCGTCCGTATAAGACACACCATACAAAATTTAAAATAATTAAACTCAATATATTAGGTGCGAGTATATTTCGTTCGTGGCTGGGTAATGTTAGTAAGTATGAAGCGACAAGTCTTGATGATTTAGGGCGTTTTTTATTTTATTTATTGAATAGGTACACAAAACAGGTAAAAACCAAAACATGGACAAAATACAATAACATTAAGATTTAGGTTTCAAGGTAACAACCCATAATATATTATTATGTACATAGTAATTTTATTTTCCACGAGCCACCGCACGGCACGACACGTCACACGGCACGCTAAATTGCATCGACGACTCCGAGCCTTAGCCCTTAATATATTTCTATCTCAGTGCGGTGTCTTTGAATGAGTAAACGCTCCATGGAAATATATGGCGCTCGGAGTCGTCACCGAAAATCGTGCCGTGCCCACTGCACGGCACGATTTTCTCTTGGAAAAACGCGCAGCGAGTAACGACAGCGACAGCGAGCATAACGGTACGTCATCCGTCAAAAATGGACATGGCTTATGTATAATAATAATAATAATACATAATAATACATATAAATAAAAATGAATGTTGGTAAGCGCATAACTCAAGAATGGATGGACCAATTCGGTTAATTTATTTTTTTGTATGTTCATTAAGTTCCACGGAAGGTTTTAATACAAAAAAAAAAAAAACAAAAAACTAAATTCACGCGGACGAAGTCGCGGGCATCAGCTAGTGTATAATACATTTATAAAATCCGTAAATCTCAAAGTTTTATTTACCTACTTACTTGGTGTATACTGCATGTGAGAGGACTCCGTTGGTTCATATCGGTTTGCACTGGATCCGATCTTTGTATGCTATACCGGCTATGCTAAACAAATATCGACTACAAATATTGAATCCACATTGCAACGCCAGCTTTTATTTTTATTTTCATCTATTTTCCATCTTCTACGAGTACTTCTAGCGTTTTTTCAGTTTTCAGTTGATTTTATACGAAAAAATGGCTCCAGCAGCGTATATATAATTGACAACTGCAGAAGCATCGCTAAAAATAGAACGCAACCTGTGCGTAATATTTTTACGTATTCTGCATAGTGCACACAGAAATGGATCCCATCTACAAATTTGTAAATAGCCTCTCAAATTTTTAAAATGAAATATTAGAATTATTACTTAAAAATATTGAACGTGTCATAAATCTCTAAAACCTGGCTTATGCCTTTAGGCGTAATCTCTAACTAAATAAATATCAGATGTTTTGTTAGAATACAATGTACAGAAGCTCTATAATATGCTTAAGTGAGTGTAACTATTTTAATCATCCTAATCAATTTATTGACCTAGCGAAGCGAGGTCTCTGAGTCTACTTGAGTGAATTTGCACTTGTCCGTCCGCCAGTCAGAGCCTTATAATTTTTGAATTAGTGAACGTAATTACTTCAAAAAAACATGATATGTGTATACTGATGGCATTCAGCCGAATATTGGTTAAAAATTAATAAAAATCTTTATTTCAAGAGGGTTCTCAGAGAAGCGAATACGAAGTAAAATATTTTTTTTGGCGTTACATAGGCTTGTGGGGTATCTTTTGAGAGATAATTTGGAACAGAGCACAAAAATATATATTGTTTAATTTTTCCCTCAAAAATTGACGAAATGTGAAAATTTCATAGGTGGAGATTGATGTCGAGGCTCTATCTCCCAAAACGACTTGAACAAATCTTACGAATATTATAAATGCGAAAGTTTGTGAGGATGGATGTATGGATGTATGGATGGATGGATGTTTGTTACTCTTTCACCACCGATTTGGCTGAAATTTGGAATGGAGATAGCTCATACCCAGGATTAACATATAGGCTACTTTTTTTCCCGAAATTACAGAGTTCCCGTGGGAATTAAAACCTTAATCCACGTAGAAGGAGTCGCGGGCATCATCTAGTACTTACTAAAATTAGATAAATATAAAAAAGAAACTAAATTATTTCATTTTTAATGAGCATCAGTTTACATATATTTAGTTCGAAAATCGAAAATAGATGGCTCTGTTTGTTATTGAATCTCGCTATCTTACACCTTATCTTGCGAGTTGTACAGAATATAAAACAATTTGACTGCAGGTAGGTCTTTGAGGTAGGTACATCTAAGAAGTAAGAACTTAAAGGACGCGAGGTCTTTATCTTACAATGCATATCTTTATTCCGAGTGTTCGTCATCACAACTGATAAGACGACCGCGGCTAGATCTTTAAGACTTTAATGCCTTTGAAAAGATTTCCGCACTACTTTTTGTGCTTTGTTTGATGTGGTTTGTCCTAGTGAGGGTTTAGCTGATACTAACACTGTGTTTTTCGAAGCCAGCACGTAGTTGCAGCTAGTGAACCCATATTTACAGCATTAAAGTCTAATCCGTCAGCAATAATTAAGCACATATTGTTCAAGTTTTGACCAGATATAGATTTCAAATATAGACCAGAGATATTTTATATAGATACTATAGAAGATATATAGATACATGGAAAAGTTCACATAGATATCTACTTTCTATGCAATACGAGCAGCGCAGAAAAATATGCTTGAACCATTTATGAAGTCCACGTAGTTATTTTGGAACATAGGTAGCCTGAATAGGCTGGAGCAAAAAAGGGTCGACGAAAGCCAGTCAGTTCAGGTGAAAAAAAAACGTTATAGATACACGCTCGTTTTATGGTCGATATGTTAATAAACATTCGACGTGCTTTGAATTGATGAGATTAAGGCCCATACGAGCGGAGCATGCAAAGGTTTAATAGAGTGGCATAGGTGAAACAGAAAAAATCGCATTACTTTGTTTACGTATGATAAGGTTACTATGATTCATGCTTGTTATATTATGTAGACGTAAAATGTGACATATATATGCTAAGCATATAATATGTGATATGAAATATCGGTGAATTACGCTTAGTTAGGTGGATACCTATATCTTTAATGTTATGTACAATGTACATAATATGTATAACATTAGAAATTATATATTACTAGCTGATGCCCGCGACTTCGTCCGCGTGGATTTAGTTTTTAAAATCCCTCGTGAACACTTTGATTTTCCGGGATAAAAAGTAGCCTATGTCCTCAACTATAGTACCCATGCAAAAAATCACGTCGATCCGTGGCTCTGTTGTGGCGTGATTGAAGGACAAACCAACAAACAAACACACTTTCGCATTTATAATATTAGTATGATTAGAATATTAAATTGCATAGGAAAACACTGTAGCATTAAGTCCATACGATGTATTACATCCATACCTACTATGTAGTATGTAGGTATAATGATCGTTTGGCAAAATCTGACGCCTTTGGAGTAGTTTGACTTTGACAAAATAGGGCTATCCACGATGGCTATATACGATAAAGTACACTTGCCAGCTTAAGATGAGCCGTTCATTCAAAGTATCTTGTAGATTCCGGGGTTCAAGTTATTTGGACCTTATACTGAAGATCGTGATGTCTATAATTTCTGAACTACGAAATTGACGACCTTGAAATAATTACAGGACAATCTCTAAAGAACCTGCTTTGTAACAAAAAAAGAATGGATTAAATCGGAATACGCCTTAATGAATTACAGCGAAATACACGTTTTGACTTTCATCCCCTCTCCCAAGGGAACGGTGCTGAATTTCGGGATAAAAAGTATCCTATATTATACCTCGTAGTATTAACTTAAATCGTGCCAAGTTTCATTTAAATCCGTCCAGTAGTTTCGGCGTGATGCGCGGCCAAGATACAGACAGACAGACAGACAGACAGACAGACAGACAGACAAAAAATTAAAAAAAAAATTGTTTTGGCTTCAGTATCGATTATAGAGTGCCCTCAAACAAAAATTTTCAAAATATCTTCAATGTACAGAATTGGACCTGTTACAGTTTTATTATATTATAGATTGTGTATTAAGAAAAATATTAGCTTTTGTCTACGTCCGGATAGACGTCTACTACTGGGCATGGGTGTCTTCTATGCACTTTCATAATCTAAAACTGACTGACTTCTCTTATTTCCTGTATATGATTTAAAAGACTACCTTTATTTTTGTTTATCCCATGCGAGATGAAATATTTACAATGTAATGGAGGAAAATAAAATTACCGTAAGAAACTTTTCCACTTACAATATTCATCGTTCAAGACAGACATAATGGGCGATTCACCCGGTATTAATTTAAAAAATACAAAACATACTTTGCGAAATAATTCACGGCAAAATACACGTTACTTTATTAAATTCCCTCCAGCGTTAGCCAAGGTAGCCTTCGTAAGACTTCACTTTATGACTCAATTTAAAAAATGCTTCACATTACATGGAGAACTTATATATTGTGGACTAAATCCAAAAGAATTAAAAACTTCTTTCGTTTATTTTAGGAAGGTGCAAGATAAAGCCGCGGTTAACTGAGTTTTTATATCTTTCACCAATATTTATTATATTGAAAATTAATGACTTAATTTTTTTTTTATTTATGTTCGTTCGTAGAGCTACTTTGCTTGTTCAATAATAATTATTTATTATTATTTACACAGAATACGTAAAACAACATTGGACGAAATACGAGCGATACGAAAGTTTTTTTTGATCACAGAGCCGAAACATTGGCGTTATCGGGAGTTGCCCCAAAACATTTCGAGTGCCTCTCGCCCCACATTTTATTTACCCCAAGAATGTGGACTTTGAAGACGGAAAGTAATTTGTTGTTAGTAAAGATGTGACGCTCTTCTTAAGATGCCTGTTAGATTACACTTTTCCTGCGCAAGAAACTATTTTAATCTCTATGTTTTGTTGACTTTCCTTTATCTTATTGAAGTTTGAGTGCCCCAACGCGGTTATCCACTGAATCTATCGTTTCAAATACCTACCATCAATCTACACTCTACATGTATATGGGTGTGTACATGTTGAAGAAATGTTGTTCTGGTACTATAAAAATTTATAGTTTAAGGTTTTGAAATAGATGTAGTTCTAATATAGCTTGAAGTCTCGTTTCTTACTCGATTCATTCATCGATTTGATGCGGAAGGACGAGGATAGGAAACGTTGCTGCTACGCAAAAGAGGCCTATTTCCAACAGTGAATAATATTATATCTATATGAATATATTTATTTATTAATCTAGTATATCTATCTTATATATGTAAAACTCTATTGCTGTACGTGAGTCTGGCTAAGTGCCGATCTCACCACCGTCAAGTGACGTTTATCCGAGGAATAAATTGAGCGTTCTTACATTTTTTGTATTGAAAATACTGTCAAAATATCAAATTTACGCTCGGATAAGACGTATTTTACGTTGGTGAAATCGGCCCTTAAACTCAAAAACGGCTTGGCTGATTTCAATATATTTTTATTTAGTTCGCCTTTATAAGTGGTGGGTTACAAAGAAAATAATAGGGAAACCCAAAACAACAGCTAAAAATTAAAAAAAAAACCATTTTGTATTAGAGGATAGTCACCACATAATAATTTGGATTAATTTTAATAGATGGCGGAAGCGAAGCCGCGTGTAAAAGCTAGTATAGTTTTGTAAACTTTTTATGGATTTGTCAAGAAAATTCAAAGGTCGAAATCGTTTTAAGTTATTTTTTTATTTTGGGAGTATTTAATATTTCTGGAAGTAAAAACTTTCTCATTTTTAGAGAAGACCGAAGACCGACCCAAATAGTGAGCCTGCGATTGATTGAGTTAATGGTTGTGCCGAATGAACTAAAAGATACGCTAGTGCCTAATCTATCATCATCCATCTAAATATATAATAGGAGAAGGTGACTGACTTGCTAATTTTTTTATTTTGCATACAGATAACTTTTATGACGTAAGCAAACGCTAAGAAAGGATTTTTGAAAATTCAACCCCTGAGGCGGTGAAATAGGGGTTTTAAAATCGAACTTATCATGAGCGAAGCCGTTCGCAAAAGCTAAATATTTAGTTTTCTATACCTAAGTGGGTATGTTTCGTAAATTAATCAAAGCCTTATAATTTAAGTTTAGGACATACCCGTATATACAATATATATGTATTATTTATGCTTGATAGTTGATTTGAAGTGACTACATAGGTATTCACTTGAACTTTGCTATTTTGCATAAAACCGATGATAGGTTTTATGTTGTACGAAGGTAAATTAAAAGATTACTAAAATTTCGTATTAATTCTAAAAATAAGAATTAGTTCTAAAGAACATTAAAAGTTAGTTAATTAAAGATGTGTATTCACAAAGTATCCTCCATTAGCGTTGGGTTCGTTACCAATACGCCCCGGGCTCACGTCATAGAACTTAATAAACTTTAAACAATGCCAGGAAGATGCGATGTCAGAAGTTGTGGCAACTCAAAGTGAAGGCAAGTGAAGTTATGCTCCTATTAAGGTACACAATATGTCTAATGTGCAAATAATTAACGTACACCGTCAATGTTTCCAGTTACTTTGGAGCTTCTAAGCAATGATATGGACTTTATGTAGTCTATGATCTAGGAAGTACTATCTAATTACTTGCATTATTGTGATTGTTTTGTGTATGACAACGTATATCATTCGATTGGCCTGGGTAAGCAACTTTGACTGTGTTAGGTAAGTAATTATTGGTAGGAGGATTCAATTAAATTTATTACAGTAGATTTTCATGTTAGAAATATATTTTTTTAATAAACTTCTAACTTGTAATACTTGAACATGCCCCGATGTACCTACTCAACCTTATGGCGTTACTTTCATGAGTTTCAGATAGAGAGAAAGATAAATTAATTAGGTGTTCGTATAACTTATTGTTTAGTAAACTGTTACCAACCCACCAGTTTCTTTTGCGCAAACATTATAATGGTTTTATGTTCTTACTAGCGACCCTATAACTTTTAGTAATTTGGTGCTGCTTAAAGAAATTAAGTCAAATCCGGTCGGATTGATTTTATAATTTTAACACACTAATATTATGAAAGTGGTGTGTGTGTGTGTGTCTGTGTGTGTGTATGTTTTTACTTTTTCACGCAAAATCTACTGGACGGATTTGCCTATGAATAAAACATAGGGTACATTTTATCCCGGAAAATTAAAAGGTTCCCGCGGAAATCAAAAACTCTTGATCCATGCGGACGAAGTCGCAGGAATCATCTAGTACATAATAGCGTACACTATTTTTCTGCCCCTCATGTAGCTATGCGTTCGCGGATCGTTGATACAGTTGAGCTAAAACTTGGTATTGAGACAGCTTGCATCCTGGAGACTTGGTTCTTGGATAATTTTTATCCCAGAAATTCTTTCCCCCCGGAGCAAATTCACGAATATTAGCTAGGATATAATTTGTGTTCGATTTCTATGCATGATAAGCTGTGATGGCGTAGCTGTATCAAATTGGGGTTGAATCTATTCTACGTTAAGCTCCTTTGTGACTCAAGCGCCACTAATGGAAAATCATTTTCCCTCGACTATGAAATTGTGATCCGCTTTTATATATTTTATCGACAAAAATATCGAAAAATAAAAATTACTTACATTATTTAGATAAATACCATCGCGTTTCAATACCAACCTACCTACTCTGTAATTTATGGTATACTCTATACACCTATACACCTTATATTATGTATTTATTTTTCGTAACAATTAAATTACAAAATTTATACTAGATTTCGCTGTAGTAAAATTAAAACCAAGTAAATAATAATATCATCGTAAATAATAACAGCATAAATTTGAAAAGCAAAAATGAAAGCAAAACAATTACCATCTTACGCCTATGATCTTTTAATTATATTTAATAACATTATGTACCTATAGATGTTGCTCAAAGAGTGTTCTTAATGCAAAGTTTCTGTCACATGAAATTCGCACTATCAACCGAGATTCAACTTGACGATGAGCTTGAGATTAATAAATATATACATAATATATGTGAATCAATTTTTGTCAACGAATGGCGAAAATTTTGATGCACTTGGTTGAGCTGTGTTATTTTATGTATAAATGTAAAACATTTGATATAAGTAGAGAAAATTAATCTTTATTTAAATCTGGCATTAGTGAATAACAACGAACGTGTCATAATATACCTGCTTATAATTAATTACCTATCTGTATAATTTATTACTTGATTCCAAAGCGAAGAACGATATAATTGGCGTTAACGATCAAAATTCTTTACGTAGCTGAGCATATACGGAGCATAATATAACTAGAATTGGATTAAGTTTGGCACAATATATTTCTATTGTTTGCACGCCTATCTTGGTCGGCTACGGAACGGGGCTTGACCAACAAAGAGGCATTTAGCAATTCTCGTAATGAAGTTAAGCGCAGATTGTGGTCCGTTGCTACTATTTGTACTCATCGAGGAATATTGAACTACGAATAGAAATACACCCATATTTGAATGTACTATATTATGTTTATTTCATCTCAACCCATCGCCGCTGGCCTACTACTGGGCACAGGTACTACTACGCAGCTGGCAAAGTGTGGATTGGCCATAAACATACATAGTATTACTACGACTTGGCAGACTTCACACACCTTTGAAAACATTAAGGAAAACTCTCAGGCATGCAGGTTAAAACAAGGGATATTTAATTGCTTAAAACGCACATGATATAATATCTACTATTTATGTCTGTCAGTCAGTTTATCCTTGATCATAGATGCAGTTAAACTGCTAAAGTATATAAACGTGTATCCATTTGCATGACAAATTTGCCGTGGCTATGGGGCTAGCTTACCCAACAATGCCCCACACACGATTTAGGGTAATGAAGTTAAGCGCATATTGTATGTAGTCTATCAAAGCTGTCGCTATTATTAATTGTATTTGCACGCCAGTGTTATTATAATTATCATACCTTTGTTTTCTCAATAATTTCACTTATTACGTGTTATTAAGCTATTGCAAAGCTTTTATCGCGGGCTTTGAACTAGGACAAACAGTTTGAGCGTGGCGACCGAATCAAGAAATTCCGTAACGAAAATAAACCTAACACCGTCGTTCAGTAAGCGTTCAACATTTTAGAGGTTCACAAGTAGCTCTATTCGGCGCAGTGGGCGAGCGGCCGCTTTCTTTACCGTATGGTGTATGATGTCGCAGGTTCGAATCTCACTCGCGAAGTAGTGACAGTGCGCTTTTCTTGTATGTTTTTAATTATTTTTTTGCATAATTTTTATTATGCAAAAAAATATTGCATAAATATTATAATTGCATAAGTTGATAAAAAATGCTATGCAATAGCTTTACCGCGGCAGTCCCCGAGTGCCACTTAATTATTTTTTTTTTTAATTTTTAGAATGAAAAAGTAATCGGGCTTGAGGTGTATTTAAGCATGATTGATGTTACACCTTGTCGGGACCGTATTGTGCCGCGATCAGTAAAATCTATACTATGCTTTTGAATGAACTAATTCATCTTCAAATGGGCAATGTCCATGCCCCAGCCAGAGAGCCAGATTTCATCCAAAAAAAATTTGTGTGTGTCAGCTAACGACGCACAACTGGAGTTTACTTCATACTCAACGTTGAAATTTCTACCCTAACGTTGAGTAAATAAGGTTGGTTGTTCGCGCCATAATTCCTTGTTCCATGGTCGTGGCGCTAGCAACCTCTTTGGCTCGCAATGAAATTGACAGATGACACTTGAAAGGTAAAACTTGCCGCGATTTTTGGGCGTGGTTTTTGCAAGTTCCCCTTTCCTTTTGACAGCTAACACGTATTCACGAAAATTCGGGTCGCGCGCGCACCGTTTGCTGCTTTTGAGTGTCTAGAGTTAGTTTATTTTACGGTTTTGTTGCGCCGTTGAGCGGTCTATGTGTCGACCTAGCTATAAGCATCATTGTTAACGTGCTGTCCGTAACAAAAGAACATTTTTTGCAACCCGCCGATTTTGCTCGCCAACGCGCTCGGCGAAGTGTGTGTGTGATCAGGGTTTTGGACCTTAACGAGTGACAAGCCGAGTGTACAGTGCCACGCCAGCCCAGCGTCTTCAGCAGGCCATAGCTGGCTGCCTGCCTGCTGCGCCTAGCGGCCTGAGAAGTTCACCTTACACTCTCTCACAACACACCCCACATACACCACTCTCATACCAATCTCAGGCCGTACAAGGATTGAATGCTGCAAGGAAGGTCAGTGCAACCCTACCACATTAAGTCCACACTAAGACGAGAACAAATCTGACCGCGGTTAAAGGCCGCTTTGGGCAGCGACCCTGGACTCAGGTTATAGCTGATGGGCCCCTATACTTCGTGTTCCAGGCCTTGACTCGTTGGCCTCAACATTGGTTTTCGCTTGAGTTGTCGAATGCCCGTGTCACGTTTTTCACAACGATGCAAATCTCCACCCCTAACGTTGAGTAAACAAGGTTGGCTTTCGTTCACATGTAGATCAGCGCCATCTTTCGGCTTATGTGTAAACTATTTGAATAGCCACGGTGTTGTACTCGTACAACAACGTACAAAAACCAACCTTATTTACTCAACGTTAGGGTAGAAATTTCAACGTTGTGAAAAACGTAACAAGGTCATTGATAAATTGATTTTACTGTCCGGATTTTTCTCATACCGGGCTGCTAAAATCGATTCTTAAGGAGTAAACTCCAATAAACTCCAAAAACTTGACCATGCGGCCATCGCGGCCCATTCGGTTCCCAGCATTGCAATAACGTGAAACATGCTTAAATCCACCTTAAACCACCATTTGTTTTTATTCGTTTCAAAATTATAGGTGTAGCATAAAATACTTTTGCTATCTTCAAACGATCCTCAATACTAACGGGGCTAAGGTTCAGTCTGTGAGCAATACAGGTTATGTAAATCCACCTCTATGTTACCTTTATAAAATACAATCGGACTTTTACTACTGCAAAATATTAAAACACTTACTTTTAATTACGTAATATTAATTGACATTGTAAGTCGTTGACTTAATTATGCGAAAGAGCAATTTAACAAAGTTTTAATTACTTACATTTTTTTAGTTGATAATATGACTTGTGATACTGAAAACAAATATTATCGTAAGTCCTACAGAGTACAGCATCCTCTTATTAATAAAACTACTATTAATATGAGAGTCAATAGTTAGTCTAGAATTAAGTGAAGCAGATAAACCAAATTAAACCCGAACGGATATCTATTTGCTTTATTTGCATGACTTATCCTTGGGCTGCCACAGACGGGGCTTGACCAACAATGGGGCATTTAGCAATTCCCGTAACGAAGTTAAGCTCAGATTGCGGTCTGCTCCTACTTCTATGGATAGTGGTGAAACACGGCACAAATGAAAATGCTTTGCGGATACAACTAAGACTGATATTAATCTTCTGTCTTAAGACGCCGTTTATATGGAAGTTGGTAACAGAAATGTAGCGATTCTCTTGTTCCATTACAATCCAATTTAAAATTGGTTCAACCCCGAGCCCACCTTATCCGCAAGGAATAAGGATCTGCTGAATGTGAATTGATATTATTAATTAATATGGTTTGCAATAAATATTCATCAAATCATCATCAATAGCCTATAACAGTCCACTGCTGAACTAAAGGCCTCTCCCAAGGGGAGGGTTTGCCCATAATCACCACGCGGGGCAGTCGGGTTGGTGATCGCAGTAGATGGTAGTGGTAGCACAGAGGACGCTGCTGCCCGTTCTGCGTTATATTCCCTTAGTCGCCTCGTACGACACCCGCGGGAAGAGGAGGGGTGGTGACAACTGTATTCTGCACCCCGATTCAGAACCTTACGATAGCATAATTATCGATCGATTCGGTTTGTTTTCGTACGATAAGATGAATTTTCAATTCAGAATACTCGTATCGACAGAGAAGTTGTCGAAATCGAAACCGAATCGAACCGACGTAGATATCGTTCGATATCTTCTATCAAACGCTATTCACAACAACCGTATCGAATAAGATTTTCCGAACGTCCGATAATTTTAGTTGGTTACTTATCGAAAGCTACAGGGCATTCGGTATCCTTTTGTTTACGTACTGTGTTCACTGGTTTTTCGTATAAAATGATTATGATGAATGATTTTGGTATGTAAATGTTTACTTACCATATTGTACGTATTTCAACATTAAAATAACATATTATGTACACCACAACAAAATAAAATAAGAACCCAGAGGGATGAAACATGAACTTAGCGCCATCTATCGACGAGGCTGAAAATTGGCCGTCAATAATTTAACAAGTTATCATTTTAAATAATTACTTCAATGACCTTCGAAAATGATTAAAATCTATTTGACCGAGCGAAGCGAGGTCTCTGAGTTTACTAGAGCGATTTGCACTTGTCCGTCCGTCCGTCCGTCCGTCCGTCTGTCAGAGCCTTATAACTTTTGAATTACTGAACGTAATTACTTCAAATTTAGATATAATATGTAAACCGATGGCCTCCAGCCGAAAATGGCTTAAAAAGTTATAAAAATCTTTATTTCAGGGGGGCTCTCATAGAAGCGAATGCGAAGAATTTTTTTTTTTATTTGCGATTCATAGGTTTTCTGTGTATCATTTTAAAGACAATTTGGAACAGAGTACAATCGTATTTTTTTTTTAATTTTTTTCCTAAAATTGAAGAAATGGGGGGCTTCCAAAGTGGCGATTTAATACGCTCGCTTGAAGACGCTCTCTGGGAAAATTTTCTATATATTCTCAAGTTGTACTTATTTTCTTACTTCACTTGTATCCTGTACTTGAACAACAAATACTAAAATTATATGAATATTATAAAGAAACGAGATTATTTAATTTTTAATGAGCATCAGTAAATTTCACATAGCTTCACAATAATGCTAATAGATGGCGGGCGCAGCCATTAACTATTCCATTGAACTAGGAGTTACGACTACGATTTATCCCAAAAACAGTTTTGCGTCGACCATTATTATTTAGGTACATAATATAATGACATATTATTCAATTAAAATTATTCTTTAGTTAAATATCATTTTGTATATTTTCTATTCGCGTCGATAGATGACGATTTCTACAGATGTCCCTAACCCGTTTTCACTCGTTAGTACCTACATAATAATTCAATGTTTTCACTGACGTTCCCTAACCTTTACGGGCTACCTATGATAAGTTATGTGATGATTACTGTCAACTTCTTTATCACGATCCTGTACGGGACACCTAAAAGGACATTGGGACGGATGTTAGGACTTAGGATTGTGTTTTGGAGCTACCTACGTAAAGAGACTCCTACATAGGGGATGATTTAGGTATGTTTGGTGAAAACGGGCATAATAATAATAATGTCAGTTTTGGTCGTCATGTATCGATTGAATGAATAATCATGGGATACCGTTACCGCGAGGTCTCAGTTCGGGGCGAACCACTAGTTATTTAGTGCTAACATGAATTTAATAACAAGTGAAATTTTGGTAAAACAACAAACTTCGTAAATCCACATGTAATTTAATGTATCTTGTCGATACCGATAACGAAGCCGATTCCGTAGTCGACATCGAATCGAATTCTCTAACCGAACGTTCTGAATCGCACGACAAAAATTTTTCGATACGAGATCGATATCTAATCGTATCGAAACGGGAAGTTATCGAAATGTTCTGAATCGGGGTGCTGATCTGCCGTCACCACACGGCAATAAATATTAATTCATCTAAACTATTGTTTTCATCCTCCGAAGCTATACCTATGTACATTGTTACAAAAGTATGTATTAATACTAGTTCTTCACAGTAAACGAATCGAACGAATTATGATCAGCCTAATTATTTTGCTACAAATAATATTTACTGAATTATTCCAAACCTTTTAAGGTGTGCTTACGTATCTAATTGTAGTGTTAGTATTGTGACAGCTCTAATTATTTATTATTAAGTATATATTATAACGTTTTTTGGTTCGACTAGTTCCGGAAAAGCTACCCTTTTAAAATATTCAGCCCAAAAGGAACTTTACATTATTTTATGTAGATAAACGTATTAAATACAATATGAATTTGTTATTTGTTAAGACTAGATACTGTTTAACTGAAATACAACTAACCCAACTTTAAATGACGTATTTTATAATTTTCCCTATTTAATACTTCGTATATCGTAATAATTAAATCACTCAAAGTGACAGATTGTGACAATTCACACCATACATAAGTAAGACCGAGGTCTAAATTATTTAGAACCAACCTTCAGCACAACTGTAAAAGCTTAGCTATTTCGTTTTCCCCCAATATACGTAGGTACTGATTTTTATTTCTTATTACAGGTGAGTGAATCTTCACTACTTGAGTGCAGCAACGGGCGCTACCCAGCGTCCGAAACGGTGAGTTCTTTTCGAAAATATTGTAGGTAGTTTGCACATAAGTTCTATGTTATGGCTTGTAGTTAAGTATAATAAATTAATAAAGATCATACTACAAGATGAATAGCAAGAGAAGCGCATAACTCATATTTATACTGAAAATGCATGTGACGTCAGCAACAAGATTCGGCTGTATCGGGACCATTGAAGAAAAAATCACTAAGCTTGCGGACAACCCTCGCATTTTCAGTACAGAAATGAGGTTCTTGCGGATTCAACGTAACGTCTTGTGTACTGTAAATGTAAGCAACAACAAAAAGTAGATATAGCACAAACAAAAGTGACAATTCAAAGGATTTAAAACTTACCTACGCTTAATTTACAAAATTAAATTCTTAAACTCTATAAATTAGTTTTCACCTTGGTTAACTTATATTGCTGTAGCAATTTATTCGAATGCAACTAACTATCTACATTTTTCTTATATAAAAGTTAAAAAAAAAATTTGAAGAGACCGAAGAGTTAATCAACAAGATTTTCATACTTTCAGGAGTATCAAAGCGAAACGCGGAATCCACAAAGTTATTTGGCTTTTTTGCTATTTCAAACTCCAGTAAGTCATGTAAACATTTTTTTCCACTGGAGTTTTCTGTAAAGCCAATCTCTGAATGCGATTTCGAGGCAAATTAATGAGAATCTCAGATGTATAGATTAAATTATTTATTTGTGAATTAATAATATTATGTCTAAGTATACCGTATAATACAACGCAATAAAATAATCCGTGGCAGGCATTTTACAAAAGTTTAATTAAAACAAAATCAGGTTATATACATACAACAATATTATTATATAAACGATTAAAATATATAAAGAAAACCAGCTTTTAATGTATGAATTAAGTTTTATAGTATATTCATTTTAAGAAATTTATATCAATCAGACATGTACCTTCTTTAGTATTTAAATAAAAACAAAACTATGTATGAAAACAAGCTTATACCACATATACCTACTCTGTGCTTATACCTTTAAGGTCCGGGTTATGTACCTACCGAGCATGTTACTACCGTAAGGTACCGGGAGTAGAAAAAAACTATTCGAACTATCTATTGGTGATGGGTCCAATATATTGATCCTTCTTACCACTTAACTCTTCGAGTCTGTTCATGTTTTACGGCTGCGAAGACTAATTACGGCTCAGTTTTTAACACCACACTTACAAGTTTTCATCGCCACTTTACATAAAAAAAGAACTGAATATCACTTACGCGAATGACTTAAAGAGCTATTCTTATAAAAGTAGAGTTGAAAGCTCCGTGAACTTACGAACATATTTGAACTCCCTGTTGCCATATTCGTAAATTGAAACTTAACTCAATTGTTTTAAGGAACATTTTTATATGTACGTAACAATATTGAATCCTTTTTTAATGTTAAAAACCGCATTTTTGTTTATTATAATAAAAAATATTCATTTCTTTTATTTTCTGTGGAGTCTTTTTCAGTTATTCAAACAATGCCTTCTGCCACTCATTTTATTGTGGCCACACTCGAATGATACGAGTTCAATGAGTGTTTATTTTCCACGTGCTGAATATTTTCGGTTAATATGGTAATGGAATTATAGCCGCATTTTCAAACATGGCTCATTATATTAACTGACATATCACGGCGAGCACATATTACAGATGTATGCATCGAAAAATGGTTGAATAATTAAATAGCCAACAAACACCCATTCGAGAATTCTATCCCTAGGAGCGATGTCAATGCGCTACATACTTAGTTGAGCTGCGTACAATTATAGTTTGTAATATACGAATGAAAGGAATTTAATTTTAAAATAGTAAACGCGTGGCTGAGCGATCCTGACCAGGGTTGAGCCACTGCGCTCTATGTTTACCAATTAGCATCCAGCACGCGGCCCGCTTCCAAGAACTACATTCCTTATTTTTCCCGGTAATTGATATTAGATTCAAAGACCTCTTTCTGTACCTACTTTATACCCACTGTCGAGCTTTACTTTTGTTCCTATGTTCGCATAGTTATGAATATAGAGTATAGAGTATCTTCGACTTGTAACGAATGCCGTGTTATTTGCCTAGTACCTAATTTCAATAGAATCCTCTGTGGTGTATCGAAGGCGGTTTGATGTGTTGAACTTCAGTCCGTATGGAATATGGATTGTTTCTCTTTTAAGCACATTGTGTAGTACGTAAACAGATAACAGTCTAAATTGCAGAGCCGCTCTCGTAGGATCGCCTCACCTCTCGTACGCGGAGCGTCGACGAGTTTTTGAATTTTTAAATTACTCATTGTACGATGGAATGCTGCTAGTAGCGGTGCTTCGTAACAACACAGCTTGTGCAATCAAATGTGCACTCAAATACTTAGACTTATGCCTCAAAATACAAGAGCCCACCGAGCAGTTGGCACACTTCGCATCGCGGCCAACGATATACTCGCAAGTCTAGGACGCGGTCCTCCGGAGAGTGATACTAACGAATGTAGCCCTAAATATTTGATTGTTAAAGTTGAAATATCCGTGGCGCCCGATGGTACTCTTGATATCCAGCTTTTAAATTACACGGGATGAAGATACATCTGTGTAATCCATAAGTTAGGATGCAAGCTCTAATGGATCCATGAAACCGTACACAATACTGTCAGAACGTCTTCATATCGTCGATGCGAGGTAGTAGGTAGTCATTTTAAGTCGGAAATAAGTTTTACATATGCAAGAGAACCATTCAACTGGAATGGAACGAGATAGTGAAACAATATAGCGCGTCAGAAAGATCGACCACTTTCGAGTTTCCACCAAGAAAGTTATACTCACATAAAATGGATATACTTACTTACGAATGTTACGTTTTGAACTATTGTTTCGTTTGCGTAATGCATTGTTTTGTTTCGGGCAAAACTGTATAGTGGAACTTGCTCTGTGCACTCGCTAACTTCATGCTTTGTTAGTGTATGTCGTTGCTTTCGTTAAATCTAGTTAATAATATGAAACTCTTTCATGTTGCATCATACATATTGGTACTTGGTACCTGTATGATATAAAATGAGAACGGTAATCTTATAATAAAGTCCGTGGATGTTATTTGTGATGTTATGATGAAAGCCTATGGGAATATTGATAATAAAAATTAATTTAAAAATAAGGTCGTGCTTTAAAAATAAGGTTGTAATTTAAAAATTAAAATGTCGTCGTCTCAACCTTTGCAACCAACATTGGCAACTACTGGCCACGGGTCTCCTCTCAGGCGGAGAAAGAAGGGTTGAGGCCATAATTCACCACGCATGCTAAGTGCGGATTGGCAGACCTCACGTATCTTTGAGAACATTGTGGAGAACTCAGGAAAGCAGGTTGCCTCACGATGTTTTCATTCACTGGTAGGTAGAGCACGTGATATTTAATTGCTTAAAATGGCTCTGAAAAGTTAGCGGTTTGGACCCACGAAAAGGTGTCCGAAGTAGCCTAGGTATACAAATGTATTTTCTTTTAATGTATGGCGAGTACGTAGACCCATGCGATTGTATTCTATATATAATTAGTATATGGCCAGTTTGTTAAAATAATGTGATCGTGGTAACCATTGTTTCTCATACAAGTAATCGTCCAAGTCATCGACAGAACCCGTTCCACGCCGACGACGTATAGCGTCGTAGAATGTTATTACCTCGGCAACCGGGAAGCGCAGGCGCAACTGTGTGCAACAGAGATGGGAAATGATGAAAGTAGTTCGTTAGAGTGAGATGGTGTCCGTGGGAGGAGACATGGGGTCAGCGAAAGTGCATTGCCACGGCCATTGCGCCGCACCCGATGAGAAAAGTAGTTCTCGATGTATGTGGAATATTCACCATGGGAATTGTACGAACATTGCTATACGAGATTTATTTGCAGACTCTTCCATGCTGCAGAAGTACGAAATTCGTACCAACTTATTAGGAAGCCCAAGCCCAAGTGCAATGCATGATAAAAATGACTGAAAGTTGAATAGACAACACACAACCAAAGTGACTCAAGATAATAACATTTCCAAAGCAGTTTCGAAAATCTTGATGTTCTAGTAAAAGCAAAAAATAAAGGCGAATAAAGGAGTTTGGCGAACGCCCATAGTGTTTCTGACCCAGACTTGCGGCCCACGTGCACGAATCAAACTTCTGATACTTGTTCTAGTAAACCAGACTAACAAAAAAGTTAATCAAAGTCAATCAAATAAAGTTGGGAAAAAAAGATATTCAGTAGTAAATGATTAAAAATGAGGTTATGTTTCCATTTAATATATTTAAGACATATTACCACAAGCTTTGGATCAATCATTAATCTGTGCTTTGAATAATCTAATAGGCACAGATTATTATTACCTTACTTACTTACTTAAAAAATGTGTAATTCGAATAGTTCTGTTATTAATGCGGCCAATGGTATTATCATGGAACTAGGAATTACGACTACGTCTAAGGTATTATGATGGTGCATGGAACTAGGAAAACGACTAAGTGATGGTGGTTGTCATGCTGTTCTATTTTGTGGAAAAAGATTACTACCTACCGAAAATAGTAAAAACTAAGTAGGTATTTAAGAATCTCAGTAGGTATTCATGCACGAGATTTAATGATGATGGTGACTACTGACTGATCGTGATCACTGAATACGAGTACCTACATATTGAGGTAAGTTCACACAGTGCAGCGGCTGACAGCGGCAGTGGGAGTTGGATTTATTTGAATGACCTAAATAATACAAGTTTATCTTTACCATAGAACTAGGAATAACGACTTCTTATTTATGGTAAAATGCTTCGATAATTATTGCCATTAGAATGGTTATTTATAATGTGTCGTGAATAATTGTATTTTTGATCCCCAACTTCTAAAAATATGGGGTTTACACAGAAAAATACTTTGAAAATTATCAATTAAAATGAAATGAATCCTGAATCTGAACGGTTTTTAAAAGTTCTGGGTCAAACTTCGCCATTCTTCTTTTTCTTCTGCCTTCAAGTGTAGGTAAATCATCATCATCATCATCATCATTATCAACCTTTAGATGTCCACTGCTGGACATAGGTCTCCTGCATGGACCTCCACAGGCTTCGGTCTTGCGCCGCCTGAATCCAGCGGCTCCCTGCGACTCGTTTGATGTCGTCGGTCCACCTAGTGGGGGGTCTGCCAACACTGCGCTTACCGGTGCGGGGTCGCCACTCCAACACCTTGGGACCCCAACGACCATCAGCTCTTCGAACTATGTGCCCCGCCCATTTCCACTTCAGTTTCGCGACTCGCTGAGCTATGTCTCCTGCGGATCTCTTCATTTCTGATTTGATCTCGCAGGGATACCCCAAGCATAGCTCTCTCCATTGCTCGCTGAGTGACCCTGAGCCTTCTTATGAGGCCAACAGTTAGCGACCATGTCTCGGATCCATAAGTCATCACTGGCAACACGCACTGTTCGAAGACTTTAGTCTTCAGGCACTGAGGAATTTTGGACGAGAAGACATCTCGGAGCTTCCCGAACGCTGCCCAGCCGAGTTGGATTCGGCGGTTGATCTCTTTCTCGAAATTGGACCTACCTAGCTGGTAAATACTTAAATAAAAATATAAAAAGGTAAAGATCATTTTAAAATAGCTCCATCGTAATAAAAGTAGATCGATAACTGCAATCTACTGCAATGTATCGCTACAAAACGTCACTAAGAGTTTACTTAAATTGATAGAAAGTAGATACAAATCGATGTAGAAGGGTTGTACCATAGCCGTAGTTTAAACTGGTCAACACACTCTGGGCACAATTCCTGCGAAATGTGGGTTGGGTTTCAGCTGGCTCCACAATTTTTTAAATGTACCAAAATTATTTGATAATTCTGTTCAAGGGTAGGTAAACTTTAATAAAAACAACTGTAAATTAATAGCTATTTATGCAACTGCATCGTAATGAGGGTCATTTTAATTCGAGTGCTGTTTTTTGATACGAGGCTTGCCGAGTATCAAAATAGGATAGTACGAGAATTAAAATGACTAATTACGTTCAGTTGCATACAAGATTTTATCTACGACAAGGAAAATAAAATCATTAACAAAATACGCCATAGGCTCAATAAAGTAACAAAAAGTAACTCCGTAAGCCGCCACCAGCCGCCTGTGGCGCCTCTGTCGTATGAACGGTACAAAAGTGCCAGAACTCAGAGCCTTAGATTTAGGTATCCTATTTTAAGAAGATAACCATTTCGATTCAGCTCCCATACAACGAGCTGCATCGAAATGAGAAGCAAAACCGAAGGAGGGTTCATTTCGATTCAGCTTTCAAATTCGAAATTGGAACTTTTCGATGCTGGAGTGGATAAAAAATTAAAACACCCCGACTTGTGAATCTATGTCGGACTATGTACGATATACCTGACCTCCTGTTACCTACCCAGTTTTCTGCTTCATCATCAGATCCTCCTCCTTGATCCTCGATCCTCGATCATCATCTATCTAACACCTACTCATAGAGACCATTCTAATGAGCCCAAACACACTATATCTGCTCTAAGTTCTGAGGAATTGGGTATCCCGCAGAGTACTTGATGCTGCAGCATCAGTTAAGGTTACCACAACGCCTTGGAAATGATCCGAAATAACAGTTCACCACATTTTAAAACAAATCTCATCAAGTATGAAATGAGCTGACGATCTTGAATTGCCTGAGAAAATCTTCATAAATTATAGCTAAGATCTACCTCGACAACATTAGCTTTTAAGCAGAGAAAACCGCATCAAAATCGGTTCATTGGGGACGCTGCTACGAGGGAACAGACGGACACACAGATACACATGTTAAACTTATAACAACCCTCTTTTTCTTCGGGGGTTAAAAATATATATTATGACAAACACAGTAGAGCCGCGCTGATGCCATCTCGATACGCAATGTGACGAACTTCCTTCGGATTCTAGTATTACGTACGACGCGTATCCATTCAACGTGACGAATTACCAAACCGCCCCATCTCGTGTTTTGCTAGCCCACGCTAAAATTGAATCGTGCTTCTTTTAAAAAAACTTCGCAAACATAATTTCCATTTTTATCAGGTTCGGAATTTTGTAATAGGTTGTTGTTCATACTTATAAAATAGGTAGGTGGTAATATCGATCATTTCAATTTGAGAAAGGGAAAAGCGTGTCAAGTGAGGTTTGGAACTCTTGTCTGGCTGGTGGCCGACGAAACAAAAGGTGCTGTGAAGGTATCCCCTTGAAGACGGTCGAGATCTTTAATCCAAGGAACTCTGGCTTTATTCGACCTCTAATGATAAATTATAAATTAAATAAATAATAATAAGGTTGAAATATTGGAAGATTCATAAAATAAGCCCTATTATATTATTTATGATTTATATACTCGTAGTTGTTAATTTATAACATTACTAGCTGACCCAGCGAACTTCGTACCGCCATCTTATCTATATAAATAAAACAAATAAACTATCCCAATCCAAAAAAACTATCCTATCTTTTAAGTTGGACCAAATTACAGATAGTTACGAAGTTTGATAAAAATCGGTTCAGTAGTTTAGGAGTCCATCGCGGACAAACAACGTGACACGTAATTTATATATATTAAGAAGATAATGTCGTTAAACAACGAAATCAGCTTAAAATCATAAGTTACATAAAGTAATCATACTAATATTACGTATGTATGATATTAAAGCCTCAATTGAAGAACGAAATCTTTTTCCTGCTATACCCCTAATATTAGAAAGAAATATTAAATTATAAGTATCTTACCTGCAAATAATTCATGTACGCAGCAGCTCAAATGAAATAGACTTAAATTGTCAGCTGATATAATTATAGTATGCGTAACTCTATAACGTAACTGAGTATATTTTTAGGGTTCCGTACCAAAATGGTAAAAATGGAACCCTTATGGTGAGACTTTCTCCGTCCGTCCGTCCGTCTGTCACAGTCGATTATTTCAGTAACTGTAACATGAAATTTGGCATAGTTGTGTATAATAGTAGCCCAACATCATTGGAATAAAGAAAAATCGAAAATTATTTTTAGTTTTATTAAAAAAGGGGGAAAATCGGGGGATTGAAATTTCAAAGTAAAATAACTATACCGAGTGGGGTATTATATGAAAGGCCTTTACTCGTGCATTCTAAAACAGTTTTTTATTTATTTCTATATGTAATAGTTTTTGATTAATCGGCCAAAATGTCGAAAAAAGTACCGTTCCCCCCCCCCCCCCCCCCTATCTCCGAAGTTTACCAATCGAAAAATCTGAAATAATTATGGTTAATAGAAGTTTATGTATATTTTACAGGAGAAATAAAATCAACGCGAAAATTATTTTAGTTTAATTAAAAAAGAGGGAAAATCAGGGGTTTGAAATTTCAAAGTAAGATAATTATACCGATTGGGGTATCATATGAAAGGCCTTTACTTGTGCATTCTAAAACAGTTTTTTATTTATTTCTATATATAATAGTTTTTGAGTAATCGGCCAAAATGTCGAAAAAAGTACCGTTCCCCCCCCCGTATCTCCGAAGTTTACCAATCGAAAAATCTGCAATAATTATGGTCAATAGAGGTTTATATATATTTTACAGGAAAAATAAAATCAACGTGAAAATTATTTTAGTTTAATTAAAAAAGGGGGAAAATCAGGGGTTTGAAATTTCAAAGTAAGATAATTATACCGATTGGGGTATCATATGAAAGGCCTTTACTTGTGCATTCTAAAACAGTTTTTTATTTATTTCTATATATAATAGTTTTTGAGTAATCGGCCAAAATGTCGAAAAAAATACCGTTCCCCCCCCCCCCCCCCCCCCTTATCTCCGACGTTTACCAATCGAAAAATTTGAAATAATTATGGTCAATAGAGGTTTATGTACATTTTACAGGAAAAATAAAACCAACGCTCTAACTAGCATAGTTTTTTTTTTATATTAACAATAAACCTCTTCAAACAAAGTTAACGATAAACAAGCAAATTAATATAATATTATCGTTTTACTTTTACTTTTGGAGTACGGAACCCTCGGTGCGCGAGTCCGACTCGCACTTGGCCGGCTTTTTTTTATGATGTCCACGTAAGCTTTAATATTTGTACGTACGTTCATTACAGGATTTTTATATAAAATGGCTTCATGTAACTAGGATAGTAGGTAGGTCCGCACATGGAAATATACATATACCTAAAGTGTTGGCAGACCCCTTACTCGGCGGACCGACGACTTCAGACGAATTGCAGGGAGCAGCTGGATACAGGTGGTTCAAGACCGAGTTCTGTGGAAGTCCCTGCAGGAGACCTTTTTTCAGCAGTGGAAGTCTATGGGTATCAGCCCATAGAACAAGAAGAAGAACTTAGATTTGTTATTCAGCTTCGCATCCATTAGAAGTAAGTAGCTCAAATGCAGGCGCTGCATCGGTGTGATGCTGCTGCGCTGCGCAGCCATTAAAGTAGAGCACTCATTTTTAATATCTAGCTAGGTTTCATTTTTAGAAAAGGTCGTTTTTTCCGACCCCGATTTAATGAAAAACCCCTTATAATATCATTAGAATACGAAGGTAAATTTCGTTATCATCTATAAAATTTCCAACAGCTCAGTCAAGACATCGGGCGGTCCCAAAACCAGAAGACCCTGGTTCGAGTCCAGACGATTATATTTTTCTCTATGAATTTTATTATTATTATTATTATTTATTTTTTATTACTTTATGACTAATATTTTTTTAAATAATATATGTCGGCGCGAAGAGGTTATTAATCTCATTCAGCGGCGTCAAGAAAGTCTAGATTTCAATAACTAACCGCTTTTAGACGGTTTGAATCACAAATCAGACATTTCTTTGTTAATCAATGTTAACTACCCTCAATATGATTTTGTAAACATAATTTGGACGGTAGCAAACAATTTACAAAAGATGATTGTACAAGCATGCTTTCATTTAAATACGGGCGGCCGATCCCTCGCAGCTCATTGTCGCTCGAGGCGTCGGACCGTACGGACCTCTGAGAGTTGTAATAAAAGTAAAGTTTTATTTTGAAAAGAGCAACTGCTGAGTTTCTTGCCGGCTCTTCTCAGGAGAATCCGCTTTCCGAACCGGTGGTAGAATCTTGACGTGTCATAAGAACCACAGGTTGGCCTACATGAAATAAATAAGTTTGAGTTTAAAGTCCGACAAGTTGTGTTTTGATTCCTATGAGTGAAAGTATTGAAGATTGTGACGTCAGCAATGCTGACGTCACTGTTATTAAAAATGACTGACGGCTCTTGAGCCGTCATCAGAAGTGGGATCGGCCACCACTTCAGGTCGATCATTAAATATGCCGCAGCAAAACAACGCTAGCGTCAGGAATCAGCCGAGCAAATGGTCAAGTTGAAAGACTCGTGACTACATTCAAGAATGCACTGACCATGATAATAATTATGGAAACCAAGGAATGGCACACGTAGTCGGCAGAGGACGACCACGGAAAGTCTCCCATGACAAGCTCCCCCGAGATCCTCAACTTGGTGATCAGGAAACCGTGTCGGCGCCAGAAGATGAATGGCTGACTGATCCCGAATCGTTGCCTTCACGAGAAGGATTGCCAGAACAACTCACTCATGAAGCAACCACGGAAAATGCAGCAAAAACGGTGAGTCGCAACCATGTTGTAAAGTCCGCTCATCAATAATCATTTGAGACACACTATTCTTTCTTCCCACTCTCCTAGTCCACGAGATCTACGAGAAAATAACCCAATCTCTTCTAAAACACATTATCCCTTTCCTCCCACTCTACGAGAACTCTACGAGAAATCTACGAGAAATCTACGAGAAATATACGAGAAATCTACGAGAAATCTACGAGAAATCTACGAGAAATCTACGAGAACTCTACGAGAAATCTACGAGAACTCTACGAGAAATCTACGAGAAATTCCTCCCTAAAAGTAATCCCTGAAATCCACGAGCAATCCCTGACATTTACGAGTAATCCCCGAGATCCACGAGTAATCCCCTAGATCTACGAATTAGTCCACGGGTTTCAAAAGTATTTACTAGACATACTAAATCCTTAAGGACCAAAACATGAAAGATGTATTGGTCTATCAGAAATATGACTAAGCATCATTAGATGCTTACAGGTACCACACTCAAAAATAAATTTATCTTTGTTTCAGAGCTAACATCAAACCGTCGAGAACTCTACGAGAAATCTACGAGTACTCTACGAGAAAACTACGAGAAAACTACGAGAAATCTACGAGAAAACTACGAGATATCTACGAGAAATCTACGAGAAATTCCTCCCTAAAAAGCTAACATCAAACCGTCAGGCTGGTGCAGAGCGCGCACCGCCTGTCAGAATGGCCGTGTCGGCGCGAAGAGGTTATTAATCTCATTCAGCGGCGTCAAGAAAGTCTAGATTTCAATAACTAACCGCTTTTAGACGGTTTGAATCACAAATCAGACATTTCTTTGTTAATCAATGTTAACTACCCTCAATATGATTTTGTAAACATAATTTGGACGGTAGCAAACAATTTACAAAAGATGATTGTACAAGCATGCTTTCATTTAAATACGGGCGGCCGATCCCTCGCAGCTCATTCTCGCTCGAGGCGTCGGACCGTACGGACCTCTGAGAGTTGTAATAAAAGTAAAGTTTTATTTTGAAAAGAGCAACTGCTGAGTTTCTTGCCGGCTCTTCTCAGCAGAATCCGCTTTCCGAACCGGTGGTAGAATCTTGACGTGTCATAAGAGCCACAGGTTGGCCTACATGAAATAAATAAGTTTGAGTTTAAAGTCCGACAAGTTGTGTTTTGATTCCTATGAGTGAAAGTATTGAAGATTGTGACGTCAGCAATGCTGACGTCACTGTTATTAAAAATGACTGACGGCTCTTGAGCCGTCATATATAATTGCCAAAAAAAAAACGATTTTCCAAAAGAATAAGCCACCCTAAGCCCTAATATAATTTATCAAACCTCACTATTTTAAGTTTTCATCTAAAAAATCCTATTACAATTTACGAAGCACCATTTAATGAAGTACAACACTAACTTTACTATAATATGCAACGAATTTAATAGTTAATGCTTACGACGCGTTGCCCGTATTCGCAAATTACTGTATGCCTACCTATACTGGCACCCAGGAGGGCGACGTGTAGATTTATGCGCGTGCTTGCTGCTTGCCTTCTCCGGTTCGAATCTGGTACGAAACATTGAATTTATACTTTCAAAACACATTTAAAACAAGACATGCAATAAAAAAACCGGCCAAGTGCGAGTCGGACTCGTGCACCGAGGGTTCCGTACTCTAGAAGTAAAAGAAATGATAATATTATATTAATTTGCTTATTAATCGTTAACTTTGTTTGTAGAGATTTATAGTTAGTATAAAAAAAACTATGCTAGTTATAGCGTTGGTTTTATTTTTCCTGTAAAATATACATAAACTTCTATTGACCATAATTATTTCTGATTTTTCGATTTTGAAATTAAATCAAAAACTATTATATTTAAAAATAAATAAAAATCTGTTTTAGAATGTACAGGTAAAGCCTTTTCATATGATACCCCACTCGGTATAGTTATCTTACTTTGAAATTTCAAACTCCCGATTTTCCCCCTTTTATAATTAAACTAAAAATAATTTTTATTTATTTTTATTCCAATGATGTTGGGCCACTATTATACACAACTATTCCAAATTTAATTTCGATAGCTTTAATAGTTACTAAAATAATTGACTGAGACAGACGGACGGACGGACGGACGGACGGAGAAAGTCTCACCATAAGGGTTTCATTTTACCATTTTGGTACGGAACCTTAAAAACAGCACTCTCTCATGACCCATAGTAGTTGGAGATTCAGTGGTAGATCACTTGAAGATTCAAAAGCACTTTGTACAAGTTTATTTGAATAAAAGCTTTTCTATTCTGTTCTATTATTCTAATCTGAGTAGTTTTCCAGGAATATGGTGGCATACTAAAATAATATGAGTATGTACTCAGAAGTGACACGTACTTAATTCAAAAAATACCGTTTAAATCGGCCCGTTGTTTTTGAGGGAAATAGTAATTAATTACCTACTTCACATACGAACAAACACATTTCCATATTTAAAGACAAATTAAAATTTATTTTCTATAATCCGCCAAAAAAAATTATACTAGGTAATATTTAAAAATATTGATTTTTCTTTAAAATATCATGGAGTTCCGCAAAGTTACGCATGATTCTATCCAATAACACACAACCTTTTTATACCAATCGTATTTATTGTTTGTTTGCTGTCGTGGTTAAAAATACATACCTATGTAGCTTCATTGTACAGCATAACAAAATAAACATAGTTCCCTAATACAAATGATTAAAAAAGAAATTCCTACGAGAAACTGCACGGTTGCCTCGTTCTGTGAAAGAAGGTTTATTTTTGCGCACAGAATCAGCCTGGCTGTTCAGTGTGTAAATGCAGACGGGTATTCTTGGCATAGTTACATGTGAAAATGATGATATGTTTAATTTTGGGTTTAGGCTTGCCGAATTTTTTGTAGAATCAATTTAAGTAAGTACCTGTTATAATTTAAAAGTTTTCTGTATTATTTATCTTTATAATATCACCCGTAGACATTAATAACACCAAGGCCCGCTTGCAGAGACGCCGGGTTAGTTAACCCTGGAATATATTTGTAATTTTGACAGAAGCTTTATACGAAATCTGTCAAATCTGTCTTTTTAACCCAGAGTTAGCTGCTAACTCTGGGTTAAAAGGATAACTCGGGTTAAAAGGATAAAAAGCCTTATCCGAGCGTAAATTGTCATTTTGACAGATTTTCAATATAAAAACTGTCAGAACTTCCAATAAACCTCACTCGACGTTGGTGAACTGGTCACTAACTGACATAAAACTTTAGGATGTTGTTTTTATTCCATGCTTGTCATGGACTGCAGTAGTCCTTGACTGAAACATCACCTGAAGTTAAGTGACGATGCAAGCCATGGTTGTGGACTAACTTGGATAGAGGTATGAAAGTTTAATATTGAACCCATACGCCTTATCTGTTTCTACATGCCATCATATCGTCTTAGAAAACGCTTGGCGGAACGTTTTGATGGTACGGTGGTCTCTAGATATAACCAAAGTCTTCTATCAGACTAAAATTGTTTTTAATTTATTACGTGAACTAGCTGATGCCCGCGACTTCGTCCGCGTGGATTTCCTTTTTAAAATCCCTCGGGAACTCTTTGATTTTCCGGGATAAAAAGTAGCCTATGTCACTCTCCAGGTCCTCAACTATACACATACAAAAAATCACGTCAGTCCATAGCCCTGTTGCGGCGTGATTGAAGGACAAACCAACAAACTAACAAACAAACACACTTTCGCATTTATAATATTAGTAAGGATGTATTCTTTTAACATAAAATAATGCCATATATTTTTACTTATACATAATATTATATACTCGTACCTATTGGACTTCAGTTTTTAAAAGTATCGTTAAAAAACTCGTTAAAGTTAAATATTAATGGGGCCGCTATTTCATTTACCCTGAAAGTGTTTTACGGGGTACTTTAGACGCTTATTATTATTTGGAAAACGATAATGTACTGTTACTGCTTTTTAGTATATTAGAGTAAAGATTCCCGCTTAAACCTCAATGGGAGTTTTTAAATTTGCCTAGATTTTTTATATAATATATTTTTTTTTTTACTTTAATGAGAAAAGAATGGCTTAGACATCACGACTGTGGTCCTATGAGTTTAAAGATAACCTTTGAGCGCTCCTAAGCTTGCCCTATACAAATGAAGCCTGATTCGTATACGGTTGATTTCCATATAAAAGTATAACATATTAACAGCTGATATTTCTTTCAAGGACATACAGAAGGTTAGTTAATTTAACAATTAAACTGCGTTTCGTTTCTAAAAGAGCGTTAGCGAATCATGCTATATCGATTCTCAATCGCGACAACAGTTCCTCTTTCTATTTCAATGCCTATTTCTAGTCTAGGCAATGAAGCTAGTGGACCCCAACATCAATTCCTCAGGCGACGAAACTTTACAGAATGATAAAGTATCAGTAGTTAAAAGTATTTTATAAATATCCAAAAAAAAATTAGGACGGAAGTTAGGTATTTTTACCTAAACTCTTTTATGCTTAATATCTCAGTTCGGCAAAATGCTCGGTCAAAACTTTCTTCACCTGAAACATTCATGTAAAGTCTAGAAACAAAATATAAAATATCCAAAATATACTCCTAGTCGAAACCAATAAATTTTGAAAAATACGTTTTTTCAATGTTACTTGCAGCGAAAAATTGCTCTGTGAATTTTTTTCACTGGAATGTCCTTTTATAGCCGTTTTGTACCTACAACTTGAAAATCCAAACAATATACCAAGAGACTATATTTTTTTCAAAAACTACCCTTTTACTCACAGTGCAAAATTTCTCCATCCATTTTTTTTATTGATATGATTAAAATTATTTTTTTTGTATCAAGTATCAAAATATCCAAAAAAATAATCAAGCGCATTAAAAACTATAAACATTTTAGAAAGAAATATTTTATATTTAATCCATCAAGGGAAGCAGGAGCGTGGTGACGTCACGAGACCCGACATATTATCTGCCTATTATATCGACATATTTTTTCTACGGTGACGCGAGCCTGTATTTCGTTGAATCGACTGTGCAATTGTCAATCAAAAACTGTTGCCAACGACGGTGACTATGACGATCAAATATTGGTTATGATTTATGAACTATACCCAAGATGTCCCAGATGTCAGTCAGCCTATACGAGATTAGTATGGCTCTCAAACAGCTCAAGAACAACAAAGCGCCTGGTGATGACGGAATCATTGCGGAACTCCTGAAAGCGGGTGGACGTTTATAGGTTGATAAAGAAGAAATAGATATGAATATTTTTTACTTTTTAAAATTAAAAAAAAATAGTTTTGATGATATTATGTTTTAGCTCAAGCTTTACGACCATTAGAATAGAATAGAAATGTTTTTTTATTCAAATAAACTTTTACAAGTTTTTTTACAATCGTCAATGAGTCTACCACTGGTTCGGAATGCCGTTCCTGCCGAGAAGAACCAGCAAGAAACTCGGCAGTTGCTCTTTTCAAAATACTTTTACAATATACTTAATAGATATTATGCTATGTATGCATTACATACTGTAGTACCATTAGTAGTGACCTATTCGAAAATTCATGTTTAAGAACACCAAAAATCTAGGTCGTAAACGACATTTTTAGCGAATATTGAGACGTAAATAAGACAGATCGAAAGAGCGTTAAAAACTGAGTATGATACCATTAAAAAGTTCAAGTTTTGGCCAAAATGTCCTTTACGCCCTTTGTAATCCGAGGTCCGTGTGTAATCTGATACATCGATGCTGGAAATTTCAAATTTTGTAAGCGACAAACATGCGACAAACCCCTAATTTTCAGGAGGACCAAACAAAATTTTACCTTTTAAACTGTCATAACTCTCATTTTTAGGGTTCCGTACTCCGTACTAAAAACGGAACCCTTCTAGAATCACTTCGTTGTCCGCCTGTCTGTCCGTCTGTCAATACCCTTTTTCTCAGGAACACATGGAGGGTATCAAGTTGAAAATAGTATCAATGGCCTTTTATGGTCCATCTATGCCGCATATTTTAACACTCGCAAGACCTAGAGGGTACTTCCTGTTGACCTAGAATCATGAAATTTGGCATGAAGCAATGTCATGTAGCACAAAGAAAGGAAAAAATCCGAAAATCGTAAATTTGTAGTTTCATCACAAAAATTTTTTTTTTGTGATGCAGTATATCCTACTATCCTAGTTCCTACTATGCGATGCGATGACTATGCAAAAGTTTGTGAGGATGTATGGATGGATGTTTGGATGGATGTTTATTACTTTTTCACGCTACAACGAATGAACCGATTTTGCGGAAATTTGGAATGGAGATAGCTTATAAACAGGATTAACACATAGGCAGTAGGCTATATTTATATTATAGTTCTATATTTGCATTAAACTTTTCAGATCATTGCATTTTGCTACAGATATTTCAGGTTCCAATTCAATTCTTACATCTTTAGAAGATTTTTGGTGCATTTGAAATGTTGGACTCTTCTTCCATTGATTTTTAACAATCATTAATTTTTCATTGAGACACTTCTTTTATGCATTTTTTCTAAATTGACTTAGTTTATTAACAAAGAGCTTTTGCTATTTGTAAATAAACTAAGCTAACGCCTTTTGCTGTTTGTGTCGTTTAGGCTAAGGTCGATTCTTAAATATTTAAAACTTATTATTTCAAGACACTACCAAGTATGTTAAAAACAATATACTTTGTAATGTCTTTGGATGTTATCTAGCACATTCGATTGGAATCAGACCATTGCATAGACAGGGTCGTCTTAACCACACTGGACGCCGGGGTGCGAAAATCCGCCTGCGCCCCCCTTGCCAACAAAAAAAAATTAATTTATTTTCCATTTTTGTATTTCATTTACTCTAAAATAAAGTTAGATACTTTATAATTGACTTCAAAAAAAGGAAGTTTATATATATAATTTTTGATTGTGAATAGGGCAAGCGGTATGGCTACTAATAGATGAATAATTATAATTTTTTTTTTTTTATTATGACAATTTGACTTTATACAGTATACTACATTAAACCTAAATTTACTCTAAAATTAAAACTACCTACTACATTAAAATTAAATTTAAAATTAAATTGTGAATTCATATTGTAAAGACCAATTAATTTGTTTACCAAACCTTTAGTTAGACTACACCACGAACTCCAGATTCTATCACCTGACCTGACAATCAGACCTGATGCTGCAGAATATTGCACTCCTAGGCCACTAAAAATAATAACGATTTTCAAAAAACTAACTTCAAACGCCTCTATAAATTACATATATAATCTTTGTTTCTACACGTATGTTGAAGTCGGATGGGCATATAAGAAACGTCGAAACAAACGGAGGCGCAACGCACACCAGATTTACACATTTGCCGCCAGTAGGCTATTCAAATTTTGCCGCCCCTACAAATCTCTACAATATTGTGTCAGTTCCTAGATTATTTTAACGACCCAATGATTTAATTAAGGCTAGCTGAGTCTGGTGGGCCGAAGCCCAGCAGCATCAGGATTGAGGAGTTGGTACCTTAAGCTCAATGATATAGGCCAGTGATTAACGGCCGTACTACGCAGCTATGTATTCCATACTAAAATTTGATCTATACGATCTAAAATTTTACTTTTTTTATTACTTACTACAAATATTACATCTCGTATCTCCAGTCCTTATTTATAAGAGATATCAAAATTTAAAATATACAGATCGATAGAGATAAAAATTTCGAGTTCAATGGTATATTATCAATTAGTGTACTTAGGACAAAATGTCCCTTACGACATTTGAAATTTCCAGCGTCGATATCAATTCGTCGCTACTTACGTCAATGTTAATTCAAAATTTTTAAATACCAAAATAGATTTTAGATCGTAAAGAGTTTTTAATTTTTGTAGACGCGTTACAGCATAGAAACCAGACAGTTTGAAATGAATTACGACATTACAAAAAGCTACAGTACCCGGCCATAAGGCCGATGTGCAATATATATCGCCGGGTACTGTATGTACTACTACTATATAATATATATAATATATATTATATAATATATATATTATATATATATATATATATATATATATATATATATATATATATTGCACATCGGCATATATATCTCACATCGGCTTTATGGCCGATGTGCAATTTATATCGCCGGGTACTGTACAAGAAAGTTAGAATCTAAAATTTGATCTATACTAACTAAAATTTTACTTTTTTGTTACTTACTACAAAGTATTACATTTCGTATCTCCTTATTTATAATTATAAGAGATATCAAAATTTTAAATAAATATACAGATCGATAGAAAGAAAAATTTCAAGTTCGATGGTGAATCAAGTGTACTTACGACAGAATGTCCCTTACGACATTTGAAATTTCCAGCGTCGATATCAGTTGCATAAACTGTCTAGCATTTTGCTTTAAACAGTTTGCAAATTTCTGGCGTGCCAAATACGTACTTAAACAAAATATATTTAATACATTTCCTCCTTTATTTCCTCAAATCCAAGTAATGAAAAAAATTGAATTTTAAGCTATTGCATAGACACACAATAATTTCGATAACCGTTCCATTTCGTTATACCTACCTATGTATTTATAACCGACTTTAAAAAGGAGGAGGTTCTCAGTTCGACTGTATGTTTTTAAGCTATTGCATAGCTTTTATCGCGGGCTTTGAACTAGGACAAACAGTTTGAGCGCGGCGACCGAATCAAGAAATTCCGTAACGAAAAAAAACCTAACACCGTCGTTCAGTAAGCGTTCAACATTTTAGAGGTTCACAAGTAGCTCTGTTCGGCGCAGTGGGCGAGCGGCCGCTTTCTTTACCGTATGGTGTATGATGATTGATGTCGCAGGTTCGAATCTCACTCGCGAAGAATTGACAGTGCGCTTTTCTTGTTTGTTTGTTTTTTAATTAAATAATTAATTTTTGCATAATTTTTATTATGCAAAAAAAATATTGCATAAATATTATAATTGCATAAGTTGATAAAAAAATGCTATGCAATAGCTTTACTGCGGCAGTCCCCGAGTGCCACTTAATTTTTTATTTTAATTTACTTACCTAGACATAAGCTTACAAAAAAAATAATTTATGAGCCCTTATTTAAGCTCATTTATCTTGTACAAATAAATTAATGTTCAGTTACATGTTTATGTTCAATATTTAGCATTGTAGAAGGCATGTAGTAACATGTATATTATTTTGTGAAGTCGCTTCGCTCGCGCACGCTAAACTATACCCAATGTCTCAAGAATTAAGGTGCATTATCGCGAAAACGCAGTTTAGATTTCCAAAAATCTGTTTCAATATCAATGTTCTTCGTGATATTTTTTTTGGATATTTAGGATAAGAGTGTAAATGTGACTACCTACTATGATAAAAAAAAGAAATTGGATTGAGAAATTTTTCATACCGAGTTATAAACAATTTTCAGTTGAAGTAAGATAAATAGATTTTGGCATGGATTTTTTTTTGGATTTTCTTACACGTTATGCTAAATTACATGTTAAGGACATTTAAAAATAAAAAATTGACTGAGCAATTTTGTGGTCGAAATTACGGACAAAAAAGGAAACCTCTTTAAAAAGTGACTGTTCCGTTTGAAAAAAGTTTTGGATTTTTATCAAGTACCTCTTATTAAAGCTAATAATTAGTTTGGTAAAAAAAAATTGGACGGAGAAATTATTTATTTCAAAATATTGAGCTATTTGTACTTTTAGGTATAAATACCTAACTTCCGCATGGATTTTTTTTTGGATATTTTTGTGTAAATTTTGGGTCATCCCATACTACAACCCCGCCAAATTTCATCGACTGAGGATTTGATGTGGGGGTCTCCATACAACAGACCGCTCCATTGCCTAGGCTATTCAGTCTATTTCAATGCCTATTTCAGTTCAGCAATGTCACTGAGATTAGCACTATAATATGGTAATCGTTGCTGAAACAAAACATGCTTATTCAAAGCTTCCAACATGACACATTTAATTTGTTACCAATTAGGAAAACGCGTGTAATTAGTACGACTTAATAAAACCCCACAAATATAACAATCCAGTGCCTAACCACGGGCAGCCAATTATAAATTAATCTGCAGCAGATTACACATAGCCGGGCACTTTCAGTAACTTTTTAATTAAAATTCTTCCGTAGAATGTACCAAGTTGGTCGGCCTACCTATAATTTCAATTTTTCCTATACCCTCCTCACATATGGATGCCTCGGCACTCAATTTCAAGCCGTCCGCTTATAGGAAATATTGTATTAGCTTGAATAGAAAAAGTCAGTGATCAGACTAAAATCAGAAAGGTTTTAGCTCCAGCCGTTGCACTTTTATCGTACTCCTAGCACAAGCTTTAAGTGTATTAATATATATATATATAGCTGTTCGTGCTGATTCACTGATTCACTCACTCACTCACTGATTGATCACCTCTCCTGAAAATTTTGTATGAAAAATTTTTTTTTCACTAATGGTTTCGTATAGAAGACAAAAATTCATTCGGAGGAAAATTATGGAGAGAGCTGATGATTGAGGATTTCGGAGACGGGTGAAGAGCACGGCCAGGGTATCGAAGATAGGTGGGGAGTGCTCGAACAAATGTCACTCGAAACCTCATCCAATTCGCAGTGAGCTGATAAAAAATTCAAAATGGCGGAAAAAAGATGGCCGCCATACAAATTTCTTCGGTGTCTATCTCGGGGAGTATAAAAGATGGAAGAGTGGTTTCTTGGCAAAAGATGATCAGGACCCAAAGGTCTATTTGATGAATAGAAAAAAATCCAAGATGGCGGAATGTTTTTTCTCCATACAAAATATATGGCGAATATTGAATAGACTAGAAGCTGAGAACTATGCAAGACTTTGATACGGTTCCTTTTCAAAATTTGTTTTTATAAAAGAATTCTCATTCTGACAAATGATGAGATATGATGATCGAGGGTTTGGAAGGTGGGTGAGGAGCACAGGCAGGGTATTGAAGACAGGTGGGAGGTGCTCAAACAAAAAATACTCGAAACCTCATCCAATTGGCAATGAGCTGAAAAAAAATTCAAAATGGCGGATTCAAGATGGCGGCCATACCAATTTCATAGGCATCTATCTCGGAGAGTATAAAAGATGGAAGAGTGGTTATTTGATAGAAAATGATCAGGACCTGAAAGTCCACTTGACGATAGAAAAACCGCGGTCCGCTTGCGGGCCGCGCACCCACGCGCCCTACTAGTTAGATTATATTTTACTAGTTGACCCGCCCCAGATATGCACGGGTAAGCTACAAAACAAACGCAACGGTACAAACAGCTGGAGCTTGGAGTTCAATGTTATAGTATGTATTTGGTATAAATCCGTTCAGTAGTTTTTGCGTGATGCCCGGACATACAGACAAAAATTAAATAAAAATCTGTTTTGGGGTCAGTATTAATAGTAAAGCATCCCCCGGTTAAAATTTTCAAAATAGATTAAATGTACAGAAATTGGAACGTAAGTTCCTTATCGCGCGGTACGGAAGGGGGCTAGACGGAAAAAATTAAGGAACCGACACTCGACACATTTTTAAAACCGACACTTTTTTGTTGAATGTGAATTTTGCATTGTGTTCGGTATTTTCGCGATTCAACATTGGGTCTCCGTAGCCTAGTGGCTCCGGCAGTCGCTTAACAGTTCAAAGTCGATGGTTCGAATCCCAGCTCGACAGACTGAATTTTCTATTTTCAAAAATGTTCTACATGTAGAAATTGTTTAAAATACAATTGAAAATGGAAAATTCGGTCTGTCGAGCTGGGATTCGAACAATCGACCTTTGGCTGTTAGGCGACTGCCGGAGCCACTAGGCTACGGAGACCCAATGTTGTACCGCGAAAATACCGAACACAATGTAATCGAAAGGAACTACGTTCCATCCGGGTGTCCCTTGACACCTCTCAAGTTTTTTTTCCAGTTACAGTTTTATTAGTATAGAATAGATATAGATTAGTTATGTATGAAACATGCCCAAAAGTAAAAATGTTCGAAAACAAAAATATCGATGTCTTCGTACTAAAAGTTATTAGAATTTATACTTTAAAGGGGTCCATTTGAAAGTTGAATAAAATATAATATTACCTATTGTATTTCATTATCGTACAAGCTTTAGGGAAAACTTTTTTTTACAGAAATCGTATTATAGTATACACTAGCTGATGCCCGCGACTTTGTCCGCGTGGATTTAGTTTTTAAAGTCCCTCGGGAACTCCTTGATTTTCCGGGATAAAAAGTAGCCTAGATGTTGACCCGAGTAATAAGCTACCATAGTATAAAATTTTGTAGAAATCTGTGCGGTAGTTTTTACGTGAAAGAAGGACAAACAAACAGACAGACAAACAGACAAAAAAATTTAGCTTCTGTTTTGATATCTGTATCTTGAACACAATTAGAAGCAAAAACCCTTTTTTGTATCTATTTCATGTACAGAATTGGTTTCGTTTCTGTTTTATTATATGTAATAGATAATATACATTATAATTTATTCTTATATTAAATAAAATATATGATACAATTCACGAGTTGTATAGGTACTGTATCACTTGTATTGTTATGTTGCGTTATATATCAAGACTTAGTTTGATCATTATTCATATGACTTCCTCCACAATAAATCGAAGGACATCATTTATACTGTCGCGTTACCTTTGGTAGTTACGCCTTTTCATTTCCCATCGCTGTATTTTACTGTTTATATTATTTATATGACATAAATTAATTAGACGTGATTATAGAGAGGGAGCCGAGACCGTTCAGACCTTCGTCATTTTATAAAAGCTGAAAGTTTCTTTGCGTATGTCCCCGATAGAGATAAGAACGATCCCCGACTATGAAGTTTGGATCATGGTGGCTTTGGGAGATATCGGGTAGTAAATTCTGAGTATACTTTCGTCATAGTATAAAAGCTGAGTTTTATATGTTACTTGGGGAGCTATCAAAAGATGTTTCTTCAGCAGTCAGACACTAGTGTCTGTGTGCCCAAGTAATATATATAAAACTCAGCTTTTATACTATGACGAAAATTTACTCAGAATTTATACACCTTTACTACCTGATATCTCCCAAAGCCACGATGATGAAAGTTTCTCTCTTTCAGCTTTCATAAAATGACGAAGGTCTGAACGGTCTGGGCTCCCAGTCCATTACACTTTTCCCTGATATTTAATTATCCAATTTGGCTGGCATCTGCAACACAGTTTTTACTAATGCAATGTTGCCCTTGCCATTAAACTGTAACTATATTAAGTGAACAATAAAGATATTTTGTATTTGTATTTTTTATTTGATACTACACAGCATATCTTCACAGGAGAACTAAAATTTACGCGTATGTAAATAAAAGAGCAATGTACTCTTACCTGGAATTGGAAAGCAATATCTTAAAAATATAAAGTCTCTGTATCTAAAGCATCAAGAAGTGAACAAATAGTTAAAAGTTCGACGGTTCAAACATTGCATTATCTTCGTACTTACACTAGACAGACGGACAGAATATTTCTAAAACAATATTATACTTCGTTATAATTTGATTTTGTTTTGCTGTGGCTTTAGTGCCATCTCGTTCTTATTACCCCACTCTGAAAAAATCATGGAACTAAGACAGAAAAAATCCATTCTTCTCATATTTTCACCAAAAATTATAATATTATTAGCGTTGTGCGTGTATCTAATTAAGTATGTGATCATTAGTTGAATTAAGAAGTTTATATGAATGGTTTGGCGCTTTAATAATAAAGATAGAACAATGGAACAGAAAAAATACAGAATACTCAAGAATCGCGATAAAACAAAATGCCGATTTAAGGCACAGAGACGCAGAAAACAGCGTCATTTTCACTCCCTCCACACTTTTCGGCGCGCCGCACGAGGACCACTCAACCTAATTCTTTTCATATCTATGACAGCTGGTATACTATCGAGCTTTTAAAGAAACCTATTCATTTTGACCTCAAGACGGTAGGGAACTTAATAACGGGGGTCGGAAGCCGAACGGTGCGGCGAGTGAGGCGCATCATCATTACGATTTAATTTCAAGGGAAAACGCCCGTGACAAAGTCTACGTTGCCATTATTCTGTTCCACCTCAGAGGGTGTTTAATAAACAAATGACGCGGGGCCTCGTTATGATGTACCGGTCCAACCCGCCCTGCCTCTCGCCTTGTAAAGCCTATTTTATGTTCTTTGTAAGTGTAAGTACCGACGACCGTACCGCAAGCGAATGAGACCATTTCAGAAGTAATATTTAGATATTAATAAGAACATCATACAGTTCATTTTTGCACAATGATTCCACAAAACTATTCGCACTTTATGGAAATAACTATAATGTAGATTGGGTGTGGTACGAATAGTTTAATGTTAAAGATTATGGTTTCTGTTACGGTCGTAGGTTGATCAAAAATAATTGCAACCGTGTGTAAGCATAGAAAGAAAAGGAAAAGGTCGATTGGAGCCGTAATTTTATTTCAGTCAGACTTAAAATTGGAATAATTGCTCTTAAAGACTCTCCCGAAAGCTGGAAAATTACGAAGGAGATAACAGGCGTTTTACCTGTTCCACAATTCCCTTAATTTATTCCCTAAAGTTCTTGTAATAGTCACGAATTTGGGTTCTTCGCTTATACGAGATGTGATCTTGAAACAGTATAACTACAAAAATTGGGTAAGAGTGAAATGCGTAACAACAATATAGGTCAAAGTTTCCATTTTTAGTGTGAAACATCTATTGGAGCACCTTGGCAGTGAGACTGACTTGATGCCGTAACGGTAAACGGCATGACGCTCTCTTATGCCTTTTTGTGCATCTGATGCCGCCTCTCTCTATTGCCTTTTGTGTGTGTGGTGTGTTGTTTCACATCTGCCAGGCGTCCCGTAACGGCCACACTTTTTTCCATTTGTTACAACTGAAAATGTAGCTTTAATACATAAAATAAAGCTCGAACTCACGTCGAACTTGATACTCTGACTAATTTCTTAAGTTGGACACTTTCAAGTAAAGATTTTTATATAAACCCGTGAAAATGATACTGCCATTGGCGCAATTAGAATGCCTTAAGCCTACTTTGTCGTATTGGTTTACAAATTGCGAAAAACCAAATTAAATTTGAATTTCCCGGGCAGACCCGTTTAGTTCACCTTAACAATTATACGATTAAATTAAGCTTACTATGCGTTAATTGAAATAGCCGAATATTGTATTCGATGGAAATATTCGTACATTTTCAGAAAAGTAGTATGCAATGCACAAGATGACGGATAAACTTTATCCCATATCGTACACTTTAAGTAGGTAGGTCCGGCAAAAAAGTCGTATGCGCAATGTTCTCCTGATAGAGTACGAAATTTTGTATCGAATGCAATGCAAACAATCAATATTCGCGATGACGGTTATATACATTATTGCATTGATTTTTTTTTTTAAAGTTTTTGCCGGCTATTTAGATTAACACATACCAAGCTTATTGTATGTTTTCGATTCCGCATCACGGGAATTTTAGTGTTACCGGCTCCCGGTATATCAGGAAAAGTCGAAATAATCCAGCGCCATACATACATAACACATATTGTTTACGTTACAAGAAATGGTCTCGATACTTACAAACATTAGCACCTGTCACGGTGTCGCTGTCTTAATAACAGTATTTATAAGGAAAGCTCGGAACACGAAAATACAATTTGGTAAAAGGTGGATGTTGTCACAGTAACGCGAGTGAAACATTAGGAGGGATCGCGTGTTGTTCTGAGCTTTACAAAAATTACATACAAATAATAGGTATTGGTGACATGCTTGGCAATTCTGATGATATTATGGTATCCTTTTGCCTATTTTACTTTTGAGCTTTGAGGCTCGTTCTCTTCATCATCATCATTAGCAACCCATCAACGGCTCACTACTGAGCGAAGTCTCCTGTCAGAGAAGGGTTATAGGCCATAGTCCACCACGCTGGCCCAATGCGAATTGGCGGCCTTCACACACCTTCAAGAACTAGAACTCTCAGGTGTGCAGGTTTCCTCACGATGTTTTCCTTCACCGTTGAAGCAAGCTTATTTAATTGCTTAAACGCACTTGACTCCGAAAAGTCAGAGGTGCGTACCCGGGATCGAACCTGTGACCCCCCGAATAGGAGACCACAGTCCTAACCACTAGGTTATCACTGCTTCCAAGCTCGTTCTATGAGAGCGTAAATAAATCTATTTTTATGTAATCTGAGGTTTTTCAAAATAATAAAAATAACAAAAATAACATTTAATTAACAAATAATAAAAATAACATTAAATTAAAAATTAAAGGGTGCTCCCATACATGGAAAAGAAGTCGAAATAAAATTTTATTTTTTCACCTTGACATGTGCGGTTCATTGTCTAGAGCTCATTAAGTGGAGTTCAAATATATTTTTCATCATACCTATTCGAAAAACGAATATTGGCTTCAGAGGACAGCGGGAGCAAAATTTCATTTTAACCCCATGGGACTTTTCATTTCTCTCTTCTGATTGGTCCGCGTTATAGTGCTTTAGCATACTAAAGCACTAACGCGGACCATTCAAAAAAAAGGAATCCAAAATGTGTAGAAATTCAAAAATGTTTGAGAAGCTGTTGTCTACGATAAGTCACGTGATCAAATTTGTCGATTAGACATATACGCTCATACTTCCAACATAAATATTAATGTTTAATTATTTCATAAAAATTTATTTGTGTTTTTTTTAAACTTTCAATATACGTATTGGTAATGTCTATATTCTATACATAGTAGGTTGATACTCCTAGCTTTTTCTCATAGGTAATGATGAAAAATAGTGTGTGTCATTCGGGGCCAGAATTTTTTGTTCTCGGGCGGCGTACATTGAATTCCTCGCTACGCTCAGGATTCTACTTTAGAATCCCTCGCTGCGCTCGGGAGTCTACTATAGAATCCTTCACTTCGCTCTGAATTCAAAATAACGCCCTCGGGGAACAAAAAATTCCTTTGGCCCCATATAACACAAATAACTATTTATTATTTTTTTTAACTTCAAAATTGAAGAAATGGGGGCCTTCAAATTTGCGACCAAAACAAACCAGCTTTTTTAACCAACTTCAAACGTTTTTTGAAGTTGGTTAAAAAAGCAAGCAAATTGAATTGGCTAATATATTAGTATTTTGTAAAAGTTTATTTGTATAAAAAACCATGTAATTCTATTCTATTCGTACTTCTGTTAAGGTTGAGGGTCTTTGGTAGAAAGTTAAATAACTTGAACTTGTAATAATCTATATAATTATTATTGGCTTTGTGTCGACATTAACGTTTTAAACCACCTAATGTGCAACCCACCCTATTTGGTGGGCAAATTGAAAAACTAACTTATTTAAAGCTCTACATAATTATCATTTTAGTGAGTGCTATTCACATTGTTTTCCTCATTCAAATTGTGTAGGTCTTTTCGTTTGTTCGATGTTGTGTTCTAAGGTTAGTTGATTGTAGGCTGTAGCTTTGTTGTTTCTAATTTTTATATAAACTGAACTACTACACCAATTGAAACCACAAGAAAGCCTTCTTAATGGGTATTATTTTTATTATCTCTGAATTGTGCGAATTGAAGTCAGTACATCATGGTCATTATAGAAAGAAAAAAACTTCCAAAGAGGTCCGGATCTCATTTGGACAAATCGCTCGTAGCGGTCAGGTCAGATACCAATAACAAGGGCCACGTGCTATTGTATTCGTACCCGTCATTAGGACGCTTCCGAAACCTCAAAACACAGCGTTTACAACCCTATACCTATAAACACAGGATGTAAATTCACTTAGCTGTAAATCCGATCTCACCAATTTGGTTCAACATGACTAGTAGTCGAGCATCGGCAATCGATTTATTAGTTGACTTTATGACGTAGTGAAATATCATACAGACTGTTTGTATGACATCGTTTTTGCAAAACGAATAGAAATCTCTGGAACCTAAAGCGTCACTCTGCTTAACAAAGTAATAAAATTAATATTAATACACCAATTTCACCTGAAGAGTTAAAACCTGTTTTCTATTTCGCGCCCCCTCTACATAGTTTATGGAGATACTAGATGCCCGCGATTTCGACCGCGTGGATTAAGGTTTTTTAATTCCCACGGGAACTCTTTCATTTTCCGGTATAAAATGTAACCTATGTTCTAATCCTGGGTATGAGCTATCTCCATTCCAAATTTCAGCAAAATCGGTTAATTCGTTGGGGCGAGAAAGAGTAACAAACATCCATCCACCCATACATCCATCCTCACAAACTTTCGCATTAATAGAATTAATAGATGATGCCCGCGACTTCGTCCGCGTGGATGGTTTTTGGATTCCCGCGGGAACCCTTTAATTTTCCGGAATAAAATTTTGTCTATGTGTTATTCCAGGGTATAATCTATCTCCATTCCAAATTTCAGCCGCAGTGACCTCTGATTGGCTCGCTCACTCTAGCTATTGGTTAAAATGTATTGATGCACTCATTTTTAAAGAATACCACTACTGTTTAAGATGAACTGATCTATTATAAACATCTATTTTTGAAAGACATATTATTTCAGAGCAAAATACATTTAAATAGGGTTATTTTAATAAGGGTTTAAATAAACGGTCCCTCGGCCATGATATCTTTTATAAGCGATGTTCGTCGAGCTCGTTTTCTGCAAAGAAACATACTACTTAAAATAATGTAAGATTTTAAACACACTTTATAATTAATTAGTAGCGCAGAACAAGTAGCTAGTTCGGCTACGAAAATTAAAGTGAAGGTACATTTAAATATTCATAATTTAAAATTTCACAGCGCAGTGTAGAGCTGAGCAAACGCTAGTACTATTTGTGTCAATGATTATACCCAAGGGTTCATTATTGTGTAACCCCTTATTTATATACGTAATTATCTATATCATATATTTATATAAATCAATTGTTGTTCGTCAGTCTGACTAAAAATCAAAAATGGCTTAACCGATTTGAATAATTTTCGTTTGTTTAGTTCGGTCTAATAGGTGGTGGTAAGGGGTGGTTTAAAACAACTAAAAAATTCGGCCAAGTGCGAGTCGGGCCTCGCTCTTTTAGGGTTCCGTTAAAAAAATTAAATTAAAAAATTTCCATCTACCCACCTACCCATTTTAATTTAATTTTTTTAATTAAATTTAATTTTTATTATTTGTTGTTATAGCGGCAATAGAAATACATAATATGTGAAAATTTCATCTGTCTATCTATTACGGTTTACGAGATACAGCCCTCTGACAGACGGACGGACGGACGGACGGACGGACGGACGGACACCGTAGGCTTAGTAATAGGGTCCCGTTGGTACCCTTCGGGTACGGAACCCTAAAAAGTAAGGAAACCCCAAATAAAATCTAAAAAATCAAAATTGGTAAATTTGTAAAGTGTGATTAGTGTGGTAGTGTGATTATCTTTTTTTCTGTTGGATTAATTACCAACAAGTAAAGTCGAACCCCCAAAATACGGGCTTTCCCAGCAGGTTTCCTTCGAATCCCTGAGTGCATAAATATAGATTTTATACCTAATTAGGTTTCTTTTTCTTGAAAGTAGAAGTACCGTTACCGTAAGTAGGTCGTTAACATCGTTAATAAACGAACAGCGTTATCAATAATAAATAATGTTACCGTAACGAATTTTATCAGATCCAAATGAATATATTGCCGTCAAAATATGTAGAAGCTACCACAACCATTTATGCCGTCTCGTATAATATTGGTTGGATATAAAAAGTTGTAAGAAGTTCTATTACAAAGTTGCTAGAGTACAATTTGCTTTGACGAGACCCAAAACCTAATACGATCATGAAGAACTTTACTATCTCCTTATTTAATTCAGCAGCTTCCATAATAAAACACGGGACAGTCGTTCTCGAGAGCAACGCAAACTCGGACTTGTTGCATTTAAGTTAATTAATCCTGAGCTACATCAGATAAAGCCTGGTGTCGCCCTTAGAACCACCTCGGAGAATATAGTTATTGATGGGGGAGGGCGTAATCTTGACCGAAGTAAGTTTAGTTATAGTTTAACCTTAATTCAGCCTGAGGCATAACCAAGAATTAATTATTTCAAAGCTGTGTTGTTATAATATTTTAGTCTTCGAAATCCATTTCTTTACGAAGGCATCTGTTTATTCTCTAACAAAACACACATTATTTTCTTTAAGAAATATACGATAGAATCTTTTTCGCTTACACCGTAATTCCTTTCGGGAGAATAATCCGTTGGTTTCCTGAATATTTTAAGTATTCCGGGAATTATATTATTGGGAACTCGTGAAAATATCCTAACTCAAAAAGTTGAGGGGCGGTTGTCGAGTGAGAATTGAACGCGTGCGACAAGCGGCCTAATCCTGCCTCAGCTGAGTCAAGGAAATGAGACTCATGCAAACTGCCTCTTGAGTCATGATTCCGCATCGTTTCCTTACCTGTAATGTATATGTGACGTGAAAATCGTTGTCTTCGCAGTTTCTTATGAATTCACACAAGTATTTGCTTCGTTGCTCGGGTGTGAGCAACGATAACCGTCTCGGAGTGATTCCTAACAATTTGTTCAGGATTTTGTGGTGGTTTGGTTTGTTTCGTTAATTTTCGCTTAGCTCAGTACAATAAAAGTTAAAATTATCTTATAATTAGCTTTTGCACGCGAAATCGTTGCTTTTGTTTTTTCGTGGAATTAGGTTTTTAAAAATCCTGCGACCTTTTGATTTGCCGGGTTAAATATGTCTCTTTTCAGGTAACATAGCGATGCGAAGAAAAATGTCGATCCGTTGCTGCGTGATAACAGGTTACAAATCATCAAAACAACAAATACACTTTCGCGTTTATAATATTTGTAAGCATAGTAAGGTTATGAAAAATGTAAGTAGATCCACGTAATATAACTTTATTATATTGGGCTTTGTAACTATCACGTAGTTCCCATGAGTGTGGTGGGTGTGCACTTATGTGAAAATTTATCTTCAGATAAGCATTATGGTGATGAATTTTAACTATTCATATTTATTATGCGGCTTATTTATCAAAATTGCTACGTTGTCCCTGGTGAAGTTGGTGCAGAGAACATCGGCTAATAGATAGAGTAAGGTTTTTGAAAATTCCGCGGGAAGTTTACATATGTCACTCTTCAAGTCCTTAACTATACTTAACCAGTCAGTCGTAAGAGTCTTAATCAAATAGTATTATCAGATTAACCTTTATATACGGCAGTGGTTAGAGCGATACATAAATATCACTTACAATTAGACCCTCGCTGTATCACATCAGGTGATACCAAACCTCAGGGTTTGAACCAGACCTTAATTTGAATATTGCATGTCCGAGCTTGGCAAAAGTTTTATTGGCCATGAAATTACTCTATTTCTATAAATGTACCATACATGTTGGATTCCTACGCGTATGGTACGTCTACTTAATACCATATACTATTAAGTACCTGGGTGACCTGTACCTAGGTGGGTTTTTATTTTTTGGTAAATCGTGTTTTTTTTGGAAATTACTTCCCTTTATATGTTTGTGGGAAAAATTTAGTGTTGCTTAACAACGCCAACTATTGTCTAGTAGCTTTAGTGTTGCTGTGTCAGTAAAACAGTTCGCCAATAGGATAAAAATATTTGCACAATGTCGGTTTCCTTATTAATGTAATTTCCGAAAACTACGGTATTCTTTTTTTTAAAGCTCGGTCATGAATTAGATGCGTTGATAAAGAGCCCCCAATAATAGTTTTTCTCACAAAAGAAGGAACTTGAAAAAAAAGGGAAAAAATAATCATGTGGACTCGAATCGGGGTCGTCTGATTTCGAGACCGCACGTTCCCACCTGAGCTATTCAAACCTCGAAGATCGTGGCGTTTACCTTCGTATTCTAATGACATTGTAAGGGTTTTTCATTGCACATGGATAAAACGACGTTTTCTAAAGTAGTAAAAGCTTAATAATAATACTAGGTAGGTTTACATTACTTCACACTACATTCGGCAATAAATAAAACGTATTATTGTATTGGTTACTAATAACGAATGTAGGTAAATAATTAAAATCATTAAAAAAATTGTTTTAACTGCCAGTGCGGTGTAAAATCTTCGACCTCGTTTGTACTTGTGTGTACTGTATAAGTTAGTTACAAAATAAGGATGTATTTTCCTTTTACCACTATATTTGCTATCAACCCTAATCCATAAATAACATCCACCGTTACCATTACATCTTCTTTAGGGGAAACCCTGTTAATTAATATCGGTATTATAATATACAACGTAGTAAAATATATTTAATAATCACATTAGCGGATTATATCTCTTTGAACGACTCCAAGTAAAAGCTCAGCTTTATATATCCTAATATCCTAGTATCATAGATGATCAGAAGTAACGAATGTTGCATTTTCCCTTAATTTTATATTATATCCGATTGCGCAACAGCCAAGACCGGGCCATGTTGTTTACTTACGGACTACGGTAGTAAGTAATACTATGTTTATGGTTTTTAGGATTCCGTACCAAAATGGTAAAAATGGAACCCTTTATGGTGCGGCTTTCTCCGTCCGTCCGTTTGTCACAGACGACTATTTTAGTAACTATTGAAGTTATCGCGATGAAATTTGGAATAGTTGTAGATTATAGTGGTCCAACATCATTGGAATAAAAAAAAATGAAAATTATTTTTTGTTTAATTGAAAAAGGAGGAAATTCGGGGGTTTGACATTTCAAAGTAAGATAACTACCGATTAGTAGTAGTAAGATAACTATAATTGAAATACTCTAGTTTTTGATTAATCGTGCAAAATGTCGAAAAAAATACCGTCGTCGTTCTCCCCCCCTTCGAAGTTGACCAATCGAAAAATCTGAAATAATTATGGTCAATAGAGATTTATGTATATTTTACATGAAAAATAAAACCATAGTATAGTTTTTTTTTATATTAACAATAAACCTCTACAAACAAATTTAACGGATAATAAAAACAAAAAATATATAAATAAGCAAATTAATATAACATTTTCGTTTTAATTGAATACTTTACTTCTGGAGTACGGAACCCTGGATGTGCGAGTCAGACTCGCACTTGGCCAGTTTTTTTACGTAGGTATATCTATTACGTAGGTATATTTTTACGTAGGTATTACGTATGTTAGATTCTTTATATCCTCGAAATACCGCAACGGCAAATGTATTTCCGTCAGTAAGATATCTATTCTAAGCTAGGTTGTGTTTTTATAAAACCAAAATGGCGCTGTAAAATAAAAAATGACGTAAGAGACGAAAAAAATTGCATATAATTTCGAGGGTCATAATAATATTATTTATCATATTATTAGTTTTTTTTGTAAGGAAGTTTCCTTAGAAACCTGAGAGTGTTGGTAATATATCTTTTCTTAAGTCTGGTTTTTGTTTTTATAATTACTTAACTTATTTCTCTAATCAGTATGGCAATAACATTAAGAGACTCAAATATTTTGAAAGATTGCTTAACTTTTGCATAGATATTTTGATGTCGAAAGTAAGTTACGAAAGGATGAAAGTAGAGTTTTTTGAAAAATATGCTTCTGAAGTAAAGTTGCGAACGTACCTGTTAGTTATTATTGCAATTTAAAAGTTCATTACAAATTTTACTTGATGGTGCATACTATTTGTTGAATTTATGTGCGTAAAACACAAAAAATGTCGTGAAATGCTTTGTTCACTTTTACCACTCTATTTCAGGAAAACTCATGTAAAAAACTCATGTAAACAAACAATGGATTGAATTTTCCGGCGTCAACGTAAGCCTATTAGTCTATTGAATGCAAACAATTGAGGCTTTGAGCTAATGATATTTTTCAATATACTTTTTTATAAATCTCTAAATATACGAGAGTTGGTACACTAATGTATAGTGTATACCTTCTGATTTTTTAATAACCTGCCCGCCGTCAAGAACATTAATCAATTCAAATAACTTAAGCCCCTCGCAACACCTGGTGACTACTTGGAAACGTACATTATATTACAATAAACTTAATAGAAACAGAAAACTTAAGTGATAGACCTTTACCGAGGGGCACCCTACCTGAACCCTTTCGCTACAAAATCTTAACCCAAACTTACTTCTCTATATTATATCTCGCCCGGTTTTCTGACATCTGCGTCGCCTATAAGTAAAGTTCAAATGTTGAAACAGTGGAAGGGAATGAAATTCGAGTTCTAAATTTCTAATTTATGCCTACCCACATGAAAATGTCTTGAGGGTGCTGAGATGTAGGCAACAGATATGTGCTAGTATGTGACGGCGCAAATGCGTACCTTCCGCACGTATGACTTATGTTTGATATAATCAACACGTATTACTTAAGTATACAAGTATGACTAAAGCAGATTGTATGAAAAGGTATGTCACAAATATTGATACTTTGCCCATTTTTAACCGAGCTATTCAAAGATAAATCACTAACTGCCTGTCCTCCGCTGTCGACCATCCGGCCCTCGCTTTCTCCCCCCCATTTTTCCCACTCTTTACGTAATTTTGTAGGGGCTACGCGTGCTTATTCCTGATTGGCCAACGCAACCATGTTTGCCAACAACTAATAAATTACAGACATAAAACAAGTGTTGCCACACTGAAAGAATTGCCACTAGAAAAATTCATTTAACACCGTCATTTTTATAAAATCATGACATTCGGCCATCCGATATCGTGCAGCCTCCGGCGCACGTACCCTACTAAAAATCTGGTAACCGCATACCTTACATACATAGATATTTTTTGTTCCGTTTTGCTGGAATGTTGCACTTCAACACTGTATTATCAACATGCATTAGAATAACAACATAAAATAATATCCATAATTTTTTTTGTTAATATACCCACACTACATTTCAACTAAATTGATTATCCTTTTGTATATGTATCAACTTAACCTAATTTTTGATCATGACATTCGGTCGTAATTCTCACTGGACTTATTTTATTGTGAATCAGATTCGAAACTCATTATCTTTACTAAGCTTGATCATTATTTTAATATGACGAATTACTCTAGCACTAACCAATTAATACCAATTTCATATTACACACTACACTTATAGTTATAGAAACTTTAGACCCATAGAACATAATACTCTCTAAGGAGAGGATTAGACCTATCTAGGAACTATCACACAGCACTATAGCACAGTCTCTAAGATATTTTAGGAGCGAGGTTAACCTAACTCATTCAATCCTTATCATTTTATTATAAAAATGTCATTATCTCACTCAAAATCCAATCTTCAGACTAAATATCTCAAAAATAAAAATTCAATTTTAATTTATTCACAAATTCAACCCTAAACCTTTTCATTTCATTCAAATCTTCATTCGTTCTATTAACCTCAACATAATTTTTAGTTAAAGTTAACAATTTCTTTTAACTATCTGTCAATTACAAACTAAACTCTGCATTCATAATCTCTGTCTAGTCAATTAGACAATAATATTAAGTACTTAAATTTTTAAGTTTTAAATTCAAAGTTCTGTACCGCAACCTAACGGGAAGAACCGGTAAAAATACCGCAACAAATATTTACTAATTGTCATTTTTTTTTTATTACTTTTACGCTATTTCTTTTAAATCATGTTACTGAATATTGTATATTGACTATACACTTAAATACCATCTTGAAATCGGAAATCAATTAAGTGACTAACTCACTTCGAAAGCAAACTTACTTCACCTTGGTTTGGTCTACTTTAAGCAAATTCCAATTATATCAAATTATCTCTTATTTATCCTAAACAAGTAGTTTATCCCACCACCACATTCGTGAATGCGGTGCCATCAGTTCTGTATTATCTAGTATTGCAGACTACGAATTTATAAAAAATATCACGCTATAATTTGTCTTTTCAAAAAATGTTTTATCTGACAGATCTACTGGCTATAACCCAGAACTTGTATCAAATAATAATTAATTATATTATTCATTTCTATAAGCAATGTTTTTATCTTAAAATCGCTTATTTATAAAACATTCACTATCATATATTTTGTAAAAAAAAACATTCAGTCATCTAAATAGTAATTTCAATAATATAAAATTTATTATTCATCCAAAAAATATAGTCAACAAGAATAAATACTATATAAATCTGAAATGAACAATCACTAATTTGTATTAAAATAACTAAATAATAGTCAATCAAAACAATTAATTTGTTCATTAATGGTAAACGGTTCGAATTCTGAGAATCCATCCCTAACATTACTAATAACGTTCATCTCTGTTTCAAGCAGTCGCAATATATATATATTTTTTCATTGGCAGGTGATCTCAAAATCTCTAGCTACTAGTCAACAATGAACTTGATTGCTAGATCCTTTAAAAATACCTAGAAAATCTAACTATATCCGTCCCTATCGAATTGTAATGTACGACGACCTCTCAAAATCACCATTCCTTCATTTCTATAATTTTATGCTTGTTGTCAACGAAACTCTTTTTACCATACCAACTAATAAATCAGATTGGAAATGTTCAGAAAAATCTTTCGTTCACCGCATTATTTATTGCCTATGAAACTCACTACCCAAGCACATTAAAGACAGTCAATACACACTTTCAAACCTAGAGTGAAGAAGCACCATCTTTCTTACTGTTCTGTATAGAATTATAATTTTTATATATTTTAATAAAAATGTTTATAAAAATATTTATGTATTTTTGCGTATTTATGGTTTATTAGATAATTTAATTTAAAAAAAAATTAACTTCATCCAAAAGAAACAATCCAAAAATCAAAATCAATCCATGAAAACCAAAGAGTCAACATCGCTACAACGGGACTTAACTCGTTAGAAAAACTACGCGAGCCCTCACAAAGCTCAGCTTTTTGCTACTTAGTATATAGTATATAATTATATATGGATGTACATTTTATAACCATGCACCACTTTTTAATTTCACTTCTCACTTTTGAGCATGCTGAAAGAAATATTCACATAGAGACAAGCTTCACCTTTGTCCAATTCATCTGATAATAGATGTTAAGGCATTTTTTTTTCTTGTACATAAATAATGAAAATAACAAACATATTCAAATTCAATTCAAATCCAATTCAAATTCAATTCAAATCCAATTCGAATTCAATCCAAATCCAATTTAAATTCAATTCAAATTCAAATTACTTACAAAATTAATGATTATCATCGTTCAAAACTTCCATGAAGTTTATTTTTAAAATGTTATCGTTTAAATTTCTACTACAGGCGCAAGTTGACGTTCAATCTGCTTGCTGCCTAACTTTGTAGAACCAATGCTGGAAAATGTTTATACTATATGCGTCAACTTGTGGGCACTTACATTAAATAGTTCATAAACACACACATTAAATTTCTCTAAGAAAGGTTTAAGAATGCCACTAATAAAGTATTTTTTTATGCCATTTTTTAACTGTGCTAGTTAAATAGGAGTAGATTTAAATCAAAACAAGATAATTTTAAGAATAAGACAAAACAACATTAGATATAATTCCAAGTATTGCACAATATTTTGCTCCAGTTTACCTTCGTAAGTGTATTTTAACCTACTCGTATGTTTCTTCAGTTTCTATCTGTCATTATACGTAAGTATACAACTGTTTATTTATTTTCCCTAATAATAATCGTAATTTTCATCGCAATAAATTGGTAAATCGATCACCAATTTGATTTACAAGAATTATAAATAATCAATAATTCATGATCAAAACCTCGTCAATATACCCCGCCTGTCGTACGCGTAATGAATAACCTCAAAACACAAATGTTTCATCAACTCACAAAGTAACAGTTCATTAGAATATATTTATTATAATATTCTTTATCAAAGAAAAGTTCATTTTCAACAACTTCAAATATTCATAATGATAATACTAGGTAATTCTCATAAGCACTATATGTTACTAATATAAGTTATATTGCTACTGAAGCTATATACAAAATAATAATAATATGTATTATTATTTAAAACACTCGCAAACACGTATTAATTGCGATTTCCCGTTCCTCAGTTCATCAAGTCAAGTTCTTATGAATAAAATATTGCATGTACCTACCATACTCTGTAATCAGGTAGGTACGCAATAAAATTTTCTAAAAAATTATCTTCAGCATACTGATCTTACTTAGATAACTTATCTTGTACATACCTATTATAAACTGTCAAATTCCCGATTGCAAAGAATTTAATAATAACCCTCTTTTTGTCTGTTTTCTTTTTTTTTGAACCCTACTTACGCGACTATCCATACAAACGCATTATTATAAAGCAAAGTATATGACATAGACGTGATTCTTCAAACTTTTTTTTTTATATATATATTTACCAACTTAAACGACCCGAAGGTATATTTATTTCGTTCAATAATAACTTCATATTAATATATTTATTTTAAAAATATTGGTAAGTCCTACAAAACAACGCAACATAAAATGCACGCGGTCAACCAATCGCGTATCCTACCCGTAAATGCTGACCACAAAGCTACACGACCACCTAATAATGAAAGTATTCTTAATTTCATCAGATTTTTGACAGTCTTGCCTTTTCATATTATGATTAAAGTTTAAGCCCTTCTTGCCCTCGCGGCCAATTAAGAACAATTATTATATTGACAAATATTTACAATCATACATGTGATCTTAAGCTGTTTATCATCAAAGGACAATCTTGCTAATCTGAGTAGTCTACTCTAATTCGTATCATTGGGCATTTTGCCCTAAATCGTGTCACAGGCTTTCTTACCTTCGTATCATTTAAATGGTTGCTAATAAAATTCACTGTTACACTTGGCCCACCTCTAAACCACTATTATTTATCCCAATTAGGTTTATTCAATTTTTTTTCAGGCTAATTATGGTATTTAGGAAAATTAAGGTAATTTTAAAGTGTGGAAAAAATATATACTAAAAGAAGTTGGTTAAAAAAACAGCAGAACCCTTCAAAAGAGATTCACTCATGCCCAATAATGATAATCATTCTCGATTTCGGCTTGGTTCTGATTTTATTCTACTAGGCGGGTAGATCCAAATTAAGAATTGAATCTTAGGAAGATAATGAAATCATGGCGGAAAACGTGTGGCATAGTTTGCATCACGTACACGATACTTAAATTTACCAATATTTCTTTAAATATTACAAAAAATATAAAAATATTGAAATAAAGGTCTATAATATAAAAACTATTATAGTAGTAGTAGGTCTCCTTTTTTTTTACAGAAATATTGTTAATACCTACAATGTGCCAAGATAAATTTATTCTGTCAATAAAGTGGACCAAATAACTTTTTAGAATTAAATTTCTCAAATAGAGAACATATTTCAGTACTGTTTGAAATTATAGAACTTATCTTCCTGGGATGCACACTAGTATCGTGAACCGAGAAAAAGTGGATATAAAACTCATGAATCATAAAGTTTAACTATCAAAATATTATGTATGACATATATTTTATTGTTTTTCAATTGAATGCAGATACTTAACTGAGAATTTGCACGCCATGCATAATATGGCAAAATATGAAAGAAAATATTATTACAATATATTACTATCGCTTTATTATTCACATTTAGCAAACAAACGATTTCATTTCATTTCATGTATAACTTGACACTCTCACTTATCTTTAGGACACCCGTAGTCCAAATAAAATTTATCACTTCTTTGAAATCCACGGCACACTTGGCCACTGTTCGAATGTCTATGGACGAACTTGTCCAATACAGTAGGTAACATACATAGTTACCATCAACAGACACACATGGTCCAATACAGTAGGTAAAATACTTATTTACCGCCTACAGACGCACTGGTCCAATACAGTAGGTAACATACATAGTTACCATTAACAGACACACATGGTCCAATACAGTAGGTAAAATACTTATTTACCGCCTATAGACGCACTGGTCCAATACAGTAGGTAACATACATAGTTACCATCTACAGACACACATGGTCTAATACAGTAGGTAACATCATAGTTACCGTCTAAAACTAAAACTATCATTTTGACTCAACTCATAGTCTAACTATGCCTTTCAAGTAAGAAGGCTTAGAATCAAACATGTCTATCAAACTTTGGCTGCCATCATTTTCACTCAACTCATTATTTCATTTTACCCTCCAAATAAAACATGACGAAAATTACAAATCTTGAATTTGATTGCACATTAAATTTTTAGTCAGTTGAAACTAATGGCATCAACACACATGGTTAAAACTTAAAATAAATAAATTAATTAAGGACCCACATAACCCCACTATTATAGCAACCTGGATACATATGAACACACTTACAATCATGTTGTACCTGCATTTTTGTGAATAAAATTTCGTTCATTCATTCATTCACACTTAGTCCAATATAAAACAAACTTTGTTAAATCTCACAGATTTACATTCACTCGCCATCCTTATCAACCCCACACTGTCCATAAACTGTTCATCGAGTTCGCAACTGTATTAATAAAATTATATAATGTGGGTACTATATAAATGATTCATAATTGATGTCATACCTTCAACTTTTTAACATCTAAATGTATAGAGTTCTCATAACATAAGAAAGACTATTTCTCCAAATGTTGAATATAGCAAGGATACATTATCAAAGAGTCGCTTTGACCAAATGATCCAAACTGATATGTCAACATAGCTTTTCGTCATGATCATACGGGATATAATCCTATATGAAAATTGACCTACCCGAAATTAATGATGGGTGTCGCAATGCTAACAATATCACAGGAAAACAGTACCAAAGAGTAGCCTTGGCCAAATGTTCCAAGTGATATGATAGAATCACTGTAGTCTTAAAATTATTGTAAAGGACAAAGCCTTTCAACAACTTATTACTAAATTAACACCATTAATTCCATATAAAATACTATAATCTCAGCTATTCGAAAAATAATTATTCACAACTATTTTGAAGGTATAACATTTCATACAAAGTAATCATTTCTTACATACCATTGGGTTCTTGTCACTTCTGAAGTTGTCACAAATATTGATACTTTGCCCATTTTTAACCGAGCTATTCAAAGATAAATCACTAACTGCCTGTCCTCCGCTGTCGACCATCCGGCCCTCGCTTTCTCCCCCCCATTTTTCCCACTCTTTACGTAATTTTGTAGGGGCTACGCGTGCTTATTCCTGATTGGCCAACGCAACCATGTTTGCCAACAACTAATAAATTACAGACATAAAACAAGTGTTGCCACACTGAAAGAATTGCCACTAGAAAAATTCATTTAACACCGTCATTTTTATAAAATCATGACAGGTATTTATCTTGTATCTTTAAGCATATGACTTCTTAGCAACAGCCATGGGCTGAAAAATAGTTTCATTTGTCTGCTTCGAAATACATGTAAAGTATACCTACTTACCATAGTAGATTAAAAGTAGCCTATGGCACTTTCCAGGTCCGCTATGGTCCGCTTATGCTATTCAGATCCTTGATTATACCCATATGAGCATCATGTTAATCCGTTGCTCCGACAAAGTAACAAACTTTCGGTTTTATAATAATAATCTTAATGTCCCTAACATTAGGGTACGTAGGTATGTAAATGTAGTTAGGTAATAGGTGTAGTCATTCTCAAGTGTTTAATTTTGCGATTTTATTTTCTTAATATTGTGGGTAGCTACTGAAGGTACTTTAAGATGGTAATTTAATTTTTCTTCGTAAGTACTCGGTACTCTTCAACTACTCGTAAGTATGTACTTTATGCACTATGTTACAAAAATATAATTATAAAAATTTGTCGTTCTTTATATCCCGCTGAAGTATATCTATGATAAATTCAAACATTCGTTCGCTCCCTTGTAACAGCATTCACTCAACATCATGTCGCATACATTATTTTGTATGCGAAACATAGTCACTCGTTATTCGCTAAGTTGAGCGTTGTGCGTATTAATTGAATTTATTCACACAATGATTTGAGCGTATATTTTGGGGTCGCGTCACGAGCTCTCATAATATGATGGCATAACCTATTTAACAAAATGTTTTTGTATTGTACGTATCTGCAAATAAGATTCATTATAATTCAACTTATTTATTGTTTTTATGTAAAATGCTAATGTCGGCCTAAAGTGTGCGTGAATAAGTCTAATTCATTTTTAATTTTGTACCAATTATTATTATTAAATATATATGTATAACAAATAATTGATATTATATTAAATCTAACATTAAATTAAAACTAAAACTAATAAAAATCTAAAACCTCAGCGATGTAACCGTAGCGCTCCATAGTACCAGAATGCTGGCAGCATTGTCCCTTTGAATGGCCAAACTAATCCTTTGGCCAAGGCAGCTGCCGGCTTTTAAATCTTCGGTAGACTCGATAACCTTCTTTGAAAGCTCTTCAAAAAGAGCTCGAGCTCCGGGCCCCACGGCCTCAAGAGTTTCCACCCCAAAAGTCATAAATATGAAATTACCATCAAGCTATTAATGCACACAACATAGGATACCTATACTTAGATAGGCGTCGGAGGTCAGCCATATTCCTCGTAATATCATCTTCATCATCTCAGTCTATCGGCGGCCAACTACTAAACCCGGGTCTTCTCTCAGGGTGAGAAGGGTAGAGTCATAGTCCACAAAGCTGGTGAAGTGCAGATCGGAAGACTTTACACATCTTTGAGAACATTATGAGAAACTCTCTGGCGTGCAGATTTCCTCACGATGTTTTTCTTAATACATATACCCCTGCCTGTCCTTCTGAAAAGTAAGCCGAAAGTCTTAACGTTCCTTTAACATAAAATTTTTTATTCGTTAGGAAGACAGGTATTTAATCTTAAACAACTAAAATATTTGAAAATATATTTTCAGTAGCGCTTGTCACTTTAGCTTAAAACAGCTCTTAAGTTTCATCTCAACGAGGCGTTTATGCCATTTCGTAAGTTAAAAATTTGTTTACCTTAATATTAGCGTTTGTAAAAGTGTGCAACTTCACAATTGACACAATTCTTTTTCTCTGTGACGATTCAGAGATCAAAATGGGAAACAGGTTTTTAATCTTAAACATCCAAAATATTTGAAAATATATTTTCAGTAGCGCTTGTCACTTTAGCTTAAAACAGCTCTTAAGTTTCATCTCAACGAGGCATTTATGCCATTTTGTAAGTTAAAAATTTATTCGCCTTAATATTAGCGTTTGTAAAAGTGTGCAACTTCACAATTAACATACTTATATTTCTCCGTGACGGTTCAGAGATAAAAATGGGAAAATAATGGATTGATGTCAAACTTGCCGTGAAAAATTTTAGTCAATGGGGGAGATAATTTCCTCGCAGAACGAGAGAAGTGTTTTATAAAATTTCGATGAGAAATTGTCGCCGAGTAGCGGTCTCGAGGGCGCGCAGCCGCCCGAAGTTGCCGCGGTAATTTTACGTCATTTGTTTTCTATGAATATTTATAAGCCGATTCGAAAACAATGACGATATTGAAATTCAGTATGGGTATTAAATGATACGTCTACTTATTTCGGCTACGGTGTTTTAAACGTTAAATTAACGATCACTTACAGTTCGATTGTAATAATTTTGTATTTACTTTTGAAGTGAAAACTTCTTTAGCGGCGTTGAGCACTTTTCTGTAATGGGTATAAAATCATAAACTCGCGTCAGGACACGTGACCCTGATCGAAAAAGCGTAAGACGGATGGAGAGTAGACAACTATTACCTTTGATTATTTCAGACGCTTCGTCATCGCTTGGTTGGTCTAGTGGCAAAGGGACCTGAGTGAGTTTCACTCAGTCCCTTCGCTGGTTCAGGGTTCGAATCCTACCTTCGGCTTACGTTTTTGTTTGTTTTTTTGAAGTGAAAACTTCTTTAGCGGCGTTGAGCACTTTTCTGTAATGGGTATAAAATCATAAACTCGCGTCAGGACACGTGACCCTGATCGAAAAAGCGTAAGACGGATGGAGAGTAGACAACTATTACCTTTGATTATTTCAGACGCTTCGTCATCGCTTGGTTGGTCTAGTGGCAAAGGGACCTGAGTGAGTTTCACTCAGTCCCTTCGCTGGTTCAGGGTTCGAATCCTACCTTCGGCTTACGTTTTTGTTTGTTTTTTTTATTTTTGTAAGAACTGTAAAAGTGTAACTTGAATTATTTTAATTATATTTATCAATTTAAAGAAAGAAAATTTCCGTAACCGGAGGTGGGTATGAACCCGTACTTATTTGGTAAGTAGGCGGCGCGGCGCCTGTATAATAGAGCCACGGCAGGTATGATAAGGATGTCGAAATTAATTACTGTATATGTACTGCCGAAGCTAGTACAATTGTCGTATATAAATACGGCAATTGAACTGACTGCGCCATCTATGATGATGACCACAAACTTCCATGATTAATATTTTACGACGTAAGACAGCTGTTTGTTACTACTACTCTTGAAGTTCTTTATATTTCACTTAGATGTCGTAAGTGTGCTATATTTATTATTTTATTATTATTTATTATTATTTATTATTATTATTATTTATTATTATAATTTATTATAATTTATTTATTATTATAATTATTTTTATATTTATATCTTTTTTAAATTTTATATTTATTTTTAATTATTAGCAAATCTAGTTTTCACTTCTATCGGCAGTCAATATGACTGCCAATTTTTTTTTTCATATTTAACGAAACTTCGCTTGAGTGACTCGCCCAGTTGCGCGTCGCTCGCGGGGGCTGTAATAAAACCGCGTTCTAAAAGCGGTGATATTTAAATTTACCACCGTGCAAACTTCGTCGCCGGCGACAATTCAATTACAACTAATAGCCTCTGATTCATGTTTGTATTGCTAATTAGTAGCCAACTCAAGTTCTGTCACTCTTCACTTAATGCTGCTTTTACAGTCCATGTTCTGTCTGTGTTTGGCTCCGTCGGTGGCTGAAAATTATATGCAGACTTTGGTGTAGGAGTTATTACTATACGTATTTAAGAGTTTATTTAATTATATCAGTCTACAAGTCTTTTTATAAGTATAGACTATTTTATTCCATTTGAGCTTACTTTAAACTTATGAGTATTTTCTTTAAATACCATACATTTGTACGGGCATTAGTTAACAGACAAACAAAGTTCTACTTCTAGATAGTTAAACTGAGCAGTGCAGCCACAAAATTTTAAACAATTTTAATATTTCAAATATAAAGTAGTCTTTAACTCGATTTGGGTTAAAATATTGATACATGAAACGCAGAACTATTAAGATAATTACCTGAATCTAATTTTAAACTATATATAAAGGTGCTAAAGCTGGACTGTATCCAGAAGAGGCCTCACCCATTGCGAGGCTCCGGGCGGCAGGTCTTTGCGAGGCCCTTTGTCCTTCGTGAAAAATATGTGATGCGAAAGTAGGTCTGGTTGTTTGGTTTAGGTATTTCTCATGTTTGAGGAGAAATGCTAAAGTTATACAAATATATAAAATTTGAGTTTTAAAATATTTTACATTGAAAGATTTATAAAATTATATGGAGCTATTGAGGTGTGACGTCGCACCTCAATAATTATATATATGTTACCGGCTATACGCGATTTCAGGACAAACTAGTTTTGCCTAGGCTAAACTAGTTCTTCCTATACGCGATAGGATTAATTGGTATAGCCTAGTCCAAACTCTGATGTCGCAGGCATTTTGTGTGATTTCGCCGTTAACATACGGCGTCGTCAGTTTATAAACGCTCGCTGTTATCTAATGCCGCGGCAAATTGAAGTATTTAGTTCTGTTTCTTATGCCTAACAAGTACTATGTTTGCCAAAATCTCTGTCTAACAGGAAACTTTAAAATTCTGTATTTCCGAGACTAGAAAAGATATTTTAAAAAGAAAAATGGAATTGCGTTATAATATTTAAAAACTGTATTTTAAATAGTACATATATAAAAAAGTCGTGTGGTGTCGTGGGACACCAGATAGGAAGTTCCTTATTATAAAAATATTAATTTCAAGTTCTATTCGAGGCATAAAGAAAATAATTATTCGTTTATACATTTTTTATCGTGATTTTTTTTTATCGATAAAAAAAAACTACTTTACAAAATTATAACACCTTTATTTTGTTAACAATAATTTATTATAAAAATATATAATAACAAGTGCAATTTGTTTTTAATTTACCAAATATTATAAATTATAAAATTATAAATAATAATAAATTAATAATAAAAATAAAATAAATAATAATTATCTGAAGTCAGGATTCAAACCTCTGAACCACTAGTATCACTCCTTCTTTTTACCCCTGCGCCATCGAAGCATTGATAGAATGTGTAAAATAAACGTAGACAATAATTAAACAAGGACTGTGACGAAAAAATCTTACGCTTTTATTTAACGTTACGGACGTTTTTTGCCGGCTAGGGTACCCATCCGCAACGCCCCATTAGGAACTTCGTTTCAAAAAATATAATTATGTCAAATACCCAAATGGGACATTGATTAACATTGGTGTCAATTTATGTCGGTCAGTGTGCGTTGGTAGTAAACAGCAGCGTATCTACCGTAAATAAAATAATGTTATAAATATTACAATTCTTAACTTGTTAATTATTTGGATGCTGGAGTGAGGAGGCTAGGCGATTTTTATACGACATCGGCCGTCGGTTATGGGAAAGAGGCTGCGATCCACGCTCTGGGGCTTACCTGGTCCAAAGGTTGTCAGTCGCCAAACAACGCGGCAATGCCGCGAGCTTGATGGGCACCTTTGGCTCAGGGGCAACTAGAGGTGGTCTTTTTGACTAAAATTTGTTTTTTTGTTGGACGATGTCATTTTATGTACGAATTTTTTTATGTGACAAATATACCATAAAAATAAAACTAAAAACTTATGAGTAAGTTCAAAAAAAAAGTAAATGACAGATGCCATTAATATTGAATAGAATCTGCGTTACTTTGCGGAATTAAAATTAAAATATTTTTTACTTAGACCACTGTGAAGTTTTCATTATTGGGTCTCATTTTTCTGTAGAGTTTCAATGAACTAGTGTGAATCAAATAATTAGTTGAGGGCCGTATAATAAAGTGGCCGATTCTAAAATTATAACAGAGAATCCCTAAAACTTTTAATTACCATTTTTTTTTTGTAAATTTTGTGATTGAGAAGTTTTAGGCCAAATTGTTAAATGTCAAAACAATACAGGATAGCCTTCGCTCGATTGATTAAAGTTTTGAATGAGTTGACGTTTGACCACAATTCTTCGAAAGAGCAAAGGAAATTTCGATGTAAACAATGTTCCGCTAAAGTTCGATAAGCCGCAACCTTACCCGTAGCTAACATTAACCGAAACTGGCATTCCGAGCAATGGAAAAACTCCTAAATCTCGTGGAACCGCAAGGTACACGCGACCCCAGGCATTAAGAGCTTGTTGTTTGCGGTCTTTTATCTTATTAATGCTGCTTAAATTGGTTACTATATTTTGTGAAATGTATACCACATTTAACTAACTGGCCCTCTGCGTGGCAACTATATCTGACTTATTAATACTACTACGTAGTTAATCCATGCAACATTAATTTATTCGACTATATGTTCAAAGGTTGAAGAATTATATCCGGGCATAAAAACCTCTAATAGGTGTTAACCTCCGCTAGGTGGGAGAAGAAGAAGAATACCTTTAAATCATTTGGGTGACCGAGTGCCTTTACAAAATTCAAAACCCAAATCTTCAAGAAATCTGATTCACTGTAAGGGTTTCTGAATTGTCTAAATCTATATATATAAAAGAAAGTGGTGTTAGTTACACTATTTATAACTCAAGAACGGATGAACCGATTTGGCTGAAAATTGGTGGAGAGGTAGCTTAGAACCAGGAGACGGACATAGGATACTTTTTATCCCGTTCGACCGTGTTTCCGTCAAGTCACTTTAAAACGTGGTATAACAAAAACGCATCTGACATGGAATAACAAAACGTACATGACAGTGGAATAACAAAACGTAAATGACAGCTAAACGTAATTTTGTCTTTGGTTAAGTATGGTAAAAAATTTGACAACTATAAAAAGGTGTTATAATAAAGCATTACTGATATTATAAACGCGAAAGTGTGTTTGTTTGTTGGTTTGTCCTTCAATCACATCGCAACAGAACAGCGGATTGATGCGATTTTTTGCATGGGTATAGTAATGGATGTAGTAGTGGTTCCTCAGACCGGGAGAGCTACTTTTTATCTCGGATAATGAAAGAGTTCCCGCGGGATTTTTAAAAATAAATCCATGCGGACGAAGTCGCGGGCATCAGCTAGTTAAAAATAAAAGCTAACATTTTTAACTTTCAACTCGAACAACATTCAGTTGAAAATATTAGTATCATTACGTATACTCCATCGTCTACGTCGTAGCAGCTACGGCAAACAAACCGAGTTCATATAATTCACCAATAGCACACATTGAAGGTATCGATTCCGTAGCAATAAGAACATTGTATTAAGAAAATCTGGTCCACATAATATCTGAAGCACTTAATACCAGGATAGTAGAGACACGGTAGCTGTTGCTATTGTACTGGCAGCGAAGCGGGCCGCTCCAACCTGTTGCTCGGAACTATTTTATTAGCACGAGTGTGTCGGTGGACCATTCTTTACGGCTCTTTTGTTGGCGTGGCGTTTAGTTCGCTGCAAGCTCCACGATCGTGATTGGCTCGGTTTATAACGCAAACAGCCGGAATATTTTCAGTCTGTGCCGCCCTTTTGTCTATTGTCATTCGTTTTGTGTGCTTAAATTCCAATTCTGTTCCGCTCGCTCGATGAAAATGTCCTTTACAAACATTGCATGGGTTTTTTTTTTCATTAAATAGATGGAATTAATATAGCGAAAAAACACCCGAAGCATTAAAATGTTTTGACAATATAATGTAGCGACTATATTTTTGTAATGGCTGGGTTTTGAATATAGTTTATTCTGCCGTTGATATTTTGTTATACTAAATTTAATTTAGTAATATTGAAAGAATATAACTAGTGCTTGTTTTTCTAAGGGAGCCTATCCACTAAGGACAAAAGGAACCGTCCTTGACTTGATAATGTGTCAAAGTCAAATCAGACTAACTTAAACTTTCTGAAATTGACTGGGCGTGAGTGTTCATACAGTGCAAGCGGCCAAACTGATTTCTGCAAGTTTCATTGCTATTCCACACGTTTCTTTACATCTGTCTCATTTGTCCAATATTCATCCATCCCTTACTCTCAATTTTTCTTTTATGCGAGTACAATTTGCAATCTGAAAAGGGACCTATATTAATTTCTCATAAAAGTCCAATTTTTCCTCGAAGCTAAGATAATCCTCATTGTTCATCTGTCGTCGTCGCATATGTCAAGACTGCCATCCAGCGGACGCCAATGCGGCGCATAAATTGAAGGCTTTGCAACTACAACGCCGGAAATTTCCCTCAGGGCTTTCAACGAGAAAAAACTGGATTCATCTGGTTCTTGGTTCTTCCAATACTTCATCTATAATTCAGAATTCGCTATTACCGCCAACGAGTATTTACAAAGGCATTTTCACACTGCTAATTATTTATTTAACACTACTCTCTCAACACATTTCCATTGTAATAGATGTCATACAGTAAATACCTATAGTTGCCGTGCCTCGCTATAGATGCCATGGCGTATGGATGCGTGAGATATATTTTGATTGAAGGTGTCCCCGCTCCCCACATGCGCAAACAAAACCTATCGTACACTGATAGACAATGCAAAAGAGAAAAAAATTGTGACACTATGACGGAATTCATAAACATTTACCGCACACTTAAATAAACTCATGATAATCTATACATATAACAAAACAGAAACGAAACCAATTCTGTACATGAAATAGATTCAAAAAAGGGTTTTTGCTTCTAATTGTGTTCAAGATATAGATATCAAAACAGAAGCTAAATTTTTTTTTGTCTGTTTGTCTGTCCTTCTTTCACGTAAAAACTACCGCACAGATTTCTACAAAATTTTATACCGTGGTAGCTTATTACTCGGGTCAACATCTAGGCTACTTTTTATCCCGGAAAATCAAGGAGTTCCCGAGGGACTTTAAAAACTAAATCCACGCGGACAAAGTCGCGGGCATCAGCTAGTTGATCATATTTTGCCACAAAATATTTTGTTAAAACCAGTGTAACGCAATCTTTTAGCGTTTTTTTAATACTATGTTTCTCCTTTATTCTGGAATGATGTACGTGAATAAGCATAGGTACATACTCTTAGAAGCCTTTTTGTTAAATTGATTCCTTGTATTCTCTTAACAAATTTCTCTCGAGGCAATATTTAAACTGGGATATCGTTTATATTAGCTACAAAGACATGAATGACTGGAAATCGATGGTTATTTAACAACTTTCCTTGGCTTTGAGTTCAATGAAACAAGAAAGAAGTTACTTCCTTTGTCTAAATACCTTAAGAGTTAAATTATCCTTAATTAATCAATTTTTTCTGGACCTTTTTGCTACAATAAAAATATTAATTCTGTCTTTAACTGGGTGAATAAGTTATTACGATAAAGTAACGGATTTTTAATATTTTGTTGTATACAAGCGGTCTTAAAAGGTAGACCCTTAAGCTATCGTAGTGTGTCAATCTATTACTGCACTAGTTCAAAAACAATACTAAAGTGTTTTTTTTTTCAAATATAATAATCGCACATGCTCATCCATACGAGATACCAATCTAATGACAAACAATCTACATATCCGTAATATAAGAACTTATCCGCTGTGAACCGTTCCTAGTATCTAAAGCTCCCACGGATATACACGTGATTTGTGTTCCGAGCCGCCATGATGTGGATATTGCAGCGCTCCTCTAAGCGGTTCTATTCGCACGCAACTGCACTTGCGCCGGGATTGCAATGTCATCACATCTCAGCGGCTGTACGTGACCCTATCTTCACTAAACCTTAGACACCTGCTTTTCAACTATCATCGTCCCTCCCGACATCTCGTTACTGTGCAAGGTGAAAATATTTCCGTGTAATCCCTTTCGAATTGGTTAGGTGTCGTTTAGATTTTATACGCTTGACAATTTTAAGTATTTTATTTTGTTTATTTGTTTCTTGTGGCTGTAATATTAATGCAACTCTGACATAATATGATCCCGGCAACCGTTTAATAATAAAAGAGCTATGTATATTTGGTAATAGCATGAAGAATTGTGTGTATGTGAAGAAAGTGAAATGATGGTATAGATCTCAAGGCACGAATAGTACAATGTGCTTATATTATACGAGCTGATGCCCGCGACTTCGTCCACATAGATTTAGTTTTTAATAATCCCTTGGAAACTCCTGAAACAGTCTGAGCTGAGAGAGAGTGCCATCTATAGATCTTACTCTTAGGGTCGTACGTGATGTTATAGCCTACCTACCTCAAGAATTGGGCTGTCAAATGCAAAAATAATTTTTCAGATGCGACTGCTAGTTCAAGAGTTTTGCGCATCCAAACAAACAAAAAAACAAACAAACACTTCGGCTTTATTGTATTAGTATAGATTATACAAAATTTTTATTTAATTATATTACTTAATTAAGCTGTAAAAAAACTACATAACATGAAATGATTATTAATCCTTACTAATATTTAGAAATGTGAAAGTGCGTTTGTTTTTTGGTTTGTTGTCCTTCAAATACGCTGCAACAGAACTACGGTTCGACGTGATTGCGTGGGTATTGTCAGGACCTGGAGAGTGACATAGGCTACTTTTCATCCCAGAAAATTAAAGAGTTCTCGCGGGATTCTAAAACAAGATCAATCTACGCGGACGAAGTCGCGGGCATCAGCTATTAAAAATTAAACATTTGTATACTGTACGCTTTTTCATTTTTTATAAACGGGAGACCCTTTTTCTTATAGGTCGTCTTTTTTTTTATCGCTGTTGTTTTACAAAGGAATCGCACACGTTTCACCATACCGACCGTAATTATGTATTATTGCAGAAGGAACAATCCTACAAAAACAAATTCATGATTGACTGACGCTACACACGGCAGAAAAACTGTTTAGTCAGTGGTGCGTTGAAGGTATTCAGTTTATAAATGGGGGCTTTCATCTGAAAAAAAAAGGCACGGAACATCGCGTGATGAGATGGGATGAGCGATGCATCGATCGTGCCGGTTAGCTACATTCCTTCCGATCTTCCTTTTATATTTTAGTGCTACGAATTAATAGTTGTTTTTATTTTAGTAGTTTATAACGAAAACACTCTAATTGAAAACAAGATCTTCTACCTTTACATTATACCTAAGGTAGATAGATAGTCAGTTCGTTTCTCGTAGGTCGACTTGTTTGATATTTTTAAGGCAATAATTGATTTGTTCAAAATCAGCAAACTTTATCAGTGGCAATAAATTTTTTTATACCAAAAATCTAATAAAGACGAAGTGTAAAGTGGAACACATCACTATACTGTTGGTTTACTCAATTATACCTACGGCGTCGGGCTAAAATATCTATGGTAGACCAAGACGGTTAACCAATATAAAATTAAAAACTACTTTCAGTATAATCCTATGAAAAATGACAAGAAAATAAAACCTATTTATGTATGTTTGCGCGTGCGCATAACCCGTTGATCTACTCGTATAGATGTGTTATAGCATAACGCTACACGCGTACTTCTGTGAATTTCGATTTCGTATTTGGACTGCACCCGAACCGGTACACGGTACTATTTTGGGATTTCTTGTTTGTGTTTTAAGCAGACTATATCTGCTTGAAGCACACGCCAACAAATTACGGGTATAATATTATTTTATATCTTTTAAAATCATATCTCCAGTAGCAAGCCCTTAAAAAAAAATATCAGATTGATTCGTTTTCGGAAATGTGATTCCTCAAATCTACTGAATAAATTTTTAAAATTACTTGAACCTTTTATATAATATTTAATGACCAGGACGAAGATAAGACAGCAATGTTTATTTGAAAGGGCCGAGTCCTCTTTGCTATTAAATAACGCCGTTTGAAAAATATTAAGGGAAACTTCAAATTTGCTGTCTAATTAAATGCGATATAATATATAATATACTACTCGAGTTAGGGATATTTGATTTGAACCTTTTGTCTTATCCTGTACAAACTTGATGAAGAATGACTTCGCTTGGTTTATAATTTGACTTAAAATTAATTAGAAAATTTAATAATAAATGGTTCAAGAAGTTTAATTAAAGCAGGTAATGCCTACTTTTGTTTACAATCTGTGGCGAATTCTGAACAATCATGGTACAATATCATCTAAACAATACGAGACGTAATTAGAACCGGGAAGTTTTTGCCATGTTTTGACGGCAGAAATGTAATCAGCAGATACCGTCTATCTGGTGCTACCTTACCCTTTTGATTGACTTGGGTACATCGTATTATTAAGTTAAATCTGTTTGATCTGTCAAAATTCGCAGTTAACGCTTTATTCGCAATAGGTACCGGCTTACTTAGCCTTTTGATGTATAAAATTAACTTACAAAAAAATGAATTTCACTCTCTTTATTATACTTTAAAGATACTGACTCTAGCATATTTGTTTTTATAGGTATTTTTCAAGTTAAACAAGCTTATTAAAATAAATAATGTCCACTTCGTGCTCTGTGCCATATTTTCTTCATATTATATTTCTTCTCTTAAATTTTATCGATGTAAAGTAGATAGATATATAGACAAAATAAATTAGGTATAATTTTGGTAGGTAATACATAGTTTAGAAAAGGTAATATTTAAGTACCTATATGAAATTAAAATGTTATTTCGCTCCGTTAATGCTTTTCGCTAACATGCAATTTCGCAGCAATCTATTTACAGTAAGCGCATTTCCATTAATTAAGCGTAAAGAAGCATGCGCATCGAATCGGCTCGCCGAGTGAACGATCAACCGGAAATGACGCAGAAAATTGCTCGGCCGCCTCACGTGGACGCAATATCCTACGACGACTTCCAATTATGTAGATTATCTAGCAGAGTATGCTCTCAATACATTGTTACTACATAAATGCATTTAAATAGTGCACACAAAAGGATATGCATGCGCTTACAACTTTTGATAATGTACACATGAAAATTATAATTTAGGGACTTACATCATGTAAACTTGGGTTTATAAAGATTTTTTCATATAGTTAAAAAAATTTAAAGGCATATTATTAGAGTGGGCTGTGCGTTTTATATGAAACTTTGCGGATTAAAGACGGATTATCAGACCGCATTGCAACGCATTATTGAATCAATTGATATAGCAGCCTTATTTGCTTTGCTGCGGTTGTAATTTTCGCGAGCTTTAATAAGGCTCTACTGCTCCATATCTCTCACCTGAATATGAAAAGTCTCCTTTTAGTGTTATGTAATGAAGAAAGATGATTATAGACCTATATTCTTCAAAGTTAACTTTAATGTTCGTGATAATGAAAATAAATATCTGAATTAAACATTGTTAAATTACTATTCCTTATACGGAACTTCAATAGCTTATCAAATTCTTGTAATACTATATGCATCCAAGAACCGCTTTCTACCACAATACTTGCTCTCCAAGATGTTTAGTGAATGCATATGTGAACCGTAGGGCAATCTGCATAATGAGAAGTCGGGGGTTATTGCGTGGATCGGTCCAAGTCGGCAATTTCCCGGCTCAATTGTTATGAACTTGCCTAGAGTATAAGAGCGTGCATTGATTCTTAGTTGAATCTGATTTCTGGCCGATTTAAACCTTTTACTAGATACCGTAATAGTATAATGTCACATAAAGAAGTTTTCTTTTACGAATAAATAGAAACACCAACAGTAAAATCGGCCAAGTGTGAGTCGGACCTCGCTCTTTTAGGGTTCTGTGTAACAAAGTGACCAAATCACTTTTGTAAAACCAGATATTTAGATATGTTAGTTCTTAGATAGTACTAAATTAGCATAAATGGTGAAAAAAAATTTCGTTTGTTTTGGTCACAACTTACAAACCGCATTATTAATCTGTGTTTTTTGTTTAAATATACTATATATACAGAAAATACAAATTCCTAACTCGTTTAGTTTTTGAGATAGACCCCGTAACAAAAATGGTCTGAAATCGACAACTTTGACGGCCCCCCATTTTTTCCCAATTGAAGAATTGAGAACATCCTCCTTTTTTTGAAATCGGTTAAAAAGCTCATATAGTTATGATTATTTGAACGAAAATGTACCCAAACACAAGAGTTTTTTTATGTTCGTTCGTTTGTCTTAGCTAATCTTCAGAACGGCTGAAGTAATTTTGATAGAAATTTCACAGTTAAATTAAAGAATTCCCACAGGATTTCTAAAAGAATATACTCGAACACGAAGACGAGATAATCAAGTAGTTTTGAATAAATTGATAGGTATAAAAGTTCCACCGGAAAAGATTTCCGTGGACATTCATACCAATAACCTATTACGTTTCAGTACTTAGGCGTTAAAGTCATTACAACAGCCACCTTTATCGGCTATTGGATACTTATATCCAATATGCGATAGCGGTAGGCTTTGCTAGGGTAGAAAATTGAATTACCTATTTTTCTTTAGTTTGACTGTTTATGATATGTTGCTGAAACTTAATATTTAATATTATCATTCAAAAAGGTATATATTCCTCGGAGCATGATAGTGTAATTTACATCGTTTTATGGTAATTACCAGACCAGATAGTTAAGAAATCTTACTAGTATTATAAAATATGTGAAAGTTTGTGAGGATGTATGGATGTCTGGATGGATGTTTACTCTTTCATGCCACAATGAACCGACTTGGCTGAAATTTGGAATGAAGATAGCTCATAACCAGGATTAAAACATAGGCTACTTTATATCCCGGAAAATTACAGAGTTCCCGTGGGAATTAAAAACCCTTAATCCACGCGGACGAATCTAGTTATAAAATATAATTATTGGATAGAAGCAGGCGTTACTTAGGTGTTGGCGGATTATAGAAAAATAATAAGTATAATGTTTTAAATGCGAAAATGTGTTTGTTGGTTTGTCCTTCAATCATGCCGCAACAGAGCAACGGATCGACGTGATTTTTTGCAGTTGAGGGCCTGGAAGTGACAGGCTACTTTTTTTATACCGGAAAATCAAAGAGTTCCCGTGGGATTTCAAAAACTAAATCTACTCGGACAAAGTTGCGGGCATCAGCTAGTAGTAAAATAATTCTAACCTTTTCTTGCTTATAAATAATTGTCAATTTGCCCCTGCCGGGAATCGAACCTGCGGCCGCCCACTTATATACCACAGCGCTTACCACTGCGCCAGGAAGATCTTCAAAAATTATAATTGGGTATTTGACTGATATATATTTATTTATTTATTTTAAAATAACGTTTTTAAATATTAAAACACAATGCCATTTCTTTTTTTTAGATATATCCGAGACTAAAGTTCGGCCGTTCAGAGAATGCGTTCCTGACACGTCGCGATTGAACTGACGACGTAACTTTGTAATGGCGTTGCAGTTACGATAAAAATATTATTGCTGGTTGTTTACCGTTTTAACAATTGATGAGCATTAAAACAACATTATTATATCAATAATCAATTAATGTTATAATTTTGTGCCAAACTGAGTGTCAAATAACTTGGTAAACAATATTTTTCTAAAGGTGTCAGGAACGCATTCTCTGAACGGCCGAACTATAGTATGTTTCGGAGTTTTGAGCTGTTTTACTGTGACTGTATTTGTCTCTTTCTAAAACGAAATTTTCCATGGAGCGTGTGTAGAGCTGCTGAATGACACATGACACTTTAGTAGCGCTCTCTCTGTCTAACAGGAAACTTTAAAGCTCTATAACTTATTTGTTTTTGGACCGATTTATTTTCTGTTTTTACAAATGTTATTCTTACGTGTTACATTTTTGATTATAAATAATGAATATCAACATTGTGACTACACTCAAATGCCCAATTGTAACTAGATGATGCCCGCGTGAAAGAGTTACAAACATCATCCATCCATCCATCCATCCTCACAATCTTTCCCATTTATAATATTAGTAGGATTAAAAAAACTTTTTCAAGGCTGCATAATTTACAAAACTAGACCGTGAATTGTACTATTAATAAATTGGAGTGACTTTTCCTATAAATCGTGATACGCCCATAATATTTTATTGCATCGCCGCCTGGGCAGCAGTTACAAATAAATTTGTCAAAGCAAAACGATCCGAGGTACTTTAAGACAGGTGATATCATTTGGACGACACTAAACCCCTCCAATTACACCCCGATTGATGTTCGCGATCTCACCCTGTCAGGAATCAAATTTCTTCCAAGATAGACCACTTCACGCCCTTGCCTCGCTTCCTTCACTTCCTTTATTTTCCGCGACCAGACGGATTTGACATATTTCCCCGGGCCCGCATAGAAAGATTTTATTGACCGGTTATTATTTTATTTTATGGACATCCACTCTTATTTCATTGGCCGTAAGTTGCGAGTTACGGTTTTTGTCGGGCGATTATTGGGGTCAATCTTTTAGCGATTTCTAACACTTTTATTGAATAGTATTCTGGATTATGGGACTGCTTAGGGTTACATTGTACAAATTATTTTTGCAGGCTGACTCATAAGACCTTCTACAATCGTGGGATTTACTTACCTACTTAATTTAGGTATGTGTGTCCATAATAATAGTGTACTTTTCAATTTCTTCTCTTTCAAAGAGTGGGCGCAGGGTTTGATATTTCTTGAATTTATATTTCATTTTCCTTTTTTCCATGTTGGCAGATATTTTGTACGTCGCTAAATTTAATTACATTTTTTATACATTTTATATTCACACAACTTTACTAGTAGTAGGTATTAATAAAATGCACCTAAGAGGAAACACCCGTTAGAGATTTTATTCAGTTTTAGAAATGCGAATACAATGGTTTCAATGTAGTTATCAATTATTAGCTGATGATTCGCTGTCATTGCTGTTCCCCCTCGAATCTGAAATTGATCGAATCTGGTTGCAGTATATTACTACAGCTATTGTTGGTTGTGAAAACTGAAAAGCATAGTAACAACTGAAGGCACTAAACATAATCATTCAAAACAAATTCAAATCAAATTGTGTTAAGCTCATCTTACAAACCGTTAAACAATATTGGATTTAATAAAAATAAAATCTTAAGGAGCTCAGTGTAGTGTTTTCTATCAAAGAAAATTACGAACTCGCAGACTGGTACTCTCGTTCGTCTCCAAGGCCGACGTTCGTTCTATACAATCCTTTTCGTCGCAACATATCGTTCTTTTCTCCCCGAATTGCGGCTGTCCCGACGCGGCCGACACGTCCAGGTAATAACGCAATAAACCACTGAGAGGTTCCCCAAGAAAAGCGATCGAGTTTTCCTTGAACCTTTCGAAAAGCAGACTAGATTTTCTTATTTGATACACTAGAAAACAAACCTTATTTTCATTAGATTTGTGTTTGTTTTCCTTTTACCGTTAACATTGGGTGAGCGGTGTGCAATCGGTCGGGGTGTTTGACCACAGCGCCGTTTTTCGCGGTGCAGGCTGCAGCCGCAACCCTGTGGCCATCACTTTGTGTAATTGAAAACTCGATGTGCACTTGTACAGAACACCCGCTTACAAATAAATCTTTTACGGCCGTGGAAATACTGTTTAAGTGTAGTGTACTACGACGACCTTTAACGAACATACTCGTCATTGTATACATTTTATGGCGTCATAATATACGAAGTATTCTTATTGGAATTTAATTTATCAATTGAAAATTTCAAAAAAAATTACCTGAATAATTTTTTTCGATGACTTACGCCTATATAGCCTTTGACTGTGATCTCACGCAGTGGTAAGTGACGATGCAGTATGAATGAAAATTTAACTGTACCCATAGCCTTTATCAGTTTCTACGCGGTATCGTACTTACCAGAACGCTAAATTGCTTGACGGCACGTCTTGAAGATAGGATGGTATGTTTGGTAGTTGCCATACTAAAGCCAAAACTTCTATTAGACCAGAAAAGCAAAATAAATTCTTAAAATGCTGAAAAGCGATTTCTGAACCTCTCACTTATAAGACCGCAGGGCCTACCACTGCGCCATGGAGGTCGTCAAATTTAATATTTTTATTTTTAAGTAGCGACCCGCCCCGGCTTCTCACGGGCAGTAGATTTCATCAGCTTATTGTATACGATCGCATCAGCTTGTTGCGTCAAAATGCGATAACTCCTAAGACATTCATTTAAATTATATGGTGTAAAGTTTACACCGTAAAGGATTATCATTTTGTGCATGACATGCTTATGGCAACCTAAGGTATTAAAATTGATAAGAATTAATCTACTGTATCCGTCTAAATAGATTTCCATTTACCGCATTGTACGTGCCCATTGTTTTAGAAGTTAAAATGGGTATAGTAATGTATCCTTTGGTAATAAAAAAGGTATCTATTAAAAATACTTTAAACATCAGGCTTATAGAATACGTGCTAAACCAGCTGCTTCTCGTTTCCCTTATTTACAACGGTTCCTATGTCCATAATAGACCATTAGCTAATCCGCTTGTCTATGCGCGAGCAAACACTAAACAAAGCTCCCAGTAATCCAGAATAATAAAAACTATTAGGTATATAGAAAGATCAGTATATTTACTTATGCGTTTAACCTGGTTTTTCGTAAAACGGGTAGCAGGAGATTTATCTCTCAAAGTACTCATAGATTTGAATATTCTAAGTAGAACGGGTGAGTGTTTTGCAATATTTAGTAGGATATACCATCAGTTTGGGCTAGCAGGAGTACGCGTTGAACGCAGTTTTTTTTGGGTTGAAGGATTGATCTTTGATTATGGAACGCAGTGTTTTTAGATATGTGGAAAATATTCACGATAATCATCATACTTCATACTAATATTATAAATGCGAAAGTGTGTTTGTTTGTTGGTTTGTCCTTCAATCACGCCGCAACAGAGCTGCGCATCGACGTGATTTTTCGCGGCCAGTTGAAGAACTGGAGAGTAACATAGGCTACTTTTATCCCGGAAAATCAAAGTGTTCCCGAGGGATTTTAAAAACTAAATCCACGCGCCGCGGACGAAATCGCGGGCAACAGCTAGTAGTATATAATGAAGTTAAAAGGAAAACTAGCATGGGTAATTAGGCTCTACAAATTAACGAGTAATAGTTGAGTAACTTTTAAAAGTAAAAATTTTATAGTTAAAAAACATAGATGCTATTAATATTGCTGCAAAGTGCAAAGCTGCATTACTTTGCGGAATTATATGATAATCAAGGAAACACTGGATTTGTTATACTACTACTAACCCTACACTGCGCGTGGCTTGACACGCAATTGGCCGTTCATTATGAAGAAAGTTCAAGGCACATTACCGGCGAGTAAAAATGCCTACTTAAAATGTTTATTAAGATATTGTCAAGTAAACTGGAACTTGATCGATGTTGGTCCAAATAATATACTCATAATATTATTATTATGTAACTAATGCTCTTACGGGGCAAAAGTTTAATCGTTTCAGCAGAGTTGCGTGAAATGTAGATTTTTTAAAACAAAAATAAACTTCCGCTATTATTTATGTAAAGACCCAGTACGAAAAACTCGTTCCATACCATTTTCAGGCGCCCATGTAAAAATAAAGGTACCTAACTCGATAATCGATATCGAAGTATGAAAGTCGAGCCGCGACAGGAATTAATGAAAGACCGCGCTTTGTTAACTGCTCCTTTAATTTTGATGAATTAAGAAAATAATTTATTTGCGAGCGTTTGCGTTCACCGTGATTTATTTAGTAACTTAGCGATGTTATTTCATATAACTACTTAACGTCGGAGGAAAGTATTGCAAAAGTTTGTACTTACATTTTTAACTCATATAATTTAGCCACTGGCCTCTCTATTAGATATTTAAGTGTTTAGGTATAAATAAGTAAATATATATTTATTTATTCATAGTGAATAAGTTTTAATATAACTTTAGAAATATCACAATGTACCTACTTCGTTTTTGCCTTTGTAAATAACAAACTTTTTCTTCTTTTGCAGGTAAGCTACTTTTGCAAGTATCCGAGTAAGTCATATTTCTGATAAGCATTATCAAGGAAATTAATGCTCTCTGAAGTTAAAAGATTACATAGCTGCTCTTCGACTTCTGAAACCTAAAACCACTCTAAGGTAGCTACGTAGCCGCGTAGCACCGTAACACTGCGCCGTAGCACCGTAGCACCGTAGTGACCCCATCCGTAGTAAATCTTTTAATCTCTTTACAATGGTCCAACGTCATAAATTTGACATCTGTGACTTTTTATTACGATATTCGAAAACGTGTCCCTCCCAACGGCATGATAAAATCGTATTTTATGGACGCACTACCAGTCAGTTCATTATTTTACTCATTTTTTTTTTTTCTATTAAATGGACGTTTAAACCGTAACACAGTACAAAAAATTCTGTGTATGAAATCTATCAAAAGCGCGATTTTGACGTTGCATTTATTTACAGGTACAAAAAGTTCAAAAACACGCTCACAAAAGGAAAAATGCAAATGTGTCATGAATAAGTAATTTATCTTAAAGGCTATTGTTAGAAGTATTCAGGAGATTTTCAATATACAAAAGTTTCGTTACAAAAGATCTGAAGCAGGAGGTTAATGTTCATATTGTGATTTCTATGTATTTTCCTTGAATTGGTTCTATTAAAGGTCGCACTGGCGAGGGTCCCCAATGAATAGATAATATCCATTCGCTTCAGACCCTACCATGAGTCGACGGTTCTGAGAAATTGCAAACAACGCTATTATACTGTATTGAATTTGTGTCATTATATCACTTATTTAGCTCATTATTCGGTAACGTAGCAAAAAGAAATGCGTAATGCGAATGCTGTACATATTGAACTTTTTTAATGCTATGGACAGCAATGATGAGATTTAGGTTGGAGCGTGCTTATCTAGAAGATATCTATTCAAACATAAATTGAAGGCACTCAAATTACACGTGGTAGGAAATACGATTGCTGGGAGGACCTTTCACACCTTGACGAATGCTAGTATCATGTTATGGTATGGAATATGGTGTGGATTTTTTACATATTTTATCTTTATTTATAGCGATATATAAGGAAGCAAATATAAAAACCTATTACACTAGACGATAAGATAAAGATTACAGATAAAAACAGACAGACTAAAATGGTTTAATTTTAGCACCCTTGGGTATTATTTTTGTGACGGGGGCCTAAATACGAGTTAATATAACTTCATCGTTTCTAGTTAAATTGTTTATTTGACATTTAATGATTACTTCATTTTGTCTTTGGGTAAGTAAAAAATAATGATAAAAGTAAAAAAATAATTTTGTATGATACATATGTGGGGAACATAATATACACTGTAGATTACACATTTTCATTTCATTATGCATTTTTATATGCATTTCTTTTGAATGCCCGAGCGCTCACGGTAGGCGGCGGCGGCGCGGGGCGCGGACGCAGGTCCCGTTATCAGCGAGCGCGGCCCGCCGCCTGCATTCGGTTTTTACTTGCATCAGTTGCATTCGAACGTTACCGCGCGAGTCCACGCCACTTTTGCGCACCGCCGATAAAACGCGAGTTACGAATACCGACTTGAAGCCTTGTAAATCTTAACCAAAGTTGTCAAATAGTGAAAATAAACTATACTACACTGTACGGAGTGTTTATTTGTTGGGTTTTAGCATTCAATTCCCTCAGTGGTGACCCTTTATTTTTGAACATGAGCAGTGACAACAGTGACGCAGAGCATTCTGAACACTCGCAGAAGGCGGCCATCAAAAAGAGCACCAAGAAAGCGAATGATCGAGATCCTTTAGCCGAACTCTGTCGTGTCGGCGTTCGCGTCCCTCCATTTTGGGCTGAAAAACCGTCAATATGGTTCGCTCAAATCGAGGCGCAATTTAATATAGCCCGGATTAGCGACGATAACACTAAATTTTATTATGTGCTCTCACACCTGGATGGGAAATACTCGGCCATCGTGGAGGATATAATTGAAAATCCCCCGACATCAGGGAAGTTTGAAAAGCTAAAAACAGAACTCGTCAAGCGACTTTCCCTGTCCAGACAAAAAAAAGTGAAACAGCTGTTGCAATCCGAGGAGCTGGGCGACCGCAAGCCGTCCCAGTTCCTGCGACACCTGCAGCAACTAGCAGGGCCTAACATGCCAGATGATTTTATCACGGACGTATGGACAAGCCGACTACCGCACAACCTTCAAACCATAATAGCGTCGCAGACTAACTTGGCACTTCAAGAGCTAGCGGATTTAGCGGACAGAGTACATGACATCGCACCGGCGTCTCCACAAGTGGCAGCGACATCCGTGTCAAGGCTGGAGTCAACGATAGAAACCATGGCCAGGCAGATCACCGAGCTGACCAAACAAGTAAGCGCGCTCGCCACCGCTGGCCATGATAGATCACGTTCTCGTTACCGTCGGACGTCACGTCAAAGAAACCGGACGTCATCTGACACGAGATCTCAATCTAATTATAGAAAATTTCCCGTGTGCTGGTACCATTATAGATTCGGTAATCAGGCGAAGAAGTGCCTTGCACCCTGTGATTACAAGACGGGAAACGCGCAGGGCAGTCGATAATGGCGGCTGACGATTGCCCCTCCACCCCAGGTCGCCTGTTCGTGACCGACCGCAGTTCGAAAATTCAATTTTTGGTGGACACCGGTAGTGATTTAAGTGTCTTCCCGCGAACTGTGCTCAAACAACGGCGTGTGAGAACAGATTATCAGTTGTGTGCGGCAAATGGTACTACAATCGATACGTACGGTTTTGTTGACTTTAATCTCAATTTAGGTTTGCGTAGAAATTTTGTATGGCGTTTTACGGTGGCTGACGTCACAAGACCTATTATAGGTGTTGATTTTTTGTCACACTATTGTTTAATTGTGGATATTCGTAATCAGCGATTGATCGACGGTGCGACCGGCCTATCTGCCATAGCCGCCGTGGCCGAACCTAATAGTTTAATCTCAAGCGTGAAGGTCATGATTGGTGAGTCAAAATACAATAAATTACTTTTAGAATTTCAGGAAATTACACGACCCACAGGCGCTCCACGCACACCAAAACATAATACCACACACCACATTCGAACCACGCCAGGCCCGCCGGTATCGTGCACTCCGCGCCGACTTGCCCCAGACAAACTAAGGATAGCAAAGTCTGAGTTCGAGGCGATGTTGGCGAGTGGTACAGCTAGGCCATCGGAAAGCCCCTGGTCGTCACCGCTTCACCTAGCCCCTAAAAAGGACAACGGCTGGCGACCATGTGGTGACTACCGGATGCTTAATGCGAGGACCATACCTGATAGATACCCTATCAGACACATTCACGACTTTGCACATAACCTATCTGGTTGTAAGATCTTTTCCACGATTGATTTAGTTAAAGCTTACAACCAGATACCAGTTAACGAACAAGATATACCTAAAACAGCCATATCAACACCTTTCGGGCTCTATGAGTTCCCATACATGACCTTTGGTCTGCGTAACGCAGGCCAAACTTTCCAGAGGTTTGTTGACGAATTGACCCGTGGCCTAGATTTCTGTTACCCATACCTGGACGACTTCTTGGTGTTCTCCAAAAATGAGGATGAGCATGAGCAGCACCTTCGCCAGCTTTTCACCAGGATGAAGGACTACGGCATTCTCATTAATACCAATAAGTGCGTCTTCGGTGCGACGGAGGTGACATTTCTAGGCTACCACATATCTCAGCATGGCACTAAACCTCTGGAAAGAAAAGTGCAGGCTATAAAGGATTTCCCAGTCCCTAAAACCGCTAGGCAGCTCAGAAGATTTTTGGGGATGGTAAATTTTTATAGGAGATTTATTCCCCATGCCGCCCAGATCCAGGCTCCCCTAAATCCCTTGTTGACTGGCTCCATAAAAGCCTCGCAGCCTGTTGACATAGAAGGAGACTCGATGAAAGCATTCGAGGACTGCAAGGACAGCCTCTGCACCGCAGCCTTATTGGCACACCCGGATACGACGTGTAAATTAGGATTAGTCACCGATGCGTCTGATCTTGCCATCGGTGGAGTTTTGCAGCAGTTCAGAGATGGTTATTGGGAACCTCTAGCCTTTTTCTCCCGCAGGTTGAGCCCGTCGCAACGAAAATACTCACCGTACGACAGGGAGCTCCTCGCCATCTACGAGAATGTTAAATACTTCCGACACTGGCTAGAGGCTACAAGCTTCACCATATACACGGATCATAAGCCCCTGTGTTACGCGTTCACCGAGCGTAAAAATAACTGCTCACCGCGTCAATACAGATACCTAGACTACATAGCCCAATTCTCGACGGACATAAGGCACATCGCTGGTCAAGATAATGTCGTTGCGGACACACTCTCCCGCGTTGAAGAATTGCAGAGTCCCGTAGATCTAGCAGTAATAGCTAAGGCCCAAAACTCAGATAATGAGCTCGCTGAACACCTCGAAGGGCATTCCTCACTGCGTATAGAGAATAGAATAGAATAGAATAGAAATGTTTTTTATTCAAATAAACTTTTTTACAAGTGCTTATGAATCGTCGATGAGTCTACCACTGGTTCGGAATGCCGTTCCTGCCGAGAAGAACCAGCAAGAAACTCGGCAGTTGCTCTTTTCAAAATAAGTTTACATTCAATAGAATAGTTATACAGTTAAATTACCACCTACTGTCTCATGAATCGCTGGAACGAATTATGTCCACGCTTTTTTATCATCTAAATAGTCTTCAATTGCATAATATGCCTTTTTCATGAGATTAGTTTTAACTGATTTCTTAAACTTGTGTAAAGGCAAGTCTAAGATCGACTGTGGAATTTTATTATAAAACGTCACGCCCATTCCCACAAATGTCTTTCGGACCCTCTTGAGGCGACATCGAGGAATCACGAGCCTGTTTGGATTTCTAACTTGCCTATCATGTAAATCACCCTTTTTTTTGTAATTCACAATGTTTTGTCTGACAAATATTATATTGTTGTAAATATATTGTGAAGCTACTGTAAGAATGGCTATTTCTTTAAATTTTTCTCGAAGGGAATCCCGCGGTTTTAAATTATATATTGCGCGAATTGCCCTCTTCTGCAATACAAAAATTTTTCCAATATCGGCTGCTTTACCCCATAATAAGATTCCGTATGACATAATACTATGGAAATATGCAAAATAAACAATTTTTGCAGTTTCTATGTCAGTTAACTGTCGAATCTTCCTAACAGCGTAAGCAGCAGAGCTAAGCTTGCCAGCAAGTGTTGCTATATGGATGCCCCATTGCAGCTTTGAGTCCAGGGTTAATCCCAAGAACACTGTGGAGTCCTCACATTTCAAGGGTTCTTTACTTATCTTTAAATTTTTACTGACAGTTCTGGTGTTGGGCAATAAAAACTCAACACACTTGGTTTTTTTAGCATTTAAAAGTAGATTATTTGCCGTAAACCATTCAGAAACTTGAGATAATGCAATATTTACATCGTCAAAATTGTCTTTCGTCCTATCGACTTTAAAAATCAAAGACGTATCATCAGCAAATAGTACAATATCGCAAGTATTTTGGACAAAATGTGGTAAATCATTTATGTAAATCAAAAACATGAATGGACCTAGAATAGAACCCTGGGGTACACCCATTACCGAGGCTGATCCGGATGATTTTACATCATTGACACATACTCTTTGAACACGATCACTAAGATAAGACGCAATGAGGCTAAGCGCAAATTCTCTAATACCATAGTGGCTCAGTTTAAGCAAAAGGGTCTCGCGATCAACGCAGTCGAATGCTTTTGATAAATCACAGAAAATACCAATGGCATTCTGTGAGTTATTCCATGCATCGAATATGTGTTGCAACAGCGTTGCGGCTGCATCGGTTGTTGATCGACCCTTAGTAAAACCGTACTGCTCAGGGTGAAGAAGTTTATTTAAATTAAAGTGTAGAAGCAGTTGGTTGAGCATTATTTTTTCAAATATCTTGCTGAGAGTTGGCAAAATTGAAATTGGTCTGTAGTTATTCGGGTCACATTTGCTTCCCGATTTAAAAAGAGGTATTAATTTACTACATTTCATCAGGTCTGGAAAAGATCCAGAATCTACAGACTTATTAAAAATTAAAGCAAGATAGGGCGCAATAATATCAATGATATTGTGAATTATTTTAACTGATATTCCCCATAGATCTCCTGTTTTTTTATTTTGCAATGATTTAAATGTTTTGATAATATCATATGGGGTAACGTGTTTAAACCTAAATAATTTATTGCACTCAGAGACATTGCTTCTTAGAAGATTATAGGCTTCTGTTGGCGAGGAATTTAGAGAACTGGTCGTGGTTACTGGTATATTTTTGAAAAAGTTCTCAAATGTATTTGCAATTTCTATATCGGAGTCAATTACATGGTTGTTAATTTTAAGCTCCAGTTTATTATAATGTACCTTATTCTTACCCATTTCATCACCAATGATGTCCCATACTGCTTTTATTTTATTATCCGAATTGACAATTTTTTGTTTTATGTGAAGTGACTTTGCTTGTATGCACACGTTTCTAAACAATTTGGAATAATTTCTTACATATTCTATAAACGCGGGGGCATAATTATATTGTTTTTCTGCATACAAGTCAAACAGCCTATTTCTACTTTTATAGATGCCAACAGTTGCCCAATCACTAAATTTAAGATTTTTAAATAATCTTTTTTCTATTACCTTAAAGACAGAGTTAAATTGAGAGTTTAATAGATCAAAAAACTCTCTATAAATTTCATTCGGACCACCCTGTGCAACATCAAGCGTCGGCATTGCAGCTGCGATATTTTGTTTGAATTGCCTTACTTTTTTGGTGGTAACTGGCCTATATTTTACTACTTTTGTTACATTCTGCTCACTGCTCGGAATAGATATCATTTGCCCGCAATGGTCAGATCTTAAATAAGTGATAATCAATTTTTTGATAATTTTACAATCAGAGAAAATGTTATCAATACAAGTTGCCGAATGCGCTGTTATTCTTGTAGCTTCAACAAAAATATTTTCCAGGTTGAAACTTTTAAATAAGTTTAGTAATCTTCCTGTGATAGGCGTTTGATGCAAGATATCTATATTAAAATCTCCACAAATTACTATTTTCTTTGATGACCTACATAGCCGCCCTAAGGCGTCCTCCATGACCTCCTCAAAATGAACAAAATCACCCGAGGGGGGTCGGTATACGCAGACTATAATATATCGGTCCAGCTCGACACAAGACAGCTCAATAATGCGTTCCATAGAAAGACTAACAATGTCTTTTCGCTCTTTGCAATTAATGTTATTGCGCGTTATTATTAAAGAACCCCCGTGTATAGCAGTCCCTCTGGAGAACGCACTTGACAGTAAATAATTATCAAAATGTATAATTAACTGATGAGAATTGAGCCAATGCTCGGTGAGGCATAAGATGTCAATATCGAATTCTTTAATAAATAGCTCAATCTCGTGTTCTTTGCCAGATAAGCCCTGTATATTTTGGTGTACAAGATTAATCTTATATTGCTCATCTGTTGTCTTATTGGTTAGTTTAAAACAATATTAGAATTATTCCTATTGGAGTCTAATGTCGAAAAACTTGGATTAGTACTACTACTAATTATGTCTATATTGTTAGTACAACATGTACTTTTGTCAACTAAAATTGAAACACTAGATTTTATTGTCAAAATACTTGAATTAGTAATATTACTAACTACGTCAATATTATTTGTACAACATGTACCATCGCCATTCAAGCTAAAAATAGCTGAATCTTGTATATTGTAAGCTACTAATGTAGCTATTTGTTTCCTATATCTAAAGGGTAGATGCATAGTATCCCTTGTCAATTGAAATTTTCTAATAAACTTATTGGTATTAAAGAAATGAAAATATTCTCTATGACCATAAGTTAGGTTATGTAAAAGCAAGTTAAGCTTATAGATATGGTTATTCTGTGCTGGGGTCAATGTGACAGAGTAGGGAAAAGCACAAAGTATAAACTTGCAACCTGACTTTTTTTGTACATGTAATAAATATTCAAAGCTTCTTAATACATCTTTTTTAAGTATTTTCAGGCTGTCACCAATTAACAAAACAACTGTACTGTACTTATCTAAGCAATTTGCCTTAATATTTTTAATTAGAGGTTGACTATACCTGGAAGTCACATAGAATTGTACTGCGATGTCAGCACAACGACTCCCAGGCCTTTCATACCCCGAACCCTACGCAGACAGGTCTTTGAAAGCTTGCATTCGCTGAGCCACCCTGGCGCTAACGCTAGCGCTAAGCTCATAGCGCAACGCTACGTATGGCCACAGATGAGGAAGGACTGTCGCGATTGGTCCAAGGCATGTTTGGCATGTCAGCGCGCTAAGGTGAACCGACACGTTTCAACACCCTTGGGAAGTTTCGGTTTACCTTCAGCGCGTTTCAAACATGTGCATTTGGACCTCATCGGACCATTACCCCCATCTGCCGAATATCGGTACTGCTTGACAGCAATCGATCGCTTCACGCGATGGGTTGAAGTTGTCCCTCTGACCGATATCACGGCAGAGTCTGTGGCCAAAGCGTTCTTGTCCGGATGGGTCGCTTCTTTTGGTTGTCCAATCATCGTCGTAACGGACCGAGGCCGACAATTCTGCTCAGCACTCTTCACGCAACTCTCCACAACTCTCGGCTTTACACATCTCAAAACAACCGCGTACCACGCCCAGTGTAATGGTATAGTCGAGAGATTTCATCGGCAATTGAAAGCGGCAATCATGTGCCATGCCGACAGTAGTTGGTCCGAATCATTGCCATTCATTTTACTCGGCATACGAAGTTCTTTTAAGGAAGACCTTCAGACTTCCTCAGCAGAGCTAGTTTACGGAGAACCCCTACGGCTCCCTGGTGAATTTTTTGGGCATCAGGTTGACAAGTGCACGACTGATGTAACAGAATTTTCAGCCCGTATCAGATCATTTGCCAACAATCTGCGCCCAACACCAGCTAGTAATCACGCAAAAGACAAGATATTTATATATAAAGACTTAACTTCTTGCTCACACGTCTTCTTACGGGATGATTCTTTGAGAAGCGCATTACAACCGGCATACACTGGTCCCCATGAGGTGATCGAGAGAGGTGCAAAGGTTTTTAAGATTCGGGTAAAGGGCAAGTCTGTTACGGTATCGGTAGACCGATTAAAACCAGCATACATACTGTCAGATACGAATAACACGCCTGAACCAATTCAAGCTGAACCACCACCAACTCCTACCCTAAATATCAAGACCACGCGATCTGGAAGACGAGTCCGATTCCCAGACTACTTTCGCCCGTAACACGGTCTCTTGGGGGGAGCGATGTGGGGAACATAATATACACTGTAGATTACACATTTTCATTTCATTATGCATTTTTATATGCATTTCTTTTGAATGCCCGAGCGCTCACGGTAGGCGGCGGCGGCGCGGGGCGCGGACGCAGGTCCCGTTATCAGCGAGCGCGGCCCGCCGCCTGCATTCGGTTTTTACTTGCATCAGTTGCATTCGAACGTTACCGCGCGAGTCCACGCCACTTTTGCGCACCGCCGATAAAACGCGAGTTACGAATACCGACTTGAAGCCTTGTAAATCTTAACCAAAGTTGTCAAATAGTGAAAATAAACTATACTACACTGTACGGAGTGTTTATTTGTTGGGTTTTAGCATTCAATTCCCTCACATACATGTTATATTATAAAAATAGTTGGCTACCCTTTAATATTCGTCCCAGCCATTCAACGCTATCATTGTACCTCATTGTAGCCACTATCGCAAATTAACGATCTGAGGGTCCGTTCCACAAAATGAGTTTTAGAGAGTGAACTCGTATTTCGGTAGGATAATACGTGATTTGTAATGAAATAATGAGGGTGCGGCGTTATATATGGAGCTCCCAGTGTCGGATAATAGAATTATTATAATGTTCAACCTGCTTTTAGTTACGTCCAATTACTCTAATGGTGTATAAGTTAGGTTCGTCTGCTTCCCCACATATTATTTGTCACCTAGCTAACTCGCATCGGCTTCGCACGGGTGGGCTACCTATTCAGTATGTTTTTTTAGGGTTCCGTACCCAAAGGGTGCCAACGGGACCCTATTACTAAGCCTCCGCTGTCCGTCCGTCCGTCCGTCCGTCCGTCCGTCTGTCAGCGGGCTATATCTCGTCAACCGTAATAGATAGACAGTTGAAATTTTCACATATTGTGTATTTCTATTGCCGCTATAACAACAAATAATAAAAATAAAAATTAATTGAAAAATAAATACATGGAAAAGGAGTTGAAATAAAATTTTATTTTTTTTACCCCGGCATGTGGGGTGTCATTGTCTAGAGTTCATTAAGTGGAGTTCAAATATATATTTTTTTTATTTTTTAGCTACAAAAATGAAGAAATAGGGGACCGTCAAAGTTTTCGGTTTTAGACCAATTTTGTTAGGGGGTCTCAAAAACTAAACTAGTTAGGAATTTGAAATTTTGGTATATTATGTATCTACTATATAGTGTATTTAAACAACAAATACTGAAAACACCGATTTATAATGCGGTTGGTAAGTTGAGACCAAAACAAACGAGCATTTTTTCCCCATATACTAAAATATCAAAATATGGTCCACAACATTGGAATTCGAATGGGAAAATTATAAACGACTGCAAACTGCAATAATTTTACTATACTTGCATACTTGTACTATAAGAAAAGTAGAGATCTGAGTCAAATGCTTATGCAATTACATAATATTATATCCAGTTCTCGCCAATCTTTATGGTCGCTCTGAACTATGCAGTTAGGTCTATTGACCAATAAAGAGTTCAACCTTGTGCAAAGTAAGCTTACATTCTGTGCATCGAAAAGTAAGTAGTTACGAGTAGGACTGTAGTTTGTTTTGTCAATGCAAGGACAAATAAATATTACTCTTTCTTAAGACTTTGTTAAACTTTAATTTAACAAAGTTTATTTTAGTTTTAACTCGAAGCGAATATTAACTAAAATGCTTGCCATAGTAGTCAAAAGTAACTAGAAAAAGTTCTCGCGTCGTGAAAATATGTTACACTCCATATTAACTCAGTGATTTATTTTACAAATGCGAGTGTAGTATATCGAGTGTTTTCCTAATAAAATAATATTTAAGGTGTGTAGCTACATAATTAATGTAGATAGAAGAATATTGTAATAAACAGAGAACTTACAGTAGGTAATGAAAATACACTTCCCTTTATTGCGACACTCTTAACACTGATTTTTCTTTTCTCCAACTCGAACATTTTATGCTCATCCCCGAAACTTTAGCAATCCACTTATATCAACCGTGAAACTCAAAGAAAATAAAAAAGTTTCTATGTTTAATCTGCAGGCTTTGAGGATTTCCCATTGAAATATCACGCCGAACGTTGCTTTTAATAATCCACGCAGACATAATTTTTATTTATATTCGACTTGAGGCTTAACTGAATATATGTATTTGTGATTTAGATTTACAATCTAAGAACTTTGCGTACATATATCGTTCCTGTATGACTTTTTGGTCGTTTATTATGCGAAAAAATGTACTTATCGCAAAGGAATACCTTTATATTTTGTTCCAGAGTAACTTTTGCACGCTCTACCTCAGAACATTCAAGTAGAAACTGCCAAATACTGTTTCTTATGTCGTTGTTTTTTCCTGTTCGGAGCTTATTTGAGAAGTAGATGGGTAAAATACATAATTCTGTTCGCCCTACAGACATATTTGTAGCTTACACCGTTGAAGCGCGTTGGGAATTCTTATCTACCAAACGCAGCACTTTGATTACGAAAGAAAGGAATATTTTAAGACCCCTCCGCTTGCTTTGTGTTTTCTGACAAGTGTATAATATAATTTATGTCATAAATATGTGTTATATCGTACTCTCTTGAAATTAATATTTAATGTTTATGTAAGTCGTAGAAGTTAAGTACTGGCTATATTGGTTTTTAACCTATTTTAATTTCGAGGGTCGTATACCAACTCAGTACCTACTCAGTATATGTCTTTTAGTTTGTTTGTAAATCCCGAACAATTTTTCTAAAGACCACAACGATGTATGTTATCCCAGCAACTATTTTCGATCATTGAAATCGGATCTGGATCGAAAGGAGTCCCCTCCCACACAGATTACTTATTCATCGGCCCATGAATACTTAAATTCAATCGTGAGCTAAGAAACAAGCTTGCTAAATGATGTTTTAGTTATGTTCAGTGTTGGTAAATACATTAAATCCTTAATACCTATTTAATACATACTTATTTACAATTTTATGATATTTTTTTCAAAATAATTAATAAGTCAATAAGTAACTCATTTTTTATTAACTCTCGAGAAAAGCATGTTGCTTCGCGAGGAAGAATTCGAATTTTGCTCAATAGTTTTTACTTTAATAACTGGCTCGAATTATAGTTTTAAAACAAAAAATAAAATTTGAAGTCTTGTTACTTACAAGACTTTTTAACGTAATATCGTGCCCTCTCACAACACAAGCTTTACGATTACTTGAATAGAAGAATATCAGTCATATTCAACATGGCTAATATTCTTTCAGAATATATTCTTTTGTATCCTTTCATACGAACAAGACGAACATTGTATGCAAGGTGTTAAAACAGTTTCCTATCCGGTATTGAGATATTTACGGTTACCGTTGCCGATTTTATAGTTTCATCCTCTAATACCCTCGGAGCACTACATAAAAGCAGTAATCGTAAAGTTTATGACACTAACAAACATTCGGGAAATGTTTGATATGTAAAAGGTCTTGCCTTCTTCTTGGAGTGAAGCGTATTATTTGGCCTTCTCAAAAATTTATTACGTTGTCTAGATGATCAATTGGTTTGGTCAATTTAGGAAATTGGGTCCTTTACTAAATTGGTTCATGACTAGCTCTGATAGCTTCGGTCACGGCTTACCACCTTGATGTCAAGTTAAAAGATACAAACGTCACAAGATTCTGCGGCGATCCTTGCAATGATCTATGCTGAGACGTCTACGACTTTCGGTTGAGACGACGAAGATGAAATCTTTCTGCTTCGACTACGGATTTCTTCACTAAAGATTTTGCTACTCAAAGAATCAAACGCACATCCAGCATGGCCTGTCATAGCAGTATCCTACTAGACCACACCAGAGTAGTCGATAAACCATAGCACATTTTTTTTATATTTGTGAATATTTATTAAAATTATCAGTAGGCAGGTGTAGCTGTTTGACTGATTCAACCGATACCAATTTCTTAATGTATCACCCAGTTACCAAGGGAAAACAGCGAGACAGCTTGAACATTTCTAATAAAGGATCTGACGACGGTCTGATATTTACCACTTAAAGATAGTGACTTTGGAAGTGGACATAATATTATTTTCACGGGTTCTGTTTCGTAAGTAACAGTTTATGAAGTATTTAAGGTGATACTTAATTAGATACTTCTTACACTTGTAAGAAGTATCTGATTAAGATGGTAGTTAAAGTGCATCCCACAAACTTATTATAAATGAATAAAAATATTGAGACGACACAATTAGACTTATATATATATATATATATATATATATATATATATATATATATATATATATATATATATATATATATATATATATATATATATATATAATAAGTAGAAGTTTAAGTTACAATAATATTGCTAATTAGCCCTTAGGCTAGATTGCAGTAATATATATATATATATATATATTACTGCAATCTAGCCTAAGGGCTAATTAGCAATATTATTGTAACTTAAACTTCTACTTATAATTAAATTCTATATCTAATTTACAGTCCAATAACTGTCCTTAGTTTATTCTAATATTTCACTATGTTTATGTTAAGTTCACTATGTTTTTGTGACCTAGTCAAATAACACAAGCACTGCACTGACACTGCACTTATGCACTTTTAAACACTAGTTCGAACGGTTTTGTTCTTTTAAGTCTTCTTTTATGTTCGTGTTATCGAGAAGCTTTACAGCTTCCAGATTCACATGGTGACGAAGTCGATGTTGGTGAGCTTCTGCGTAGTTTTGTATAATCTTGTTCACGAACTCCATCTTAAGGTCTCTGTGGAGATCGTGATTAATTGTGTTATCATTTAATTGATTCATGACATTATTAAAATTGAAATTTTAAAACACCCCCGACATGTGAATCTATACACTATTTTTCAGGTAAAAGAGGGTGTCAGGTTCACCTGTCATCCAGTTACCCAGTTTTCTGATCCATCATCAGATCCTCCTCCTCAATCCTTGATCATCATCTATCTAACCTACTCATTGAAGCTATTCTAATGAGCCCAAAAACACTAGGTATATTTGCTTTAAGTTGCTGAGGAGTTGGGTATTCCGTAGACTACTTGACGATGCAGCATCAGCTGTTAAAGGTTATTATGCCTTTTGATGGTGAAGCCACCATTGAATGACCACCATGAATTTTCAATAGAATTAAATACATGGTGATTTTAGGTCACACGTATGTTTGATAGTAAAGTATGCTATATGTATATATAGTATAATATACACAGCTATCAAAACGGCTGATAACTTTGAAACGGCTGAACCAATTTTAATAAAACATGTCTAAAAATCGGCCAAGTGCGAGTCGGGCCTCGCTTTTTTAGGGTTCCGTACATGTGCCCAAATCACTTTTTTTAAAACTAGATACATATTTAGATATCTTAGTTCTTAGATAGTAGGTACTAAATTAGCATATATGGGGAAAAAATGCTCGTTTGTTTTGGTCACAACTTTGATGGCCCCCCATTTCTTCATTTTTGAAGCTAAAAAATAATAAAAAATATATTTGAACGCCACTTAATTAGTTCTAGACAATGACACCCCACATGCCAGGGTAACAAATAAAATTTTATTGAGACTCCTTTTTCATGTATGGGACCCCCTTTATTTTTTAATTTAATTTTTATTATTTGTTGTTATAGCGGCAATAGTAGTTCATACTCTGTGAAAATTTCAACTACCTATTATGGTTTACGAGTTACAGCCCGCTGACAGACAGACGGACGGACGGACGGACGGACAGCGGAGGCTTAGTAATAGGGTCCCGTTGGCACCCTTTGGGTACGGAACCCTAAAAACTACCGCTAGGAAACCTGCTTTTAAATTAAAAATCCGCACCGAAATCAGTTCAGCCGTTTAAGAGCCATGGTGCCACAGACCGACACACAGACATAGCGGTTAATCTTATAACACCCCTCTTTTTGCATCGGGGGTTAAAAATAAGAAAAACTGTACAGTTTGTATGCAAGTGTGAGAAAATAATTGGTAGTATTCTTTATATACCTACCTTTTTAAGCTTACTGATAAAAATCTGAAATGCCGATTATGTTAAATATGTACATGTCGGAGATTAAAATTAAAATGGCCATTATTTAAAGCGCCATCTGTTATAAAACAGTTGTACTAGTTTATTAAGTCATTCAATTGACTTGAATTGTTAGTAATACTTTATTAAGTCATTCAATTGACTCGAATTGTTTGTACTAGTTTAATAAGTCATTCAATTGACTTGAAATGTTTGTTCTAATTTATTAAGTCACTCAATTGACTCGAAAGCGACATCTATATCGAATTCGGGTATTGTTTGTACAAGTTTATTAAGTCACTCAAGTGACTCGAAAGCGCCCTCTATAAGCGAACTCAGGTATTGGATGTACTAGTTTATTCAATCACTCAATTGACTCCATTGACATTCAAACCTGGATGGAGTTGGCGTGGCGGGGGTTGACGATTCGTCTATAAGTAGGGCTGGTGCCCACCAGACGGTCATTATTATCATTATTATTAGAGAAGTCATCATTATTATTAGAGAAGTCATCATTATTATTTAGTCATCAGATAGTTATGAGACAGTCAGTAGTAGTCTTAATAGTTGTTCATGAGAGCTTGGTGGAGCATGGTCTCCCAGTCACACCGTCGCGCCAAACCCATCGTTCGCTATATGGTGGTATTAATTATTTACCAAGCTATTTACAAAGTATTTAAAGTAATTGTGTTTTGAACTACTGTGTGTTAATTCTACAAACTTTTAAATATTGTGTGCAGTGCAATAAATCATGTAATCGGCTTCTCGCGTTTATTTGCCCGAGTACCCACAATTATGCAATCAGATCAAGAAGAACAACATGCCCACGATAATGAGGAGCCACCCAGCCCCTTAGCGGTCTCCGTTATCAGAAGTGGGATCGCCTCGGGCTACCGAGAAGACTGATGATTTATTGAGTGTTGTACTGGACTTACAAAACAAAAAATATGAAGCAGTTAATCGAGGCGATTTAAACTACCCTCCGTGCCGAAACTATCGCTGCCTGATTTCAACCCTGAACACAAAGATACGGATCCACAGGCATGGTGCTCCACTGTGGTAGACCTGTATGTGTATGTCTGAGAAGCATCTCCAGGGTTGTGCGCTTATGATTGCTTTGAGTAAAGCGATGAAAAGAAATGCATCTACGTGGCTTTCGCAAGTTTCCGTTTACCGGCGGACGGTATTACATGGGACCAGTGTAAGGACATTTTCCTAGTGAGATTTGACAATAATGGAACTACAGCAGCAACCTTAATTAATTTGAATAATAAGTTGTCCGAAAGAAAATAAGTGTCTAGCTGCGTATGGAACTCGTTTGATGTCAACGATTATGACTGTGTGGAAAAATCTTAACACTAAGGAATTCTGGTCTATGGCTACCACCTTATCACTATAAAGTACTACTGGATTTTGGTGAGTTCATTGTATCGTTCCAATGTTTAGTGACTCTATTTTTTTAATCTCTTTATTATTTCGTTGTCTTAAGCCCATGTGTAGGGCGATACGCTTAGTTGTGTGTATTAATGTAGTACCTACGAGTTGTTGAAGAGTTAGACAGAGCTTTTTAACATTCGATTCCCATCTCTGAATATTTAAGAATTTTAGGTTATTTTAAATTCCCTTTTTATGATATTCAGTTTAGACATTAAAATTACAATTACAAGTTGTTAGTTAGATTCAATGAAACTTGAACGTACCCGTTCACCCACTGATTAATGCAAAAGTTTGCAGGTACCTACTTAAACAATGTTTATTATTTACATGTGGGTACTTCGTTTGCAGTTAAGTACTTTAGGAAGTTTGAATGTACCTTAACAATGATTTTTTATTTTCATGTGAATACTTCGTGCAATTGGATACCAGCGCGGTGCTTCTGCACATGTCACTTATCGGCAGTGGCGCCGGCAATGTCGGCGGCAGTGCACGCGGCGCATGCGGCCGGCGGCAGCAGTCCTGGGGCGTCTGAAGCGGTGACGCATGGATACATGCGAGATTCTCCCGGTCACCGGTCGATTAAATCAATCAGGTCGGTCGTTTTCATTTTGTTATGATTCTGGTGCCGAATGCTCTCTCATCAAAGAAAGAATTGCAAATAGGTTATCATGTGTGCGTTATAAAGTCTTAAATAATACCGTGGAAATTCAAGCGTTGATAGTAAATTGCAAATTTTAAGTAACGATTACGATTGATGGACGTAGTTTAGAAATCTTGTTTCACGTGATATCAGATGAGTTTTTACATTTCGATATTATGATAGGTCGTGATATTTTAAAGCTTGGTTTTTCAATTACGATGACTGCGGGTACTTTTTCTATTTCAAAGTGTAAGATTGTTGATGAATGTAGTATTTCTAATTCGGATATTGATTTTACGAATATTGATACGGATATACCAGCTGAGGATAGACCGCGACTATTGTCATTGCTTAACGAATATTCAGATGCTTTTATTAACGGATTACCGCGTTCAAGAGTTACAACCGGAGAACTAAAGATTCGTTTAGTAGATCCTAGTAAAACGGTTCAACGTCGTCCTTACCGCCTTTCGCCTGATGAGCGGCAGTTAGATCGTGATAAAATTAATGAAATGTTGGATGTGGGTATTATCCAATCGAGCTGTTCACCCTTTTCGAGTCCCATAATATTAGTTAAAAAACGAGACGGTACAGATCTATTATGTGTGGATTATCGAGAACTAAACAGCAACACGGTTCCTGATCACTTTCCTTTACCTATTATTTCGGATCAAATTGTAAGTTTATGTGGGGCTAAATATTGCCAGTGGTTTTAACAAAATTTAAAGTCCATCTAGATAGCGTTGAGCTTACTGCGGTAGACAAGCGAGCGTTCGTGGCAAGATGCACTTGGTGAAGTACAACTTGCTATCAATTGTATCAGTCGTGTGACAAAGTCGAGTCCTTTAGAACTTCTAATAGGGCGTGTAGCGAGACCGTTGTCATTATTGAGTCCTGATGATAACGAAGTTGAAATAGATCTTTCTGACGTAAGAGAGCAGGCGGTCCAGAACATAACTAAAAATTCAAATTATGATAAAGTTAGGTTTGATGCAACTAAAGCTAAAGTTGTAAGGTTTAATGTTGACGATTATGTTTTGTTGAAAAATGAAGAACGCAACCAGACTAAACTTGATCCTAAGTTTAAGGGACCTTTTAAGGTTATTGAAATTCTTGATGGTGACAGATATGTTTTGAAATCTTTAACTGGTAACCGTACTTACAAGTACGCGCACGACAGGCTCCGAAGGTTGCCTGAATGTGAAGTTCCCTTAGAGTTGGATAACGATAGTGACGAGTATGTTGATGATGAAGCTTAAACGTACACATTGGCTAGGCGTAGCTGCAGACATCGGACGTGTCGCTTCCAAACTTTGTATTGGTGTAATGAGCGTCCGACTATGTGGTGAAACCTGGGTCTCAGTGGAGACTACTTTTGGCAACTTGGTGTTGCTTGGGACTCAGTGGAGACTACTTTTGGCAACTTGGTGTTGCTTGGGTCTCAGTGGAGACTACTTTTGGCAACTTGGTGTTGCTTGGGTCTCAGTGGAGACTACTTTTGGCAACTTGGTGTTGCTTGGGTCTCAGTGGAGACTACTTTTGGCAACTTGGTGTTGCTTGGGTCTCAGTGGAGACTACGTTTGGCAACTTGGTGTTGCTTGGGTCTCAGTGGAGACTACGATTGGCAACTTGGTGTTGCTCGGGTCTCGTGGAGACTACGGTGTTGGGCCTTTGTGGCCGGGGTCTCTGATGAGACTACTGTGTTGGCCTTTGTGGCCGGGGTCTCTGATGAGACTACTGTGTTGGCCTAGGGTGGCCGGGGTCTCTGATGAGACTACAGTTTTTGGTTAAATCACACATTGTGGTGTTAACCTGGGTGACCAATGGTCGCTACTTATGCGCTGCATGTGGCAGTGGGGCCAAGATGTACGATTAAGCAATTAACAATTATTGATTCCTTTAATGGATGGTATAGTACTGTGGTGTACTGATATGCAACTGTTACTTTGATCGATCTTGATTAATTTTGATTAATGGGAACTTTTCATTTGGTCAAATGATTTTGATTACAATTAATTGTGTACAAATGAATGACATTGCTTCATTTTGAATAACATGTCAGGTAGGCCGAACCTTGTAACTGAGGTGCCTCAAATGTTTTTTTTTTCTTGTCAACAGATACGCTGCCACACGGGGACGTGTGATTGTCAGTTCTGGCCGTGTCGGAGATTAAAATTAAAATGGCCATTATTTAAAGCGCCATCTGTTATAAAACAGTTGTACTAGTTTATTAAGTCATTCAATTGACTTGAATTGTTAGTAATACTTTATTAAGTCATTCAATTGACTCGAATTGTTTGTACTAGTTTAATAAGTCATTCAATTGACTTGAAATGTTTGTTCTAATTTATTAAGTCACTCAATTGACTCGAAAGCGACATCTATATCGAATTCGGGTATTGTTTGTACAAGTTTATTAAGTCACTCAAGTGACTCGAAAGCGCCCTCTATAAGCGAACTCAGGTATTGGATGTACTAGTTTATTCAATCACTCAATTGACTCCATTGACATTCAAACCTGGATGGAGTTGGCGTGGCGGGGGTTGACGATTCGTCTATAAGTAGGGCTGGTGCCCACCAGACGGTCATTATTATCATTATTATTAGAGAAGTCATCATTATTATTTAGTCATCAGATAGTTATGAGACAGTCAGTAGTAGTCTTAATAGTTGTTCATGAGAGCTTGGTGGAGCATGGTCTCCCAGTCACACCGTCGCGCCAAACCCATCGTTCGCTATATGGTGGTATTAATTATTTACCAAGCTATTTACAAAGTATTTAAAGTAATTGTGTTTTGAACTACTGTGTGTTAATTCTACAAACTTTTAAATATTGTGTGCAGTGCAATAAATCATGTAATCGGCTTCTCGCGTTTATTTGCCCGAGTACCCACAATTATGCAATCAGATCAAGAAGAACAACATGCCCACGATAATGAGGAGCCACCCCCTTAGCGGTCTCCGTTATACATAATAAATTATATACTTACCTATTGTTTTATGTAAGAATGGTCAGTTAAAAAGGCTTATTTATTTACTTGTAAGTGAGTATCAGTAATATTAATTGACATGTTTGTTTATCATAATAGGAAATACCTAAGAGCATTAGCGTTATTAATCTCCTCAAGAAGCGTTTCCTTCCCAAAACAATTTGAGGGACGCGAGAACATCCCGATACGAGTGTGTTTGTACTGCAATATAAACTTGACCCTATTCCGAGTGGTGCCATTGTTTATCTCCTCGCTGTAATAACGTCTCACTAATTAATGTTTACGAAATTAGGTAAGTTTTACTTGAGCTTTTAATGCACTTTTTATTAAATTTCTTTAATCAATTGACGGACTTATGTATCGAATTTATAATTGGAAACTTAAAAGTAGGTATATAATTTAAAAAAGCTCTGCTTACCTAATTCTTTGTGTTTAAGCCTCAAACAGCTATGCTTAAATCTTACTTCCTACTGATCCTACTTCGATTAAGCGTTATCCCACTAGGTGGGGTCCGCTTTCCGGCATGCTCTAGCCCACTTTGCCCGATCTTCTGCATCCGATTTTGGTTTTTATTGGCTCTCAGATCAGCACTCACAATATCTAGCCACCAATATTTGACCGAGCGAAGCGAGGTCTCTGAGTTTGCTATCTAGAGCGATTTGCACTTGTCCGTCCGTCCGTCCGTCCGTCTGTCAGAGCCTTATAACTTTTGAATTACTGAACGTAATTACTTCAAATTTAGATATAATATGTAAACCGATGGCCTCCAGCCGAAAATGGCTTAAAAAGTTATAAAAATCTTTATTTCAGGGGGGCTCTCATAGAAGCGAATGCGAAGAAATTTTTTTTTTATTTGCGATTCATAGGTTTTCTGTGTATCATTTTAAAGACAATTTGGAACAGAGTACAACCGTATTTTTTTTTTAATTTTTTTCCTAAAATTGACGAAATGGGGGGCTTCCAAAGTGGCGATTTAATACGCTCGCTTGAAGACGCTCTCTGGGAAAATTTTCTATATATTTTCAAGTTGTACTTATTTTCTTACTTCACTTGTATCCTGTACTTGAACAACAAATACTAAAATTATATGAATATTATAAAGAAACGAGATTATTTAATTTTTAATGAGCATCAGTAAATTTCACATAGCTTCACAATAATGCTAATAGATGGCGCAGTCATTAACTATTCCATTGAACTAGGAGTTACGACTACGATTTATCCCAAAAACAGTTTTGCGTCGACCATTATTATTTAGGTACATAATATAATAACATATTATTCAATTAAAATTATTCTTTAGTTAAATATCATTTTGTATATTTTCTATTCGCGTCGATAGATGACGATTTGTACAGATGCCCCTAACCCGTTTTCACTCGTTAGTACCTACATAATAATTCAATGTTTTCACTGACGTTCCCTAACCTTTACGGGCTACCTATGATAAGTTATGTGATGATTACTGTCAACTTCTTTATCACGATCCTGTACGGGACACCTAAAAGGACATTGGGACGGATGTTAGGACTTAGGATTGTGTTTTGGAGCTACCTACGTAAAGAGACTCCTACATAGGGGATGATTTAGGTATGTTTGGTGAAAACGGGCATAATAATAATAATGTCAGTTTTGGTCGTCATGTATCGATTGAATGAATAATCATGGGATACCGTTACCGCGAGGTCTTAGTTCGGGGCGAACCACTAGTATATTATAATTGCGAAAGTTTGTGAGAATGGATGGATGAATGATTGTTACTCCTTCACGCCACAAAAAATGTACCAATTTGGCTGAAATTTAGAATGGATATAGCTCATACCCAGGATAAACACATAAGCTACTAACTAGGAAAACTAAAGAGTTCCCGCGGGAATTAATAACCTTAAGGATGATCAAACGGGTCTGCCCGCGAAATTTAAATTTAATTTGGTTTTTCGCAATTTTTATACTAATACAACAAACTACAGAGTTGGACGTGAGTTACTCACAAATTAGTCAGTAGTTTGATTAATTTCTTAAACTGGTCACTTTCATGTGAAGATTTTTATGTTAAACTATGAAGATGATCATTCCACTGGCGCAATTAGACTGCCACTAGCCTACTTTGTCGTATTAGTTTACAAAATGGGAAAAACCAAATTAAATTTGAATTTCGCGGGCAGACTCGTATAATCCACCTTAATCCATGCGGACGAAGTCGCGGGCATCATCTAGTAATAAATATGAGTAGAGTGGTAATAAATTCTACTATATAAAACTTTATGTGTTATTTATTTACCTTACACAGATGAATTGCAGTATTTAGGCGGTACGAACCGGAAATGGTTATTCTTTGTAACTTTCAGGTGTAGGTATATACCAGGTAAATAAGCGGTCGGTGGTTCTATAATCTATTACATATTTATTTTGGGTGACTAATGGTCGACATTTACCTGATATGACTATGAGTGTTAGGAATAAATGCCTCGACACGTAGCGTCGGTGCTAGAAGTCAAACCGAACTGCAACCTGCTGCATCGCACGTGCCGTTCATTAGCGGAGTGACGCGGTCGACGTCATCAGAATCTAATCTTGCCGACATGCCGCGTTCGTGCTTCTACTCGTATGAACGATGATAATAATTGACGCTTCAACCGGATTGCACCTGACGACTGTAAGAGATGAAACAGCAGTTTTCTTTATAATCATATACACTAGGTCGCGCCCGAGACTTCGGCTGCGCATATTTAAGTGGGAACTTGATTTTCCGGGAATTAGTATCTTATGGTATAATAACTATAAAACCTTTTATCTTATGAGCAAATATAATTAAAACTTGAATTTCTAAAGCTATAAAGTTAATAGTTCGTGCATAACTAAACTCGAAAAAAAAAAGATGAGATCACTAGATTAAAAAATATTGTAAAGCGTTGAACACTTCCGCTCCAGTGAGCAAGACAGGGGGTATTGTATGACAAGACACTCAGAAGTGATATCTATAGGGTTAGTACGAGTAACATCAGTAACGGCGGATATTAGTAGCCTATCTAAACCAAAATCTGTATTTTGAAGGTAAGGTGTTTTATTTGTAAAACAGGCCAATTAGTTAAATATATTTCAATCTTGGTTCATGGATTTAATATCGACACGTTGTACCTATGCATCCTATGCGCCTGGATTATATTTTTGAACTTTAATCAAAATATTTTATTTGTTTAGATAAGTTAGTAGTACCGGCCGTTGAATGCTTAGATATTTAGTGAAAAAGTAGAAGGAAAGGGAAACAAAACTGAAACTACTCCAAAAAATCGGTATTTAGGACTGTTACATAATGAACAATATCGGAAATAATTAGGAAAAACGTTTATAAATTATGAGTATCGAAACACTTTAACGTCTCGTATAGCTAAATTACTAAGATGCCTAGTTTAAAGGCTTAAGTTTGTTCATATAATACGAATATATACAGCCAGTGTCCAATACACAACAAATATGTATGTATAAGAATATTTAGGTCTAGACTGAGTACCTAAACTCTTTTTTATATTATTGTTTCAATTCAATTCCCAAATAATGGCTCTTATATTGCTATAATTTTATTATTGTTTCGATACTCGAAATCTATTGACATTGGCAAGATGAATAAACTTGTACTAAGGGTAATGACAGTAATATAGATAGTTTACATCGCCTGACTGGTTTTTTGGTACGTTTTGTTTTTAACCTTCGATGTTATCATATTCTGTTTCATTTTGAATCTGTCTTTTCTTAAAATCACCAGCCGACTTGCAGGGGCCAAAATTCACGAGGGATAAGCAGCGCATGTGACTTAAATTAACGTCACGGCATTAAAATTCGTGAGCAGTCACGGATTTTAATGACGCGCCCGATGCCACTAGCATCTTCGTTACGCATTTTCAGTGATCACCGAAATAAGTACTTTGGCGAATCTGATGCTAGCTTGTGTTTTCCTTGCAGATTTTCTGGCAATGTATTACTTTTCTGGCAGTTAATAACTTTGTGATTAGACCTTGTCAACCCCAGCTAGATATTGCGCATTCTGTATTTATGTAACAGATAAACCTAAGTTAAAGTTATTGTCTCTAAAAAAACTCGTAAAATACTAGTTATACAGTTGTTTGAGCATAGTAAAGTAAAATAAAAAAATATCAATTCCATGAAAAATTCAACCTTATCTCACCTGGTGATAACTAACGACACTGCTAAAAACCTTTTCAAAAAAAAAGAAACGGTCTTTTAGCAATTTGGTTTTTAAAACTGTACATGTAGTGAATTTTTATATTTGCAAGCTCTTTTTAAACATAATAGAGTATATATAATATATATAATATATATAATATTCTTCAAATTATTCTCTGGACCTAACTTTTCAAGTTTACATTAAAACTACTCTGCGTAAATCTTCTAAATTAGTACGGATAAGAAATGAGTGGAAAAATTATTCTCCATCCTTTTTCTATCCATACTTGTCAGATATAAACACCGTTAACGTAAACTTAAACACTTATTTCGACACTGTCGTAGAACATTGTCGCATAAGAATATACAGCGAAATCTTGATTTAGACACTAACGGCTTTCAGAAACAATGCTTAACACCTCAGCAAAAGAAAAAAATTATAATATTCAGTAGTTTTGGAGATATTCAATCGGACAAAGTCGTATCTGAAACTCATTCCGAAGAAAAACGTCGCTTGAAAAAAGAAGCGCTGCTGTCGCTAACTTGTCAAATGACGGCGGCCGCCAGTTGATTGTCACTCAACGTATAATATAAGCCATAATTGTTCTACGGAATGCCGAAAAAACCAAGTTCAAAACTTTAAACTGCTCTCCTGTAAAGTAGCAATTTTGTAGAAGCAACTGTGTTCTACGACTGTGTCGATTTGTTTTACACTAATTGACTAGTGTCTAAAATTAAAATATAGTTTCACTAGTTATAAGAACGGTGATTCAGTTTTATTACACGTTTTCAAGTAGTATTGCACAATAAGTAGTAAAAAAGTAGACGGATAAATGCTTTGTTAAAATAAAATCGGTTAAGGTAGGTAGGTTTAAAAATTGCGCTTGTCAAGTGCCAGTCTCCTTTTCGTACCGTTTTAACTAACGTGCTTTATCTTAATTACTTTTAAATACTCATCCTTTTAACGTTATACTTTCAACTTTTCTTGTGAAGAATTTTGTGTTAAGTTTTTTACTATGATATTTTCTTTTAGTGACTTGTTATCTAAACTCAAATACGTTTGCGATGAACGGAATGATTGCCGACGTGGTTCTGTTGAGGTAAGAAATAAAATTTTGATTGTTAATATTTAACAAATTGTATTATAAAGGAATTTCAAGGGCTAAGTAACTATTTACAATATTTCTTAGATACTGGTTTCTGCCTGTTTTGTTTTCGCAAAAGGAATTCTTCATGGTCTTACTTACCTTTTGAAATTTTCCGTTTAGGAGTCGTTTAATATATCCTATTTACCTACTCGTGTATTGTAATACACATAACACATAACACCAGCACAGAAATGCGAATTTACATTGGCTTCCTCCTTTAACGGTCACGAGATGGATCTCGTTTGGGATTCTTCTTTTTTTTCGTCAACCGATAGACGTCCACCGTTGGACATAGATCTCTTGTAAAAAGAAAAGAAAACAACCCGAATTGACTATGTTAAATAATTTAATATAAAAAATTATTTTTAAAAAACCGACTTCAAAAGCCCGTGCCACTACAAATTATATAATTTATTGTTGATATTTTAAAAACCGCTCGACCGATTTCGATATTTTAGGACTATACCCTTTGTAACAAAAAAATTTCCAAGTCGGTTCAGGCGTCTTCCAGTAATCAGTGAACATACATAAAAAAATAATAAAAAAATTTGCAACGAATTTAGAAAGGAGGAGGAGGCCTTTTTTGAAGTCGGTTAATTAGTAGTAAAAGGCGAATACCACAGTTACCTAAATAAACCAAATGATAGTTTATCATTTCAAGTTCAAAAACACACTTTCGCACTTCTAATATTTGTAGGAATGCATAGAAGAGAAGAAACGAGAAACAAAGCTGTTATCCTAGTCGCAAACGGCCAAAACAATTTGAAACACTTTTATCCCCTAATTGCAATCTCCTAGCGACGATTTGTTAGGTCCCCATCTGTCTTGGCGGAACTTTGGTTTCGCTAGTTGCATTTGCCGCGTCACGGACTGAGCATTTATCAACGTATGGTTGCGAGTGTTGCCAGCACCTGGACGGTACCACTGTTTTCTAAAGCGTGTATTTTCTTTTCGGGTTTTCTATTTGTTGGAACTGGATATGTTATGTTTGTGGCTAAGTACAGTTTATGTAATTTAACGTTATGCCCGCGACTTCATCAGCGTAAATTTTGTCCAGTGGCAATTCTGATGAAAATTTGTGATTGACAAATCTCATGCCTTATGTTTCATAATATGTGTATCAGTTGTTGTCCATTGGCATTTGTGGCATTTTTTTGAAATATCTTCATTACCCAGGATATAAAATGTAATCGCCTATCACCTAGATAAAATCCTAGATTAAAAATAGCACAGTCTACCTACCTGCAAAAGTCCCATTAAAATCAGTTCAGGTAAAAATGGCGAAACAAGGAAATAAAATTTTGCGTTGCCGCTGCGGTGCTTCAATATTACCGCTGCGGCATCTTACATAATTTGGTCATTGGTGTATGTGTGTATGTGTGCTTATTTGTTTGGACGCGTGATACAGCACCACGTTGCGAAATTACAACACGCAGTGTTGAAAAAAAAGTTTAAGTATGCATATACTTACTTACGTACCTGTATGATATCTAGCTATAGGGAAAAAATTGTTATGTTTTATTGAGGTGTATTGATATATCACTTATCAGTTAGGTCGTCTGCAACAAATGCCTAGCGTTCCTGTGTACGAGTTGGGTAAAAACTGATCACAAACATAAATCAAATGGCTCTGAGAGGCCGGAAATTGATAGTTCAGTTCTCTCTCTCTCTCTGTATACCGCTGTGTAGATATGGTTGTGTGCCTCGAATAGATGTTTGATTTGACTCTGTTAAGCTAAGAAAACGTTATTTAAATCAAAATGTTGGTTCAACTCTTTTTATTTGTCTTAATTTTCTTAATAATTAATAAAACTTATTTCCACACTTATATCTTTATTAACCTACTATCTTCTATATTAATAAAAATCTATGTTTGTATGTTTGTTCTCTATGCATTCCGAAACCAATGATCAGATTGTGATGAGACGCCCGCGAGGGTTCCTGGCCCAAAAAATCTATACCTAATATAATTTCTTTATACCTTACGTGTTAAAGTGTTGGAAAGTGAAAGTTGGATTTCCTGATTAAATATTATTTAATGAATGTCTCTGAGTGCGGCAGTAAGATCAATAAACTATTCAATTTATTTAAGAACTATTCCTTGCCTACTGTTTATAGTAACACTTAAGGCTATAAACTTCAGACGTCTGTCTGCAGTTCACAAATCCAGTGTAATCGCAATTGTTTCGAAACAGTTTTAAATTTCATACTGGAACTGGTGGCATTAACGTTTAATGTACCGACAATACGACGGGACTACTAGTAAAAACTTTGCCACTAGCTAGACGATCGTAGGGTATCCAAGCGCTGTAAGTTTTGAATGAATATTTGAAACTTATTGTTGTCCTCCCTTACGTGTCCACCAACGGCGAAATATAGTACTGGCTTGAAGAATACTTTAAAGTGCCAAATTCTTGATTAAAATTTACTAGAAGTTTAGAAAACCGTTTACGGTTCCATGTAGGTATGTAAGCAAAACAGTAGTTCACTATGTAGTCGCAGCTCAAAGCAGTCAATCCTGATTGCTTCAAGCTGCTCGTATAACGCCGGCCTTACTTGAGAGGAAATAAGCAGTTCAAAAATAACCGTAAAATACAATACGATTCACTGTAGCCTAATCTGAAATTAATTTTAATCACTGAGAGTAAATAATTCCTGGTACCTATTACTTATTCTTTTTATTTCTCAGAATATGAATCGCTTGGTGAAATTATTGGATCTAAGTTGTGAGTTTTTATCGAGAGGTTGCGATAGCATTTGCGTTCTAATCAAATATAAATAATTAATCATTGCCATTAGGCTAAGCTAATGTATATATATAATTAATTAATGGTCTATTAATTAGTATAAAATGTATTTCAGGACAGACGTCTCAGGTGACTGATAACTGTTTCTATATAGGTATTTTGATTTCTTGTGATTAATTAAAATGAGACTTTAGTTTAGCTGAGTAATAAAATATATTTCCGTCCTTTCTACGAATGGGGCTTTAACACACAGGAAAGTGTAATTGAAAAAAATGAAAGCAATGACCTTTTATTAAACATATAAATATTATGATTATTTGAATGAAAGCATATCCTAAACCCACGTATTAAGGGTTCCGTAGTAAAACTACAAGGAAACCTTCGCCAAAAGTTTCGCGGAGTTCGTCCGTCTGTCAGCGGTCTAGCGCAGACTATTTTTGGCATGGTTACATTTGAGGATTTTACAAGAAGTGGCCTAGACCACAATTATCATTAATCCCGGATATACGCGTATTTAGGACTTTTTGTGTGTCATTAAATTAATTGTATTAATTAGTTGATAGTAGGGACAATGCAGACTTACCGCTGAACTTCAATAGCTTAAATCAAAGAAAGGTTTGATTAGGGAAATCAAAGAGTTCTCATGTGGTTTTTAAAAAAACAAAAATAATAAATTTGTATGCAAATTTGAGGGGTTGAAAGCAGTGTTACCCTAGTCTTGCTGTAAATATGAGTTCAACTGCACCTCGTCGCCCGAAAAAGCAAATTTCAATAACCCTGGAAGTTCGGCACTCATGTTCAGTTAAGTTCACCAAACTTAAGTATTGAAAGACCTGGCTCAACTAGCTTTGCAAGTTAGTAATAGTAAGTAAAATGTGGCAATACTTATATCAATTTATTCTTTTTACAGATTTGGAAAAGTTATAAAGATTCAAGGCACATAATATCGTACGATGTTAAGCCAGTGAAGTAAAGAAGCAATTTCGCTGTCGTATAGTAACGTTTAACCGCGGATTTAGTTTGACAGTATGTGTATTTCAAATCTGCGAAAAGTATTTCAAATCTGCGAAAAAATTAAATTTCCTCGGTTAATAGTTACTCGGCGGTGGTAGAATGGGCACTAAATGTTACAAAGTAAACTGGTCTTTGTTTCATTAATTTAAAAATCTATGTCAAGAGCTTGATTTTGTATTATTGTATGTACCTATGCAATATGCGTTGAGCCTAAATGCATACTGCTGGATACAAGCAGTACAAGATCGTACCGTTAGATCTGTTAAGTTCATGAACACCACAGAACTTGTCCAGTCTACCAGTTCGTACCAGTACCACCTTGTGCCCCCTTCACCGTTTTACCACGGAACTTCGAGAAATCGTGAGCGTTGGCACCCTTAGGTACGTGGTTGAAATCCAACCTACTCGCACAAAACGCTTCAGTTCGACGTTTCTGAAACGAACCGCTAAGGTGTGCCAACATCTGTGTTTCCGGCCACGTATAACCTCAATACCTTCAAGGCAAGAGTGAATAGGCATTTTCTAGGCAAGCGCGCTCCAATCTAGACCTCATCAGTGCTGTCCAGTATTGATTGTCGTCAAGCGCAAGCCTATCTCGAAATAAAAAAAACCGGTCGTCAGTTGAGACGACAGCGGTTAATAATAATACCGTGATTTTTAGGATTCCGTACTCCGTACTAAAAACAGAACCCTTATAGGATCACTTCGTTGTCCGTCTGTCAAGACCCTTTTTCTCAGGAAAGCGTGGATGTATCAAGTTGAAATTAATATCAAATACTCAGGTCTGCAATGCCTTACAGCAGCGAAAAAATCAAATTTCTAAGTCGACGCAACTAAAAGATACTGTGTTTATGCCGCATATTTTGACACTCGCAAGGGAATCAAAACCTATAGGGTACTTCCCGTTGACCTAGAATCATGTTTGGCATGAAGCAATATCATGTAGCACAATTAATTATAGAAAACAATCCGAAAACCGTAAATTTATAGTTGCATCACAAAAAAAAATATGATATATATATTTTTTGACAATGAAAAAATTATGACATTTTTTTTTGTTATACTACCTATATATACTGCATATATAGGTAGTTTAACAGAAAATATATGAATAAGCAAATTAATATAATATAATATTATCGTTTTACTTTGAATATTTTTACTCCTGGATTACGGAACCACGTCATCCACGAGGGCACAACGCCGGAAGCATGGCACAGGAGCGTGGTGGTTCTGTTCTTCAAAAAGGGTGATAATACCTTGTTGAAGAATTATAGACCCGTCTCGTTGTTGAGTCATGTTTATAAGTTGTTCTCGAGAGTCATTACGAATCGTCTCGCTCGTAGGTTTGACGACTTCCAGCCTCCCGAACAAGCCGGATTCCGAAAAGGCTTTGGTACCATAGATCACATTCATACGCTGCGGCAGGTTATACAAAAGACAGAAGAGTATAACCGGCCACTTTGCTTAGCGTTTGTGGACTATGAGAAAGCCTTCGATTCGGTGGAAACTTGGGCTGTGTTGAGGTCGCTGCAGAGATGCCGGATTGACTACCGGTATATCCAAGTGTTGAAGTGCTTGTATGAAAACGCCACAATGTCAGTACGTATACAGGACCAGACTACGAGGCCAATCCACTTGCAGCGTGGAGTGCGACAGGGAGACGTTATCTCCCCGAAGCTCTTTACCGCTGCGTTGGAGGACGTCTTTAAGCTTCTGGATTGGAACGGGCTTGGCATCAACATAAACGGCGAGTACATCACTCACCTGCGATTTGCCGATGACATAGTAGTCATGGCAGAGACTCTGAGAGACCTCAATACAATGCTCAATGATCTCAGCAGGGTTTCTCAACAGGTGGGCCTGAAAATGAACATGAGCAAGACGAAAATCATGTCCAATGCTCATGCACCGCTCCACCCAGTAATTGTTGAGAACTCTGCACTCGAAATTGTCGACGAGTATATTTACCTGGGACACACAGTCCAGCTAGGTAGGTCCAATTTCGAGAAAGAGATCAACCGCCGAATCCAACTCGGCTGGGCAGCGTTCGGGAAGCTCCGAGATGTCTTCTCGTCCAAAATTCCTCAGTGCCTGAAGACTAAAGTCTTCGAACAGTGCGTGTTGCCAGTGATGACTTACGGATCCGAGACATGGTCGCTAACTAAGGGCCTCATAAGTAGGCTCAGGACCGCTCAGCGGGCGATGGAGAGAGCTATGCTCGGAGTGTCCCTGCGGGATCGAATCAGAAATGAGGAGATCCGTAGGAGAACCAGAGTCACCGACATAGCTAAGCGAGTCGCGATACTGAAGTGGAAATGGGCGGGGCACATAGTTCGAAGAGCTGATGGTCGTTGGGGTCCCAAGGTGCTGGAGTGGCGACCCCGCACCGGGAAGCGCAGTGTTGGCAGACCCCCCACCAGGTGGACCGACGACATCAAACGAGTCGCAGGGAGCCGCTGGATTCAGGCGGCGCAAGACCGAGGCCTGTGGAAGTCCATGCAAGAGACCTTTGTCCAGCAGTGGACGTCTATCGGTTGATAAAGAAGAAGAAGAAGATTACGGAACCCTCTTTGCGTGAGTACGACTCGCACTTAGCCGGTTTTTTGTAACAATGTAGATAGTTCATTAAGCGCAATTTAGACGGTGCCTCCTTCATCGTTCATCGTTGCGCAAATTTTTGCGAAAATGAACCGGCTAATTCGCCCTAAGGTCCAATTTAGCTTTCGAGATTTTTGCTTTCATTTTCGAGGCTTCATCGAGAGTCATCGACAATGAACCGTCTAAATTTGCCCTTGGTCAAAGGGCTAAGGCCCTTTTTCGCAAAACATGGTCGCAAAAATGAACGATGAACGGGGCACCGTCTAATTTCGGCCTTAGCAGCTGACACATAAGTATGCGATACGCCGGGTACGAGTACACAATATACAGTGCGACAAGTATAACTTGGCGTGACTGTACGCCACTGTACTCAACATCCTCAACATTACTATTACATGCCATTATATAGAACTTGAGACTTTTGGGAAAAAAACATATTTAATTTACACAATAAACGCAACAGCACGCAACGAAATCCAATAGTGCATTTTCAAGATGCCCATGGAGTATATAAATTGGATAACCGAATTAGTTCCTCAAAACGCCACCGCCAACATATACTTGTGGCAGTGTATCTTCATATAGTCGTTTTAAGCTTCATTGAAAATATTTTTGGGCATTTCTCGTTCATTCTTTATCATCAATTCATCACTTACCTTGTAGTCTAGCAAAACGTGCTGCAATAAAAAACACCATACAATGGGGGCTTAAATATTCAAACAATGTATTTGCAGTCGTGCACTCAAATCTACTCGCATATTGAACTACGATGCATCATCTAACACACTCAATGCACTGTATTGTACATAGTAAAATTCTGTGGCTCAAGAGCCCGTGTGAAATTTTAAAGAGGCGCTTGAGAAAAACTAAAAGTTTGTTACATGGTTCGTCTCATTTACTTAAGCAAATAAAACAGCAGTTACTCCGTGGTAAATTCACTTTGAGAACTGTTTTGTGGAACTTTCAGTTATTTCGGGTCACCTTTTCATCTGCTATTGTGACAATACTTATTTATACTCCAGACCCAAAAAGAGGAGTGTTATTGTTTTGGCCGTTTTGTGTGTATATTAGTCACAAAAAGCAGCTCTATTAAACGTAGGCCCACCGAATTTGTATTAATAGTAGGTAGATAAAAATTGGTTAAGATCTGCTGACAGAGTAACACGGTGGTGGGTACCAGGTTGTCGGATATATTATACATAGATCCCACACATCGTGAGCGATTTTCATTTATTATTTACACGTGTCTATGATACCTTTTTATAATTAGGTATTAATTATTATGATATCCATACAGCCTAAAAACCAGCTTTTATCAAGCACCTCCGGCTCTCGGGCCACCATGTACAAATCCGACGTTAAACTCGGCCGTTTGACATTCCACATGTTCAGTAGTTAGTAGTAATTGGTATTCAGTGCTGTGGAAGAGCCTGACGGAAATTAAAAATGATTGTATTGCCTTGCATACATACCTCCGTAACTGTATCAGTTTGCTTTTATTGGATTTAAGCGATACGGCGCTCCGGTGCTTTTATGGAAGAAATTCTTTAAATGAATTGTTTCCATTCTATACCCAGGGGATTTTAGACTTCAGTTAAAATTGTTATTACACGCTTCGCTTAATGCGGATCGCTGTAGTACTTCCTACACTATGAATTGATATGGCAATAGTCTTTCTTTTCTTATAATAGTGTACAATCAATATCCTTTTCAAAATTTGCTTCCTCGTGCCTAATATGCACCGCAAAAATTTGGAATGCTTCCGTTTTTAGGGTTCCGTAGTATACAAGGAACCCTTGTAGTTTCGCCATGTGACATGTCCGTCCGTCTGCCCGCGGTTTAGCTCAGAGACTATTGGTACTAGAAAACTGTAATTTGACAAGGGTATAAATATTAATCACGTCAACAAAGTGGTGAAATAAAATTGTGAAAAATAATTTTTTTAGGGTACCTCCCATACATGTAAAGTGGGGATGAATTGTTTTTCTCGTCTAACCCATAGTGTGGGGTGTCGTTGAATAGGTCTTTCAAAAATGTTGTGGGTGTGGGAACACCATTTTTCGATTCAGTAGGGATCCGTTTGTGAAATATGATATTTTAAAGTTCTAAATTTTATTCGAGTCAAGTGTCCCCCCCTCTGCCAGCTAAATGGTTGCTTATAGGATACATGAAAAAATTCACAGCAGTAGTATATAATATAAAGAATTTTATAGGAAAACTATCACGGCTAAGTAGGGTTCATAAGTTAAAGAGTTATATCTGTTTTTCTAGGTTAGGTATTAAACGTAGTGTAAGTTGCATATTTTGTAGTATATTATAGTATTTAAATCATGGAACTCAAAATGTATTCAATATTAATAAATCAAATAAAAGCAATTTTATAGGAAAACTATCACGGCTAAGTAGGGTTCATAAGTTAAAGAGTTATATCTGTTTTTCTAGGTTAGGTATTAAACGTAGTGTAAGTTGCATATTTTGTAGTATATTATAGTATTTAAATCATGGAACTCAAAATGTATTCAATATTAATAAATCAAATAAAAGCACTATCCTATTGAAAGATTTACCATTAAAAGTTTTTAAAAGGAGACTGCATCAATGGTTAATGATAATGAATAAATGCTTTTATAGTTTAAAAGAATTTTTCAATACAAAATGAGTTATTACAAATTAGTTTGTTTTCTTTTTGAAATTGAATTTATTGACATTATACAAATTATTAAATTAATTACTTTTTATATTTATTCTAATTTTTATATTTTAATTATTTTGAATTTTATTTTGGGTACTATAAAAATAAGCTGAATGGTATTATGAAATCTGATATTGTTTTCTATGTATGACTATAATGTGTACTTGAGCCTATTTTATTCTTAGTGATTCAATAATGATAATATAGTTGATATCTAACATTATATTTTGCATGTTAATTGACGAAACATTCTGGACATTGAATAATATAATGTTAACGTCTATTTATGTACAATGTTTCTTGCAAATAAATACATTTCATTTCATTTTTTCATGGGTCAGCAATAATATTATTTGTGACTTGCAACTACGGAATCCTACACTGCGCGTGGCCCGACACGCTCTTGGCCGCTTTTTATTCCAACAAATTGTAACTGGGTACCTTAAAATCAAGAGTGAATAAGCATCTCCTGAGCAAGCGCCCTCTATCTTAGGCTACATCTTCACTTACAATCTGATGTTATTGCAGTCAAGCGCTAGTATAGACTAGCGCTTGACTGCAATCTCAAGGTGTTTATTTTTAAGTACATAATAGTATGTAATTAAAAATAAAATTAGCAATACGATTTTTAACTCTTAAACGCCTTAATGGATCAATGCGACTTCACGCCATAGCGAAATATAATAATAATGATAGTAGATAAATACATTATATTACACCTTTATATTGTATCTGAACTGATATAATTTTAATTAACTAAGTACTTGAAACAAATTCCATGCCTTTAATACCTTAACTTGATTTCAGAAATATTCATGAAGAATTTATGTTAACTCTGTTTGATGGGCTGAAAAACTATTTTAACGTATAAAGTAATTAAATTACGTATTTAGGTATGTTCCATTAAAACCTTTGTTAAACAATAAAACACTTCACTAAGTACGATACCGTTCTTAATTATTCGCTAACAAAATGAATATTTTACCATTAATTAAACTCAACCAATTAAATCAATTCCAATAAAGATACTTATCTCATGAAGTTTGGCAATTTGCTAAAATCATCCCCATCATCATTATAATGTTGATGTTTTGGCGGGAAATTTAAACTCGCGAATTGCACACTTTTCCACCAATTAATGTTCGGTTTAGGGCTGCCACGCTTAATAATTTATCCTTCGTCCTTCAACTCGCATATAGGGTTCGGTAATTTAAATTAAGAATTATGTTTCATAATGATAAACTTAAACGCGGAAATAATATAAACCGATACCTGCGGTTTTATAAATATATAGTTAGGTATACGCTGCTAAAGCGTACCATAGTTATTGGGTACCGTTTTTAGGGTTCCGTAGTAAAGTAGTATTCCGTGGTAATGTCCGTCCGTCTGTCCGTCCGTCCGTCCGCCCGCGGTTTAGCTCAGAGACTATTGGTACTAGAAAACTGTAATTTGACAAGGGTATTAATATTAATCACGCCAACAAAGTGGTGAAATAAAGTTGTGAAAAATAATTTTTTTAGAGTACCTCCCCTACATGTAAAGTGGAGATCAATTTTTTTTCTCGTCTATCCCATAGTGTGGGGTGTCGTTAAATAGGTCTTTAAAAAATATTGTGGGTGTGGGTACACCATTTTTCAGTTCAGGGATTTTGAAATAAATTGTTTGTGAAATATGATATTTTAAAGTGCGAAAATTTATTAGATTAAATGGTTGTTTATAGGACACATGAAAAAATTCACGGCAATAGTATATAATAGAATTTTAAAGGAAAACTATCACGGCTAAGTAGGGTTCATAAGTTAAGGAGTTACGAGTATCTGTTTTTTCTAGGCTAGTTTACAAAATATGCAACTTACACGTAGTGTAAGTTGCATATTTTGTAGTATATTATAGTATTTAAACCATAGAACTCAAAATATATTCAATATTCATAAATAAAATAAAAACACGATACTAGGTCAGCAATATTTAAGACTTGCAACTGCGGAACCCTACACTGCGCGTGGCCCGACACGCACTTGGCCGGTTTTATTTAATAAAACATACTAATAGTAATAAACTAATAAGGCTTGTTGAACATTACTTAAGCTTGGACATGCCAGGATAATAATTAATGCCATGGATGGGCTTTTTCAATTTTATTTAGTTATCAGGTGGCTGTGTGTTACCTTCTTACGTCTTAACAACAGAGCCGATTTCAACAAAGTTTGGCAAGGTGAAAGCTTGCATCCTAATTAAGGACATAAGATATTTTTTGTGCTGGATTATGAAGAAGTTACTACGGGATTGACAAAGAAAAAATGTCAAGAAATAAAAATTCTTCTTACCTAGCTTTAGATAAATCTCTTTGTAGAAACCCTATTAAAAACGTACTACAAAAGCCAGGTTGTTATCGTTCGAATAAATGTGTAAACGTTTACTCAACACATCGGACGTTGTGTGCATCAATTAAAAATATATTACTCTACGGGTCGCAGGGTCGTTTTACACTGTTCCATCCTATACGTGTTTCATATTAAGTTTCAAGAGGACTGCATACATTTTTGGTACTGTTAATGAGAATAGCACCAAGATTTGTCTTTTTTTGTTTTGCTTTGCCGCTTTTGGTTTTCCCGGGATAAAAAGAATCTTAAATCATTCTTTCGATAGTTCTTTTACCTGCCTTCAAAAGTCCCGTCAAAATCGGTTTACTATTTTAAAAGCCGAACAAATCTTTAAGTAAAGAGTGTTTTTAATTCGTATAATGATACCTTCCACATAATTATGTAGGTTTAATAAAATGCAGTTATTCAAAAATTACAGAAAGACACTTTGTTTTATTTGTATAGATTTGGTTCTCGCACCAAGTTAAATTGTCTGAATTTTGAAATTATATATAAAATATGTCAATACTACATTTAATAACACATTTACAATAAAAACAGAAATACAAGATTTCTGTTTTTAACGCAGGTATTTAAAATTCTCTACTTTAATTTGTAACCGCATATTTGACAGACTTTGATTTTTTAACTTAATTTTCCACAAATTAATAGATCGCTCGCGTTGATACAATGTATCATTGTAGAAAAAGGTAGCAACTATAATTAATATTTTATTTAAAAAACATTTCAATGAGTGCAAAACAAATTGCTTTTATAAAAAGCACGTCTCAAATGAAACATCATCAAATTTTTCATTGGCTTTTAGACCAAATAATAAACAAATACTAAAAGTAAAAAGTATTCGAAAAATTTAAAGGCTTTTGAAATCACCGCTCGTTAAAACTTGGTATCATAACGATGAATCATAGGAGATGTTTTTTTTTAGCAAAAACGTATTTGTACAACTTTCAAACTCACCGTTGAATTTTCACAGTGCATTTAGCAATATTTGAATATGAATGCGCAGTTATAGGTATTTACTTTTTTATCAATCACCGTTAAACTGCTGATAGTATCAAATAGCCATGTTTACTCAACGATACATTGAAAATATAAAAGGACATTTTTTACACAATTTTTATTGCTTACATTTCATTTTTTACACGTAATTTTCGCTTTTTTAAAGCACATGCATAGTTGCATGTACGTCCAATCTTGGATTTTTTTAATCTCTAAAATTTGTAAGCCACTATTAAATAAATACTCATGTACATAATATACCTATGTACAAGTGTGCTCTGATTATCCTGACATCATTCAAATAGTAGGTATCTCAAAAGTTAAATTAATTCTGGCATGCTTTATTAAGTCAACTAAATTAAAAACATACACCTGACTCGGATTTCTTTTCCTTGCTTGTATCCTCATGACCGCATAGGATATTTTTTATTCCGGGAAAACAGATCTTACGAATTTTTTTATAACTAATATCTACGCTAACAAAGCTACGGGCAAACGCTAGTATATTAGTCAATGTACTATTAGATTGTCAACAATAGATTGATCTTCGTTATCTTCCCTACGTATAATAATACGATACGTGTAATAATAGCTATTGATATAGCATTGATATTGATCCCAGAGGTACTTATGTGATTCTGGTCTAAGTCAAGATGTAACTATTCAAACATTGAGTAGCTAAACACGTCGTATTGAATTTATAAACATATCTGATACGAGTATGTGAATAATTCAAAATCATTCTCCTTAATGAGCGAATTGTATTAGAAATTCTTTTATATTATTGTATTGTGTACTTGCAAATAATGAAGAGACCGTTATCCTATTTCATGATATTCGTTATAATTTAGCTTCTAAAATAAAGACTGTTATGATACTTCATACTTTGTTGTTATCTAGGGACTGGTAAAAAAAAAAGTTTTTGTGGAAACGCTAAATATATATTTTCCATATCGGAGCAAGGATCGTGAGACCTTATTCATTTAGGAAAACAGGTTCGCCACCCATCGTGGGTGGTGAGAACTTATTTTTCTCGGGACTATTTTTGACGATGAAAATATTGATAGCCCATTATTTATTGAAGTTGGTAAAAGCCTTACCGGCGACCGGTTTAACGTTGCAAATACTGGAGGGATGCATGAATTGTCTGAATTACTCGAAATTATCAGATACCTACTGTTTTTTAAAATATTTTGAAATAACGCCCATTTAAAACTTTGACATAAAAACTAATTTGAAGCCGTAAAAGTATTTAATTTCAATCTGCAAATAAGCGAGCCGAGACCTTAATTATTACAGCAGAAGTTGAATCTTTTTTGTTCCGTCCAACCGAATACAGCCCTAAATAGGTCATCCGGTTGAAGTTCCGGAAAAAAGCGGAGTCGATACAAATCGCTAACAACAAATATTTTCATTACTCGAGCGGTAATTGAACCCCAGACCGCGCGTTCGAATGATTAAAAAGGGATCGAAGGAAAGAAAATATACGAGTATCCACGGGCACGATATCGCGTACCTTTGCACATTACGACTATTGTGCGTAGGCTATCGACTAGATTTTTGAGCATACAATATATACCTATGCATATTGGCAGAAACTCTAGTAGCGGCGATGCGTAATGTCATTACGAGTTACATAATATTTCTTGCGTGCTTCAAATACATATAAAAAAATTAAGTGGCACTCGGAGACTGCCGCGGTAAAGCTATTGCATAGCATTTTATATCAACTTATGCAATTATAATATTTATGCAATTTTTTTTTTGCATAATAAAAATTATGCAAGAAAATAATTAAAAAACAAACAAACAAGAAAAGCGCACTGTCACTACTTCGCGAGTGAGATTCGAACCTGCGACATCATACACCATACTGATTTTATCTATGATACTGTAAAGAAAGCGGCCGCTCGCCCACTGCGCCAAACAGAGCTACTTGTGAACCTCTAAAATGTTGAACGCTTACTGAACGACGGTGTTAGGTTTATTTTCGTTACGGAATTTCTTGATTCGGTCGCCGCGCTCAAACTGTTATAGGTGTGGATCACATGCATCGTCACTTACCATAAGTTGTGCTCGCAGTCATGGGCTAACTTGTCATTGGATAGAAGCAGGCGTTCCTTTGCGAAGTACCATGACCCTCAACTAACTTTAACTAATGATTACTCGTAATTGCATAAAAAAATTACAGCACACAAATGTGTCTATCGTATAAGCGCAAGGAGACAGAAAGATAAAAGTACTTGAGCCGAGAAGCTTAGAAATACCGTATGTTTACAGGAACTTTACGAAGCGTGGATACTGGAATATTTAAAATACACAGTTACCGATATGTTTATCTTGGTCTCATCTCGATATATTTATTGAGGGATGCTGCGATGGGAATCTTTCCATATTGCTAAGATGTAACAGGGTTATTCGTTTATTCTTATTTTCTTTTAATGTTAATATCGATGTAGGTACATGTACTTTCTTCAAAGTATGCATTAATATTCGTATATTTATTAAAAACTGGGGGTTTTCTCACACTTAGTACAAAATTGGCGTAAAAATAGAATATAAATATTCACATAAGTAAACTTTTTTTTATCTTGGATTTTTTTTTAATTATTTGCCTTACGGCATTAATCTTTACTCGCTGGTCATCATATCCTCTGTAATGTGCTTGTCTGTAAAATCCCTAAGCAAGTAGGCCGCCAGTTAAGCCCTTGTATATTTATTAGCCCTTATTTTATTTTTCTTTTATTTACTTGGTACACGATATCACGTACCTTTGCACATTACGACTATTGTGCGTAGGCTATCGACTAGATTTTTGAGCATACAATATATACCTATGCATATTGGCAGAAACTCTAATAGCGGCGATGCGTATGTCATTACGAGTTACATAATATTTCTTGCGTGCTTCAAATACATATAAAAAAATTAAGTGGCACTCGGAGACTGCCGCGGTAAAGCTATTGCATAGCATTTTATATCAACTTATGCAATTATAATATTTATGCAATTTTTTTTGCATAATAAAAATTATGCAAAAAAATAATCAAAAAACAAACAAACAAGAAAAGCGCACTGTCACTACTTCGCGAGTGAGATTCGAACCTGCGACATCATACACCATACTGATTTTATCTATGATACTGTAAAGAAAGCGGCCGCTCGCCCACTGCGCCAAACAGAGCTACTTGTGAACCTCTAAAATGTTGAACGCTTACTGAACGACGGTGTTAGGTTTATTTTCGTTACGGAATTTCTTGATTCGGTCGCCGCGCTCAAACTGTTATAGGTGTGGATCACATGCATCGTCACTTACCATAAGTTGTGCTCGCAGTCATGGGCTAACTTGTCATTGGATAGAAGCAGGCGTTCCTTTGCGAAGTACCATGACCCTCAACTAACTTTAACTAATGATTACTCGTAATTGCATAAAAAAAATGACAGCACACAGATGTGTCTATCGTATAAGCGCAAGGAGACAGAAAGATAAAAGTACTTGAACCGAGAAGCTTAGAAATACCGTATGTTTACAGGAACTTTACGAAGCGTGGATACTGGAATATTTAAAATACACAGTTACCGATATGTTTATCTTGGTCTCATCTCGATATATTTATTGAGGGATGCTGCGATCGGAATCTTTCCATATTGCTAAGATGTAACAGGGTTATTCGTTTATTCTTATTTTCTTTTAATGTTAATATCGATGTAGGTACATGTACTTTCTTCAAAGTATGCATTAATATTCGTATATTTATTAAAAACTGGGGGTTTTCTCACACTTAGTACAAAATTGGCGTAAAAATAGAATATAAATATTCACATAAGTAAACTTTTTTTTATCTTGGATTTTTTTTTAATTATTTGCCTTACGGCATTAATCTTTACTCGCTGGTCATCATATCCTCTGTAATGTGCTTGTCTGTAAAATCCCTAAGCAAGTAGGCCGCCAGTTAAGCCCTTGTATATTTATTAGCCCTTATTTTATTTTTCTTTTATTTACTTGGTACACGATATCACGTACCTTTGCACATTACGACTATTGTGCGTAGGCTATCGACTAGATTTTTGAGCATACAATACATCTTGGTGTACCATGAAGTGTATTTCATTTCATTATTATTTAACTGGAACAATTTAAATTTAAATGACTGTTGTCGCTTATACCCACGCCAATAATTAGTTGGCAAAAATTCTTATTTCTGAAAACACCAGTTAACATATAATTATTACAAATTACGTGTGTTTGCATGTATGTAGAAAATACAAGGTTCGTTTTCCGGTGTTGCCTTTTCATCAACATGTTAATCGTGCAATAACATTGGTTGATACGCAACTGCGGCGCGGCGCACCTGCTTTGGATTAAATAAAAATAATCCCCGAAATAAGAGCAATAGGTAATTTTTGTATTGTTTGCGATGTCAACATTGCGGTGAACGCAAAAACTTATTACTTCTTACGGTGAACGTCGTTATCCAACGTTATTGTTTAAACCAACTGCGACGAAAAACGAGAAGTTTTAAATTCAGTGCGTATCATTTTAAATAGCACAGAATTACAATTTTTTTGAAGTGGGATACGCAAATTGTTTTTCGTCTAGCACACGTATAGTGCGCGTTTTATGAGAATGAATTGTACGCGGACAACGAGTGAACAAAAACTGACTGTTTATAAGTAATTTTGACAGTTTACATATTTGTGTTAAGCTTTTAGAAAAAAATATTTTAATACTTGTGGCTTTTCTATTAACAAAAATAAAGCTGTAGGTATAAACTCAATATGCCTATCGTTCTAAAAAAGTTTCTAAATAGGCTTCATTAAAATCTTTGTGGGTTTTGTTAATATGAAAGTAAGCGACCTAAAGCTGTTACAGAGGCTAATTAAAAACAGTATTACACTCGCTCCAAGTTGCCGAATTCAGCAAAATCTACGCCTCGAGTAGAGCAGACACGCAGCGCTTTTTTATATTATACTAATACCTATAAAATTCTTTAAAAAAAACCGACTTCAAACGCCACTACAAAGTATAAAATAATTTTAGTTTGTACAGGTATGTTGAAGTCGGGCTAGCGTTGCGCATCGGTTACATCGTTTCAAATTAGGCCCGCCCAACTTCAACATAAACTTAACGTAGTACAAACTTAAATAATAATTGAACCACTTCTATGTAGTGTTAGCACAAATGACAGTGTTATCTACGCGTTCATAACAAGGCATCACATTTCACTCGTCCGTTTAACCTAATGAATTAAATTATACTTACCCAAAAACAATTTTACTTAACTAAAAATATAATTTAGGTAGATACGTATCATCATCATCATCTCAACCCATCACCGGATTCCTACAGAGCATGAGTCTCCTTTTAGTCCTGTTTTTGGCTATAGTCTTTGAGTACGTACTGTGGAGTACTTACTTATCTACCCTTCTTACAAAGATCTTTACTTGTGGACTGTGGTAGTGAGACCGCTATAAAAGTAAGTAGGTAACAAAATATGTACTAAGTACCTAAGTATGGATTATTTATTTACCTATTTGTAACAATATAACCCTGGCAAGGACGTGGGATCTGGAGTGGGGCTGCAATTTTTAATCGCACTGATTTGAAAGTGCATCGTGCACGCGCTCTCTTACTTACTAAAAATACAAATATTATTTTTGTGTAGAAAATCACTGAATATATTAGGTGATATTAGTTTGGCTAGGAATCTGGGTACATAATATTATTTAGAGTCCGGGGTTCGAATCCTTGACTTTTTGAAGTTATGTGCATTTTCAGCAATGAAATATTAACCTAGTTTAATGATGAAAGAAAATATCGTGAGAATCCTGCCTGAGGTTCATTTTACTTTGACGTCATGTCATAGTGTCGGGATAATCGGCACCTTGTAGTGCCGATTTCACCCATCGTCGAGTGACGTTTGCCCGAGGAATAAATTGGGCGTTCTGACAGTTTTTGTTTTGTAATATCTGTCTAAGGGCCGATTTCACCAACGTAAAATAAGTCTTGCCCGAGCATAAATTTGATATTTTGACAGAATTTTCAATACAAAAACTGTCAGAACGCCCAATTTATTCCGAGGATAAACGTCACGCGACGTAGGTGAAATTGGGGCTAAAAATTAAATTTACGCACGTATAAGACTTATTTTAATTTGGTGAATTAGGCCCTCCATCAACGTTGTCAATATGTATAAAAAAGTACAAGCCAGATTGATACAAGCTCTTGCTCGTTCTAATGACAAAATACGAGCACCAAAAAGGCACCAAAGCATAAATGTTATATAATTTTCCCGGCATTTAACCAAGGCCTTTTTAGAATTCTAAGATTGGCCAGGCTAGCACTTTTGATTGCCCATAAATTTTTACCAACACTTTTACTCCACAATCCATGAAATTACATCACAGGTATACTCAGTTAAAGGTATGTTATGTTAATATAATTTACCACCAAGGGTTAGCGATTAACATCAACTGTTATTGTTAATAATAGGGACCAGCGGCTTAACGAGTTTTCCGAGTTACTGTGGGAAAGCAAAGGCCTATTTGAGCATCAATTCGGCTATCCCTTTGAGCTATCCTTACTTCATGAAACAAATAACAATATACAAACCTTGCAACTGATGTTTTATTATTAATTATTATACACAATTCATCACTGGTTTTTCCGATCTACTTACCAATAAATTCGTAACTAAACTCAAAGGAAATTCTTTAAAACGATTTCAAACACGGTTATTATTAATATAATATTTCGAATAGGTATGATGAAAAAGATATTAATATATCTTTTTCATCATACCTATTCGAAAAACAAATATTGGCTTCAGAGGATAGCGGGAGCAAAATTTAATTTTAACCCCATGGAAATTTTTTATTTCTCTCTTCTGATTGGTCCGCGTTCGTGCTTTAGCATGTGTCGAAATTCAAAAATGTTTGAGAAGCTGTTGTCTTCGATAAATCACGTGATCGATTTGTCGATCAGATATACGCCCATACTGTATCCAACATAAATATTAATGTTAATTATTTAATAATAATTTATTTGTGTTTTATTTAAACTTTCATTATACGTATAGGTAATGTCTGTACATAGTAGGTTGATACTCCTAGCTTTTTCTCATAGGTAATGATGAAAAATAGTGTGTGTCATTCGGGGCCAAAATATTTTGTTCTCGGGCGGCGTATATTGAATTCCTCGCTACGCTCAGGATTCTGCTTTAGAATCCTTCACTTCGCTCTGAATTCAAAATAACGCCCTCGGGGAACAAAAAATTTCTTTGGCCCCATATAACACAAATAACTATTTTTAACACAGCCTTTTGGATGTAAGTCCCTATGACATACAACAATGATAAACGTGCTACAGAACGACCATGTCCAAACAAAGTACTCGGTAGGACGTGTTTATGTTTTGCGACACTCGTAAAAACATGGTTTACTTCGCCAGATGCCGGTAAACTATGTCCAAAAGTTGTTTGACGTATAGGTAATCCATTCACCAGACCGTCATGGGACCCACTTAATGACACCCAATAAAATCTTTTTCTCTCGAATGTGTTCTCCCCGTGTTTTGGACGGGACAAGAATACTAATTTACGCGGCTTTCATTTGGATTGGTTAAGATTGGACATTTTAGTACCTATTAAGAGTTCAGAAGAGTTGGGAAGCCCTGATAGTATTCTTTTGTATTGCGATTATTACTGATCAATAATTTCCCTACAAGGTACATAATATTTTTGAATTCTTCGCAAAGCCAATAAATTTTAATAGAGGACGCATTAGATTCTTTGTACGCTCATCGCTATAGAGTAGTGATAGCCTAGTAGTTAGAACTACGGTCTCCTATTCGAAAGGCCGCGGATTCGATCCTGGGCACGCACCTCTGACTTTTCGGAGCTACGTGCGTTTAACTAACTAAATATCAGATGCTTCATGCTGTGAAGGTAAACATCGTGATGAAACCTGCACGCTTGAGAGTTCTCCATAATGTTTTCAAAGGTGCATAAAGTCTGCCAATTTGCAGTGGTTCAAGCTGTGGCCTGTAATACTTCTCTGAGGGGAGACCTGCGCTCAGTAGTAAGCTATTGATGGGTTGCTGATGATGATGACATCGCTACTATTTAATAACGTTACTTCCTGAACTTGAATCATTTTCGCCCTAGTGGCAATAAAGAGGTAAACCCTCGCACTTTAGGATAGATGCACGAGCCATCGATAGAGAAAACAGCCCGTAGTTATGTTCCCGCCCTCAATGTCGATTTATTGCAATGGCCGCCGCGGTCGCTCGGCTGTTTTCACAAATAAAATTTCCCGACGCTTACATTAAGTATAATGTGATAGTTTTTCCTCTCACCGTTCAGACTTATGTTTTGGCACTTTTTTATTTATTGGATGTTTATTTCGGAAGTTAACCTTTAGAAATAAACATTCACTTCATTTGCTAAACTAAACTTTTTGATGGAAATAAAGAACATCTTTGTGTCAAATTGAATAGAAACTAACTGCCGCACTCAGAGTCATTCATTAAATTATGATTAATTAATCATTGACTTGTTATTAACTGCCGCACTCAGCCGCATGTATTAAATTATATTATTTAATGATTAATTAATTAATTAATTATCATTAAATTTATTACTGAATTGTCATTAATGTACAAACGAATTGTTAACTTCTGATAATGAAACTTTTTAAAATCCACGATTAAGTCGTTAAGTAACGATTAGCGTCTCTGAGTGCGGCAGTTAGGCACTTAAGCCTCATTAGGTGACACTCAACAACGATTTGGTTTTCTTTAACGTTCATTCGATACTTAATCGAATGTCTAGATAAGTAGGAAATGGTTTAGGTACCACTAGTGAAAATGGACATAAATCTTTTGATTCTAATAAACATATACATGTACTTAGGTGTTCATTAGTCACACATTAGGCTTTAAAAAAAAGCTAAAGCTACTACTTCCCTATAACAGCAGTGCTATGAATCATTCAAATAATGTTTCCGTTCGGTTGGCCGAGCCGCCCCCGCACATCTCGATGATAGCTAGGAGAAAGTTGAACTACGTTTAGGCTAAATCTGTTTACTATTACTCGCTTCGCTTTGTTGAAAAGAAGTAAACGTTCAAGTGACAGCGGCGATGTGCCCCAGCCTTAAGCACATTGCAAATGTTATCTAGTAGAGTTTAACTACGATAACATGGCGCGTCCCTCCAAAGTTATAAACATTTGAAATTATTTGTGAAAATTTATAAAGCACCACTAAGACTCATAACACATATTATTATGTGTACATGCGGAGACATGCCGTCATACAAAAATAAATCCAATGATTTGTTGCTCGACTAGCGAAGTCATTCGTAGTTCATTATTATTATTTATTATTAGTATGCAGGGGCGCGCCATGTTATTGTAGTTAATATCTAGCTTGCGCAAGTACCGTGCATAAAATTGCCATCGTTTCTTACTTGTATTCGATTTGGTCGTCTGCCTGTACCTATTTGCTTTGATTCCATTAAGCCAAGCAATTTTGAGCAAGCAAGCCATAAGTTCTCCACCTCCGTGCTACGCGCGCTGTGTATTGTATGAACGCGTCTAGGATGTCTACTATGAACTGTGACTGCCTGCACAAGGCACGAGTAGCACATAGCATTCAAACACTGGCGCAAGTACTCATGATCATGACTTGCGCAAGCTACTGTGTATCGTGTGCAATGTACTTTAGGAAATAATGCTGCGAGCTTACGCGAGATACTATGGTGAATCCGGCAATCGCAGAACCGCTGTCATGATCACCCGTTCCCGACCAACAGTTTGAATAAATAATTAACACGTTCCCTCATGGCCTTATTACATTTCTTACTAATTAAGCCTTTAAATTTTGACTTGTAAATATATTTTTTCTACTTTTTAGGGTTCCGTACCCAAAGGGTGCCAACGGGACCCTATTACTAAGCCTCCGCTGACCGTACGTCCGTCTGTCAGCGGCCTGTATCTCGTAAACCGTAATAGATAGACAGTTGAAATTTTCAGATATTTTGTATTTCTATTGCCGCTATAACAACAAATAATAAAAATTAAATTAAATTAAAAAAATCAAATTAAAATATTTCCATGGGTACATGGAAATATTTTAATTTTTTTTTAACGGAACCCTAAAAGAGCGAGGACTAACTCGCACTTGGCCGATTTTACTATATCAACCCGAATCAACCGGCAGACTTCCACTGTTGAACAAAAACAAAGCTGTCTCTTGCATGGAATTCCACAGGATTTGGTTTTGCGCCACCTGCATCCAGCGGCGCCCTGCGACTCGTTTTATGTCCTCGGTCCATCTAGTGGGTGTGTCTGCCAGTTTTTTTATCTCTTACTTATATTATGTAGGTAATCCTTCTCTGAGAGGGAAATCTGCGCTCAGCAGTGAGCCGTTGATGGTTTGTTGATAATGATGATGATGATAATTCTAACAGTAATCAATATCAATGTGATTTGCAATTAAATTGACGTCCGCTTACAATAAATCACAGTTAATCTGAGATACATAGTTATAGAAAATTCTGGTACCTACATATAGGTATGTACCTATTTTAGGAGATGACTATATAGTTTTACGCGTGAATTTTGGTTTATAAAAAAACGTGGGAACTTTGATTTTTGGATGTAAAAAGTATATTTGTCTTTCCCAAACTACATAAAGATCGGATAGTGGATGTGCGGTAAAAAAATAATATGACTAACTGACAGATACAAACTTTTGCACATCATTAGTATGGATTGCAGACTTTTAAGTTAGAATATAATTAAGTACCTATACCATGTTTCTAAATAAATATCAGCAACGACTGAAATACCTAGGTACGTAGGCAAAATTCATATTTTACTTTTTATGTTCACCAGAATCAAGTAGCACAAAGTTTTAACGCCGAAACCACTTTTCATGTCTTGCACAAATATTGGATAGAAGCAGGCGTTATTTTGCGGAAGTTCATGATTAGCAAGAAAAGGTTAGAATTATTTTGCTATAATCCGCCAACAGAAAAATCTGTATGGTCAAACATGCAATTAAAAGCTAAGCACCACTCACCTACCCAGCCAAGCAAAAAAACCAAGTTCCCAAGCAAGCAATGCCACCACCACTCACATGCACCACCACACAAAACTTTTACACTACTCTCGACGCACGTTTCGCCCCGACACCGGAGCATCCTCAGGAGATGTCGACTTTACAATGTTGTATTGTCTAGTGAACATTTTCTGTTGGCGGATTATAACAAAATAATTCTAACCTTTTCTTGCTAATCTTGCACAAATGTTGACATAATAAAACTCGCTTATTTGTTCACATCGTAAGCTTCCTTAATAACCGAATCTATCCGAAGGAGAGACGAATATTGTTGTACCCTTTTCATCGAATACAGTACACGCTCTATAAGGTGCGCAGACCTCTTTCCCCTACAAAACCCTCCCTTATTATGTTCATGTATAGGATATAAGGAAATTGGCAGAATAGCTTCATATGAAAAACTCGCGTAATCTCCGAGGGGTATAACCAACAATATCCTGCACTTGGCATTTGTACCACTCGTAATGGCACCCTAATTCAATAAATTGACGAGGTCATTGTGACGCTTACCCTTTTCCTCAGACTGTTGTAAATAAGAAAAGTAAGTTTTATGAGCCAACAGTGATTTTAAGATACTTCCACAATAAAAAAGTCGTGTGGTGTCGTGGGACACCAGATAGGAACGAAGTTATTATTATAAAAATATTAATTTCAAGTTCTATTCGAGGTATAAAGAAAATAATTATTCGGGTATACATTTTTTATCATGATTTTTTTATCGATAAAAATCAAAATGACCCCAGGGAAGCCTAAATATCGATTTTATAAAATATTAAAATCAAAAAAAATAATTTTATAAAATAAAAAATGAAAATAGGATTGCGCGCCCCCGGGTGGGCTCGAACCACCAGTCTTTCGGTTGGCGGCCGCGCGCGGGCCAATTAAGCCACGGGAGCGATGCACAACTTGTTGAAATTATTATATATACATATCTTATGTTTAGGCCATCAAAAAGTGTCGAAAGTGTCGGTACAACTTTTGGTCTTAATTTCCGTTTAGCCCCCTTTCGCAACGCACGATAAGGAACTTCGTTCCAAAATTTAAGTGATGCAGCACCTTGATCCTGTGACAGGAGTGTTAATTTGTTTTTTGCTCGTTGTCTGTTTTAATTTTTTTTAATGTCAGTCAATAAATGTGTTACCATACATACACAGGGCTGACTTATCCAGAGTTAAAAGTTGCGGCTTTAAATAGAAAAGCTTTTCGCATGATGAAAGCCAAACTTCAATACGAGGAAAGAAAATGATCATTTAGATCATAAGACGATAGATAGGTGTAGATTCAGGATTGCTGCGTTTTCATCGTCGAGCTTGGATTGACGAAGCGACCTAAAAGCGCTTTCGACCGCCATCCGTGAACGATGGCGACTCAACGCCATACACACGAGTACCGAAAGATTGAAAGTTGAACGCGTCTCGGAAGTCGGGCCAACGGCTCGCATCAACGGTTCCCGCCACGCGCCAGTTATGAAAATTCCGACATTGGAATTTCGACTCACACTAGAGATTTTTGCTGTGCGTTGCGGTTGTCGTCAGCCGGATTTTTTAAAGAACCCCGAGTCTGTTACGTTTATTTCAGTCTGCATTTTATGGAGGCGGGAATGTGCTCCGCTTTGGTTTATTTGTGGGCCCGCCTTTCTCATGAAATTGCGCTGTTTCATTGCTTACGAGCCATTTTGAGATCCTCGTTAGAGCAACATTTTTTATCGCGACGTGTTTTTCTTCTCAAATTATCTATCGGTGCACTCTAACCTTTTATTGTTTTAGCCGTAGCATAAACCAAACCAATTTGTTTCTCTTAACGGAACTTGTTTCAGTAATTTTAGATTTCATACGGATTCTAAAAGTGTATCCAAAAAGCGAGACGAATTAAATGACTTTTGTAGCTAAAACGTAATAACGAGTATCAATGTTAAGAATAAATGACCCAATGAAACAAGAAAGAGAGGACGACTAACATAAATTTTCAAAACCCATCAACCATTAACAATTACAAAAGAAAAGTAAGGAATGAAATGTTTTATTCGTTCCCTTAACGAGGAAATTACCGAGAGGGGGCGATGGATCGGATTGCAAGAGGACGCGAACAACCTTTAGGGAGAAGTATGCCCAATAGGCCTAGGTATCTACACCAATTAACGAAAGCATCTTACTCGAGTACCCCATTGCTTTATTCCGCGAATTTCATAATTACTCAATACCATTATACCTAGTCAAAGCTGTATTCCTAAATTTTGTTAATAAATAACTTTCGAGAAAATATTGTAAGCTTTTCAACCCATATAATCCTTATATTTCTTGAATATTTGAACGAAAGTTGTTGTTTCCAATTTAAGTTTTTTATGAGACCTACATTATCATCTGTTTGATTATGCGGTTATTTAAAAAATATGCGAAATCTTAAAGAAGATAAATAGGGATCCACGTTGTTCATGAACTAGTCTGTTACCTGTTACGGATAACCAAATGTCGGATGTCGAAGAGCCAAAATAATCGACATACCTCAATGAGTGACGAAGTGGAAGTTGGAATAGACAAAGCATAGAAATCATAGAATTGAGAAAAATTGGGTTCTAAGTTGTTGGGATGGAGACCTCGCACCGGAAAGCGCAGAATAAGCAGACACTCCAGGTGGGAGGACGACATCAAACTACAAAGAAGTCAAACAAGAAGCAAGAAACCGCTGAATTCAAATTGTGTTTGTCCAATAGGAGACGCCTAGTGGGCGGTCTGCCAACACTGCACTTCCCGGTGCGGGGTTGCCACTCCAGCATATTGGGACCCCAAACACCATCAGTTCTTCAAATTATGTGCCCCGCCCATTTTCACTTCAGTTTCGCGACTCGCTGAGCTATGCCGAGCCGCTGGATGTAGGTGGTGCAAGACCTAGGCCTGTGGAAGTCTGTGCAAGACAGCTTTGGTCAATAGTGAGCGTCGATCGGTTGATAAAGAAGAAGAACAACAATAGTAGACTAATACGGTTTGACGAAGAACATAAAATATTAAAATTACTTATGTAGTAACAAGTGAATTATAATGTTATGTTGCTAAAAGCTTCCAAGTGCCCGGTTCCATTATTTGAAACGACGTTTAAGTTACAAAAACTGGGTCTCCGTGTTAACGCACTCGCTAAAGTCTATAAAACGTTTGCAAAATTCCGGAATCAACGTTCAAGATCGGAGCTAATTACGTAAACTTTTGTACAAATTCCGAATGGGCAGTAAAGAGTGCGAATTTGCATCGAGGATATTTTTCGTCAACAATTAGCTGGTTAGGCTTTTGTCTGGCGGGGGTTGGCTTTAACGACGTTTTAAAAGATTTCAACCCGCGAGACCGGGGCTTATCGCGAACGTGCTCGCCTGCTTGTTACAAAAACCCCTTTATTAACTTTACGATGTCTTAAAAGAATAACAGATATAATAAATACGGGGTTCATTTTAGTACGCGGCAGTTTTATGCTTCTGAAATCTTTTTACACTCCATACTTTTTAATAACGCACAGTAAAACGTTATAGTTTATGAAAAATTAAACCAAATAATAACCTGAACAGGTTGCTGAGAGTTTGGGTTAACTAATTAGAATAGATAAGAAAAGTAGAACGATATAATAATAATATAAAGAAAATAGAAACATTCGTCTGTTTTCATCAGATGTTAACACCTCCGTGTCCTGTACTTGTATACATATATAAATTTTCATACCTAATGAACCAGTTATATTAATTATTATATTTAACTGCATTTAAAAATTATTATTTAATAGCTGTTGCCCGCGACTTCGTCCGTGTGGATTTACTTTTTAAAATCCCTCGGGAACTCTTTAATTTTCCGGGATAAAAAGTAGCCTATGTCACACTCCAGGTCCTCAACTATACTCATGCAAACAATCACGACGATCCGTAGCTGTTGCGGCGTAATTGAAGGACAAACCAACAAACAAACACACTCTCGCATATAGGCCCCGAATCTTGCGGGCAGCGGGGCGGCGGCGGCAGCGGTCACCGCTTGTATGGAGTGCACCGCTCCTTGCCCGCCCCCGCGCCGCTGTTTTCGAGGGCCGGTCCATTTGATTTTACGCATTAGATCCTGCCGCTCCCACGCCGCCGCCGCCCCGCTGCCCGCAAGATTCGAGGCAGAGGCCTTATAATACATACTCGTAATATTAGTATGATGTTACTTTCCAGCCTGTATAGTCTCAACCACAACCGTGCGAAGCCGGTAACTTTATCTTATAATATGTTATACTATTTTCTATTAATAATCCGAGTAGTGACTTAGTTTTAAGCTTTAGTTTTAAATTTCTTAAATTAATTATCAGCATTGCATAATTATAAATGATACAACTCAGGCAAATAATTGTTGAAATTTAAAACCTGTACAGTGTACCAACATTGAGGTACAACAATAGAAAGTTTGACATTCATAAGTACATATATTATAACTTAATATTGCATCATTAATAGGTACATTGCAAAGGAACTGCCTGTGGGAAACTCGCGCAGAAACCCGAGGCAAAGGCCGCGGAGATGGGGATCATTTTCCAAATGCCGCTGGCATCCGGGATTATAAATTGTATACCTGGGTGTGTAGCTACAAGAGTGAGGGGGCACGCTGCTGTCGTGGCCCGCTTTGTCGACATTGCCCGGGCGATGTCCGTCGAAATGATTTATGTTTGCAAACCAGCTTGTGCTGTGGCCACGTTAGCAACTACGGGGAACTTTGTCCAGTTTCATGGACAATGTATTCACAAACACTCCCGTGAAGTTGGACGCGTACGTGCAAATGCAAATGTGTTTACTGCAGTGCGATAGCTTTTTTTTTCTGTTGCACGGAAAGGATAAGTAATAGACACAGCTTTTATATTTACGCAGTACCAACCTCTTAGTTGATCGTATCACACTAATAAAGTACTCTTCTACTAAAGAAAAAATATTATTACTCAAATAAATCACCAGCTGACAGTTGTTACTTTAATATTTACTAGACGATGCCCGCGACTTCGTCCGCGTGGATAAAGGTTTTTGATTCCCGCGGGAACTCTTTACTTTTCCGGGATAAATTGTAGCCTATGTGTTAATCCTGGGTATGACCTATCTCCATTCCAAATTTAAGCCAAATCCGTTCAGTAGTTTTTGCGTGAAAGACAAACATACAGACAGACACAATTTCGCCTTTATAATATTAGTGTAATATTAGTGTGATTACTGTCTAGCTTTTACCCGCGCTTCGCTCCCGCCATCTATTTTTAGCAATCCGAAGTTATTCCTATACAAAATTATCAACTTTGATTTTTCCGATTTTTCAACTATACTTTTGGATTTGCTCTATTCTTTTTTTAAACCATCCCTGTATAGGTAGATAACCTATTTAATCGGTAAGGAACATTAATGCGAAATACAATAAAATGCTTGAAGAGTTCCCTATATCGGATCTTAAATAAACATCGTAGAAATCACTCTCCACTGCGTAGTCATGAATAGGATGGAAAATACATCATTGAATAAATGACTACGCATTTGACAAACGAGCATTCACAGCTACATTCCGCGGTAAACGAGGAGAATGATCCTCCCCAGCGTATTATAAATAATATAAGAATTCCTCAAGGGGCCGCAAAAATGTACTGGGTTTTGTCGTACCTTTACCTTGTACATGGTACATATACGGTTTTTGTTTGGTCCAAAAAGTTAAACTACTTACCATACCTACTTTGAAGTTCCAAACTTAGGTTTTCGATAAAAGCACGTATAATAAAAAAATATTATTTATTAAATTTTCATATAAAAGCATCGTGAGATTTAAGTACATTTTTCTTGAATAGAATTGAATAATATCCAATTCGCAAAGGAAAATGTAAATAATATATTATGAAAACTCCCATGTACCTACTTGTACAATGCGAATAATTGCACGCTTTCGTGCCGACTAGGGAGCGCTCAGTTAGACAAGGATAGACTGTTTATAAAATCGAAAATCTGTCCACAGACCTTGACAAAGATTACAAAACTACATAAATGCATCACTTTGTCATAGAGAGTTGTTAGGAAACATTATCAGATAATGTAATTTCTTTGCATAAGAGCTTGAATAGGTTAGACGGTCGACGTTTTCTTGAATGGACACATATTTAAGGTCTTGACAATAATTGTTAGCGTCACGGATAACGAGTGTCCATTCTGATCGCATGATATACACTCTGCAAAAAAGCGCGCGTTTATTTTATACGACATACTCGTACGCGTTAACTAAAAGCGCCTACGTTTACCACAATTAAACAATCACAGCTATAGCTAAATACCGGCGTGCGTACCCAAGCACAAGTTCGCTCGGTTATAAGTGTGAACGCTCCAAGCAATATTTCGTAAATCGTAACATACTGACGCGCAACGCGCGTAATTACAACGCGCGTTACCAAAGCACACGCTTCTGAGTCCGTAATGTGTACGAGTCTTCGACAAGGCAAGTCTCCCATTGCTCATACTTGTTTTTCTTAAATCTCTCTGTGAACAACTCTATTATGGAGAATCTTGTTAACGTTTGAAATGATTTTCTCTGCCCCGGGAATAATGAGTTCTGTGTTTTCACTCGAAACCCCGGTGACTTTTGTTTAATGGAATGATAATACGAATGCTGGCTTCTTTGTAGTGAGGTCTGAGGATATTGTTGTTTTTCCTCGGGCGGGTCACCTTAGTTCCCAAGGATAATTTCATTGCTTTTCTAAAATTTTCTTACTAATGGATTACATTGCGTTCCCTGGTTTATTTATATTTTATATTACCGTTGAGTTGTTCTCCCTAAAAACTTTTGTGGAAGTGCTTTCATTGTAAGAAAGATAAAGTATACCTAGTAGTACCTACTAAAACTTTGATAAGTTATCTGTATTTTTATGTTGAAGTATAAAGTGTAGTAGTACTATGTTTAACGAAAATTGAAAAATTCTTGTCTCTTGGAAATAGATCTATTTACTTACATAATTTAAATATCTTCTGTATTTTCAATGGTTACATAATGAAGCTATTTTTTCGGAGATAGAAAATTTATTCGTTAAATATCTACATTTATTCTGTTTTTTCATAATAATCACTTACAAACATTTTTATTAACGTTTATGTAAAAAGTTTTTACATTACTTTTCCAAGCGGGCATTCCTACGACAGATGTGACCTTCTGTTTTGTGGCAGTGGAAACGTAATAGAATCTTAGTTTAGCTGGCTAATCCCCTGGGCTATGTCTTTAGTTATCCTATGGAATTTCGAAACCTTACTAATATTATGTGACATTGTGTTTGTTTGTTGGTTTATCCTTCAATCTCAAAACTAAAGTCCGCCTTATAAACAATTTAGATAGTAAAATTAGAATAAATTTTACTGAAAACAGTTTAAAACTAAAACTGAAATCATATTTTTAGTGTATAATGAAATCAGATTATAGCACACAATTTAAACCAAAGTGGTTTCTCGTGTGCTAGTAAGAATAATTATTGTTTAAGTATAATTATAATTTATGTGTGATTGATAAAAAAAAACATGTATATAAATATAAACAAAAAATACATACTTACCTGTAAATCTGATCATCTTTTTCTAAATTTTGCTGTATTTCTTTAAATTTAACAAAATAGTACTTGCATTCCGGTTTTCAATAAAAAAAAAACAAAGTTTAGCCTGACGCTTCTATTTCGGTAAAATATGTACGTAAACAAATTTAATTACAACCCTGAATTAGCCACAATAGCTACCATCGTGAATGGAAAACTTCGGAGACCTCAACTTTAAACGAGTTTCCCTGCAAGTGGTACTCACAAAAAGTGTTTTGTAAAAAAACCTATTGTAATTTGTAAGTTCCATCACAAATACACTTACAAGTTTTTCACTGAAATGGAAGTGCATGTTGTGGTACAGGTTTTTTATTTCTTTATTTAATTGTTTAAGGGTTTCTCGTTTCACCTGCGGGAATGGGGCTACTTTATGTCTGCCCATCTTGGGATATCTTGCATTGTTAGTTAGTATGCATTTTTGGAACTTCCCTCATTGTGGAAACACTGCATACATAGCTTTATATTTATTGTATTGTTTTTTAACTAGTTTTGAAAAGAGCAACCGCCGAGTTTCTTGCTTGTTCTTCTCGGCAGGTTTCCGAACCAGGGGTAGACTCATTGACGATTCATGAGCACGTGTAAAAAGTTTTTTTGAATAAAAACTATTTCTATTCTGTTCTATTCGTAACTTTGGGTTTCCATATGAATGTAGTTTTTTGCTTAGTTAGTGTTAGTCTCCGGTAACGTCTAAAAAACAAAAAATTGCTTTTTTATTTTATTCTTTCAAATCAAGAAGAACTAATTTTAAACTAATTTACATGTCTTTCACATATTATTTGCGTAGTTTTATATAAATCTGACATGTAGTTTCTAAATTAAAACAAAACCGTGTTTAAGTATATGGAAATTCAAGTTGATTCGACTTTCCGTAAGCCTTACAAGTAGGGCAGCTACTAGAATTGCAAAAATTTTGGTTTTTTGTCTGACTTTAAATTGTTACTTAGGGCAAATTTCACCAACGTAAATAAATCTTATCCGAGCGTAAATTTGAATTTTGACAGAATTTTCAATACAAAAAGAACGCCCACTTTCTTCCTCGGTAAAACGTCACTCGACTTTGGTGAAATGGGCACTTAGTACCGCTTATGGCCGATTTCACCAACGTCGTGTGACGTTTTACCAAATTGGGCATTCTGACAGTTTTTGTATTGAAAATACTGTCAAAATATCCTTACGCTCGGATAACTCATTTACGTTGGTGACATCGGCCCTTATTGTCACTTAATTTATTTATATAAATATAATTAAAAAAAAATTGTATGTCTTTCCTCCTGGGAAAGAAAAAGTTTTATAAGAAGGAAAATGCTGTTACTTTTTCTTAAGTACAAATAAGTTCCTAAAAATAAATTTGAAACTGACCTGATAAAACCCATAAATAAATTAAAATACGTGACCGTAAATGGTACCTAGAGGTGAAATCTGTTGCTAAAATCGCAAACTATGTAATCAATTTAGCAGCGATACCCCTATTTAATATCAAATTTACGTTTTCCCAGAGGTTTAGAATTCGTGAACCGAAATTGCGGTATTGTGTTAAATAAATTGTTATTAATGACCAAAACGCTCCTCACTTGCCATAATAATAGCTGTCCGTATTTTGTTTAGGGATAAATTTCGGATACATAGTTAAAACCGGGGGGGATATTCCTAACGTGGTCTGCTAAATCCTGACTTGAAGGTATGCTTGCATTACTAAATATGTAGCTCTAAATATTATAATGAATTAGAACCAGCACTACTTTAGTAAAGATTGTTTAGTTTTCATTATATAGATACCTGATTGGGCTAAGACTGGGTTTCCACGGCGCGGCTCGAGGCCCGCGCCCGCAGCGGTTGCGGGCCCGCGGCCTCCGTAGAATGCAGATTTGTATGGAAAATAAAGCAGCAATTTCCACGGAGCGGTTTGCGCCCGCGGCGGGCGGGTACAATTTGGTACCGCAACCGCTGCGGGCGTGGAAACCCAGTCTTATTTATTTTGATTAGATTCGCCTGAGACATTTTTTTTTCAACTATGTCACGTTTTTACTTCTTTAGGTTTTAAGCATTAAGTAAGTATAATACTATGTTTATCGTTTTAAGAGTCTACTACTCTTTTAACCTAAAGGAGTGAAATTTTTCACTATTATCTTATGTTTCTCATATCCGCCATATTAGTTTATTTATAGCATCATAATGATTATAACTTCATAGGTCATAAATGTTTGAAGTTCGTGAGCGAAGCCGCGGGAAAAGGCTAGTAGCTAATACAAGTAGCACTTTCACGTCGGATAAAATGTGTTATGTAATCCAGAGACACGCACCCTACAGTTAAATGAAAGACAAGTTCCGGCACGCCGAGAATGAAGGGTTGTAAAATATTTCAACCCACTTTCAACCCTTCTACTGTTACTGGGCCAATGTTTCAAGCATATGCGGGTGTTTTAACTATCTCTCTGGCGCATCGTGGCGATTTTCTTGCTAGTAAATGTTCCCGGGTTCGATTCTAATTAATGATTTTATTAAAGTAACACTAAAAATACGCCGCGGAAAGTGTTTAACGCGACTATTAGACAAAGCTCAAATTATGTTTCCGTAATAAGGAGTTTTACGTAGTGCGTTTGAGTTGCTCAAAATTCACAAGGACATCAAAGGAGTCAATTTTCCATCAGATGGGCCAACTAAGAAATTTTAAAACTAAACATTGTCCTTTTTTACTGAGCTTTGTTGCGTCTGCGAAATATTTTCCTCATATTTCCGAAATATGAATTTCAAAATTCTTTTCTTAATACAATATTTTAATCTATCTATTAGATTTAAATGTTCTCTCACATAGTAATTTCTTGATAAAATAATGCACTTAGGCTTAGTAGGCGCCGTAAATGATTGAAATGTGATTTATGATTAATAATAACAAAGTTTAAATATATTACTGGCATTGAAATGAAATGAAATATTCTTTATAGTACACCAAAAAAAAAGGAAACAACATACATAAGTAACTTAGAAGAAAATATAAAACAAGAGAGGGAGTATACTGCTGGTTTTCCATGGATTTTTTTCAATGTAAGATGCCACAATAACAATGAAGACGAAGAAGATAACGCCCCGCATCGTAACGTGTGGGTTCGCTCTAATTCAAATTAATTCATCATCACCTAGCCACCCCGCCTGACTCCAGATTAATTTTTAAAAGCGTCTAGTACTATACCATATTAAGCATGGCTTCCCGCTTTTTTCCAGTCACATCCACATTTTTTTAAACTTTTCTTTGTCCTACAATTTTATCAAAAATATTTCGCAAGCAAGTGAATTTCTGTATGAGGATAATCTTTTTCCACCATTAAACGGCCAGAGCTCCATATGTTCTGGGTAAAAGGGTCGGTTGCTCTTTATTCATACCACAGAGTAGGTATATTAAAGTAACAGAGCGGAAGCTACATACAAACGGCTCGCGGTGGGCTCACCCATACATAGCGCAACGCTGTGTGCGTGAGCTCTCACCGACACATTCACCGACACGCCGCGGCGCGCCGCTCAGGGTAACTCAGGGTCAGGACGTAAGGGCTGACGGTCGTGCGTTTAGTGTAAATAAATAGACGAAGATTGAGTGTTTGTTTGTTGTGAGTTTAGATTTATTTGTGTATATGTATGTAATAGTGTATAAATGCCAAACTCTTGCACACAAGATAAGATATCTAGTAATAATTTCCTTTCATGTACACGTTTCAGTTTCTTAATTAAAATTGTTACAGTAGTTGCGATATATTTTATATATTATTTTAAGTATGTTATCGACAGGATTAGTATATTGTTAGTTATTAACTGTTACCTATGTAAAGCAAATTTAAAATTGTTTTTTATTGAATGAGTAAAATGTAATTAATAATGAATATAGATTTTTTTATAATAATCCAAACTCCGTTTTCTCACATGTGCAGTATGCGTTAGTGTATTAATATTGATATTTTATCATATTATATCGATACATACTTATAATTTTCGGGAACATTAACAAAGGGCCCGCCAATTCAAATTTAATTATCTGTGCACAGCGTCATCTATCGACACAAATACAATTATTTATAAATTGTAACGAATAAAGTTTTGCAAAAATAACGACGTGAAGTTATTAACAGTTTTATTGATATTTGATAATTGAATAACATAATTATTAATACTTGTCATACAAACCTAGTGTAAATTAAAAAAAATATATTTTTACAAGACAAGCTTTTCGTAGCTGGCTACATTACCCATGGACCATCATTTAGGACCAAAGAAAGACGAATCAAACGAGCCCTAACTCGATGAGGTTACGTCGTTTAATTACTGAGTTCCTATAGCCACTTTAAGGCTCAATCGTCAGAACCTGGATATCATGGTCTAGGACCAGAGTATTAGAGTAGAGTATTTTCAAGATTAATCAAACGAGCCCAAACTTGTTAATAATAAAGTTATATTACTAAAGTACATAAAGTTTTATTACTTAAGTTGCCAAAACCACCTTCCAGCTTCATTATCAGACCCTGAAGGTCATCTCAGGCCAGAATACTTGTCAAGACGAATCAAACGAGCCCAAATTTGATGAGGTTAGCGAGTTTTTTATAGAGTTCCTAAAGCCATCTTCCAGCTCAATCATCAGAACAGCTCCATATCCTAATAATATTGCAGAGTCATGCGATTTACACATACACGCAAAATTTCAGCTCAACCGGAAAAGTGGTTCTATCTCATCTTGTAAGATTTGATACATGTATGTTTACATGTATGTATGTACGTTTAATACATATACCCATGTATACATAGATACATACATACATTGCAAGTTAAATAAAAGCTTGTAATAATAATAATAATCGATAGTAAATGACGATTCCATCTATTAACATTAATTGTGAAGTTATGGCAAAAATACTGATGTTCATTAAAAAAATCGTTTCTTTATATTTTTGTTAATTTAAGTATTTGTTGTTCAAGTTCAGGATTTAACTGAAATTATACATAATTATACAAACTTTAAAATATTTTTATTTTTTTCTTAAATTGTTGACATGCATCAGGTGACAACCCTAGCAGAATAGGTATACTTCTTCGCCCTTGTTAGGAAGCTTCCTCTCTGTTCGGTTACTCGTGTGTTCATACTCTTTTACGATTCCACCAAAACACGGGAAACGCAGCCTAAAGATAACCTACAGGCGATGCGAGCGTGTTGAATTTTACGATTCCGCTAAGCCGCCGCTAAGTCGGGCCCTTCCTGAATATTTTGATTTATTTATCGACGGCAAGGCGAAGGTAAAAGGGTGGACCGAAAACAATAAACCTGTACTCATCGGTGACACCCTATAAACCTCAGAGAGCTGCGATACTTTTTATTTCAATAAGCTTCTATTTTTTTATTTGGTTGGTGATTCTATCCATTACATTTGATGCGATTATGATTTATGAAGTATCTACGAGCTGAAACCGGCGCCTTCGTCTGCGTGTATATTGGTTAAGTACCTCGTCGGTCTAGTGGTTAGCGTGTTCGCCTACGGTCATCCGTAGTCGAGGTCCCGAGTTCAATTCCCGGGTCGTGCCAACAAAATGTATTAAGTTTTAATTATATGACAATAAATTCTCAGTACTAGTCAGAAAGTTGACGGTGAGTCACTCCCTTGCCTCGGAGAGCACGTAAAACCGTCGGCTTTGGTCGATTCTGTAAAAAATATGTTCTGTGTAAAGTGCTATAGAATTTTGAATCAACAAACTTTTAACTATGGAAAAGAACTTTATTATAAAGTTCTCCAGACCGACTTTTAGCCACGGTGACTAATCCCAATAGAGAATAACCAAGTACTTACGAGTGAGATGTCATAGTGCACCTTTAGTGCACGGATCAGAGTGCCGAGTGCCGAGTGCGAGTTTTCAAACTTACGTTAACTGTGCGTAAATACGTCAGTTAGTATGGACGGAAAAGGGATGGAAAATTACTCCGTCCCTTTCCCGTCCATAAAAATCGAAGTTAACGCTATCACGACCGAATAAGTAAAAAATCTCCCACTAGGCACATGGGGCCGACAACTTTACGTGGCCACCGAGGGATGGGATGGAGATGTAACACTGCCTACTTTTCAACTCTGGGCTGATACTGAGAACTTTTAACAGAACAATCCAAAAGGTAACTTTATTGGCCCGGCCCATAAGTTGAGATTCGAACCCGTAACCTCGCCGTGATCTGCCGTCGGATAAGATGAAGGTGAAGGTGACTAGCTAGACGTAGAAGTAGTCAGAACTTATTAAAATCTATCTAAATAAAGCAAATTTTGAGTTTGAGTTTATCCCGCATAAGGGTAAGATGATAAGGAATTATACTCTCGAAATTCGTCGAGATAAGTTTTAAGATAAAGGGAAAGCCGCCTTTGTAAACACCTTTAATTACTATCCACCGTATCTTGAGGCTTAGCAGAAGATCAAACAAATTTGTGGCAGCCAAGTTTTATGCTAAACTCGTCAATTATTATGAAGCGTATGAGAAGACGCAGGTCGCAATAAACATTGCAGCTTTTGCTGCTACTGTAATAAGTACGAATTATTAGTTAAAACCGAATGTGTTTAGAAATGAATTTAGAAGAGAGCTTATTTCAACAAAAGTAAAGTTTAATAAATAAAGCTCTGATTAAATAAGATTGTTCTAGAATCTTAGATATCAATCATTTCACTTTAATGGTATTGTTAGTTCGTAAGCTTGTAGATCGAGACTGCATTCAATAAACATCTTCCACCGTCAAAGTGTTTAATTACTACCTACCAACTGTCAACTAAACTCCACTTCGTTTCATTGTTATGCTAATTTGGTTCAGCTCTATGAATATGGGGCAGTTCTCTTAACACGAGCAGTTTTTGTTCCGCGGCGCTAAATGAATTTGAATAAACCACCGATAGGCAAGCTTACTCTGCCGAAATTGTATTTTATAGACACATGTTTCCGGCTTGAGAACTCCGATGCGAACTTCGTATTTTTCCTTGAATTTTTCTGTTAATCCTTTACATGCGTGTTTCTGTTCGGTTATGAACTTAGGATAGAAGGGGAGATAAGTGACATTTTTTAATTAAAGGTGCTTTTATCGTTTCTCATTTTTATCATCCTGAACACGTGTAGGAATATTAACAAAAAGCCCTTCGCAGTTTTTATTCTATTAATGTTTTCGTTTTATGTCAAAACATCGTATGGTAAATAAGCGAGTATGTATACACTTACGCCAAGAGCTCTCCAAATAGAATAAATTTCACTTAGCTTCTAATCACGTCCTAAAGCTAAAGTGTCCGTGTGCGGGAGGTAATGGCCTGAGTACTATGACAAAATTGGCTTAAGCAATCTCTCGCTTGGAGTACATCTGCGGTACGCGACAGACACCAATTCATATACGGCATGCACTCGAAACGCGACCAATCCTAGCACACGGGAGTCGTACGTGTTCGTCATAGAAATGACGCGGATAATTTTTAAGTGTGCCTTTTCTGTTGCAATATGTGCCCGTTTTCAGTCGGCACTCGCGTATGTACGGTAGGGCACTTAGAGGAAGCAAAGCCACTCTCAAACGAATCTAAGTAAGCTCTTTCATTCGAAACACATCGTTCTTAAGCCGATTAACTAAAAGGCGGTGAAAACTTAATGAACCAGAATAATATGGAATTCTTGTTGTCTGCTCGCATATAAATACCCATTGAACGAATTTAATGGTTGTTATGAATTTTAATGCCCATTAGAACGTTTCAAAGAAACTCGGATTCTGAAATGTAATCTTAACACAAAATTCGAATAAATATAATAACAACGCCTACTAAAATATTGAAAAGGTGACATAAAACTATTTAATAACAAGTTTATGGGCCATCAAATAGGGCAATATCAAATGCTACCAAAGTAGACGCTTTACTAACTTTAGTATATTTTCATGTTGTAGTTAGGCTTAAAGTCTACCCATAATTTTCATAGTTAGCCTTTTGCCTAACAGCTACGGAACGATTGATGTATCAAATTAATCGATGTTTCTGGGTCTTTTTTTTTGAGCAAACGAAGTTTAAATTCAATACTCAAATAAAAGCAAGGCAAAACTTCGATGTCGCGCCAGTTCGGCTAACCACTAAACGGTGCAGCTCTTCCACAGCTGCTCCAAATGTTTGCCCATAATTGTTTGTTCACATATTCGTACCATCTATTATTTGCACAGCGAATTATGCCTGTCGCTTTGTTACTCAAATAACGGCGATGATACGCCTAGTTTCTAGTTCTGTTTGTTCTAACGCTAAGCAAAATTTGTAAGTTTAACTTTATGTTAGGAGCCTTAATTACACCTGTGTGTTCTAACTAGCTAATGTTTGCGACTTATAAGCGCATATTTCTTGTGTCAGTAACTTACAAAGTACACTTTGTTTAGAAGTTAGCCAGTACTAAGTAATACTACGTTTATGGTTTATGATTATACATGATGCCACAGCATTAGTGTGGCATACAATGAGATAATAAAAATACGTTTTGGCTCCACAATGTGCCATATGGCTTTATAAAAACTTACTAGATTCTGCAAGTACATAATATAGATTATATTATGTTGCGGTCTGGTATAAGCAAGACGTGAAAAAAGATTATCGATATTATTTTTACTGAATGTTAAATTTCGGCATCTATTTCAGGCCATACTAAGTACTAAATGGAATAGTTTGAACATGTTGAACAAAGTTAGTCTATATTCAAAAGCTCATTTACAACGGATTTATCATGGAGTTACTTTATGGTGGTGTATTATGGTCGTGGCATCGCGTGTTTTTTGTTTCCAAATTACACTATAATTACCGAAAAAATATGTGCTCCTTACGTGTTGATATTATTATGTCCTTATTAGACTGCTGCTGTGACCTATGTAAAGTACAGCAGCGCAAATGAACTTCACCTATCACCACGTAATTGAGATTTAGGGTTAGAATACCCAGCTGAGTTTCTGGTGAAGACTGGACGAACTTACTATTATTTATTATATAATTTTTACCTCAAAACAATGCATAGAAAAGTCATTTATCAAAATGTTGAATTTAAAAAAAAAAATTATACCATAAATAAATTATTGGATGTGATAAATAATCAGCATAAAATTTCTAATCTTAATTTATTTTTTGCAGGTAAGTGTCCGGATATTTTACTGGGATTTTTGTAAGTACTTAAACAGTTACGCTTGTAGCTAGAAGATGCATTAACAAAGGCCAATCAGACCAAGTATCATCATGATATTATACCGCTGATTTTTTAGTGTATTTTTTTCATTTTTACATATAAAATACTAATGAGGTGTACATTCAAATTAAGGTTCAGGTCTGCTATATATTTTGTAAATAACTTCATAGAAAATCTGTTTTATATTAAAAAATCGGGAATTGCACGTCCATTTTTATTTTTAACCAAAACCAGTAATTTTTTTTTGTAATACTCTTTCAATAAGTATAATAATATAATAATTATATTCAACAGGATAAAAATGAATAAGTACGCTAACATTTTACTTTGGGAGGACAGTCGCTTGATATAATCTGTTGTATTTTATTACTCACGAGGCTTTATTGTGCATAGATTCAAATCAATTTCTACTGAAAACATTGATATCGTCCCTTGCAGCTTAGTCCTAATAACCGTAATAAACATCAACGGTAACGAGCAATAGGCAGCGATTCGTGCTGATGTTACAGTGTTTTTATACACGGCCGGTACATGGGAAAGCTTTCTAATTGCCGGAACAATGCTGAGCCGGTTATTTGCCGGCGGCATTGTTTTTGTCTGCCGGTTCATTTTACCCCACCTTTCCCCGGGCGGGAGATTAATGGAATTTGAATACGCATAGCCTTTGTGTTCGGCTTTACGCGTAATTTGAGCGTACACCGGCCCGGTGAGTTGGCGTTTTACGCCCAATCTTAGAATATCACAGGTGCACGGCCCCTCTTTGACTCTAGCGAATATCACATATTGCCCGTTGTGCGGTTCTGTAGGCGAATTTTTTCCTGTCGAGTCACTGTTGATACCGAGAGGGTATTATTTTTCATCCGCACCTTTTCATTCCCATTGTAAATAGTACAAAAGTAGAAGGTTGTCGATCTGGGGGCGGCTTTCAGCGAGATGTAGAACGGTATCTTTTCATCGTAAGATAACGTAACGGTTTTCAAAACATCGTTGTTTATATGGCGAAATTACTTTTTCGTATATTTTCAGACGGCCCTCGATTGCTCCGCTCAATAAGCGGCATGTGTACTCAAAACACTATCAATCATCCTCTGCCCCTATCCCTACCCGCCGAGAAATTAAATGTATTTGTTACATTGCGCAGCTATTGATTTTAGAAGGAATGACTGATTTTGTAAACAACATGTTTAATTACTCGGACCTATCAAAAAATTGAATCTTTCTATCGAGGTACACTTTAAATCCATGACTTTGTTATCGGCACCGAATTTATTATGAAAATATGGAAAATATATTTTGGTAGAATTCATCATCATAATCAGCAACCTATTAACGGCTCAACTACTGAGCGCAGGTCTCCTTTCATAGAAGGTTTATAGTTCACCACGTTGGCCCAATGCAAATTGGCATCTGTGCATACTTTTGAAAACATGGAGAACTCTCAGGCATGCAGGTTTCCTCACGATGTCTTCCTTCACCGTTGAAGTTTGTGATATTTAATTCCTTCAACGCACATCACCTCGAAAAGTCATAGGTGCATGCCCGGGATCGAAACCGCGACCCACCGTCGTACAGTAAAAAGGAGACCGCAGTCAGAACCACTCGGCTATCAATGCTCTAAGATATTTCTAAGCGTAAAAGTAGGTATCTACTTCACCTACAACAATGCATCAATCAGTTGGATTCACCTATTGAAAGCAATGCCATTATCATAATTGAGCGTCTTATGTCCGGGCTCTTCTCCGTCGGATCGAAGGAATCTCTGATGCATCCGAGTAATGAGAGACTGCGTTGTATCATCTACTCATCACTCGTCACCCCTAATGCATATTTACAATGCTGTATCATAAAGTCTACTGTATATTTCCCTGAATCATATAAAAAATCCCAAATTAATTTATAGATATACTTTATTATATTCACGAATGAAGCGACTTACATATTATATAGCGATACCCGCGATTTCCATGACCGATGCACTATAAAACTTCTATTTGTTTCGCTTGTACGAAACATTAGAATCCGGTTCCTGTATCTGCAATCCGTACGAAAGCACTTAATGCTCTTTTGCTCGAAAAAATCAAAAAGGCTTTTTTGAGGTACCTGTACAAGCGCGTCCATGGTTACTAACCTTATTTTTACCCCACAAAATTCTTGCTGGGTCACTTCAGATTTAACTCTCTAGAAACCCTAACCAACTCGTTCGTTACCGTCGGCAAAGTCCTTACAGGGAAAATAGAATAAAAGAGAATAGAAATATTTTTTATTCAAATAAACTTTTTTTACAAGTGCTTTTGAATCGGCGATGAGTCACTGGTTTGGAATGCCCTTCCTGCCGAGAAGAAATAGCAAGAAACTCTACGATTGCTCTTTTTAAAACAAGTTTACAATACAATAGATATTATGTTATGTATATCCAGTGTTTCCACAATGAGGGGAAGTTCCAAAAGCATACTACTTACAATTATTCAATAAATATTAAGATGGGCAGACAGAAAGTAGCCCCATTCCCGCCGGCGGAACCCGTTCACGAGCAAGACGCATGACCCAGCCGCTGCTTCGCTCAACCATATTTGAGGGAACGTAACAACCCGCATCACACGGCACCACCACAGAAATGTTTTAAGAGTGCGTGACATACATAGTAGACTGTCTTTAGCTTAAGGTGTGTCGCATCTCGGCACCTAATAATTACGTCACGTGCGTCAGTGCCGCTGCCGTCGACTTTTCCCTGTCCAGCCTAGCCGCACTGTATCGCGCTAGATCTCCAATACCGCGCACACTGTCTGCGCTGAATGCGATGCTATTCGAATCTCCACCCTATGACTTATTTGCAGACCAATGGAGCGCCGCTATGAGTCGGTGCTTGCAGTTTAGCGAAGGTTTCACCTCGCAAACCATGCACCTCACTTAAACAATTTTGAGCGTGTTGAATGATTTTGACTTTTCACCTCTCGATTTTTAATAAATCTAATTAGTGTAATTGGAAATTTCCGTACTAATTAATAAACAAACAATAATAACTATCGATAGAACTTCACTTGGAAGTACGTTTAATCACATATTTTAACGGTAAAGGAAAACATTGTGAGGCAATCTATATGCCAGAGTGGAGAGCCTTGCCCAGAAGTGGGCAGGCGATTTTAATTTAAACTGTAAGTTTTAAAACTTTTCATGTTAAACTTCTTATTGCTGATACTCATAATAATAATAATAATAATATAATATAATAATAATATAATTAATAATTAGGGCTAGGTTACCGGTTGAGGAGAGATGGTCAGGTTATATCACACCTCCTTTACATGGATGACCTAAAACTCATTGCCCCCAACAAATCACATCTACTAGAGTTACTAAAGGTAACTAAAGCCTTTAGTGATTCCATTAGGATGGAATTTGGTGTGGACAAATGTGCGGTCATGCATGTAAAGCGAGGGAGGATTGTGGAATCTGAGGGGGTTGAGCTTTCGGATTCCATATACCTCAGATCGCTCTCCCCAACTGAAACCTACAAATACCTGGGCATGGCGGAGGCGTTAGGTATCAGAGAGGCCGACATGAGGCAGTCGGTGAGGGAGCGTTTCCTTGGCCGCCTGAAGAAAGTGCTGAAAAGCCTTTTGTCGGGCGGCAATAAGGTGCGCGCCTTCAACGGTTGGGTCATGCCGGTCTTGATGTATTCCTTCGGCATACTCAGGTGGACTCAGACTGAGCTTGACGCCCTGGACAGACAAGTTCGTGCACTGCTGACCACATATCGGATGCTTCACCCGCGCTCCTCGGTGATGAGGCTGTACATCCCGCGGAAGTGTGGGGGAAGAGGCCTTTTGAATGCCAAAACCCTCCACAACCGCGAGGTGTGCAGTCTCAGGGAGTACTTTCTCCACGCCGAGACGGAGATGCACCGCGATGTGGTCGCAGTGGACAGAGGTCTGACGCCGCTCTCCTTGGCTAAAGAGAACTGGCGCATACCTGTGGTGCTCAGTACCAATGACCGCAGGGTTGTATGGCAAGGTAAGGAGCTTCACGGACGCTTTTATCGGGCCCTCCATGGGCCTGATGTTGACTTTGAAGCGTCCGTGGCCTGGCTGCGCTTTGGTGACCTCTTTGGGGAAACTGAAGGGTTTGTATGTGCAATTATGGACGAGGTCATGATGACGAACAATTACAGAAAATACATAGTGAAGGATGGAACGGTAGACATATGTCGGGCATGTCGCCGTCCTGGAGAAACTATCCGTCACATTGTCTCTGGTTGTTCTCATCTGGCTAACGGCGAATACTTACACAGACATAACCAAGTGGCCAGGATTATCCACCAGCAACTTGCCTTGAAATACAATCTTGTGGAATCGGAGGTACCGTACTACAAGTATGTGCCCGACCCAGTTCTTGAAAATGGTCATATCACACTGTACTGGGATCGATCTATCATTACAGACAGGACTATTGTAGCCAATAAGCCTGACATAGTGGTGATAGATCGATCAGAGCGCCGTGCAATGATTGTTGATGTTGCTGTGCCGCATGACGAGAACCTCATGAAAGCCGAGAAAGAGAAACTCACCAAGTATCTCGACTTGGCGCACGAGGTTGTCGCCATGTGGAATGTAGACTCAGCAATCATTGTACCGATAGTCGTCACCGCTAATGGTCTTATAGCCAAGAGCCTCGACCAACATCTTTCGAGGCTCTCGTTGGGTAGCTGGGTCAAGGGCCAGATCCAGAAAGCTGTACTCCTGGACACGGCTCGCATCGTCAGGAGGTTCCTCTCTCTGGGGCCCTGACCGCCGGTTGCTTGGACCCTGTTCCCGAGGCCGGTGGACCGCTATTTTTTATATTTTTAAATGTTTTTTTTTTTATAATCAAATATTTAAAAATGTAAATTATATGATATAAATGAAATAAATGAAATATAATTAATTAACGTTGGCGTAGACTTACTTATATTACGGTTTACTAAATTTCTTCGTAAAGACTTTACTTTAATCAGGTTTTATTTGAAAACCTTGATGTTACTAGAAAGGAAGAAAAAAATATGAAATTAAAATCTACTTTGACAGAATGCCCTTAGGCTTTAGGAATCCGCGCAACTTAATGACCTCGAATCTCTACCTAGCCCAAATCTAATTGTAGCTTTAATTTATTACACCGCCGCAAATGGTAACGATTTATAACAAAAAAAATGCGAGATCTTTCTAATTAAAACAAAAAAGCGAAAGAAATCTTTGTTTCAATTATTATTATTATTTTATAATTGCGTTTGAAGTGTGGCGCAAATGAACCATTGTCCAAACATAAATCGCAATGGAGCGTTGTGTTGATTTATGATATTTTCAAAAACCCCAATTTAATTGGGCACCGGTGTGGCCACAAATTAATTAAAAGCGCTACGGGGTTTTATTAACTTATTGCAATTATATTTATCGGGCGATTACGAGGGCTGGCGGCCTTTGACTTACAGCCTCTGCACACTGGAGCACCGTTCTTCTTTCTCTTGTAGTACCGTCTACTAGCGGGGGATGGCAACCATTAGGGCTAGTTAAACTTTTTTAACAAAGGCTCTGAACAGGGTCTTAGAGCTCATTTTGAATCACCGGCGAAGGTTTTTGAGGTAGGATATTATTCTTTTTCCAGATCTTCGTCTACTACCGCACAATAGTGTGCAATTTTTTTTTTAAAGAATATCAACCAAGTTCAACTTGACTAATATTCTCCTCTCCCCTCCAAAATATAAGCGGAAAGCTTGTGTCAGGAGTGGGTACGACAATAGTGCAACGGGTAGGATTCGAACCTGCGACCTTTCAGTTTTCAGTTCGCACCTTTAACCGTTGGGCTATTGAGGCTTACTAAGTAGGTTAGAACCCAGCTGAGCTAAGAGTTGCATCCTTTATTGACTAAAAACGGTCTCCATTCGTAGCCTAGATACTTATTCGTAGCCTAGCTACGAGGCTTTCATTTTTCCTTCCACTTGCGCTCAGTATTCGATAGGAAAACAAAAAGTAATGTGGTGTATTAGTTGTTACACACAGTACTGAGAGGACCAGCGACTGTGTGTTCGTGTTTGGCCAGCAGTAGAGGTAACCAGAAAGAAGGCTGAACACTCTGTGAGCTCGTGGCTCTGACGCTGCCTTCCAAGCGTTAATACCACATCTCTACTTTATCATTAAACGTAACGTTACAAAAACAATGAAACACTAAATAATTCGTAGTAAACTATAGGTCTGGTAGATTAAATTAAATGAAGAAACAACGAAGAGAGTCTTATGGCGAAGCCTATTTAAAAAAATTACCTTTAACACCTTTATGAAGTTTTATTCTTTTAACATATACATTTAGCATTAACACCTATAAAATATATGGTATAATCAATACGACACGCAGTGGTAAGGTTGCATCAGCAAGCGTTCCGAATGCGTTATGGATTTTTAATTTATCACAAAGCGCCATGAAATCCACGACACGAAATTGTGGTCGTTTTTGAGCTTTCCTCACGCTTTGTGGTTGATTGATTTGATTTTTAAGTTTCATAATACGAATTATTTTTATACTTCATAACTGATAATATGGTGGTTTCATAGTTTTATAGATGCCATAAAGCATTATACTCGTAAGCTGTATTTTTAATCAATCAGCTAAGTAAATCTTTGAGATTAACGTTTAAATAAAAATTTTAAATTAACTTAAGGTTATCAACAACTTACGACGGTCATTAGTCGCCATTAGTCGCCAAGTGTGCATGCAAATTTAATAGACGTTTTGTTTACGCCATTCCGATCAAGAGTTTGATCAAAATCCCTGTAATCGAGGACAAATAAATCTCACCGTTAAATCTTCCGGTGACCTCGCCGCCATGCTTCCGTCCTCTTCAGTAGATTTATAATCGCCTTTCTGAATAGAGCTGCGATTATATTAAGTCGTAAAATAGGTATTAGTTGAATATTACAGTGACTATGGTGGTTCAGTCATAAAGCTATTATATTGCGTGATATCTAATTCCTTTCACTGATGAACGTTGATATGAGATAGCACTTAGTGGAATAAGTTTTTCTGTCACCATATAATAGATAAACTAATAATAGTTAGTGAAATGTAAATAGGTAAAATAAATTAAAATATTTTCTAGTTCGATGGAATAACTTGAGTTTCGTAGATACTTATCTTTCATTAGTGTCATAAAAATATTTGTATGGGTACCCACTCAAATGTTTTTATTCTGATTGCGAACTCACCTGCTGTGGTAAGGACGATGCAGTTGTCCTATACTCAATCTAGATAGTCTGTCGATAAGTTACTTAGCAACGCTGTTATTTTTAACGAGTCTGTACAATTTTTAACAAAAATTACAAAAAAATTTAATATAAGAACCGGGCGTAAGTTGAATAAAACTTGGGAGTGAGTGGGAGAACAAACTCAGCATCTGTTTAGAATTTAGATAAGTAAATAAATAGGTAGTTAGCCACTGCCGAAGCTCCCCATTAAACTCAGGGATAATTCAGTAATTATTTATTAATAGAAAAGCCATACTGTGTACCAGTTCTCTATGCCAAAAAAAACAGTAAATAAATTCGCAAAGGTTTCAGTTATTGTGATCAAAACGACGTATTCAACAACTAAACCGCGGTTATTTAAATTCAAACCAAAAGACGTGTCAAGCGTAAATCAATTACTAAATAAATGAAAAAAACCGCAATGAAGCAAAAATCCCATTTAACCTATATTTTCCATTCATTTGCTCATTCATTTTTTCATGCGTCCGGTCCATTCAGTTCAGACCACTCGTGTTCCGTACCTCGATAATTCACGGTTATCATTGATTAATAAAAATGAAGAAATATCGGTATTCGCACTGTATCTGACAAGTTCTGAAACATATTGGCCCCGCAAAGGACCCGACCTAACTGACAAACGACTAGACCCACTTCATTAATTGCGGCCGAGTTGTGCGACCGCTTCTAAATAATTCACGTACAACTGCTTTGAAACATTGTATGTATACTATCCGATATGAGGAGATCGCTAGTTACCCATTCAGCTCATCGAGTCGTTGACGGGGTACATATTCGAAGGACTGATTGACGTTACCGTTACCGTCCCAAGGTGGCAACCCCGAACTGTGAAACGCATTGTTGGAAAAGCCCCCAATAGGTGAATAGTCGATCGCAGGTTACTCGCTGGAAGCTGTTGGACACAAGTAGCAATAAAATTGTATCCTGTGACTCGCCTTTCAAGAAATCTATGTGGACGTCATCAGTTGAGATGGTCAAATGATGATGTCGCACAGTATTATCTCCTTGTAAAGTAAGTAGAACAAGTTCATCTGCAATGTTCAATGCCAGCTATCTTTGTGCCTATCCGATATAATTCAGCGGCTTAGGAATAGATAAAAGAATTACAGACACTTTCGCATCTATAATAATTCAGTATTTATTATTATCTGGACGTTTCCCTCTTGGAATAACAATTAATTACAATGGAATCGTATTCATTCAATATTCATATCCAATATCAAAAACTTTGTTGGTAGCGCAGGGGTAAAAAAGCGAGGTTGTTTTGAGTGTAAACTCGAGGCTGGCAACTCAACTAAACACACATTAATTGCGGTCCAGTTGCCCGAACGCCTCTTAATAATTCATATTCAAATGTTTTCAGGAGGCTGCAGGTTGGTGCCTACATCTGGCCATCTGGCTTTTCAAAATATGTTTGCCGTAACAACATAGATATTTCTGCTTGAAAAATAGCTTTACAAATTATTTTTCACTAGGGTTCACCCGTAACTTCGTCCGCAACTTCATCCGCATGGCGGCCGCTTTTTAAAGCGGGAGCCTTCTTTTTCCGGGATAAAAGATAGCCTATTTCATTCTCCAAGTGATAATACCCATGCAATAAAATCACATCGACCCATTGCTCTGTGGTTGAAGAGCAAACCAACTAACAAACAAACGCACGCATTTATAATATTCGATGATTAAGGATACTTTACATTCAATTCATTCAATCATTTCAATTCATTCATTCATTCATTCATTCATATGTCCTAATGCCCTTCTCGTTCGAGAGGAGACCTATGGCCAGTAATTGTAGTCTGGCGATAGGACGAGATGAATGAACATTCAATAAGGAAAATAACTTGATTTTATTTCATTGTTTTTATCAAAAAGTAACTATACCCAGTTGTTGTATCTGTCTGCGATTTTGAAATAAATAATTAATTATTTGAACGAAATCGTAAACAAAATTTACGTTAATTCATGGTTCGGTTTCATTCAACGCTCGTAATGATATCAGACGAGTGGCAGGGAGCCTTTGGATAAAGGGGGCGCATGACCGAGGCATGTAAAAGTTTATTCAAGAGATATATGCCCAACAGTGGATGCCTTATCTTATCGGCTGATAAAGAAGATTTAAGTTTAAGGATTTACTTTTTACTTTTACTTTTTCTTATTATAGAATATCAGTCAAGTTGAACTTGACTAATATCCTCCTCTCCCCTCCAAATAAGCGGAAAGCTTGTGTTAGGAGTGGGTACGACAATAGTGCAACGAGTGGGATTCGAACCTGCGACCTTTCAGTTTTCAGTTTAACCGTTAACCTTTAACCGTTGGGCTATTGATTAGCTTTCCCAACCGCAGTAAAGCCTCTTTGCGTGCGCGACTATTTTTTCTATAGTAGGTAGAGAACTTATGAACATAAAAATAACCTAAAATTCATAGCCATGGATCATCGATACGAGTATATATACGAAAAAGGAAAACCACAACGCTCAACACGATAAACTAACAAACAAGTGATTTTTATTTGACTCACGTAGCGTGCATCGAATTAACGTAAACCCGATTTTCACGATCGGATTACGATTTTTATTTCGCGATTCTCGATAAGAGTGGCATCACCAGGCAACTACGGCAGGTACTCATTGGAGTACAAAATAATCCATGGAACATATTCAGATGGAATTATACATTACTAACGTTTGCCCAAGACTTCATTCGCGTGGAGATAGGTTTTTAAAACTCTCGAGAACCCTTTGTTTGTCCGTGATAAAATCCTATTATTCCTATTAATATTATAAATGCGAAAGTTTGTGAGTTTGGATGTTTGTTACTCTTTCCCGCCACAACTACTGAGCTGATTTGGCTGAAATTTGAAACATAGATAGCTTATAACCTGGATTAACACATAGGCTACTTTTTATCCCGAAAAATTCCATAGTTCCTGTGGGATATTTAAAAAACTCAAATTTTCTACAGTAACTATAGCGACAGCTATAGATAGATTGCTTTAGCAAACTTACTTGAAAGTAGGTATAAAGGTCGAAATAGGGAGCGGGAACGGGACCGGGAAATATACATTTCCATCGGGATTTGTGAAACCCGAATTTCACGCGGGCGGAGCCGCGGGCACAAGCTAGTGAAATAATAAAAGATAAAATGAAGATAATACTCTCCAGTACCTCAACTCATGCAAAAAATCACGTCAATCCGTTACTCCGCTGCTGCCTGATCGAAGGACGACCGAACCAATAAACCAGCAAACAAATTAAATTCTATCACTTTTTTTTAAATAAAGATTAAGTATACGTAAGTCCGTATTTTATCGGACTATGAGTTAACTGTTTTCAGTTTTTAGGTAAGCTCTTGCCAGATTGGTTGTGGCTGCTGGGGTGTCAATGTGTCGCTTCTCCATTTTTGGCGGCTGGTTGCGTTGCGGGAGCATAACTTTGACCACAATTGTTTTATTCATCTTTTTCAGGTGAATGAACTCTTGATTTTCGTCCTGCCACTTGACCCTGTATCATTTACCAAACGTTCAATAGAGCCCTCATTCCCATGTGGCTGAAAAACATTAGTAACTATACTACGGCCGTTCAGAGAATGCGTTCCTGACACGTTGCGATTGAACTGACGACGTAACTTTGTAATGGCGTTGCAGTTGCAGGTTGTTTACCGTTTTAACAATTGATGAGCATTAAAACAACATTATTATATCAATAATCAATTAATGTTATAATTTTGTGCCAAACTGAGTGTCAAATAACTTGGTAAACAATATTTTTCTAAATCTAAACTGCGCTATTACAAGGTTATGTCAACCGGATATTTTTGTTTTGTATGGCAAACTGACAGGTGTCAGGAACGCATTCTCTGAACGGCCGAACTTTAAACGTAATTTAACAATCGAAAAATGTCTTTCTTTGATCTTCAATTTTTTTTAATCAAGTTTACATTTAGTACCTGTGTATGCATATTCTAAGGTTTTTTTTACGAAAATTGCAAATTCGTTTATGTCAAATAAGCAAAAAGTAAAGTAAGTATCTGTAATCTGAATTAATATGATTAATGGATTTCTCAGTGAAATAGAAATATATGATTATGTCTTAATCTTAGAAGTCGAATGTCGATTACGCAATAACAAGAGGCTGGATGAGGAAAAAGCAGCTGCGTACCCACTCGCACCGCTCGTAACTAGAGTCGTTACGCAATTCGGGAACGGCCTAATTGATTCCTCGCCCTTTCGGCCAGACGGGGCGTCGCATTATCGAGCACAGGTGCCCCTTCTCTCCAATTATTTGCCTCCTCAAAATTGACGACGATATCGGCCCACCTCTGATTTGGGACACTCAAAATTCATTTCGTCTTTAATTGTACATCGGATATTCTTTTCGTGACACGACTCTGTTAGTAATAAAGATCCAACTCGGCGCTTCATAGCGGAAATGACTTAATTTTCACAAAACGGGAGCATTCGCTCCACGATCGGTGCCTTCGTCTTCCCTCTATTAAAGGTGTGTGTAAATCGAACGGGTCTTCCGTAAAGTAAAATATAGAGAATATTCCGTCGATTTGTATGCGCGTCGTACTCTCGATAAGTTATTTATCTAAAAGTATTTTTGACTCCAGACGTGAAGTATTACGGCGAGACGGCGAGAGCGTCGAACGGAGACGTGTCTTCACTATTTCAATTACATTAAAAGCTTAATTAGTAATATTAACGAAGTGTCCTCTTTTCCGGTCAGAATTTCACAGAAGCCGAGAGCCCGAAGAGTTTTCATACACTTTGGTAGTTGGTTTGCGAATTTTCATGACTTTGTTCACGAAGTCTTCGCCGTGTACGAAAGTTCTGAGATGCTTAGACGAAAATGTAGCTCGCAATTAATGTAATGGACGTAACCTACCCGACCGAAATTAACGCTATTCGTCTATAGCGAATGTAAGGGCGCACTCGGCACAATTAAGTTGTGGAGTGGAGAGAAATTGCAACAAGTGCAGCGGGCCTCGCCCTGTCCACGGTCCATTTAACCCACTCAGTTTGCGGCCGTTCCAAAACCAGCGCCAACTTGCGAAAGCATTCACGCAAACACCTTTTGCTACATATTGCACTCTCGATTACCCTTCGCTTCATTGTAACATTTTTCTCCGTTTCAAAGGATTATAACGAAATGTTATATTTATCTAACTATTCTATTACTCAGGAGCAGTTGTCGTCTGCCATTATTTATCAGTTATAGGATGTCAGTGTACAATAACATGATCGATTGACAAAGTTTACTTCAAGCTATGAGCTACGATTAACTTTTATGAGTATGTTGCACGAGCAAGCGCCACCATTTTTTATTGTGAATTGCGCCCACAGGTCGGCACTGATGAGGTGTTAGATTGGTGCGTGCTTGCCTTTTTATCTAATAGTAGTAATGTGGGAAACTGACAGTGTCCTCGTAGAGCAAGATCCCAGTGCCGCCAGACCTAAGTTATTTTCTCAGCAATTATTTGTGTACGATAGAGTACTGTTCGAATGTCCTTTCAGTATATGCGTAACAGCTAGATTGTGCCGACGGCCAATTTCCAGATACCAGGTGCTAAAGGTAGGTAAAAACTAGAATAACTTATCTTAAATTCTCAGGGCTGATTTTCATATATGTTTTAAAGAATATTGTAAAAATTAATAAATTAATACTGCCAGACGCTTACCGCCGGCGGTTACTTTAGCCAGACGCTTTGAAGCTCCCAAAAATATATATAATTTAAGTTAACTTATATTCTCAGTTCTGATTTTTATACATGATACTCAGGGAACTATTGCGATATTATCTGTAAGCTGCCAGACCTATTGGAAGGGTCAAACATCCCCCCAGACACACATTATGCGTCCCCATATGTATGAGCGCTAGAACATGATTCACTTGTTTAAGTGTGTGAGAGATAATATCATCACACTATAATATTATAAATGCGAAAGTGTGTTTGTTGGTTTGTCCTTCAATCACTCTGCAACAGAGCTACGGATCGACGTGATTTTTTGCCTGGGTATAGCTTGCAGAAGATATTGCAATAGTTCTCTCTCTCTAGATCCTAAGCTATACCCAGGCAAAAAATCACGTCGATCCATAGCTCTGTTGCAGAGTGATTGAAGGACAAACCAACAAACACACTTTCGCATTTATAATAGTATAGTATGATGATATTATCTCTCACACACTTAAACAAGTGAATCATGTTCTAGCGCTCATACATATGGGGACGCATAATGTGTGTCTGGGGGGATGTTTGACCCTTCCAATAGGTCTGGCAGCATACAGATAATATCGCAATAGTTCCCTGAGTATCATGTATAAAAATCAGAACTGAGAATATAAGTTAACTTAAATTATATATTTTTTTGGGAGCTTCAAAGCGTCTGGCTAAAGTAACCGCCGGCGGTAAGCGTCTGGCAGTATTAATTTATTAATTTTTACAATATTCTTTAAAACATATATGAAAATCAGCCCTGAGAATTTAAGATAAGTTATTCTAGTTTTTACCTACCTTTAGCACCTGGTATCTGGAAATTGGCCGTCGGCACAATCTTGCTGGTACGCATATACTGAAAGGACATTCGAACAGTACTCTATCGTACACAAATAATTGCTGAGAAAATAACTTAGGTCTGGCGGCACTGGGATCTTGGATCATCGCCTTCCAATGATAATTAATTAATCAACCATACCTTCTGTTATTTCATTAAATACTTCGCTAAAATGTTAAACTTGGCGGCTATTTCAACAACATTTGAACGGAAATCTTACCACCATCAAAACGTCATTCCATTGTTTACTTGGTCTTTTGTCTTTTCGAATATCTCTTTAGCGAGTCGTCTTCGTCGTTCATTTAGTTTTAGACCTTTTGGGACTTCTTATAGCGGGACGGCAATGCACAATTGGTTTCTCCCGTCCTTTTTTCGAAAGTATTTTCTTTTAAAGTCTGCGTTTGAAGTTCGTTTCACACGGAGCGTCAGTAGGTACTTTTCAGGACGAAGTCCTAAAACCAGGGCTGCTTATGGTCCGGCGCATAGGAGGGCAAAATTGCATTTATTATTAATAATAATAATTGATTATTTATTGATTAATTAGGGATTATTGCAGTAATGCAGTAGTAAGGATTATTATTATTGTATTTAATACAATGATCCATACTAATTATAGACCGAAAACATTCTCATACGATGCTAAGCACGAAATAGCATTTTACCCATCCCCTAGCGATTTCAACTAAACTGTCTCAGTTAGACTTTAGGCCTATTATAGCTAGCAACAAGCTGAGACTAATTAGCGCATGCGGGGTACGTAAGTGGGCCTTTTACATCGCCCGCATACCTGCATTTTCGGTTGCTCACATCTAATAACAAGGTCCATGAAGTAGTAAATTATCTAGAAAAGTAACATATATTATGCCATCCTTTTTTCCTTACAAACAATTCCTCTAATGTGGGTAACGCTCAATCACTTTAGCTTCCTTTTCTGAGCTTAGATATTTATTATGAATTCACTTAGTTTGTCTTTCTTTGTGATAACAGAAATCTGCTCTTATCTCTCTTATTATAGCGCTGATAATTCAACGTAAGAATAGAAACTTGTTGCTGGTGTCATCCCTCAGTGTGTGAGATCAAGCTGTTTTCCCGAACTTGCGCTGTTCCTACCTTATCTTCGGGAAAACAAGAGAAAAGTATTTTGTTAGGACAGTTTTACAATTTCTACGTGGACACATATTTTGCAGGTGCTTAGACCTGACACCAATTGACTATTTTGTTTATAAACAGTTGAACAATGGGCTATCCAAGATCAGGATTAAATCTGAAATAAGCAGATCCTCATGGTATCACGAAACTGAACAGGCAATATTTGTTGCACATAACTTGAAGACTTCGAGCAGGTTGTGGGGTCTCATGATGCTCAAATGGCACTGTACACTGGGAAACGCAGCGTTATAAAACCGCTCACCGTATTAAAACCGCTGCCGGACCCAGAAATATGGGAACCGACGGGAAATTCAGCTGCATTCTTCATACAAGCACTTGTCCGATTATAATACTGCGCTGGGCAGGCATTTTGGTGATCGTAGCACTAGACTGATTGCTCCTATTGCTGTTGCCTGACACTGGCATGTATCATTTACTCGTATCCTCTTTAAGCAAACTGAAATGGTTATACAACTATTTTTCGGTCGCCAGAGCCTCGTTTCTTGATCGCCAGAGCCGTGAGCAGCTGAAGTTGAGGTTGGCTTTTGGAGCACTAAAACGGAAGAGGCCCCTAATACCCTCCTATCATTATTTATGTAGATACCTATGTTTAATTTATGTGTTGGCACTTTCCTAATATAATTTGAATTTTTGATCAGAAAATGCTTTCAACTGCCTCATATTGTATTCATAATTAAATTTTGTTATCAAGCTAAATACATCAAGTATTCATATTTCAAGTATGTTGCTTTGAGTGCTTAGGGGATACGTTTATAAAATCGTTGTAATAAAGCGTTAGTAACATCAAGTTATTTGTTTATTTACATTTAAAGTGCAGATTCACTAGGCTATAAGATCTCGTATGAACTTTAAACGTAGGTAATTATTTTACTTCTACAGTAGAAATTATTTTTAACAATCTAATAAAAATCCTTCGAGGTTTCGTTACATCGCGCATTTAGTTGGATATCGGTTATAAAATATGGATTTTTCCAGCGAATTCCGCGTAGTTAGATTTTTAATACCAGTGGTTGCCAGGAAATGGTTAATAGTGGGTTATATGTCACTTTTTTCAAGTCCTCAGTTATACCCATACAAATCACGTCGAACCGTAGGTCTGTTGCGGCGTAATTGAAAGACCAACACACTTTCTCATTATCATACTTAATAATTAATTAGGAAAATCTAATAAAGCCGCTTTTGAAAGGGTTGGGAACAGAGTTATTCGTCTAATAATATCGAACTAGTTTACCTCCATGATAAAACAAAACTTCTCTACTTTTATACGCGGCTTGCGAGTAGAACAAATGAGCGGCCCCGGTTTAATGCAATAAAGCGCTTGGCAACGGTGAAATTTACCTTATTAATTTCATTAGCGCGAAATAATCACGCTGGTTGCCTTCACTGATCCTTAAAATTATTTATGAGGATACCCTTACACGGCCCTGCGGTATTCCCAAAATATTTGCACATAATTTTATTTGCCTTCGATACGGGTTGGGTTCATTTTGAGTATACTCGATTATAAACATATTTTTTTTTGGTTTCGCCCTGCCGCTTTCGGGCCAACTTATGTAAAGTAAATAAATTATTTTTTATTCATTTAGGAAATTCGCCTCTTTGGATTCATATAGTCGTAATTTACTTGACATAATCGTGGAAGCAGCCAGAACGTTACACCAAGCCATACTTAGCCAATTTAGAAAAAACATACTACATAGTTATAAAACCTGCCAAATTGAGAACCTTCTCCTTTTTGGTGTTGGTTAAATCCTACATTCTTAAATTTTATTATTGAAAAGTTACACTAGACACAATATTATGTTGAGTACAACATGCGATGTATGGGTGAATCAAAAAATCTATAAAAAATAAATTAAGTGGCACTCGGGAGCTGCCGCGGTAAAGCTATTGCATAGCATTTTTTATCAACTTATGCAATTATAATATTTATGGAATATTTTTTTTTGCATAATAAAAATTATGCAAAAAAAAATTAAAAAACAAACAAACAAGAAAAGCGAACTGTCACTACTTCGCGAGTGAGATTCGAACCTGCGACATCATACACCATACGGTAAAGAAAGCGGCCGCTCGCTCACTGCGCCAAATAGAGCTTTACTTGAGAACCTCTAAAATGTTGAGCGCTAACTGAACGGCGGTGTTAGGTTTTTTTTCGTTACGGAATTTCTTGAATCGCTCGCCGCGCTCAAACTGTTTGTCCTAGTTCAAAGCCCGCGATAAAAGCTATGCAATAGCTTAAAAATCTAAAAATAAATAGAGCTTTGCTTTATTTAATCAAAGCTAAAAACGCCCCACGCTTTCCAACCGTGACATAGCCCAACGATGTCACAGCCCGCTACGCCCGCTGTCTTTATCCGAGGCGCTACCGAACTGTGACCCCGTGACATGCCTCTGTCTCAATCTCCACAATCTGATCGAACTTTTACTGAGTTACGGCTCGACGAAGTTACACATTTTCTTAAACATAGTTTGAGTTAAGTTTTAAGCAAAAGCTTCGTATCACTACCGTTGCGTTAGAAAAATATGAAAATAAAAAATAGGTATTTGCTGACACTGTAATACAATTATTACAGTGTCAGAACGTACGTAAAGTACGAAAATATAAGGAAATTAATTACACTGTTACACAATGTAACAGTGTAATTAATTTCCTTATATTTTCAGTATTTTATAGTTTCCATTATTAATTTTTTTAATAATACTAACTAATAATTTATCTTGTCTCTTCTTACATAAACATGCGGATAAAATTAATTTATTTATCATTAATTATTATTAATTTCACCAAGATTGATCTTATTTAAATTTTTTAGTTAGAGCACATGCATTTATAACATTTTCTTTTTTTACGAAAAATATTTTTAAAAAGAAATATTTATGAAAAATTTTCAGAAATTATGTATCTGAAATTATATATAAATATAATTTACAAAGTTTATACCAAGACGCTTGCACCAGCTAGCTTTTATAATTATTATAATATTATAATTAAAAAAATTTACAAAGTTATTGTATAACTTACAGAATTATCTTTGCAAATTAAAAATTAAAACAATAATTTTATCTCAACAGATCTGTCATATTAAAAATCAAAACTTTGTTAAGGCGCAAGGCTGAAGCACATTTTTTTTACGCTGCGGGTACCATGATTAATGTTTATGTCATAACCCTTAACCTCACTTTGGTTATTCGCAAAACCGCGCAAAGTTTTCCAATTACCTATTCAACATTCCAATCTGAAAAAAATTCGTTGCTCTTTATACAAGAGACTCTATGAAAAGAAATCACCGAATAGGTGAGCGCGGTAAACTCAAGAGTAAATATTTGCGTATGTAAACTGGAATTATTCACGAAAAAAACTTTTAATGGCGTCCCCGGAGTTCCCGTCAAACATTTATCAACAAAAGAACGAACGTCCCGCAGGCGATAGAACTTGAAATGTATGGAAATTACCCAGTCACGAGCGGGAGAACAATTCACTAACGGCATAGGCAAATGTTTTTGTAGCAGCTTGTTTCGCCGGATTTGAAGTTCCATTCCAAGGAAAGATTCAGAATAACGCGCAGCGATTCAGAATAATGTTCTTGAGGATATTATATTCATAACCCTAATTTAGCGACGAAGGTACGACATTCATGTGGTACTCCATGAAAAGAGTAATCTACAGAGAGGCCTACGTGCGATGCGTTTACTTCCTACTTAAGTAAACATCATTAAATATTAGAATATTCTAGCATTTGGTCATAAATTACAATAAATAAGGTCTAAAGGTGATCATCATTATTAACCCAATGCAGCGCCACCCCGCCATCCTATGAGAAGGTAGCCAATTACTGAATGGCAGACTTCACACACCATTGCAACCATTATGGGGAGCTCACGATGTTTTCCTCCGTAGTTAAAATAAGTTAAGTCCGTAGTTAAGTAAGTCTAAAAATACGCGTAAGTCTCTAAATGCTTAAGATTCGAAGACCTGAATAGGCTTAACCACCAGGCCATCACTATGGCTGCAGAGGCGATATGAGGCCGTATTTTAAAGGCTGATATATCTGAAATCTAATAAATAATTAATAAATACACGCAATTAAGCCTTGTATAATTTTCTGACAAAGTTTATTCAATGGTAAGGTTTTACTGAGGGGCAAATACCTAACTTAAAATTAAATACTAAAGCGCCCGAGATTGTTGAGTACATTTTATGATCCATCTCATTTTGTGACTGGAGAGTTAATATTTCATAATTAAATAATTTGTGAACAGCGCAAACGGTGCTGCAGTTCCTCATCTACGAGTTCCTTTGAAACGTTGAGAAATCGTAGAATTTAAGATGAAACTGTAAATATTGATATTGTGGTGGCTGCCTAATTTCAAAGATTAGCTAAGACGTTGGATAGAATAAATATGTTCCGAACGGACACCATTCCATTTGCATTTCAATCAGAATGATATAGCCGGTGGGAAGGAAAATCCGCTCCGTCGCCTCACTTAGCTTTTGAAATATTCCTATAACTTCTGATTCAACGAGAAAAAAGCCTATTTGAATTGGAAAGATCAAAGCGTAAAAATTTATCGTTACAAAAAAATCGCGACAAGAACGTCCAAAAAGGCGTTAGGCACTTATTATTTCAACAGAGTCAGTGTCTCGTCTCTCTCGTTCTATTTGTCTTTTCGATTGTTCCGGTGCATAGACTCCTCCATTACTCGGCACTGAAAGGAAAGTTTTGTATTCAATTTGGTATTATAATTCCCATTTGAAGTCGCCACGCACCATCGCACCGACATCGACTATGTAAATGGGTGCTTCCGGAACTTAGTCGCGTTTTCGTCAAAAAATCCCCAAAAGTTTCTGTTTGTACAAACTTCACCTTATTCAAAGCAAAGTTCTTCAATTCTACATTACCAATACAAAGTTCAAAATACACATAACGTGAATTCATGTGGGAAGAGTATCGGTAGGTAACATTCATAACTTGCACAGTGAATTTATTCATCCACTAGTAAGTTCCTTGGTTTTTGCTTTGTATTCACCTGCTTCTGTATTCAATTTTTATTCAACCGCGCGCTACCCGACGGGAGACAAGGCAACATTTCAGAGTTTCTCTTCAATTTAAAATGGAAACTTATCCCCGGGCTACCATAAAGTCTACATTTTCCATAGAAATACACTGAGCTCGTGTATTCTATTCTAGCCGGTGTCCGAGCTGAATCCACCTGGATTTAGACCCGCGCGTACATCGGTCGAACGGTGCCAGCGAGAGGGACTTGCATCTTATAGCGGGACACGTTTTATTTTACGAGATGTTTGCCGCGACCGTTTCGCAGATACTAAAATAATAAGAGTTTTACGTCACCGCGTATTATGTAGCTTTTATGGCCCCCCCCGAGCTCGGCTGAAGCGCTGTTACACTGGCTTACGAGGCTTCTTGTGACGAAATAATTAACCCAGTGTTATTCGTATTAGAGTCTGCTTCTACCTAACATTGAGTACTTATATGTTTTACATTTTATTACGGTGCTTCCCAATTCTCGTAAGAAATTTAATATCCATTACTTTATCGTATTATAATTTTGCAGAGGGAAGTGACATGGCTTGTTATAATTTGTGATGTAGTAGCTAAAATTTTCGCTCTGGGCACCTAACAATTTTGCTACTGCTATAAAATACACTAAAGAAATAAATTGTCGGCCTTTTCTGCCAACGTAACTGTTTTAAACACAAAGTCCTAAAATCCCGGAGATATAGAGCCAGTGCGAACGTCTATATTCAGCCCAGAGACAAGGGACCGATAACAGATTACCCGCAAACACGTTTTAAATTCATTTCCCGACCCAAGAGCCGATCGCGTCCCGATAAAATGTGGGTACCTTCGGGGACCGCCGGGAAACGGGGACATATTTACTTTGCCTCCCCGCCTCGCCCGCGGCCAATTCCCCGCTCAGGTAACACACGAAGTGGCAAAATATTTGCACGGGTCCCGTTACCTGTCCATTTGGACTTAAGAACATTAGATCACGGTTCAGGATACACCTTAACTGTTACTTTCTGCTTCCTTTTATGTAGACGTGCCTTAGTTACTCGCTTCCTTAAGTGATTAAGAAAACTGTTAGTAGATTAGTGCTCTTATGGCACGTTAAGAAATAATAAAGAACTTCCTTTAAAAGCAAGATGTACATTTGGCTTTTCGTCCTCAATTTAATTAACTTCTTTTAAATTATATCACCTCCTACTGTACTATATTTTATTTATAGCTAGCAACTCTAGTGTTCGCGTGGAGTTATATTTTTAAAACTCCCACAGGAACCCTCAGATTTACCGGGATAAAAGGAAGCCTATGAAATCTCTAAGTCCTCAACCTCAACTATACCAATGCAAAAATCACGTCTTCGATCGTCACGTTGCTCCGTTGCTGCGTGATTGAAGGAAAAACCATAAATAAACACACTTTCGCATTTATAATAATAAGGATGGTGCCTAGCATAATGAATTCCACAACATTTCCTTATGTAAATTATATTAATATATAGAATCAATTTAAAGTTATACGAGTTTGCATTTGATTCTCTAATTTGCCAGACAAGTCCCAAGCGATAACTCGAGTCGTACGAATCCACGGCTTGCACGTATTCGAAACTCGTAACACGGTTGTTGTCACAACCGCAGAGCCCTTGCGAACAACTTGTCCACTAAAGCTAACTCCATTAGTGCGTCAAGGACGATGTTTTGACTCCAGCTATTTTGGTGGGAACCGGCCCCCAACGCTTCATGTAATCCGGCCAACCGCTTTGTGCCACCGCAAAAGTTTTCCGTGATTTTATTGAATTACATGCGATACGGATGTTAGTCGATATTGGGCCGCTAACAAAGGCACGTACTGAATTATTGGTGTTTATTTGTTTTTGATAAACAGTGCCAAAGACAGAGTCGCTAAACGATACTTACCTACTGATCATCCGAGATTAAAAAGTTCACTCTCAGAGTTATCTAAGCTTCACTAGATTGAAAACTTGTAAAAACGGAAACCTACAATAATATGGTTCAAAAAGTGATATAATGGTGATAGAAAACCAATCATCTGTACGTCAAGTAAAGCAGATTTCTCTCCGTATTGTAAAGCATTCCTTGTCTATAGTAATACGTTATAATTGCAATTATTGCGTAATTAATGTTTATGTCCGCCTATGGACCCTAACTTCCACGATAAACTCCTTTGTAGAGAATGGGTGTTTTGGCCGATGAGGGAGCAGATGAGCGAAGTTAAGATGAATGAATGGCATCTTACGTCCATCTAAGCAATTAGTGGAGAGATCGGTAGAGGATCGGGAGGTAGATCACTCGTAACCTATATTAACGTGGATTGTGACTAATGATAATTCGTAATGCTCGGACCGAGGTAAATTACGTTAGGTACTTACATCCTCATCGGTTTTCGTAATGTATAGTGTACACGAAGATATTATTTAGTTTATTGACAAAATTGTAATAAAAAGATAGTAATGCCTTCTTTAACTGTGGTCTCCTATTCGAGGGGTCGCTGGTTCGATCTCTGACTTTTCGGAGTACTTGCTTCAACGGTGAAGGAAAACATCGTGAGGAAACCTGAACATCTTTTTTTTTCGGAAATCTTGTGTCAGGAGTGGGTACGACAATAGTGCAACGTGTGGGATTCGAACCTGCGACCTTTCAGTTTTCAGTCCGCACCTTTAACCGTTGGGCTATTGAGGCTTAAAGTGTCAATGTAAAGTGTAAAGTATTATCTGAGAGTTCTCTACAGTGATCTCGAAGGTGTGTGAAGTCCGCCAATTCTCATTGGGCCAGCGTGGTGGACTATGACCCATAACCCTTCTCTGAGAGGAGACCTGCTCTCAGTAGTGAGTCGTTGATGAGTTGCTAATGATGATGATGATGATGAATGCCTTATTACCTAAAATTTAAAATTTCGTCCGTTATTGATTTATTCCATTCCATGAACATAAATACTTTCTTGCGATGCAAAATAATACTAATAATGTAGCTCTTTGAAAAATCTCATAATATTATAGACTATTTTCTTCAAAGAAAAGTCAACACATTTACTTTATTCTTTCAAAAAATAATATGTATCGCACACATTCGAAAAGAGACTATTTCGTACGGAGCGAGGGACAAATCTGCTTTTGCTAAAATATTTAAGACGAATTTCGTAACAATGTCTTTGATCGTTTATTTGAATGTATTGCTCAAATTTTTTTACAAAGTGAATATTTGATCACTGAATATACACTGCGAATACAAAATTATAATGAATGAGAGATAAATAATACCTACATATATTTTATAAACAGCAAAGAAACTAATAAAATACGTTTGTGTTACCGCTAAAGCGAGACGACTCTGGCTTCAAGTTGCAAAATAGGGACAAAAAGTGTTTAAATCTCGGCAGTTTTTATTTATCTTTGCTAACGCTGGCGGCAGTTAAATATTCGCGGTTAGGACTCATAGAGACACGAAAGTAAACACAGCACAACCCCTTGCTTATCCTTTTGATGTTTTTGTACATGATGCGATGATTTAAGCTCCGTATGGTTCAACTTTTTCATAGAACCCGACGCAAGCAAGACTGAATTTAAAAGGAGTTAATTATAGTCACGATTATTATAATTTGCTATGATCTTAAGATCGTAAACAGTACATACATAGCACCTATATATAATCTGATAAGAGTCTAAGAATTTCGGCAAGGCTTGTTATTTTCTTTAAAAGTATCTTCACTTCAACCTATCGTCGGCGGCCCACAATCGGGCATTGGGCAAAGGTCTCCTGTCAAAATGAGAAGGATAATAAAATGATTAATTATGATGTATTTATTAGATTAATTTTATTTATTTGTATTGATTAAGATGTATTAAGATTTGTTTCTTGCCTGAGGAGGTATCTATATTATAAGAAATAAAATCCATCATCTTAATCATCTTCTATCTCTTACTTGCATGCTATCTTTGAGCAGTGTTTGAATTTAAAGGTGCTATGAAAATAGATATCAACATATTTTAAATGCTGAAATAGAATTCCGAGAAAACTGTATAGAGTTTGATGCATTGCATCAAAGAGTCCATCGACGGGCGAGTTGTCTTTGAGCTACGTAACAAAACTACAAAGAGACTAACATTTTGTACTCTTTTCTATTTCCATATCGCAGTCACATATTACAAATACGGTAGAAATAATCCATGTTTTATCCGTAACAAGTAAAGCATAAAATTTAAGCATCGCTGGCTTGTTACTTTCAAAGATTTTCTCTTAAAGCTTTCACAAACTGAAGAAAATTGAGATAATGCTAAACAAAAGTTTTTATGTATTCAATAATCCTTACAAACATTAGGCGAAAGTGAGTGTTGTTTATCGTTCAATGACGCAGCAACGGATCGACATAGTTTTTTTGCATGGGTGTTGTTGGGGACCTGGAGAGTGACAAAGGCTACCTTTCATGCCGTAAAAACGTTGTGTGGCGGGATTTTTAAAAACTCCACGCAGGCACCTGACAAAGTCGCGAGCAGAAGCTGTATAATAATAGCGATAGAGGATAGAATAGAATAGAATAGAAATGTTTTTTATTCAAATAAACTTTTTTACAAGTGCTTTTGAATCGTCGATGAGTCTACCACTGGTTCGGAATGCCTTTCCTGCCGAGAAGATAATATAGAGAAAGAGAGGTTTCCGCTTAACAATTACTATATCTAATGAAAAGCAATGATGCGGTCTAGGTTGGAGCCTCGACTTAATTAATAAAGGTTTTTAATGTGTTCTATGTTTTCTTAGAAGGTGATTTACCAATGCAGATATAATAATATTATACTAAGTCGTGCAGTCGAGAGCCTTCAAATAACAAACAAAATCGCGGTCGTGTATCGGGCTCGACATAACATTCGGGAGGCAAAAAGAAAATATGAAAACGCGGAATATTGCCCGACGAAATTTCGATCGCTTTAGATTTCGTACGGCCCATTGAGGGATGAATTGTTACCTTCCTACATTGCTATAAAGAATCTATTTGTTTTCTTCGCCGAGCTAAGATATTGATTGTGCTCTCGTCCGATTGACGGAGATGCCGTACCGCGTACGTGGATTCAATCATGGGCTCTGTGGCGCCGAGAGCTCGGTTTTTAATCATGTTTTTCTTCTTTTCCTCGGCCTTTCAAGTCTTAAAGGAAATAAAGATTGAAAAAGGTTTTTATTTCTATATCAGCAACATTTGGATTCCTATAGGAAAACTTTACGTAATTACTACTACCGAAGTATTAATGAGATTTATAAGGGCTGATTTTAATTAAAAACCTATTTAATAGAAAATTTGAATCAAAGAATTGTACTAATTTTTAATTTATACTACATTGGTAAAATCATAAATTGCTGTATGGTTACTTTACTATGTAATATCGTAAAGCTACGTTTATTTTGTATTGGCTAAGTCACTGCAGAACATTGTTCTGAAGATGTCAAACTAAAAGTCCGCTAAGTAGCTTCTAGGGAATTGAATATTATTCACAAGACAAATGTGCCGTTTGAGTTTGATAGTTTCTCATTAGGAGCCAGCCTTACCGCAGCAGGACTTTCTATTTAGGTATTTTGCATAAGATCTTAAGAGTCTAGTTATAAAGACTATAGTGCATGTTTGAGGGTGGTCGATGCCATATCAAATTCACTGAGGCGATTTTCTGTATAAATTGGGGACAAGTAAAGCAATGGTCTCACATCAGATTGCAGTCAATCAAAAAGCAATATGAAACTAAACGCGTGTAGTTTTTTAACTTTACACCATGTGGTTAGGTATTTGTGAATGCTTATGAGATTTATTGTTGTTGAAAAGTAAAAAGCTTCCTCTTTTAAATAATATACCCGAGGTTACTCTTCCTCTGATGCAGTCAGACAAACAATAACTACTTATTATGATTTATGAAAGTAGCAAAATCGATAAGTTTAGTTAGTTAGTTTTTGAAGTGTTACATAGGTACGTAGTAAGATTAACCATATTAAAATACTATATTATATAATACAAAAATCTTGATGAGCTTAAATGGAATATTAATGGAATATAATGGAACAAATTATATATATTATTCAGTACTAATTAGTGTTATTAACTTACGTAGTCAGATTTAAATTATGCAATGCCAAATTAAAATAATAATTATTCTTTAAAATTAGGAAATAAGAATTCAGATAAAGATTAAAGTGACTTGTCTTGATCAACGAAAGATACTTTTTGTCTTTAGATAAGACCCTTAAATCTTATTAGGGGACTCAGATTAAATGCTGAGATAAAGTTACGTTAAACTTTCGTACTGACTCCCTGAAGTTGGACCGAAAACTATTTTGGTCTCCTTGCAATTAACAAATTCAAGAAAAGTAGGAGAAGTTATCACAAAGCGTTCTCTTTACAAAAGAGCCCAGATGACTGCGGGAGCTTTTGTAATTGACGTTTTTTTAGCTTTGCGTAGGTAAAGTAGGTTTTCGTCAAAATTCGTAACTAGTTTTCGACTGGTTCTAATTGATTGCGATACAGCTCGTACATCATTTATTGCTGCTCAATGCCTCAATTTCTCAAGCAACAGGTCGACATGATTTTGCATAGGTGTATCTAGTTGAGGATCTGGAGAGTGACATAGGTTTTTTTATCCCGAAAAACGAAACAGCGAACAGCAGAGAGAAATCTACGACTGACTGACTTCAATACCGCCGAGCAAAACACACCAACAGTGGGTAGTTGTGCCTAGAAGGAGCAGTATTTATTGTAATGCTCGAGTAAAACTAATCTGGCCTTTGGAAAACTTTTGCGATAAATGCAAACAGAGAAACGCCGGCAAGAGGAACAAAGGGCAGCATTTAAAGGCGACATTCATTTGCATGCGGGACGATTTGAATAAATATCGCGGCACATTGCTTGTATTTTATGTTTTTCATTATTTCATTCCGGGAAACTTTCATTATATTTTAATTACGATGAAGCGGAGTTTAATGTTTTATTCCCCATTCTACGTAATAAAGAGTCCAAGCTAAAAATTGTTTTCATAATAAATGAACATAAAAACTCCGTAGTCTGTCAAATATGGGTTAGGTTAATTAACGATTAATCATTGGATAATATATATTAATAAAAAATGCGTGAGTGTCGTGGAACACTAGGTTGGAACAAAACGGTTCCTTTTAATAATAAATATAAATAAATTAAAAAATAATAATCTAAAGTCAGGATTCGAACCACAGTTTAGGCACTACGCCACCAAAGTTAAAACGAAGGCCACATACGAGTACAAGGGTCGTGACGGAAAAATTCTTATAATATTTTTTCGTCTAGGCCCCATCCGCCTAGTCCGGTACGTCCGTTAAAGAACTTCGTTCCAATAACTTTTCATTCGTTCATCTCAACCAATCACACACCCACTACTGAGTACAGTTCTCTTCTCAAATAAAAGGGTTTATGAATGGGATTAAATAACTTAAATTAATCCTTACTAATATGTATTATAAATGCGAAACTTTGTTTGTTGGTTCATGGAAACTTTGTTTGTTGGTTGGCACTACGCCACCAAAGTTAAAACGAAGGCCACATACGAGTACAAGGGTCGTGACGGAAAAATTCTTATAATATTTTTTCGTCTAGGCCCCATCCGCCTAGTCCGGTACGTCCGTTAAAGAACTTCGTTCCAATAACTTTTCATTCGTTCATCTCAACCAATCACACACCCACTACTGAGTACAGTTCTCTTCTCAAATAAAAGGGTTTATGAATGGGATTAAATAACTTAAATTAATCCTTACTAATATGTATTATAAATGCGAAACTTTGTTTGTTGGTTCATCTTTCAATCACACAGCAACGGATCGACCTGATTTTTTGTTGGAGACCTGGAGAGTGACATAGCCTACTTTTTATCTCGAAAAATCTAGATTTCGCACATTAGTTTAAAAGACTAAATCCACGCAGACGAAGACGCGGGCATGAGCTAGTTACATAATATTAATTTACGTTAAAATGGCCTATAATGAATTTATTTTCAAGCGTTAGCATATCCATTGCCCATGACTACGGTTTATACTATAATATTAATGTCTGTATCTAGGTTTTCATTTATCATAAGATAGTAAGTAGGCATAGAAAAATGAGTTACTTGGTTTAATACAGTTAATACCTACCAGCTTTCTAGCAGGCAGAGTACTAAATAACAAGTTATTTATTATATTAATTCGATGCCCATGCCTGACTCCATATGCACGCCGCAGATAATAATCTGAACCGAGCGGCATGCTCCGCATTGCATTGTACCTGTATGTTTAATTAAAGTCCAATAAACGTATAGTGTAAGATAATCCTAGTTCCTCGCATCGAACCATCGGGTGAACATAGTTCAACTATTGCCAGAAGTTGAAATGGTATGCGAGTTGCGCCCGAATGGCGGTTAACGCCTGACGTCTCTATTCATTACTGAAGCAACCAGCCTCCACAACTTTGTTCACGTAAACTCGCTCGTACTTTCCCTATAAAGTAGAGTTGTGACAGCGACTAATGTCTCTTTATATTGTTCTGGGGCTAAGAGGTTTGCTTGCGATGAGAATTGCTAACTTTGGCCGGGTCTATTCAATTTGTTGCAGCTCATTCTTCAAATATTTAATGCTGTTTCGAACGGCAGAAACTTAGACGAACTCTCACTTGATAACGAATTACATTAAGTTTTGAACAAAAATTATAATTATTTTGCTAATTAAATAATTTTTATTAATTATTTGTTTTCTAATGTCTTCGAAATTAAACACTACACTCTTTATTTGCACTCATAATCATACTTCATATCACGCCAATTATTGTTTAATAATATCTGTGACGAAAAATCGACATTTCCAATCAAAACAATCGTAGTTAATGCCAGTTTAGCACATTATAATTTTGTTGTAAAATCACATCTAAAATTGTCATCTATATTATCAACTAGAATACTTCCTGTATATAGGCAAGATCTGCTTTGCATAGTACTGTATAAGTAATCTCTAATTCTAATTCGAAAGCCTTGCAGTTTTCGAAATTTAGCTTCGCAGCTCATTAGTGTAGAACCAATAACACAAATATTTAATCTGCAGTAGTTACCTATTTCCTATTACGTATAATAAATGTTAGATGTCCGACTGGTATCCGATTTATGGCAAAGAGTTATCCGTTATCGATTCGGAGCATCGATTATGAACTTTGTGCGAAAATCATCCGCTTCGGGTGGGCGCTCGACAAATGCCTGTTATAAGCGTCGAACAAATTGGTGCAATTAATTACTGGTAGAGCTGGCAGCGTTGAGCCAACAAATATTATCAAGATCGTTAATTTCGACATCTTACGCGAGACGGAGATGATATTAGGCGATAGAGACGGATGTGCGGTGCACGTCGCCTCGGCACGGGCCGCATTACACGGACATATCGCTCTCTTAATGCTCCGTTTGATTGCATTTTCTGTCTTGACACTGGATGCAATTTAATCCATTGTAAAGACAGATATCCTTACTATTAAAAATGTGAAAGTCTGTGTAAACGCCATCTTTTAATATAATGATTTTATACTTGAATTCTAGTATACATTTACTTGTTTACATTACATATATTACATATTTCATACTCCTTGATAACTCGCTCTGTATTCACACTATGTGACTTTTGTCTGTGACATTTTACACATTCCTTTCAAAAATCCCGCCTTGTCACTCTCTCTCCTCCTATCAACGCGTGCACGGTGCAACTCTGCAATTTTCGCATCGAAAAAACTCAAAAAAGGACCAAAAACTCTCGCTGCGTATTTAAGCGGCTGTAACAGTGAAAATATAAACTGTGAACGCTAAAACTCTAAATACAAGCAAGCCGGTAGTGATAAAAGTGCAACAAGAATTCATCATCCACTGTAAGGAAGGCTTGATTGGAACCAGCGCCGAAAAACACGTGAGCCCTATCTTTAACTTCCCATCCTTACAGTTTGTTTGATATTTCTTCAGTCACTGATCAACGGAGTAACGAATCGACGTGATTTTCTACATGGGTTTACTTGAAAATTTAGAAGAGAGTGGCTTAAGCTTTCATCCCGGAAAAACAGAGAGTTCCCGTGGGATTTTTTAAAACATAAATCCACGCGGACGAAGTAGCGTGCAAAAATTAGTACATCTTATACTTTGTTTGAAATGTGGTAGATAATATATTGATGGAGCTGTTAATTTTTAAACCAATAGAAATATAAAAAATAAACTCATGTCTCATCCACTGACTGACTCATCAATGCCCAACTCAAACCCCGTGCTATAATCTAGAATTTCTTGTGGAATAAGGAATAAAGATTTATATTTTCGCTTAAAAGTAGACTTACTTCCGTAAATATGTTTATTATTATATTATGAGACTTCAAACTTGGCATGTAGGTAAATATTATAGTCTAGTATTATATGAATACTAATTACAATTTTCAGGATCGTGCGGTCGCAAGAATCAACTAGCTATTAAAGATGCGAATGAATCTCTCCCTGTTACCTTTTCGTAAGTGAACCGATGTTGACGACATTTAATTCAGAGGTAGCTTACACCCTATAATGATGAACATGGATACTTTTTATCCCGCGAAAACAATGTTTTTACATGATTTATTAAAATTCAAACGCATGCGGAAGAAATCGCGGGCATCAGCTAATGAGGAAATAAATAAAATCGGAGTGTAGCACCATGAACCGTAATGAAATGTATATTATCTCACATAAAAATATTTTACGCTCGTTTTCGACGGTGATTATTAAATTAAATCATAATTTACACGCGTCGAGTTAAATCAGACTGTGGCGGTCGTGAAATAGCAATAAAAAATATTAGACTCGCTACAGCTTTTCTCCAGCGTACCTTTTTTCTTTTTCACATTAGGGTTACTGGTTTTCTGTAACAATAACGCCATAAATGCTGAACCGATTTTTCATTCTCATCGTGAACCTAAACTGTTCTACCTAACCTAAACCTCAAACCTAAACTGTTTGGACTGTGTTTTTCGACCTCAGGAGCAATTTATTAATGTAGTGTAATTATAGGTGTGGACTGAAAACTGAAAGCTGACGGTTCAATCCCCACCCATTGCACTATTGTGGTACCTACTCCTAGAACAAGCTTTACGTTTATTTGGAGGAGAGAGGGGAATATAAGTCAAGTTCAGCAAGGCCTTCGTTTTTTGAACTTATAGTACTGATTTTCAAGAATTTCCGCACAAAGTAACTTTTTTTGGAAGTCATAGTAGTGTAAGTAGTAAGTGATGTTGACAAATGCAAAATATGGAAGTAAAAGGCCCGTAACATCGATTGAAAACCACCGTTTCAGACAATCTCGACTGTAGCATCAATCTGTGATGGAGCCAGTTTGACAAGATCAAAAATGTTGCTATATTATGGGTCCACTTCTCAATCTCCAAAAACAAAAGCTTTACTAAGAAATAAATGTTGTTTAGAATGATGTACCTATATAGAAGTTGCCTGTAGAAGGTCATTGGTTTTGTGGCGCGCAAACTGTGACCGCGAGCGCACGGTTTTGTATTCTGTTAGCAGCGTACTTTATCGAGTGTTTTTTATTTCATACTACCTACTTTTTATTTTTATTATGGTGATTCACTATGGAGCCGACTGTAAGTTTGTGTGATACAAGTAGCAACATGTCTGAGGAGGAAATAGTAACATGTGTGCAAAAATATGCGGTTGTGCCTTATCAGAGTGAGAGTGACCAGAAATCCGAAAAAAGGAGTCGGGAGGAAGATTCAGCTGAGGATGAAGAGGGGTTTATTAAAGTGCAGCGAGCGTCTAAACGACGTGCTAGAGCTAACTCGAATAACTGTGGAGAAAGTATGGATTTTAGGGTCTGCATTATATCCAAGGAGTTGCTACCGAAACAATTTGGTATGGCTAAGTTGTTGAGATCAGAAAATATTGAGGGTATTAGTAAAATTATGTATAAGAGCCCCTTTAAAGCTATAATTTCTTTTGATAACCATGAAAACAGCCAAAAGTTGATGGAGTGCGGAAAACTAATAAGCTTGGGATGGAGAATCCAGCCTGCCGATGAGATTACCTTATCCTACGGTATAGTTAGACAGGTGGATTTAGAAGAAACAGAGGAAGAAATATTGAAAAATATAAAAGCTGAATTTGAAATAGTGTCGGTGAGAAGACTTAGAAGGTTGTCTAATACAGGTGTGTGGGTTAATTCAGAGACGATACGGTTAGCCTTTAAAAGCTCTACTTTACCTGCTTTTGTATTTGGTTTTGGCTGCAGATTTAAAGTAGAAAAGTATACATTTCCTGTCAGTCAGTGTAGCGGTTGTTGGAAATTCGGACATACTATCCGATTTTGCCCTATGAAGAAAATGATTTGTCCTAAATGCGGAGATAATCACGAAAACTGTGAGACACTTAATTTTAAATGTGTGAACTGTAAAGAAAGACATATGGCAATGTTTAAAAAATGTCCAACATATCTCAAAGAAAAAGAAATTAGAGATGTTATGTCTGAGAGGAACTGTACTTATCAAAATGCCTTAAAAATAATCTCTGGGAGAAAGGAACCTCAGTATCATGACCCTGATATTTTAATATCAGAGGACGAAGGTGAAGATACCCAAAAGCAAAGTAAGACACAGACGCAAAATCACAGGTCTTACAGGGACGTTGTAGTTGAAGCTGAGATTCATAGAAATGCGTCCATAGAAAACGATTTAAGAGAAAACTGGCATTCGGAGCCTGAGATAGTAAGCAGGGGAGCAAAAGCGGGACAAAACAAACAGAAGACAACAAAAAAGAAAGATCAGTCATACCAGCAACAGTCGGAGTGGTTTGAGCAAGCGTTCGAGGAAAGTACAGAGCAGAATGGAGAAGAACAGATGAAAAAGAACAAGAAAGGGTTTGAAAAAAGTTTTGGTAGGCAATTATTAGACATTTTTAGAAACATTACGAACATCTGTAAGTCCACGAATAGTTTTGAAACTAAGCTAGAGTTAATAGGCGTTATATTAGTAAAAGAAATTTGGCAATTCATAATGAATTTTGTACAAAGTGGGGCTGTTTGTAAGAAAGTACTTTCTTCATTGTTTAATGGCTAATTATACTCACGGTCAAAAAGAATTTGTGTTAAATTTGTTGCAGTGGAATTCACAAAGCATTAGAAATAAGCGTAAAGAATTTGAGTTGTTACTGTCGCAAGAAAAAATTCATATAGCATTAGTCTGCGAAACTTGGTTGGATTCAGAGTCTCATTTGAATATCAGTGGATACAATGTATTAAGAAAGGATAGGGAGGATTCATATGGAGGTATTGCTTTTATTATTCATAAATCAATTAAGATTCAGGAATGTCCTTTGAATATTAATAATGTAGGTATAGAAATAAAATGTATAAAATTAGTAAATTGTAATGACATTAAGAATCTTATTTTAGTTTACTGTCCTTCATCGATTAACACATCACTCTCCGATTGGGAAGATATTTTTGCTCTTTTTCCCAATAATTGTTTAATCGCTGGAGATTTTAATGCGCACCACACGAACTGGTCATATAAAACTGACACAAGAGGTAGAAATATTTATGATGCAGCTATGGAGACGGGTTATAATATATACCTTAATAATGGTGACCACACAAGAATTAAATCTGTTAATAATAGTGTTCAGAAGACCTCCCCTGATATAACATGTTTCGAACGATATTGCATTAGGTTTTGAATGGAAAGTTATGAATGAAAGTTTGGGGAGCGATCATCTTTTTATCAAAATGAAGTTTAAGTTTAAAGGATCAGTAGTCATTTCACAAAAACGAAACTTTAAACTTGCTGATTGGGATTCTTACACAAACTATTTAGAAAGTAATCTTTCTTCGGGTAAGATAGACTCTGATATTCAGCTATTATATGACGACTTTATCAAACAGTTGAATGAGGCAGCTGATAGGTTTATTCCGATGGTAAAAACTTGCGAAAATCCAAAGCAAGGTTTTCACCCTAAGTCATACTGGAACCAAGACTTATCAAAAGTAGTAGCTGAACGTAGATTGGCTTTGAGCCAGTTTCGTAAGAACCCGACACCTGATAATTTAGGTATTCTTGAAGGAAAGATTAAAAATGCTAAAATTGCTATTAGAAGAGAAAGTACAGAAGATTGGCAAAACTATTGTGATAGTGTTAATGAGAAAACACCAATTCCTGATATGTGGCAGCGTCTACGTTGGATGAAGGGTTTTCGATCTCCGAGATGTCATGTGTCTCAGGATCAAAAGGTTCAGCTTTTATATAGTCTTGCCTCTGATTACGTAGCTACAGAAGCGCCCGAATATTTTTCTACAAATATATCTTTAGAAAGTCCATTTACCCTGCAAGAGTTGTATAATTGCATAAAGACAAAAGATACAGCTCCCGGTGATGATGGAATCACGTATTCCATGATATCCCATTTACCAGATAACGGAAAACTCTACCTACTGGATATGTACAACCGCATAGTAAACACATGCAATATACCGATACAGTGGCGTGATATTCTTGTGGTTCCAATACCGAAACCAAATTCCAACAATACATCAGATGACAACAGTAAAAAGCTTAGACCTATATCCTTGATATCTTGTATTTGCAAAATTCTACATTCAATGTTGACTAGGCGGATTGAATGGTATGCCGAGAAAAATAACCTGCTATCTCCATTTACCTCAGGGTTTAGAAGAGGTCGTTCCTGTCAGGATTGTTTGGTAAAATTAGTTACTGATATTCAAATAGGATTTACTGAAAACTATCAAACGGTAGCATGCTTTTTGGACATTGATGGAGCCTACAATAATGTGCTGATTGATAAACTGACTGTTATTTTAGACGAATTTGGCTTTGGTAAACAATTATGTAAATATATATGGAATTATTTAGGTGAAAGACATCTCAAAATTCAGGATACTTTAGATAGACGGACTTATATTACTAGATTTACATATAAAGGCTTAGCTCAAGGTTACCCAATGTCACCGATACTATTTAATATTGTAACAGCTAAAATATTTAATAGAATAGTAAATGTTTCATTATGTCAATATGCAGATGATTTTGTTTTATTTAGTACAAATAAAGATATACTTGAAAGTGCTAACAAGTTACAGGGAGCGCTGATTATATTTAATGAATTCTTAAATGAACTTGGATTGGAACTATCTGTTAAAAAATCTAAATGTTGTATATTTAGCAGAGGTCATAGAAGACAACGTGTAGAATTAAAAGTAAACAATTTTTCTTTAGAGTTGGTAGAAGTTTATAAGTATTTAGGTTTATGGTTGGACAAATCATTGCGGTGGGGTAAGCATATCGGTGAGACTGTCATAAAGGTGCAAAGATGTTTTAATTTACTATAATAAATGTTTTGGCTGGATCATCCTGGGGAGTACACACTAAACACTTACGACAAATTTATCTGGCTTTAATAAGAAGCCGTATAGATTATGGATCCTTCATATATGACAATAGTGCTAATAGTCATCTAGCTAAACTAGATAGGTTACAAAATCAGGCTTTACGAATAATAGGAGGTTTTATAAAGACCACCCCAATTCACGTTATGGAGAGTGAGCTCTGTATTCCACCATTGAAACAACGAAGAAAGTATTTAGCTTGCAAACATTGTTTAAAGTCCTTATCATGGAAAGAAAATGAAATTATTAGACGAATTGAAGTCCTTAGTGGTTATTGTAATAGCAATAATTATTGGGCAAATAAAAAAGTGCCTCTATTTGTATCTGTATACTGTTATAATATCTAATCGTCTAAACATGTCATTACAAAATCATATCGTCTGTACTAGTCTTAAGATGGTCTATGTCATGTCTATGTAGTAATTTGTCTATTGTCTATCGTCTTCGTCTAATGGTCGTCCAATAAAGTGATTATCACGGGCAGTTCACGGCCCTACAAATTTCCATACCCCTACAAAATCCGTAGCAAAATGATGTTTGACAATTCTGAACACCACGTGACCATCTGTGACATCCATTTTATCATGGAACTAGGAATTACGACTACGTATTTTATTCTGTGATCTCTAACAGACTGACATTTTACCCGACGGCATTTTAGTTTGGAGTTGGCATTTATTTTATTTGTTTTTAACTAAGGTTTTTAATGGTGATTTGTGAGTTCAGAGTGGTTGCGTTGATTAATTACCGTATTTTGTTCCCATAATAGCAACTGATATCTCAATTTATTGAGATGTATTGCAAGTGTTGTGTGCCTGGTTGTAATAATTCGCGAGAGGACGCTATATTACATATTATGTTTCCACAATGTGAGAAAGGACTCCAAAAGTGGGTTAATTGTGACGATTTGCGACATAAAAGTGTTAGCGAGCTTAGGCGTTTGCAAGTGTGTCATAAGCACTTTGAAATACGTTTCGTGACACAAAAATCAACGTATTATTGGAACAGCATTTCCTACATTATTCTTGGAATCTGAGATCCTTAGTGGCACTCCATCCACTCTTCTGGAGGATCCTGAAGACACTAGTAAGTTGAAATTTAGTTTTTTTGTATATATGCTTAAGTAGATATGTAATGCCTTGATTCAGAATCAGCAAGGTGAATAATCTATTTAAAGCATAGGTAGTTTAGAAGCTTTGTTAATAAATTCTTAGGATTATAAATGAATCCCTTTTATTTTCAGGACCAGAGATTCAAAATCATTGCTATGCTCGTATGATACATTATGATTATGACTATTCTAAACAAGACCTGCAAATATCACATTCATCAAGTAATAATAAGGGGCTTTTAGGTGAGAAAATATTTTTAACTGTTATTTGAGAAAATTATTTAGTTACTGACTTCGATTGAAACTGGGTTGAAAATTGGTTAATCATCTACAATATATTACTTAAATTATCTTACATATAACCAGCAACCTTGCGGATAAACATTATTTAAATTTGCCATAGGTACTGATTGTCCACACTCAAAATTATAATTTTAGCTTTAATAATATAATGTTGATGATATATATTTATGATAAACAAACTGTTGTTTTTCAGAAGCAGTGCCATCTACTTCCAAAAGAAGATTGGTGGAACACTGTACTACAGTAGGTCAACAGAATATTTCATCAGGTAATAATCTTTATTTTCATCTCTTTGCTCGTAAGTTCTATACAAACTTAGGTCCAAACAATTATTTCATAAAAAATATGAATATTTAATTATACATAAGTAACTTATATTTTCAGAGAAACTTTTGTCCACTCCTCAAAGAAAAGACTGTATGTAATACAGTGAAGGACAAAAGAATGTTAAAAGGAAATTGATAGATAACTCTACTGCAGAATGTCAACAAACTAAGTATTTCATCAGGTAGTCAATACATATAACTTTTTATTTCTTACATATTACCAGCAACCTCACAGATTAACATTTGATATTTAAGTTACCGTTATTTAAGATACAGGAATAAATTGGGCGTTTTGACAGTTCTTGTATTGAAAATACTGTCAGAATATCAAATTTATGCTCGGATAAGACTTATTTTACGTTGGTGAAATTGGGCCTTAATAATATGAAATGTGTTGGATAACAATATAATATTGATAATTTATGATAAACAAATTGTTATTTTTCAGATGCATTGCTATCAACTCTAAACAATTAGCACGCACATTAAAATTAATAATGATGAATTAATAAGTTGTCAAACTCATAAAAAAAAAGTACTTCACACCTTGCGTTCATCTATATATATAAAAGAAAGTGGTGTTAGTTACACTATTTATAACTCAAGAACGGATGAACCGATTTGGCTGAAAATTGGTGGAGAGGTAGCTTAGAACCAGGAGACGGACATAGGATACTTAAAAAAAAAAACAGAAGAGCGGATTAATGCGATTTTTTGCATGGGTATAGTAATGGATGTAGTAGTTGTTCCTCAGACCGGGAGAGCTACTTTTTATCTCGCATAGTGAAAGAGTTCCCGCGGGAGTTTTAAAAACTAAATCCATGCGGACGAAGTCGCGGGCATCAGCTAGTACACAATAAAAATGTGTATTTTAAATTGGTGCAATACTATAAATAAAATTTTATCAGATATTGCTAGACTAGATGGCAAAGAAATGCAACAGTATGTTTTTATCAAATTTAAAAAGAAATTGAAAAAGAGAAATAAATAAATACCTGAAGAAAACTGTTTTATTACTTAGACCCTTAAGGCTATCGCATACATACAAGTTTTAGTTTTACAACTATTTTGTTGTTTTTGAGCGCATTAATATACTGCAATACAAATTGAGCGTTTGATTGATATTTGTCCAAATATTAATCAAAAGCCTCGATGTAAGAGTTGTATGTATGCGCTAGTATTATTATAATAATTAATTAATTTGAACCTATAGTACCTACAGGGGGAGGTATATATATATATATATATATATATATATATATATATATATATATATATATATATATATATATATATATATATATATATATATATGCCTATATAGTCGTAATTCCTAGTTCCATGACCGGGACTGTAAAAGAGTCCAAAATGCAAGTATCCAAAGCTTCTTTTCACAAAAAATAGGAACCCAGAGCACCAATCTTAAAAAAAAAAACAAATGCTATGCTATTGGTTACAGCAAAATGATGCAGCCAGCCAATCACTGGCTTTGATTGTAAGGGATAAAAATTTGTATGGCCGTGAGCCATCTGATACGTAGTATCCTCTAATCTGTGGTGATTATAAAACATGGTGTCAGAAGTTTAAGTGAAATTAATAAATATAATCAGTCTTCATAAAGTCATATAAATTCTAAAATATTAAAATATAATAGTCACGTCAGCAAATAAATACAATATTTACACTATTATTTATCATGTCGTATCAAGAAAAAAAGGTCAAGCCGGAAACAGAAACGTGCTCATTCAACAGAATTCCCGTGCTGAACATATCAAAAGCTGATAGTCTTGGCAATGCTGCAGCCTGGAAGAAGTGGTGGCAGAGTTTTCAAGTTTTTCTTTTGGCCACAGACCTCGAGAACGCGTCTGAAAAACGCAAAGTCGCGATATTTTTGAACACGGTGGGAGAAAATGGCGTCGAAATTTTCAACTCGTTTTCCATTGAACTTGAGAAAATAACATTGAACGAGTTAAAGACAAAATTTGACAATTATTTTGAGCCTCAAAAAAGTTTAACAATGCTACGTCATTCATTTTTCACTAGAGGTATGAAACCCGATGAAACATTGGACAACTTCATTACCGACTTGCAAAATTTATCAAATAAATGCGAGTTTGGATCGCTTAAAGACTCACTGATAAGGGATATATTCATCGCAAATATGAGTTCAAAGTTTACAAATGTCAAGCAAAGATTACTTCAAGAAAATAACCCTTCTTTGGAAAGGACAATTTCCCTCGCAAAGACAGTCATCATGGCGCAAGAAAACGCACAAAAAATGGACAATACACAGAGTCAAGATAATATAATGTATGTACAAAGGTCAAGGTCCACAGGTCCAGTCAGTAAAAGTATGTCACAACGTCAAAGTTCAAGTCAACGCAGTCAGAGTCCATTCAGTCAACGGAATGTCAACAATAAAATCTGTGGTCGGTGTGGTCAGCGTCATCGTTTCAAATGTCCAGCACAGGGAGTTAAGTGTAACTTATGTCATCGCTATAATCATTTTTCCAAATTTTGCTTTCTTAACAAAAACAATGTCAGAAATTTAGAGTCAACAGTCAATTCGGAGGAGCAGACATCCGATATACAAAATCAATTCATAGGAATGGTGAAACTTAACAATAATTATGCAAACAGTGAAACGTCTTGGCATCTTAGTATGTACATAAACAGTGTCGAAGTGAAATGCATCTTAGATTCGGGTGCTGATATTAATATTATGTCGTATTTTACATTTAATAAATTAAACTTGTCTCAGTCATTAATTAAAAAATGTCAAGCCCAGGTTAAAAGTTTTGATGGCTCAACAATCAAAATATTAGGTCAATGTGATTTAATTTGTCATTTCAATAACTGTCAAAAGTATATAACATTTTATATTGCAGATATTCAATGTGCTACAGTCCTAGGTCTACCTACATGTATTAGTATAGGTGTCTTAAAAAGAGTGTTTGCAATGAGCAACAAAAACATGTCTCAATGTGAGATTTTAAAAGAATTTAATGATGTTTTCCAGGGTCTCGGATGTCTACCACCTGTCTGTCACTTGAAGCTTCAGCAAAATGCAGTACCATGTGTTGATCCACCTAGAAAAGTTCCATTTGGATTGTATAATAAATTAAAAGAAGAATTGGATCGCATGTCAGAGATGAACGTCATAGAAAAAGTCACATATCCTACCGAGTGGGTAAATTCAGTTGTTGTCACTGTCAAAAAGTCAGGTCAGTTAAGAATTTGTCTTGATCCTAGGAATCTGAATAAATATATAATCAGAGAGCATTATCCTCTAAAAAGTATAGATGAGATTAGGTCAATATTAAAAGGTGCGTCTTACTTTTCACATCTGGATGCTTTTTCTGGTTTTTGAATGTTGAAATTAGATAGTGCTAGTTCAAATCTGTGCACATTTCAAACTCCTTTTGGTCGCTATCGTTATTTAAGATTGCCTTACGGTATTAATGCTGCGTCAGAGATTTTTCATAGAGTAAGGACCGATATTTTTGCTGATATTGAAGGAGTGCTAGTTTTTGTCGATGATATTTTAGTATACGGAGAGACAGAAGAAATTCACAATGAAAGGTTGTATAAAGTCATGCAGAGAGCAAGAGAAGTCAATTTAAAATTAAACAAAGAAAAATGCAAATTTTCAGTCAAAGAAGTATGTTTTTTAGGTTATGTCTTTAGTAAAGAAGGTGCTAAGGTCGATCAGGAAAAAGTCAAGGCAATTGTCAATATGCCATCGCCAACTAATGTCAAAGAACTACAAAGAGTCTTAGGTATGATAAACTATTTAGGTCCTTTTATTCAAAATATGTCAGAAAAAACTCAAATTTTGAGAAATCTTCTAAAAAAAGACTCAGTATGGGTCTGGGATGAAAATTGTGAAAAAAGTTTTCAATCTTTAAAAAATTATATTACAAATACACCTGTCTTGGCACACTATAACCCAAATATACCTATAGTTTTGTCAGTAGATTCTTCAAAGTCAGCATTAGGAGCAGTGCTCATGCAAAATAAACAACCTATAGCCTATAGTTCTAAAACTTTAACTACCACTCAAGAAAGATACGCTCAAATTGAAAAAGAATTGTTTGCAATTCAGTTTGGTTGTGAAAAATTTCACCAATATGTGTATGGTAACCGCGTCACTGTACACACAGACCATAAACCATTAGTCTATTTGTTCAAGAAACCTTTACATGATGTACCAGCCCGTCTACAAAGAATGATGCTTGCATTACAAGCTTATGATTTAAATGTAATTCATGTGCCTGGTAAAGAAATGTACATATCAGACACATTGTCAAGGGCAGCTTTAAAAGAAACTTATATTCCAAAGTATGAGTCAGACTTGTCTTATCATGTAAATGCTTTATATTCTAACTTAGCCATTAGTGAGGAATACAAAAATAAAATTTTATTGGCTACTAACGCAGATAGTGAGCTGCAAACATTAAAAAAATATTGTCAAGATGGATGGCCTACTAGTAAAAATCAAGTTGATCCTTTATTAAAGTCATATTGGAATATTCAGGCTGAAATACATGTAATTAACAATTTATTATTCAAAAATGATAAATTAATCATTCCAAAGTCGATGCAAAATGAAATGTTAAGAAAAGTTCATGAAGGTCATCAAGGCATAAGCAAATGTCTAAATCTAGCAAGAAATATTATCTTTTGGCCTAACATGAGTGCAGATATAAAAAATTTAGTTGATCAATGTCTTATTTGTGCTAAATTTAAGCCTAATAATCAACCTGAACCGTTGCAAAGCCACAGTATTAGCAGTTTTCCATGGCAACGAGTAGGTATTGACTTAATGCATTTCAATAATAATACATATCTAGTAGTCACTGATTATTATTCAAAATTCATAGAATTAGCATTACTGAACAATAAATATACAGCAGCCAATGTGGTAATTCATTTAAAGTCCATCTTTGCCCGCCATGGTATTCCCGTCTGTTTGGTCTCAGATGGAGGTCCGCCTTTCAATTCGGTGGAGTTAAAGTCATTTTTATATAATTGGGATATTGAACATATACTTAGCAGTCCCTATCATCCACAGTCAAATGGACAAGCTGAAAGTTCTGTTAAAATTATGAAAAATATGTTAAAAAAATGTTTGGAATCTAATAAAGATCCATACATGGCTCTATTACAGTATAGGAACACACCTAAAGCTAATTTCCCGTCTCCAGCTCAGTTGTCAAGAAATTTGAGAATGCATATACCAGTTACTAATAAAAAGTTGAAACCTAAAGTAGTTACTTTTAGTGAATACAAAAAAAGTTTTGAAAAAGACAAGGCACAAAGTAAATATTATTATAATAGGAATAAAAAACCTTTACCACTTTTACATCCTGGTGATTTTGTTAGTTTCAAAAAAATGCCTAATTCAGACTGGCTTCCAGCTGTTGTCAAAGAAAGATTAAAATGTCAAAGGTCATACATAATTGAGGATAGTAAGGGAAATAGATATAGAAGGAATAGAATTCATTTAAGGTTTTTGTCAAACGAAAGTTGTAATAAGTTTGATGAGGTGCAATCCAATGGTTCTCCAAAAGCCCAAAGTCCAGTCCAAAGGGAAAATGAAACAAGAGCTGACAGACAGATGGAGGCAAACAGAGATTCATTGATGGATTCATTTAGTAACGAACAAGAATATTACAAGTATGTAACAAGGTCTGGAAGAGAAGTTCAATTGCCTAAACGAATTGATTAAGTGTAAAATTTAATGTCTATTGTTAAGTAAGTCATTGTCCAACTCACATTTTATTTTCTATTAATTTTCATTTTCTTATGTATGTCAACTAAAAATTTAATTTGTAATTTCCATTTTATATGTAAATTTCTTTGTCAAAAAAGGGAGATGTTATAATATCTAATCGTCTAAACATGTCATTACAAAATCATATCGTCTGTACTAGTCTTAAGATGGTCTAAGTCATGTCTATGTAGTAATTTGTCTATTGTCTATTGTCTTCGTCTAATGGTCGTCCAATAAAGTGATTATAAAACACCTAAATTAAATATTATAGTGAGTGAAGTGAAAGAAGAACCTATTTCTTCCTCAGCAAATCTTGAAATGTTTACATTAAGGACTTGGGTTACAAATATTAAGATTTACGATATTGTTAAGTGTAACTTAGATAGTGTTAAAAAATCCAAAAAGTTATATGAGGTTAATAATTTAAAATACGATGTTATTAAGGAACTTAGAGAAAAGTATGCAGGTTGGTTTGTTATTTTTACTGATGGATCAAAAAGCGAAGAGGGACGAGGAGCTAGTTTTTATGTCGCTACTAAAAATGATTGTAATTTGTATGATAACGACTGTTTAAGGATAGACGGAAGGGTTTGTATTATGACGGTGGAACTCATTGCAATTTTGGAGGCACTATCATATGTTAGAGCAACAGATTACAAAAAAGTTCTCATTTGTACCGATAGCAAAAGTGCACTTCAGCATATAGCTCGATCCGCCTCTGGTATCAGAGGTGTTTCGGTAGCTTATGCAGTACTGGCTATCATAGATGAGTTGACTAACTTGGGTGTGGATTTGAAGTTGCAATGGGTTCCATCACACATTGGCCTGTCAGGTAATGAGGAGGCTGACACTTTGGCAAAATACGGGTGCAAAGAAGGCAAAAAAATTGAAGTTAAGATTAATTATTTTGAAGCTTTACCAAAGTATAAACAATTAGGCTACAAAGTATGGAAAGAATACTTCTTTAGAAAAAGGGATTTGGTATAGAACGCTGCAGTGTGAGCCTCCTCATATACCTTGGAGCAGCTATACTAGAATGAACAGAAAATATGCTGTGTTGGCACATAGGCTTAGGTCAGGGCACATTCCTGGCAACAAGTTCGGTTTCCTCATGGGAAAAACATCTTCCCCTAACTGTGACGTCTGTGGCGTCACAGATGATGTGACCCACTTGTTGGAGGAATGCGTCCGGTATCAGTCGGGCAGGAATCAGTTGATGGAATGTTTAAATCTGAACAGATTCCAAGTTGGTATTTTTCACAGTTTGTTAAGTAACCCCATTTCTGACGGAGCTTGGAATCTGTTCAGATTATTCATAAGAAAATGATCGTATTATATTCTTAATTATTGTGAATAGGGTACTTAGGGTATGATGAGGCTGACATACCTGATAGGTAAAAGCCTTAAAATAAAGAAAAAAAAAAAGGTCATTGGTATTTTAAATGAACTCTGTATAAAGAACAAGAAATAGTAACTACACAATATATGTCACATTACAATCTACTATAGTCAAAGAACAGCAGCATTAAAAATGACAATAGGAAAAGAACAGTCATTTATTAGAAGCGGAATCGATTAACACCGTGAATAGAGTTAGTGGCGAATAAATATTTCATGCGACATCGATAGTTGGTTATCGGTCTTGTTTACGACCTTCATAAAAATCGCGACTGAGAGAAATGGTTTTATTGCCGGTCCATTCTCTATATCAATTGTTATCTTTCATATTTTATGAATATGCGTACCTTTTTCTTTTCCTCTATGTACGTGTTAGTTTACTGCTTGGAATTTATTGGTGTTTATTTATCGTTAAATAATTATTTATTATTAATCTTTAGAAATAAGTGTGAGAGAACTACCTATTACATAGATGTTATGAATAAATATCTTCGTCTACAAAGATGAAGATGCCTTATTAAACAAGGTATTTAATCCAAATTAGATTTCGAGGTTCTAAGGAGTAACGGACAAAGTATTTATTTGAATGTGGTCTGTAGATTGCGAAGGAAAACGCGACGAAAATTATACCTAAAATAATATTGACTTAAGCAATCAGTAAAATAAGGGTCCCTTTCTGAAATAACAATAAAATCTTGCGGACCCATCTTTGGGAATTTTCGCGTAACATTTTAATATCACTAATAGATTTTACGAATTGATACACCACAATAGGAACTGATACTCTTTTCTGACTTAGTATAATAAATATACTTATATCCCTGTATCCATTTAGTTAAAGGATAATCTCTTGTATGAAACAGGGTTTTCGTATGTCTCATCTCATTTATGTTTCGGTCAAGGAAAGCTTATGATTTAACCTTTAAATTTACAGTCAACGGTAACTTCACGTTAAAAGTAAATTAAAAAAAATAAGTTACCGCTTATGTTGAACTTACCCGCCAATGAACAACTAACGAAGTTCGTTGCACCTATGTCAATATTCTTATATTTGGTTCAAGTTAAGTGTCAAACTTTGATAAAAATGTAAAGAACCCAGACTTACATACTTATTAAACTGTATTTTTAATAGTCAAATTTTACATACTATTTCCGCCGAAATTATTAATGTATCGTTTTGTTATTGAGTGATGACATAGCATAGTTATCCTCCATTCCTATCTAAAAGTAATTATATTTCTCTCTACACAAGTTTTCGTGACTTTTGAAATAAACCTAATCCTTCAGGTTTTATAATTTCAAAAGCATTAACGACAAAATAAGGTTTTATTATTTACCAGACCACACAGTTTCAAATGTAAACAGAAACCTTTAGGTTGCCCTTACCTCGAATAAAAGAAAACCACAATTTTTAAAATTGATCTCCACTTTGACGTTCCTCAAAAAAGCCCAAGGTTTATTTGTGTGATCTCAGTAAACCTTACCTTTTATATATATTTTATTCTTGATAATATTCTGATAGGAAGGGCCCTTGTATCTCGTTCATTCAAATGACATATTGGAGAAACGTTTCAGTATGTTTTGATCGGAAAATATCCAAAGATTTATTTGGAGAGTAAAACCAACATTTCTGTAAGACCCCAATATATGGAATTGATTTTGCACCGCACATATTCAACTAACGGTTGTATTATTGTCTGGTATTGGGTCAGGTATGTTACGTCCATTTACGGGGCCATTGTGGGGGACGTCTTTACATTACATAAAACCTTCGAGTGAGACTAGAAAAGTTCAGATCTATTAACCAAATTATATTATTCCGATTAGATAAATAGGTTGCCAAGAGTTTGCCTTCTTTCTTTGCCAAGAGCTGACTGAATTTAGTGGGTGGATATAAAAATAATAATAATGATAACCTAATATTTCTTTAATTCTTGAAAATTGTCGCTTCTTTATAGGCTCACTTGACGATTCGAAAGCACTTTAGTTTATTTATTTATTTATTATTAAAAATTATTCTATTCTATTCTATTTGTACGTTGGAAACTGTAGAACTATGGCTTTGTATTTCATTGCTCATTTCTTAGGGATAAGATATTCATGAAAAGGCTAAGTTAATCACTATTGTTTCGAAAACCAAAATAACATCACCTGTATTAACTTAGTAAATTGTTATGAAAACGTAAATTGTCTTATTTCCTAACTTAATCCACAATTTCGCAACAAAATTTCCATCCATGTTGTTTCTTTGTTGTGCAAAATGTTATTTAATTTCGAGCAATTATTACACGCACTCTACGAAATTACTCTCAGGGATAAGACCTTGTGTCAGACTTTTTTTGGTCGAGATTACGGTTCGTTTTTATACAGTGAGAGCCTTATTCCATAAAATGGAATTCCCGCTGTTACCGAAATCATTTTATTCTTTTATGTAAATTATAGTAAAGGGTTTAAAAAATCTGAGCAATTGCGCATATTTTTCAAAGTTTCGTAATCTTTTGGTGTATTGACAATAGTTTCTAAAACTGGTCTTTGTCTACTGATAATTAGACAAAGAATATTGAAAAAATATCACTGGAAAGTATGAAAAGTTATAAAGTTAGAATGAATCGCGCAAATATTAAATCTACTAAAACACTTTTCACAGTCCCATGCCTTTGAACTTTCCTGTTTAAAATTGAAACTTTGCATTCATTTTCTAACCAAGAAACTCATGCATGCGGAAATATTGTCCAACAATTTATAATCTCCTCAGGCAACGACAGGTGACAAAAAACTAGAGAAATAAGCTGTAGAAATAAGCTTCGCGTATTTTGCGAACAATTTCACCATCAGCATCTGTTTCGTTTTGTGAAAAAAGCATTACGAATGACGTGTGGGCTTTATTAAGTGTCTCGTGTGACGGATACCGGGGTGTCGGAGTGTCGGCAGGTGCGAGCGAGTGATATTTCGCCGCATACAGATTAGCTGAACTGAACACGATAGCGTGCCGCTGTTCTCATTAAATGTCCATTCTGAAGCACCTTTTATGACCTTTTGGTCGCTTTGGGTATTGCTCCGAATGTATAAAGGTACATCACTCGCGTTTATTGAAACGCTTTTGTCATAAGAGAATTCAGACGCTTCAAAAGCGAAAACAATAAAAATCTTTCATAGTAATGTATATCGTATTTAAGTATTCATACTAATTTATGAGAGCGGTGATAGCCTAGTGGTTGATTTCAGCTTTCTTTTCGTTGAGTCTGAGGTTCGACCCCAGGCACACATCTCTTACATTGTGGAGTTATGTAGCCTTATTGGTCAAGAAAAACGTTATGAAGAAATCTGCATGTCTGATAATAATTCTCCATAATGTGTGTAAAGTCTGCCATTCCGCACTTGGCCAGCCTGGTGGACTATGGCTAAACCCTTTTCATTCGAAAGGAGACCTGTGCCCAGTAGTGGAATGGCGGTGGGCTAAGCTGATGATAAGATTTCTAGCTAATTGAAAATAAATAAGTAACAGAAAAGCCATCGAAAAAGTGGTTACTTAGCAGTAACATTGACCGCTTGCTTCTCTGACCCCAGACTTTTTAAAACCACTTAACCGGGCGATGACAGTTCCGCGATTTCATTTAAAAGCCTCGAACCGCAAGCCGCGCTGTCTCTGCCAACATTTATTTGTACATTTGCTTTATTACGTGGGGTGATTTATACCTCGGCCCGGTGCGTTTAACTGCTGAGGCCTGTCATTTCTTCGTCTTAAATTGAGATTGAGCCGATGACAGGGGGTGGGTTGACGTCTGCATTCGCGTGATGTTAATTGTGCCTTTTTTGTTCCCACGTTCGCAATATTAGTAACGATGAGCACGTATAAGCGCGAGTCGAGTTCTTCCGAACCACCAGGTTTGTTCGAATACGCCAGAATAAGCGTGTGTACGCGCGTTCGGCTTTTGAAGCGCGTATGCCGATACGAGCGTAGTACACGCCCGAAAAAATACGCTAATCTGAAATCGCTCTTGAGTCTTGAGCAGAGCCAGAGTAGCCACGTTACCTACTTATTACGCAGGGAGGATGATTAGTCCAATCGCATTGTTTGTTTTGTTTATAATGAAGCGAAGCAATGGCTGGGTCATGCGTCATGCTCGTGAACGGGTTCCACCGGCGGGAATGGGGCTACTTTATGTCTGCCCATCTTAAGATAGAAGTTAGTCGGTATGCATTTTTGGAACTTCCCTCAATGTGGAAACACTGCATATATAGCATAGTATTTACTGTATTGTAAATTTGTTTTGAAAAGAGCAACCGCCGAGTTTCTTGCTGGTTCATCTCGGCAGGAAAGGCATTCCGAACCAGTGGTAGATTCATCGACTATTCAAAAGCACTTGTAAAAGTTTATTTGAATAAAAAATATTTCTATTCTATTCTATTCTATATTGAAACCTGTGTCAAATGTTGTAATTCAATGGGGGAATTTTAAATTATAATAGCTATGGCATTATAGCTGAAGCAATTAAAAAGCTAAAAACCTATAAAAAAAAGACTGGAATGATTTTCGAGAATTCCTATGTACCTTTATTGACAAGAAACATAACGATAAGTAACATACTTGTTAGGTCACTTTGCGATTGTTCAATGTGGTGTAAGCATTTCCTGAGGATGCCCCGATATTGGAATGAAGCGTGTGTCGAGGGTGTTATAAACTTGTTATATAAGGGATATGGGTGTGTTACACCGTGGTGGTTGTGGTTGTTTTACTTGCTGTATCGCTTATCAGTTAGAGCGGTCGGTGCATGTGAATTGCGAGTATGTTGAACGTGAATTTGACTTATCTTTTTTCTGTTATTTTGACTAAGTTTATTTTTTTGATCTGTCGTAGTATAGATTATGTGCCGATTTCACCAACGTCGAGTGAGGTTTGACCGAGGAATAAATTGGGATTTCTGACAGTTTTTGTATTGAAAATCTGCCAAAATATCTTACGCTCGGATAAAACTTATTTTATGTTGGTGAAATCAGCCCTAAAAGTAATAATTAATTCTAAATAACGTAGTCGCTAGAACCTAACTAAATGGTTAACCCAAAAAATATACAACAAAACAATACGTCTTCGCATTTTGTCGTCGTATAAAATTGTTGTTGTTGTAAGAAGTATACATAAAATGTGTTTAGATGAAATTCTCTTGTTGTTTCAGAGGGGCTCCGACGAGCTTCTTTCGCAGAGTGGCGTCACCGTCATGGCGCCCGCCGCTCCACACCACGCCGACAACAACAACCAGGATTCAGCCGCCAAAAAGGTAAGAGTAGCTATGGTTGCACCTCGCCCATCCGTTCTAGATTAAAATGTACCTACCTTCATAGTTCAAAGAAAGCTGCAAGTTTTTCAAGCTCAGCGGCGTGTCCCCACCCCATGAGCAAAACATCATTTTTAAAATTAATGCATATTATACCTACTAGTCACTAAATAGGCAGTACGTGTTTTATTTATTTTTTAATTTAAGTTTTCTCATCTTTTTTAGTCATTTTTTAAATAAAAAGTAATTTCACATTTCTATTTTTTTACTGATAGGTATTATTCACACCAAAACTGTATCTGATATTAAATTGACACATATTTATAAATTAATATCCCAAGAAGAGTTGAGTAATAATAGAAATATTACAGAACTAGATATTATAATAAATAAATAATTAATATAGGTGATAACTTGATAAGAAATAGACAACTAGCAGACAAGCTTTTCAGCCTCATTTATAGTACCTTGAAAATTTCAATTATTTTCTCATCATTATCATCATCATCCTCATCATCATCATCTAAAGCCTGTAGCAATCTACTGTAGTTCTAAAATTTCTTCTCTTGCAAGCCTTTGTGCTGCATAAGGTAATAGGCAATTAAAACGTCACGCTTGCCGAGCGGTATGTTTTTCACCACAGGTTATTACTAACCACCGTCTTATTACCGTGGTTTACTTCTTTAGCACAACACAAGGGATACGTATCTGGCAAGTGACAGGTAACACTACTGAGGGACCAGGGCCCCCATATTCTATTTTTTATATTATTTATTATAAATAAATTTTATTTATTATAATAAATATTATAAGTAAATCAGTAATTTATTTGCTATTCCCGCGATACATTTTCATTGCGTCTATTATTCACTCATTTGTCTGTCAGTTAACATTTCACGGCATTTTTTTTCTGCTGAAAGTCGAGGTAGCTTACTTCCTATAGAAAAAGTTATGGTGATTTTGGGCCTGGATTTTATTTATAAGTTTCTAAAATGATCCAAATATGGTCAGACTCAGTTTCCTAGATATTAATAATTGTGATCCAAAGTCTGTGGGAGTATATTCGTATTTTTTAATAGACCTAGGTGGGTTCCAAAATCTACAGAATGAAGGTTTATTTAATCCAGATGTGAAGTAAAATTTAAAGTATTTACGCAGTGGTAAAACAGATCTAAATATGTAGATTGATTCATTATTGACATGCTTTACTCGGGAGTAAGGCACTTTGTCATAATTAGCAAGGATTACAAAGGAACGGCAAATCAACAAAAATATAAGACCAAGGTATTAACGTAAAGGAGCGCTTATAAAGACCAACGGGCCGTAAAGGGACATCCCTAGCGGCTTAAGGACCAAATTTTTATTAATCTTACCCGACTTGCAGATATCGGATAAATTTCTTACATATTTAATAGAAATTGAATTGATAATTTTCAGCGGATGAATCATAAAAATCATCTCGGGCATAAACGGCCCTTATTGATTCCCGAATTTTCTATTGGACAATGTAATTATTCCGGCTGACAACAGTCCGATCTTTAGGGGTGCTTACAAATGGCATATATTTGGGAAAAGGCATATTTTATTGGATTACTTTTTTAATAATGTGATTTATTTATTTTCGTATTTTCTAATTCATTAGTCTTATAGTTAGGCAAATTATTATTAAATATATAAAATATTATATTAATTATAATTAATTATATTAGTATATATTATACTTTTTTAATTTTGAAAGTAAGTATTTGCTTAACAGTAAAAGTATTTAACGTATATATAGTAGTTATATTAAAGTAAAAGTATTTTGAAGCAATTTTTTGGAAAAACTATTATTGTGAATATTTCTATGTATAATAATATATTATGCAGGCATGTTTAACAAGCCAAAAACTGAACGCATTTCACAGATGAAAGTTATACAACATAAATGTTCTTGTAATATTTCCGCATACCGTGCAAAGTTTTTCAAATAAAAATAAGCATAGTAAACATTATTTGCTTGAAAGTTTAGTGATACAGTTTAGTAGAGCACGGTCCGGAGTGCCGTGCGTTTCAACTGAATTGTACTTAAAACGTATGGAACTGTAATAAAAAATAAACAATGTTGTTTCGGATTTCCCGTTGCATAGTTTTTTCGAGTGTATTTACATAAACTGGGCGAACGTGGGGTCGTAAATGCGTACTTTGTTTGGTGCTGAATAAACAGCACTTTTTTGTCGGTGCGATTTGATAGCCAAATGGATTGTATAATCTACTAGCTGATGTCCGCTATTTCATCACTATTCATCCGCACGGATTTAGGTTTTCTAAAATTTCCGTCGGAACTGGGAACGACTTGATTTTCCGCGATAAAGAGTAGCTAGGTATCTTGTATCCGTCTCCAGAATGTTAACTATTCTCATGTCAGTGATTCACCAAAAAAATATGCGTTGAATTGTTGAGCACCTCATCCTTTTTTTATTCGGTTAAAAAGTGAATATACGGAAAACTTTTATTCAAGTTCTGCTTAGTAAATAAGTCTATTTTGTACCTATTTAAATTAAATACGAATTATACGATCAACGTTAAAACACTGCATAAGTACACCTACATGCCTATCTGTATGTACTCGGTTACTTTATTAGGGTATTATAATATATATAGCTCGATTACCACTCACTCACTCACTGACTGACTGATTGACACGATTGTTCTCCTAGAAGGAGACGGAAATCGATAAAATGATGTTCGGGAGATGTGTTCGGGGGGGGGATTCGAGTTGGGGAAAATTATGACATTTCGGAAAAACAAGATGGCGGCCGACGTGAATCTTGCAACTCTTTTGTTTTCCAACCGATTTCTTTGAAATTTTGGATTATTGTAGAAATTAGTAAACGATTAACAGAAAAAGTGAAAAAAATTAAAAAAACAAGATGGCGGCCGAGCTGTGACGTCTCAAATTTCCACCCCTCTCCTGTAAAATTTTGTATGAAAAAAATTTTTTTCACCCATGGTGTCGTATAGAGCTCAAAGAATGTGACTCGGAGAAAGATGGAGAGAGCTGATGAGTGAGGAGTTCGGAGACGGGCGAGGGGCACGGCCAGGGTATAGAAGATAGGTGGAGGGTGCTCGACCAAATGTCATTCGAAACCTCGAGCAGTTGCCAGTGAGTCGAAAAAAAAATCCAAAATGGCGGAAAAAAAATGGCGGCAAATTTTGTCCGTCTCTCTCTCGGAGACTATAAAAGATGGAGGAGCGGTTTCTCAACAAAAGATGATCACAACCCGGAGGTCTACCTGGTGAGTAGGAAAAAAATTCAAGATGGCGGATTTTTTTTCCCCCCCCTACAAAATGTATGGGGAATATTGAAGGGACTAGAAGTTGGGAACTATGCAAGACATTGATTTTGATAGGTTCATAGGGCTTTTTTTCTTTTTCTTTTTTTTCATTTTACATTTGCTTTTTTTCTTTTTTTCTTCTTTTTTCCTTTTTTTTTCTTTTTCTTTTGTGAATGAGGAGCACGGCCAGGTTATTGCAGATAGGTGGGGTGTGCTCGAACAAATTTTTTGGCAAAAGATGACCAGAATCCGAAGGTCTACTTGATGAGTAAAAAAATCGCGGTCCGCTTTAGCGGGCCGCGCACCCACGCGCCTTACTTGTGGTAACAACACTTCCCGCGAGCTGCTTTAGCAGCTCGCGCACCGAGCGAAATAAATAAAGCCGAACAATCGCGGTCCGCTTTAGCGGGCCGCGCAACCACGCGCCCTACTTGTAGCAATAACACTTCCCGCGAGCTGCTTTAGCAGCTCGCGCACCGAGCAAATGCTAGTTTTATTATAATATATATAGCTCGATTACCACTCACTCACTGATTCACTCACTCACTCATTGACAGGGTTGTTCTCCTAGAAGGAGACGGAAATCGATATAATGATGTAGGGGAGATATGTCCGGGTGGGGGATTCGAGTTGGGGAAAATTATGACATTTCGGAAAAACAAGATGGCGGCCGACGTGAATCTTGCAACTCTTTAGTTTTCCAACCGATTTCTTTGAAATTTTGGATTATTGTAGGAATTAGTAAACGATTAACAGAAAAAGTGAAAAAAATTAAAAAAACAAGATGGCGGCCGAGCTGTGACGTCTCAAATTTCCGACCCCTCTCCTGTAAAATTTTGTATGAAAAAAAATTTTTTTACCCATGGTGTCGTATAGAGCTCAAAGAATATGACTAGGAGAAAGGTGGAGAGAGCTGATGAGTGAGGGGTTCGGAGACGAGCGAGGGGCACGGCCAGGGTATAGAAGATAGGTGGAGGGTGCTCGACCAAATGTCATTCGAAACCTCGAGCAGTTGCCAGTGAGTTGAAAAAAAATTCCAAAATGGCGGAAAAAAAATGGCGGCAAATTTTGTCCGTCTCTCTCTCGGAGACTATAAAAGATGGAGGAGCGGTTTCTCGACAAAAGATGATCACAACCCGGAGGTCTACCTGGTGAGTAGGAAAAAAATTCAAGATGGCGGATTTATTTTTTTTCCATACAAAATGTATGGGGAATATTGAAGGGATTAGAAGTTGGGAACTATGCAAGACATTGATTTTGATAGGTTCATAGGGCTTTTTTTCTTTTTCTTTTTTTTCATTTTATATTTGCTTTTTTTCTTTTTTTTCTTTTTTTTTTCTTTTTTTTCTTTTTCTTTTGTGAATGAGGAGCACGGCCAGGTTATTGCAGATAGGTGGGGTGTGTTCGAACAAATTTTTTGGCAAAAGATGACCAGAATCCGAAGGTCTACTTGAAGAGTAAATAAATCGCGGTCCGCTTTAGCGGGCCGCGCACCCACGCGCCCTACTTGTAGTAATAACACTTCCCGCGAGCTGCTTCAGCAGCTCGCGCACCGAGCGAAATAAATAAAGCCGAACAATCGCGGTCCGCTTTAGCGGGCCGCGCACCCACGAGCCCTACTTGTAGCAATAACACTTCCCGCGAGCTGCTTTAGCAGCTCGCGCACCGAGCGAAATACTAGTTATAATATATATAGCTCGATTACCACTCACTCACTGACACACTCACTCACTCATTGACAGGGTTGTTCTCCTAGAAGGAGACGGAAATCGATATAATGATGTTCGGGAGATGTGTTTGGGGGGGGGATTCGAGTTGGGGAAAATTATGACATTTCGGAAAAACAAGATGGCGGCCGACGTGAATCTTGCAACTCTTTTGTTTTCCAACCGATTTCTTTGAAATTTTGGATTGTCGTAGAAATTAGTAAACGATTAACAGAAAACGTGAAAAAAATTTAAAAAACAAGATGGCGGCCGAGCTGTGACGTCTCAAATTTCCGACCCCTCTCCTGTAAAATTTTGTATGAAAAAAATTTTTTTCACCCATGGTGTCGTATAGAGCTCAAAGAATGTGACTCGGAGAAAGGTGGAGAGAGCTGACGACTGAGGAGTTCGGAGACGGGCGAGGGGCACGGCCAGGGTATAGAAGATAGGTGGAGGGTGCTCGACCAAATGTCATTCGAAACCTCGAGCAGTTGCCAGTGAGTTGAAAAAAAATTCCAAAATGGCGGAAAAAAAATGGCGGCAAATTTTGTCCGTCTCTCTCTCGGAGACTATAAAAGATGGAGTAGCGGTTTCTCGACAAAAGATGATCACAACCCGGAGGTCTACCTGGTGAGTAGGAAAAAAATTCAAGATGGCGGATTTTTTTTTCCCCCCATACAAAATGTATGGGGAATATTGAAGGGACTAGAAGTTGGGAACTATGCAAGACATTGATTTTGATAGGTTCATAGGGCTTTTTTTCTTTTTCTTTTTTTTCATTTTACATTTGCTTTTTTTCTTTTTTTTCTTTTTTTTTTCTTTTTTTTTCTTTTTCTTTTGTGAATGAGGAGCACGGCCAGGTTATTGCAGATAGGTGGGGTGTGCTCGAACAAATTTTTTGGCAAAAGATGACCAGAATCCGAAGGTCTACTTGATGAGCAAAAAAATCGCGGTCCGCTTTAGCGGGCCGCGCACCCACGCGCCCTACTTGTAGCAATAACACTTCCCGCGAGCTGCTTTAGCAGCTCGCGCACCGAGCGAAATAAATAAAGCCGAACAATCGCGGTCCGCTTTAGCGGGCCGCGCACCCACGCGCCCTACTTGTAGCAATAACACTTCCCGCGAGCTGCTTTAGCAGCTCGCGCACCGAGCGAAATACTAGTTATAATATATATAGCTCGATTACCACTGATTCACTCACTGACTGATTCACTCATTGACAGGGTTGTTCTCCTAGAAGGAGACGGATATCGATATAATGATGTAGGGGAGATATGTCCAGGTGGGGGATTCGAGTTGGGGAAAATTATGACATTTCGGAAAAACAAGATGGCGGTCGACGTGAATCTTGCAACTCTTTTGTTTTCCAACCGATTTCTTTGAAATTTTGGATTATTGTAGAAATTAGTAAACGATTAACAGAAAAAGTGAAAAAAATTAAAAAAACAAGATGGCGGCCGAGCTGTGACGTCTCAAATTTCCGACCACTCTCCTGTAAAATTTTGTATGAAAACATTTTTTTTCACCCATGGTGTCGTATAGAGCTCAAAGAATGTGACTCGGAGAAAGGTGGAGAGAGCTGACGAGTGAGGAGTTCGGAGACGGGCGAGGGGCACGGCCAGGGTATAGAAGATAGGTGGAGGGTGCTCGACCAAATGTCATTCGAAACCTCGAGCAGTTGCCAGTGAGTTGAAAAAAAATTCCAAAATGGCGAAAAAAAAATGGCGGCAAATTTTGTCCGTCTCTCTCTCGGAGACTATAAAAGATGGAGGAGCGGTTTCTCGACAAAAGATGATCACAACCCGGAGGTCTACCTGGTGAGTAGGAAAAAAATTCAAGATGGCGGATTTTTTTTCCCCCCCATACAAAATGTATGGGGAATATTGAAGGGACTAGAAGTTGGGAACTATGCAAGACATTGATTTTGATAGGTTCATAGGGCTTTTTTTCTTTTTCTTTTTTTTCATTTTACATTTGCTTTTTTTCTTTTTTTTCTTTTTTTTTTTTCTTTTTTTTTCTTTTTCTTTTGTGAATGAGGAGCACGGCCAGGTTATTGCAGATAGGTGGGGTGTGCTCGAACAAATTTTTTGGCAAAAGATGACCAGAATCCGAAGGTCTACTTGATGAGAAAAAAAATCGCGGTCCGCTTTAGCGGGCCGCGCACCCACGCGCCCTACTTGTAGTAATAACACTTCCCGCGAGCTGCTTTAGCAGCTCGCGCACCGAGCGAAATAAATAAAGCCGAACAATCGCGGTCCGCTTTAGCGGGCCGCGCACCCACGCGCCCTACTTGTAGCAATAACACTTCCCGCGAGCTGCTTTAGCAGCTCGCGCACCGAGCGAAATACTAGTTATAATATATATAGCTCGATTACCACTGACTGACTGACTCACTGACTGACTCATTGACAGGGTTGTTCTCCTAGAAGGAGACGGAAATCGATATAATGATGTAGGGGAGATATGTCCGGGTGGGGGATTCGAGTTGGGGAAAATTATGACATTTCGGAAAAACAAGATGGCGGCCGACGTGAATCTTGCAACTCTTTTGTTTTCCAACCGATTTCTTTAAAATTTTGGATTATTGTAGAAATTAGTAAACGATTAAGAGAAAAAGTGAAAAAAATTAAAAAAACAAGATGGCGGCCGAGCTGTGACGTCTCAAATTTCCGACCCCTCTCCTGTAAAATTTTGTATGAAAAAAAATTTTTTCACCCATGGTGTCGTATAGAACTCCTATAATGTGACTCGGCGAAAGGTGGAGAGAGCTGATGAGTGAGGAGTTCGGAGACGGGTGAGGGGCACGGCCAGGGTATTGAAGATAGGTGGAGGGTGCTCGACCAAATGTCATTCGAAACCTCGAGCAGTTGCCAGTGAGTTGAAAAAAAATTCCAAAATGGCGGAAAAAAAATGGCGGCAAATTTTGTCCGTCTCTCTCTCGGAGACTATAAAAGATGGAGGAGCGGTTTCTCGACAAAAGATGATCAAAACCCGGAGGTCTACCTGGTGAGTAGGAAAAAAATTCAAGATGGCGGATTTTTTTTTTCCCCCATACAAAATGTATGGGGAATATTGAAGGGACTAGAAGTTGGGAACTATGCAAGACATTGATTTTGATAGGTTCATAGGGCTTTTTTTCTTTTTCTTTTTTTTCATTTTACATTTGCTTTTTTTTTTCTTTTTTTTTCTTTTTTTTTCTTTTTCTTTTGTGAATGAGGAGCACGGCCAGGTTATTGCAGATAGGTGGGGTGTGCTCGAACAAATTTTTTGGCAAAAGATGACCAGAATCCGAAGGGCTACTTGATGAGTAAAAAAATCGCGGTCCGCTTTAGCGGGCCGCGCACCCACGCGCCCTACTTGTAGTAATAACACTTCCCGCGAGCTGCTTTAGCAGCTCGCGCACCGAGCGAAATAAATAAAGCCGAACAATCGCGGTCCGCTTTAGCGGGCCGCGCACCCACGCGCCCTACTTGTAGTAATAACACTTCCCGCGAGCTGCTTTAGCAGCTCGCGCACCGAGCAAACGCTAGTTATAATATATATAGCTCGATTACCACTGACTGATTCACTCACTCACTGACTGATTGACAGGGTTGTTCTCCTAGAAGGAGACGGAAATCAATATAACGATGTTCGGGAGATGTGTTTGGGGGGGGGATTCGAGTTGGGGAAAATTATGACATTTCGGAAAAACAAGATGCCGGCCGACGTGAATCTTGCAACTCTTTTGTTTTCCAACCGATTTCTTTGAAATTTTGGATTATTGTAGAAATTAGTAAACGATTAACAAAAAAAGTGAAAAAAATTAAAAAAACAAGATGGCGGCCGAGCTGTGACGTCTCAAATTTCCGACCCCTCTCCTGTAAAATTTTGTATGAAAAAAATTTTTTCACCCATGGTGTCGTATATAGCTCAAAGAATGTGACTCGCAGAATGGTGGAGAGAGCTGATGAGTGAGGAGTTCGGAGACGGGCGAGGGGCACGGCCAGGGTATAGAAGATAGGTGGAGGGTGCTCGACCAAATGTCATTCGAAACCTCGAGCAGTTGCCAGTGAGTTGAAAAAAAATTCCAAAATGGTGGAAAAAAAATGGCGGCAAATTTTGTCCGTCTCTCTCTCGGAGACTATAAAAGATGGAGGAGCGGTTTCTCGACAAAAGATGATCACAACCCGGAGGTCTACCTGGTGAGTAGGAAAAAAATTCAAGATGGCGGATTTTTTTTTCCCCCCATACAAAATGTATGGGGAATATTGAAGGGACTAGAAGTTGGGAACTATGCAAGACATTGATTTTGATAGGTTCATAGGGCTTTTTTTCTTTTTCTTTTTTTCAATTTAAATTTGTTTTTTTTCTTTTTTTTTCATTTTTTTTTCTTTTTTTCTTTTTCTTTTGTGAATGAGGAGCACGGCCAGGTTATTGCAGATAGGTGGGGTGTGCTCGAACAAATTTTTTGGCAAAAGATGACCGGAATCCGAAGGTCTACTTGATGAGTAAAAAAATCGCGGTCCGCTTTAGCGGGCCGCGCACCCACGCGCCCTACTTGTAGTAATAACACTTCCCGCGAGCTGCTTTAACAGCTCGCGCACCGAGCGAAATAAATAAAGCCGAACAAATGCGGTCCGCTTTAGCGGGCCGCGCACCCACGCGCCCTACTTGTAGCAATAACACTTCCCGCGAGCTGCTTTAGCAGCTCGCGCACCGAGCGAAATAAATAAAGCCGAACAATCGCGGTCCGCTTTAGCGGGCCGCGCACCCACGCGCCCGACTTGTAGTAATAACACTTCCCGCGAGCTGCTTTAGCAGCTCGCGCACCGAGCGAAATAAATAAAGCCGAACAATCGCGGTCCGCTTTAGCGGGCCGCGCACCCACGCGCCCTACTTGTAGCAATAACACTTCCCGCGAGCTGCTTTAGCAGCTCGCGCACCGAGCAAACGCTAGTTATAATATATATAGCTCGATTACCACTCACTCACTCACTCACTCACTCATTGACACAATTGTTCTCCTAGAAAGAGACAAAAAACGATACAATGATGTATGGGAGATATGTCCGGGTGGGGGATTCGAGTGGGGAAAAATTATGACATTTCGGAAAAACAAGATGGCGGCCGACGTGAATCTTGCAACTCTTTTTTTTTCCAACCGATTTCTTTGAAATTTTGGATTATTGTAGAAATTAGTAAACGATTAACAGAAAAAGTGAAAAAAATTAAAAAAACAAGATGGCGGCCGAGCTGTGACGTCCCAAATTTCCACCCCTCTCCTGTAAAATTTTGTATGAAAAAAATTTTTTTCACCCATGGTGTCGTATAGAGCTCAAAGAATGTGACTCGGAGAAAGGTGGAGAGAGCTGATGAGTGAGGAGTTCGGAGACGGGCGAGGGGCACGGCCAGGGTATAGAAGATAGGTGGAGGGTGCTCGACCAAATGTCATTCGAAACCTCGAGCAGTTGCCAGTGAGTTGAAAAAAAAATCCAAAATAGCGGAAAAAAAATGGCGGCAAATTTTGTCCGTCTCTCTCTCGGAGACTATAAAAGATGGAGGAGCGGTTTCTCGACAAAAGATGATCACAACCCGGAGGTCTACCTGGTGAGTAGGAAAAAAATTCAAGATGGCGGATTTTTTTTCCCCCCATACAAAATGTATGGGGAATATTGAAGGGACTAGAAGTTGGGAACTATGCAAGACATTGATTTTGATAGGTTCATAGGGCTTTTTTTCTTTTTCTTTTTTTTCATTTTTCATTTTTTTTTTTCTTTTTTTTCATTTTTTTTTTTTTTTCTTTTGTGAATGAGGAGCACGGCCAGGTTATTGCAGATAGGTGGGGTGTGCTCGAACAAATTTTTTGGCAAAAGATGACCAGAATCCGAAGGGCTACTTGATGAGTAAAAAAATCGCGGTCCGCTTTAGCGGGCCGCGCACCCACGCGCCCTACTTGTAGCAATAACACTTCCCGCGAGCTGCTTTAGCAGCTCGCGCACCGAGCAAATGCTAGTTATAATATATATAGCTCGATTACCACTGACTGACTGATTCACTGACTCATTGACAGGGTTGTTCTCCTAGAAGGAGACGGAAATCGATATAATGATGTTCGGGAGATGTGTTCGGGGGGGGGATTCGAGTTGGGGAAAATTATGACATTTCGGAAAAACAAGATGGCGGCCGACGTGAATCTTGCAACTCTTTTGTTTTCCAACCGATTTCTTTGAAATTTTGGATTATTGTAGGAATTAGTAAACGATTAACAGAAAAAGTGAAAAAAATTAAAAAAACAAGATGGCGGCCGAGCTGTGACGTCTCAAATTTCCGACCCCTCTCCTGTAAAATTTTGTATGAAAAAATTTTTTGTCACCCATGGTGTCGTATAGAGCTCAAAGAATGTGACTCGGAGAAAGGTGGCGAGAGCTGATGAGTGAGGAGTTCGGAGACGGGCGAGGGGCACGGCCAGGGTATAGAAGATAGGTGGAGGGTGCTCGACCAAATGTCATTCGAAACCTCGAGCAGTTGCCAGTGAGTTGAAAAAAAATTCCAAAATGGCGGAAAAAAAATGGCGGCAAATTTTGTCCGTCTCTCTCTCGGAGACTATAAAAGATGGAGGAGCGGTTTCTCGACAAAAGATGATCACAACCCGGAGGTCTACCTGGTGAGTAGGAAAAAAATTCAAGATGGCGGATTTTTTTTTCCCCCCATACAAAATGTATGGGGAATATTGAAGGGACTAGAAGTTGGGAACTATGCAAGACATTGATTTTGATAGGTTCATAGGGCTTTTTTTCTTTTTCTTTTTTTTCATTTTACATTTGCTTTTTTTCTTTTTTTTATTTTTTTTTTCTTTTTTTTTTCTTTTTCTTTTGTGAATGAGGAGCACGGCCAGGTTATTGCAGATAGGTGGGGTGTGCTCGAACAAATTTTTTGGCAAAAGATGACCAGAATCCGAAGGTCTACTTGATGAGTAAAAAAATCGCGGTCCGCTTTAGCGGGCCGCGCACCCACGCGCCCTACTTGTAGTAATAACACTTCCCGCGAGCTGCTTTAGCAGCTCGCGCACCGAGCGAAATAAATAAAGCCGAACAATCGCGGTCCGCTTTAGCGGGCCGCGCACCCACGCGCCCTACTTGTAGCAATAACACTTCCCGCGAGCTGCTTTAGCAGCTCGCGCACCGAGCGAAATAAATAAAGCCGAACAATCGCGGTCCGCTTTAGCGGGCCGCGCACCCACGCGCCCTACTTGTAGCAATAACACTTCCCGCGAGCTGCTTTAGCAGCTCGCGCACCGAGCAAACGCTAGTTATAATATATATAGCTCGATTACCACTGACTGACTGATTCACTGACTGATTGACATAATTGTTCTCCTAGAAAGAGACGGAAATCGATATAATGATGTTCGGGAGATATGTTCGGGTGGGGGATTCGAGTGGGGAAAAATTATGACATTTCGGAAAAACAAGATGGCGGCCGACGTGAATCTTGCAACTCTTTTGTTTTCCAACCGATTTCTTTGAAATTTTGGATTATTGTAGAAATTAGTAGACGATTAACAGAAAATGTGAAAAAAATTAAAAAAACAAGATGGCGGCCGAGCTGTGACGTCTCAAATTTCCACCCCTCTCCTGTAAAATTTTGTATGAAAAAAATTTTTTTCACCCATGGTGTCGTATAGAGCTCACAGAATGTGACTCGGAGAAAGGTGGAGAGAGCTGATGAGTGAGGAGTTCGGAGACGGGCGAGGGGCACGGCCAGGGTATAGAAGATAGGTGGAGGGTGCTCGACCAAATGTCATTCGAAACCTCGAGCAGTTGCCAGTGAGTTAAAAAAAAATTCCAAAATGGCGGAAAAAAAATGGCGGCAAATTTTGTCCGTCTCTCCCTCGGAGACTATAAAAGATGGAGGAGCGGTTTCTCGACAAAAGATGATCACAACCCGGAGGTCTACCTGGTGAGTAGGAAAAAAATTCAAGATGGCGGATTTTTTTTCCCCCCATACAAAATGTATGGGGAATATTGAAGGGACTAGAAGTTGGGAACTATATGCAAGACATTGATTTTGATAGGTTCATAGGGCTTTTTTTCTTTTTCTTTTTTTCATTTTACATTTGTTTTTTTTCTTTTTTTTCATTTTTTTTTCTTTTTTTTCTTTTTCTTTTGTGAATGAGGAGCACGGCCAGGTTATTGCAGATAGGTCGGGTGTGCTCGAACAAATTTTTTGGCAAAAGATGACCAGAATCCGAAGGTCTACTTGATGAGTAAAAAAATCGCGGTCCGCTTTAGCGGGCCGCGCACCCACGCGCCCTACTTGTAGTAATAACACTTCCCGCGAGCTACTTTAGCAGCTCGCGCACCGAGCGAAATAAATAAAGCCGAACAATCGCGGTCCGCTTTAGCGGGCCGCGCACCCACGCGCCCTACTTGTAGCAATAACACTTCCCGCGAGCTGCTTTAGCAGCTCGCGCACCGAGCGAAATAAATAAAGCCGAACAATCGCGGTCCGCTTTAGCGGGCCGCGCACCCACGCGCCCTACTTGTAGCAATAACACTTCCCGCGAGCTGCTTTAGCAGCTCGCGCACCGAGCGAAATAAATAAAGCCGAACAATCGCGGTCCGCTTTAGCGGGCCGCGCACCCACGCGCCCTACTTGTAGCAATAACACTTCCCGCGAGCTGCTTTAGCAGCTCGCGCACCGAGCAAACGCTAGTTTTATTTATATATTTCGATCAGTATCATTGATTAATTATATCTACGGGGTTCATTCTTTATTAAGACCACAAACATAGTATATTAACGAACGAGCAACAAAACGAGGCCGCAACTCTGTTATCTAATTAGGAGATAACTATGTTAGGGCTAAACGAAAGGGATGGAGGAAAATGTTGTAGACAGGAACATAAAGGATATTGCACTTATAAATAGAGAATCATCCATATTATATTATGTTTGATTTATTTATAATTATATGTTTGTGAATTTAAAAAGATAAACTGCTGAGTTTCTTGCCGGCTCTTCTCAGCAGAATCATCTTTCCGAACCTGTGGTAGATTCATGACTTATCATAAGTGTTTAAATAAAATTTGGCCTACATGATATAAATGATTTTGAATTTTGAATTTATGATATTTTAAACAATTATGTTTTTAGATACACAAACGATTTTAAAGTTAGTAAATTAGTTTTTTTAATTAGAAGTCCAAATTTCACTTTAATTTCATATAGAGCTCAGTTACAAATACTCCCTGGCGCAGTGGTGAGCGCTGTCTTATAAATAGGAGATGTCGGGTTCGATCCCGGCAGGGGCAATTTTGGGAATTTATAATTTCTTCTGTAATTTCTGGTCTGTTCTCGTTTGGGGCTGCATTTCCGTGGCAAGCTACCCGCTGCCAACCAATTCAGCGTTCCCTTACGATGGTGTATAGAAGCCGATTAGGGGTATGGTAATTTACTTTACCATACCCCTTCAAAGTTAGCCCGATACCATCAGGTAAGATCGTGGTCATGTGCTATAGTATTGTTATTCAATAAAAAATAAATACTCCTAAGTAGTATGGAATCGCTTCAGAAAAATGTGAATCACAGCAATCCTAGAAAATATAAGCAAAAAGTGCGCTCAACAATAAAAAAACAACGATGAAAATAAAAGAGCACCCCGAAAATTAATTATTTATATAAGCTTAGAAGTCTTGCGAGATGACAAAGGAACATTACTAATGTATAAAAGGAATTTGGCTCGCAGGCATTGTTGTGTTAAGGTAGAACGGAAAATGGTAAAATATTTCACCGCATGAATTCAAAGAGATGGTATATTACTAGAGGGTGCGATTTCCGCAAAATGGTCTCAGTATTTCTGGACAAATCTTTATGTACCTACAAGGATATCTAGACCTTATTATATTTCAACCTTATATATAAAAGAATCTTATTGATGGATACGGCAAAACGGCAAAGTGCTTCAATTTTGAACATCCGAATTTTTGGAATTTTTGATATGTATTTAAAATTTATTCGGATATTTCCTTTATTACACATAAAGCAAATATCCGAATAAATTTTAAATCATCATCAACGGCTCACTACTGAGCGCAGGTCTCCTCTCAGAGGAGGGTTATAGGCCATAATCCGCCACGCTGGCTGAATGAGAATTGGCGGACTTCACACACCTTTGAGAACATTATGGAGAACTCTCAGGTGTGCAGGTTTTCTCATGATGTTGCTCTCACCTCACCGTTGAAGCATGTGATATTTTAATTTCTTAAACGCACTTAACTTAGGAAAGCGAGAGGTGCGTGGACGGGATCGAACCTGCAAGCCCCGATTAGGAGACCGCAGTACTAATCAGTAGGCTATCACTGCTTCGATTTTAATTTTGCTTTCGATTCAAACTTTAAATTCAAACTTTAATGAAAAATAAAAAGTACCTAGTAAAAAGCAATGGGGCATCTCTAGTTTCTAAAGAGCTGCGTTGTAATATGGGTTCTGGGAAAATATGTCGCTAAACAGTTGCTTATACTGCTTGAAAAAGTAGATACATACCTATCACTTATTTGCTGACGTGTAGTTCCATGTGGCCGTAGTGTAAACTGGTCAACAGACTCAGATGTTTTGATGTGTATTTAAAATTTATTCGGATATTTCCTTTAAGTGTAAGTTAAAGTAGGTAAAAAATAAATATTTTAAATACATTTCATAATTCATATAATATAGATATTATACTCGTACCTTAACAAATAACATACCATCATAATATAGTTTTATTTAATTTATAAGGATAGACTACTTAAATACTATATTACATTCATGGCATATTTGATAAATATTTTTTTAAACGAATCTCAAAGATATTAAAATGGTTTAACATAATGTCACCTTGCAGTCATCATGAGGTACACAAAATATACACACCTAAGGCACTTTGATGTATTAGGTTCGCTCCTCTACTAATATGACATCTCTCTCATGAACTACACGCCCCGGTAATACTGGAATTTTTTTATAACATCTGCCATAATTACCGTTGACACGGGATATAAACTGCCTACAGAGGAAGAGAAAAATTTTGCTGCCAAGCGTTTGATTTATTACAAAGAAAGCGAACCACGTGTTTTGTTACTCCGTCAACATAACTGAACTTAGGTAAATAATACCTCTCTTGACCCTCAGACCTCCTTCACGAAAAAAACAAGGTCCCTACGTAAGTTTTTCCGAGCATTTACTCTCACTTGGCGGACACCCTGAAAAACCTCGCCTCAGTAATCTTAATTACATTGTGATCTCGTTACACCGAGCCCTTAATTCATAATTAAATAGGGCCATGTCCCGGAGTCGCTTACTTATTTGGTATTTTTTTATGGTTTTGCGATGAATAAGAAGAAAGAAAGAAGTGCTGATAGCCTTAAGGTTAAGACAGAAGAAAGAAAGTTCTGATAGATAGCCTTAATGTCAGGACTATGCCTCTTTATTCGGGGTGTCCGGGGTTCGATCTCAGGCACGTAAATCTGACTTTTCGGAGTCATATAAGTTTTTTATCACTTTTTTAAATCACTGAAGGATAACATCCTGAGCAAACCTGTATACCTAAGAGGTCTCCATAATGTTTTCAAAGGTGTGTGTAGTCTGCTAACCCGCACTTGACAAGCGTGACGAACAGCGGCCTAAACCCTTCTCATTCTGTGAGGAGACCCGCGGCCAATAGTTGGCTGGCGATGGGTTTGCAACGCGGCGACGACATAAACTTATTTTTACTGAATAAGAATAAGAATAATTTATTCACCAAAACATAAAATTAAACACTACTTAATTACAATTATAATTTTTTATAAGTGCGGGGTACCCCTTGAGTATAATGTTTAATTACACACAAATTGTTTCTGAAGCTGAACTAGGAGGCCCTGTGCTTCAGCTTCAGTGCCTACTCGTGTATGCGTACGTTTATGCGTACAAACAATATTAAAATTATTCAAAATAATAAAATAAAACAAAAACATTCTAGTGGAAAAGTAACGGAGTGAAAAAAAGTAACGGAGTGAAAATAAAATAATAATATATAGGTAATAATATGTATTATTATATAAATCTAAAATACGGATTAAATTTAATGGAACAAAATGAATCATTAAAAATTGTAATAATTGTAATGATTGTAATAATTGTACCTCGCTGGAGAAGAGGAAAATATTATAAATTCGAAAGCGTGTTTGGTTTGTTGGTTTGTTCTTCAATCACGCCACAATAGAACAATGGTTGGACGTAATTTTTTTACGTGGGTATATTTGAGTACCGGGACGGTGACAAAGGCTACTTCTTATCCCGGAAAATCAAAGAATTTTCGCGGGATTTTCAAAACTAAATCTGTCCGCGCTAAAAAATTAAACGCGGACAAAGTCGCGGGCATCAGCTAGTGAATTGATACAGAAAGATATCGTGACGCGTTGGTAATAGGAACAATTTTAGGGTTCCGTACCCAAAAGGTTGCTACGGGATCCTATTACTAAACCTTCGCTGTCCGTCCGTAAGGCTGTCCATCCGTCCGTCCGTCTGTCTTTCGGCGGGCTGTATCTCATGAACCAATAGGTAGATACTAGAAATTTTCGCAGAATGTGTATTTCTATTGCGGCTATAACAACAAAAAATAAAAAAACATAAAGTTAATTAAAGAGGGTTTCCAATTCTCCATACAATAAACTTTTTTCTCGATCTTAATAATAGCTGGTGTTAAATATTGTACGATGGTAAGGAACCCTTCGTGTGCGGGTCCGACTCGCACTTGGCATTTTAAGAATAGAATAGAATAGAAATGTTTTTTATTCAAATAAACTTTTTTACAAGTGCTTTTGAATCGTCGATGAGTCTACCACTGGTTCGGAATGCCCCTCCTGCCGAGAAGAACCAGTACGAAACAAAGAGAAAAAATTGCCTTTGCACTCAGTGGTTTTTGCGAACCCTTCATCATTGTCGCATTTAATATTTATTTAGGAATCCATCATAGGAACGAGGAGCAGTTCTTAAAAATGCATTTTTCTCTTTTCTGTTTAGCTCTTTTGTTCAGTGATTCAGCGGTCAAAGCCATTGAAGTCTCATATTCTTAAGATATCTTGATTATTCACCTCTTTAAATGTTGCATACAGCAGCAGCACGACTCCTCATACTTTGACGACTTCTGTGGTGGGCAATTTGGGAATTCTAAAATAATTCTAGTCTGATCTGGTGGTAGGCTTCGGCCATGGCCAGAGACCATGCAAGCAGCAATGCTGGGTAAGATGCAGCATTAAAATCGATGAGGGGTTATGGGTTTTATTGAACTGCTTAGTTTGCCAGCTTCCATAACACTTCGTCATCAATAGGTGGATCGAATAAAAAAAAGAACGACGTAATACAACAAAGGCAGTAACCCAAAACATAATATTAGAGCATGGCTAATCTACCCTCGCCATGGACCAAGTCATTAATGTCCAAATAAAGTAATTAATTATGGTAGCCGTATTTTCCCCATTTTCTTGACGTCGGCCTGTAAAAACGTAGAGAACCCTGCAAAGTGAAGATCAATCAAATCAGAGAATGCTGCTGAACGACTACTTAAGCATTTACGAGCTTGTCTAACAAAATTACGACTTCGCCCCTCTAACTTGACTGTTACGCTTATTTACGGTAAAACGTATCCTCACTAAAATATTCTAGTCCACCCTAACAAACGAATTTATCTCATTATTTCTCACTTTATTTTCGTTACTAAAGTGTCTCTTTGCATGAACAATGGATATAGTTTTAGCAAAACATATAAAGTTTTAGCGAAAAGGCTAACCCAACACTTTTAGTTACAGGTGACATTTGAGCTACGCGCTAACCTTCAAAGTAAAAATATATGGCCCGTGGGTTCTAGTTCTCCGAATCCACATGCGTGATTTTGCACTTGTCTGCCTGTCTGTCTATGTCTGTTAGAGACTTAAACATTCTGAATTATTATAAACTAGCTAATGCCCGCGACTTTGTCCGCGTGGATTTAGTTTTTAAAGTCCCTCGGGAACTCCTTGATTTTCCGGGATAAAAAGTAGCCTAGATGTTGACCCGAGTAATAAGCTACCACGGTATACAGCACACGGTATACACACCATGGCACAGATACCACGGAAATCTGTGCGGTAGTTTTTACGTGAAAGAAGGACAAACAAACAGACAGACAAACAGACAAAAATTAAATAAAAATCTGTTTTGGGCTCAGTATCGATAGTAAAGCATCCCCCAATTAAAATTTTCAAAATATATTAAATGTACAGAAATCTTCCAGTTACAGTTTTATTATATGTATAGATTCAAATTTATAAATAACAAGTAAATCGATGCCTCAAAGCCGAAAATTATATCAAGACATCGAAGGGGACGCTCATAGCAACAAATCCCCATTTGCCCCCTTCGATAAGCAAACAAGCTTTTTGCTTTACATAAGATTGTGAGGTACCGCTAAATATAATTTTTTAACAATGAATTCAATGATCTCTAAAACTATAAAGGACGTGACCTCTTAGTTTGTGGTGACCCACTTGTTATTAGGAGTTCAGTATTCATAAATCAAAATAAGAATAGACACGCATACGATCATTCCCACAACAACTATATTCTGAGGCAAATACATAAGAGCTTTAAATCCCAGAAGAAAAAAATCTCTGTTTATTAATTAGTATGGCATTTATAGAAAAGTTCTGCTACGTACTACCCGTTCACTTCCAGTTGGCCATCGTCGACCGTTACAAAATTACAATGCAATGCATTGGTGGTGCCTCCGGTACTACAAATGTTCATGGGCGGCGGTAATCACTTAATAATAATAATAATAATTAATAATAATAATCACATCAGGTGACCAGCCTGCTTGTTTGCTCGCTATTCATATAAAATAAAGTAAATAGCCCTATATTTATTCCTATATTTTTTTTCAGAACTTGAAGATTCCCCGCTGGTAAAATCTGCGTTAAGTTTATTTACATTGTTGAGCCTAGAATTATCATAACTTCATTTACATTGGAGATGGACAAACGTTGATCTTTATTCCTCAAATGCTGGCAACTCAACAAAAAAATTTGATAGCAATTAGAAATTTACATACGAAAATTCAATTCACTTTAATACTTTCAATCTTTTAAATGTAAACACGTATCTCTGAAACTTTCTCTTTAGATAAATACCTAATCATGAGAACATAAAATCTAAAAGTTCCTTCGATCTTGACTTTGTTTCAGCGGTAAAGTTATCTCGGACATTTAATAACAATATAATCCGCGGGATTCCAATTAAAAGTTTTACCTGCGCAGTCTACGTCAATTATATTAAATGATTAATTTATTTATTTATCTTAAAAGACTAAATTGACCATGATATTATACTAAATTAAATTGACTACAGTCTCGACTGGTGGTTAGTAATGCTTAAGATAGCGGGCTTATTTGGAAAGGGTATAAGGGTACTGTTTCGCTACGATGCTGATTAGGCTAAATTGCTTCTTGGTAGGTACGTCCGTCGGTGAGATGGTAACTATAAGGACTATGTTCTATGGTCCCTACCATCAGAGAAGCGGAGTAATATATATTTTATTCTTTTTTGTATTCTTAAGTCCATGATCCAGCTGTAAACATTTCAAATCTGATGAATCATTTTTAAATACTTGGGAGAGATCCTAATCCTCGTTCTTCATCTTTGATTCATATTCAAGGCTTTATACTATAGTTTTGATAGGTCTTTGTTCTTTATTCAATTAAGGTATACTTTCCATCGCTGTTTTTCTATCGTTAGTAAAAAAACAAGTAGAAAGAAAAATAAGCAGACAATATTTTTCAACAGAACGAATCCAGCCTGTACAATCGGCATCAAAAGAACCAAATCTCCGTAAGAAAACAAATAAAAAAATACCTATATATTTTCCAAACTCAGTTGCAAAGGGAGGAATAAATCGCGAAACACGCTCGCTCACCTTAAAGGATACATTTCTGTGTTTTTCCTGCGCGTAAGGAAACAACCCCACGTAAAGAAGGACATTGCTTTCGTCGGGTCAAAAAATCTGCGAAGAACAATTTCCACATCAGACACTTTAAATCATTCGCTCCGTCTCACATTTCATCCATAAATATTAAATCCTTACTTGGCTGGTGAAATAGAAAAAAGAGATATCTTGTGACATTTCCTCGCGAGGATTTCCGGGAATCGGTCAATTTTCCCAGTGATCGCATTGGGTGTGTTTATTGAAATGCCATTTATCGGGTCGTCGCCTCCGGCGCTAGGTCGTTCCGTCTGCTATCGAACTAATGAGCCTGAGATTTTCTCAGTTTATTTTTATTATGGCGGCTAACTGACGAGTAGTTTGGGTATCTGATAAAATAGATATTTAATCAGTGGAACATTATCATGAAGATAGGCCAGGTTTCAGCTGTACCGAAGGAAAATCTGTCGATGTGTCGCGGATCTTATGAAAAAAGCACTCACACACTAAATTAAAACTAAAAATTTAACAATTTCTAGAGTAATTGGTTACTGAGTTCAACGACAAACAACGTCGTGAAGAGGACTTGAAGCGTAAAGCGCAAGGCCGTGCTTTGATTTCATTATACTTATATTATAAACCGCAATATATAAATCATAATATAGCAAATAAAGCTCAGTTTGAGTTGTTGTAAAAAAGACGCTACACTTCGACTCCGCTCGTGAATAACTGATTAATAATGCATTATATTAGCTATCATAGGTCTGTTATCTAAGTTTCCATTATTACGTTCCACGTTACGTTCCATAGACGTTTCTGCAAGCGCGCCTAAAAGAATTTTCTTCCGATTCGCGTAATACCCGACACACATACACACACACAAACTTCAACTCCCTCTGATGTTTCTTCTGTTCGTTAAATCCATGTTGCCATCTTGAGGGCTTTTAAGCTTTTATTATTTGCTTATTTTATTTACGTTAGCATCAGTGAAAAATATTTCTATGCAGCCTTAATTTTTTGAACTTCTAGCAAGCTACTGAGATGACGCACGCAGCGTATTTTGTGTAGAATAAGAAGAGTAATTTCCATACTAGCTTTTGCTCGCGACTTTGTCCGCTCGGAGTTAGGATTCAAAAATCCCGCGGAACCCTCTATTTTTCTGGGATAAAATAGGTAGACTATGTCACTCTCCAAGTTCTCAACTATACCCATACAATATGTTGTATTATTATGATAATACGTATTTATAGAATAGAATAGAATAGAATAGAAATGTTTTTTATTCAAATAAACTTTTTTACAAGTGCTTTGAACCGTCGATGAGTCTACCACTGGTTCAGAATGCCGTTCCTGCCGAGAAGAACCAGCAAGAAACTCGGCAGTTGCTCTTTTCAAAACAAGTTTACACTAAAGTAGATATTATGCTATGTATGCAGTGTTTCCACAATGAGGAAAAAGAGAATTTACAGGTTAATCATAATATATAATATTAGTAGGGATCTTTTCCTTTTTTAATAGTCAGTAGTAGTAAGTTGGCTTTGCTATTTCAAATTATAGATAAAACGTGACTCTTATTGTAAGCTTAGACAGACCATCATGATGACTCCTATTTATTTCGGAAAATCACTTCTTAAGTTATTAGGCGTAACCGTTCCGCCCTAGTTTCGAGCACTGCTCCATTAATCAGTTGTGGAAAGTCACCGTACAGGTAACTCTTTTCATCTCAATAGAAAGTGAAGTGTCATACAAAGTTACAATATATCGTCGGGCTCGAACAGGCCCGCCGCCCGCCGTAGCCGTAATCAAAAGGCTCTCCGGGAAACAATGGCGCCCACATCGGTTCGGGACCGATAAGCCTCGACAATTATACTACATCGAATTTTCAATTATCCAACCTAACCTACTCTTCCCACGAACAATACTAGCTTTATTTACGTATATTAGAACGGTCACTTTTGGACGCCCGTTTAGACGCGTATTCACACAAACATTAGCTCCATTAGCTGCGTGGAATGGACTTTTGTACCTCCGACCAAAATTAAAAATATATTAACATTGTTTAGGTGTTTAATATCTTGTGCTCGTGATCTTTTCATTGTCCCCGTGTTACAAAGGGCTTAATTTTATTCGGAGAGAGGTATTTGACTACCGAGCAAGTTATTGTGACAAATAAAATATCGGTTTTAATAAAGTTACGTCTTTTTACCAAAATAGTATTTTTATTACAACACTGTAATAAAACTACACAAAAGATCGTCATTCTTACTAAAATTATTTATTTTAAAAGATAGCTAAAGTAGAAACGTAACACATCCAGCAATAAAATATTAATATAACAAGAAAATGAAAGTTTAAGCAAGAGACATTTGTCCCGCAAAAAAAGGATAACAAGACACTTTCTTTTACGTGGATACACACAATATTGCATAGAATTTCACTTGCAAAGTCGACGTCAAGTTCAGAACAAAACCTTTTTGTTGTGGCTCTTATATTTCGCGCCTTTTCAGCTTAAAGACTTTAAAGTAGTGCTTAGTTTTCTTTTCTTTTTCTCAGGTGAAACTGGAACAGAATGTCGGCAAGCCATCAAGGGTCATCCACATACGGAACATACCAAACGAGACGACGGAAGCTGAGATTATACAGCTGGGCCTGCCCTTCGGGCGGGTCACTAATGTTCTCGTTCTCAAAGGAAAAAATCAGGTAAGACGCAAAATTCCCAAGTCTGGTATACCACCCCGGGTCATGTGGGTACTGTGATGCGAATGTGCCCAACAATTACAATCATAATAATTATTATTTATTACTAGCTGACTAGCTGATGCCCGCGACTTCGTCTGCGTGGATTTAGTTTTTAAAATCCCTCGGGAACTTTGATTTTCTGGGATAAAAAGTAGCCTATGTCACTCTCCAGGTCCTCAACTATACGCTTGTAAAAAAAAATCACGTCGATCCGTAACTCTGTTGCGGCATGATTGAAGGACAAACCAAGAAACAAAACACTTAAGCATTTATAATATTAGTATGATTGTTCTTCTTACCCGTCTGCGGCAAAGGCAAAAATGGCAAAGGAAGGGTTATGATTTTAGCAGTCAGTTAATTAGCAGTCTGTATGTAGGTGTGTATATGAATGTATGTATGTGACTATTTACAAATGTCCCACCGCAGTCGGGTTACAGTTTTTAAACTTTTATACCTACTTGTTTTATTTCTGCGTATAATATCGAAATAGCCTTAATAGCCGAAATAGCTTATCCGAAGTTTACCAATAGAAAAATCCGAAATAATTATGGTCAATAAAGGTTTATGTATATTTCACAGGGACAATAAAAACAACGCTCTTGCTAGTCTAGTTTTTTGATATTAACAATACCTCTAAAAACAAAGTTAACGATTAATAAAAACAAAAAAATTTGAATAAGCAAATTAATATAATATTATCGTTTTACTTGAATACTTCTGGGGTACGGAACCCTCGATGCACGAGTCCGAGTCGCACTTGGCCGGTTTTTTTTGTTGTTGTTTTAACCGACTACGACAAAACGTAGGGTTATGATTTTAGATCGATGGTTTCAAATTCCAATTTGTCAAATGGGAATTTATCAACCAACCATCCCTACACACCCAAATAACTTTCAGTAAGAAAACAGTATTTATAATTATAGCTATAAAATTCCATTTAGTTTTAATCGGACTCATGCCATAATTACCTTATCTCATCGGCACCTTGCTCAACTTTCCGCTCTGGAGTTGATAAACAACAATAGGGGCTGAACTGCAGTTAGCAGTTTCAAACTAACATTGGATAAAGTGCAAATATTATTTCTTCTTTGCAATAGCCATAGAGCCGGGCTATCTGGTGCATAAATAATGAACAAATCGCTTAAACTTCTGCTCTATGTTACTTTACGTCCCAAGAAAGTTTTGACGACTATTTCGCAACGACTCCGGCACTTATGCTCGCTTTCTGCTCCCGACTTGTACGGTATTCAATTTGTAAAAATGATATACGCTTTCGCGGTTTCTCTTTTTTGTAGTATTTTTCTTAATACTAGCTGGTTATTTAGTTTATTCAAGAGTCAGAATTTCGCAAAGGTTGTTTATTTAACATCATCGGCGATTTTAGTCTTTACTTTTATATTATATTTTGCTTATTACTTTGCGAGTCATGACTATTTCAGCAAGAAACTTTGGTTCGGAAAAACTGTAATATCGGCATGAAATGGATGAGAAGTATCAAGGAGCCATTTTCAGGCGCAAATTATTATATTTAAAGTTTCATCGTATTCCATGAATGGTTTCAAACAAATACGAGTCAAATAAATAAAAGAATTTTCATACATAAGGTATTCCAATTAACGGACTTTATATAGCAAAAATAGTTTTTATAAAAATATCCTCTATCAGACAGACATTGTTTCATAGACATTACAATAGCATATGCTTCTAATAAACGAACTCGGTCATGTAACACCACTCCGCACAATAGACGCGGCTAAAGCGGAAGCACAACAAGTGGGCGGCGCGGTCTCGTCCGCAAATAGGCCGCTAACCATTGTGGCAGCGGCCTCTACCTACTTGTTTCCTGTTTTATATTACCTATGCCTATTGGAAAATAGGTCACTCTAGTGTGAAAAAGTTTTTCTTCAGCTTTCTGTGTAAAAGTGGGAAGTACAATTTATTAGACAAGCCCAGAACAAATCGCTTTGCCTATGTTAATGAGGCATTTTATTACACATTTTTCCATGTGGGCCTGTACCTATTAAAAGAGAGTTTCTCGTTATATTAGAGATAATTGCGGTTTATAGGTCGGTAACCTTTGTGCACCGGCTATTACCTACTTGCTACCCGTTTTAAATTTCAAATTTTAAACTCAGTTATTATATTTTGTTATGTATAGGCCAACCTGTGGCACTTATGAAAAGTCTAGATTCAGAAAGCAGATTATATGAGAAGAGCCGGCAAGAAACACAACAGTTTCTCTTTCTTTCTCTTCTCTCAACTCTTTTAAAACAAAAAATATTACAAAAGTTATTAAATTGTGTAATAACCTCTGTTTAATAAATATTATTATTTGTACCCCTTTGCACCAATAAGTATGGAATAAAAGATTGACTGATTAAAGTGTTGTACTCGTAATTCGTAATTATTATTAGACGAAAATGTTCTGAGTTAATGGAAGCGTCTTTGATCTTTATGTTTAAACAGTTGATTCCTGCAATTTCGTCAGCGGGTATCATGTTTTTTTAAAACCCATCTCTTTGATTTTCTGATAAAAGTAATAAGCTAGAACATTCCTTGAATAATTCTCCACCTGCCAGTGAAATCCCGCCATAATCGATTCAGTCATTGCGAAGATTGGACCGGCGAAAAAGATAAGACATCTCTAAATACTTCATTATGTATACGTAGATAAAACCGTTAAGAACGAGTATGGGTGCTTGACGCTTGTTCATACTCCACAAAAATAATCCGAATCCAGTTGAATGCGGTATTGTTTAACATGTTAATTTTCTCGTAATAAATTTATTTCTAACTAGGTATATGTATTTAAAAGTAAAACCTCTTAAGAGGGAGTCTCACTTATAAAAAGGAGTTAAAGTTCTAATCCCTTCTTCCGATGGACATCGCCAAACAGGCGTTAAACGCAATCGGTAAAACTTTCACAAAATGAAGCTCAGTATTAGCGGACATTAGTGAAGTTTATTCAGCTTAAGCCGCGAATCTTTCAATCGACTTTGAGGCGAATGCTCACTGGTATCTCTCTTAAAATCTTTTAGAACTTAGTTATATATTTTCAGAGTTGTACATTTTCATAGAAGAACTATTACACCATCGTCCGTTGGCCTACTACTATTACAGGTCTCTTTTCGAATGAGAAAGCATTAGGTCATAGGCGCTGGTCAAGTGCAGATTGGCAAACTTCACACATCTTTTAACACATAACAACGTAAGAATTGGCATCCTTGTGAGGTTGACAGCCATCCTATACCCAATCAAATAATTTTTCGACGTTTTTTGATAAGAACTGTTAAGGTGTGAGACGTTATCCGGCGTCCCTATTTCCTGGCACGTGTAACCGTCAAGGCAATAGCGAATAAATATCTTCTAGGCAAGCGCGCACAATTTAGACCTCATCGTTGTTTTCCTTTACAGATGGTTATAGTCTAATGCAGCATGCAAAAAATAAATATAGGCGCCTTCAAACAAAAGTTATATGTAATTAATTATATTTATTTATACGTAAACAAGTTGTTGAAAGATATCACAATTTTTACTTTATATAGGTATTAGGAGGCTGGGGCTGTGAATTAATACTTTTTGCACCAAAATTATAATAAATTAGCTCGAATGAGAAATTCCATCAAAATTCTACTTAGCGGAACTCAAGGGGTGGCAACGTTGAAAATAAATTTCAATTTGGGTTATGAATACCGCGGCGCGCAGCGGTATATTATTTTTTACTCTTATTTCTTAGATAAATATTCTATGGATACTCTGTTGTTAAGGCTTCTAGCACACATAATATATGCCGCGAGATGCATAATTAAATGTCATCAGAAACGTAACAACAGCAGTTAAACTATATCAAACCGCCTTTTCTAGTGCATGACATAAATTGGTTATTTATTTACTATATTACAAAATGTGCTAACAGCCTTCATTAGCAAGACGGTAGAAAAAATTACGAAAATCATTGTCTAGTCATAATTTAGCTGAATGAAAGTAAACATTAAATTAATATATTCTACCTAGACATTACCCGTTAAAATATTACGCATCGGCTGGTTTTGGCTTCATTGATCGTCGTCTGAGTTACACGAAGCAACATAACTTTTAAAACAAGTTGTGAATCTACCACCGCACCGGTTCGAAAAGCTGATTCTGCTGAGAAGATCCGGCAAGAAACTCAGCAGTTGCTCTTTACAAAAAAAAAAAATATAATGTTATAAAAAATACAATTTAGTAATCAGCTAAATGCCAGCTGGATGCCAAGCCGATTGTTTCCACGCAACTTTGTCATAATTTCAATATAACATAGTCATGACTCATGAGTCATGACTGACAGAGTCAGCACCACGGAGCCGGAGCTGTCTCTTTCAGTGGCTCAATGTCTATATAAAGCATGTTACTGTAATTATTTTTCAGAGAAAAAAAAATTAATGTAATGCTAGACATTTAAAGATAAATACGAACTTTAGTTCGTGTTATCATATAAAGCAAAATTACGTCCGAACAAGCTCAAGATGACATCCAGCCATTTTTATTGCCTGTTTCTCGTCGAATGCTCTCAAGCACGTGCAACTCGGAATTTACGAGTCGCTGCTGACAAATTAAAAATGAGTTAGTTTACAACCGGGAAGTAATATGAAAAAAAAGAAAATCTTATTACGTGCAAGCAGTAAGACAGAAGCCCCGACAATGTTATCTCATCTAATAAATAGCCTGTATGACATCCACCCCGTACTCGTATATCGTGGCGTCAAGAAAAACAATCTCTCCTTCAGCAAGAGAAACAAGTCGAATCCCTTTTTTATGAACGGTCACGAGCTTGCTGTTTGTTATGAAATTTTCTGTATCTTTTCATTTCCGTCCTCAGTGCAAGCACAATGAAATTTAAATGTGCTTTCACCTCCATATCTTTAGTGTTGTCACGTCATCGCTGTTATTATTTTTGCTCTCGGTGGGGTTTGTTTCTCATTCGAGTTTAAATCCATTAAGGGCAACATATTTTATTTTATTAGCCTCTTGTTACCCACGGCGATGTAAACATGTCTTACATCCGTATCCCTTATATTGAAGTGTCGATTTATAATCTTTAGGCTCCGTGCAAATGGGCCACCGATGGAACACAACCACCGGTGGCTTCCTTTGGTAGGTACTATGCAAACGAAGGTGGTCGATGGTAGCGAGTGGCCGATACCAGTTGCGTGTCGCGGACTTTGATTTACGATTGATAGACACTGAGTCGCGAGTGGCCACCACTTGGTACACGTCTGCGGTGAGTGCATACCAAAAGTATGAATTATCATGCGCGGAAATTTACTGTTTGATTTATTTCGGTCATATCGACAGTGTTCGATATAAAGCACTCTAAACCTGAACAAGTCTCGATCCTTTGATGGACCACAAGAGAAATGCTGAAAAGTATCGCAATCGACGGTAACCAAAGCTCGGGAGCGTCCAGTTACAAAGGCGGCATCTGTCGAGAGGTGGGCAAACATCGATGTGAATGGGCGCGGACAATCGCTTCCACTCTCGGTGATTAAAACGAAGAGCCGTTGACACTATTTTATGAGCGAGCGTTGCGTGGCAGCCATGCTCCCATTAATTTGTACGCCCTCACTCAGGTTAACGTATTATCTGATTTATGAATCAATTGAATTTATAATATCAAAGGCAATTTTATTCGGACACGTAAAGGTTTATTTCATTTTTAAACAAAGGTCCCCCATTTTTTTAACAGTAGACCATTTTTATTGGCCGTGGAAAGTAAGTTTAACCATCGGAACCGGATTTTTTTATAACATTCAATACAATTACGTATATTATGGTTACACACTGAAATCAGTCAACTATTGCTATTCAATATTCTATTACCTGTGTTACGGACCCCAAAATATTTTAAAGGAAAGAAAAGAAAAAAGTTTCAAAACTGATAAGTTAAATCTGTAGACTATAGCAGAGTACAATAGAGCAAAGCAAAAACCAAAAAAAGTGTCAGCATTCAGCAAGTCCTTCCGTTATTTACTGAAGGTGTCTTATTTGCATAATTATCGCGGCTTGCGGCAGGTAGTAGGTACAGTCTGTTTAAATTTCCCAGTTCCACCCGCTTTTCACCACTAGGTATTTGTTTTTTAATTAGCACCAGACAAATTCTATTTAATTTGTGGCTTACTACACGCGTTTATGCCGGTGTATTTTGCACGTTGGTCTGCCATGTTCAAATGCCAAAAGCAGGATCCTGCGGTCGTGAATGGCGCACACACGAAATAGGACGCGGCCACGCTAAAATTTCCCTTTAAAATGATCGTGGAAATCATAACGCATTTAGGGTACGATTCAGAGTTTCAGACTGAAGCATGCATGCGGGGGATCAGGCCTGTTGTTTGGGCACCCAGTTTATGTATGGTCGAGTCCATCAGAGCCGATTAATTGCAGACCGTGGGTGCCACGGACACAAAACCTTGTTACCGGCACGTTATGCTAACATCGCTTAGCGATGTATTCATTCGCAGAATTGTTCACGAAATACCTACCTGGAAATTCATAAACCGATTACGTCACGTGCAGTGTCAAACGTATCGTGGTTTCGCTATTCACTGTATAATGTTAGAAGCCCTGTAGTGAGTAGTGAGAAGTGAGTAATCTATAATATAATAATCTATACTATCTATACTAATATTATAAAGAGGAAAGATTTTTTTGTTTGTTTGTTTGTTTGTTTGTACCGAATAGGCTCTGTAACCACTGGACCGATTTTAACCATTTTTTCACCAATAGAAAGCTAAGTTATCATGGAGTAACATAGGCTATAATTTATTTTCAAAATTAGAGATCCTTAAGAAAATTCCAATAATGTAACCCAAAGTAGCAAAATTTTGCCTATAAAATGCATTATTTGGCATGTGCTGAGAAAACTATTGATGATACATAAAAATTATGTACTACATGATTAAAGTACTCATTATTCTCTATAAAAATTTTCCCGAGGGAATATATCTCACTATCATATTTAAGTAACGATAATAACTTATGTGTTCTAAAATTTTATTACATCGCCTTTATTAGCGTAGTCCTTATTTTTCCTTACTAATACATATTATAAATACGAAAGTGTGTATGTTTGTTGGTTTGTCTGTCAATCACGCTCCAACAAAGCTAAGTACGGATTGACGTGATTTTATGGATAGGCAGGACATAGGAATCCCGGAAGATCAAAGATATCCCGCGGGATTTTAAAAACTAAATCCATGCGGACGAAGTCGCGGGCATCAGCTAGTCAGATATAAACATGGACCGTAAAAATAATATTAACGTTACATTTGCGAACTCTAACTACCAATCATCCTAGTAAATTAGATGACACCTACCGTCGCCTAGAATAAAATATATGGGTACGACATACGCGAAGCGAGACCTCTCGACACGTCATCTTTCATTCACATATATTTTAGTCCCGACTCCCGGTATTCGATTAGATTAGGTGATAGTTGTCGTAGGAGACCCACTAGGTACTCAATTTATGTTCTTTCTTTGTATTCGGTTTACCTAGCGTTATTTATGTCTCTAATATTGAAGTCTTTTAAGGATTGTGTTTATATTTATGTAACCTTTACCTTTCCAAAATTAAATTAGAATTAGGTTTACAATATGAAATTCTTGAATCTTTAGTATTGATAATTATACTTAAAATTAAGATGACGCAGCTTAACGAATATAAAGGAATAAAGTAGAACTTCTTAACTTTAAACTTTAACCTGTGTAGGGATGAGTAGACGCTTCTTTAGAGAATAAAACTAAATGAAGTTCAACTAAACGAAGTTAAAATCTTCTAATAAGTATATGCCATTCCTGAAGCCAGCATAATTGTAGAGTTGAACATTTAACTTTATTTGGCATCCAATTATTGAAGAGTGTGAAGTGTGAGAAGTTGTGAGTGTGTGAGAACTTATCTCGTTGGTTGGAAAATATCTAAAGCGAGACGGCATTAATCTCCCTTTAACTAAGCGTTTCATTGTTCACTTTTTCGCATTGCTAATCACCTTTTAGCTTGCGACGTCAACCTTGTCGACCCTATTTGGTCTCTTTCAATACACAATAGTCAATGGATTTAACAGATTTCAATTTTTGAAATATCTTGTAGGTTTATTAATACGCATCTAAGACACGGTCGTTAACCATGAGCCTCTTAAGAAGGCTCAGAGTCACTCAACGGGCGATGGAGAGAGCTATGATCGAAGTATCCCTGCAAGATCCAATCAGAAATGAGGAACCAAAGTCACCAATATAGCTCAGCGAGTCGTGAAACTGAAGTGGAAATAGGCGGGGCAAATAGTTCGAAGAGCTGATGGTCTTTAGGGTCCCAAGGTGCTGGAGTGGCGACCCCGCACCGGAAAGCGCAATGTTAGCAGACCCCCTACTAGGTGGACCGACGACATCAGACGAGTCGCAGGGAGCCGCTGGATTCAGGCGGCGCAAGATCCAATGTGGAAGTCCATGCAAGAGACGTTTGTCCAGCAGTGGACGTCTATCGGTTGACAAAGAAGAAGAAGTTTTACAACTGAAAATAATTTTCTATCAAGTGTGTGCCTGGTACCACGGTAACGAAGCTCTGACTTTTTAGAACTATGTGAGTTTAAATATCACATGTATCAACGGTGAAAAAAAGCGTAGTGAGGAAACCTGCCTGAGAGTTCTCCATAATATTCTTCAAAGACGTGAGAAGTCTGCCAATTTGCATTGGGCCAGCATGGCGGACTATTACCCTTCTCTGAGATTAGACCTGCGCTCAGAAGTGAGTCGTTGATGGGTTGCTGAAAATTTTTGTCTTGTTTAATGTTCTGATCGTTTGACTCTCACCAGGCGTTCCTGGAAATGGCGGAAGAAATATCGGCGGTGGCGATGGTGGCGTACTTCGGCGGTTGCGTCGCACAGCTTCGCGGCCGCGCCGTCTACGTGCAGTTTTCCAATCACAAGGAGCTTAAAACCGATCAAACTCACAGCAATGCGGTACGTTGATACTTAGTTTTTTTATGATTACAGGAGATAGACTTGCGCTTAAAGAGTAACGACATTCATGCCTGGTGCAAAGTATATTAAGATCTAGGTTGGAGTGCGCTTGCCTAAGAAAACCTATTAATTCTTGGTTTGAAATCGTTTGAGGGAAATCCACAACTCGAAATCGTGCGAGTTATTATAATAGTTTATGATGGAAATACACTATCCAGAAAGTGTGGCAATCGGAACATTTAGAAAGTTTAGCTGAATTATATCGGAAAGCCTAATAGGGAATGAAAAAAAAAACTTGAGAGGTGTCAAGGGACACCCGGATTGAACGTAGTTCCTTTCGAGTGTTCCTTTTCGTAGTTTCTTTCCTTTCCTTTTAGTGAAGGAATTGTAATAAACTAGTGGCGTCATCTAGTATTAAATTGATTAACTACGATGAATTATTTTAAGTTTATTTCTATTGCACTGTTACAAAACCAAAGAGTTACTCTGGTGGAGTTACTGTTTTTTCACAGATGGCGTTATCCAATTTATACAATAAAAAAATTAGGGAAAAATTCCACATTTAAAAATTATTTAAAATAAAAGTGAAAATAGAAAATTCAGTCTGTCGAGCTGGGATTCGAACCATCGACGTTGAACTTATAGGCGACTGACCTTATCACTAGGCCATGCAGACGCCTTGTTCTAAGGCGAATACACCGAACACAATGCAAAATTGACATTCAACAAAAAAGTGTCGGTTTCAAAAATGTGTCGAGGGTCGGTTTCCTTAATTTTTTCCGTCTAGCCCCCTTCCGTACCGCGCGATAAGGAACTACGTTCCAATAAGAACAATATTAAATAAGCTGCGTTGCTTTATAAGGGATATTAGTCTATTAGGTTTGTTTATAAAAAGAAATGAGCTTAAAGCAAACTGCAACTTGCAACAGAAAATTCTGAGAAAATATATAACATAGATTTAGGATTGGTAGCTTAGGAAGCGACTACCACTCCTAAATCTATGATTATTAAGAAATTTATTATGAATGACGTTTGATTCGGTGTTCTAACAGTTTTTGTACTGAATATCTGCCAAAATATCAAAACGTTCGGATAGGACTTATTATACATTGGTGAAATCGACCCTAAGTAAATTCTACAATGCTATGTACCTACACTAGCGGCACGCTATGATGGCCGGTTTGACGTTTGTCCGCTCATGAAGTTCCGTATTAATTGATAACGACTTTGAAGGAAATAATTGTATTACTTTATTGACGATAGTGATGTGCAGAGATTCATAAATTTTATCGAATGTAGTTTTAGGTTTAGGACTCAAAATTTATTTATTAAATTGATTTCTAAAATGTATACAAGTGTAGAAAAATCAGTTTGCACCATTTAAGGGGTGAATGTACTTGTGAATATGAACAATTTTCACTATGTGGACAAACCTCTGAAATCGCAAAAAAAATATCAGCTGTTTCATACAAAAGGTAAAATTTTTATTTTTATATGATATATACCACAACTCGGCATTTGGTTTTCTAAATTGAAAATTTTTAAAAATGGAATCTAATACGATCGTCACATAGGATCGCTGGCTAGCACAACTACTACCTCCGGCAAACTCGCGTCAATGCTCAATGCAAAACAAAGCAGTTTCGAATTGACGTTGCTTCGAAAAGTATAAACTGTCAGTGCAATGCGATTGTGATATAGTTTTGACCTGGCTTTGGATTTCAAATATTGATACTGCATTACTGTTGACCCTTGCTCGTTAATTTGGACTCTGTTCAAGCCCTTTGTTGTGGATTTCGTCGATATGACCGAACGTACGCAGAGAACTGTTCTAAAAAGTCAGACACGTGAGTTCGTAATACGCCTTCGTAACTATTTCGATCGTGAAGCTCAAAATGGAGGGCCAATTTTACCTATAACGTCAGTGGTTGAACGCGTAGCTGATGCGCTTAATATTGGACAACGAACTGTTAGACGGATAACTAAAAAAAAATATGGCGAGACTGGCACAGAAGAAAATAAACTTCACACACCAAAAAAGAGAAAACGAGCAAAACCAGTCGTAGGCATCGATAGCTTTGATGCCGATGCTATCCGAAGACATGTTTACGGCTACTATTTACAGAAGGAGTATCCAACAAGAAAAAAGTTGGTGCATTCACTGAAGGAAGCTGGATTATTCTTCGGTGGGGAAAGTTCTTTAACGAAGATTTTGAAGACCATTGGATTTCGATACAAAAAATGTAACAAACGCAAAATATTGATGGAAAGATTTGATATAGCGATGGCAAGGTATACTTTTTTACGGCAAGTGAAAGAAATCAAAAATTGGCAAAATGTTGTGTTCTTGGATGAAACATGGCTTAATGCTAACCATACTGTAGGCCGTTCTTGGAACGATGACACAGCAGCATCTACTTCCAAAGTTCCTGTAGGAAAAGGATCGCGACTTATAATTTGTCACGCCGGAACCATCAACGGGTTTGTCGAAGGTTCTCTCATGGCTTTTGCGTCAAAAACCACTGGAGACTATCATGAAGACATGAATGGAGAAAAGTTTACTGAATGGTTTACCTCAATGTTGTGTAGCCTCCCTGAACCATCTATTATAATTATGGACAACGCCCCATACCACTCGATGCAAATTGACAAGCCACCTGCCCAATCCCAAAAGAAAGCTGATATCGTCGCATGGCTTCGTAAAAATGGCGTAGATGCAAACATGAATATGTTAAAAGCGGAATTAGTACGTCTTTTAAAAGAAAACAAACCAACCAAGATCCGATACGTCATTGACGAAATAGCATTAGAACATGGGCACAGAGTTATACGGTTACCGCCTTACCATTGTGAGTATAATGCGATTGAGTTGGTGTGGGCTCAAATTAAGGGATATGCTGCAAGACACAATACAGAACCCCCATTTACCACAAAAAAAATGCTAAAATTATTAGAAGCTTGTGAACATGTGACTAAAGGAGACTGGGAAAAGGTTGTGAATAGAACTGTTAAATTAATAAGGGAAGATTATGAAAGAGATGTGAAAATAGATAATATTATAGAAAACGAACATATAATTATTAATGTAGGTGATGATAGCAGTGACGACAGTGAAAATAGTAGTATGGACGAATCTGATTAATTATGGCCTTTTGTGGCACCTTTTTTGGTATCTTTTGTATTCATATGTTTCTTGTGTGCATATAAAGTATGTATATTCATTTTCATTCAAATATTCAGTTCGTTCAAATAAATTAAATAAACATATACATTTTTGTTTTATTAAACCTATTTAATCAGGTACAAAAACAAAACTTAATTGTTTTTTGTTCGAGAATAAATTGACATTCCACATCACTATTGTAATGTGTCAAACCGGCCATCATAGCGTGCCGCTAGTGTAATTAGATATTAAATATTTTCATTTTGTTTCGAGATGTCATTTAATGAAATATCCTTACAGTACTTATTATAAGGTTGACATCTTAGAACAAAATTGCAATACAATTACTGCTTTAAGCGTTGAAAATGAAAGGATAATTAATAATCAAAACTGTTTTAGAATAATTCTATTCTAAATATTTTTTACTCAAATAATTTTTTTTAGTGCTTTTGAATCGTCGATGAATCTACCACTAGTTCGGAATGCCCTTCCTGCCGAGAAGAACCAGCAAGAAACTCGGCGGTTGCTCTTTTCAAAACAAGTTTACAATACAATAGATATTAAGCTATATGCAGTGTTTCATGAGGAGAAGTTCCACAAAAGCATACCTAATTACAATTCATTACATGTTAAGACGAGCAGACAGAAAGCAGCCTCATTCCCGCCGGTGCTTCGCTTAACCATTTTTGAGGGAGCGGAACAACCCACATCACTCGACACCATCACAGAAATGTTTAAAGAGAGTGTGACATACTTAGGCTAAGGTTTCTAGTGTAACTATTGGAAATTTGAAGTTTTTGTAGCGTTTTGCTAATAATATTATCAATAATTGGATAGTTCTCCCTAATTAAGCGTAAAGTGCTATTTGTGGACTGGAAGTACTGGAAGACTTTATCTAGGGTGTTTGCGCCAGAGAGCTCAAATTTTCATTATAATTCTAATCCAGTGGTGTAAGATCTAATTGGTTGGCCGCTTATCGAACCAGGGAATTAGCCAAACTTTTACGACCTCACGCTCACAAATACCTACCTTTTCAAGTTTGTTTTATTTTCAAGTGCGTTTGATGTCTCAGTCAGAAGTTTGAATAACTTTTAATACTTTTAGTACTTTGTTTTATTAGGGTTCCGTACCCAAAGAGTGCCAACGGGACCCTATTACTAAGCCTCCGCTGTCCATCTGTCCGTCCGTCTGTCAGCGGGCTGTATCTCGTAAACCGTAATAGGTAGACTGTTGAAATTTTCACAGAGTGTGTATTTCTATTGCCGCTACAACAGCTAATAATAAAAATTATATTAAAAAAAAGGGGGCTCCCATACATGGAAAAGGAGTCGAAATAAAATTTTATTTTTTTATCTGGCATGTGGGGTGTCAATTTCTAGAACTCATTAAGTAGAGTTCAAATATTTTTTAGCTACTAAAAATAAGAAATGGGGGGACGTCAAAGTTTTCGGTTTTAGACCACTTTTGTTACGGGGTCTATCTCAAAAACTAAACTACTTAGGAATTTGAAATTTCTGTATATTATGTATTATATAGTGTATTAAAATAACAAATACTGAAAACACCGATTTCTGATGCGGTTCATAATTAATTGTGGCCAAAACAAACGAGCATTTTTCCCCACAATATGCTTATTTAGTAGGTACTATCTAAGAACTAAGATATTTAAATATCTATTTAGACCAGAAAAGTGATTTGGCCATATGTACGGAACCCTAAAAGAACGATGCCCGACTCGCACTTTGCCGATTTTTTAGAAAATAGTTTGAAAGTGAATAGTAGGAACACAGTGACAGGTGTAAGAAATGTCGATCTATGATTAAAAGTGTCTGACGTTGATTTGATCATAACATATCAAGAAATAAGTTTAAAAACTTAAACCCGACTATGAAACATTTTATGCAACATCCATCTTATTGATTTTGTTCATAAAAAAGTTGCCAATTTACCCGGATTATAATAACAAATTGAATTACAGCCCTTACATTAAAATCGGTTCAGTAGTTTAGACGCTACAGTGTAACATACGTAAGTACAAGCAAACATTTACATACATACGTATACACTGCTAAAACTTCCATTTGACTTTTGCGTAGTCGTGTAACGACGCGAAACGCGTTTACTAAATTGTTAAACATTTTATTTTTTGAATTTTTGCCTCTACCTTGAACTTGAAGTAATTAGCAATGTGATAAAATTGTTATTAGTTATATTTGCTTTCGTTTAAATCATACATATATGATACACTAGCTGATGCCCGCGACTTCGTCCGCATGGATTTAGTTTTTAAAAATCCCGCGGGAACTCTTTCATTATCCGAGATAAAAAGTAGCTCTCCCGGTCTGAGGAACCACTACTACATCCATTACTATACCCATGCAAAAAATCGCATCAATCCGCTGTTCTGTTGCGACATGATTGAAGGACAAACCAACAAACAAACACACTTTCGCATTTAAAATATCAGTAATGCTTTATTATAACACTTTTTATAATTGGTAATTTTTTTACCATACTTAACCAAAGACAAAATTACGTTTAGCTGTCATTTACGTTTTTTTATTCCACTGTCATTTGCGTTTTGTTATTCCATGTCCGATGCGTTTTAGTTATACCACGTTTTATAGTGACTTGACGGAAACGCGGTCAAACGGGATAAAAAGTATCCTATGTCCTTCTCCTGGTTCTAAGCTACCTCTCCACCAATTTTCAGCCAAATCGGTTCATCCGTTCTTGAGTTATAAATAGTGTTACTAACACCACTTTCTTTTATATAATATAGATTTTCATATTCAATTCGAACATCATCCGGGTGAATTCCACCAACTACATAACGACAGTTCTTAGCTTCGTTACAAAAGGATTACAGAGCAATATGCAATGGAGTATTCAAAACCGTTGCCAATGAGGGAAGCCCTCTGCGGCCCGCGCTGCACTCAAACTATTAGTTTAATCTTTCTAAAGGGAATCGCGAGCCCACAACCTACATAGCAGTATCAAACAAATTACCACTACGTGTCGACACTCGAACTACTTAGTTCCTGTTTGTTTGGATTTAATTGTATAGTGGGATCTTGTTTGTACTCGTAGTATATAATAAATTATATTGGATAAATTTCCTAAACTTACTTTTACCTTTCATTTCTCGCAATATAAATTTAATATAAAAAATATTGAAAAAAAAAACAATTTCATACGCCCGTGCCACTGCAAAGTATATAATTTAGTGTTGATTTTTTATATACCGCTCGACCGATTTCGATAAAATTTACACTCTTTCTATACACTTTCTGTCTGCCCAAGTGAACATATCAAAAACGTAGCTCTACGCCATATTGCACATCTTTTTTTCATAGAAACGGGAGTGGCGTTTAATGACGTTGTGCTACTATAGCACAGAATATATAATAGTACTACTAATGCTAATAGCTAGTAAAATCAGTTATCTATACTTAGATATAATTATCAATACTATATTACAAATAGGAAAGATTTTTTTCTGTTTGTTTGTACCGAATAGGCTCTGAAACTACTAGACCGATTTTAACCATTTTTTCACCAATAGAAAGTACTATAATATAATCGAAATATGGTGTTCCCACACCCACAATATTTTTGAAAGATCTATTCAACGACACCCCACACTACGGGATAGTCGAGAAAAAAAAATTCATCCCCACTTTACATGTAGCGGAGGTACCCTAAAAAAAATTATTTTTCACAATTTCATTTCACCACTTTGTTGGCGTGATTAATATTTATACCCTTGTCAAATTACAGTTTTCTAGTACCAATAGTCTCTGAGTTAAACCACGGACGGACGGACGGATTCCGCGTATATTTTTCTGAATGTTATTATATATACGAGTAGGTACTGTAAATAATTTATATTTTTTTCACCCGGAACCCCTTTTCACTGAGTCTAGCCAACTTGTATTAAATTAACGCCTTCTTTCAACTTCTTCACAGCAGTAAAATTTATGATTAACCCTTTTACCTGTGCCTGCCGCTTTCATACGAGCACTTTTTTCTAACTATTATTACCTAACTGTGAAAATGAGGTAATTGGATGATGCTTATTACTGCTGAGCACGCTGAGCATAAAATGTGTTAAGTGTAGGTTATTTAGATAAAGTAGCTACTATAGCGTACCAGTATACCTACTAAATGGCTTGAAGAACTCGGTTCTTCCATTTCGGTCTTCCATCAATAATGAGGACTTCGGTTAAGAACTTGATCTTGAGTACCTTTTTGGTTTCGATAAAAAATACAGTTACGAATAGTTGCTATCCTCCCCTCTCTAGAAGTTTATCGGAGAATTCGGTAACACGACACGAATGAATAGATAATTAAAACGCTTAATTAGTTTCGTTTATCTGCGAAACCTATAGAAAACACCTACCCCTCAATCATTTGTTGTCTCACAACATTTACTCGAAATAATCGAGAGCCGCTCAATGGATCGCGTGGTTGGCTTCGCGATGAATAATTACTTTTAATAAATAACTAGCTGATGCTCGCGACTTCGTCCGCGTAGATTTAATTTTTAAAATCCCTTCCCTCGGGAACTCTTTGATTTTCCGGGATAAAAAGTAGCATATGTCACTCTCCAGGTCCTCAACTATACCCATGCAAAAAATCATGTTAGGAGTATGTCATTTTTTTTTCACTTTTTTTAACCTTTTTTTTCACCGTTTAAACCTTCCCTGGTCTACGACAAACATTTCAAAACCAAAATTAGCTAATTTTGGTAAATCGGCCCAGCCGTTCTCGAGTTTTAGCGAGACAAACGAACAGCAATTGATTTTTATATAAATAGATTAATAACTAAAAGCTTTTAAAATGTAGTCCCGAGAACTTTATAAACAATTTTTTCTGTTTAGTCTGTGTAATTTGGGATTAAAGTCAGAAAATAAATCATAAATATTTAAATTTTGTCTATCATGATGATATAAAATATCTGTTTTTTTGGTTTGTCCATAAGCAATGTTACAAGATCAACTGTTTTTTATGGATATTATATATGATTAAAGACCTAGATACTAATTAATACTTTTTACCGCGAGCTTTTTTTAAACTTACTCTATTTGGAGTATAAGAATAACTAAAAATCGGCCAAGTGCGAGTCGGGCCTCGCTCTTTAAGGGTTCCGTTAAAAAAAAATTAAATTAAAATATTTTCATGTACCCATGGAAATATTTTAATTTAATTTTTTTAATTTAATTTAATTTTTATTATTTGTTATAGCGGCAATAGAAATACATAATATGTGAAAATTTCATCTGTCTATCTATTACGGTTTACGAGATACAGCCCGCTGACAGACGGACGGACGGACGGACGGACGGACAGCGTAGGCTTAGTAATAGGGTCCCGTTGGTACCCTTTGGGTACGGAACCCTAAAAAGGGAAAAGTGTCCATATCTTATTTACTGAGCCGATTTTGACCTCTACTGTTTCCTGAGTTAAAGTAAATTTAAGTAAATACAAAAAGAATGATCACAATCCGATTAATAGTTTTGAAGAAACGTGTGGACAAACACATACATACATACTTACATAGGTACATACATTCATATATACATATGGCAGTACCAAAAAATCATGGCAGTACCAAATCATCATATATACATATTTATTTGAATCCCTAATAGATTTTATCATAATTCATTATGTGAATATTTTGCAGTTCCAATAATCCTAACATTTTATGCGTGTCGAATTTATAACCTCTTTTTTTGAAGTCGGTTAATATGTAAACTATTTTCTTCACGGAACCCTCGGTGTATAAGTTTAACTCGCACTTGGCTTTTTTTAATTTAAATTTTTCCCGGTATCTATACCAAATTCATTTAAATTTCTTGTAAATATTTGATACACAAATAAGTAAGAATAACAAATAAACAACAGTAGGTTTATATTAAAAAGAGGAGAAAGAGAAGAATTATAAATTATAATACGAACAGAAAACACTTTGATAGCTTTTGAAGAAGATCTAACACATTTTTGAGATATAATGCTGATACAATGTTTGTGACTACCATATTACAGTAATTTGAATGGAGTTTTACGTTATAAAAGGAAGATCGTAATCAAGTATACATAATAGAGTATTTTCGTTGAAAATGTTTCTGTATTATTTATAACTTATTGAGTCACTTTATTTACTCAAGTAATGGAGAGCGTGGGTAGATGTACGAGTAATTTAGTAAGCTATAGTTACACTGAATGAAATATAAAGTAGGTATGATCGGTACGATAAACCATTTTTTTTTATAAAATATTAATTATTATGTTTAAAATGGATACATTTTTTTATTCAATTTCTAAATCAGCTCAGCTCTAAGGCGACGTTTTAGCATAGGCGTGGCGTCGCGCGGCGCGTGCGGCGTCGAGTCGCGCGTGAAGCTCAAACATATGGCGAAGTATGAGAGCGTTTACAGAGAGGCGTCGGCGTTGAACGCGGCGGAGCACGCGGCGTCGCACGCGGCGGGCGCCGACGCGGGCAGCGCGGCGGGCACCGCGGCGACGCACAGTGGGTCGAAACAGCTATATGAGGGACATAGGATTTTTTGTTACAAATTCCATTTAAAAAAATACTTCTAATAAATAATTGTAATTAAACGTTTTTCTCTGAAACTGATAGTTTGCCCGGAAAAAAATATTTTCAGTTTTTGTTGTATGGAATGAAACAGAAACTGCTAAAATTTGGCCAAGTCTTGAAAGGTCTTGCTTTAAAACTACTTTATTCTTATTCTTTGGCTTATTGGCTATAACTCTATGTTATCAGCTTGCACCCAAACTTGCCCGTTTAAAAGTTATTAGAAACCGAAATTAAAAAAAAAAAAGATTTTTATTGATTTTATAATGTCGTGGATTATCAAATATTTGAACAAAATAATGTGCTGCATGAAAATTCTATGAATAAATATTGAAATTAACTTTAAATCACTAGTTCATCGAAGAGAAACTTATAAGTTAAGCACTTAAAAAAGGATATTTCATAGATTAAAACTGTAAATTATATTAAAATAACGTGAATTCATTCAAAGGATCTACAAAAATAAAACATTCAAAATATAGCTTTCTTTATTTCTTTTTAACAATTCATTTTATTATGTATCTAATGTATCTCCTTAGCTAAGCTGTCTTTGTTGTTGGAAACTAATAATTACAAACAGTGAAAAATTAGGTAATCATACTTAATATTACAAATGCGAAAGTGTATTTGTTGGTTTGTCCTTCAATCACGCCGCAACAGAGCTACGGATCGACGTGATTTTTTACATGGGTATAGTTGAGGACCCGAGAGTGACTTTTTATCCCGGAAAATCAAAGAGTTCCCGAGGTACTTTAAAAACTAAACCCACGCGGACGAAGTCGCGGGCATCAGCTTATTATTAGCTTTTAGCAGTTTCTGTTTCATTCCATATACAACAAAAACTGAAAATATTTTTTTCCGGGCAAACTATCAGTTTTAGAGAAAAACGTTTAATAACAATTATTCATCAGAATGACAAGGTCTTTCGATAAGTATTTTTTTTAAATGGAATTTGTAACAAAAAATCCTATGTACCTCATATAGCTGTTTCGACCCACTGTGCGTCGCCTCGGTGCCCGCCGCTACACGACGCCGCACGCGCCGTGCGAAGCCACGCCTATGCTAAAACGTCGCCTAAGGCACGGTGCCTAAGGGTACGTTTATACACCCGCGTCGCGTGCTGAACTCAAACATATCGCGCCGCGTATGCATAAATGTATCTAAGATAAAAAAATACGTGTGGCACTCGGCTGCCGCGGTAAAGCTATTGCATAGCATTTTTTATCAACTTATGCAATTATAATATTTATGCAATATTTTTTTTTTGCATAATAAAAATTATGCAAAAAAATAATTAAAAAATCAAACAAACAAGAAAAGCGCACTGTCACTACTTCGCGAGTGAGATACGAACCTGCGACATCATACACCATACGGTAAAGAAAGCGGCCGCTCGCCCACTGCGCCGAACAGAGCTACACACATCAAAAGTGTCTAGGGATCAACATATATTTTTGCAATAACTTTTCTCCTGATTGATATTAATTAAAATTTTCTTTAAGGATTCATCAAATAAAGTGTTTTCGTTTGTCACAGTAACGATAAACCAAGTCACCTTTGCATTAATAAAGAAATTTGCCATTTTCCTAATAAAGGGATTTTTGACATTTGAACCACTAACATTAAAGTTCGAAAAAAAGACTGAAATAACAGTTTTCTTTAAAATTTTATAGGGTAACTTAAACAATTAATAATCCGTGTTTCTACCGCGAACACTAACAACACAAGAACATCGGTTTGGCATACTCAAAATGAGTTCATCCAAATCACGCTGTGGAATGGCCGCCCATGTTCGTTGCAACAACAAAAAAAGGTCTTCTTGCCACTGGATACCCTCCATATTCGGCAGAGCTCTTCTCTGTAGCATATCCCATGCATGCTCAATCGGGTTCAAGTCTGGCAGGCCACTGAGCAGGCGACTGAGCAGGCCAGGGCAGGACATTGATGTTAGCTGCGGCGAGAGTCTGTCTTACAACTCTTGCGGTGTGCGGTCGTGCATTATCATGCATTAACTGAAATAAGGGACCGATTTGCACTTGTAGAGGAACGATGACGTCTGATACAATCGTCTCAGCATAAATTTGAGCGTTGAGGTTGCCTCTGATCCAAATCAACTCAGTTCTTCCGCCGATCCAAATACCCGCCCATACCATGATGGTTCCACCACTATAAGGATGGACTTCCTGGCAGGATTTTAATCGCTGATTATGAAATTATGAAATGCACCAAAAAGGATCCATATAAATTTATAAAATCATAAATTTATTACAAAGCCACATCTCAATCTCAAGAAATCCGCATAAAAATGCTTGATCCCTAGACACTTTTGATGTGTGTACTTGTGAACCTCTAAAATGTTAAACGCTTACTGACGACGGTGTTAGGTTTATTTTCGTTACGGAATTTCTTGACTCGGTCGCCGCGCTCAAAGCCCGCGATAAAAGCTTATAATATATATATATATATATATATATATATATATATATATATATATATATATATATATATATATATATATATGCAATATCTTAAAAGTTAATGCGTATTTATTTTTCAATTTAAATAATAATTAAATATCGCTTGCTGTAATGGGGAAAGAAAACATGGTGAGGAAACCTGCATGCCTAAAGTCTATCAGGAGTCAGGACTAGAACCTGTCTTATTCTGAGATGAGACGTGCTCAGTAGTGGGCCAGCGATGGTTTCAGATGGCGATGACGATGATTTAACTTTAAACTTAATTACATAATCATCATCATCAGCAACGCATCAACGGTTCACTACTGAGCGCGGAGACCTTCTCAGAGAAAGGAATTAAATAATAATAACAGCTAAATGTAGCGAAATTTAATACAACTAAAATAACATTGAATTATTTTAATTAATGATTGTTTCGTAACTTGATAAGTTGATACACTAACAACGAAAACGAGGCGAATAAATTCATTATAGGCAATTATACACGAGTTATGCTTATAATCATCTCATTGTTTATTAATCAATACTATAATAGTTGTTTGATCGGATTGTCAACAATGCAAACAAGCGTCTGAGTAAACACAACGGCTAATTAATGTGATGATTAAACTGAAAATGGATACAACTAGGTGTCTATTATCTGTTTGTCTATTACCATTGTGCGATTCCAGAAGTTACCGCACATTTCTCATTACCTTGGCAACGCCCAACGCCAAAGGTAAATATGTATTATACAAGTTTACACGTTCTCTAATGTTGTAAGGATATTAATGCGCCGCAATGTCTCATCTAACGAAAGATTGCCTTTGAAAGTAATAAGGGCACCTTTGTAGATATTTTTAAGTTACCTCTCTCAAAATAGCGTCTGGTGGACAAATTCACGTTTTGCTTTTGCTATTCAGTAAATTGGCGCTTTACACGCTTTTACCTCTGGGCACTGGGTGTCAAAAATATCGCTATCTTTATCACTCTTCTGGTAATATAACTGATTATATAGTTGCAGTGATAGCTGTTTTTAGTTGTACAGTTTCTGAAATAAACGGTTGACACACAGACTGACGGATAGATTAGCAATGGCCAAACTGTAAAGTTTCATAGTTTCTACTACGGAATCCTAAAAAAAACTTCTACGCTTCAATCTTTAAATTACAAAATATTTATTTCAAATATGCGAGCCTGCATTATTTTGACATTCCTTTGTCAGTCCCATTTCCTCAGTCCTCAAAACGATATTTCATAATGATGTGATTCGTGCCCTGCGGGAACGTCGCCTTAACATTATCAAGGACTTATTTTTCGTGACGATTTCTGAGACAGATCTTCTATTATAATTTCACTTTTGACATCCCTCGTTAATGGATTTCAACGCTTTATTTTTGTTTAAAATTACACGGCAATATTGCAAATCGCTATTCTCCAAAAGACCGGTCTAAGTAAGATCTATTCTGATAGGAGTTAGGAAAGTTGGACAGGCCAATTATGCCGGATTGCTATAGTTTCTATTACAATCAGAAACAGTATTAATTTATTTCTTAATCTGTAATAAATAAGATTTTCATAAAAAGTAGCGTTACTTTATAAATATCAGATTTTCCAATTAGTTTTACGTTCAGTTCAAAACTCCAGAGGAGCAATTTAAGAAAACAGAAATATTATTTAATTATTACTTAATCTATTCTTAGATCTTCGTAATAAAATGCTTTAATAATCAGAATTTATAATTAGGAGTAGTTTTAGGTTACATTTAAGTCTTAATATGCTTTTACGTAGGAATTTTTTCCTTTTCACTATGGTACTTATTTGCCAATAATATTATATAAATATCAATCAAAGCAATTTTTCTTCAAAGATTCATCCTTTCATAACTTGCAGAACCATAAACTATCTCTTAAAGTTGTTTAAAGGAGATAGCAATAATTTGTTGACTTTATACTTATTCCCTTTATACGAGTATGTATGTTTGTGACTTATACGATGTCACGTCATGGCTCAACTGTCTTTGTATTTTGCGCTGTTAAAACTTATAATGAGGGATTTGAGTGAAGAGATACACTTGACATTGTTATAGCGATGTGTTTTATGTGCCACTAAATTGTGATTTTAGTTTACATTTTACCAATAGTGTACATGTATGTTAAATTAATAATATAACGAAATTTTGTTTCGATTATATTACGACTATAACCAAGGACCGCATGGTTTACTGATACTGTACTGTAGCTTTTGTTGTCGTACAGATAGAAACAATATAAACGCGCGTTTAATTTATCAAAAATATTTTCAATGCTCTTTTATAAAAATTTCACAATTTTTATAATAGCACAGGTGTAAGACTTGGAAAGTTAACGTAGAAGGCTACCTTTACCAGAAATTCATACTTTTATTGAGCACCGATGCATTTTAAAACTCGTACATTGAATGCAGGGCTTTGATCAATCATGCGACGCAAAAGGTTTTTGTGGTGGTTGAATAAAAGTCTCCAATGGCGGAAGGAGTTATTTTGTCGCTCCGACGTCGCCCGACTGCTAGTGGTCGCGCTGAAAGATTGTACGTCTTGAGAATAAGACCTTTTTAAATAACTCCAGTTTGCCACTGCACTTTAGACGATCGACGACATTGGAAAAATATTATTCAAGAACTCTTAACTTCAATTATTCACGTTACACTGTAATACCTAAATGTTTGAACGGTCTCTTTTGAATTTTAAATCTGTAAGTTACGGATATATTTTGCTCTACTTTAAAGGTTTACTAACTTTGAAGCGCTTTTATTGCCTACACTTTTGAAATGGGTGTGTCAAGTAGGTGTTATTGACATAAGCTTTGGACTTAAGGTTCTTGCAATAATGTATAAAAGTTTCTTTTTACGAAATAAATAGTTTGTTTCTCTAAGCGGATACAGTGAACAAAACCCAACCTGTTGGCTGTTACGTTAAACGCAACTGGCGTTTAGCTTAAATGATTGGAAGTTTGTTGGCGTCTGGTGTTTTGCAATTTATATCGATTACTTCTGGTCTGAATTTTAAACATGTTTTCGCATTTAGGCAAGGGGGCACTGCAATTATATTCTAACTGTTACCCTCATGAATCACATGTGAACACAGTGATTGTTTGACTATCGTGACCTGCTGTCTGGACAGTGAATCTGTTAAAAGTACTTTTACTTGTAAAAAAACGACTAGGCGATTTAATTCTTGGAATACTAAGTTTAAACTTAGATTATGGCCACTAGGAGGCGCTGCAGTAACTAGTGGTTCGCCCCGAACTGAGACCTACGGTACCGGTACGGTACCGGTACGCTACCGGTACGGTAACGGTATCCCATGATTATTCATTCAATCGATACTTGACGACCAAACCTGACATTATTATTATGCCCGTTTTCACCAAACATACCTAAATCATCCCCTAAGTAGGAGTCTCTTTACGTAGGTAGCTCCTAAATACTTTATTGAAGTTACTATTTTATTGAAGTTTGATATTTAACTAAACAATAATTTTAATTGAATAATAAGTCATTATTTTATGTAACTAAATAATAATGGTCGACGCAAAACTGTTTTTGGGATAGTCGTAATTCCTAGTTCCATGGAATAGTTAATGACAGCGCCATCTATTAGCATTATTGTGCAGCTATGTTGATGCTATATGAATTAATCAGTAATTCATATAGCATCAACATAGCTTAGCTAGAAAAATTAAAAAAAATATATTTTTGTACTCGGTTCGAAATTATCATGATATGTAACAATTTTATATAATCCGATAAAATTTTTTTTACTTCGCATTCACTCCTATAAGAGCCCCCCTGAAATAAAGGTTTTTATAATTTTTTATGCAATATTCGGCTGAAGGCCGAAGGAAGTTTACATACTATATCTAAATTTGAAGTAATTACGTTCAGTAATTCAAAAGTTATAAGGCTCTGACAGACGGACGGACGGACAAGTGCAAATTCACCTAGTATGCTCAGAGACCTCGCTTCGCTCGGTCAAAAATTTTGAAAGCTTTATCTCGTATATTGAGTTAATATACATATAATTGAACAGGGGGCAAAGAAAGAGCACGGGAAAGTCAACGAGAATTTGTATCAGGGCCTTTGCCGTCGACGGCAGGCTTACCGTGACATGGTTAAAGCCTTATTTTTGTGTCTGGCCTGCACGCTTGTCAGCTTGTCGTGGGGCACAAAGCCATGTGAAAATGTAGGATCAAAGAGTCCCCGGCTTGTGCGATCATGACGGCTTATTTTACACAGCACGTTCTCCCAATTTAAACGTCGGACATTTTAACTTTGTGCTCTATCAATGGCTAGGTAACTTGCTTTTTAAGTTTTCAACACGGCTTTGTAAGCCTTTTTTACATGTCACAACACAACATCGGCTTCTATCAAATGAGTCAATTGAGGTTTCGAATAATTTTTAAACGATTTAAAAAAATAGGTTACCCATCAATTCGACACTTAATATTATTGTAACAGTAAAATATTTACATAGGTGGTAATCTATTAGAGTAAAGTAAGTATGTATGTTTTTCCACGCATTTCTCCGAAACTATTTATCAGATTGTGATAATTTTTTTTATTTGCTTACATTTACCTACTTCAACTTAGGGAACAGTAAAGGTTTCATCCAAATCGGTTCAGTAATCTTCAAGATATTGACACTTTTCCCTTTTCAGTTAATTTTTTGTTTCGGTATATTGAAGTGGGTTCAATTTTTCCTAAATTATAGCTTGAACTTTATGCAAAACATTTCCTAAATCCCTCTTGGGTAAACGAGGTATATATCTCCCCCAAACAAACTAAGTTCACTAGCTGTGCTGTGCCTTGTAAGTCAATCAGTATGTTATGGTTCTGAAGTATAGAAGAGAGTTGGGAGTGACACTAAAATTATTATTTTAAGGTCAATACACTAAGCAGGTTATTGAAATTTGTATCATAAGTAAATAGTTGGTTATGATTTCGCTAACCTACTGCAGATTATGTCTTCAAGATATAACTTCGGAAATAGAAGTTCAATGTTGTAAAGGAAACGCCATGAATTTAATCGTTTTTATTCCTTTGTAGAATACCTAGAAATCAGATATCAACATTGGGTATCAGGATCTCTTTGATACAGTGAGAAGCTGTTGAATTCTTTGAATCATGTTGCTGTGAACTAATTACTGCAGCTTCGCCTGACTTTGCGTACTATATTTAAGTGTATCAAATCGCTTTAATATGTCATTTCTTATAATATAATTGTATCCCAAACAAAGACTTGAAGTGTATATATAACACAAGAGTTTTATTTTATTCGGACGCAGCAAGAGGTCATTTCGAAGCCCCTATTTCCCAACAAAGTAGTGGATTTCCCGGCGATACAAAATAAGTTTATGACGTCTCTTTGTCTGAGTCGGGCCACGTTATCTACTGGTCTCTGAACACTCCAAGGTGCGCGCAAGATAACTCGTATTGCGTCCCATTGTGGTCCGACTTACTGAATATAAGTGGGATATTTATTTTTTACGTGACTCTAATGTGTTTTATTTCCTGCAATAATGTTGCAGTGATCTACTGTGTAGCTATTGTAGCGAGTGATTTCAAAAGAGGGCTTAGGATTTCTCTGAGAAACGCCTAGATTCAAGTACATACCTACGGTACATATACGGTTCCAGGTGCAAAGGATGATTTGCTTGCTCTAGGTATTGTGCCTAGGTGTTGTGATTTAATCTTCCTATTGAAATTCTACTGTGTTTTGTATTTAAAACTTCAATGATTTTATTCTCATTGATACGTTTATAATATTCTTAATAATGTCTGAGAAGCTATTGGTATATTCCTCAATATTACAAAAGTTTAAACTTTGAGTTTATAAATAAGAAAGAAGTCACCCAGACCAAAATAACGAATCGATAAACACCTCATTCGTCAAAATTGGCTCCATAGTAGGTATAGGCGCTTCGGTGGAATATACGTAAATGCAAACATCAATAGGCATACATGCATACATATACTGCTAAGATCATAACGTGTCCGTTTTGCTTTGCGGTTAGTGAGTAAAAAAATTGATATCGCTTAAAATGGACGCGCCTAGAAGGTCTATTCACGATAACAACGACTATAATCTATCTAATACTTTTAAACGAGCAATTCTTGTATAATATAATCTGAATCTCGGAAACGGCTCGAACGATTTTCATGAAATTTAGTATGCAGGGGGTTTCGGGGGCGATAAATTGATCTAGCTAGGTTTCATTTTTAGAAAACGTCGTTTTATCCATGTTTTCAGTCAATGAAAAACCCGCATATCAACAGTATCATTAGAATACGAAGGTAAATTTCGCCAACATGTATAAAGTTCCATTAGCTGTCAGGAAATCGGGCGGTCTCCAAACCAAAAGACCCCGGTTCGAGTCCAGACGATTATTTTTCCCCTATGAATTTTATTATTATTATTATTTAATTATAATTATTATTTTTTTCTAAATATTTAATTTTAAAAAAAAACGAGCAAAGCTCGGTCACCCAGGTACCATATCATATTGTTCTAATGATTTATTTGTTCACAGTCAGCGTCGGCGCAGGCGGCACTTCAGGCTGCGCAAGCGATTTCAAATAGCGCGGGCGCGGCTCTAGTGGCCGGCGCAGCCGCAGCCCTTCAACCCGCAAATGGTGGAACAGAAATACAGGTAAAAGCTCTTAGTTTCTTCTACACTTAGTGGCTATTTCAGCAATGTTGAGCAACGTTTAGGTAGGTATATCGATGAATTCAATCTCGTTATGTCAGTTTTTGTATTGAAAATCTGTCAAAACGTCGAAATTCGTCGGCCGAAGTGTATTAGATAGCTGTAATTTTGGTAACTATCGCTAGGAAAGCTGATTTAGTATTTGGTGGGTGGGCCCTCCTTTGATGAGAATGGTGACGGTCTGCCCGCATGCGGTTGGTCAAATAATTACTTATATCTGCTCAAAGTCGTGCTATGGTTACAAAATATGAACGACCACTAAGAAGGCTGATACTTGTATAATATTAAAGTACGCGCCGAACCTATATGAACTGTATAAAACCTGACGATATTCATCGGTTAGTGCACTAAGTAGATAATGACCGCTCAGAGTCGTGTTATAGGTTACAAAAAATGAAATCACTATAGCTCCTGAAGTAAATCTGCAGTGAAACTAGTTTGAGTAGTTCGCTACTCGAGCGGTTTTAACTATGTCTTTCGTAGTTGTCTTACATTTTTACGCAAAATTAATATTAACTAATATGAACTACCCTCACACTATATTTTTGGTATGTTAACATAATATCATACAAATAGAGGGATTCTTAAAAATTCAAAATTAAATTAACATAACCCTATTAATGCATTAGTCACTAATACAAGCATTTAAACACTTCTAATGAGCACGCACGCACACACACACACACACACGCACTCACACACACACACACACAAAGACACACACACAAACATACACACACACACACGCACGCTCAAATTAAACACATCAAAAGTGTCTAGGGATCAACATATATTTTTGCAATAACTTTTCTCCTGATTGATATTACACTAGCGGCACGCTATGATGGCCGGTTTGACGTTTGTCCGCTCATGAAGTTCCGTATTAATTGATAACGACTTTGAAGGAAATAATTGTATTACTTTATTGACGATAGTGATGTGCAGAGATTCATAAATTTTATCGAATGTAGTTTTAGGTTTAGGACTCAAAATTTATTTATTAAATTGATTTCTAAAATGTATACAAGTGTAGAAAAATCAGTTTGCACCATTTAAGGGGTGAATGTACTTGTGAATATGAACAATTTTCACTATGTGGACAAACCTCTGAAATCGCAAAAAAATATCAGCTGTTTCATACAAAAGGTAAAATTTTTATTTTTATATGATATATACCACAACTCGGCATTTGGTTTTCTAAATTGAAAATTTTTAAAAATGGAATCTAATACGATCGTCACATAGGATCGCTGGCTAGCACAACTACTACCTCCGGCAAACTCGCGTCAATGCTCAATGCAAAACAAAGCAGTTTCGAATTGACGTTGCTTCGAAAAGTATAAACTGTCAGTGCAATGCGATTGTGATATAGTTTTGACCTGGCTTTGGATTTCAAATATTGATACTGCATTACTGTTGACCCTTGCTCGTTAATTTGGACTCTGTTCAAGCCCTTTGTTGTGGATTTCGTCGATATGACCGAACGTACGCAGAGAACTGTAAACCTATTTAATCAGGTACAAAAACAAAACTTAATTGTTTTTTGTTCGAGAATAAATTGACATTCCACATCACTATTGTAATGTGTCAAACAGGCCATCATAGCGTGCCGCTAGTGTAATTAAAATTTTCTTTAAGGATTCATCAAATAAAGTGTTTTCGTTTGTCACAGTAACGATAAACCAAGTCACCTTTGCATTAATAAAGAAATTTGCCATTTTCCTAATAAAGGGATTTTTGACATTTGAACCACTAACATTAAAGTTCGAAAAAAAGACTGAAATAACAGTTTTCTTTAAAATTTTATTGGGTAACTTAAACAATTAATAATCCGTGTTTCTACCGCGAACACTAACAACACAAGAACATCGGTTTGGCATACTCAAAATGAGTTCATCCAAATCACGCTGTGGAATGGCCGCCCATGTTCGTTGCAACAACAAAAAAAGGTCTTCTTGCCACTGGATACCCTCCATATTCGGCAGAGCTCTTCTCTGTAGCATATCCCATGCATGCTCAATCGGGTTCAAGTCTGGCAGGCCACTGAGCAGGCGACTGAGCAGGCCAGGGCAGGACATTGATGTTAGCTGCGGCGAGAGTCTGTCTTACAACTCTTGCGGTGTGCGGTCGTGCATTATCATGCATTAACTGAAATAAGGGACCGATTTGCACTTGTAGAGGAACGATGACGTCTGATACAATCGTCTCAGCATAAATTTGAGCGTTGAGGTTGCCTCTGATCCAAATCAACTCAGTTCTTCCGCCGATCCAAATACCCGCCCATACCATGATGGTTCCACCACTATAAGGATGGACTTCCTGGCAGGATTTTAATCGCTGTTGGCGTCCAGGGGTTCTCCAGTGTCGTATACGTCTTGTATCCGGTCTCATACCAAAACGAGACTCATCAGAAAAGCACACGAAACGCCATTGTTCTTCTGCCCAATTTCTGTGTTCAAGAGCCCATTGATATCGAATCCTACGATTGTGCATTGCTATAGGTGGTACCCGTAGCGGTCGTCGGGAATGAAGGTTTACTTCATGCAAGCGGTTTCTGACTGTTTGGTCGCTAATTAAGTTCCCTGAAGAGTGATGAAGCCTCACGGCTAACATCATGGCGGTTATTGTTGGAGCTCTTCGAGTTAAGATTTGAATGTATCGGTCTTGTCTCCGTGTGGTGCAGCGATACCGTCCTCCATGGCGCTCAGCCACGGTACCAGTGCTTCGGTAACGTGTCCAAAGTCGACTGATAACACTCTGACTTGTATTCAGAGCTAAAGCCACAGTACGTTGCCGGGAACCAGCTTCTATCATTCCCACGGCTCTGAGCATTTCTTCCCTGCTTAAATGACGTCGCCGCTCCATAATAACGTTGGTTTTAATCAGTAGTAGGGAAACAGTAGCACTAATAATGTCTTCAATGCGTTGTATGTTTTTATAGGGAAAATATTGACAGCTGATTTTCATCTTTTACTCGAATTTGATTGACAGTTCCTGATTCAAATTATGAAATGCACCAAAAAGGATCCATATAAATTTATAAAATCATAAATTTATTACAAAGCCAATCTCAAGAAATCCGCATAAAAATGCTTGATCCCTAGACACTTTTGATGTGTGTATGTATAATTTTTGGATTGTTATATACTTTTAAAAAAAACGAACTAATTTACTAGTAACGAAATCTGTGAACGAGGGAGAGGGCTAGCTGCCCTTAACACAGATCGTAAAAAATCTAGAAAGGGCAGCTACCGTTGATCTCAGTACTAATACGTCGTATTACTATTGTCACCTTATATGTCTATGTAATAGATCTAATCTTGAAGTATGTAAATTGGAGAATAAATAAATTTGATTTGATTTGATTTGAATATAATATATTACGTTTGATGTACCTTTAAGAATGATTCCGGGCGCTCATCTGAATACCTACCGGTGAACGGATAAACCCGATCAGGTTTTTGAATCACCGTTACTATGTAACATAATGTAAATATAAAATATTTAATTGTTTTAAATAATAGTATTTATCACTGTCTGGGAAATTATATAGTCCCACGTAACTTTTTTTAACTAATGTGTACTATTAGCCGAACTGCTCGTTCCATTATGGGTCAGTGGCTTAGGTTATATCACTGTCTGCACAAAGAAATAAGAGTCCCCCCCCCCATGCCATAGTAGTGTGCACACTTAACAGAAAACTAGAAAAACAAAATAACTTTATAATTTTATAAAATGATTTAAATCTGTTGATTTAAGCTCATTACTGTGTACCTCATGGGTATACAAGTATTATACAATATCGGTCTTACGAAACCCCTTGGTTGCTCCCTAACAATACAATGCACAATAAGAGAAGTTATTGCTAAAATCTTACATTAAAATATGCTTCAACAAGAACTATTCTTATAAATTCAAAAAGAAGAGTTAATAAAAAAAAAAGCCGGCCAAGTGCAAGTCGGACTCGCACACCGAGGGTTCCATACTCCAAAAGTAAAAGTAAAACGATAATATTATATTAATTTGCTTATTTATCGTTAACTTTGTTTGTAGAGGTTTATTGTTAATATAAAAAAAAACTATGATAGTTAGAGCGTTGGTTTTATTTTTCCTGTAAAATATGTACATAAACCTCTATTGACCATAATTATTTCAGATTTTTCGATTGGTAAACTTCGGAGATAAGGGGGGGGGGGGGGACGGTATTTTTTCGACATTTTGGCCGATTACTCAAAAACTATTATATATAGAAATAAATAAAAAAACTGTTTTAGAATGCACAAGTAAAGGCCTTTCATATGATACCCCACTCGGTATAATTATCTTACTTTGAAATTTCAAACCCCTGATTTTCCCCCTCTTTTAATTAAACTAAAATAATTCACGTTGATTTTATTTTTCCTGTAAAATATACATAAACCTCTATTGACCATAATTATTTCAGATTTTTCGATTGGTAAACTTCGGAGATAAGGGGGGGGGGGGGGGGAATGGTATTTTTTTCGACATTTTGGCCGATTACTCAAAAACTATTATATATAGAAATAAATAAAAAACTGATTTAGAATGCACAAGTAAAGGCCTTTCATATGATACGCCACTCGGTATAGTTATTTTACTTTGAAATTTCAAACCCCCGATTTTCCCCCTTTTTTAATAAAACTAAAAATAATTTTCGATTTTTCTTTATTCCAATGATTTTGGGCCACTATTATACACAACTATGCCAAATTTCTTTTTTAATAAAACTAAAAATAATTTTCGATTTTTCTTTATTCCAATGATTTTGGGCCACTATTATACACAACTATGCCAAATTTCATGTCGATAGCTTTAATAGTTACTGAAATAATCGACTGTGACAGACGGACGGACGGACGGACGGACGGAGAAAGTCTCACCATAAGGGTTCCATTTTTACCATTTTGGTACGGAACCCTAATACCAATTGGTAGATCGTCCAAGTTTTCCCTTTCTATACGAGCAGGTAGGCATTATGCCTATATTTTATCTGCCCCGGGCAAAACCTCGACAGACTTTTTGATTTAATTAATTATTAGCTTGGTACTATTATAATTATAATAAGTGAAAAGAACGAGAGGAAAAGCCCAGAAAGATTTTAATTAAGGCTGTTAACAATAATTAATTACCTACCTTATTAATAACCTCTGAAGTACGAATGCTGGACCGGCATTTCAACGTGACGTCAACGTTCATTACTTATTTATTATCTCGTGTACATTTGAAGCAGTATTTTATTAAATTCTATTGGTGTATGAATAAAACACTAATCAGTATAAAATTATTTTGTCCAATCTTTAACCTGCTACCCTAGAGTTAGTTTTTTAGAAATCCACGGGTACCCGGGATATTTTCCGGGATAAAAGGTGGCTTATGTCACTCTCCCAGTTCTTAAAATATATGTCTATAAAAAAACGTTAAACTGTTCCTCCGTTACTGCGTGATTGAAGGACAAACTAACAAACAAACACACTCGCAATTATAATATGACTAAGGTTGTTTTTCAAACATAAGTTGAGGGGGAGTTTAGTATACCTCAAGCTAAATATTGGTTGGGTTCGGCTAACCAACTCTAATGCTAGTGAATTCTATCCCGTCCCCTGCAATTATTACTCTAACCCCTGATCATGTTGGTTAACTTTGGGTCTTTAACTACGACGTATTACGTAGGTGGTAAAATATATGTCTAATAGTATTCAATAAGTTTTTGCTACCTTTCTAATCAAAATGAAGGATTGCTTTAAATATGTATCTCTTATGAGCAAATAAATCCAAACAAAATTGCATTTTTACAAGCTTTTATTTAAGTTACTATGTACTATGTGTGTATGCTATCTGATCTATGGAAATAATGCATAATAAATGAATGCATGGTCGATAAAGAAAACGATACTGAAGTATCTAAAATGTCCCCGAAATTTAATAACACACTTTGCCGAAAATATATTTTTCCGTTCTTCCCGTAAATGAGCATCAAATATGATTTAGGCTCTTAATAACATAATCATATATCAAGATAATAGCCCGCCATACATTTGAGGTATTAAATCGTACATTAACGTTACCTAAGGGTGACATAAAGCAAAGAAGATTATCTATTTAGTACAAAACCGAACCAAAGCTGATTACGGAGACCATCTTAAATATTACAAGCTCGTTCCGTAAATCAGATTTTAGTTCCTTAGGGAATAGCTGCGGCCAAGATTCAGATTGATAGAGCTTGTGAACCGCATGCAAAGAGTGTTTATTATGCAAACTAGTGCATAAGACGCCGCTGTTAAATACTTGGCAACTACCCACAAGGTGCTAATAATCGCATGGCAAAGCTTCTTCGCCTGACGACATGTTGTGTTAGTATGATATTAACCGCCTTGCTCCTGAAACTTGTAAAACAGCAATAGTTTTTCGGAGTTCGTTTAGAATTGAGCCAATAAGCTCCAATGATTTTTTTATTTATATTTACTTGTTTCCGTATTTGTGTTTGGAAACTTAAAACTAAAATAATTAATTTATTGTACCTAATTTTAATAGTTAAGCTTTTTTTCAACGTGTGAGTTTCTGCAATTGTTACTATGAAAATTTCGTTGTTATGAAAAGGAAATATTTAAAAATGAAAATTTCGCTGTTTGTATGAAGTTAAAGTAAAATTTAAAAACTGACAAACAATGGTCTAAAAGATTTCCTTTCATTTAGGCTTCAGTAATTTAGTATGTTGTTCAAGTAATCAAGATGATGCCTGGGCTTTGAGGATCTGAGCTATCCGAAGTGACATAATTATTATATTCATTTACTTTTAGTGCCGATTTCACCACTTCACACCACCAGAAAGTCGATTCGCGCTTAACCATGGAATAAATAAATTGGGCGTTCTGATAGTTTTGTAAATCAGCGAAGATATCAAAACGCTCGGATAATACTTATACTACGTTTCTTGGTGAAATCGACTCGATCGAATATATATAAAATTATAAACTTTCAATCAAATTTATGTGAAATTTTGGTTTCAGGGCGGTCCAAACACAGTACTGCGAGTGATCATTGAGCATATGCTGTATCCGATAGTCCTTGACGTGCTGTACTCAATCTTCCAGCGGTACGGGAAGGTGCTAAAGATCGTCACCTTCACTAAAAACAGTAAGTATACCTAACTCTTCACAATAACACTTTGTACATTGCTATTAATATTATCACGACTCAAAAATAGGTAATAATATTCCTACTACATAAATATTACTAAGCGTCTGATTTTGACATTGAGTCCTGTATGGGATGTCAAGACGCTTAAAAACATGTATTACAGTAAATGTTAAAAAATACTCAGGACGTTAGCGTAGAAGACGCTCTTATTTATGTTAATACGTTTCAGTGTTCGGTCGGAGTAATAACGATAGTAAATATCTGACTTGTGTATCAAAATTATTATACAACTGAAAAACTTTTCTCTCTTCATAAGGGCAACTGCAATTATTATTAATAATATTATTAGAAATTCATACTTCGTTTTGAACTTTTCACAATAAGTTGACGATGTTGTTTAATTTTCAGAGTGATACACAAATTGTTAAATAGTAGTAAATAGGCATCCACGGTAAGTACAGGACCTACCTACTGTGGGTGGATGTAACGAACGGATTTATCAATAATTTTTCCTTCATGTTTCATTTTCTTAATGCTGAAGTGGTAATATCTGATTTTTGACATTTTTGACACTATAAAATAAGTAAAGTTTAGAACACCTTTGAATATTAAATAAAAGCTTGTAAAAATGTGTCAATCTTCGTACCTTTAAAAATATAATAAAATATTTATGAGCGTGCGGGAACCAGTCGTTTTAGGGATTATAAAACATTTGGGATATTTGTTATTTACATCCTATCCAAGCCTTTTAATTACAGCTCAACGTTAATTTCCAAATCTAATTATGTCATAAGCCCTTTATCGCTGTTGCGCGTATTCATCCCCAGGGGATACGAGTAGCATTGAGTAAAACACCTATTAATAATAATCGAACCTAGGTGGGCATTAAAATTAAATTTGACCGAGCGTGTAGTAGTGATAGATTTTCAAATTATAACGGAGGTCCAACATCCAAGGGCGCAATCCGTTTAAAATTTAAACCGTACCCTCATGCATATCCTAAATAAATCCGGACACAGGAGGCTGCCAGGTAGGTAGGTACATATTTGATAAGCTTGGCCCCCGGCAGTGTGGCGGACTCTTGTGTACTGCTCACTTCGGCTAATTATAAACTTCGTTAATAAGTAATTATGCTTTGTATTAAACTGCAGAAATTCAGCTTATAAAAGACCCTTATTAGGAGAATTATATAGAATAGAGAATTAGAATTAGAGAAAAATATATATTCTAAAACACCGAAGAGCCTCCTACTTTTTTGAAGTCTGCTAAAAATTGTTACGACCATATAATATTAATCGCAATTTTTGTTAAAATTCAGAAGAAGAAAAGAATAAGTTTTAATACGAGAATATGCGGTGTCTGTGTTTCTTACCACGATTACATTACATACTTATGAGTTACTACATTTTATTATTTATTACTACATTTCCCTCCATTTTGCTCTTCCTTCAAGGTGAGGTGATAAAAATCCACTTGAAATAGTTCATTGGTCTAATTTAATAAGTTATATGGAATAAGTTTGTATGCTACATTTCAAAAGCTTAAACTGCACCAAATTTCGAAGAGAATTGAGAGCCTAGTGATTTGTCAATATTTAATTGGCACGATATTGGTAATTCTCTTCCGGAGCGCTCATAATTCGTCGGTATCGTGACACTCCTCCACTAATGCACTTGTTTCAATTTCCCCTTGCACCGATACCGAAATGTCTGTTTGCTTTTTTGCCGCACATTCGTCATTGTCCGGTGGGAAAGGATTTCTTTTTTTTTTGCCTTAACCAGTTCGCAGCTTAGTTCTCATTGTAATAACTTACTTTCTAGTAAATGCATTTTTACCCTACTGGAGTATAATTAGCAGAGAAATGTTTTTCCGCAAAATTGAAACATTTTGGAAAAGAACCGGTTTGTTAAATTGTTTAAAAAAATGTAATGATAACACTATTATTGACTATTATGATAGGAAGTATCGACAAAACGACGCAAACAAAAAAGAATAACTCTTATTATATGGCCAATAACTGTTTTGATATTTAAATTTTTGTGTTGAATTATATATTTATTTAAATTATATGAGAAATAAGAGAATTTCAGTAGTATTATTTATTATATGTGTATATTAGTATAGTACAATTCAAAAAATATTTTTATCCTTATCTGTGCGTTTATTTTTTTTTATTTTACAAATAATGACTGAGCTCCCCTACCTAGGTACTGTGGCACCACGTAACCCACGGATATGCTACGCGAAAGTCGGGGTTTTATACTTTTTACTAGCTTTTGCGCGCGACTTCGTCCGCGTAAAGTAACATTTGAACCACTGGAACCCTCTGTTTTTCCGGAATTAAAGGTACCCTATGTGACTCTCAAAGTCCCCAAAAATACATTTGCAAAAAATTACGTTGATCCGTTGCTCCTTTGCTGTGTGATTAAAGGACAAACACAATTTCGCATTTATAATATAGGTAAGGATTTATTTTCTTTGTAAGCATTTTTCTTCAGAATATCATTGACAATATGTTTAGCAACATCACACACAGACATATCAGTCCTTTAACCTAGGTATATAAATATCTTTGCAACCTGCAAAAATTGACGAAGGCCTCGCGTAGAGTATTTGACATTCAATACCTTTACGCCGGGTTTGCCATCCCACCCAGTGCGATAGACAAATATACCGAAATCGCCCAGTACAAAGCTAAATCGGTACAAACCGTAGTAGATCGTAGATCCGAAACGTATAAATCCCTACTTCAATTATCCTGTCTCGTGGGGAGCAAATAAAGCACATATTTCGTATACATTTCACTTTCAATGCCCTACAAATGTTCCGTACCCAACTGAATATAAGTAAGTTACTTTAATATTGTAACTATTTGTATGTACTTAGGAGAATAACTTTCTTTACTTTTTCTATTATATTATGATCAATACATATTTCGTAAAAACTTCTCTAGCCTAAACTGTGTTTTTTTTTGTGGTTTCTTTTTTTAACCCCCGACGCAAAAAGAGAGGGGTGTTATAAGTTTAACGTGTCTGCCTGTGTATCTGTGTATCTGTGTATCTGTGTATCTGTCTGTGGTAGCGTAGCCGCCAAACGGATGAACCGATTTTCGTTTAGTTTTTTTTTTAGCAGGATAATTTCTGAATTGTCATACCCCTTCCAAATTAGTTCTTAGACTCCACTTACAATCAGGCGAGATCGCAGTCAAAGGTTATCCTATCTAGTCATCGAATAAAATTGAAAAAAAAAGTTGATATTAGTAATCCATTCAGTACAGGGAACGGCTACCGAAAATGCTTCATAACTTTAACCACTTAGGAGTTGTTAGCAATTTTGGATTCATGTTGTTTCTCCTTGTTATTTTCGTAAGTTTTGCGAGTTCATCCAATGAATATTCCCTAAGTTTTTATCATATTACTACTAATAAAGGGGACCGAGTTGAAAATTGTTCCACGGAGTTCACTGAATATTTTGCGTTGTTGATTTGATAATTGCTTTCGGTACATTTATTATAATCGTTGTTTCTCTCCACCTAGCTGTCGACCTAGATTTTCTTGGAAATAATTTGAATTGATGTTCGTATGCCTATGTAAAGGGTCTTGTTTTGTAATCAAATCCCTACTTCTTTTAAAAATTCGAAAAGTGTATTTTTTGTTGGTTTATCCTTCAATCATGCCGCAACAGAGCTACACGGATCCACGTAATTTTTTGCATGGGTATAGTAGAAGACCTGTATAGTGAAATAGGCTTACCTATGTCACTCTCCAGGTCTCCAAGCTATCCTTCATATCCCGGAAAATCAGAAGATTCCCGCGGGATTTCATAAACCTAACTCCACCTGGATCTATTCGCTTTTGATTTCGGTTCGATTAAAGCTTTATAATTTGGAAGAGAGAAAGTTTTAGTCTTATAATCTTAACACGCTATGATAATGTTTGATAGGTATTGTAGTATACCAGTCGAACGAAATCCTTAATTAGGCGAATCCTATGATATAGACAAGACTTCCGCCGCAAACAAGGGACGCATAATAATTGTAGCGGTCTGCTACACCTTAATAAAGCCAATCGACTGAGGGTGCGCGGGCAGCCGGGGAGGGGGTGGGATTACCGCGATCTTCATTGAGATTTGTTCTGGGATTATGAACGTGTGATATAACCTTCGCTCTTACGTGATGTGTTGACAGTGTGATGTTTAGCTAAGATCGAGGTGAGGATAAAAGCTGATAATTCTTTTAGGTATAAACCTTCAGAATCCTCTACTGTAACAGCAACCAAAGCTACTTTTTGTAACAGATGATTTTACTGTTCAAACGCAATTTGTTCAGCTCCACGAAAACCCTTTGAAAATGACATAGAACTTCAGTAATTAAGCAAAAGCTAAATCAATAGAGGCGAGCTTGCTTCGTAAGCGTGGATTTTTAGTTTTTTTCTTTTCAAACTACGAAATCACTTTAAATCGTGCTCGTTTTGTACACGAATTTCAGAACACTTTCATAATTAAAGCTATCCACTTTACCGAGCCGAGTTTTTAGATGTAAATAAAAGACGAAATATTGCGATACAACGCGAATTTGCGTAATTGTACGCTTGTGGGTGTCGCACGTTTTAAATTACATATATTTAGAACAAACGAGTCAAGGGTCGGTCGTTTGCCACGGTTCAACGTTCACAACTTTTCATTCTGCTCTTTGCAAATGCCCGAGCGCAGCGAGATGAAAGGACGCCTAAATTGCGAACGGGAATGCATTCACGGTTCACCTTGACATAGCACGGCCCGAGGAAAAGGCAGCGAGATTTAAGATATCATATTATATTGTAATCGGCTGGACGCCGGAGACGAGACTGCGCTTAGATTTACATGACGGAAGCAACGGAAGCTACCTCTTTCCTCCAGAGCGAAATGCGGATTACAGAATTTTAATTTACAACCTCAGCGCCCGTCTTGTGTTTACGGAGATATCGACTTAAATATTCCATAAAGTAATTGCGTACTCCACTTGAATTTTTAATGAAAAACATCGCATAAGGATTGATTGGAATCATTTGAATTTCTTGAGCACAATCGGGGACAGCATTGTTATTGAATTAGCCCTCGAATATTTCAATTCGAATAAATAAAACCGAATAAAGGGTAACCGGGCGAAGTTGTTTTAAAAACTTCCGGCCCAGCTGTTGTGAACTATGTCTGAATTTTTGTCGCACAATTTTCATATGCTTTATTTATATTCATTCGTTTTATAACAAAGTCGCGTCGAACTTCTGAGTTTATGATTACACCACATTACTGTATAAATCCGTATATATTAAGTGTAAATAAATGTATAAATAAATAAATAAATAAAAAGTGTGAACGTCATTCAGTTATAATATCAATTTACTATTTATTCATTGGCGTTCATCCGATAGAAAACCTATATAAAGTAACCTTTTATTTGCAAAATAACTTTGAAAATACATATAGAAAACTAGCTGATTTCCACTACTTTGCATCGAATGACTAATATTCTCTTCTCCCCTCCAAATAAGCGTAAAGCCTGTGGGAGTGGGTACGACAACAGAGCAACGGATGGGAATTCGACCGTCGATCTTTTGGTTTTGATGAAACGTCGATGTTCCGCTTTTCAGCCCGCTCCTTAACCGTTGCGCTATTGGGCTCTCATTATTATTAGTAACAATTTACTAGCTTATTATTAGGAGGAGGTTATCGATTCGTCGGAATCTTTTTTTTTATGTATGTCCACCGATTACTCGAAGACGCTTGAACCGATTTAGAAAATTCTTTTTTGTTTAAAAGGGTATACTTCCCAAATGGTCCCATATAACTTTCATGGAAATCGGTCGAGCGGTTTTTAAAATATCAACAATAAATTATATATTTTGTATATTGTGTGTGCAATGTTGTGAAGCGGGAGTTTGAAGTCGGCTGTTTAAAAAGATTTTTTTATATTCGCTATACATAATAATTTCATTAGTAAAATTAATAAAATTTATAAGTTGCATTTCACGATTCTACCTGCACGCCCTTGTAGGAAATATGAGCCGTGAAGACCATTTTACCATTAACTTTGTATGAGGAGACAACGCGTTACTTTTCATTTGCCTCTACGTTCTAGGGTCGAGTTAGTGTCTTACGAGTATATACTTACTTTATAGTTTATCGCTTCGACGAATTGTTTGAGAGAAAACAGAAAAAATTACAAAGTATGCCTGTTTACTTGCTTACTGGTTAACTTGGTGTGTTTCCGTCAAAAATAAAGATTTTTGACCACTTCCAAGATTCCTATAGACTTAAAATACATATAATATATTATTATTATACCTATTATTTTTTGTCTTTGGTACCATTATGCCTTTCTAATAAGGAATTTTGAGATAGGCACTGAAACTCCTTGATGAACTTACTTGTTTTTAAGCTATTGCACAGCTTTTATCGCGGGCGTTGAACTAGGACAAACAGTTTGAGCGCGGCTACCGAATCAAGAAATTCCGTAACGAAAAAATCTAACACCGTCGTTCAGTAAGCGTTCAACATTTTAGAGGTTCACATTTAGCTCTGATTGGCGCAGTGGGCGAGCGGCCGCTTTCTTTAGATGTGGCAGATTCGAATCTCACTCGCGAAGTAGTGACAGTGCGCTTTTCTTGTTTGTTTGTTGTTTAATTATTTTTTTGCATAATTTTTATTATGCAAAAAAAAATTGCATAAATATTATAATTGCATAAGTTGATAAAAAATGCTATGCAATAGCTTTACCGCGGCAGTGCCCGAGTGCCACTTAATTTTTTTTCATGAATAGTAACTTAAATACATTTGCTGAGAAAACCAAGATTATAGAGATGGAATGTGAGGTATTGGTTTTCCCTAATTGAATACCCTATATTTAATTCTCATCTTAGTCAGTTTGGACATTTGTTTAGTGATATGGGTGTATCTAAAAGCTTGACTTTAAAAAAGTTTTAACATTTAGTTTATTTCACTGTTAAGGTTCAAGTGAACCAATAAAAATCTTTACTTGATTTTTTGTTTGTTTTAAGGTAATTTAAACGAACACTTACAAAATTTTGTTTAGGGCAGATCAAAATAAAATAAAGGGACATTATATTAGTAATGGTGCATAATTTGACACAGGTGTTGCCGAAACGATGTAGCTCTAGTATAAAAATGTGAATTTATTCCCTCACACCGCGGACAGCAATGATCGCACCCTTAAATTAGGAGCTCCTCGTTTATCCCCCGCAGTAAATATCCGTAAAAGACCACTAACCGAGTCTAGCCTCTACTTATTTTTTTTTCGCAATACTAATAAAATTTAAGTAAGTAATACTACAAAAATTATGGCAATGTGAACCTTGAGAACAGAAACTCTAAACAATTGGATATTTTACTGATATTTATTCTATAATTCTATATCATTCATCATCAACCCGTCAACGGCTCACTACTGAGCGCAGGTCTCCTCTCAGAGATAGGTTATAGGCCATAGTCCACCACGCTGGCCCACTGCGAATTTTTTTCTATATACCTAATTAAAATAAAGTTTTTCAATAACCGCAATTCCATTTTTCTTTTTTTTTTAATATCTTTACTAGTCCCGGAAATATAGAACTTTAAAGTTTCCTGCTAGACAAAGAGAGCGCTATTGAGGTGTGACGTCACACCTTAATTGCTTTATACACCCTTCATAGAAAATTTCGTTTTGAAAAAAATGTAGTAATGTTTGTATGATGAATAATTAAATTTTAATACTTAAATTCACGCAAACGAAGCTTGGCTATCAGTCTTCAAGAAACTGAGTTTATTACTATCTAGAAATGGTAGATATTATGAACAACATTAATCAACCGTAGCCCCAAAACGTTCAAAACTTTCACGAATCTACAGAGTAAACGTATCAATTTATACTTCCAAGAGTTCACGGTGAAGGCAAAATTACACGAAACTTGTTTCGCATATTTGCTAGAGTGGAGATGATAGAATAGCTGTGGTGCACCTGAGACGGAACTCTGCAAACTGTACGAGGAGATGGATCGCGTAACGCCCTCTTGAGGCGGCAATTTCACATTGTTCAAACGAACATGATATATAGACGTCAAACACTGAACAACTGTTTAGTGTTCCCATTATACATAATGATCTTAATTAAACTAGCGGCACGCTATGATGGCCGGTTTGACGTTTGTCCGCTCATGAAGTTCCGTATTAATTGATAACGACTTTGAAGGAAATAATTGTATTACTTTATTGACGATAGTGATGTGCAGAGATTCATAAATTTTATCGAATGTAGTTTTAGGTTTAGGACTCAAAATTTATTTATTAAATTGATTTCTAAAATGTATACAAGTGTAGAAAAATCAGTTTGCACCATTTAAGGGGTGAATGTACTTGTGAATATGAACAATTTTCACTATGTGGACAAACCTCTGAAATCGCAAAAAAATATCAGCTGTTTCATACAAAAGGTAAAATTTTTATTTTATATGATATATACCACAACTCGGCATTTGGTTTTCTAAATTGAAAATTTTTAAAAATGGAATCTAATACGATCGTCACATAGGATCGCTGGCTAGCACAACTACTACCTCCGGCAAACTCGCGTCAATGCTCAATGCAAAACAAAGCAGTTTCGAATTGACGTTGCTTCGAAAAGTATAAACTGTCAGTGCAATGCGATTGTGATATAGTTTTGACCTGGCTTTGGATTTCAAATATTGATACTGCATTACTGTTGACCCTTGCTCGTGATAGCAGTGACGACAGTGAAAATAGTAGTATGGACGAATCTGATTAATTATGGCCTTTTGTGGCACCTTTTTTGGTATCTTTTGTATTCATATGTTTCTTGTGTGCATATAAAGTATGTATATTCATTTTCATTCAAATATTCAGTTCGTTCAAATAAATTAAATAAACATATACATTTTTGTTTTATTAAACCTATTTAATCAGGTACAAAAACAAAACTTAATTGTTTTTTGTTCGAGAATAAATTGACATTCCACATCACTATTGTAATGTGTCAAACCGGCCATCATAGCGTGCCGCTAGTATAGTAACTTAATATGTAAAATTCGTGTAAATGTATGAGGCCTAATACACGCACAATGCGTAAAATGTTGAATATTACATAATCTGAACGAACAAGTCGCGAATGGTAATTTTAGTGTAGTATTTCTAATGGGTACAGGCGGCGCAAGACCGAGTCATGTGGATTGTGGAAGTCTATCCACGAGACCTATATCTGGTTGATAAAGAAGAATATTTCCGGCATTCAGATCGTCTGTACCTCGCAATACACAGTTTTGTAATAATTCAAAGCATTCATTTCAATTTCCATGAGATTATACTCGGAGGGTAACTGAAATATGTAAATCACTTTGTGCAGTTTTAAAGATGAAAACAATTCTTTTGCAGATTCATTTCAAGCCCTAATCCAGTACCCAGACACCGGGTCAGCGCAAATGGCGAAAACGGTGAGTGCTGAATACTCCTTTTTGTTTTTATTTAACTGTTTGTAAAGTAAAGCAATAAAACAAAGTTCTTATTGCCGCACGTCTCATTCACCGTAATGACTCGCTCTCGAACTATCTGGGAATGAAGTGACTTCAGTCTTATCTGCTCGTACTTCGGCTGCGTACCCTCTTGGTTCAAGAGCTCCTTGGTTATTTTGATAAGGCGCTTGACAAAAGATGAATTTTACATGGTTTTACAGAACACGATTCTTTAATTTAAGTTGGTTGTCAGCTATTTCGAGTCACTCTTCGTCGTCATCTACCAATAATACAAACACTTCATAGTTAGCACTAACGAATTAAAAAAAAACCGCTATACATGTGTTTATTTAACCAGGCAGATTTCAATACAGAGACTGTCAAACGTCAAACTTAGCCATCAGGAAAACTTATTTAAATATTTTGTGTCCGGATCATAATATATTTTGTAAAGTTCCTTTTTTTAGATATACCTATATACTTAAAATAATATAATTGTATACACAAGAAATAAAATCAGTTTTGTCAAGCATCTCTTGAAAATATCCCACGGGCTCTTAAGCTATCGACTAGGCTAAGACTTTCATATTGATAGTTGTTCTTGGTTTTGTTGGAAACTTCCGTTTGTGTTAGTAATTGCATTAGTAATACATAATCTCGATTTAGTAATAACTTACAAGTCCAACTGGAATGGGAAAGGACTCTAGGATCACTATCCTTTAATCACTATTAAGACGCTCCCGCCTTTAGACCGGAACCACCAGCCACAGACTTCTAATTAATAAGGTACCTCCTAAAATAGCACTTGCTGTCTCTAAGAGAAATGACGACCAAGCGCGCATTACCTTTACTATTAAAAATAAAGCACATTTAATCATAACAGTCATGTCCTGCTGATTTTGTTGCAGTTTGTTTAAGAATTTCTTTTTGTAACCTTTATACGACAATTATTGCTGATTTTAATTTCAAATAAGCGTCGACGAAAATGACGCAAAAAGCTTTATTCAAAGCTAAAATGGTTGGAAATATTCAAACCAGGTATACCACTCCAAATTTTTATTTCAATATAAACCTACAAACTTTGATTCGCAATACATTCAGTATCACGAATCATACAGTTTGTAGGTAGTTTGTACATAAAAAATAGGATTTACAAATGAAGTTACCAATATACGCATAGCACACCTCCGCCGCTAAACCGTAACGGATACATGCTTAAAAAAGTTAGAGTGCATTTGATATAGTATGACTGCTTTTCAAAAAAAAAAGCAAAACTGCCTGCTATGGCAAAGAATTTGAACTTAGCAAATAGCAATAAAAGTAATATCACTTTTATCCTACTGCGTTGACGGTTTCACGGCGATGTATTAAAGGCCTTAATGAACTCGGTTTTGTATTCTAACCGTAATGTGCACATTTTATTCAAAAACAACTATTTCACTTAAAAATCCTCAAAGAAGAAGAACTTCAAAGAAGTTGCGCATTTTTATATTACCCATTTTTTTTTTGGGAACTTTCTGTTTTTCTGAGACAAAAAGTAGTCTATGTCACTCAATTCCTCAACTATACCCATGCAAAAAATCTCGACGATCCGTTGCTCCGTGATTGAAGGAAAAACCAACCAAAAAATTAACACACTTTCGCATTTATATTGTGGTTAAGGATTATCATGGATTTGACATGTATCCGTTTACGTAGTAAATGGCAATAATATCGAGTTCGGTGTCATCGCTGGTGGCCGACGATGGCCCGCCCTACGCGCCCGTTCGCCGAGTGGGACATCATTTTTCTCAACTTAACTTTTCCCATTCGCTATTCATTTGCGTTAGAAGTTGAGCGCACTGCCGCCTACTGCAGCGACTGTTTAAACTTTATTTCTGATGCAGCGTTCAGGGCAAATTAAATTTCGTTTTGCGGCTTCCGCAAACTCGCTTTGCTAGCATAATAATTATTATTGAGCTTTGTTTTTTCGTTTCCCCAACTGTTATGAATCGCAGTAGATAACTTTACAGTCGATAGCACCGGTAGTTTTTGTCCCGAATAAAGATTTCCGTTTCCATTCGTTTTGAATGTTTTTATATGTTTTAAAACGATCCAGATTTTTCTTTCTGCTTTATGTGAGGTTCTAGTGATAGGTCGATAAGTATATTTAAGCGGGGTTTTGATTTCATGCTTTCTAATTGTATATCAGACCTATTCTGTGTTCAGCATATTATTATCTAATATTCTCCTTGAAAAAAAAGTTTCGAACAATCAAACAGACAAGTTATCTAATCTAGCCTATCCATAATAATATTATAAATGCGAGTGTGTTGTTTGTTGGTTTGTTCTTCAATCACGCAAATATAAGTGATTTTTTGCATAGGTATAGTGAACTATAGTGGGACCTGGAGAGTGTCATAGGCTACCTTTTATCCCGGAAAAACAGATAGCTCCCGCGGGATATAAATCCTACCTCCACGCGGTTGAAGTCACGGGTAAAAGCTAGTTTTCAACCAACAAAATAAAAGAGGAGGTTTTCAAATCGTGACATATTCTTTTATCATTATTTTTTTGGAACAAATTTGTTTTCCGGACTACGGTTTAGTGGATGGAGGCTAGGCGAAAAAAGTGTAAGAATTTTCCTTCACGACACACACGTTCACACGTTCCATTATATCTTTGGTGGCGTAGCGGATAAACGAAGGAATGAAACTATCGGTTTGGGGGTTCGAATCCTAACTTCAGATTATTATTTTTTATTTTATTTATTTTTATTATTAATCTATTAATAAAAGGCACTTCGTTCCAACCGAGTGTTCCACAACACTCACGCATTTTTAGGGTTCCGTACCCAAAGGGTACCAACGGGACCCTATTACTTAGCCTACGCTGTCCGTCCGTCCGTCCGTCTGTCAGCGGGCTGTATCTCGTAAACCGTAACAGATAGACAGATGAAATTTTCACATATTATGTATTTCTATTGCCGCTATAACAACAAATAATAAAAATTAAATTAAATTAAAAAAATTAAATTAAAATATTTCCATGGGTACATGGAAATATTTTTATTTAATTTTTTTTAACGGAACCCTAATACAGCGAGGCCCGACTCGCACTTGGCCGATTTTTTTATGTATGACTTCGCATAACTTTTTACAAACTGGTCCGATTTTGATGATTCTTTTTTTATATAATGCGAAGTATATCAGCCGCTTCGTGCGTCGTGTGCGCCTAAGCCGTGCGCTGCAATTTGATGAACTTCCAACAGTCCCTTCTGTTACAAATTGTACTCGTATTATTTGTCAAATTAGTACTAATTTCTATAATGTTGCTTGATTAGTTTTCCAGTTCAATGTTGATAATACTCTCACTTATTACGAAATAATTTCTGCTCGCATTTGTCGGTCGTAATAGCATCATTATGATTTGGTATCAAATTCGCTGAGATGGTCCAATTAGTAACTCCATTAAATTCTAACTTTTGAACCGAGCTAATTAATATAATTAGAATAGGTTGATACCCGGGACTCGTCTGTGTGGATTTTGGTTTTTTAAGGTCTCGAACTCTTAAAAATCAACTTTAATGCGAGGCCTTCTGAAAGATACCTTTTCTTTAGAGATAAGCTATTCTTTTGCACGTCCTTTAGTCTTAAGTTCTCTTTGGTACTAAATAAATAAATAAAAAAGCCGGCCAAGTGCGAGTCGGACTCGCGCACCGAGGGTTCCATACTCCAAAAGTAAAAGTAAAACGATAATATTATAATATTAATTTGCTTATTTATCGTTAACTTTGTTTGTAAAGGTTTATTGTCAATATAAAAAAAACAATGCTGGTTAGAGCGTTGGTTTTATTTTTCCTGTAAAATATACATAAACCTCTATTGACCATAATTATTTCAGATTTTTCGATTGGTAAACTTCGGAGATAAGGGGGGGGGAACGGTATTTATTTCGACATTTTGGCCGATTAATCAGAAACTATTATATCTAGAAATAAATAAAAAACTGTTTTAGAATGCACAAGTAAAGGCCTTTCATATGATACCCCACTCGGTATAATTATCTTACTTTGAAATTTCAAACCCCTGATTTTCCCCCTTTTTTAATTAAACTAAAATAATTTTCGCGTTGATTTTATTTTTCCTGTAAAATATACATAAACCTCTATTGACCATAATTATTTCAGATTTTTCGATTGGTAAACTTCGGAGATAAGGGGGAGGGGAACGGTATTTTTTTCGACATTTTGGCCAATTACTCAAAAAACTGTTATACATAGAAATAAATAAAAAACTGTTTTAGAATGCAGAAATAAAGGCCTTTCATATGATACCCCACTCGGTATATTTATCTTACTTTGAAATTTCAAACCCCCGATTTTCCCCCTTTTTTAATCAAACTAAAATTATTTTCGCGTTGCTTTTATTTTTCCTGTAAAATATACATAAACCTCTATTGACCATAATTATTTCAGATTTTTCGATTGGTAAACTTCGGAGATAAGGGGGGGGGAACGGTATTTTTTTCGACATTTTGGCCGATTAATCAAAAACTATTATATATAGAAATAAATAAAAAACTGTTTTAGAATGCACAAGTAAAGGCCTTTCATATGATACCCCACTCGATATAGTTATTTTACTTTAAAATTTCAAACCCCCGATTTTCCCCCTTTTTTTATTAAAACTAAAAATAATTTTCGATTTTTCTTTATTCTAATGATTTTGGGCCACTATTATACACAACTATGCCAAATTTCATGTCGATAGCTTTAATAGTTACTGAAATAATCGACTGTGACAGACGGACGGACAGACGGACGGAGAAAGTCTCACCATAAGGGTTCCATTTTTACCATTTTGGTATGGAACCCTAAAAATAATAGTCACAAGTAGAAGGTGATGCAAATTCCACGCGAGCAAAGCCAAAGGCAAAACCAAATGCATCATATTCTGCATTTCACTCAGCCAACAGATTAATACCACAGATAATAATACTACCAAGCGAGGAAGCCGCAACAAAAGACACTGTAGCATTGGCGTAGCCGAGTGGTGAAAACTTAGCAACGCTAAGTCGTCTCTCAATTTGCTCTGCGATATTAGAGTGCCACGTGATACTTATAACTTTTAACTGTCACCTAGTGCACGCTGCATCTCTACCCATGCTTCAGGGCTTCGATCAGTAGTGTAGTAGATATGCCTTGGTCGCCAAATATCCATGAAATATAGGTCCTCACTTTCACCCTCAATTGTAAACTTACATTTATAGAGAAACACATTTTAGGGTACCAGCAAACCTTCATGTCAAGTCCCTACGGAAAGGATCACTGAATCATTCGAAAGAAGTTTAAACCTGATTGATTGATATTTTTCTACTAAATTGATTGATCTATTGAGGAAATTGATTCGAAATAAGAAAAAAACAGATTTAAATTTATTAAAGAAAATATAGTTTACTAGCTGATGCTCACGACTTCGTACGCGTGGATTTAGTTTTTAATTAATTCCCTCGGGAACTCTTTGATTTCCCGGGATAAAAAGTAGCCTATGTCACTCTCCAGATCTTCAACTATACCCATGCAAAAAATCAAGTCAATCCGTTGCTCTGCTGCGGCGTGATTGAAGGCCAAACCAATAAACAAACACGATCTCGCATTTATAATATTAGTAAGGATTAGTAAGATAAGTAGTTTTTGGGTTAAGACTATCTCGCAATCTAACATAGTGCGAGATTTTAGTTGCTAGGTTGCCTAGCAACCTAAATCTCGAACTTTATATATGACTATCGTGTAATTAACATATTTTAATTTGCAATAACAAATATTTAAGTCAATAATTAAGATAAAAACTATATCGGGCATAATGTCGAAAAATGTATTTTATTTTGTATTTTTCTGTATGTGATGTACTTACAAAAAAATTAGTTCATTCATTCATTATATTCCCTCAAGTATATTAATTGATTTTAATTCTTCTCCCTCCAACTACGAGTAAGTTCTAGTCGTGAGCGATTACGGCATTATTGAAATTTTGCGGATTTTAGTGCATCCCTAAATGCCTTTGGTTTTGATCTTTAACATATTTGACAGGAGAAGATGTTTTACCTCATTAGTATAATAAAGACGCATAATATTATTATTATAGCACAAGAATCGACATGGCAATAATTTTTGCAGTGAAGGTTCTCATATCGCAACATTGTTTCGAGAACTAACGAGCTGTTATGTCGGCAACGGGCTTACAGATGCTTCTCCTTTATAATAGGGTAATATTTTTTATTATAAGTATTATAAATTCCACATCAAATGCACTTCTAACGTGAGATGCTAATCTTATAGCTTAGCTTATCTTTATATTTGTTTTTGCTCACAAAGTATATTACTACTCAAATCTTTAATGTGTACCGAATATGTGGAGTCATCATCATCGACCTACTACTGGGCAAAGGTCTCGGAATGAGAAGTACTAAGGCTCACCACGCTTGGCCAAGTTCAGATTTTCCATCGTGGTGTAATTTGACTGATTTGTGGAGTAGGTATATAAGTCTATGTACTTAGTTTCGTACTGCGATTTGTTGTCAATTGATCTTGCGCTTTTTTTAAGTAATGTAAAACTGCTAATTGACGAAAGAATGTTAAGCTCCCCATAAGTACAGTAGACAACCATGAGAATCCAAAAGTGGAATCAGTCTACGCAGAGTTGATCAATTTAGTTTGTACACATAAAATTTAGTACTTTAAGTGTACCGGTATATTCTCCCATGTGGGTCTGATATTCAGCTAACTGGACTGGCCGTGGATTTTTCTCAAAACGAAATTGAAACGTCCCGCAAGGTAAGTGGCAGCAGGAGTAAGAGGTACAAAGTCAAGTGAAGCCGGATAGTGCTCCAACCACAAAGGGCACAGTCGGATGTTGGAGCACTGAAATCCCCCGATCCCCGACTCTATGATCCTTGACATAAATCTCTAACCTCGCCATCAAATCTTTTCAGAGGGCGGCTTATGCGCGCAGACATGAAATGTAAGCTCTTAATGTGCTGAATTCTGGTACCTATATGTCGTATCCCGTTTTACGAGTAAACATGTCCGTAACGTATTACGCGAGATTTCCCGGAACTTATTTACTGTTCTTTTTGGTTTTCTGGAAATTTGGAAATTTTTCTATGCAAATATACGGAACTATTATAATTTCTTTGAGATATAGTTCTATCTTACCATCTTTGCTGTAGCAAAATGCTAGCACCAAAAAGGTGTCTCACATGTTAGTGCACCTATGCAGATGTTGCATTTAGAAGCTCCGACTTGTAACTATCACCCGCGTGCGTTCCTTACAGAGAGCGTCTCATTTGTTGTAATCTGTTCTGAAATAGGACTACTATCGTTATGATCTTATTTTAAGCACTTAATATCGTAACAATTCGGACCTAAATACTGCACTGGGGTGTATGTGAAAATGTGACGGGGACGGATTTAGGATTTATGTGATTAGTTGGTAAGCAACAAGTACTTGAAAACGACATGTAAGTGATTCCGTATTAATTCTGAATGTTTTGTTCATTATCAAATTGCCTTAGTGACATTTTTCTACGTAAACGAAACTTCTGTCTCTCTCTAATGTATGAAATATGTTCACTAAATATCAAAATTCTTGCAGTGCCTTAACTCAGCTTGAACAACTTATTCAGATTTCTTTCCGTTCAGAAGTCGTGCCGTGGACATAAGCAAGCAAATCATTATCATCATAAAATTGGTTAATATTAAGGTGATTTTTCTATTTGACAAAGTACACAGCTGATATACTTGCGAGTCGTAAATACTGGGTGTTTTAATCAAAATAGCAGCACTCCATCAATAGAGGCGTGATTGATAACAATGTGATCAGTTCGCGCCACGGACCGCCCCGTGTTGTTCACAGCCCGATCCATAACCACAGCGACAACTGGCGGTGTGTTGTTGGCGATCACTCATAACAGAAGTAGATATAAGTTTGGTATTGCTTAAGATACGATATCTCCTTTTATTACTGTACCAAAAAACAGGTCTTATTTGGATGAGAAGTTATGCCTTGACCCCGTTCTTACTTGATTGCAAGTCACTGTTAGGTAAGGTACGGCAATACGTAGATGTCTGGTGGTCCTGACGTAGGCCGTAGACCCCGTGGTTCAGGTATGGGGTTCAATAAGAGAATGGGCGATGGTCGGCGTAGGCCGAAGATTCCACGAACTCTACGAAATACATTGCCTTTCCTCTTCCAACCAAGCCCATTACCATCTTGGTATGGTAGAATGCATTGTCACTTAACATCAAGTGAGATCATAGTCACGGGCTATCTTATCAAGGAATCAAAAAGTAACAAACATGTGTGACTGTGTGTCTACACCTTCGACCTACGACTACACATTGTAGAAATTTTTATTATAAAATTGTTCATAGTCTATGGTTAAAGTGAAGGGCGAGGTTCACAGGTTGAAGACGAAGCGTTTTTATTTACATTTCAAAATTGCACTTTGCACCGCGAGCGGAGCTTTTCCGGCTACGAGCTACGCTGCGCTACGACGTCCTCTGACGTATACAAACAGTGGGTCTGTCGAAAATATGATACTTGCGTGTCGTGGTTTCTTTGACAAATTGTGCAGTAGGTGTTTTGCAAGACGTGAGAAACTTTTTATATATTATAAGAGTTTATTCAAGCGTTTGGTTTTTATTTGAACAATTAATGACATTTTATGGATATCCTTAAAAATACTTATGTAGTTTCAAAGGCAGACGGGCTCATTTTGCTTTCATTTGCATCCAAATCTTTAGTCCTGTGATGATCCTGTCATTTTGAAACTAGTTTTTTTTTACAAAATTCTAATAAAACACAGTCTCTAAGCATGCATCTGTAACATTTCGATGAGTTTGATTGGTTAATAATAGTCAAAAAACAGTGGTTAAAAATAATCAAGTTTTGATTTTATGAGTTGCGCTCAGGAGCTCTCCAGGGTGACTTATCTTGAAATGCAATGTTATTTTTTGCGGCAACCCTGAGTTAAGATGATGCTCATGATTTACGGCTCGAGATCTGTTTTTATACAACTTTATGATCTCAGCTGTCACCGTAATATCCGCTTTCATGGCTTTTACAGCCTACCTGACACTGGCGGAGTAATTTTTTAGTAGGGACTCCTGAACGCTATAAATCAAAAAGGACTATTTCATAGATAACTAGCTTTTGCCCTCGACTTCCTCCGCTTGGAGTTAGGTTTTTAAAATCTCCGCGGGAACCCTCTGTTTTTCTGAGATAAAAGATGTGGCTTAATATTCTTCAAGTCCTCAACAATACTCATACAAAAAAATCACGTTGATCCGTTGCTCTGTTGCTCCGTGATTGCAGGACAAACTAACATACCAACACACTTTCGCATTATATTATTAAGGATTACAAATGTCAGTATGGAATCGTCTATTTCAAATTTTTCAGTACTACAACGTTTGCAGGTACGAGTAAAAGGCGTTTGGTTCTCATTTACATTTAAAATCATATTCCAAATCACGACCGCTTCTAAGCTTTTCCGTCAACGTACGAGCGAAAAATAGCTTGAGCTTCGTGGTTTCTTTGAAAAATTGTGCAGTTATTGTGTTTCCGAGACACACATAGCTCGTATTAAAATGAAGATAGTTTGACATGATTGTGCTCTGTCCTAGTGTAACTTTCTAAGTTTATGTTAAACTGTTCGTAAAGGCACGTTTCTGCACACGCGACGCGCGTCGCGGTAATAGGTTTACTCAACAAAATGGCTAAGTATGAGAGCGTTCATGCAGAAGCGTTTGCGTTGAACGCGGCGGGCACTGTGGCATGCGCCGCGGACACATGCCGCGCAACGCGCCGCGTGTGCAGAAACGTGCCCTGAGCCTATCAATTCACTGTTCAAGTTTAGATTGATAGATTTACTTTTGAAATTAAGATTTAGTTATAGTTGAACTTGAAAAGTTACACTAGACCCCCTAAGTGAGTAACTCGTACTATTTGAAGTACCGCTACTACTGATCAATGGTTACAAAGGTTTACAATTAATGCATGAACATTATGTCAACATGTTTATTAACTTCATTCTTGCTCTTGGTATTTATATAATTTATATAATATTATTTCAATTTATTAATAAATTAATCAATTGCTGTTCGTTAGTCTTGCTTAAAATCAAAAAAACGACTTGACCTAGACCTACTGGTAAACCTAAAAGAGCAGCCGAAAAATCGAAAAATCAAAATTGTTAATTTGTATACGAATCACCACTGATTCCTATGTACAGACTTCACTCACTTCAACTTAGAATTCACCACTGATTCGGATTCCTTCTAAAAGAAGATAGTACTTATCCTAGTAAAAATCAACGTAGCCCAGTAAATATTGTAGGTGCAGAGTTGAAAACCTTTATGTGAACTATACGTTAGTGTCAAAGCGGGGATTTCCCGCCAACACGTTTTCAGACGATGTATTATTGTCGAAAATTTGATACATACGTTTAGGGGTTTCTTTGATAAATTATTGTTCACTTTATATTTGTCCAAAAACGTAAATATTTCTACGAATTCTACTTCCAAATAAACATAAAACAAGTGCTTTTGAATTCCATCTCAAAAGCAAACAAGCACATTCAACTGGATGAACTATGTTCTTTTTGCATTTTTTTAAAAATCAAGACCGCTAATATATTATCTCATTATAGCACGTGACCCGATTGACCCACTTGCGTCCGTGACACGTGTATACTGCCTGTTTCCACTTTTTAAATATCGCAAATAATTGTATTTTAGTATCGCTAACGAGTTTATTAGTAAGCAAGACTTATCCAAGTTCTATGCTTAAGGATAATAAAATAGTTACTTAAAGCTCGCAGCGATTCGCGCTTCGTCGATCTCGCAATGCTCAGACGCCATTAAAAACCAGCCGGGTTCTCATCTCTTAGCATTTAATAATCAAATCATATTTATTTCACCGTCTCGTTGGTCTAGTGGTTATTAAGTTCGACTTAGGATGACGAGGTGCCGGGTTCAATTCCTGGATCGGGCCAAAAAATGTATGGTTTTTCAAGAAATTCTCAGTACTTGCCCGGAGACAGGAAGTAGGCGGTATGTCACCCCCGTACCTCGGACAGCACGTAAGGCCGTCAGTCATGATCTCTCTCCCGACGGACTATAAGAGTGCGGGAATTGAGAGTGCACCTGTGTTTTCGCACACATATGTGCACTATAATATCTCCCGCGCAGAATATGGCTAATCTTCGTGGAGATTCGGTCGGGAGGATTAACTCTTACGGTAGTAAATATAATAACTAATAAGTCTATGGATTAACTATTACATATTTATTTCAAGATCCAAACTTTGCGTAGCTTTTGATATTTCGAGCTGTCAAGAGAGTTGGTTAGCCTCTATTGATGAAAGCAAAGATCAGGTCTCTAAAATTGCACGTTGCGTCGTCGCCCTCCACTGTTTAGATACCTACGACTTGTGTCAACAGCGTTCAAGCTGCACTCTGCATCGTCGTTACGTGTCAAACATTGTTTAAAGGTTGTTTTGTTTGTGTTCACCGCTTTGCACAACGTAATCTTTGTTCTTAATCGCTTGCTCTTGGCATACTAGTAGTGTGGTTAGAACACACGTTTCTGTTCTTCAGCTACAACTCTGTAGATGCAATTATACTTTTTCAGTACAATAAATAAGGTTTAATTGCCAGAGGCTTTCAACACACCTTTAATCTTATCGATGTATAGTCAAATGTCCGTAATAAAATCACAGACAATGCTGGCAGTTTGTTCAAACAGTAGCGAAACCATAGTTAGCGAAGCAAAAGTACAGTACCGAAATTACTGTGAAGCATATGCTATAACGTAAGTAAATAAGGGAACGATGCTTTGCTTCGGTTCAAATGAGTACCCGTGAGAGATTTAACCGTGAATGCAACCGTGTCCAATAATTCGGGCTCTCCTGCCCATCATTACATTTTTAACGTCCCGTCAACAGAGGGCCTGAATTATATATGATGTACTTCAAATAACGCCGCGTGAACAAGCGTTGCAGGTAAAACAATGCCATTATGTTGTAAACAATACCAGTGTTCATAGACAATACCAATTCACGCTTTCGGTAACAAAAGTCGTGGGTTTCATTATTCATGATGTCACAATATAGTTCAACATCTGTGGGGGCTAATCGCTAATATTAGGTTACGGCGGGGGATGGTGGCTATAAAGGAGCGGTTTTTGAGCAATGATGGCACCGATCGTTGTTTGATTGTCAGCCACAATTAGGTTTACCGGTGGGTATTAATTACATTGTCTAATGGAATGGAAACAGTTTGCAGTAAAACGAGACAGGGCAGGGTATCGTAAAAGCCGGCCTACTGAATTTTGTTTTCATAACTTATTACTGCCGTTTTTGTTTGTCATAACTTATTACTGCTGTGAATTGTAGCTTTTGTAAGTGGTACTTACGGAAATGTTTGAATATGTTTCTATATTCCAATTATTAATTTAGAGGCTATTTAGAAAACATGGAAATGGGAGGTGTCAGGTGTTGTAGAAAAGTCAGAAACATTAAAAAATATTTTAATTTCGTATTTAAACATGTAATAGCTGATGAATGCCGTGATTAATATTAATTTCATATTTATTAATCATGAATATAGAAAATACGTAGTCATGGTGCAATCTCATTTCCGTTGATTGAAATTTTGAATGACCTCCGTTAATTTAATTAAAAGATAAACAGATTGGACGGACAATATGGCCCTATAATTATTCTGCTCGGTCTTTAAAAATTTAAATGACAGATATTTAAATGTGGACGATATTATTTATTCAAATCTTTTTTTAATAAAAACTTTTCTAAGTTTTCTTTATTTTGATTTAATTAATTTTGATTAATCGTTGTGAAAAATCTTAGCTATACAATTATTATGATATCTAGTGATTTTAGGTGCTGTATTCCCGTCAACGAGTACGGTTGTATTTTACATTATTATAGTAACTACCTACATTTCAGAAGTTGTTTTTGTACTAAAAAAAATAAATATTTTTGCGAAATAAATAACCCTCATTATACGTTATAGTTAAAAGCACTCACAGTTTTAGTTCTTTCTATTATTCAAATTGAACTGTTTTAGTACCTAGAATTCGAATGTTTGTTAGATGTAAATGAGTTTTGTAATACCTAAATCTTTTAAATCTAGATAATTTTTTGTTCCAATATAAGTAATGGTAAAGTTAAAGTACTCTTAGCCCAGTAGGTATTTATTTCGTGCAAACTCGGCGACCGGCGTTCCGGTAAGTGGTCTCTATCCGTAGCTAATCGAGCGAGTGCTTGCCCGCCTAACGCAATCAATTATTTTCTACGTCCAAACTTAAGTATTTCTTTACTTTTCAAGAGCGACTCTCGAAGAAAGATTCCTTATTATTTTGAAAAGAGCAACCGCCGAGTTTCTTGCTGTCCTGAAATTTTTTTTTCATAAAAGTCTCGAAGTCCTGGGAATTCCCGGGACTTCGAGAAACATTTTTTTTTGTTTTATTTTTTAAAGAGGGGTAAGCCTTTTTTGAAGAATTGAATTGAGTTAATTTCTGGTGAAACGTATAAAAAAAGGCAATTTTTCTTAAAAATCAACATTTCGATACCAGAAGTATCAATTAACGTAAGGGACATTTTGCCGAAAATGAGTTATATATATCATTGGATTCGTAATTTTGCGCTCTATCGACTGGTATACTTGAAATTTCGATATCGTTCAAAAAAATGTCCCTTACAGTAACATTTTCGGACATTCTAGACCGATTTTTGGTAGAAAATTTAATTTAAGGGACTTTATTTTTTATTGTAAAATGAGAATTAAAGTAAATCTCATTGATAAATTTTTTTGTTCGTTACATGTCCCTTACGTTACTTAATAATTAGAGCTTTTTCAGAATTAGTCCCTTACATTATTCTGTTATGAAAAAAGGTAAAGAATGCGCTCTTTTCTCTAATGGAATATGCATATAAAATATCCCAATTAATAGGTCTCTTATGTTATTATTATATGTAAATTAAAAATAAAAAAAATTGGTTGTCTGTAAAGTCGGTTTACGGACGATAGTTTTACGTGATAAGGTCATAAAGAAACATTGATGAATAAATGTGTCACAACAAGCTAATGCTTGGGCCAATCGTGCCTCTCTATCGCTTGTTCCGCGCTCTTGCCTGCACGCACAGGCTCAGGCAGAACGTGACACTCTTTCGTGCGTGCAGCCGGTGTTCATCGATTTATAAGACGTTATCACGTCACAATTCATTGATTAACAAATTAAAATGTTCTATAATAACAACAAAATTAAGTCTTTAGGAATCAACGTTACACTACCCTAGTAAACACAAATTACTAGGATAGTTGTAATGTTGATTATAATAGGCGCTGAACTGGTATGGCCCAAGAATCCAGGACAATCAGTCCTTCGTCATTTTATAATAGCTGATAGTTTCTCTGCGTATGTCCCCAGTACAGTTAAGAACGATCCCCGACTATGAAGTTTGGATCATGGTGGCTTTGGGAGATATCAGGTAGCAAAGGTTTATACACCTTTACTACTTGACTTGGTGAACCATGGATTTTACGGTATAAAAGTAACCTATGTGTTAATCCAGGGTATAATCTATCTCCATTCCCAATTTCAGTCAAATCGGTTCAAGAGTTGTGGCATGCAGAAGTAACACGTGAATTTCGATGTTTACAAAATCCTGCGGGAGTCAAGAATTTTTTCGGGATGAAAAGTAATTTGTGTATTAATCCAAAGTATAATATAATATCTACAGTTCAAATTTCAGCGAAATCCGTTCAGAAGTTTTTACGTGAAAGAGTTACAAAGATAAACACACACACACATATATTATATATTATAACTAAATATTAATAATTAATTGGACAGATTTTACTGAAATTTGGAATGGAGATAGATTAAAGCTTGGATTAACACCTGGGCTAATTTATATTTCGTAAAAATTCTTGGTTCCCGCAGGATTTTGAAAAACCGAAATTCACTTATTACTTCTTCATGCCGCAACTAATGCAGCGATTTGGCTGAAATTTGGAATGAAGATACATTATACCCTGGACTAACACATGCTACTTTTTACTATCCCCTAAAAATCCATAGTTTACCAAATCAGGTAACAAAGGTGTATAAACATTTGTAACCTGATATCTCTCAAAGCTACCATGATCTAAACTTCATAGTTGGGGATCTTTCTTACCTGTGCTGGGGACATATTACGCAGAGAAGCTTTTAACTTTTATAAAATAACGAAGGTCTGATTGTCCTGGGCTCTTTCGCTGACTATGTATGACAGAGTTAGCCACTTAATTTAGTTAGTTAGTATATTTATTAATATACGTCTAAATAGTATGTTTATATTTATATAAAAAAAGTAGCCTGAGGGTCTATCTATCTATGTCTATCAATTTTCATCAAAATTTATTTCCTGGCTTAGCCGTAAAAACATTACAGACACACACATTTATTTGGAATTAAAAATATTAGTGTGAATCAAACATAGACTTTAGCTCCTATATTAATAAGGTTCTAAATATCATTTATTTAGGTAGATATAGGCATGCTTACATCAAATTGCAACACTAAAAGAGTCCGTTACCTATGTCCGTTACCATAAAATGTTCTATTTTTCTTGCTGCTTACATTATTTCCTACGGTTTACATATAAAATTTGAGTAGGGTAAGGTTCAACTCAACATTTTTTTTAATGTAACGGACATGCTATCTTCTAAACTACTAAGTTTTCATCAATTTTGCAAATATGATATGAAAGAATGGAAAAATCGGCCAAGTGCGAGTCGGGCCTCGCTCTTTTAGGGTTCCGTTAAAAAAATTAAATTAAAAAATTTCCATCTACCCACCTACCCATTTTAATTTAATTTTTTTAATTAAATTTAATTTTTATTATTTGTTGTTATAGCGGCAATAGAAATACATAATATGTGAAAATTTCATGTGTCTATCTATTACGGTTTACGAGATACAGCCCTCTGACAGACGGACGGACGGACAGCGTAGGCTTAGTAATAGGGTCTCGTTGGTACCCTTTGGGTACGGAACCCTAAAAACTAAGAAACTTTGCCCTAGACACCATTAAAATTGAAAAATAATTACAAAAGATACAGACAGATTTCGAAAAAAAAAAACAGTTTTTCGGCTCTCCTGAAAAACCGTGTTTTGTCCCTTACGTTAATTGATACTTCTGGTATCGATTTATTAAACAGAAAATTAAATCTTTATTACTTTAACGTTAAATTCAGTCTTAATAATTATTTATTACTTTTAATCACACACAGATTCACTTTTAAGCAGTTAAATCTTATAGTTATAAAATGAACTTAGTTAAAAATCATACTAATTCTCAATAACTTTACTAATATTTAGTAATTCTAGTATCTAATCATTGATTTATGATCATTGACAATTTCGACAATCTTGTCTCGTCTCGAGTCTCGACCCAAAAGTCCTGGGACTCGAGACAACTAAAATTACGAAAAGTCCCGGGACTTCGAGACACGAGCCGTCCCGGGACCCAAACCCTAATTCCGGACCAGTGGTAGACTCATCGACGATTTAAAAGCACTTGTAAAAAAGTTTATTTGAATAAAAAATATTTCTATTCTATTCTTTTCTATTCTATTAGAGTTCCTCGCCAAAATGGTAAATAGAAACCCTTATTTACATCATTATTCGTCTTCTTTCGCGTGGAGTTGGGGCGAAGCCACAACACTGCGGTATGACGACGCATCGCAAAAATCTACGACGTCACACAACGGCTCTTGAGAGTTTTTAATAGAATAACGGTGCGATACGGTGCCGTTTTTGCGATGCGTCATCGCACCGCAGTTTTATGGGCTCGTCCTTGGGTTTTAAAAAATCCCGCGGGATCCTTCTATTTTTCCAGGATAAAAACAGCCTATGTCTCTCTATAAGTGTTCAACTATCCTTGCAAAAATCACGTCGATCCGTTGCTCTCTTGCTGCATGATTGCAGTGCAAACCAATAAACAAACGAACAAACTTTCGCATTTATAACATTAGTAAGGATTGGTAAGATATATTTGATAGATATTGGTAGTTATCTTATTATTTTGCCTTTTGATTATTATTTAAACCTACTCGACTATTATTGATGGTCTACTTAAATAAAACTAAATAGATAAATAAAATTGAAGTCGCGGGCAAAAGCTAGGCTAACATAATCTTATTTATTTAAAAAAAATATAGAATGTTTAATTGTCATCACTCGTCAAATAAAGGATAAACGATAAACTCGTATTAGTCGTTTGTTTTCAATGTTTTCATTAGGGTTAGTATTAGTTTAACTCGGGCTCTGGCGGTCCCGTAACAGGATTTGTGGCAAATTCATTCACGCCCAATAGAATCAATTATGCTGCCGTTTGCGAATGGTAACGGGTAAAAGTGATTTCAACTTATATATTAGATTAGAAAGTATTGATTTGCAATATTTAATGAAGATATTACAGCGTGTAAAGAAAGTCCTTGAAAATATTGAAGGGTTTATTATATGCATCTGATAAAGAATCCTTATTGATAGGTGTTGGAACCGAAGCCGTTAGTTTTTAATTAAACCCATAGTTTTCACCAAAAACACAACCCTAAAAAATCTAAATACGCGCGGGCGCGTGGTATCGGTTCGGTTAATAATAGGGCTGCCAAAAGTATGGCTTTTTCTAGTCTATTATTTTACAGGTGATTCTATATTAGATGCACATACAAATCTTTCAGTGTAAGCGTATAAGCAGGCAAAAGAATGAAAAGAAAGCTTCTGCCTGTAAGTAACTAAATACTCTAAAAGATTGCGTTGCGAGCTGGCTAAGCTCATTAAGGGTTACGCGAATCACCACTATGCGACTACAGCGTAAATCTGTCGAGAGTCTCTTAAAAAGAGCGATAATAATAAGTCTTGAACATTTTCAGTGATTCTTCCGCGAATAAAAGCCCCGAATGCATTCTGTCGTTGACGTAATCCTTGCACCGGCAACAGCAGCAATCTGAGAGATGTTGGCTCTTATAAATATTAAACGCTCCGAGCTTGGGCCCTCAACAAAAACGTTTATCTGGTCTCCGTGGAAAAACCGCCAGAATTAGCAACAGGGGGTGGATTAAGGCAGACCGCATTTAATCCTTCTCTAAGACGGCTTTGCTTAAACGAGTTCTAACGAGCTAAAGATAAAACAATTACCGGGGACGTGATTAAGAGATACGGAGGACACTTGTTACGTCTTACAATGATTCTGTCTCGCTGCTCTGACGGCCTCGCCGCCGTTTTTAAGTCTTATTTACCCCGTTGAGGAAGATCTAAAGTTAAGTCAACCAGATTAATTTCCGTAAAGAGCTGTTAATTGCCTGCGTAAATAAAGCCAAGCTCTATTTTCCGCCAAGTAATATTTTTCTTTATGACATTTTATAATCGTTTATGTATATAAAAATAAAATGTCATTAAGTTAATAGAAAAGAGGGGTTGTTAAATATGTTCCACCATAGCGCCTAAACTGGGTACTGCGCCGATTTTGATGAATGAGATGTCAATCGAATCATTATTATGACCCAGGTGACATAGGCTAAATTATTACCTTCATGAACAAAATCAATAATAATGACGGATGTTAAATTGAATTTCCCGTAGTCGGGTTACAGTTTTAAAATTTTTTCTTGTTTATTATTAACTCTATTTATAGGTGTAGGTTTACTTTTAACTCTTAGTTAAGGTACGTGTAGGCGTCGTGCTCATTAGTTCCACGATGGAGTAAGTTAAAATGTATGCAAATTACACCAGATGAAGTATCGTTTGACTCAACGTAGCACTTCGAGATATACGACACAATTTTGTCACAGCGAAAATGTAATGATATGTCAAGACTCCACCACAGTCATGTAGATCTAGTGTATCTAGGTACCTACTACTAATCTACCTACATACAGTAGAACAAGTTGTATACAGTCAAAAATAAAAAAATCACAAAGAACAGCAGCGTCCGCCTTCCCGTGGTGGTATATATCATCGCATTGTTGGAAATATTCTATTCTAACAAGTTGCATGGGGTAAATCGGCATGGCATCCAGCTGCCCACAAGATATTATAAAAAGTTATTAAAATGTAAATACATATTACCTACAAAAAAATATTGTAAAATGTGTAATTTTGAAAAGAGCAACTGCTGAGTTTCTTGCCGGTTCTTCTCAGCAGAATCCGCTTTCCGAACCGGTGGTAGAGTCATGACTTGTCATAAGCGCCACAGGTTGGCCTACATGAAATAAATGATTTTGAATTTGAATTTTTGAATATAATTTGTAATGTAAATTCTAAGTACCTACACTGAGGTGATACCTGTACAATACGAAAAACCTCATTAAAATCTATCTTGGAATTTTAGGAAAATTTTAATATATTAGAGAACTAGTTGACCCGCCCCGGCTTCGCATGGGTAGGCTATAAAACAAACACAATGGTCTATTCCTAAATGCTAAAACCCTCATAAATATATAGTATGCAAATATTCGATCGTTGTCCTTTATGCAAGTGACTTCATGAGAGTTCATGGATAGCTGCACTATCCATGAAGAGTTATGTCCTCTATCTCCGATAACATATTTTGTCAGATCTTCATCGTTTCATCGTTTAAATTTGACGTAGTTATGGAGTAAAATCAACAAAAACTTTCATCCCCTATCCTGGAAAATCCTTATGTTTTATCGGGATAAAAACTATCCCATTTGTTGACCCGGAATATCTTCTTCTTCTTTATCAACCGATAGACGTCCACTGCTGGACAAAGGTCTCTTGCATGGACTTCCACATGTCTCGGTCTTGCGCGGCCTGAATCCAGCGGCTCCCTGCGACTCGTTTGATGTCGTCGGTCCACCTGGTCCACCAGACCCCCCGTCTGCCAACATTGCGCTTCCCGGTGCGGGGTCGCCACTCCGGCACCTTGGGACCCCAACGACCATCAGCTCTTCGAACTATGAGTCCCGCCCATTTCGCGACTCGCTGAGCTTGGTTCTCCTACGGATCTCCTCATGTCTGATTCGATCCCGGAGGGACATTCCGAGCAATAGCTCTCTCCATCGCCCGCTGAGCGATCCTGAGCCTACTTATGAGGCCCTTAGTTAGCGCGTTAAATTATATAAAAATCTGTTTTGGGCTCAGTATCGATAATAAAGCATCCCGGTTAAAATTTTCAAAATATGTTAAATGTACATAAATCTTCCAGTTACAGTTTTATTATGAGTATAGATATCAGAAACTCGATGAAAACACTCATGCTGTGTTTCAAACGTAAATCCCACTAAAATCACCCAATAGTTCTGAGTAATGATATTATATTATACAATATTTAATGCCCAATACATAAAATATACCGTCCTCATTCCGCCCGCGTCTTGAGTGAAAATACCACAAAATAGGTGCGTAAAATGTAAAGATTAAAAAATTCTGTACCTTTGACTTCTTAAAGTCCTCAAGAAGTTAAAGGAACAGAATTTTATCTTGACTCTTACTTGATTCTCTTCTCTAAGCCATTCTATGTTATTATAAACTAGCCCAAAAAAAAACCAGAGTTCTGCAAACTCTGGTTTTCCGGGATGAAAGCAGCCTTTGTCACTCTCCAGGTCCTCAACTATACGTAAGAAGGAAGTCTGTTAAAAAATCACGTCGATCCGTAGCTCTGTTACAGCGTGACTGAAGGACGAACCAATAAACAAACACTTTCTAATTTTTAGTATTAGTAAGGTATTAGTAAGTAATTCTCATTTTTACATAAAGGTACTAATTGATCTCTTAATTTGCTGCGTAATATACCTAAATATAATGTTAGGTATATAATTTTTCTAAACTTAATCAGGCGGTTACCAAAATTATAACAATATGCCGGCGGCTTTGCAAGTATTTCCCTGTTTCTTATCTTTATATTTAACATTTTGTTATAAAACTTTATTTTTAGTTTCACCGCCATTCTTTTTAATATCCTTCAACGTAATTAATCATTGAACATTAAATGACTTTAGCCACCCATGACGCTAATTAATTCGCAATTTATAATAAAGCTCTTTTAAAATCCCCGAGCAAAATGTTGACTTAGATGAGGTGCTTAATCCCTCTTTTCTACCTACATGCATATTTAATTTAATTACTTATTATTATATATATTTTGTTAAATTGGTTTAACTTTTTACTTGTACTTTTTATTGAGTACTAATCGAATAATAGAAACTAGTAGGGTAGTAGGTAAACGCATGTAGTTTTCTTATTTTTAATCCATTCTTTTTAGTATCACCATATCATAGGAAAATTTATAACTCGGGAAAATGTATATTGTATGAAGTAGGTATATATAAAAGATAAGATAGATAGAAGGTAGGTAGATAGAAAATATTATTCAAAACGGCCTTACGAATCGGACGATTTAACGCCGCTCTTTCAAAACATGCAGACAAATAATTCATTACGCATCAAAATCTAACGATTGTGATTGACCCATAACTGACCTAATTACATTTTTTTGTTTTAATTTCTAACCAATGATGGTGTGCATTTTTATGGTATTTTGCAATTTTGAATATCCCTTGCTCAAACGCTTTAGTTTATGTAATTATAAAAAATAGGTTCTATTATCTTTATATATATAAAAGAAAGTCGTGTTAGTTACACTATTTATAACTCAAGAACGGCTGAACCGATTTGGCTGAAAATTGGTGGGGAGGTAGCTTAGAACCAGGAGACGGACATAGGATACTTTTTAATATTATAAATGCGAAAGTGTGTTTGTATGTTGGTTTGTTTTTCAATCAAGTAGCAAAAAAGCTACGGATCGACGTGATTTTTTGCATGGATATAGTTGAGAACCTGGAGGGTGACAAAGGCTAAGTTTTATCCGGGAAAATCAAAGAGTTCCCGCGGGATTTTAAAAATGAAATCCACGCGGACGAAGTCGCGGGCATCAGCTAGTTTAAATATAAAAATATGTAATATGATTTTGTGTCGATGAAGACGTCAGAAAAAAAAATAACGTACATAATTTAAAAACATATTATAGGGATTAACGAATATTCCTAAATGGTGAATATCCGTGATAGTCCGTATTTTGTAAATCTAAAAATCTTTTAATTTAAAATCTGGCGTTAACGATTAATTTTCTAAAATAATTTTGATTAATAAAATATTCTGGCTAATGATGATATTTTACTCACAGGTAAGGTACGTTTGGTGGCTGTACGCACTTCTCAAAAATTCAATTTCGCGAAGATCAACTTGAGGCGTGGCGGTCTACAAAACTAATTACGTATCGAAGCGATCTTCTTCACGCTTTCTTACGTGCTTTTCGTATTTCCATATAAGTTGAGGTATTAAACGAGCCAATCTATTCACGTCTACACATCAGGGGTTCGCATTTGCATATAGAGCAGAAATTTATTAAATCTACAGCCAATATTCCAGCTTTCCGACATTGAACTCTTACTTATTCATTGCGTCTCTGAAATTTTTATTGGATTGTAAAAAGGTATTCAAATTTAACTTCATTTATAGGAAGTACGAGCGTGGTTTAATCAACGATTTAAGAGGGCTTTTCGTTACGATCGATTGTGTTTTTATTACTTTGCTATGTATGCGTAGGTCTGTATCTTCTAAATTAAACAAGAAATGAAAGGAGGCTTGGTTAATTTTGCGCATGTATAAATTGTTAAAACAATGTTGCTTTTATCCGCATAATTGAAATATGAAATATTTATTATGAGAGTACCAATTTTCCGCTTTATGCTAGATAAATTAATTAGTTTAGAATTTTCCATGTAATACTCGAAGAATTTCTTATGGTTTCCCTTTTTAAAAGGAAACAGTGACGTTAATTGGTTGAATTAATAATATCACGGTAGAGGCGAGGCCGCGGGCATCGGCAAGTTCACGTTATTAATGAAACTGTTCCAGTAACAGCCAGGAGCGCAATCGTCGAAATGAATTACCGAAACCGACGCAGCGCCGTTTCAAAAGAAATTGCTAAGGAGGGATAAACAGTTAAAAATTAAAGTCTATTTGCGGCAAGCAAGCTCCTCACGAGTAATCCCCGTAGTAACATTTATCTTTTCTAAATTAGATAGTGGGAGGTCCCCCGTGAACTGATTGGTAGCTACTTGTAAGAAGCGAATTGATTTAATCATGTTGAATAAGAGATATAGTACTCGTAGTTCTTTCAGCCCTGGGTTTCTTTTTATAAAATATATTTCATACAACTATTATGCTGGCTTTGTGCCTGTGAAACTTTGAAAGGCATAACGCTCACAGGAATGGGTTGAGTGCTGTTGCATTTTAATTAATTCCCTTTTCTATCGCGATGCGGTGTTATCAGCCTCCCGCAGGCGACGTCGACAAACAAATAGGTAGCAGGCAGCAGCGCAGGAAAGTAACGATTTTGACACCGTCATATTTTTTCTCCTGCACTATCCTGTATATTTTATGTCTGCTGCAATATCCTGCTATTTTATGTCGAGGTCTTTTACTAAACTCTACATAACTACCTACTGGTAGTTCGCTCCGATCATATTATCATCTTTCGTAACGACTTTCGATACACTTTTTTGTATAATTCACTAACTATATTTCTTAGGTATATGAATATGGTTGAAATTACAAAAAGTTAGATTGATGTCACTTTTTATTTAAATAGGTACACTCAGAATAAAATAGATTTAAAACTGTGAATTGCTCATCAATATGTTAAAATGGCGTACATTATATATTTGTAACCCAAAGGCGTATACTTTACCGTAAACATTTTTAGCAAGTGCGTTGAATTATACCTTATCCCGCTTTCCATCGGGCAAGACTGTCTGTCGTAAGAAAGAAATCCACGGAAAAAAACGGAAAGGATGGTATTTTTGTATGGAAATCTCAATAAAAATACATTGCATCTGTGCGAAGCTGGGGCGGGTCGCTATAGTCGTACAAAAACAATAATGGAGTGTTTTATTTCGTTCGAAATAAACTGACGATAATATCGTTGTCAACAGGCACTAGATGGGCAGAACATCTACAACGGGTGCTGCACACTGCGCATCGACTACTCCAAGATGACTTGCCTCAACGTCAAATACAACAACGACAAGTCCCGGGACTACACCAACCCGACGCTGCCCTCCGGCGACGGCGACGCGCACCAGCTGTTGACCAGTGAGTTGATGCCTCTGCGGGCCCGCCTCGCCCTGGCCCTCGCTTCCAGGATGAGTTAGTCTTATACTACCCCACACCTGGACGCTTTTTACACTCTTCGATTCTCTTTTTACCTACTTCTTTTAGTTTTGCCACAGGGAAGCAATGATACAATTCAGACTTCAGACAAGCTATATAATTAAGATTTTAAAACCTTCAAACTCCCTTTTATAATTAATTAATTATTTCAGCAACTTAGTAGCTAAGAGTAGAGTTCAGCATCTTGAAGATGCGCACACTCCAACTCTGATTTTATTTTTAAATAATTCACCAGTACTGTTTTAATAAAATTGTGAGCCGTCGCGGGACGCCTGGCAGATGTGAAACATCGAAATTTTTTTTACAGGTAATATCGAGGTTAGTACACATATAAATGCCCACACTTTCTAAACTATCACTATCAGACATATTTTATTGTTAAAATTATTTCTTTTGAGTAAAACACAAGTTACGTGTACCGTAGTAAACAACACTGTTTCGTACTACATACATACCTACATACTACTACATACATACTACATATTACATACTGTTAGCGTAGCAACACGACGGTCTGACCCGCCGCTATAGATGTTTCACATCAAAAACTTGGCGATAACCCAATAAATAATTTCCAAAAAAAAGTTCTATCCCACAAACTGAGCTATATTGTGGAACGCAAGCCTTGGCGCCCATGCTGTTCAGTTGTTCATGTATATTCCTTCTGAATTGTATGCTTGCTAAGTTGCTACTCTGTGGTGCTCTACGTAGAAAGCATAATTTATGATAAATATTATCATCCCTATTTCAACAGCAACTATGGTGAATTAAGCAATTTTAAGGACCTATTTAGCAATTTTAATTTTGATTTGCACGTGTTTGCGAAATGAATAGTATATTCCATCTACTATATTATTAAAGTATCCTAATTTATATACGATACAAGCACGTATACTGTAATACTTTACCCCTCTTGTCTTGTTTATTATTCATAATCAATTCTAAATGTTTCCACAGTGACTAATAACTTATCATAAATCCCTATTGCACCGTAGAGGGTTGTAATATATGAGGATTACTCCTGTAAAGCCTATTTGTTGCTTTTGTTATAGTACTATCGCTATATATTTTGGGGTCCTCGCAAAAAGAGGAGCTATCTGACTTGTTTGGTGTGGTTTTCCCGAACGAACTTCTGTATTCTCTTGTATTGAATCACTGTACCGTAGTTGGAAATTTTGCTTTTTGCACAAGTAATTATAAGGGTTTTGGAAACACATGTTTGCTAAGATGTACTTAATTATATTAATGATTGTGTGTGTCATACTAATTTATTTCCATGATATGAGATAAAAGGAATGCCCTTCCGGCTTCCGTTTTTCCAACTAACTATAACTCTGGTACCTTTAGATCAAGAATTAATAGTCATTTTCTAGGCAAGCGTGTATCTTCACTTATGATCAGGAGAGATTGCAGTCAAGCGCTAGTCTATATTATACGAGTACATATTGAAAAAAAAATTTTAAATTTGGAATGAATTGCCAAGGTGAGAATCATTAACGGTGTAACTTCGACGTATAGGTGGCGGAGTATTGGCGCCGCCGTTCTTGGGGCTGGGATCAGGCCTGGCTTCACCGTACGGCGTGGGCGTGGGAGGTGTAGGCCTGCCAGCCTTCGGAGCTCTCACCCTGACTCCGGCATCGCCCGCCCTTCGTGCCTTAACCGCACCCCCGCTGCCGCTAGCGACCGTACTTCTCGTCTCCAATCTTAATGAAGAGGTAGGTATTCTTCGCACATGTAGTGTATTCTACACCATTAAGAATTTGATGTAGAAGTTTTAAATCAACACAAAAACCAAATGATGTTGAATGCTTTCACATTGTAAACAACGAACCATCCTTAGATAACTTTTGTAAATGAGTTGAAGTCTTGATGATATCACTCGATTTGGTAGGCACAAGATGTAGAGAAACTATTTTTAAAACCTTTCAATTCGATTTGGTAGTTTAATGTTTATTGGCAAATTATGCATAATGCTAACACAATAGCCGGTAACGTCTTCTTATTTCATTTTAATAATATGGGTTTAAATCCACCGAACGACTAATAGAACCAAACTAATACAGTCGTTACAGGCTATTCATTTATATACTCTACTTAAAACTCTTTAAAAATAAGTTGCTAATTTATTTATAGACATGAAGTCAGATATCTTTTACGACTATTTATAATACTATCTCTTTTCTCTTTCCTATTGTTTTAGATGGTCACGCCTGACGCTCTCTTTACCCTTTTCGGTACGTGTGCACATACATTCCGTATTTTATATTAAAACATTAATACTGCTCCCGAGCCCCTGTCTGCCTGGAAGACAAATTGTCAGCTAACACTCTCAACTTCTCTACTGATAACAGCATCCGATGACTTTTTGTCGAAGCTTCGCTTGTTAACACTATCCATTCTAAGGTCATTCTAAACGCTTTATTAACTTGACAATTTGTGTTTCAGACATTCTAGATGTAGCTAAGTTAGTGTATGTACCCCGTATTGTATTTTGTGTCATGGTTTATTCTACTTCACTTTTAAGGTGTTCAACATTCTTGAAAATATCATAAATATATTACCTTGAAATACTTAAAGGTCTGTCAGTTCAACAAGCCAATAAAATTTTGTTGTTAGTAAAAATAATATGTATTTCTTTTGTTTGTTTTAACTTCTATCGATAATAAATAATTAGTATTAGTACTGTTCCATATCTTTATTTTTTGAAGCATCTTAGCTTTACACGGCTGGCCAAAAAACAGCTGAGCCAAAGCTATTAACCGCTAAAGCATTAATCGGAAGCTTATACGTGACCAATATAGAGCTTTGGAATTATTTTCCTCTTGTATCATTTTCTGTCTATCCAGTTTCACATACTTTACGAGTATGAACTAATTCGTTAAACTAAAATATTCCTTCAATTACCGTTGGAATAATAAACCTGTGTTTAAACGTAGTAACTTAGCTTAGTCGTAGGTACCAACTTAGATCGTAATTTGGCTATCTCAACTTTGCTTTTACCGTCATAATTTTGGGTAGTCCTAAAAAGTTTCACGTTTTCATGGTAAAAATATTCTCTGGGCGAAACCCATCGTCCACCGATTTTATTCGTTATATTCATTAAAATTGACTAAGGGTATAAAAACGCAGAGTTGAGGTTACTATGTACTGAAATAAATCGTGTTGACATAATACAACAGGAAACACATTGTTCAGTTTGTAACACATTTTTATTATGTAGGCGTGTATGGTGACGTGCAGCGAGTGAAGATTCTCTACAATAAAAAGGATTCAGCCCTAATTCAGATGGCAGAGCCGCACCAGGCTCACCTAGGTATTTATTTTTTACATTATTCTCCACTTTATTCTTGACTACATTAGATTCATATTCGAGGGGATCGTTCCTTTTGTTTAGATATGAGAATGTGACGTAGTTTTCTACTGCTTACTTTTCATATTGCGTGAAATGGTAAATCTGAATAACTCGCTTATGGTATGGTTATTGTAAAGGGAAATGAATTATTCATTTTCCGTTTAGTGAGAACAAGTGCGTATGATATAGTAAATAATATTATATTTTACCTACATAAAGATATATTTTTACATCTTAGCTTTTGATATAAAATTGCTAAGGGAGACAATAAAGTCACGGTCTTTGATCCAGGTTGACACCGCTTTATAATTTTAAGTAATTCAATTTTGTTGAAATGAGCATATTCAGCAAATATCTCCTTTGTGGTATCGTTTGTAGATTATGACACACGTCTTTTTATGTAGAGTGGGTACTCGAAATAAAATTATGCGAACCTCAAAAATTTATTATGCTAAAATTTTAATGAAATATAATATGTTGACTTCCTTAGGTATACCAGAAGGACATATATCTACTTCAGAACTCTTATGCCATAATTATTTATTATTATCAGTGATTGTGTGCGACTACGTTGTTTAATTTTGAAATAGCCGCAGGGAAAAAATTTTTAGTCTTTAGAAGAATACTAGCTGATGCCCGCGACTTCGTCTGCGTGGATTTAGTTCATAACATCCCGCGGGAAATCTTTGTCACCCTCCAGGTTCTCAACTATACCTATCCAATAAATCACGTCAATCCGTAGCTTTGTAGCAGGAAACATTTGATCGTCTTGCTCGCGGCATTGTTAATGATGATTCAAAGAGAAAACATATTACTGATGATATTATCAATTACGTTAAACTAAAATTTTTATAATTGTTTTTACCATAATTGACCAAATACAAAATTACGTTTAGCTGTCATTTACGTTTTGTTCTTCCACTGTCATTTTCGTTTTTTTATTCCATGTCAGATGCATTTTTGTTATACCAGGTTTTATATTGACTTGACGGAAACGCGGTCGAACGGGATAAAAAGTATCCTATGTCCGTCTCCTGGTTCTAAGCTACCTCTCCACCAATTTTGAGCCAAATCGGTTCATCCGTTCTTGAGTTATAAATAGTGTAACTAACACCACTTTCTTTTATATATATAGATTTCCAGCACGATAAAAAATATTTTTAGTTTGATTTTTGGTTTTTGACATTTTAACATTTTAATATTTATCAGTTCAAATGATTCATTTCTATTCATAGAAATACGTAGTCGTAATTCCTAGAGCTAAGTTAGAGCGACAAAATGTTAGTTTAGTTGATAACCTTTTTCATGACTCAACTATAAGTGCCCTAAAATCACACTCTGAAAGTCAGAGTACTGGTGAATTCATGGAAATTATACGAAAGTGGTGGAATATAATAAATGTAAAAAATAAACTTAAAGGTCTTTTGAAGCGGGACACTAGTTCTAGGATATATAGATTTTCTTTTTTTATATAGATTTCCAGCACGATAAAAAATATTTTTAGTTTGATTTTTGGTTTTTGACATTTTAACATTTTAATATTTATCAGTTCAAATGATTCATTTCTATTCATAGAAATACGTAGTCGTAATTCCTAGTTCCTAGTTTCTATTATATATACCTACCTAACAATGCATTTTAACCAAAAGCGAGTGATTATTGGCCAGAGGCGATGGCAGTCGTCAGACTGTAGCAATATATTTTTAGGGTTTCGTACCCAAAAGGTACCAAAGGGTTACGGGGACCTATTACTAAGCCTCCGCTGTCCGTCTGTCCTTCTGTCAGCGGGGTGTATATCAAATGGATAGATACCTTAAAATTTTCACAGAATTTGTATTTTTTTTGTTATAAAAACGTAATTAATAAGTTAGTTTTGCTCGTTCTTATAGATGTTGTTAATTATTTTTATGATGGTACGGAACCCTTCGTGTGCGGGTCCGACTCGCACTTGGTCGGTTTTTAGAGAATCGCACAGCTGGTTAAAGGTGATCCTATTCGTTCCAGCGATGACCCATATGGATAAGTTGCGCGTGTTCGGGAAGGCGATGCGCGTAATGCTCAGCAAGCATCAGACGGTGCAACTGCCCAAGGAAGGGCAGCCGGACGCTGGCTTGACTAGGTATGTATTGTGATTTGTGAACTTATTAAGCTTGTATGTCTTTGCTTTACCCTGAGGGCGATTCTGGAGTGTGCTGGAATGCTTGAGAAACGACTTCATCCATAAATATAACGATACTGTCATATTATAGTGGCCACTTATCTTCTTCTAAATAGGTATATAAAAATAAAAGGTGGCTGACTAACTAACTGATCTATCAGCGCACAGCTCAAACCACTGGACTGATCCAGCTGAAATTGGCATACAGATAGCTATTATGACGTAGTCATCCGCTAGGAAAGGATTTTTGAAAATTCAACCCCTAAGGGGTAAAATAGGGGTTTGACAAATCGAACCTAACGTGAAAGAAGCCGCGGACAAAAACTCGTTTTGGATATTATTGAAATAAAGATAAACTATAATCTTTATTTTCTAACTAGGTAGGTACCTATACTACACTTTTCAGTCAATAAAATTTCGTGTAGAAAATCATGTAGAAACCGATTACTAAGGCGATCTTGTCAAGAAAAAAAAGTATAATTTATACTTTTTAATTTAATTATCACCATTAACACACTTGTATGATGTTATAGTATGGTGATAATTAGTTACGAAAACTTAAAACTAAAGATACGAAGGTTTGCGCGGTTTGGTTTGAAAAGAGTCCACAAGCTCAAACAAAAACAAAACCAAGCAATTACTTAGCGGCAATGATGTTATATATTTAAACTTAGCGGTACATTTTACTACTACTAGTAGTGGTACTCTACCAGATCTGATCGGAGACTATTTAGAAATAAACCTTGACCTTTATTAAAATTTTTGAGACTATGGCGACGTCATCAAGTCTTTGCGAAGAGTGTTCCATTTATAAATTAAAAAATAAACCACTATTGAATTTCATTCGTGAAATTCCTTTGTTGCGTAGATGATATAAATTTTTTCATTTTTCTAGATTGCATTCACAACGAAACAGCAAATCCTTTGTCCACAGAATTGGCTGTATCGGGTGAATTATTGGAGGTGCTAAATAAATTTTCTTTCTGCTCTATTCCAGGGACTATTCCCAGAGTCCGCTCCATAGATTCAAGAAGCCCGGTAGCAAAAACTACCAGAACATTTACCCGCCGAGCGCTACGTTACATCTGTCCAACATTCCGTAAGTTATTGTCCAATTCCAAGATCCCCACTTCATTTTTACGCTCAAATGCATTTATCTGACATATTATGTGTTTGTATTTGTCTGCAGAGCCACGGTTTCTGAAGATGACATCAAGGAAGCGTTCACCAAACGGGGATTCACGATCAAGGCGTTCAAATTCTTCCCGTAAGTTTATTTATTTAGGTACCTTTTGTTATAATTATTTGTTACAAGACCGGTAACAGCTTAGATGCTCGAAGTAGGTATATAATATGTACTATGAAAGCTACGTAATATAATTATGCTTAACAATCTGTGAATCTTTGAATTCGTGTAACTATGAAACTACATGTACCTACCCATTTTTACGGAAATCTGATAAACAACAGGAATAGTAATTTTTAAAGCGACATTTTTCGAGACATCCACTACTGGACATAGGTCTCTTGAAATGATCGTCACAGAACACGATCCTGTGCCGCCAGCAACCGAAGGCTGCTAGCACTCGCCTGAGAACGTCCATCCACCTAGTGGGGGCTCTACCAACGCTACGCTTTCCGGTCTGGTCTGGTCACCATTTCAGCGCCATGGAATTCCAACGCCCATCGAATATTCGAGCCATGTGCGCCGCCATTTCTCATGTTTTGTATGTATATTTTTGCAGGAAGGACCGCAAAATGGCCCTCGTGCAACTGCCGTCGATCGATGACGCGGTGGCAGCGCTTATCAAAATGCACAACTACCAGCTCTCCGAGTCCAACCACCTCAGAGTTTCCTTCTCGAAATCAAGTATTTAAACAAAACGACCGAACGCCTCCCCGGAATATCACACAACAGTCGTTTTAAAATGTGCACGCAAAAGAGATTGGACCCTTTTGGATGACAAGCGTAACCTAGCTCTCAAGCCTTATCGTTCGGTGATGCGAATGTATCTCACGAGTACCTCTCTCACTAATCGAGAACATCACTCGACTGAAAATTATAATATATCTGTATTACGCTTACTCGGATCAGTATAGAAGTTAAGTGCTAACTCTATTTCCTTAGAATACGTACTGTTACTGTACACCATAATTTAAGATGTCTCGTCATCGTTTCGGACGGCAGCTAAATTTGATTTTAAGTTTTTGTTTTTGAGGGTATCCTGACATTCGCTGTGCTAGAGAGGATTTATATTTTGTGTGGTATTCATTCCGTATTTTTATTATTCGATATATTATTATTTTTATACATATATATTTAGCGTTAACCGTCTCCAATGATTTCAGCGTACGATTTCTATCTCAGAGTAAAGATGATATTGATCACCAACAATAAAATTTTGTAGTCGTACGTACTCTAGACATATCACGTACATATCGATACTTCAGTCGTAATCATGCATCTACATATCGATTGAGTCGTGTCTATGCTTCTTTCAGAGAATTGTTTATGTATTTAGATTGGTCGCATTAATTTGATGCTGATTGCTAAAAAAATATGTGCGGGTTTTTTACCGCGTAATACTAATGTATTCACATTAATCGTGGGAGTCCATGTAAATGTATACCTGTATTGATTAATGTGATCTTTATCTCATCGTTACTCTGAGGTTTCAATGAATTTGTATGAAGCAGATTGCAATTAGATTGCGCTAGACTTATTTAGAATTTGGCAACTTTTATATCTACTTTACGCAATGTTAAACATTGACTCGGTTGTTTTGCGGTTATTATTGTAACAGGCTTATTAACGATAAATAGTATTTTTATATTATTATTATTGTAATATTCAACAATAGAGCACATTGTTAAAAGTATTTCCTTATCACTTTTAATTTGCAGTTATTATTCTAAGATTATATTTTATACATATATTTTATGCTCTATTATAATCTGCACAATTTTTTATGGCATTTTTAAAATAATTATTTTAGTTTTGTACGCATACACATTTTTTTTTATAACGCCTCGTTCGGAAATGTGTATGTGTGTGCAATATTAGTTGTAGAGAGGATTTAGTATAATTTAGATGTAAAACTGTCGTCTTCAGTAGCCGGCACAACCCGGAACCTCCATTGAATTCTTCCGTAACTGTTGCGTTATTTAGTAAAATATTCTGTTTACTGTTGAAAAAGGTAGTTTCTTCTCGATTAGTTAGCGTAATCACGACTACTATATCACTAACAATCAACTATATTATAATATAGTTGATATATCATCTATAAAACGTTATGTTCAGTGACATAATTAGTGACATGATGCATTTATTTTGATGTTAATTTATATTAATGGTAGCTACAACATACTATAAATGCTCGTGCGTATATTCACTAAGCAATTAATTATAGATAATTATTTATTTGTTTACGGTCAGGGTCAACCCTACACAGATACGAGTATATACGACAGTGTGGACGATGTTGCGCTAATGTATTTTTTAGAATAATTTTAAATAAGTATAATGAAATACTATTATAACGTTGCCACACTGTTAATAAGGATATCATGACGTTTTATAAATTAAAATAAATATTTTCAGGATATGATGCAAATGCATACTTTGTGTGCGGAATTTACGCAGTATCGCTTTAACACGACAGTATTGTAGTTTTATGCTCTCTCCCTCGACACTTTGTACATAACAAGTCCATCTCGCGGCGACTCCGCGCTTCCCTTCTAGACTGCACTCGAATGGTTTTCACACATCTTTGCCTTCTTAAAATTAAATTAAAAATGCGTCTAGTCCAATGCAAAAGAGATTAAGTTTGTGGATTAAGTAAATTAACGTAATAACTTTAAAATTTCTCTCAAAAACTCTGGTAACGCTTATAGAGATATTATTTATTTATTGTAACGAATTTGGTCAAAGAGTTGGTGCCCACAATCTACGCTCTGACGGTTAGGACCAGATTAAGTGTTCAGTTACACGTCCAGTCTATGTGATTAGGCAAAGCATGCGTGAAACAGATACCTGAATTATGACGAGTTAGTGAAAACGTTGCTGTTTGCAATATGATAATTATTATCAATTAAATTTTGATAGAAGACGTCTAATGTTAAGTGGAAAATGTCAAAGAATTCATACATATCTTCCCTTACCCGCTGGCGGAATTCGTTTAAATAAGGACTTAAGGTGGAAAACAAAAATATGTCCACCCATAAGGATTTAAAACGGTAGTAAGTACCTAGTTTTAAAATAATCCGCTGCAATGATAGGCTTGGAGGCCTCGTGGCCGTCGGCGTAAGGTTCATTTTCAACATATCTTTAGTCACAAAATACTTTTTTTTTATAATTAATTTCAATTTTAAAAACGTAAACTGTCATAAAAATTAAATATTTACACTATTACAAAATGTATCATATACATCACGTACCGTTTAAATATATAAAAATAGAGCTTAGTAAGATGGTTAAACTAAAAAAAAAATTAGATTGTCATGTAAGGTAAATAGAGAAATTTGATCGTACAGATATTAATTCTGATAAATAATAACCTATCTACGCTAAGAACGTGTAAGTAGTAGTTTGGTTTAAATAATGTTAGGCGACCAGGGTGTGGTGATATTTTGCACGTTTTTGAAAATGTTTTTCTAGGGTAGGTACACGAAACTGTGCCAGCATTTGTAAGATGTGAATGGTGGCGGTTTGTTTGAGATGGAATCGGTAATCATCGCAGTTTAATATTATCACCAAACATGTTACAAAATCACAAAAAGAGATTACATATCTACTGTACTCAGCGTAGAACGCTAGGCACATTTGGCATACTCGATTTTGCTGATACGGACGATTCTAAAGGGCAGGCTTCTTCAGTATGGCAGGGAGCAGTCAGCCAAATTGTTTTCTCAGTTTAGGAAAAGCTAAAAAAAGTTATACCTAAAGATATTAGAAAAAATTCTTGCTCCATTGGCTTATTATACTAAAAGAATAACAGTCACATGTTTACCTTCCATGCATTGGCGGTTAGGAGCTTGGATATTAAAAAAAAAAACAATTTTTAAATATATAACGGACTTAGACTAATAACGCCTAGATCGATAGTTCCATACAACGAGACCGAGTAACGTGTAACCATAAAAGGAACCATGTGTGCTAAGAGGCGTGGTCTATTTACGCTCGCCGACACGTACACTAGTGTGCGTGTCGATAAACGTAACTAGCCTTTAAAGGCTACCATGAAATGTGATAATTTTGCATCAATCATCAATCATTTGGCATTATCGGCGTGAATTTTTTGATCACCCACTTATCTTTATTATTATTTGAGAATTTGAGTGTTTTCGAAATACTCGTAATCAGCTGAAAGATTCAAGTAACATTGGGTTTGAGAGTTGACAGCAAGTCGTATAAAAGAGTTCTTGTAGTTGTATTGCCAAGTTGCCCTTTTAGTTTTGCCGAGATCGCAGCAACTCCCTGCATGCCCGAGTCATAGACAATGACTCAACAGTGTGTATAGCGTTTGGTGGCCTAAAATTTTCTCAATAATACTGGTATTGACTAATAGATAATTATAGGGGTTTATGTGTTTAGAGAAGTATTTTAAATATTTAGGATAATGTCGTAATAATATAATTAAAAAATAATAAATCAGTGTTTAGAATGAGATGCCAAATTTAAAGTCAATACACATTATTTTAGGTAAAAAGTAAATGATTAATCTTAACATTTATTAAAAAGTTGATGAAAATGTTACAGTTAAATTATATTTGAGAGTTTTATTAAGCGCAATATATATGCAATTTTATTCATTGTAAGCGAACATTGTTTCAATTTGTTAGTTAAAGTTATGCGTTGAAAATATGTGAGAGCTGTTGTTTTTCAATCCTATTCAATTGATCCATTCGCGTTGATTGTACGCAGTTTACTGTAATCGGTACCCATGAAATATGTTACTCTACTTCGCGTATTTGTCTTTGATGTGCTTCACTCATTTCAGTTATATCATAATATTATATCCCTACATGATGCTTCTTTACTTCTTATCTTTTACGGCATTTCAAATATTTACTATTTTGTACTGTAGGTAACCTATCTATCAGGATGGGTAAAGGCCAACATATTATCAATACGGAAAATTTGGCTTAATTGAATTTTTTTTCCCAGTGACTAACATATCTTTTTACCTATCTACTTTGTATTTTTTTCATTGTAATTTAAAGTGCCGTCAGATCTTTGTATTTTCTTATTTTAGCATTAAGCCTTTTGTGTGGTTAATTTCATTCTTATTTTTAGTTTTATAATTAAACTATTATCATCATTAATTCTTTTTCTTTATTTTTCCTCACCTTTCCTTTCTCCGTTTGCTTATTCTTGATTGATATCGGCAAACCCGTCTTCGATTTATATATCGCACCTTAATTTTATTCTAATAACTCACTTCATTAGAACAATAGAACTATTTGTAAATAAAACTTATACATTTTTAAATGGGAACAATATTATGAGGTTATGTACGAATGTACACCATCTGTACTCTAGACATACTCTTTAAATCTATTTAGATCTAAATTTGTCTCGTCATAGCTACGGAAGTATGCTAATGCTAACGTTTCAATACATCTTCATAGCCCTTCGCGTCTTGGAATATAAAAAGTCTTCGGGACTTAGCGAGAATTTATGCGAAATACAGGTTGTATAAGTTGAATGTAAAAAGGGTAAGGGACTCAAATATTGCCAATGATAGGTTTTATAAAATGATCACATGGAATATACTACGCACAGGGTATATAATGTGAATATATAAGCCGACTGATGCCTGCTGGCCAGTTTGGCGACTTGTCCGTACCACGTCCCTTATTCCTGCGTTGAAAGAACTGAAGCATTCCTTATTGAAACGTTGATCTAGAAGAAATGTATAACTGCCAATTAATAGGGAAAAAGATTTATCGTCGACCTATTATAATATTAATTAAAGTACCTAGTTTATATTATTATCAATTGAAAGATTATTTATTTGTTTAAGAGAATCGATTAGGTCCTATAATGTGGCAGTTATCCTTGTATTAAATTAATTATGGGTGTAAATGTAAATACACTGACCTTATAAATAAAAATATAGAACTACATATTATTACAGATTAACATAATCAATACTTTAAGATTAACTAGTTAAATATCCTATTCTAATTTCAGTAGTCGCTCTAGGAACCCTATACCTGCCTACAGAAAAGTACTTCGTAGTAGCTAACTGTATGTACCTTGTACCCGACTTTCTTATTACGACTAGAGATCTTTCGTTGAATTATTAAAAAAAAAATTAATGGTGTGCAAATTAAAGGGTTGTGTGTAAAATAAAAATAGTTTAATAGATGTATAAATCGTTCCACGCAACGATATATTTGTCTCCTGATTTTGTCTTGAGCACATCGTCCTAATTTTTCCCTTTTATGTAGTTAATACAATTTAAAATATCAGATCTTTAGACTATTTATTAAAATACTAATTTAAAAGTTAAAACAATATGCCAAAGACCAATCATTGGGAAAAATAACAGGGATCTATCAGATAAATATTTTTAATTTCCACTAATCTAAATAGAAGATCAAAATTTTATATGATTTAAGCAAGCTGATTAAGCAAGATAACTTGCGCTTATTAAAAGCGCAAGTTATCCAAAAGATGTACCTATTTTGATGATTATTTTGTGTAAATTGATTTTGTGTAAACGCTAACAGGCTACTGTGTAAACCACAGACAGTTTATGTGAAATATATAAGTATATACACTATTTTAACAACTAAGTGACTACACTATTAAACTCTAGATTTATTCTTTGTCATTTTATAATAAAATATAGTTGAAAATAATGAATTCTATTACTTATTACATCCAACTCCTGCATAGCCTGATACATCGCAAAACGATATTATGGAACGAACTTTGTATAGTAGGTAAGTAAACTGGTATTAATAATATACCTACTTACTCAATAAACGTTTTCTGCGCATTTTTGTCGAGTTAGATCTCAAAATCTTTGCCAAGAACCTTTATTTATCATCAAAATCAATCCATAGCCATAACCGGCCCTCCCCTGACCCCTCTCCTCTCAGAATGAAAGGGGTTTAGGTTCTGACTATTTTTGCCTTTACCGTTATAGCGAGTGGTAGGTAAGTATAGTTTAACTCCGAAAAGATAGAAGTGCGTAGGTACTTGGGATTTGAACGCCGGACCCTCGAAAGGGAGACCGAAGCGGGAAGCCTTAACCACGAGGCAATCACTACTGACCACAAACTTTTATTATACAGTAAAGTTTAAAAGTAGTTTAGTGATGTAAATTAAGTATCGGATGAGATGGAGAAGGTACGATTCCAATAAATAATAAATTATTTATTGAAACGCAGGATCCATAGATTTAGGATGGGTAAAAAACTAAAAGGATTAAGAAGGACTTGGCAAGTATGTAATATACACCTAAAATTAAAATGAGATCCACCCGACGTCAAGCAATTTTCATGGGACCTTACCTTTACAATAAACTTAATAAATTTCTAAATATATTTAATAAAACCAAGCTAATGGCTAAGAAAACTATCTTAAAATACTTAACAACCCTAAGTTATGACGAAACAGAAAACTTACTGACTATTCTGGAATAAAAAAATTTAATTTTTTAACTATCCATAAAGTTTTAAAAAACGTGTCACTTCTTGCAAAATGCGCTCACATGATCTACATCTGCGTTCGCCGGTCACTCTAGGCGGGTAGGCGTACAAAATATTATGCGGTGATTTGTATCTAATGGAGTGAGTTTTGAACAGTGTAAAACATTCTTTTTTTTATTTATGTAGTGTCATTGTTATTTTTCTTGTGTGGAAGACTGGGATACACATTTATAAGCCACAATACCCGCAGGAATTAGGAATGTCAACATAAATACAATACCTACCTACAGGTTCCCTAGTTAGGTGACAGATCCGATCACCCATGCATATGGCCAAAATATAACTTACTATGTAATTACTCCGCTTCAGATTATTACTCGTATGTTAAGGTCATGTTTTTAATAAATGAAATAAAAATAAAAATTGGTAGCTTCGGCTGGAATCACATCTGTACGCATCGATTCGCATTATGTCCATTATTGTCATCCGATTTACGTATACAAGCAAAATTTCAGCTCAATCAGAATCCGGAAAGTGGTTTTAATTCATTTACTTAGCAAGATTTGACCTAAACAAACATACATAAGTACATACAATGCAGGTTAAAATATAAAAGCTTGTGCTTGTAAGATAAAATGTTCACTATGTTAGAAGAATTAATATGGCAGGCACAAATTACACTACATTATTTAAACATTCAATAAGCTGCACTAAACTTATCAATTTTTATTTACTACGTCCACGGTCCATGATTGCCGAATGCTGAGTACAATGTGCTTTATGGCGGCGGCGGCCGCGCGTGGTGCGTACGTGGCGAGAGCGGCGAGCGCGCTCGTGCATACTCGACTTGCATAGTCGAGTATGCACGAGCGCGAGTCGCTTGCTCGAGTAATGGTCGAGCATCGCATTTTGTACATTCAATTTGGCACTGGAATAGTCGTAAAGTTAATGTTTAGGGTTCCGTACGGGACCCTATTACTAAGCCTACGCTGTCCGTCTGTCCGTCCGTCTGTCAGCGGGCTGTATCTCGTAAACCGTAATAGATAGACAGATGAAATTTTCACATAATTATTATGGATTTCTATTGCCGCTTTAACAACAAATAATAAAAATTAAATTAAATTAAAAAAATTAAATTAAAATATTTCCATGGGTACATGGAAATATTTTTATTTAATTTTTTTTAACGGAACCCTAAAATAGCGAGGCCCGACTCGCACTTGGCCAATTTTTTTTAGTGTTCTTAAAAATGCTTTTCTCTGCGCTGCTCTTGGTGTGCCAAACTCGTCGCCGCCACAGCCCACAGCTTTCATATTGTAGCCACCTTATGGTGTTTAATAATTTGCCCAAGATTGATGGTTCGTTTATGAACAGGGGCAGGTACCAAACAGCAGAATATTATTTTTATTAATTTAATATTCGTGCTAAATCGATTTCTGATTTGTTTCGCTTATCTGTACTATACTGTCAATTTGATTTCAATGTGACAACTGACAATAACTGTCAACGTCCGTCAATTTGGTCTGAGGTCAACACTTTTCCAATTTCCTCGCAATCGGATTTTCCTTACGGATTTTCAATTTTTTCTCGCAGTTTTTACAGAATGTACATTGCATTACAATAATTGAGAAAATAGACTTAATTAAGATTATAAACAATTCAAGTGAATTTAATAGTGATCAACATGTAAATAAAATGTGACGATAAAGAAGTCTTGTTTTTAGTCGCACTGTAACCTATTTCAAAAGCAAAGCAATGTTTAGTCGGTTATTGAATCAAAAGTTAATGCTGGGGACCGTCGCAAGACTGTCCCCTAGCGTGCTAATACCAATTTTCCACAGAAGAAACGAAAATGATATTGATGAATTGAACAACCCAAACTCGCCACTTCCAAAAACAGGATGGGATAGAGTCAAAGCTATGTACCACAAGAAGTAAGTTACTTTTCTGATCAAATGTACAACTGCATAACATTTACTTACATTGTAGTTGATACATAATTTAAGAATGTTTAGGTTATCCGTTATGACTTGATTATCTGTCATGTAATCTACAGTCCGTTCAATATAACTTGTCCCTTGCCTCCATGTTGGCACCACTGCTTCACATATTGAAAACCCTACATGATAAGCAGTGGTGCCAACATGACTGCAAGGGACAAGTTATAGACATCAAATCCAAAAACTATCAAAGACAGTTAAAAAATTGACAAACTGTAGCGTTGACATATAAAACATTATTGTATTTTTTACTGTTACCATGACTGTGATGAAAGTTTTCTTTTCTGGCAATGCTTTTCATGGCTATGACATCTTGCATGTAGAAGGGCATGAGTTTTAATTTCTTATTTTTCTCCTTTTTGAAGAAAGTCATTAATAAAAGTAAAAAGTAATAAATAGTCTGTGCTATGCAAAACTTTTCTTTTTTACCCATCGTAGAAAACTATACATGAACAATAGTAACCAAACAACAATCACTAACTAAACTAGCGGCACGCTATGATGGCCGGTTTGACACATTACAATAGTGATGTGGAATGTCAATTTATTCTCGAACAAAAAACAATTAAGTTTTGTTTTTGTACCTGATTAAATAGGTTTAATAAAACAAAAATGTATATGTTTATTTAATTTATTTGAACGAACTGAATATTTGAATGAAAATGAATATACATACTTTATATGCACACAAGAAACATATGAATACAAAAGATACCAAAAAAGGTGCCACAAAAGGCCATAATTAATCAGATTCGTCCATACTACTATTTTCACTGTCGTCACTGCTATCATCACCTACATTAATAATTATATGTTCGTTTTCTATAATATTATCTATTTTCACATCTCTTTCATAATCTTCCCTTATTAATTTAACAGTTCTATTCACAACCTTTTCCCAGTCTCCTTTAGTCACATGTTCACAAGCTTCTTCTAATAATTTTAGCATTTTTTTTGTGGTAAATGGGGGTTCTGTATTGTGTCTTGCAGCATATCCCTTAATTTGAGCCCACACCAACTCAATCGCATTATACTCACAATGGTAAGGCGGTAACCGTATAACTCTGTGCCCATGTTCTAATGCTATTTCGTCAATGACGTATCGGATCTTGGTTGGTTTGTTTTCTTTTAAAAGACGTACTAATTCCGCTTTTAACATATTCATGTTTGCATCTACGCCATTTTTACGAAGCCATGCGACGATATCAGCTTTCTTTTGGGATTGGGCAGGTGGCTTGTCAATTTGCATCGAGTGGTATGGGGCGTTGTCCATAATTATAATAGATGGTTCAGGGAGGCTACACAACATTGAGGTAAACCATTCAGTAAACTTTTCTCCATTCATGTCTTCATGATAGTCTCCAGTGGTTTTTGACGCAAAAGCCATGAGAGAACCTTCGACAAACCCGTTGATGGTTCCGGCGTGACAAATTATAAGTCGCGATCCTTTTCCTACAGGAACTTTGGAAGTAGATGCTGCTGTGTCATCGTTCCAAGAACGGCCTACAGTATGGTTAGCATTAAGCCATGTTTCATCCAAGAACACAACATTTTGCCAATTTTTGATTTCTTTCACTTGCCGTAAAAAAGTATACCTTGCCATCGCTATATCAAATCTTTCCATCAATATTTTGCGTTTGTTACATTTTTTGTATCGAAATCCAATGGTCTTCAAAATCTTCGTTAAAGAACTTTCCCCACCGAAGAATAATCCAGCTTCCTTCAGTGAATGCACCAACTTTTTTCTTGTTGGATACTCCTTCTGTAAATAGTAGCCGTAAACATGTCTTCGGATAGCATCGGCATCAAAGCTATCGATGCCTACGACTGGTTTTGCTCGTTTTCTCTTTTTTGGTGTGTGAAGTTTATTTTCTTCTGTGCCAGTCTCGCCATATTTTTTTTTAGTTATCCGTCTAACAGTTCGTTGTCCAATATTAAGCGCATCAGCTACGCGTTCAACCACTGACGTTATAGGTAAAATTGGCCCTCCATTTTGAGCTTCACGATCGAAATAGTTACGAAGGCGTATTACGAACTCACGTGTCTGACTATTTAGAACAGTTCTCTGCGTACGTTCGGTCATATCGACGAAATCCACAACAAAGGGCTTGAACAGAGTCCAAATTAACGAGCAAGGGTCAACAGTAATGCAGTATCAATATTTGAAATCCAAAGCCAGGTCAAAACTATATCACAATCGCATTGCACTGACAGTTTATACTTTTCGAAGCAACGTCAATTCGAAACTGCTTTGTTTTGCATTGAGCATTGACGCGAGTTTGCCGGAGGTAGTAGTTGTGCTAGCCAGCGATCCTATGTGACGATCGTATTAGATTCCATTTTTAAAAATTTTCAATTTAGAAAACCAAATGCCGAGTTGTGGTATATATCATATAAAAATAAAAATTTTACCTTTTGTATGAAACAGCTGATATTTTTTTGCGATTTCAGAGGTTTGTCCACATAGTGAAAATTGTTCATATTCACAAGTACATTCACCCCTTAAATGGTGCAAACTGATTTTTCTACACTTGTATACATTTTAGAAATCAATTTAATAAATAAATTTTGAGTCCTAAACCTAAAACTACATTCGATAAAATTTATGAATCTCTGCACATCACTATCGTCAATAAAGTAATACAATTATTTCCTTCAAAGTCGTTATCAATTAATACGGAACTTCATGAGCGGACAAACGTCAAACCGGCCATCATAGCGTGCCGCTAGTGTAATTAAAATTTAACAAAACAATTTAAAGCAAAAATTTAAAAAAAAAACATGGTGATGACAATCCCGAGCTATATGTTGCTATCTGTACTAAGTGGGTCTGACTTGAAATGCGGTGCAGGGAAGTGTGAGGGAGGTAGTGGTCAACTTAGATTGAATGTGTAGTCTCTAATCTATCTGTCATGTTAAAACATTGCCTAGGTACTTAAACTGTTCAAATACTGTAACAAGTAATACTATGTTCATAGTTTAACTGATAATTGAGTGATTGTATGGTCTAGATTTCAACCTTATTCCCTACCCTCACATTCTGTCTTGCCTGCACACATACATTAACAAAGTGTTTGTATGAGAATGGCAATGTCAAATGCCATGGAAGCTCGCACAAGCTCAACATCATTCCTGTAAAATAGCTATAGATGTTGCTGTTGTAGCGTTAAGATACTCCTTGTTTATTGTTTATCTCCAAATCTTACTATAATAAGCAGGTACATAGTGTACAAAATTATTCAAAGGAATTTGTACCAACAATAGAGTATTTTTCTCCTAGTGAGTAATAATCATAGGTCGGAATTAGGTAGAGTTATTCATGTACTTACACTGATTTCATACAGCGAAAGAATAAAGTGGATATGTCTCAAATCCCGAGATTAATTTTAAAGAGCAGAAAAAAATCCCGTGATTTTTTAAATAAAAAGTTATTTACTTTTACACAATTTAAACTACTGCACGCACGACGTTGCCAAACTTACATCAATGACATTGGATGTCCAAAGTTGCAAAATACCAATACGCGCGATGTTGCCACATTTGTAGTTCGCACAACATAGCTTGTGAGAACAAAAGAATACAATAGCGCAAATGCGGAGCGCTCCCCGCTTAACGTAATGTACTAGATTGTGTCTCTTTCTACCGCATTCAAACTATCTATTAGCAATGAATCGGTTTACTCATTCACTTACCTCGGTTCACTCACACTCAGCTCATTCACTTACCTCGGTTCGTCGAATGCGCTCACTTGTTTCCTATTGTGCTTTGTGTGGTGAATCCTGTTTGACCCTGGCTAGTTTACTGGATTCTGGACTCTACTTAATACGACTATTTCGGCACGCATTAACGGACTTTGATTTGGCCTTACTGTATCCGATCTTTCTCTAAATGGAATCATTTGAAATATTTGATGTAGTGAGATTAGCTTTGAGATGGGCAAATTGCGAGAGCTTAGAAGATAAAATGGAAAAAGTCATGGATAGAAATCCTGATTTGGACACTATCAGAAATATAGCAGAAAAATTTTCTTCCTGCACTAATGACGAGGAGGAGGAAGTGTATAAATTTGCTAACCTCACCTCAGTTGACGTAGAGCGATCTTTTTCAATGTACAAATGGATTTTAGATGTTCGGAGAAATTCATTGAAGCCAAAAAATATTGAAAAGCTTATGGTTATATATTTTATTTCTTACAAAAGTTATACAGTAATGGCGGAAGCGAACACTTCAAATCTTACTGGTAATCAATCGGAAAAGGAAAATGATTCTGATGGGCCGTTTGAATAAGCAAAACCTCACGAGTCTAGGCTAGAAGCAAAAGTATTCGCTCATATTTATAAAAAAGGCGAAATATGCGTATGAGAATTTGCTTAAGACTATCAATAATTTGTATTGTGAATTAATGTAAACTAATAAAAATTGTATGTTAATTATCTTTGTTTTATTTGTCTATCTCTGAAGTTCTTATTATTATTTAGTTGTAATATTGTTGGCCACACGGGATTGTCCATTAGAAATCCCGGGAAGGTCCACATTAATATCAACATTTCGATGCAAGTACATAAATAACTCTACCTAATTCCGACCTCTGGTAATAATCTAAAAATATTTAAATAAGATAGTTTAGGCAATAAGAAATCGGGAAGTGTAAGTTTCAGTTCACAAAATTATATTATAGTAAATTTTATATTTTATTTCAGTTTTCACTTTTTTTATCTATGCAACAAATATTTGAAACGATACCCACCATATGACTTTGTAGTCATTGAGTCAGTAAATCCTTCCTATCTACTTCCATGGATCTGACTGACATCTGACATGATTACTGATGTATGGATTAGATGTAGTTTGGGCTCCCTTTTCTAAGAAATACTTTTCATCTTTGCGTGAGATGCGTGTTTTTTTTTATATAAAATATTTTTATTTTTCATCAACAAGCATGTAATGGAACAATATTTTTAACCTATTTGGGAACCATTGACAATTTTCTATATTGTATGTGTAAAAGGGAATGCAATTTGGCTTGACTGACCAGACTGACATCAGAAAATAAGTTTCATTTTCATTCGTAGTTTCATGCTAAGGTTGAATCGTGAATGTGTTCCTGTTGGTTTTTTGTATTTATTTTAACGATCCCGGTTTTGTTTTTGCCTCAGCTTATTGTTGTTTACTTTTTAACTACTATCACAGAGTACTATCTAGTTTAGAGACTTAGTTACACTATGATTTCTAGTACCTACCTTTGGGCTGGAATCACATCTGTGCATCGATTTGCATTTTGTCCATACAAAACTCATTATTCATGGAGTTGTGTACGCATCAATTCTTTCAAAGTCAATTCTAAGTCTTTGCAATGCACGACTATGAAAAATGACAGCTTGTATATACAAAATGCGAATCGATGCGCACAGATGTGATTCCAGCCTTATAGTTTAAAGACAAAGTTACTCTGTGTCACTCTGTGAACTCTAGTACCTACCTACTCTGTGGGTTTACAGAGTAGGTAAACCCACAGAGTACTGGGGGTACTCTGAAGCCATGTTATGACGTCATAAGCGTCATATGACGCTTATGACGTCATAACATGGCTTCTAGGTGGCATCTATTGTTTTCGTCACTTTTCAAAAAATAGTAAAATACCCTAATACCCCTATTATCGACCGAGCGAAGCGAAGGTCTTTGAGTCTACTTGAGTGAATTTGCACTTGTCCGTCCGTCCGTCCGTCCGTCTGTCAGAGCCTTATAACTTCTGAATTACTGAACGAAATTACTTCAATTTTAGATATAATATGTAAACCGATGGCCTCCAGCCGAAAATGGCTTAAAAAGTTATAAAAATCTTTATTTCAGGGGGGCTCTCATAGAAGCGAATGCGAAGAAAAAAAAAAATTTTTGCGTTTCATAGGTTTACAGTACCTCATTTTAAAGATAATTTGGAACAGAGTACAAAAGTATTTTTTTTAAAAATTTTTTCCTAAAATTGACGAAATGGGGGGCTTTCAAAGTGGAGATTATATTTGACCTCAGAACGGAATAACCATTGAAAGCTGGGGCTTGAAAGTTTTACAATTTTAGCGTAATATCATGTACTTGAACAACAAATACTAAAATTAGATAAATGTAATAAGGAAACTAAATTATTTAACTTTTAATGAGCAGCAACAACAGAACTTCACAATGATGTCAATAGATGGCGCTCTCATCTCATATAGCAAATGCAGCTTTATGTAACATACCTATTATTCAATTAAGATTATTATTTAGTCATTTAGCAAACATCAATAAAACTTCACGTTGCAGTTTGTTTTTACATATTTCTGATCGTGTCAATAGTTGACGCTGTGTACAAGTAATTTAATTTGAATGTTCCAAAAAACTATACCTAAGTTTGATTGAGGCCTTGAGGATTTCACTATAACAGTTCCCTAACCTTTACGGGCTACCTATGTTAAGTTAGTTGACACTTTCTGTCAACTTTGTTATTACGAACCTCTACGGGACAACTAAAGGTGAAAATGACATTGGGATGTTAGAATTGTATTTAGGGGCTACCTATGTAAAGAGACTTCTACAAATGGGATGATTTAGGTATGGTTGGTGAAAACGGGCATAATAATAATGTCAATTTTGATCGTCAATTATGGGAAACCGTTACCGCGAGGTCTCAGTTCGGGGCGAACCACTAGTTATAATAAAGAATTGTACAAATCTAATATATTTTGACATGGCTTAACTTAAATTATTTATCTTTCTTTATTTCAGTGACCTAGATGAAAATTCTGTTGAATTGCACAATGTAGCCCAAGCCACTCTGACTGGACTCTTCATTGGAGCTTGCTTGGGAGGATTCGTCAAGTCAAGAGAAGCCTATTTGTACTTCATTGAAAATAATCAGGCTACTATTTTTAAATCAACTGTGCAAGCTAAGGTAAATAAAATTAAATGTGATTGATAGGAATTAGGAACTACCTAAGTATATATATGTATGAGCACATATTTAACAGATTTTAATAAACATTTTTATATAATTACTAGCTGATGCCCGCGATTTCGTCTGCGTGGATTTAGTTTTAAAGCCCTCAGGAACTCTGATTTTCCGGGATAAAAAGTAGCCTATGTCACTCTCCAGGTCCTCAATTACACCGAAGCTAAAAATCGCGTCGATCTGTGGCTCAGTTGCGGCGTGATTGAAGGGCAAAACAATAAACCAACAAACCAACACACTTTCGCATTGATAATATCCTACTAATATTATAAAGGCGAAAGTTTGTGTGTATGTTTGTTCCTCTTTCACGCAAAAACTACTGGATGGATTTGGCTGAAATTTGGGATGGAGATAGATTATACCCTGGAATAACACATAGGCTATAAATTATGCCGGAAAAATCCAAGGTTCCCGCGGGATTTTGAAAAACCACAGATAGATGGCGCTGATTGTACTTAAATCACGCTTACATTATCCGCAGCATCGATTTTTTCATCGGGATTCGGGTTTTTTTAAATCCTGCAAGCAAGCATGCAAGAAATCAAGCAAGCAAACAAGCAAGCAAGCTTCGGTTTCAAAAAACCATAGCAAGCATCAGTTTTTGAAATTTCAAGCATATCCTAACGCTTACGAACGTCAAAAATTGACATTGTTACATAAAATTTAATTATTATCTATCTATACTTATAATAAAACTGTAACTGTTCCTACAAACATTTCCCGCGGGATATTAGTGTGCTACTTTTCACATATTTATCCTTCAATTATGGGCCAACGGAGTTACAGATTGACGTGGTTTATTGGATAGGCATAGTTGAGGACTTGAAAAGTGACAAAGGCTACTTTTAATCCCGGGAAACAAATAATTCCCGCGGGATATTTGTACGCTACTTTTCACATATTTATCCTTCAGTTATGCGCCAACAACGGAGGTATAGATTGAAGTGGTTTTCCTAGCACTGGTAAAGTTAAGGGCCTGAAAAGTGACAAAGGCTACTTTTTATCCCGGTAAAACAAACGGTTCCTGCGGGATATTAGTATACTACTTTTCATATATTTATCCTTCAATTATGTGCGAAGGGAGTTACATATTGACGTGGTTTTTTGGATAGCCATAGTTGAGGACCGGAAAAGTAACAAAAGCTACTTTTTATCCCGGGAAAACAGACAGTTCTCGCGGGATATTCGAATGCTACTTTTCACATATTTATCCTTAAATTATGCGCCAATATGCATGCATGCATGCATACATGTATGTATGTATGTATGTATGTAAGTTGTATGCATGTATGTATGTGTGTGTGTATGTATGTATGCATGTATGTATGCAAGTATGCATGTATGCATGTTTGTATGTATGTATGTATGTATGCATGTATGTATGCATGTATGTATGTATGTATGTATGCATGCATGAGTGCATGTATGTATGTATGAATGCATGCATGAGTGCATGTATGTATGTATGCATGCATGTATGTATGTGTGTATGCATGTACGTATTTATGTTTGTATCCTCCTGCTACTAACTTTAACTACATTAACTATATCCTATGCTACTTCTACCACTAATATTATTAATGTGAAAGTTTGTGAGGATGGATGTATGGATAGATGTACTTAGTATACGGATGGATGGATGGATGGGATGTATGGATGGATGTATGTTCTCTGAGATAGGGGTTGAACTATTTTGACTGTTTTACTCCATTACTTCTTCAAATTTAAACTAATTTTTATTCTTATTTTAACCGACTTCAAAAAAGGAGGAGGATCTCAATTCAACTGAATCTTTTTTATGTATGTTCACCGATTACTCTAAGACGCCTGAACCGATTTGGAAAATTCTTTTTATGTTTCAAAAGGTATACTTCCCAGGTCCTACCTACTACAACAACTACTTCTACAACTACTACAACTACTTCTACAACTACTACTACTACAACTACTACAACTACTTCTACAACTACTACAACTACAACTTTTATGGGACCATCACGCAAAGTTTGTCGATTAAAAGAAAATCAGGCAAATCGGCTTAGAAATCACGGAGATATTGATATTTATAGGTTAAAAAACACAATACTTTATTTAGTCCGGGAGGAATCGGCGCATGCGTACCGAAAACTATTCCACCTCAATTTTTTTATGCGATCCTCTTCCAATGGCCCTCCTTATTATATAAATGCATGTTGCCAGGGCGCCACCTGGTGCCATATTATTTAAACCGAAATTGTTTAAACTATTGCAAGGAATTATTATTTTTCAACCGGACAAATTTTTTTTATATTCTTTATTAAAATACCAATAAAAAAGGTCCTATGACTTTTCACGATAAAGTTAATATTTTTAAAGATATGAATTTTTAAAGGTTCGAAAAATCTCAAATTTGGGTACTTTCGACCTATGAAAAATATATTAAAAAAAAACATAATGTTTTAGTAATATTTTTTTTTAATTCTCTATCCGATAGTTAATAATATTGTTAATAGAGATTTAAAAAAATTTCATTGTTTATATCTTTTTTTTAATTGTTAATTTCGCGCGCTCACAAGTATGCGTCGCTTATAGTCTAGATTTCCTTACTTGAGTATTCGGGTAAACAAACACCTCTTGATATAAATATCACTTATTTACACACCAACCACACATTTTGAACTATGTTTAACTGTCTAGATCTGTTCATTAAACACATTCGTTACGATTTACACTTGAATGTTTAGAAAAAACATTCAAATGAATTGAATTATAGTTATTTATGCAACTGTTGTATAATAAGGGGTATTATAGAATAGAATAGAATAGAAATATTTTTTATTCAAATAAACTTTTACAAGTGCTTTTGAATAGTCAAGGAATCTACCACTGGTTCGGAATGCCTTTCCTGCCGAGAAGAACCAGCAAGAAACTCGGCGGTTGCTCTTTTCAACTTTTCAAAACAAATTTACAATACAGTAAATACTATTAAAACACGAATGTGGGTTTATCACACGAGGCGTAGCCGAGTGTGATAATAGTATCACACTCATGTGATACTATGACACACATATGATTCACATGTGTGATACTATTATCACACTCGGCTACGCCTCGTGTGATAAACCCGCATTCGTGTTTTAATACCCCTTATTATACAACAGTTGCATAAATAACTATTATTCAATTCATTTGAATGTTTTTTCTAAACATTCAAGTGTAAATCGTAACGAATGTGTTTAATGAACAGATCTAGACAGTTAAACACAGTTCAAAATGTGTGGTTGGAGTGTAAATAAGTGATATTTATATCAAGAGGTGTTTGTTTACCTGAATACTCAAGTAAGGAAATCTAGACTATAAGCGACGCATACTTGTGAGCGCGCGAAATTAACAATTAAAAAAAAGATATAAACAATGAAATTTTTTTAAATCTCTATTAACAATATTATTAACTATTGTATAGAGAATTAAAAAAAAATATTACTAAAGCATTATGTTTTTTTTTAAATATATTTTTCATAGGTCGAAAGTACCCAAATTTGAGATTTTTCGAACCTTTAAAAATTCATATCTTTAAAAATATTAACTTTATCGTGAAAAGTCATAGGACCTTTTTTATTGGTATTTCAATAAAGAATATAAAAAAAATTTGTCCGGTTGAAAAATAACAATTCCTTGCAATTGTTTAAACAATTTCGGTTTAAACAATATGGCACCAGGTGGCGCCCTGGCAACATGCATTTATATAATTAGGAGGGCCATTTGAAGAGGATCGCATAAAAAAATTGAGGTGGAATAGTTTTCGATACGCATGCGCCGATTCCTCCCGGACTAATTGATCCTTTTTTGAAAATCAGTTAATGCCTATGCTAGGCTTATACCATCAGCTATCTGTCATTGGAAGTCCCGTCAAAATCAGTCCAGCCGTTCACGCGTGATGTTTCTACCACGGGATATAGGGAATATACATTTTTATTTATATACGATAATAATTACATTTTTTGTTTAAATCCGAATGCGTCCTATGTTCCTGTGAGTAACGTTATTCACCGGAATTCCTGTGAGCTACGTACGATTATTTTGACTTTTAGCCGGTCCAACATCATTGGAATAAAAATAAAATCCTTACTAATATTATAAATGCGAGTGTGTTTGTTTGTAGGTTTGCTGGTTTGTCCTTCATCACGCCGCAACGGGGCTACGGATCAACGTGATTTTTTGCATGGGTATTGAGGTTCTGGAGAGTGACATAGGCTACTTTTTATCCCGGAAAATTAAAAAGAGTTCCCCGAGGGATTTAAAAAACTAAATCCACGCGGACGAAGTCGCGGGCATCGGCTAGTTTTTGAATAAAGTGAAAGAAATATAATATTACTAGGTGACTAGCTCCTGTGACTTCGTCCACGTGGATTTAGTTTGTAAAATCCCTCGGGAACTCTGATTTTCTGGGATAAAAAGAAGCCTAAGTCATTCTCCAGGTTCTCAACAATACCCATGCAAAAAATCACGTCAATCTGTGGCTCTCTTGTGGCGTGATTGAAGGACAAATCAACAAACCAACAAACAAACACACTTTCGTATTTATAATATTAAAAGTATGATTGATATGAACACATTATAATTATGTTTGTGTTGTGGAAACAGCCGAGTTTCTTGCTGGCTCTTTTCAGCACAATGTACTTTTTAAGGCCACGTCTACAATTTTCTTATAATGAGCTAGAAATTATAATTAATTTTCTATAAGTTTTCTTAATAGTCACAGATACTATCTGCATGTTATAGATGTTCAAAGTCAAAACTCGTAAAACAAGATTTTTGTAAAATATCATGTTTTCTTTGAGACAAATGACATTTGAACTTATTAGTAAAATTTATCTTTATATCCTTTGGCATCTAAATATTTGGTTTGTACACATAATGTTCTAATCAATTTCTAATCTTTAATAAGTATTATATTTGTTTATTTTACAGAAAAAACTGCAGGACTATGTAACAATAGCATTTGCTAAGGGTGCTTACCACTGGGGATGGAGACTGGGTGCCTTCACAGGAATGTTTAGGTAAATACTTTGATTAAAGTATAAAATCTGACCGGATGCTTTATAAAACACTGCCCCTGCCTTTGAACACTTAATGCCATATTAGTACTTTTTAATACAGTGAATGTGCTTAATGTACAAATTGAATTTTCTGCATTCATACACCAACATTTCACACCTTCAGTAGAACAAGGGCATAATTGCAGGTTTTGCAATTTCACCCATTAGCCATTTTAAGATTTTTTGATGCCAAGATGCTAAAAAAATGGCGGCAATACGACATAGGCACTATTTCTCTCTGGCGGTTTTTTAGAAGGAACTTAAGGTGGATTATACGGGTCTGCCCGCGAAATTCAAATTTAATTTGGTTTTTCGCAATTTGTAAACTAATACGACAAAGTAGGCCTAAGGCATTCTAATTGCGCCGATGGCAGTATCATCTTCACAGGTTTATATAAAAATCTTTACTTGAAAGTGTCCAGTTTAAGAAATTTGTCAGAGTATCGAGTTTGACGTGAGTTAATCACAAATTAGTCGATATTCTGACTAATTTCGTCATTAGGTTGCCTGGAAGAGATCGCTTCTTAGCGATAAGGCCGCCTATTGTACAGCTTCTATCCTTATATTGTGTATGTTTTATGTTCTTTTGTTTTGTGTTGATTGGTGTACAATAAAGTGTATTTTCATTTTTCAGTAGAAAGGTTATTTTCAAATCAGCTGGGCATACTTAAGTCATTTTTGAACTTTTGTACATTTATTGTGCTCTTATTCTATTGAAGGTTTTTCTTGAAGTTCTTCTTGGGTTCTTTTGAAGGCGAGTTATTGTGACTTGTTCAATAAATGATTTTCTTAATGTAAAAGATACCTAACATTAAGTTTTAGATTTTTCACTTGTGTATTTTCACTTTCAGTTTGATTTCTACTACGGCATCAGTTTACAGAGATGAGAGCTCACTGTCAGATTATATCATAGCAGGATTATTGACGGGAGCGATATACAAAGCAACTCTGGGACCGGCGGCTATGCTTGTTGGAGCTGCCTTAGGTATTTGTGTAACATATTTATATTGCACTGTACAGGGTGAATTTCATCATTTATGTGTTTTGAAAAAATCTACATACTCATTTGCTGTTTTCATTTTGTTTTGCATAAATTTCTATATTATGTAGTAGAGATAAAGTACAGTTTACTAAGAAAAACGATAAAATTTGGCACGCGTTAACGTGTCTTAAGCCTGAATGTTTAAGTTAACGTAAAAAATAAACTCTGGTTTTGTTGCTAAATTTTTAAATGTGGGATATATTTAAAAGAGTCACTGACAGCTCAATGGTTTGCAATGCTGAAGTGGGAATGAGCAGTAAGCACAGTTCAAAGATACCCATTGAGATCCCAAGGTGCTGGAATGGAGCTGCCTGCATCCAGCGGCTCCCTGGGACTCGTTTGATGTCGTCGGTCCACCTGTTGGGCCGTCTGCCAACACTGCGCTTGCCGGTGCGGGGTCGCCACTCCAGCACCTTGGGACCCCAACGACCATCAGCTCTTCGAACTATTTCATCATGATCATCAACATCAGCAACCTATCAATGGCTCACTACTGAGCGCATGTCTCTTTTCATAGAAGAGAACAGAAGTTTGAGAGCATTATGGAAGAACTCTCAGGTGTGCAGATTTTGCTCACGATGTTTTCCTTCACCGTTGAAGCTTGTGACATTTAATTTTTTAAATGCACATAACTTAGAAAAGCCAGAGGTGCGTGTCCGGGATTGAACCTGCGACCCCTCAAATAGGAGACCGGCTATAATTTTTCGCACTATATGCACCACCCATTTCCACTTCAGTGTAGTGACTTGCTGAGCTATGTATATGTTATCTCATTTTGATCATGCAGGGATAGTCTGAGCATAGCTCTCTCCGTCGCCCCCCTGAGTGAGCCTAGTTAGGCTCAGGTCTATCAGTTAAAAACATTTAAATTGCAATATGTTTTATTTTATTAAATATCAAACTATACATACTTTAAATTAAAATTAACTTATAAATAAAATATAATACCTAAAATATATTATTAAAAGGAGTCCCTTTAGGCAAGGTTCCGAAGATACTGGCAGCGTTCCCCCTTTGAATAGCTAGACTAATTCTTTGTCCGAGGTAGCTGCCAGCTCTTCGGTCTCCTGTGATGTCGACTAACCTTTTCGCTATTTCCTTAAAAAGGCTTATAGCGCTAGGACCCCACGGACCAAGGGTCTCGACACCGAATGGGACAAAAACATATTCGGCGCCTAGACTCCTGTATTTATAAGTTTTAGCTTTTTCAGCCTCTTCACAAGCCGCACCAGCTCTGTTTCTGGTTCCATGTAGATGGGAAGGGGCCAGCGTGTCTGAACATGTTGCATCCCATACCAGCACCCGGCCCACCTTCCATGGAATCAAACTCATACCGTCCGGTCTCTTGCCATCGCCTCTTGCAATACCAGTCGGCTCAAGTAGACTTGGCACGTTGACGGTGGCAAGGGACCGGCGCACGATATCATTAAGTGCGGCATGTCTCGAGAAGCGGCCTGCACTTTTTTGGCATGACAGTCCGTGATGTCCAAACTTGTCGACATCACTGCCACAAGGACATATATGAGGAACGCAGACCGGAACCCCAAGCCGTAGACAGGTTACGATTCGGAGTGTGTCAGGCTCGAGAAATGTTCCTGTATTTGACGAAGGGTACGCGTGAAGCCAGTAGCCGGCCTCACGCGTACCCACGGCCAAAAGCCTAGCACGTGCCGAACCTGTACTACAGCTCAAAAGATTGTCATAAGTCAATTTACAGTTTATGTCGTCCCAGCTCCTCTGTGAATTTGGAGAAACTGGAAAATTTTGACCTGGGCATGCAATTAAAAAAGCGTTTCTAGCTTCTTCCAAGCCAGCAATTTCAAAGTTTGAAGGGGATGCCTTTAAAATTTTACTTATGAGATTTGCTGAACTATGGACAGAAGATAGGAAGGCTGGTAAAGCGACACTGGAAATTTTGCGAATCCCTAAACCACCATAACGGATGGGTAGGGATGCTTGGTTCCAAGATTGCTCGTTTAGCTGCATATTAAGTATTGATTCTAAGCTAATTTTGATTAAGTCGTCCACTTGTATCAAAAGATCTGGGTGATTCAAAAAGGAGCAGCAACGGAGCACATAGGTAAATTTTGGGACGAAAAGACAGAATTTTAAGATGCTAAGTGCATAATGTGGACTAATTTCCAAGAGACGGTCAGCAGATATTTGAAATTTTGTAACTGAATTATTAATATATTCAGAAATAGATTCATCAAAAATTGGAGAACCTAAAAGGTAAAGTGAATTACTGTTAACTATTTTTATATTTGGAGCAAAAATATTAAATTTTTGTTTTACGTCATTTAAATTTAAGTCGCAGTTATTTATAAAAAGTTCGCATTTGCTAAAATTAAGTTCCAAACCAATTGCTTCAAATTTATTTTTGATTAAAAAAAGGTCTGAAAACACAGTATCCACATCACCTCCTAGGGTTCCGTCGTCCAAATACCAAACGTTGAATTTAGAATTTAAATTTTTGATTATCGGATTTATAGCCAAACTAAAAATTGCAGGCCCAAGGGGATCACCCTGTTGACAACCTACTTCCGAGGACAGTTCATTAGAACGATATAACAATTTTGTTGGGTCAGCGTAACTGAGAAGAAGATAATTGTAAATTTCCGGTATATGTTGTTTTATTTCCGACAGCAGGGTATCCCTATTTACCGAATTGAAGGCATTTTTGACATCAATTTTGAGCAACACGTCAGGCCGTCCGTAAGTTAGGAAAGAGCGTAGGGCATGGACGGCCGCCTCACACCCTCCTTTTACACCAAAGCCTAACTGTACAGGTTCAAATTCCGAAATTAATTTTGGTAAAATATGTCGAACAGCAATTTTGGAGGCCAGACGTCGTAGTGTTGATCCAACAGCAATTGGTCTCACCCCTCCGTCCTTTTTGGTGAGGGCAATGAGGTTCGCGCCGAAAAGAATAGGAACAATTTCTGGATTGACATTACCGGAATACATAAGGTTGACTAATATGTTTTGCAGGTGGAATATTGAGTGCTCTTGGTGGAATACTCATAATAAGTGTTATGAAATTATCAGGCGTAACTATGAATGATATTCGAAATACGATGTACAAATTTAGAGAAATGAGGTGAGTAATAATAAAGAAGTACCTTAAGTAAAATTTTTCATATTCCTCTTCACCCACGCCAAAATACCGAAATTAGTTTACCTGAAACACATACAATGCTAGATGGATAAGTTTCCAAGTCTTCTAACTACATACAATGAACATGGTGCTAAATAGTGAAATTTCTTGATCTCACTGGAAACACCTTGCTTTTTTAGCCTGACCCGGAAGTTGAATCCTGGACCTTGTCCTTTGTAGTCGTTATGCATGCTAATCACAAGTCTAGACAATGTGGATAGTCAACAAAGAAGTTGGTGCTTCCAACTTATGAAACAACAAGCTTCTTTTGCTATAATCCGCGAAAACAGACAAGTCTATATAACCACGAGTTTGTAGGTTCGCCGCCTCCCTGCATATCGCTGGTATTGAATAATGAATTCATTGCCCCCCTTTTTTTGTATATTAAAATAATATTTTTATACACAATCATAGATTTAGGAATGGTAGTCACTACACGACACTTCACACGATAGCGCCTTCCTAAAAACAATTTAGCTCCTTGAACGTAATATTATTGATTATTTGAAAACGTCAAACATTGATTGGCTACGAGGCTGTCACAGGTAAGCCCGTTCAGGCGTACTGGCTCGACTTTAATGAAAAAGTGAGCAAATGGCTATCAACTTTTTCCATTGGCTTGGGATATCATCACAGAAAAATCTATGCTTTCTTCTTAAACTGCTTCTAAATATATTTTGTTTTCTTACAGGCAGGAGCAAATGAATCAAGCAATCGAAAAATCGGCGACGGAAAAACACGACGATCTAACGAGACACCACGACCAAATCGTTGAAGAGAAAGGCGTTAAGAATATAGACCAGTTGTCGTAGCGGAATTTGCCAGAATCATGCATGGACTAAAGAAAAAAGGAACAGACAATATCTCTTGATAGTTATTTGTCTGCCGAATACGTATTCCGGCGTCTATAAGACCACGAAAATCGCTATAGTTCTGCTGACATTGAATTGTTTTTATTCAAATAAACTTTTGCAAAGTGCTTTCGAATCGTTAAGTGAATCTACCACTGGTTCGGAATGCCATTCCAACCGAGAACCAGCAAGAAACTCCGCGGTTGCTCTTTTTAAAATGTCATGTTGTACACAGGTTAGTTAATTATCTCAAGAATTGCTGGAGCGAGTTATATCCACGCTTTTTTATCATTTTAATTATAATCTTAATTTTTTTTGTTTATTGTTTGCAGCGTGCATCGCTACAAACAATAAAACGCCTAAACAAAAACTAAACTCCCTTAACATCACATCGCAATCTTACTTGAACTCGCAGGCTTATTTGAACACTATGGCTGTCTAGTCTTCTTTTTCCTTTGGTCTATGTCAAATCTGTATAAATATGTTGAGTATTTTTAATTTATTGTTACCAGTGTTTTAAATTCGCGGGAACCGCTCAAAAGACACCGAAAGGGTTATTATGTAAAGTTTAGGCTTAGAATTAATAAATCCATTGAATTATTGAATAATTATGTGCGACTCATTTATCCCTTATGATTTATATTTTTTTTTATTTATAGAAAGTTTAGAATTTGAGAAAACTAAACTGCAAAAAAAGTTCAATCGTTTTATTATGACACTCTATACACCACACAAGTGATTTAATAATAAATACCTAAGCACACCAAAGTGGGTCTTAAAATGATAGATTTTTTAAACTAAATTCTGTATACAGTAGTGATGCAACGAATGTTTGATTTATCACATTCGCAAATGCGAATATTCATATCCAATATTCGCGAATGTTGACAAACAATAATCTAAACTAGCGGCACGCTATGATGGCCGGTTTGACGTTTGTCCGCTCATGAAGTTCCGTATTAATTGATAACGACTTTGAAGGAAATAATTGTATTACTTTATTGACGATAGTGATGTGCAGAGATTCATAAATTTTATCGAATGTAGTTTTAGGTTTAGGACTCAAAATTTATTTATTAAATTGATTTCTAAAATGTATACAAGTGTAGAAAAATCAGTTTGCACCATTTAAGGGGTGAATGTACTTGTGAATATGAACAATTTTCACTATGTGGACAAACCTCTGAAATCGCAAAAAAATATCAGCTGTTTCATACAAAAGGTAAAATTTTTATTTTTATATGATATATACCACAACTCGGCATTTGGTTTTCTAAATTGAAAATTTTTAAAAATGGAATCTAATACGATCGTCACATAGGATCGCTGGCTAGCACAACTACTACCTCCGGCAAACTCGCGTCAATGCTCAATGCAAAACAAAGCAGTTTCGAATTGACGTTGCTTCGAAAAGTATAAACTGTCAGTGCAATGCGATTGTGATATAGTTTTGACCTGGCTTTGGATTTCAAATATTGATACTGCATTACTGTTGACCCTTGCTCGTTAATTTGGACTCTGTTCAAGCCCTTTGTTGTGGATTTCGTCGATATGACCGAACGTACGCAGAGAACTGTTCTAAATAGTCAGACACGTGAGTTCGTAATACGCCTTCGTAACTATTTCGATCGTGAAGCTCAAAATGGAGGGCCAATTTTACCTATAACGTCAGTGGTTGAACGCGTAGCTGATGCGCTTAATATTGGACAACGAACTGTTAGACGGATAACTAAAAAAAAATATGGCGAGACTGGCACAGAAGAAAATAAACTTCACACACCAAAAAAGAGAAAACGAGCAAAACCAGTCGTAGGCATCGATAGCTTTGATGCCGATGCTATCCGAAGACATGTTTACGGCTACTATTTACAGAAGGAGTATCCAACAAGAAAAAAGTTGGTGCATTCACTGAAGGAAGCTGGATTATTCTTCGGTGGGGAAAGTTCTTTAACGAAGATTTTGAAGACCATTGGATTTCGATACAAAAAATATAACAAACGCAAAATATTGATGGAAAGATTTGATATAGCGATGGCAAGGTATACTTTTTTACGGCAAGTGAAAGAAATCAAAAATTGGCAAAATGTTGTGTTCTTGGATGAAACATGGCTTAATGCTAACCATACTGTAGGCCGTTCTTGGAACGATGACACAGCAGCATCTACTTCCAAAGTTCCTGTAGGAAAAGGATCGCGACTTATAATTTGTCACGCCGGAACCATCAACGGGTTTGTCGAAGGTTCTCTCATGGCTTTTGCGTCAAAAACCACTGGAGACTATCATGAAGACATGAATGGAGAAAAGTTTACTGAATGGTTTACCTCAATGTTGTGTAGCCTCCCTGAACCATCTATTATAATTATGGACAACGCCCCATACCACTCGATGCAAATTGACAAGCCACCTGCCTAATCCCAAAAGAAAGCTGATATCGTCGCATGGCTTCGTAAAAATGGCGTAGATGCAAACATGAATATGTTAAAAGCGGAATTAGTACGTCTTTTAAAAGAAAACAAACCAACCAAGATCCGATACGTCATTGACGAAATAGCATTAGAACATGGGCACAGAGTTATACGGTTACCGCCTTACCATTGTGAGTATAATGCGATTGAGTTGGTGTGGGCTCAAATTAAGGGATATGCTGCAAGACACAATACAGAACCCCCATTTACCACAAAAAAAATGCTAAAATTATTAGAAGAAGCTTGTGAACATGTGACTAAAGGAGACTGGGAAAAGGTTGTGAATAGAACTGTTAAATTAATAAGGGAAGATTATGAAAGAGATGTGAAAATAGATAATATTATAGAAAACGAACATATAATTATTAATGTAGGTGATGATAGCAGTGACGACAGTGAAAATAGTAGTATGGACGAATCTGATTAATTATGGCCTTTTGTGGCACCTTTTTTGGTATCTTTTGTATTCATATGTTTTTTGTGTGCATATAAAGTATGTATATTCATTTTCATTCAAATATTCAGTTCGTTCAAATAAATTAAATAAACATATACATTTTTGTTTTATTAAACCTATTTAATCAGGTACAAAAACAAAACTTAATTGTTTTTTGTTCGAGAATAAATTGACATTCCACATCACTATTGTAATGTGTCAAACCGGCCATCATAGCGTGCCGCTAGTGTATATATATAAAAGAAAGTGGTGTTAGTTACACTATTTATAACTCAAGAACGGATGAACCGATTTGGTTGAAAATTGGTGGAGAGGTAGCTTAGAACCAGGAGACGGACATAGGATACTTTTTATCCCGTTCGGCCGCGTTTCCGTCATGTCACTATAAAACGTGGTATAAGAAAAACGCATCTGACATGGAATAACAAAACGCAAATGACAGTGGAATAACAAAACATAAATGACAGCTAAACGTAATTTTGTCTTTGGTTAAGTATGGTAAAAAATTTGACAATTATAAAAAGTGTTATAATAAAGCATTACTGATATTATAAATGCGAAAGTGTGTTTGTTTGTTGGTTTGTCCTTCAATCACGTCGCAACAGAACAGCGCATTGATGCGATTTTTTGCATGGGTATAGTAATGGATGTAGTAGTGGTTCCTCAGACCGGGAGAGCTACTATGTATATATAAATAGTACTCTGTGGCTACTATTTATCTCGGATAATGAAAGAGATCCCGCGGGATTTTTAAAAACTAAATCCATGCAGACGAAGTCGCGGGCATCAGCTAGTTTAATATAAAAAAATATTTTTTAAAAAACCTTCTTCAAATGCCCGCGCCTCTGCAAAGTATATAATTTATTGTTGATTTTTTAAATCCTATTCCTCTTTAAAAGCATAGAATTGCAGATTAAAAGATTCACGCTTGTATCTTGAATTGACAGAAGTATGTGCCATTTCATACGAACTATATATAAGATGGGGTCAGACTGCAGTCTGACCATACATTTCTCAGGTGTAACCAAACGACATTTTAGATAGTCAGTTAACCGGTGTTGTAGAAAAAGAAGCAACCTGTATATTTTTCTCAGTTATCTCGGAGTTTATAGCTTCAAAGAGTTGCAACCTATATATTTTTCTCAGTTATCTCGTTACTAGGAGTTTATAGCTTAAAAGAGTTGTCGCATATCGGAGGAAAATCTTTCAATATTAATCAGAATAGTTTATTTTTTTTATATATCTATGGCATCACAGTACCAGGGCAACAGAATTTACTAGAGGTACGTTCAGCAAAGTATTCAATGGCGTCGCGGAGTAATGGCGCTTGCGCAGCTTCACCGCTTCAGCAAAGATGGCTGCGGACAGGTGCTTGCGTACCTGTGCCGCCACAAGGCAAGATGGCTCGCTGCTTAGACGGGGCAATGTTCAAAGATGTCTGCTTCTGCTCATCTTCACTATTTAAGTTTAAGCACTCCGAATTTTACTCACTTTTTATCGTAATAATTATATTTTTTAAAATGTTTTATTTATATATTTAAAAGTAATATTGACAAAGTGTGTAACACTTTGAGTAATAAACCAGCAATGGAGAGGACTTGACCCCTAATTTATTCGCAAAAAAGTCTGTCAATTACGGTGGGGGGCGAGGTAGCACACATGAAAACTTGCTTACTACAGTTGCATTTTTCCATCACGTCGCTATGCACGCACACAATATAATTAGCAAACACTACCTTAAAGTATATGCACACTATCACATTCACACACAGGGACGCTCTATCATTACATGAAACAATCGCATCATTTGTGTAAGCATTTTAGGGATTTGACACTATCGATTATCGACTTTCGATAAGTTTTTCTAATAATTATTTACAACAGAGTTACTTTATTCGAGAGTAAATTTTTTTGTTCGAGATCTTTAACATGGTAGGTATATAGAAGCGCTAGGAAACGAGGTTCTTGCCGTTATTTTAGTCATAATATGCCTTTGCTATTAGATTGACTCTTTGTAGGCTTTTAGTACTTGCGTAAAGATACAGCTAGAAACTTTGGACTATATTGACGCTGGAAAGCGATCTAGCTTATTTCGAAAAATAACAAAATGACTTTTTTATATATTTGGAAGAAAAAGATACTGCGTCGGATTGTCGGATTTTCGTTTTCCTATGACATTATTTTTCTAAGATACTATGTTGACCTTCTCTACATGTTTATATTATATTTTTTGTTATTCATATTTTTCAACGTACTCAAAAATGCTGTAAATACTAAGACACCATCTATTTTTCAATATTATACAGATACTTCAAAAAAGTTATCAATACTTTTTAGCAGTGCAGTGCACTTAGGTGTACCTACTGTAAGGACTTAGGATTATCTGATTATTAACAGATTTTGTAGATACCAAGGTATTTACTCCGTCACTATACTCTCAATCTCATGCTGAAAGCATGCTGTAGGTACCACAGTATATCACCTTAGAGCAGCTGTTTAGTTATGATTTAAGGTTATAAGCCACCAGGGAGTGCTGTACTTTGTCATAGATTTTTAATAATATTGTTTATTAAGTTGAGAGACATTTAATTTTTATTTGAATACGTAGTGGGTATTAATATTGAACACATTGATTTTTTAAGTAATCTTGTTTAAATAAACATACAGCATTTTTAATGAAACATCATTTGTTTTATTTATGTTTAAAGCGAAATTTACGATGTATCTATTTCTAAAAAGTATATTAAGTACAAACTGTTAGAACTACATCATGTTTCCTTAAAAATAAATACAGCATAATTAGCATTTAAGAGTTTAGAGTTATTTCGTGGTTTCATATGTTGAAATCTTGCTGTCCAGCCCTAATTTTATTGCGGTGTGGCCGACTTCATAAAATTAAAGTCCTAATTTTCGAGTAAGAAAGACTTACGTAGAACTTATCATTATTATTAAACAATTTTTTAGTCTCGTTTTCATTATTTTTTGTATTATATTTGTAAAAATCCTTTCTTAGCGGATGCCTACGTCATAGTAGATATGCGTTGATAAATCAGTGAGTCAGTCACCTTTTCATTTTGTATATTTAGAAAATCATATCACACTGGCTATATGGAAATATATACCTATAAATTTTGAAATAATTGAGTAAAAAAACTAATTTTATGAATTCGCTGAGTTTATGGAGCTCTAGCTGCATCAATGCATTTTAAACAATAGTGGGAGAGTACCAGCCAATCAAACACCATTGCGATCGTTATAATAATGCAATCATTTTAACCGACTTCAAAAAAGGAGGAGGTTCTCAATTTGAATTTTTTGTATATTTGTTACCCAATTATTCCGCCTAATAATGAATGGAATTTGATAAATTTTTTTTGTTTAGTAGGGCATACTTCAGAGGTGGTTCCCATATAAATTTTTGTTGATATAATGTTAGATGTTACTCCATAACTACGTCAAATCTGAACCGATTTCAATTTTTTTTGAAAGAAAGCATAATAAGGTTGGGCCTATTTAAAAGGTGAAGAGAAGATGATTCATATCTTCGGTGATGGAGGAAGGAACTCAATGATTAAGAGCAAATTGCTCGCGATCAAAGATATACACAAAAAAGCTTAAAATAATAATGTAAAAAAAATATCTTTAAAAAACCGACTTCATACGCCGATCGGGCAAAGTTGGGCTAGCGTCGCGCATTAGTTTCATCATTTATATTTAGGCCCGCCCGACTTCAACATACATGTACAAATTAAAATTGTTTTATACTTTGTAGTGGCGTTTAAAGTCGGTTTTATAGAAAGAATTTTTTATCATTATTTGATAATCCCACAGACGATCAAAGTTCGTATTTATATATCTAGTCATATTTTACTTAAAGCTTATAAATTAGTCGTTCACCCCTTCCTATTCTATCGTGATTTTAATTCTATGGGATCAATTTATAATGCAGTTCAAGATGAAGGTCTCTAAACGAATAGTAAGTAGGAAGATTAATTTTCAATATTTTCCCCAAATTATTTCATGTACGATTAAGTAGCAACATTTTCAGATCGACAGTTTTCTTAAGTTTTCTGCATAAGTATTGCATTATTTGGATAAAATAATACATCAGAAGTAAATAAATGTTATCCTTTAGTAAACTGGATATTTTAAATATTTTTTTAGAAGAAAATACTCTCATATTCGGCATTTATAGCGGAGCTCATTCCCCGCTAACCATACGTAGTTGACAGGCGCGTGACTCGAGTCAAACAGTTTTATATAACGAGTAGGACCACTGCTCATACCCAACTTACAGAGGGGTACGCGCGTCAATTCTTCTCCTGTGTTGGTTTATTACTCAAAGGTGTAACAGCACGTCTGCTGCTGCTTTTCCGCTTCAGCAAAGATGGCTGCGGACAGGTGCTTGCGTACCTGTGACGCCACAAGGCAAAGATGGCTCGCTGCATAGATCTCGTTACTAGGAGTTTATAGCTTCAAAGAGTTGTCTCATATCGGAGGAAAATCTTTCAATATCAGTAATTTCAGAATAGTTTATTTTTTTTATATATCTATGGCATCACAGTACCAGGGCAACAGAATTTACTAGAGGTACAGTACCCGGCGATATATATTGCACATCGGCCTTTGGAATAAAACGCTATTCTATTCTATTCACAGTTCGACTGCATTTTTTTATAATATATGTTACGTGATGTGCTCGCCGATTGTGGAGATTTCAGTAATTACTACGTGAATTTCTGGCTAGCTTTCCTTGCAATAGAATAGAAATAGCGTTTTATTCCAAAGGCCGATGTGCAATATATATCGCCGGATACTGTACGTTCAGCAAACTATTCAATGGCGTAGCGGAGTAGGTAACGGCGCTTGCGCAGCTTCACCGCTTCAGCAAAGATGGCTGCGGACAGGTGCTTGCGTACCTCTGACGCCACAAGGCAAGACGGCTCGCTGCTTAGATCTCGTTACTAGGAGTTTATAGCTTCAAGAGTTGTCGCATATCGGAGGAAAATCTTTCAATATCAGTCAGTAATTTCAGAATAGTATTTTTTTTTTTATATATCTATGGCATAACAGTACCAGGGCAACAGAATTTACTAGAGGTAGGTACAGTACCCGGCGATATATATTGCACATCGGCCTTTGGAATAAAACGCTATTCTATTCTATTCACAGTTCGACTGCATTTTTTTATATATGTTACGTGATGTGCTCGCCGATTGTGAAGAGATTTCAGTAATTACTACGTGAATTTCTGGCTAGCTTTCCTTGCAATAGAATAGAAATAGCGTTTTATTCCAATGGCCGATGTGCAATATATATCGCCGGGTACTGTACGTTCAGCAAACTATTCAAACGCGTCGCGGAGTAACGGCGCTTGCGCAGCTTCACCGCTTCAGCAAAGATGGCTGCGGACAGGTGCTTGCGTACCTGTGCCGCCACAAGGCAAGATGGCTCGCTGCTTAGACGGGGCAATGTTCAAAGATGTCTGCTTCTGCTCATCTTCACTATTTAAGTTTAAGCACTCCGAATTTTACTCACTTTTTATCGTAATAATTATATTTTTTAAAATGTTTTATTTATATATTTAAAAGTAATATTGACAAAGTGTGTAACAGCACGTCTGCTGCTGCTGCATGGAGGGAGAGGAGGGTCTGTACATTTCCTAAATACTGAATCTAATAATAATAATTAAAATAAAAGCAATAATATAATATCAAAAGCATTTATTTCATTTATTTCATTAATTATATCATATAATTTACATTTTTAAATATTTGATTATAAAAAAAAAACATTTAAAAATATAAAAAATAGCGGTCCACCGGCCTCGGGAACAGGGTCCAAGCAACCGGCGGTCAGGGCCCCAGAGAGAGGAACCTCCTGACGATGCGAGCCGTGTCCAGGAGTACAGCTTTCTGGATCTGGCCCTTGACCCAGCTACCCAACGAGAGCCTCGAAAGATGTTGGTCGAGGCTCTTGGCTATAAGACCATTAGCGGTGACGACTATCGGTACAATGATTGCTGAGTCTACATTCCACATGGCGACAACCTCGTGCGCCAAGTCGAGATACTTGGTGAGTTTCTCTTTCTCGGCTTTCACGAGGTTCTCGTCATGCGGGACAGCAACATCAACAATCATTGCACGGCGCTCTGATCGATCTATCACCACTATGTCAGGCTTATTGGCTACAATAGTCCTGTCTGTAATGATAGATCGATCCCAGTACAGTGTGATATGACCATTTTCAAGAACTGGGTCGGGCACATACTTGTAGTACGGTACCTCCGATTCCACAAGATTGTATTTCAAGGCAAGTTGCTGGTGGATAATCCTGGCCACTTGGTTATGTCTGTGTAAGTATTCGCCGTTAGCCAGATGAGAACAACCAGAGACAATGTGACGGATAGTTTCTCCAGGACGGCGACATGCCCGACATATGTCTACCGTTCCATCCTTCACTATGTATTTTCTGTAATTGTTCGTCATCATGACCTCGTCCATAATTGCACACACAAACCCTTCGGTTTCCCCAAAGAGGTCACCAAAGCGCAGCCAGGGCACGGACGCTTCAAAGTCAACATCAGGCCCATGGAGGGCCCGATAAAAGCGTCCGTGAAGCTCCTTACCTTGCCATACAACCCTGCGGTCACCAAAGCGCAGCCAGGCCACGGACGCTTCAAAGTCAACATCAGGCCCATGGAGGGCCCGATAAAAGCGTCCGTGAAGCTCCTTACCTTGCCATACAACCCTGCGGATTAAAATAAAAGCAATAATATAATATCAAAAGCATTTATTTATTATTATACCATCATAATAAAGGATATGACTGGATACAAAAAATATTTTATTGAAATGTTCAAAAATAGGTATAATTTTGTGCATTTCCAATAATTATAATTCTACACATTTACAAATAAAACCAGGTAAAATAGCGACGATACTAATTAATAATCCGTTATACATAAAAGAGTGATAACACTTTATAATACGATCAAAATAAGAATATAAATAATATAAATGAGAAGTTTCCATTTCTCGTTCCTGTTTGAAATAGAAAATGGCGGTCTATTCTCACCTTGATCGCATTATATAATTATACATCTAATGGCTTATTTCGTGTATAAAAATATTCTTGAAATTGATAATATTCTAGTCACAATACGAATTCACGTATTTTATTTACACTGGCAAGATATTAGAAATATTTAAGCACTTGATTAAAAAATTATTTCATTTTTCGCTAACATAAACTTAAAACTTAGATATAATAGAATAAATATATAAAATAATCATATTAGGAATAGAATCACTAGTGTCTAGAGTAAAAATATTATTGTAGTTCACTATAGCTAAGTCTCAATATTTAAAACATAAAATTTTAGGGCTCTTGTGCACTTCCTCGTATTTGATTCGTTTTCGTAATTCGTGAAAATACGATTCCAAGTGGTCTACATACAAAATGTACGTGCGCTTGTGCACTCATTCGATTCGTATTTTGACGGATCCGTATTAGTTTTGTATGACGGCCACTTCGAATCGTATTTTTACGAATCGATTACGAGGAAGTGCACAAGAGCCCTTACAGTATTTTGGACGCATTGGATTAAAATAACATGCATTTATTTATTGAAAGCAGATAAAAATCTAATGAAACTTCAAATTATTGTAATAAAAAATAATATCGTATTATAGCGTGATTCTAGGATTTTTCAGTCCGATTATCGGTCCACGGCAGCCGATCTCAACAGAGAATAGCCGAATAATTCCATTTTACAAATTTAATTTAGAAATGTGTACCTACTACAGATTAGCCATATTGCATGGTTTATAGTGCAATATAGCTAATTATAATTTATTTATAAATTGTTTAGAACTAAAATTATACCACCAAAACTCATCACAATTATTGCACTTAAATTCTTATTATTAGTAATAACCCTAACTTATTTATATTGGGTTAATACTGAATTCAAATTTATTAATTTCATTGCTCTATTTCACACAACAATGACGATTGGTCAAGATTTCTACTACAACAGTGAATTTTTCTAATAATTAACATTATTAATTTTGGTGATTTGTTAACTAGTGGTTTTTATACATTTTAAGACAATTCATGATTTTAGTACAGTTATGATGTGTCCTTTTTATTTATGGACTTTCATTGGAAGAAAAGGTTTACTCGCTGTATGCCGCGTTATTTCATCATATCGTAGTTTAATTTAAACCCTCTAGTTTCAGTTATTTGGTTGTTAGATAGGTTGACTGCTGAAATTAAGACGTAAACTAGACGATACCTGCTGTGGAGTTGTCTAAAAAAATTGCTTCAGTGTTGCGATCCTTCGATTCCTATTCGATACGACACCTTTGATTGGCCGAATTTATGGCGTTCTTGTTACATCAATTAATTTTAACAAATACCAAGAGAGTAGGTGTAAGGTGCAACTCATTATAATTCAAGTATCAACAGAACAAAATATTAAATAATAAATAAGTAGTAGTATTTAATTGATTTGAATTTTTGTTGTTAATTAAGTATTTTGTTTTAAATAAATTCCAGTCAGAACTGCACTTAAGAGGGTTCAGGCGTACGACCCGGAAAAAAAACTGAACAAGTAAGGGCAGTTTCCACCAAGTGGTTTTTAAAAACTAACTCCACGTGGACGAAGTCGCGGGCATCGGCTAGTCACTGAATAAATTACTGTATCAGTATTGCATTTAAGTATAAAATTCTACGAACATCAAGAGTTTGTTGCGCATGCTGAAAGATGCGTGAGCGCCTTAGTCGCAGAAACGGCGAAGCCTTTTTTTTTATTCGATGACAAGCTAGTCCTTGACTGCGATCTTATCTGATGGTAAGTGGCGATGCAGTCTAAGATGGTAGCGGGCTAACTTGGAAGGGGTATGGCAGTGACAATTCAACCCATACCCCTAATTGGTTTCTACACGCCATCGTGCCAGAACGCTAAGTCGCTTGGCGGCACGTCTTTGACGGTAGGGTGGTAACTAGCCACGGCCAAAGCCTCCGACCAGAGCAGCCCGCTAGACATCGAAATAAAATCGAAAATTAATTATTACGACAATATTAATCCCTGAGAGGCGACGTGAGCATCGAAGCGACTACAGGCGAAAGCGCGCAGCAACGCGACAGCGCGAGCACGCGCGTCGCGTCGCTTGCATACATTTGTATGACGCGCTGATTCACGCGCGAAAGCTCGCGTGGCATTTATTCACTTAATGTGTGATTCGTTCAGAAAATTTCGCGCGCATGCTCTGCGCTGCGCCTCGCTAAATATGCACCAGCAAAGCGGCGCGTCGCTCGCAGCATCGTTAAAATATCCCGCAGCGCGCTACACATCCGAAGCGCATATTTACTCTCTGTGTGAATTTGGAATTGAACTAAGACATTACTAACTAACTAATTGAACAAAGATCCCACTGGAGCAGGCTCGAGAATTTAACCGTTTGGTGGAAACTGTCCCTTAGTCTCGAGTGTTCAAACTGTAAACGGCACTGACCTATGACTGACAGGTTTTATTAGGATATATGTTATAGTAGTCTTAATTCACGCGGACAAATTGGCGAGCATCAGCTAGTTCTTAATATAAGAAAAGCTATTGAGTTGTTTGCGCTTTCGTAATCCTTTTCGCGCCTCTGTTCGGAGGGCCCTTCGGTTTGGCGAACGCGGGTCGGTGGAGATTCCTCTTTGGGTGGATCTCGTCGTATAAATACTCCTCGGTTAATTCCTTGCCGTCGTCTATCTCTAACTGAAAACGAAAAATAATACTCATTTACAAAACACATAAAACGTATTCCCTAAGCCCTTATATTATATTGTAATTTTACGTTATAAGTTTTATATTGTAGATATATAAGACGAAATCTACTCTCCGTAAGCGTAAATCATAAAAAATATCCGAGAGAAACATACCAAATGAAATTTTGAAAATTTTACTGCCAAAAAATTTCCTAGATGGGATCAATCAAATCCGCCATTTTGGCGCGTTTCCATATGTATTAATAAATGTATTTGCAGAGAAACATGCCAGATGAAATTTTGGAAATGTTATTTCCAAATATTATCCTATATGGGATCAATCAAATCCGCCATTTTGGCGCGTTTCCATACATATCAATAAATGTATTTGCAGACGTCAACTCAGAGTATGATGATGATGATTGCCTATGTTGCCTATGAGTATGTTGACATCACATTTCGTTCTAACCAATTTATATTTTTGAGTGTGTATACAGTCTCTTGCAATAACTGATACAGATATATCAAATATTTATCCCTTAAAACTAAGAATTAACCTATCGATGTGCACACCAAAAGAGATGTTTCAGTAAGCAGCCATCATGTCATGCAAATCTTATGCACAGGGCCTCCAAAAGGTTAAAGACGGCCCTGGCCATAAGTTATGCAGATCTTATTGAGGTTTGAGAGATGCGTACAAAAGCTGTAGGTAACTTGAGGCTTAGATTTTTTTTAACTTACTCGTTTCGCAATGACGACGCCTAGTTTCTCAATAATTTCTAAGAATTGGCCTTTACAACTTGAATACATCATTCTTTCCTTTATACTGCAGCTGTAGCCGGGCATTGAGTATATGAAAACTGAAATGAAAACAATTTGTTTGTTAAAAGTTTGTATAACGCTTTATAGAACTAAAGGTTAAAATAATTATTGAAAATAGGTGTATGTTCCGTTTTAAGCGATCCCCTGGAAAGGCAGTTAAAAAATAGTTATTTATTATGCAAATGTGGAAAATTAAAAAATTCAGTCATAGGCATAGAACTCTGAGGCATTACAGTTTCCCATAATCTCGAGTAAACTCAAATTTCATATAAACATTTTCATATAAAAATTTTCAGTCTGAGTATGTTGCACTCATACAATATACATAAATCATGTTTTATAATTTATATAATGAGCAAAAGATATCAATAAAACATGTTCAAACAAGTTTCTAAATTGAAAGCAAAATATGATTATTTTTTCCATATGGGCAAGTGCTGTACCTACAGACGCTTGTACCTGTGGACACAATCGATTCCGTCGAAACTATAGCAACCTTAAAATTCTAATTTGAACGCGAACTGTCAACCATAGACAAAGCTTTACGGCCGCGTTAAAATAAGAATTTACACAGGTACAAGCGTCCATAGGTATCTACAGCACTTGCCCCTACATAGCTTGCTTGTGTAAGACCCACAAATTGTTACTCACCAATACTCTCCATGTGGTCGCCTTCGTGCGTGTGTGTGAATATATACAAGTGATAGCGCGCGGCGTCGCTCGGTACTTGCGCGGGTAGCTCAGGCAAGCTTATCACTGCCGCCTTTGACAGACTAATCTTCTCCTCTTCTAAATCTGTGAATGGTAAATTAGCAATATTTATAATCCTACTGATATTACAAATGCGAAAGTTTGTGAGGATGGATGGATGTTACTCTTTCACGCCAAAACTACTGAACGGATTTTGATGAAACTTCACAATGTAATAGCTTATACAACAGAATAGCACATAGGTTATATTCCGCGCGGACGAAGTCGCGATCATCAGCTAGTGGTTATATAAAACAAATAAATATTCTTAGTTTATACCCAAATTATTATCCAGAACTATTATATCGATGATATAGACCGATGCTAAATCAGTATATTCGCTGTGGCTTAAAGGAGTAACAACATCCACCCTCACAAACTTTCGCATTTAAAATATTAGAAAGACTAGCTAATGCCCGCGTCTTCGTCCGCGTGGATTTAGTTTTTAAAATCCCTCGGGAAATCTTTGATTTTTCAGGATAAGAAGTCGCCTGTCACTTTCCAGGTCCAGGTCCAGGTACTGCTCTGTTGCGGCGTGATTGAAGGACAAACCAACAAACAAACACACAGTTTCAGTTACTATACACTTACCTATTTTAAATTGTAGATAATTGTAGGAACCACGCTGGAGATCAATAATACCCTGTTTCGCCGACTCTGTAATAGGAAATGCGATACCTCCCATAGTTGACTGCCTGAGAAGAAACACTAAATTAGATAGGTAGGTATCTCTTACGTTCACTAGAAGGAATCTGCAAGAATCAATCTCTCAGCAATCTAAAATCTGCAATTCATGACTGACAGAGATTTAATTCTTCTTCTTTGTCAACCGATAGACGTCCACTGCTGGACAAAGGTCTCTTGCGTGGACTTCCACAGGACTCGGTTTTGCGCCGCCTGAATCCAGCGGCTCCCTGCGACTCGTTTCATGTCGTCGGTCCACCTAGTGGGGGGTCTGCCAACACTGCGCTTCCCGTTGCGGGGTCGCCACTCCAGCACCTTGGGACCCCAACGACCATCAGCTCTTCGAACTATATGCCCCGCCCATTATTGATTATTCCTATCGAAAATCTGCAGTAGTAATATTTAAAAATGTAACGGCTGTTTTGGGGCAACTCGCTTATATTATGGAAGATTATTATTTATTCTTTAAGGCTGGAATCACATCTGTACGCATTGATTTGCATTTTGTTCATATAAAACTGTCATTTTGTACAAAGTCATGTACGCATCAATTCAGCTTTGCGATGCGTACACGACTTCATACAAAATGACAATAATTTTACATGGACAAAATGCGAATCGATGCGCACAGACTTGATTCCAGCCTTAAGGTGCTTAATAAATGCATATAACAACCCGAATTCGGTTCTAAGCTAGAATCCAAAACATTTTTTCCTCAGAATTTTTTTCACTGTATTGCACAATGGAAATACTTAGTCCTAATTCCATGATTGTTCAATATAGTACAAAGGCAGACTTAATGCTAAAGCATTTTCTGCCAATAAACCTTTGGACGTGCGACAACACGTGTAGGTATGCAATAAGAGAAGTGTGTGAAAAGAGAATACAACTTTTAACATTATATAAAATAAAAATAGTAATAAAAATTTTTAGACAAAAGAAAAAAATTTAAAAATTGATTAAATTCAATTTTTATTTAAGCTTAGTTTTAAAAGAATAAAAAAACGCATCGCGCTACCTTGAAAGAATTGTACCTTGAGTCCGTGCCATAGTTGGGGTCCTGCCCACTTTCCTGCAACTCCTTCAAAGCTTCCTCCCTGTCCGTGAGAGGCGCCGGTGCGTTTACACCGCTGACATGAGCCTTGTAGCCTTTCAGAGACACTTCCTCCTGGATACAATGAGGTTAATTAAAATTTTGTAAAGTGAAACATTAAGACTATACCTACACTGACATACTCTAAAATTAATCTATGGTTAACACTGGTTTGGATGTCCATAAATGACAGCATAATAATGGATCAATTTGATGCACCACATTTGACATACAAGTTTCTCTGGGACTAATAATATTGCAAATGGTACACCAATCTCTACAATTAATCTATGATTTCATTTATGTAATCAACTAATCATAGATTAATTATTATAGAGGTTGGTGCGCCATTTTCAATATTGTTAGTTCCAGAGACACTCGTTTAACTGCTTACAACTCCAAAATGGCGTCAATCAAGTCCTAAATGGCGTCCATCAAGTAGGTCCAAAAAATATGACAGCAGCCTCTTCAGTGTTAATCACAGATTAATAATAATTATGGAGCTGAGTGACTTAGGATGTCCAGGTACAGATTGTTAAAAGAAAGTGCACTAGTTACTTAAAACCTACCAAGACAGAACAGCTTAAACATTTCGTATTTGGGACAAATTAGACATAGGTAGCAAGAAAAGGTTAGAATTATTTTGCTATAATCCCCCAACAGAAAAAAATCTGTATGGTCAAACATGCAGTAACAAGCTAAGCACCGCTCACCTTCCCAAGCAAGCAAGAAAGCCAAGTTCCCAAGCAAGCACTGCCACCACCACTCACATGCACCACCACACAAGACTTACACTACTCTCTATACACTACTGAGAGTGGTGGTGGTTGACTAAACTAACAAGACAGTTATAATAATCATAGTTACCTTGCTAGTGGCATGCATTTCATCTTTGATATGAGCCGATCCGAACTCTTGCTTGAGTGTGGCTTTTGTAGAGGCATATACCATTTTGTGTCTCACGGGGGCACTATCTGGAGACCAACTTAGCAATAGCCATTCGTATCCTAAGGAGTTGGTTGAATCAAACCTGAAATCAACAGACTTTGTGTTACCAAATAGATAATGAATCATTATTATCTATTATCTATCACACTAATATTATATTACATTATTACATTACACATTACATTATATTACATTAATATTATAAAGGCGAAAGTTTGTATACAAACAAGAATGTGTATGTTTGTTACTCTTTCACACAAAACTACACAACAGATTTGACTGAAATTTGGCATGGAGATAGATTATACCATGGATTAACACATAGGTTACATTTTATCTCAGATAATTAAAGGATTCCTGCAGTAATCAAAAACCCTAAATCTGCACAGATAAAGTCGCAGGCATCAGCTAGTATCAAATAAATATGGAGGTACTGTAGTGGCATCACTGATCTTTTTAATAATTGATCTCATCATCGTCATCATTACCAACCCATCAACGGCTCACTACTGAGTGCAGGTCTCCTCTGACATCACACACCTTTGAGAACATTATGAAGAGGCCCGGGATCGAACCTGCCACCCCCCGAATAAATTGCAGTACTAACCACTAGGCTATCACTGCTTCGATAATAATCTAACAGCTTAAATTTTGGATCAATTATGAAGCGCAATATTTGACATACACTTTCTCTGGAAGTGTCTGGAATAATATTGCAAAAGGATGTGTCTGCACATGGTTACACTCACATTCTAAAGTACTAGGTTATTATAGATACTTTATTTAGCTACTTGGTACTTTGGAATACCTTCGTACCATCAATTTGATCAATAAATCGCACAGTGGGACTTATATTAGGTTACAGAAACAACACACAGTCAGCAAATATCAATCAATATGTTGCTACACATGAATTAGAAAAAGTCAAGCTTTTAAAAATAAAATTAAAGTATACATAAATAAACATGAGAATTTCTTACCTATACAAAATATAGCAAGGTAGATCTTCTACAATGAGGGTTGGGACATACTTATCAAAATCATGTTCAAATGATCCTTTAACTGGGTAATGTTTTGCTACTGATAGTTGCTCTGAAAGTTGTTACAATTATTTAGTACTTAATACTAAAAAAAAAATTATCATATCAATAATATGGAAATATTATTTCTGTTGAAACCTTACCATTTTCTATGCTGACTTTGAGGACTCTGATTTTACCATCTCTGCATTTACTAAAATACTTTTTTAACTCTGCATTTGCTGAAATAATAACATATAATTTACACAATTGATTATTAGAACTGTAATTGGGTATTAGACTGATATTTTTTTATTTATTTCAAATAATGTTTTTAAATATTATAACACAATGCCAATTTTCTTTTTTAAATATCTCAACTAGTCTCTAAACTATAGAGCTTAAAAGTTACCCATCACAGAGAGAGCGCTATTGAGGTATGACATCAAAACTCAAGAGCTCCTTAAGGTTGAAGACAAGGGTCTGCCGGTGAAATTCAAATTTAATTTGGTTTTTCGCAATTTGTAAACTAAAGTCGGAATTATAATTCGATTCCACGTTTGACATTAGCTACTGTCATTTTGTAAAATAATGATACCACATATAATAGTGTAGTGATGAACACAAAAATCGATAAACAATCGCGATTTATGTTTATGTAATCATAATATTGGTGTGCCAATTAAAGACTAAATTATTGATTTTTATTTAAATAAATACATAATTACTCATAATAATTATTTATTAATTAGTAACCGCTGCTTTATTTTATAAAAAGTTAATATTTTTGTTTTTTATATTAAAAACAAAACTTATAATAAAAGAACCTAGATAGTTTTCTGTATTGGCAACCCGTGCGCGCTCGCGCAGCTATCGCCATTTTGTTTATCTTGTCATTCGGCTTCATTCTCCCAGTCTGACTGCACGAATATCTTGTTTCATTGTGAATCGATATTTTGTTATTTTGTTGGGTTTTTGTTAAAGTTTTGTTACGTTGTGTTTGTTGTTACGTTTATAGTTTTTTTGTGAACTTTGAGTGAATCTATTTGTTTTGGTTTTCCATCAAAATGGATCCTCAGCCAAGTACATCACAAAAAGACGTAGATGTTTTCTTGTCCCCAAGAAAAAAAACGTCCACGAAAAGCTTTCACTGTTACTGAAAAAGTAATGATCCGCAATGCCTACAAGTACGTGAAAAATGAAACTTCTGCGCAATTGGAAGCCTTTGAAGTAGTGGAAGAAAATGAATGTATGAGCAAAGTTGCTGACATATTATATATATAAAAATATTCATTACGAACCAGATATGGTTAAAGCTACGCTTTTGAGCGAACTGATTCCACATAACGAGTCTTTTAATAAGTACGCTGTAGACGAAATGGCAGCACAACATGGGATCACGGTTTTAAGACTGCCCCCTTACCATTGCGAGCTGAACCCTATCGAATTGATATGGGCGCAGGTAAAGGGGCATGTAGCTCAAAATAATAAAACCTTCAAATTGACAGACGTGAGAAATTTATTTGAGGAAGGCATTCAAAAAATTACGGCTACCAAATGGTCTAAATGCGTATCCCATGTTGTCAAAGAAGAGGAAAAAATGAGTAGGCTAGATATTTTAATTGACAATATCACAGACACATTTATAATACATGTTACAGAAAGTGTCAGCGATAGCGATAGCGAAGACGGCAACGATTTATAAAATAAAATATTACCATAATACATCTATTTGTTTTATATCTCATGTTCCTTCATGATCACATTGTTTTATTTATTTCACACACAATTATTAAAGAAAACTCTCAGATCCTTAATAAAATTAATCGTCATAACTAAATTATCCGTTCAGAAATATTTAATTTCCTGATATACTTAGTTTCTATTAAAGTAGTAGTTGTTTAGATATACTACTATAAACGAGAGGAATCGATTCGGAAATATTCCATTTCCGTATCGAATAATTTCGTAACGTCACTATTTAGTACTTGTCATAACGTTGCAACACTGAAATTGTCAAATCTGGAATCGAATTAAAATTCCGACTATAATACAACAAAGTAGGCTTATGGCATTCTAATTGCGACAACGGCAGTATTATCTTCACAGGTTTATATAAAAACTTTTACTTGAAAGTGTCCAGTTTAAGAAATTAATCAAAATATTGACTAATTTGTGAGTAACTCACGTCCAACTCAGTATTTTGATTAATTTCTTAAACGGGTCACTTTCAAGTAAAGATTTTTATGTAAACCTGTGAAGATGATAATTCCACTGGCGCAATTAGAAGGCCATAAGCCTACTTTGTCGTATTAGTTTACAAATTGCGAAAAACCAAATTAAATTTGAATTTCGCGGGCAGACCCTTGTCTTCAACCTTAAACTCTTTATAAAAAATTTCGTTTTAGAAAGAGACAGATACAGTTGCAGTAAAACAGCTTATATAACTTATTTGTTTTTTGACCGATTTATTTTCTGGTTTTACAAATTTTAATCTTACATGTTACATTTTTGTTTATAAATAATGGATAACAACCTTTTGACAACAGTCAAGTACCCAATTAAATGTAATTTTTACTCTTTTAAGGAAAGGAAAGGGGTAAAACGTTCCACTCCATTTCCATAATTATATTAACCTAAATAACTTTTAAATTTATTGACAAGCCTTTACCTATGATAAGTTGTTTGTATTGATTGTATTATTTAGCCTTAAATTACTATTAGAATGATTAGTCATCTGCCCAAACTTGCCGCTAATTAAATCTCTCATATTGTTGAGGGCATTTCAAATAGATAATATTTATTAAATCTAGTAAGATACAAAATATAAGATAACATAATTAAAACTACGGTACAAGTTATGAGCATTAATATGAATTAGAGATGGATTGCTACCTTGAATTCCGGTTTGATGAGACATTTTCTTATTGAATAAATATTTCTTTTGAGTTTCGGCGTATATTTTATGATGAAATGGATGAAATGACGAATTCTCTGTTTTTTAACGGGAAATTAGGTGGGCGAAAGCAAAACCCATAGTAGGTACCACAGATTAATGATTATGTATACCAGATAACACAAGGAAACAAGGAAACACTTGTGAGTTGTCAGTGTCACTGTCATTTTGTTACTTTGGCATTTCACATTTCACACATTTTGTCAACCATGGAACTAGGAATTACGACTACGTTGTGTTCTGTGTTTGTCAATGTAATATTGGATGTGTTCCGATATACACTACGAGCACTGCTCAGTGCTCTCACTGGTGAAAAAACCGTTCCGCTGTGGACTGCCAGTACACTGCCGCAGTACCCTAGGGAACTTAATGACATCATCAAAGAATATAATAAGTACTCTCGAGAGGACATCATAAATCGCCGCCATTTTTGTACTTTGAGCATTGGCGCTTCCGAGGTAAGGCGCTCTCAGTTCTTTGATCGAAATGGGCGGGGCACATAGTTCGAAGAGCTGATGGTCGTTGGGGTCCCAATGTGCTAGAGTGGCGGCCCCCGCACCGGGAAGCGCAGTGTTGGCAGACCGCCACTAGGTGGACCGACGACATGAAACGAGTCGCAGGGAGCCGCTCGATACAGGCGGCGCAAGACCGAGTCCTGTGGAAGTCCACGCAAGAGACTTTTGTCCAGCAGTGGACGTCTATCGGTTGACAAAGAAGATGGAGATTCATTTTCAAGTATTTCGTACAATTTATCATACAATTAATAATATTTTATGAATTCCAAACTTTTCCAAAACAATGAATGGCGCCATACTGTGTGTTGCCAGGAAAGAAAAAAATTAGTTCCGTTTCTACTCTTTTTTGTCAAGCTATACATTACCTACCTACTCGTAAGTACTACTATTGATTGAATCTTACGCTCTTTTTCACCAACCATATTATGTATCTAGGTAAATCATCCCCTAAATTATAAGAGTCTCTTTAAGTTAGCCCTACATAAAATCCCCTAACCAATGTCATTTCCGCCTTTAGGTGTTCCCTTAAGATTTTTGAAAACGAAATTGACATACCATTAGCATCACCTATCTTAGCGCAGGTACTTAGGGTTGGTGAGAACGGGCATTACACCTTTTATTATTTTGCATAATCTAAATAGTTGTATAGGAACGTAAGACTCGTCGACTTTGAGTAATAAACCAATTTAATACTCAAAGCTCGTCGATAATATTATCTTGTGATTTACGTAGGTAAGGTACCTACCTAAGTTCCAGTTGCAATTCAGCACGTTCCTACCACAGTTCCTATACCTACATGGTAGGTAGGTAGGAACGTCAAGCTCATTCGAACATCGTCGTCGTCGACGGTATTGGCAATGTGGGGCGGTACAAGGAGGTAATACTATAGGTAATTACTGGTACGAGTGCTACGTGCTTCAGATGCAGTTCGATGTCTCGAATGAATTAGGCATGCTAGGTAATTGGAACCTTTGTAGTTTCTTGGTAAGTGGCTACGATTAGAACTTCCTGCTTTTGGTCGTGACGACGAAATCTTTATTTTCCTGAAACTAAAAGTTTTGCGTCCTCAATACTTAGATATAAAAAAAACTTGAGAGGTGTTAAGGGACACCCGGATGGAACGAAGTTCCTTTCGATTAATTAATTTGGCATTGTGTTCAACATTTTCACACTACAATACTAGATTTTATTAGTGGTGTACAATAAAAGTATATTCATTCATTCATTCATTCATCTCCGTAGCCTTGTGGTTTCCACAGTCGCCAAACAGCCAAAGGTCAAAAATGCCACATGTAGAAATTATTTAAAATAAAATTGAAAATAGAAAATTCAGTCTGTCGAGCTGGGATTCGGGACTTTTAACTGCTTAGCGACTGCAGAAACCACAAGGCTACGGAGACCCAATATTGTACCGCGAAAATACCGAACACAATGCCAAATTCACATTCAAAAAAAACCGGCCAAGTGCGAGTCGGACTCGCGCACCGAGGGTTCCGTACTCCAAAAGTAAAAGTAAAACGATAATATTATATTAATTTGCTTATTTATCGTTAACTTTATTTGTAGAGGTTTATTGTTAATATAAAAAAAACTATGCTAGTTAGAGCGTTGATTTTATTTTTCCTGTAAAATATACATAAACCTCTATTGACCATAATTATTTCAGATTTTCCGATTGGTAAACTTCGGAGATAAGGGGGGGGACGGTATTTTTTTTTACATTTTGGCCGATTACTCAAAAAAAATTATATATAAAAATAAATAAAAAACTGTTTTAGAATGCACAAGTAAAGGCCTTTCATATGATACCCCACTCGGTATAATTATCTTACTTTGAAATTTCAAACCCCTGATTTTCCCCCTTTTTTAATTAAACTAAAATAATTTTCGCGTTGATTTTATTTTTCCTGTAAAATATACATAAACCTCTATTGACCATAATTATTTCAGATTTTTCGATTGGTAAACTTCGGAGATAAGGGGGGGGGGGGGGGGGGGAACGGTATTTTTTTCGACATTTTGGCCGATTACTCAAAAACTATTATATATAGAAATAAATAAAAAACTGTTTTAGAATGCACAAGTAAAGGCCTTTCATATGATATCCCACTCGGTATAATTATCTTACTTTGGAATTTCAAACCCCCGATTTTCCCCCTTTTTTAATCAAACTAAAATAATTTTCGCGTTGCTTTTATTTTTCCTGTAAAATATACATAAACCTCTATTGACCATAATTATTTCAGATTTTTCGATTGGTAAACTTCGGAGATAAGGGGGGGGAGGAACGGTATTTTTTTCGACATTTTGGCCGATTACACAAAAACTATTATATATAGAAATAAATAAAAAACTGTTTTAGAATGCGCAAGTAAAGGCCTTTCATATGATACCCCACTTGGTATAGTTATTTTACTTTGAAATTTCAATCCCCCGATTTTCCCCCTTTTTTAATAAAACTAATAATAATTTTCGATTTTTCTTTATTCCAATGATGTTGGGCTACTATTATACACAACTATGCCAAATTTCATGTCGATAGATTTAATAGTTACTGAAATAATCGACTATGACAGACGGACGGACGGACGGAGAAAGTCTCACCATAAGGGTTCCATTTTTACCATTTTGGTACGGAACCCTAAAAAGTGTCGGTTTAAAAAAAGTGTCGATCCGTCTAGCCCCCTTCCGCACCGCGCGATAAGGAACTACGTTCCAATAAACTTTTGCAATCAGTGTGAAACGTCTTCGTAGTGGTTTTTTGTATCGACAAGTTTAAATTCCTATTATTTCCACGAGAGACCGTCGTCATTGTGACTGTTGCATGGGATATTGTGTTGTGTTGTGTGCTTGGGTTATAGCACAGTAGAATTATGTAAATTTAAATTATGTATATTGCTATCTTTACTCTGGCTATAGGTAGGTAACTTCTCAGTGTGTTGAAATCGGTGCAGTTAAGGTGTTATTAAATTTGAATTTCACGGGCAGACCCGTATAATCAACCTTAAACGTTAAATTAAGTGTTATTTAGAAAAATGATCCTGAAAACGCTGAACGCAAGTTATAACTCAAAAAAGGTACAAAGCCTGGGAATAGGATTCGAACCCCCGAAAAGGCGGCTGCAGTCGTATTATTATTATTATTAATCAATAAATAAAAACTGTTGGTATAATTTATTTAATAAATAAATAAGAATCGTGTCGTGTAGGTGTACGCAACCTAGGGTAAATTCTTGCTAAGTATACCAAGAATTACTCTGAAGTACGTCTACGACTTAGTATTATGTAGTCTACTCTGGTACCTAATTAGGTATACCTACCTACCCTACCTCCTCTAACTTGCAAACTGGACGGAGTTTCTACATACGACCGAACTTAATTGTGTTGAAGCACTTGACTTCTCTATTCCCCTTTCTATTCCCTGTTAAACTGTGTCGATTTCCGTTGAGAAACGGTTTAGGTAGGTACACACTTTATGTATTCAGTTGTGGCTGTGTGATTCGAATGCATTAGAAGTTAGCTCTAACTAGCTAGAGTAAAGTTGGTTAAGTTGGGGATGTGAGGAGTGTCGTGTCGCTTCGGTTTAAGATTTGGAACGTAGTTCCTTATCGCGCGGTACGGAAGGGGGCTAGACGGAAAAAATTAAGGAACCGACACTCGACCTCGACACATTTTTGAAACTGACACTTTTTTGTTGAATGTGAATTTTGCATTGTGAATACAATGCAAAATTCACATTAAAAAAAAATAAAAAAAAAAAAAAAAAAAAAAAAAAAGAGCCTTTATTCAGACTTGGTATATAAACTACTCTTGGTGTAAACTTACAATTTTTCTTATATTCTAAGCAGTATAATATTTATAACAGTATTTTAACTAAACTTATACCTATACATATAATAATATTAACATAATATAATATACACCTATTTATTTAGAAAGTTTTAATTTCTGCCTCGACAACCTTGTCTGTTTGCCTATTTTAGGCAAAGGCCTCCTCCAATTGCCTCCACATCTGTCTGTCATGAGCTTTTCTTGCCCATGTGTTGCCACCTGCCACAGCTTTGATTTCATCGACCCATCTTTGGAAAGGTCTGCCCCTTTTTCTTTTCATGTGCCCTGTGTACCAGTTCATTACTATTTTGCTCCATTTCTCTTGGCCTCTGACAGTGTGCCCAGCCCACTTCCATTTGAGTTTCTTGATGATGACAGTTACATTTTTGGTTTTTGTGTAATTCTTTATTGTTGTGGTTCTTATTTTGTCTGACAGCTTTTTCCCCATCATGCTTCTATTCATAGCATTTTGGCAAGTGTCGAACTTTTTTCTTTGAGCTTTAGTCAGAGACCAAGTTTGGCAACCATATGTAAGCACTGGTACAATGCAGGTGTTGAATAGTTTTCTCTTTATGGCCATGCTTATTTCTTTATTTTTAAATATTTCCCTTAGACTCCAGAATCTCTTCCAAGCGTTTCCTATGCGTCTCTCCACTTCTTTCGATGTTAGGTCATTTATGGAAATAATTTGGCCCAGATATACATATTCGTCAACATATTCAATTGTGTTGCCCATGATGTAGATAGGTTCTTCTGTCCCATTTGTCATGATTTTGGTTTTCTGAGTGTTCATATTCAATCCTACTTTCCGACTTTCTCTATCCAGGTCATTTAGCATTCCCTCGAGATCCTCCTTTGTTTGAGAGAAGATTATAATGTCGTCTGCGAATCGCAAATGCGACAGATTTTCTCCATTTATTGTTATACCATTTTGTTCCCAGTTTAGTTGCCGAAAGATCTCTTCCAGAACCGCGGTGAAGAGTTTAGGTGACACAGGATCACCCTGACGGACACCTCTTCCTAACTTAATTTCTTTCCCTTCTTTTTCTAGCCTTATCTTTGCTTTACTATTAGTGTAAATGTTTCTCAATATTCTGACGTACTTATTTTCCACTCCTTGATTCTTAAGTGCTTTCCAGATGGCTTCGTGTTCCAGTGAGTCGAAGGCCTTACTGTAGTCTACAAAGCAACAATAAAAAGTGGTGTTGTATTCTTTGCTCTTTTCGAAGACCTGTTTGACTACATAGATGTGATCTAAAGTTGAGTAGCCACTTCTAAATCCTGCCTGCTCCCTCGGTTGGTTCTCATCTAACACTTTAGTTATTCGGTTGAGAATAACTTTTGCAAAGACCTTGTAGATATTGGTTATGAGACTAATGGGTCTGTAATTGTTTATGTCGTCCTTGCTCCCTTTCTTGTGCAGTAGGATTATTGTTGACGATGTCCATTGCTCTGGGATCTGCTCGGTCTCCATTACATCGTTAAATATATATGTAAGGATAGGTGCTATAATGTCTTTGTTTGCTATTAGATATTCATTGGTAATATTATCTGAACCCGGGGCTTTATCCTTTTTCTGTGATTTAATGGCTTTCTCCACTTCGGTGAGCATTATTTCTGGTACCGTGTCCTCTCCTTCTAGGTCTGTTGGATGAATATTGCACTGACTCGTATACAAATTTTTAAAGAAATTTGTTGCTAGTGTGTTAATGTCTGGTCGCTGTGTCAAATTTTTTCCACTTATGGCTTTCATTTTAGGTATCCAGTCTCGCTTTTCTGCCAACTGTTTAAGAGCTTTTTTGGCTCCTCCTGTTTTTTGGATACAATTTTCTAGCCTTTCTAGTCTATATTTCTCTCTGTCCTTTCGTATGCTTAGGTTGATTTCTTTGCTAGTTTGGGTTATGCTCCTTCTTATATTTTTTGTTTTATTAGACTCGCTAAGTAATTTAGCTCTGTCTTCTAAGAGGTTCCTTGTTTTTTCGGATAACCATGGTAATTGTTTGTCTCCCTTACCAGGTGTTTCAGTGGTTGTTGTTAGAGCTTCTAGCAATTTATTGTATTTAACCTGGGTATTGAGTTCTTTTGTATTCTCAATGAAGTCGTTCATTCTCTCCTTTAATTTTGTTCCTAGGACCATATCTTTATTTTTTGATCTAGCTTTGAAGGGTCTTCTTTTACTTGATTTCAGTTCTAGTTTAGCTCTGAGTGCTCTGTGGTTACTGTTGAAGTTGAGATTGTTTATTACTCTACAGTCATTAAAGTCTGTTCTTCTGTTGGAGAGAATATAATCAATCTCGTTTTTATATTTTCCATCTGGAGATGCCCATGTCCATCGGTTTCCAGAACGTTTTTTATAATGGCTATTTAGTATTTTGAGGTTGAATTCATACGCCAATTGAATCAATTTCTCTCCATTTCTTGTCCGCTTTCCTGAGCTGTAAGGACCTAGCACTATTTCTTCACCACTTCTTCTATTACCAGTTTGCGCATTGAAATCTCCCATAACTATCAAGTTTTTGCCTGTGTGACTTTTAATTGCATCTGTAAGAGTTAAATAAAAGGAGTCAATGTCCGTGTTAGCTGATTGTTCTGTTGGGGAGTAAACTTGGACAATAGACCACATTTCTTCCGAAGGTGGCAGTTTTATATTAAGTATAGCGATACGCTCTGATATCCCTATAAATTCATTGATGTAATCCTTCAGTTCTTTGCGTATTAAAAATCCTATGCCATATTTTCCTGGCGTATCCCCTTTATAATACAGGATAAATTCTCCGTAGTCTTCAATATTTTCTCCCAGACGTCTTACTTCGCTCATACCGATAATGGACCATTTTATATTTTTCAGCGCCATCGTGAGCTCTAGTAGTTTTTCATTTGTTCTTAAAGAAAGTGTATTGTATGTAATAATATGTAGAGTATGCTTGTGACGTGATTTTTTGGGTAGCTCTGTTTTTACATTTGGAGGGTAGTAGTCAACTTTCCCCACGGTGACTAGCCGGCTTGGGGTGCTATTTTCTTGTGTTGCTTTTAATATGGAGTTGGTGTTATAGATGTGTAGGCTATCGAGGGCACTTAATTGTTTTTTGGTATATCTGATAGTGACGAAGATCTCCCTCGTACCATGTAGTTAAGTAGACTAGGTTTAATCACATCCTTTGCACTGGTTACAGTCTGTGGTTTTGCAATTTTGGAGTTAGATCTCTTTTGCGTAGGAGACTTCGGCGAACCAGTCTGTTCCCTTTTCCTTTTCTCACGGCCTGGGTCATTTGACTTCATAACTATTAATTTGTCATACTTTATAAATGCAATGTTTCCTTTTTTTCTTTCTTCGTGTACTTTAGGTTGCAGTTGTTTTCGGGTTTCAAGAACACTTTTAGGGTAATCCTCTTTTACATAGATGCCATGTGGAAGTAAGGATTTGTTTTTAAGTATCAGATGTTTTTTCCAGATAGTGGTCAAGGAAACAACGACTGGTCGGTTTTTATTTGATTGTGCTCCAATTCTATAAACATTACTTATTTCCTGACTTGCTATCTGTATTCCTGTTTCTTCGATGATTTCCTTTATATAGTCCACTAGTTCAGTTTCCCTTTTCCTCCTTCTCTTCAATCCCAAAGAAAACTAAATTATTCTTTCTTTTCTCCATTTCCATTTGATCTAATTTTCGTTCAAGTTTCACTATTTGAGTTTTCAAATTCTTATTTTCCTGTATGATTGAGTCCATTCTTTCACTTAGGGCTTCCATGACGTTTGCGGTGACGGTTGTCGTTATTATTAAAGTCTGTTGATTCAGTTTATCATCTAATATTGAAAACCACAGTTCCATACTTTTGTCCATTTTTAGGGATTTTTTTTTTTAGGGAAAATTGAAAATTGCTAGTGCAACACTTCTTCGTAGTTTTTGGTTTTTATGTTCTGGCAACACTACGATAATTATGTCATTCGATTTTAGCTTTTTAAGTTGGTACTATTGACTTGTCGAGTTTGAACGGATGTCGCGAATTAAGTATGGCGGCTCTTGTGACTTGTGATTTGTCAAATGTCACTTGCGTTTACCGCTATTTTTTTTAATGATATGATATTAGGTAATTTATTTCGCGATTTACACAACTCAAGTCTTTATAATTCACGTATATCAGCCATTCGCCTCCGATTTGTATTGGAAAAGCAATTCAATTCACTGTTAGCCGTTCACTAAAAACTTGTGTTTACGCCCAAGTTTGGCGCGAATGTTTTCAACGTTAATTCACACTTATAGCGCGAATGAGTTCTGGATAACGTTATCACTTTGTTTTTGCGCACTTGCGAACACACTGTACTGGTTTTTGAGCTTTTATTGAACTGTTTTCTATTTATTAGCAATATTTAGCACGGAGTTAGTGTTTATACTGTCAGCGCCCTCTGACCAAAACCGAATGGTATTTTCGCCTTAGAACACGGCATCTGCATGGCCTAGTTGTTAGGGCAGTCGCCTATAAATTCAACGTCGATGGTTCGAATCCCAGCTCGACAGACTGAATTTTCTATTTTCAATTTTATTTTAAATAATTTCTAAATGTGGAATTTTTCCCTAATTTTTTATTGTATGAATTGGATAAAATGCTAACGCCATCTGTGAAAAAACAGTAACTCCACCAGAGTAACTCTTTGGTTTTGTAACAGTGCAATAGAAATAAACAAAATAATATAATTCATCGTAGTTAATCAATTTAATACTAGATGACATCACTAGTTTATTACAATTCCTTCACTAAAATGAATCGGAAGGAGCTACCTTCCATGCCGGTGTCCTTTGAAACCTCTCAAGATTTTTTGTTTAAACCAGAGGTTCCCAAACTTTTTTTGCCGTAGACCACTTTCAAAATTTTACTGGTTTCGGTGGACCCCCTGCTGCCACATTTCTACCACATTCCAAAAAAATTGTCAAAAATGTGAAGATTAGATCTAGCGATGGAAATTTGCGTCGCGGCTGAGTTCCAACCCTTAATTCAAAGTGGTAAAAATAAAAAGAAAAAATCGTGGATCGCCACTTACAACTTGTGACCCCCATTTTTTTTTCACGCCCACGGATACGTACAAGTATATACAGATACACAGTTACACGCGTCACCTCCAAACTTATATAACACCCCTCGTTTTCGTCAGGGGTTAAAAATAAGTTGAGCCTATGCCCCGCAGTTCAATGTTCATCGTCGCTTGAGACATTGAGCTTTTCAAGGGCTGTACGGATCTCCGTGGAAATAATTGTCATTAGGTACCTACTCACAATAAAGTGAAGTCCAAATAATTAGAGTAGGATTGTAATTGTTAACGATTTTGAGCCCTGGTGACATAAGCAATGCTTCCTAAAATACGAGTATGTACAATATGCCTTTGAGCCGTCATCATACTTAGTATAATCCTAATCATACTAATATTATAAATGCGAAAGTTTGTGAGTATGGATGGATGGATGTTTGTTACTCTTTCACGCCACAACGAATGAACCGATTTGGCTGGGTATAGTGATAGCAGGATTTAACACATAGGCTACATTTTATCCAGGAAAATCAAGGAGTTCCCGCGGGAATTAAAAAACCTTAATCCACGCGGACAAATTCGTGGGCATTATCTGGTATTAAATATCGTTTAAATCGATAAATATTATATTTCGATACTTACACCTACTTAAGTATGATTGGATGGACGGAAATCAAAGCATCGCACTTTAATATTAGAGATAATATTCTCTAGCAAATAGTGTACTGAAATAAACATAAGCAACCACCTCCAGTCGTCCCATTTGAGCTCCGAATCCTCGGAGGGTATGATTTGCATCTCAAAGGCGGAACTTATCTGTATAATGGCGTATTCATACAGAAATTGTTCGACATTCAAAAGATATCAATAACCTTCGACGGATGTATTTTAGAGAGAAATTATTTATAAGATATACTGACGTTATACTTGCATCGAAATTTTTATACACGATACAAAAATGGTTAAAAAGGATAAAACATAATCTGTAACACGTCCAACCATACAAACGTGAGTCTAATTGAGATTATAGGTAAAATTTATAATTATGATTGTCTCTTGACCGCATTTGGTCTGGTAGCTAATCTCATTTCTCAACTGAGTCTTGCCGCTTGAGATAGCTAGCTTAAGCCTGCGACTACGCCTTGAAGAAATTTTTAACTTTGGATTTTGGTTTTCTGGAGTGTAGACTGTAGACTGAAAATTATTCCCACCTATTATAGACTATTGGTTGAGCATGTGGAAGGACAAAAGAGTCTAGTGGAAGACCCAAGAAACGATGGATGGATTGTGTGAAAGAGGATATGCTAGTAAGAGGAGTGGATGATGAGTTGACGAATAACAGAAGCGATTGGAAGGAAAATACATGTTGTGCCGACCCCACTTAACGTGGGACAAGGACAAGGAGATGATGATGAGACTATTGGTTGAGCCAATTTAAAACAATAATTTTATATAGGTACCTAGATAGGCAGTTATTTTTCTTATTTATCAACCGATAGACGTCCACTGCTAAACAAAGGTCTCTTGTATGGACTTCCACAGGTCTTGGTCTTACGCCGCCTGTATCCAGAGGCTTCTTGCGACTCGTCTGATGTTGTTGGGCTACTTAGTGGAAGGTCTGTCAACACTGCGCTTCCAAGTTCAGGGAACTCCACTCCAGCACTTTGGGACCCCAACGACCATTAGCTCTTCGAACTATGTGCTCCGTTCCCGTTCAGTTCACTTTCCTTAATATATTGTATGATACTAAGATCTTTAGTTACCTACTCGTGCTTATACCTACCCAAAGAGTTCTACGTACCTACCTATATAATAGATATATGAAAAAAGCTTTGAGCTCCAAGGGATTCTGAAGACATTTAAAGAGATGTCCGTCTTATATAGCAACATTAGTACCGCCCGGGAACGACTTGCTAGCAGCGCAAATATGTGCTCAGTATTCAATCTTCCCCGTTATTGCCCAAGCGGGACGCTCGCCTCGAGTTAATCTTTATAAGGTAGGTTAAGTTTGTTCCACAGCAAATAGGGTTGTGTTCCCGTATATCAGTCACAGTCCACAGCTGCAGATCATTTGTTAAATTCAGAAATGATTAAATCCGCAGAAGAATCTGTGTTACCGATACCTATAGCTCAAGAAAGTCACGAACTTGAAAATGGGCAAAACTCGGAGGATCGAATGGTGTCTAGGATACGATCGGCCTTGCCGATTTAAAAATCATGAAGATGAAAGAAATAGGTACCAAATAAGGCAAAATCTAAACAATTTATTCTCAGTCCAAAACCATTTCTTTGGCGATCATAATATTAAATTGGATATTGTTAATAAAAATTTTAACATTAGTCGAAATCATACTTACCCAAATTACCTAGCTTTTTTTATGTAACCGTACTGTGATATAAAATAGGTACTAGTAAAACAGTAATTAATTTTAATTACCTACTTATCATTTAGATCAATAATATTTCTGTAAGTAAGTAAATGATCTATTAGCATTAGAAGATAACTTTGTTTAAGCGATCTTAGAAGTTACCAAAGCTCTCCACTCATTTACTTACTGCAATATTCATAATTATTATTAGGTAGGTAGTCCAATTTACCTTTTGCGAGCAGGTGATTTGCATGACAAAGTAATCCGCTGTTGAGTTCCCTGATATTGATAGCTACTCGTGGACCATTGCTAACCTTGTTATGCCAGGTATTATCTGTCCTTAGTCTGTACTAATAGAGCACCTACCTATCTATCTATTCGATATGAATTGACTGCCACATCACTAACCCTACTTATTATTATAAATGCGAAAATGTGTTTGTTTGTAGATTTGTCCCAATTTTAACTTGATAATTAGTATTATCTACCAATTTTACACGAAACTTTCATTGTGCTTGTTTTAGGGTTTTTCGCCTAAAATGGAATCGGGCCAATCTGAAAGCAGGCCTTCCTATGGAATTAAATAAAAATATTAAAAATAATGGGACTACCAGGTTGAGGTATACATACCTAATATTTTGTGGTATGGAAAATGGGCTGGGAAACATAGACCGATGAATCAATAGAATGATAGATTTCGAGGTTTCCAAGGTGTTAAATTGCAAATGCATACTGTAAAGTGCGGGGTTGGTAACCTTCAACTCACCAAGAGGAGAGATGACATAAGACGAGTTGCCGGGAGACGCCCAAGACTATGGCATGTGGAGAAGAGACCTATTCAGTATTAGACGTCTTGACGAGGATGACGGCTTGGCTGGTAGGGTGGTAGGTAGCAACTAGCTGGAAATGAATTCTCCCACCAGAACAGCCATGCGATCGTGTAAGAAAACGTAGGATTTATTTGACAGCTTAAAATGTATTACCTACTATTACGTTCGTATTACGTAAATTCGGGAAATCATCGAATACAATTTTCTTATACAATCGCACGGCAGGTCTGAACCAAGTCAAACAGATCCAATCATGATTGAACCCGGAACTTTTTGTTTGTAAACTGAGAGGGCGTCAGTCTTACAAAGAGCGCTGTTCGTCAAAACTCAGCAAAACTCTCGCTATTATTTTGGAAAGCATAATGCGTATCCGGCATTAGAGCGTAGCCGGCAAGTGAGCGTTATTAAACACTTCTTTGCCCATTATAAACAATTCACAGACTCTGAGCCAAATACTTATATATTAAACACAGGAGGAAAAATCAGAGAAGACAGGACATAGGACTTATATTTAAAGTGTCAATGCAAGTATCTGTAGCCTCGAATATAATGTAGGTAAGTAGGTGGATGAGTAAGGCTGGAATCACACCTGTGCGCATTGATTCGCATTTTGTCCATACTATAAAAGTGTCATTTTATATAAAGTCGTGTACGCATCAATTCGGCTTTGCGATGCGTACACGAGTCCATACTAAATGACACTTTTATATAGTCGTTCGTCATTAAATCTCAAAACATTAAATCGTCATATTTTGGTTGCACTGACAAAGTAGTAATTAATATATGTAAAAGTAATTATACACAGGAAAAGTTACGTGTTTAACTCGTAGATTCAAAATTTAAGTTATTGACATAAAAAATATTTTAGTATTATTATCAAGATCAATTCAATCTATTAATATCGTTTTTAAAAAGCATGAAAATGAAAACGGAAAGCTGGAATTGGATTAGGAGTTTTAATTCTCACTTTCTTCAAATTAGGTAGGTGCCCACTTGGATTATAATTTTTAAAGTTAGGTAAAGTGTTTTTCATCTCCGTAGAAACTTGTTACGACTGAGTCTCTTTACAATGTCGTAGCTCTTCTATCATAAGTAGAGTATAAGTAGATAGGCACTTTAAGTTAGTACATAGCCCGTAACACTTACCTGGTGCATCTTCTGAGGAATACTTTAACTACTTGAAACAGTGTCCTGTAAACTAAAGGTAGGGTTGTCAAGCATTGGCGCGAAATTCAAATAATTATGCATAAAAATTTCAAAGAAAAGCGTAGTGCAAATATTTTTTAATCCTTATTGCGAAAGGATTTCCCATTTCGTATTTGCTTGCCTGTTGCGACGCGTTCTTATATAGAATGTTCAGGCTCCACATATTAATTAATTAAATTAATTTAGCAAATTAAATTAAATGATTTATTAAATAAGAAAATTTGGTGCTAATCCTTTTTGAAAATAGCTTTTTTGATATAATAGAAGAGATCGATATACCTAATAAATTATGCGTATTTTCATGTTGTACCCAAAATAAAAATGTCTTCGAATTTTTTTCTCGTACCTATCTGCTTTTGAGTGCCTACTTAAATAACGATGACAGCCCTTGTTAGTTTCTAATGAACTCCTAATGAGCATCAGCCTAATGAATAAAAAATAATGTAATAATCTGGCCTTTTTGTAAGTTATTTCAAAACGAAAATTAACTTGCAGATCGCGCTGTGATTTTCGGTTCTTGCGTGGCAACATGTTATGATGTACATGTTTATTCTTCTTCTTCTCTTATTTATCAACCGATAGACGTCCAATTGTGAACATAAGGTCTCTTATATGGGCTTCCACATCTATGCTTCCTGGTCGTGTGCCATTGGTACTCTACCTATTAGGGAATCTGCCAACACTGCTTTGGGACCCAACTACCATTAGTTCTCCGAACTATGTGCCCGCTTATTGCCAGTTTGACTTCGTTACTCGATAAGCTAACCTATAGCTCGATAGCTACGTTTAATCATATTATTCAGAATCAATCACAAGTTCTAGATCCACGAGTTTACCGGTATTAGCAATGCGAGGCGGTACGGCAGCAATACCGTAATTACCTCTTCGCTCTGGCAATGAGTTCTACGTGCCGGTACTTGGATGCATTTGAAAGCTCCAATTGGATTTGTCTTCGTTGAAGTTTCTAACTAGCTTAGCTTTGAAGAAATTTCTATGCTATAATAATTATAACATATTCTAAAATGAACTACGTTTGAAAATATGAAGGTATACATTATGGACCTATTTTAACATAGTTTAAAGCGATTATTAAAAGGAGGAGGAGATCCGGTGCGTATTTTTCTTTGATTATGTATTATATACTATTTATACCGTGGTCCTACCAGTATTTATATAACTACTAGCTTTTGCCCGCAGCTTTGCTCACCTCAAGTTCGATTTTACAAACCCCTATTTTTACCTTCTTAGCGCTGATTTCACCAATGTAAAGAAAATCTTATCCGAGCGTTTTGATATTTTGACAGTATTTTCAATACAAAAACTGTCAAAATGCCTATTTTATTAACCGGTAAAACGTCACTCGACGTTGGTGAAATCGGCACTTAGGGGTTGAATTTTCAAAAATCCTTTCTCAGCGGATGCCCTACGTCATAATAACTATCTGTATGCCAAATTTCAACCCGATCCGTCCATCATTGGTTTGAGCTGTGCATTGATAGGTCATTCAGTCTGTCGATCAGTCACCATTTCCTTTTATATATTTAGTCGAAAATTGTTTATAACCAAAGTATAATTTCCGTATCTGCTATAGGTATATTCATGTATATTTTAGTTCAATGGACACCTACGCTATTTGAACTAAATCGAGTAGCTACCAGTGAAGTCAAACACGGTTTAATTTGGCTGCTGAAAGTCTATGTGGTTTGCGAATGCAAACAATGCGTGAATACTGTGCCTAATTACTAATAGACAAAGAGGCGGTTGCGCCAACCGCTGGAAATAATGTTCCTCTCAAGCGTAACGTTTGACGTAGGATGTAGGTGTCTTCGTCAGTAGTCAAACAGAAATGATTTGATTTCATCATCTGTTCACTTCGTTCGTTCGACACACGAATTTAAACTCGAAACTCGATTGAGTTATATTATTTAATGCAAGTGATTATGGAAGGAAATGTATTATTCTGTATAATTCACAAAACAAAATAGCTCTCTGCAATAAAAGAAGCATTACGTTTCCTCTCTGTATCTTAGCCTATATAAACAGTCGATTAATTACCCATTCGTTGGGTAAAATACGCAATAGGTACTCACGCTTTAACCAATGTTTGACAAGTACTAAAAATGTTTATTCTATATATTACTAGTGGTTCGCCCCGAACTGAGACCTCGCGGTAACGGTATCCCATGATTATTCATTCAATCGATACATGATAACCAAAACTGATATTATTATTATGCCCGTTTTCACCAAACATACCTAAATCATCCCCTAAGTAGGAGTCTCTTAACGTAGGTAGCTCCTAAATACAATCCTAAGTCCTAACATCCGTCCCAATATCCTTTTAGGTGTCCCGTACAGGATCGTGATAAATAAGTTGACAGAAAACATCAATCACCTAACTTATAGGTAGCCCGTAAAGGTTAGGGAACGTTAGTGAAAACATTGAATTATTTATCAAACATTGAATTTAACTCGTAGTTCCATGGGAATAGTTACTGACTGCGCCATCTATTAGCATTATTGTGAAGCTATGTTGATGCTATATGAATTACTGACGCCCATTAAAAATTAAATAATCTCGTTTCTTTATAATATTCATATAATTTTAGTATTTGTTGTTCAAGTACAGGATATAAGTGACCTAAAAACATAAAATCAGTTTGAAAATCCATAGCGGATTTTTCTAGAGAGCGTCTTCAAGCGAGCGTATAAAATCGCCACTTTGAAAGCCCCCCATTTCGTCAATTTTAAGGGAAAAATTAAAAAAAAAAATATTTTTGTACTCAGTTCAAAATTATCTTTAAAATGATACGTAACAATTTTATGTAACGCGATTTTTTTTTTTTTACTTCGCATTCGCTTCTATGAGAGCCCCCCTGAAATAAAGATTTTTATAACTTTTTAAGCCATTTTCGGCTGGAGGCCATCGGTTTACATATTATATCTAAATTTGAAGTAATTACGTTCAGTAATTCAAAAGTTATAAGGCTCTGACAGACGGACGGACGGACGGACGGACGGACGGACAAGTGCAAATCGCCCTAGTTAACTCAAAGACCTTCGCTTCGCTCGGTCGATTAGCCTGAAAATCTAGGTTTTGTAACGACCTTCTTACCTACCATCATGGCAATTCACAGTCAAGTCAATCTTGTATAAAAAAATAGAAAAAATATTATGCTTCTTTGTTGCTTTACCAGCCAGCTAAACTCTATTTTAAACTTAACAAAGGACAAAAATTCAGGCTATTTATTATTCAGGAATTATTAAAATGTGATAGTTAGGGAAATAGACGACCATTTGAATTCGTTGGCACTCCAGATTCCGAATCCGGGCCCAAATAAATTGGAATTTCCTCGATATTTTCCTGACAAAGTTACATATAGTGATATCGCCGGTGCTGCAAGGCTTTTGTAGCGATTGGAAATAAATTGTCTACCGTTTTCTGGCACAGCCTGCGCTTGGGTGCTAATTGTTTTCATTTTTTTGTGTTCCGCACTAGAAAGTTATAAACGGAACGGCTATGTGGTGATGTCGTGTGATGCGGGTTGTTACGTTCCCTCAAATATGGTTGAGCGAAGCAACGGCTGGATCAAGCGTCATGCTCGTGAACGGGTTCCACCGGCGGGAATGGGTCTACTTTCAGTCTGCCCATCTTAACATGTATTGAATTGTAAGTAGTATGCATTTTTGGAACTTCCCCTCATTGTGGAAAAATCTACATAGCATAGTATCTATTGTACCTATTGTAAACTTGTTTTAAAAAGAGCAACGGCCGAGTTTCTTGCTGGTTCTTATCGGTAGGAAGGGCATTCCGAACCAGTGGTAGATTCATTTGACGATTCTAAAGCACTTGTAAAAGTTTATTTGAATAAAAGATATTTCTATTCTATTCTATGGATAGGAGTCTGTCCTTCTGTTCGCCTGTACGTAAAATACTATTTACTGTACATATAGATAAGAAAGAAACTATTCAAGTTTTTATGCTGAATTAGCATAGAATTATATTATTATCTGCTATAGGTTTGTAATCAAATTTTTAGGTTACGTAGGTATTTCAGGTTTCAGTCAGTTGACCTCCTCTAATGAGGTTTTTTAAACAGTTTTTTCGAAAATAATGGCCTTTTCTGACAGTTAGGTATCCTCGAAACTATACAATTGAATATACCAAAATAACAACATTTGATGCGATCATCATAGGTGGTACTAATGACTCTGAATTTAATAAAATATACCTAAACTATTGAGATATTGTTTATTATACCTACTAAAGAACTAAGAAGTCATCCGCAAGAAAAATAATTTTTATCTACGGAATCTACGGAACTCTGTTGGTAAAAGAGCAACTTACACTTGATACGGTTTTTTGAGCGAAAAGTATGCCCGAGGTTGTGCGTCGGAGATTTGTAGCTGCGTTTATAGCTCACAGATTGTTTATTGCTTTTTGTGGAATCCCCGAATTTGAATCTGTATTTTGTATCTTGTAAAAGAAAAAACAATTTTAAACTGATTGATTTCAGGGTTTGTGGTTGACTACGATCTCATCTACCTACTGAATAATCGCTTCCAAAGGCTTTTATGCTACTTTTCAAGTTAGAAACGTGACATGGTTACGTTAATTTGCAAGTTTATTGGCAAATCACGATGGTCTTTGAGTTAGTATTATAAAAAAATAACCTGAGCTCCTTTGAATTCCATGGGCCCTTACCCATTATTAGCGTTCAATTAATTACTAAACGATGTTAGCAGGACTTAGGACTGGCGGTCTCCTATTCGGGGGGTCGCAAGTTCGATCCCGGGTTCGATCGCGCGCCCGGGATCGAACTTACCTCTTACTTTTCAGGTACGTTTAATCAATTAAATTTCACATGCTTCAAAGGTCAAGGAAAACCTCGTGAGAAAATCTGCTTGCCTGTGAGTTCTCCATAATGTTCTCAAAGGTGTGTGAAGTCTACCATTTGCATTGGGCTAGCGTGGTGGACTATCGCCTATGACCCTTCTCTGAGAGGAGACCTGCGCTCAGTAGTGAGACGTTATAGTGGGTTGCTCATGATGAAACGATGTTAACACTTCACATTCAACGTAATGCCATACCATAGGCTAAGAGTAGGAACATACGTCTTAGGATAGGCGGTAGGTAGATATATGGAGACGCGAGAAATATTTTTTTGACAAATTTTGAGGTACTGCTGCCTACTTACACTATTAGGTACATTATTAATGATTAATAACCAGAGACTTCTAGTATACATTTCTATGTATACTAGAAATAATACACGCCTTACGCGTTAGAAGTAATATACACCTTTGATAGTAACTTGAAAACAGACAAAATTATGTGTCACCACGCTGGAATATCTACATAAACGATTCATCACGCTTTTTAATTTTACTAATATTATAAGTGCAAAAGTGTATTTGTTTGTTAGTTTGTCGTTCAATCACGCAGCTATGGAGCAACGGATCGACGTGGGGTAGGGGTAGGTATAGTTGATGACTTAAATAGGCTGTTTGTCGTTCAATCACGCAGCTATGGAGCAACGGATCGACGTGGGGTAGGGGTAGGTATAGTTGATGACTTAAATAGGCTATCTTGTTTACCGAAAAAACAGAAGGAAAACACGCGGACGAAGTTGCTGACAAAAGCTAGTATAAAAGGTCTACGCTTCAAGAGAAGAATCCACTTACTCATCGACACTCAACTGAAATGATCAAGCAAACAAGTATTTTGTTTGCTCGCCGCGGTTGGTTTTAAGCTTTTTGTTGGGCTACATTTTGTGTTGAATAAACGCGCATTGTTCTCACGGCCCGCGGCTTTAATTGCTCACAAGTGTTTAATGAACACTTGTTTGCTCTTCGCTGGCTAGGCTATTACGACCGGATACTATTTTGCACTCAAAAAAATAATGGCGGGGAATAGTTGTACGCTGGTAAGTGTAAGGTGGCAATCTTATACTTTACTAGCTGATGCCCGCAACTTCGTCCGCGTGGATTTAATTTTTAAAATCCCTCAGGAACATTTTGATTTTCCGGAATAAAAGTAGCCTATGTCACTCTCCAGGTCCTCAACTATACCCATCCAAAAAAATCACGACAATCCGTGGTTCTGTTGCGGCGTGATTGAAGGACAAACCAACAAACAAACACATTTTCGCATTTATAATATTAGTATGATTAGTATTAAATTGCATAGGAAAATACTGTATTACGTCTATACGATGTATTACAATTTACATCCATACATACTATGTATAATGATCGTTTGGCTACCGACGCGACGCCTTTGGACTAACTTTGGAGTAGTTTAACTTTGACAAAATAGGCCTATCCATGATGCGCTATACGATAAAGTGTAAAATACAGCTTAAGATGACCCGTACATTCAAAGTTTCCTATGCATTCCGGGGTTCAAGTTATTTGGACCTTATAATGAGGATTGTGATGACTATAATTTCTTAACTACTAAACCGACGACGTTGAAAAAATTACAGGACAATCTCTAAAGAACCTGCTTTCTAACAAAAAAAGAATGGATTAAATCGGAATACGCCTTAGTGAATTACAGCGAAATACACATTTTGACTTTCATCCCCTCTCCCAAGGGAACCGTCCTGAATTTCGGGATAAAAAGTATCCTATATTATACCTCGTAGTATTAACTTAAATCGTGCTAAGTTTCATTTAAATCCGTTCAGTAGTTTCGGCGTGATGCGCGGCCAAGATACAGACAGACAGACAGACAGACAAAAAATTAAAAAAAAATTGTTTTGGCTTCAGTATCGATTATAGAGTGCCCTCAAACAAATACTATTCATACTGTTGTCAAAATGTGGATATTCATTAGCTTTAATCAAAAATGTAACTTGTAAGAATAACAATATTTGTAAATAATTTAATATAAAAAAAAATATTTTTAAACAACCGACTTCAAACTCCCGCTTTACTACATTACACACACACTATACAAAGTATTTAATTTTTTGTTGATATTTTAAAAACCGCTGTACCGATTTCGATAAAATGTATATGGGACCACCTGTGGAGCCTTTTAAACAAAAAAAGAATTTTCCAAATCGGTTCAGGCGTCTTCGAGTAATCGGTGGACGAAGTCGGTTAAAAAAGAAAATAAATCGGTCAAAAACAAATACATAAGTTATAAGCTGTTTTATTGTGACTGTATCTGTCTCTTTCTAAAACGAAATTTTCTATGGAGCGTGTATGGAGCTGCTGACTTGTGACACCACACTTCACTAGCGCTCTCTCCAGGAAACTTTAAAACTCTATATTTCCGGGACTTGTTAAGTATTGTTATTCCTATTTTAGGCTTTTTAAGATGTTTAAAAAAGAAAAATGGCATTGTGTTATAATATATAAAAACGTTATTTTAAATGATTAAAAAAAATCAGTCAAATTGTATAATATTTTTTTAAATAATATTTTAGCCAGGTTGAACTTGACTAATATTATCGTCTCCCCTCCAAATAAGCGGAAAGCTTGTGTAAGGAGTGGGTACGACAACAGTACAAAGGGTGAGGATCAAACCGTCGATCTTTTAATTTCCACTAGGTACGTACGCATGGTTAAACCTTTAACAGTAGCCTATAGAGGCTTCCGTTTTTGGGTATTCGTTTTAAGGCTATCTTATATTATTATGTATTATTAGATGATGCCCGCTTCGTGGACTAGGTAAGGTTATTTAAATCCTGCGAGAGCTCCGTAAATTTTCCGGGATAAAAAAGTAGCCTATGTGTTAAATAAAAATAATATGTATTTAATTTAATATTAGTAAGATAGGAAGTAGGATGTTTATCTGGTAGAGTCTTGACGCTTGCGCTTATCCTACTAATCCTACAGTCCTACTTACTTAGTAGGAACTAATCCTACAAAAACTTATTATAAATGCGAAAGTTTGTGAGGATGAATGTATGGATGGATGGATGGATGAAAATTTCATGGTCTATAAAATATTGTTCTAAGTTATAGTACTTTTCCCCGTTTTGACGCTATAACAATGAAAGCTGACGAAGTAACAACAGCTATTAGTTTTCAATGGCTCTGCGAGTGTTGGCTGGATAGCTTATCCAGCAAACGAGGGGGGCTGCACTAACAAGGGCTTTGTTACATGAAACTAAAAGTTTCACTAAAGTCTGATGAGTTTGACTGTTTATTTAGAACTAGTTTGACATGAGTTTTACTTTAATTCTCTGATTTATTTTTCGCAGAAAACCACGACTTCGCTTCGTTCTTACCTATCGATTAACGCTTTTTAAGAACCTCGTGGCAACTTTGATTTTCAGGGATAAAAGCTATCCTATAAAGTTGGTAATTTTTCGTCAAAATTGTGTATAACAATCATGTCGTGGTAGGTTGTATTTCAGGCATCTTTATATATAACAAGTCTATGCATCAATGTAGGCGTTCGAATGTTTCTGTTTTACATGCATACAGATACGATACAATACATCTTTTTATATTCCATTAGTAAAAACCGACCAAGTGCGTGTCGGGCCACGCGCAGTGTAGGGTTCCGTAGTTGCAAGTCACAAATATTATTGCTGACCTAGGATAGTGTTTTTTTTATTTATGAATATTGAATATATTTTGAGTTCCATGGTTTAAATATTATACATGGTTTATATACTACAAAATATACAATACACATTTTTTGGCGAGCAGCCGGTTAATTAAGCCGGTTAACAACAAAAATAACAGATAGGTCACAAGACCTATCTGTTATTTTTGTAAAGCTGTTTTTGTTGGGATGCTAGCTGTTTTATGCGTCAAATAAATAAATAAATAAATGAAATCAAAAATATCCGCTGCCCACATAATGATAATAATTATAATAATGTATCTAATTAAATGGTTTAATGTACACTTACTCGTATTTAACCTACCTTGTTTATAATCAATCAATTTACAGTAATTACATAATATATAAAGACGACAGTACTGCGATCTCCAACCCGTCTAGCGTGGTGATTATGGGCAAACCCTCCCGTTGGAAGAGGCCTTTAGTCCAGCAGTGGACTGTTATGGGCTGTTGATGAAGATGAAGTTGTTTTTGCTGTAACGTTACTTTTGCAATTTATGGATACTTACTTGTCATCTTTTGAGTCACAAATAAAGTTGATAATTTGTTTTTGTTAGTAATTTGAAACAAGGCATAGTAATAATGTATACCTAACTAACGTCCTTATTTGTGCCCAATAGCGGATCCACATTGGCTGTTGATGGCGAAAAAACAATGAGGCTTCTAACACAAAAACGCACTTGAACGTCAGATCAATAGATTTTATTACGAGCCGTTTCAAAAAACCAATTATTTTTAAACAAAGGCAGAATAATGGATAAACAAACAATAAGTACCTACGGAAAACAACTCATGCATATGCATTTCGTCTGACAACCAGGGGATCGAGATATTCAATAATATCGCCCACCTGAATTTTAATAGAGTATACCGACCGACTAACTTCCGAGGGAAAATTTGAGTAATCAGCTGAATATATTCTTCGGCAGTTTTGAAAAAATATAGTGCTTTCATGTATTCAAAGGAAATTTTTGGTTGCAACTTGCTTACCTGTTTATGTATTTGTGCTACTGGCCAAAGCATATTAATGTAGGTACCTAGTGTACCAGTGAGATCGCCTACGATCAGACACGATTGGTTTGCGATCTTCATTTCTGCACCTATACTGAAGTGATGTAATCTGTAGGTAAGCTGAATTAGAATTGGATTTTGAACAAAATTAAGATGTTTTTAAATCAATAGGTAATTAGGTTTACAGGGCGAGGTTTAATGTTGCATAGGTTAAATCGGCTTGGCATCCAGCTGCCCACAAGATGGTATAAAAAACTTATTACTATTGTAATAGCTTCATAATAATATTGTAAAATGATTATTTTGAAAAGAGCAACTGCTGAGTTTCTTGCCAGCTCTTCTTAGCAGAATCCGCTTTCCGAACCGGTGGTAGAATCATGACTTGTCATAAGAGCCACAGGTTGGCCTACGTGAAATAAATAATTTTGAATTTGAATTTGAAATTGAATTTGAGTAGGTAATTATTATAATTACACATTGAATTATTATGTACTAAATGTTATTACACCCCTACGTATAACCTTACCTTCGTTACTCTGTGGTATAACAGACATTTCACGTATTTTCAGATTATTAATTTAATGATGAATCCTATAAGGAGCTCGGCTTTTAGAAGCTGCTTTATTCTGATTATGGTTATTTTGACATCAAAGGAACTCCACTCAAGTACTTATTTTAGCGACATTTTAATCTTAAAGCTGAAGTAGTGGGGAATGTAAGTTACTGTTAAGAGAAGTCAGGTACCGAGCTCGCCCCATATGATGGAATATTGATTCTTATTTGTAATTAATTAGTACCTAACCATTTAAATTCAGTGACGTTTAAGTGGTTTGTTAGGTTTCCTTAAAAATACAAGTTTTAAGTAACACATAGGTACATCTTTGAGTGTGTGCTTTGAAACTTATTCACGTTCAAGTTCAAATAAACCATGACCTTGTGTAGAAAAATCTTAATTTGTATTAATTTCACTACTAAAAACTTATGATTTATCAAAATAAATAATATATCAAGGTATAGTTTCAAGTTTTGACATCAAACTTCATTTGTATGGAGTTCACAACTTAAAGACTTCACCCACTTGGAGACATTAAATCACACTTCGCTAAACTGTCCGTTCTAACGCAGATATTTGTTTATGCATTTATAAGTGTTGCCCAAATGCAAGAACAAGACAAGACTGGGCCAGTCTTGGTCTTGCGTCTTGCGCCAATACACCTGGTCTTGGTCTTGGTCTTGGTCTTGCGCTCCCAGTCTTGGTCTTGGTCTTGGTCTTGCAGCAAGAGTCTCGCAAGTCTCGCACTTACCTATTAGCCTATTGCTATTTATTAAACATTACTTTAGATCTTAGAACAACGTAACAGAGTAAGTACATTTTGAGCTTGAATTAACATAGCCATAGTAAAGACCAACCAAATTATTAAATGGCTAAACATGGCCGGCGCGTGTATTTTGACCTCGTACTTCCGAATAGCTGCAAAACTTCTTTGACAGATCAGTATCCAACCTTTGATGATGCCGACACAAGACGCCGCGCACTATCAGAGTGCCGATGAGCAAAACTAGGGATGTACCAAGGTACTCTTTTTTTCTTATGGATATTTTCAATCGCTATATAGGTTGGTATGTTTATGGTATTGTTCGTAAAGCGCATAAGACCAATTTTCCAAAATTTTTTTATATATTTTTTTGCGTCTCATAGAGTTCCTAAGCGTATACCCGATCCTTATACTCCCTGAAACGACACTCAGTCCTAACTGCAAGACGCAAGAGTCTCGCAGGCTTAGTCTTGTTCTTGCTCAAATCTTGCACGGTCAGTCTTGGTCTTGGGTCTTGCTAAATTTAGGCGGTCTAGACCGCAAGACCAAGACCGATTTTGGGCAACACCAGCATTTATCGCTTTCATATGTTAAGGTTTCGTGGCGGAAACTAAATCGCCTCAATATACAATTTAAAACTAAGTAATTTTTTAGTCTTCTTACGAAACAAAACAGAATCTTCTTAAAGTTTTAATAAATAAACTGATCAAGCTAAATAAAAGCTTGTAAAAACTTTTGCCTCCCCGGACGTTCGGAAACCCGGACGAAAGTGTATGTTTGTTACTCTTTCACGTAGAAACTACTGGATGGAATTGACTGTTTGGAATGGAGATAGATTATAACCTTGGATAACATTATAATATAGGTTATATTTTATCCCGGAAAATTAAAGAACTCCCGCGGGAATCAAAAAACTTTAATCCACGTGGACGAAGTCGGGATCTAGTAAATAATATTTCCTTTATTCAAACAAAACCACGTAACGCGGTTGCATGTTGAAGCTGTACAAGTCAAATAGGTATCTAGCTAAAATGTTCAACAAAATATACAAACCACTAAATGCCACAGTCTGTCACTGCGGTCTCGCAATAACCCCAATAACCCCAATTGTTCAAGATACAAACACAAAATACATACGAGAGAGCTTATAATTATGTTTATTTTGGTTTTGACGCAAATGAAGCAGAAATCCTGTGCTTTATGTATGCGAATTCAATAATTATGTTTTACGGTGGAAGAATTCATATATCTAGATAGTTAAATAGGTATATGATAATATTATATTTTGAATGGAATTATCTATAAATTAATGAATAGTCACTAGGGGGTTTAAACCTTTAATCCTTGTCTAAAGAAAAGGTTTAAATGAAACCCTACTGACACTATAGAAAGTCCCTCTTCCTTTGATCCACCATACCTAATCGCAACAATAGCCGTTCTAATTTCGCATTTAAGTAGAGTTTAAGAATTGTCAATATTACAAGATAGGTAGGATGTCAGGGAAAACACCGATTGCGCTGATGTTATCATAAAAGTCTTATTTTCGAATTTTTTGTTTAAAGAAATCTTGTAACCATTTGAAAATTCCTATTTAACGATCACACATTAAGGGGGTTCGTAAATAAGTAATGCAGATAAATCTTTCCTCTGTAAGATTTAATATTTTATGGGTCGGTACTTAATGCAATTTGAATACAAGATCCCCTTTTGACGTTGTTGATAGCCGTCTTTGATCCAGTATCCTTAACAAAATGGAATGTAGAAGTTTGTACAAAACAGAGAGAATTGATAAGCTGTGATAATTTATTTCCTCTTGAATTTAAACCAAGTAGATAAACGTATTTAAATCAGAGGAATCCGTCAAATCAATGGTTTGAGAGATCGTAGAAAATATTGCGGAGGTGCTTGAAAGCAGTAAGTTTGAAAGATGGTTATTTCCCGTTAGCTGCACAGAGAAAAGAGACAAATAGAAATTACTCGACTGTTTTTTATAATTAAACTGATTAGTGAGAATATTAAAGTTTTAATGAAAATATCATTCCCTCTTCCCTTCCCTCCCCTTTCAAATTAGCCCGCTTCCATCTTAGACTGCCATATGTCTGTTATTTACCACAAAATTGAGAAAATACATAATACTTCGAGATACTTAGACAGTAATTATTAGGCTATATTGTTCTCGATCAATTAATAAAATAAATGGAGCTGGCAGATCTAGTTTTTAGGGTTCCGTACCCAAAGGGTACCATCGGGACCCTATTACTAAGCCTACGCTGTCCGTCCGTCCGTCCGTCTGTCAGCGGGCTGTATCTCGTAAACCGTAATAGATAGACAGATGAAATTTTCACATATTATGTATTTCTATTGCCGTTATAACAACAAATAATAAAAATTAAATTAAATTAAAAAAATTAAATTAAAATATTTCCATGGGTACATGGAAATATTTTTTTTTAACGGAACCCTAAAAGAGCGAGACCCGACTCGCACTTGGTCAATTTTATTTTTTCATTTGACAACGCAGAAATAGTTATTTGTTCAACAAGATAGCAAAGATTTTTTTTGTTGCGAGTGCCTAGTTTGAATCCCAAACGAGCGACGGATTTGATCTAGAGAGGTGAAAAACCATTTAAATGCATATTTTTAGGTACTTATGTTTTAACAAACACTTCATCAATTTTCTCTCCAGCTCTACGACGTTGTCTGATCTTTAAGCAATTGCAACGTCTGACTTTATCATTCAAATAGCTACTCGGGCGCATTGATTTCAATTAGAACATCATAAATGTTGCAACAGCGATTTCTTGACACTGTTTTTTTTTCCGGAGTAGGAAATGTTTATTCAGATATTATTCTGATTTATATGTAACTTTTTTTATTTGTTCATATTAATTAACGAGAAAGGTTCTTAACATACCAACTCGACAAACTGGTGTTTGTTGTTTGTTTTCCAAGTTTACGTTACAGTGCGTTGATCCGTCATTTAAGTATGATGTTGTTTTTATGAACTTCACGATTTGACATCTCTTTACCGTCATATTTAAACGCAATTGAAAGGTCATCATCATCATCATCATCATCAGCAACCCATCAACGGCTCACTAATGAGCGCAGATCTCCTCTCAGAGAAGGGTTATAGGCCATAGTTCACCACGCTGGCCCAACGCGATTTGGCGACTTCACACACCTTCGAGAACATTATCGAGAACTCTCAGGTGTGCAGGTTTCCTTACAATGTTTTCCTTCACCGTTGAAGCATGTGATATTTAATAAAACAAGCAGTAATCGCCTAGTGGTTAGGACTTCGGTCTCCTATTCGGGGAGTCGCAGGTTCGATCCCGGGCTTTTCGGAGTTATGTGCGTTTATAAGCAACTACCTGATGCCCGCGACTTCGTCCGCGTGTATTTAGTTTTTTAAATCCGTCGGAACTCTTTGATTTAGCCTATGTCACTCTCCAGGTCCTCAACGATACCCATGTAAAAAATCACATCGATACGTAGCTCTGTTGCAGCATGATTGAAGGACAAACCAACAAACAAACACACTTTCGCATTTATAATATTAATAAGGATTAAGGATTAATTAATATCACATGCTTCAACGGTGAAAGGTTGTTGTAGGTATTACTTCTACCTTGTGGTTAGTCCGAGTTTTAATTCGTTTGATCATAACAGTTAACTATGACATTAGCATCAAAGTAAAATGAACCATAATAGTATAGAGTTAAAGTTACAATACAGACGATTTTAATTTGGAGCGTTTTCGTTACGTAAACGTATAAGAATACATACACGAAATTGAGCTATAACTCAATACTGTTATGGTTTATTTTACTTTGATGGTAATGTTATAGTTTACTATTCATAGTTAACTATCCAATCTTGTACTAACAGATCTTGACACAAATAAGTACACCATTACTATACCTAATAAATATTTTAAGCTATTGCATAGCTTTTATCGCTGGCTTTGAACTAGGACAAACAGTTTGAGCGCGGCGACCGAATCAAGAAATTCCGTAACGAAAATAAACCTAACACCGTCGTTCAGTAAGCGTTCAACATTTTAGAGGTTCAAAAGTAGCTCTGTTCGGCGTAGTAGGCGAGCGGCCGCTTTCTTTAATGATGTCGCAGGTTCGCATCTCACTCGAGAAGTAATGACAGTGCGCTTTTCTTGTTTGTTTGTTTGTTTTTTAATTATTTTTTTGCATAATTTTTATTATGCAAAAAAATATTGCATAAATATTACAATTGCATAAGTTGATAAAAAATGCTATGCAATAGCTTTACCGCGGCAGTCCCCGAGTGCCACTTAATTTTTTTTATTATATCTAAATACCACCGATAAGCAATCCTGATAAATAACCTGCTATTTGTTGCCCTAATAAACTTGGCCGATCTTATAAAGATTAACTCGAGGTTAGCGTCCCGCTTGGGCAATAACGGGGAGATTGAATACTGAGCACATATTTGCGCTGCTAGCGAGACGTCCCCAAGAGGTACTAACATTGCGAAATGAGACGAACATCTTTCTTTAATGTTTCCTGATAGCTTTATTGCCAAGGAGATGTTCTTCCGTGTTTCGATTTTTCTCTGAAATTGTTAATTTTTCTTTCGCCACTTGTACCCGTAGAACAACCGACCTGTAGGATGTATGGATGCGAGAGAAATATTTCATACCTTTTGAGCAACCAATATTGATATTAATATTATTATCTACGGACAGTTCACGGAAAATTAATTCAGTTTAGCGTTTACTTTATTAAAATAAAAACTTACTACGTAACCCTTACACTAATATTTCAAGTTAACTTTAATAATAAATAAATCTGTCATAGGGTAGGGGTATAGTACCCGTTAGTACCCCATGGGGTCCTACTAATTGGGGTTTCCATCTTGATTTGACTTCTTTATACCAGTGAAAGTTTTTTAAAGAATATTAGCCATTCATGTAAAATCATGTCAGTCGTTTCTTTTTACAAATAAGGGTAAAGTTTATGTTCAGATATGGTACCAAAGTAATGCATCAGTTTGGGTTTGAACCAAGTTTGAACCCTTGACATTTCCGTTTTTCATTTGCGCTATTCAGGTTTTTATAGCACACAACAATGTCTTGTTAATGTAAACTTGGAAAATTACACTATAGTCTATAATTAATAATACTTTTTTGTTTTCCACATATTACTGCAAATTTTATTTATTTATTTTATTTACAATAATTAATACATATTTTCTTTATTTCTTTAGCGCCCTTAAGCGTTGCCGGCTTGTCTGGGCGCTGCACATTCCTCTAAAAACTATATTGTATTCTATCTATACTATAAAATATTCTAAGTATATATATATAAAACATACTGTGACAAAATTTTAAATACAATATGTTCTAATAAACGATCCTTGTCAAACAAACCCAAACAAACCGAACCGCTATTATTAAATAAACATAGTGTAATGTACATTTCATTAGTAGAACCCTTGCCCATAGTTACTTATTTATCACAATACACTTAATTGCATGCTATCGTGGAAGAAGGACAGTTTACAACATGCAGTAAGAGTAGGTTTACGCGGAATTGTACTGCACGTTTTTGCAGGAGAAACTTTTTTTCTGTACAAACGCCGACGTATCATGGCTCATGTAACCCCTATGTTTTCGATAAACTTCTAAAATTCTGCCAAAAATGTGCAGTACAATGCCGTGTTAACGTAGCTTTAGGTTCCATTTCATCATCATCATCATTGGCAGCCCATCAACTGTCCGCTACCGAGCGCAGGTCTCCTTTCAGAAAAGGGTTATAGGCCATAGTCCACCACGCTGGACCAATGCGAATTATCGGACTCCACACACCTTGCTGCACACTCCAGATGTGCAGGTTTCCGATTAGGTTAAGCTTACTTTTTATCCCGCAAAATATCATGATTCTAAATTCTATAACTAATGAACCGATTTGACTGAAATTGGAAATGGAGATAGATTATACCCTGACTTAACACATAGGCTTCTTTTTATCCCGTAAAAATTTATGGTTTCCGCAGGATTTTGAAAAATCGACATTCACGTATTACTTCTACATGCCACAACTAATGAACTGATTTGGCTGAAATTGTGGTGAAGATAGATTATAACCTGGATTAACACATGGAATACTTTTTATCTCGTTAAAATCCATGGTTTACCAAATCAAGTAGCAAAGTTGTATAAACCTTTGTTATCTGATATCTCTATCAGATTAACACATTATCTCATAAAAAGCTATTGTTTCCGTGGAATTTTGAAAAATCGAAATTCACATATTGCTTCTTCACCCCGCAACTAAAGAATTGATTTAGCTGAAATTTGGAATGAAGATAGATTATACTCTGCATTACTTATAAGCTACTTTTCATAACGTAAATATTCATAGTTTCCGAAATATTAATTAATATATTTTGAAAACCCGAAATTCACGTATTACGTCTTCACGCCACAACTAATGAACCGATTTGGCTGAAATTTAGAACGGATATAGATTGTAGCCTGGATTAACACGTAGGTTACTTTTTATTCCGTAAAATAGTTTCATCAAAGTTCGCCTCCCTACCTACCTACGGCAGATATTCAAAGTGTCTGACAGGGCGTAAGAACCATCGGAAGTGTCTGACTGCTAAGGAAACATATTCTTCTGATAGCTCCCCAAGTAACATATATAAAACGCAGCTTTTATACTATGACGAAAGTATACTCATAATTCACTATAGTTTAAGGGTGTCTGACACGGGGTTGGAACCATCGGAAGTGTCTGACTGCTGAGGTAACATCTTTTGATAGCTCTCCAAGTGACATATATACCTATGTTAAAAAATTATGTAGTGGGTAGCCGTTCATACCCAACTAGCTGGTTAGTTATCCTAAATAATAATTTATTAGTACCTACGCTACGTTGAGTTGTTTAGCCGTGGGCACTGACCTTGTCTTTTGCTTCAAACAAAATATAGTTTTATTTATGGACCCATGTACCTAGGTACTGCTTTGTTGTACGACTTCGTTGTGTGGCCTCGAATTTTTTCAGTTCTATTTCATTTTCGCACATAAATGAAACAGACTATTCCCACGGGTAGACCTCGTCTAACTTTACAAGGTTATTTTTATTAAATCAAAATATTTTAACGGACGCAACGGAGCGTGGTGGACTCTCCTTGTCCAAGTCGAGGAGACCTATGCTGAGTCACTACTGAGCCCTTGATGATGATGATTTTAAAGTATTATCTTCGGGAGGTAACATTAATACGATAAAAAGGTTCGTTTTGTGACCAACCGAGCTGAATGTCTTGTAAAAGTATTTTATCCGGGACTAGTTTGTCTTTACTTTACTTTAGGCCAACCACCAAGCAAATCTTTTAGGTACTTAAATATTATGTAATTCAATAGGTAAAGCTTGCCCTACGAAGCCGGCTTTTGTAGAAGCTTAATGATCGAATAGATCGATATACCTACTGCGCATTTAAAAAGGCAATAAGTAGGTATCTCTTTTTTGTGATACAATCTATATACTTACATATAATAAAACAGAAACGAAACCAATTCTGTACATGAAATAGATCCAAAAAAAGGTTTTTGCTTCTAATTGTGTTCAAGATACAGATATCAAAACAGAAGCTAAATTTTTTTTGTCTGTTTGTTTGTCCTTCTTTCACGTAAAAACTACCGCACAGATTTCTACAAAATTTTATACCGTGGTAGGTGGTAGCTTATTACTCGGGTCAACATCTAGGCTACTTTTTATCCCGGAAAAACCAAGGAGTTCCCGAGGGACTTTAAAAACTAAATCCACGCGGACAAAGTCGCGGGCATCAGCTAGTATGAAATAAGAAATCTTTATTTGAGAAACTCAGTACAGTACATTATATCATTGGAATTCTGACCCTCATGCTAGGAAAGCCCGTATCTTAGGGACATGCTGTGTTCTATTTGTGTGTGTGTGTGTGTATGTTTAAAAGGTGTTTTAAATGATATTATAATAATTGTTATTGCTTTAAAGAGTTCTGAGTTCTGACTCAAGTAGGTTACTTTGTTTGAAGGAAAGTGAACTACCTGTGGAATTCAGTAGCAAAATCTCACCCCGTGCAGATCGATATAGATCAATATTATTATGAAAACAGGTTTCGAATTTCACTCGGATCCTGTCATCAACAGCCACAAATATTTGACGTCGCCTAGATGTAGCGCACCGTCCTAAGCAAACACGCAGATACGAACCCTGCCGCGACGCAAACCTTCAAACACTGTTTTCTGACAAAGGACGTCTTGAATATCAACAGGGAGAAGGGACCATAGGATAAAGAACAATGGGTTTTGGTGTAAGGCGAAATTTACATTACCCCGGGTGTGTAAACTTTGTAAATCCTTGAAACTAAGGTTATAATAATACCGGTCTAGAAGTGTTATTTCTTTTAACATATTACTCGTATACTTTTTGTGCTCCAAAGGAAGTCGTAGACTCAGGAAGAGCAGTTTTCAGGGCTAAGAATGAGAGTAGCAGCATCGGGCGTGCTGTAAAATGCGTTACGAGGGGTCATTTCAGGGGCCAAACCTAATCTATTTAGATGATATAGATTCCGTGGGACGGGGACTCCCGCGAGCAACAGCGCACACGTCTGTCCCAGAGAGGTCGTCAATCATATTTTGTAATATTCCTACGCTTGTTACAGGTTTTATAGCAATAGGAAAAATGATCTACTGTTGGTCCCTACAACCTGCGTTTGCTAATTGTTTTCATCTTCAGGGTTCTGTGGTCTATTTACTAAAATAAGATTACTATCATGAAATATTTTTGACACCATAATTTGACATCCCTGATCAGAATCGGGCTCATTTTTCTCGCTTCAGACCTCCGTACCTCTGGTGGTACGGTGGGTATTTTAAAGTTAAACGATACCACCAGCTAATATTGTTGTAGCACCCGAGTGGAACCTACGTTTTCACACAGACTACGAAAAAGCCTTTACGAAAAATGAACGGCGTTTTTGTACAGAAAATGCGAATAACATCAGCTGAAAGAGTCAGGTGGTCAGGTGGTAGCGGATTACACTGTCGCCAGAAGATTCCGAGTGTTAGTGTTTCCTTGAGACTTCGATGCTACCTGTATCCAGACGTCTTACGGTATAACTTGCAGCTGGCTATGCCTACGAAACGCCCGATGCGGCTGCATTGTTGTAATATTTTGTGTTGTAGTCGTGAAAAATGTGTTGTGTGCAACTTGTATCTATACTAACTTTAGCCGTTAATGTAATAGTAATAATTTCCTTCCGATTCAATTTCCATCACGGCCTATCTCAACGACGGAGCTAGTCAACTACGCAGGAGATATCAGAGTGTAAAATTGTGTTCGAGGACACAAAATGCAATCTCCGTTCCCTCACTCTTACAGTCCTATGAGACGATTATCCCACACGATCGTCAAGATTTCAGGCGCGTGATCAATGGTTTACGTGCTTAGCCTACGTCTCCGAGGCGCAGGAATGTAAAGCCAATTCCTTGTTGCTGGCTGAGAATTTTTCGACAAAAGAACTCAAGCAGCGGAACCCTCTTTATTCACGTTAACGAGCTTTACCAATTTATTTTTGAGCGGAACGTTGGCAAGGATTGTGCATCGGAGATTTGTAGCTACTGTTTTATGGTTTCCCTGTTATTTATTGTTTGGTGTTCGGACCGCAAATTTGAGTGTGGATTAAGGTTTTATTGTGGTCGAGAATAACAATTTATGAGCTGTGTGCTCTGCATTATGAGGGGATGCTCGCTGGAATGTACCTACTTACCCACAGAATACACAAACATTTGTTAAACATACAACTCGTTTTCGAAAACGAATTTGAGAATGTTCTTTTATTCCTCATCAACCGATAGAAATTCATAGCTGGACGTAGGTATCTTGACTAGACTTCCACATGCCTCAGTTAAGTGGCGCCTGTATCCAGCGATTCCCATGCGACTAGTCTGATGTCGTAGGTCTTTTAATTTTCAATTTCAGAATTACCTGTTTTTAATATTCTCTCTTTTTCAATAGGTTTCTACTGAGATGTCTACTACGGAGGTATGATGCCACTCTGGCAATCAAAATCTAAAGACATGTCACCTATAGGGCCCCTTAAATAAATAATAATAAAAAACCGGCCAAGTGCGTGTCGGGCCACGCGCAGTGTAGGGTTCCGTAGCTGAAAGTCTCAAATATTATTGCTGACCTAGGATAGTGCTTTTGTTTTATTTATGAATATTGAATAAATTTTGAGTTCCATGGTTTAAATACTATAATATTCTACAAAATATGCAACTTACACTAGGGGAGCGGGGGGCACGTTGTTACAGCGGTAAGAAGTTACACGCGTTTTTTACCGGGATTTTAAACTCTTTGATGGACATAATTGGACTCATTTGTTTTCTTATAATATCGTGCATTATATAAAAACAATCAGTGATAAGCGCTGAGCTGCTAGGTTGTGTGCGTGTGTCTCGATTTCAACCAAGTAAGTAAAAAAATCCTTTACGAAATTTTTGATTCCTGATGACTATACTTTTTATTTTGTCAAAAATTTTAACCTTGAACGTTCATGATATATCTACCTTTAATTTACAATATTGTTTTATTCTACTATCGATATCCATTAATAATGACTTCAATTTATATTAAAAAACGTACCATGGGGCAAGTAGTTACAATTGTTTGGGGTAAGTTGTTACATGTAACAACTTACCCCAAAAATATTACCTTATCTGGTATTGTACCGTTCGTTTTCTTATTTTAAAAATTCTACATATTTTTTGTTTTTTCCAGAATGAGAAACTATAAAAGAAAAACAGAAAGAGGTACAACTAGTAAAGAAGTTTATGAATCTGCTGCAGCAGAAGTACTGCAGAATAAAACGAGCATTCGTAAAGCAAGCGAGATGTTTAATTTGTGTCCGATGTCCTTATCCAGGTATGTCAGAAAAACCAAAAACAACGAAAGTTGTTCTTTGGGTTACGTTAAACCTAGATTGGTATTCTCAGAAGAAACAGAACATAAATTAGCTTCTTATCTACTCAAAAGTTCAGAAATATATTTTGGTTTACTACCAACAGAAGTACGCAAACTAGCTTATCAATGTGCTCTAAAACTCGATTTAAAAAATATTCCCCCCAGCTGGCATAAAAATAATACGGCTGGGCCGGACTGGTTTAAAAGTTTTATGGATAGAAGTCCTCAACTATCTCTACGAACACCAGAAGCTACATCTTTGAGTAGAGCAACATCGTTCAACAAAACCAACGTTAAAGATTTTTTTGACAAACTGCAAGGCTTGTTCCAAAAATATGAATTCACTGCTTCAAGAATATGGAACGTTGACGAAACAGGTGTCACGACGGTACAGAAGCCTAAAAAAATAGTTGCTGCCCGGGGTCAAAAACAGGTCGGTGCGATCACATCTGCCGAAAGAGGGACACTTATTACTCTTGCATGTGCCATAAATGCTGCTGGGAATTCAGTTCCACCGATGTTCGTGTTTCCCAGAATGAGATACACGGATCTTTTTCTTCGTACTGGACCAGTAGATGCGATTGGAGCGGGAAATTCTTCGGGATGGATGACAGAAGTAGAATTATTAAAATTTATGGATCATTTCATTCAACATGTCAAGCCTTCTGCTGAACAGCCCGTTCTGCTCCTTTTGGATAACCACAGCTCGCAAGTAAATTTTCATGTCGTTGAGAAAGCCAAAATAAACAACATAATCATGCTGTCATTTCCACCGCACTGCTCTCACAATTTACAACCATTAGATGTAGGAGTTTATGGTCCTTTTAACCACCTTAATCGAACACAGACTGCCTGGATGTATAATCATCCAGGAAAAACCATGACGATTCATGATCTTCCTGCCGTGGTGAAAGATTCACTGCCTTTGGCCCTAAATCCTGCAAATATCATGAGTGGATTCAGATCAACAGGGATATGGCCCTTCAATCCTGACATTTTTCAAGACGGTGACTTTGCACCTTCTTATGTCACTGATCGCCCTAATCCAGAAACAGATTGTCCCATGATTTCGCAGAACATCTCCAATTTGACACTAGACCTGGAAAATCCAGAATTGTTAGATTCTGCACCTCAACTGAACATAAGCACCACTGAAATCATACAGGCAATAGAAACAGCAACAAATCCAATGCCTGACACTACTAAAAATATTCCTGTTTCACCTTGTCCAAATCCCGTTAGTTCGCAAGATACAGAATGTTTGACTACATCACTGACTCCAGATTTGGCAAGTTTTCAAAAAGAAAATGAAATAGAATTGTCGATACCAGGTCCATCTGGTATACAAAGTAAATTTGAAAATTTTTCACCTTCAAAAATAAGACCCTTTCCTAAAGCAGTAGCTCGAAAACAATCTATCAACAGTCGTCGTAAACGCAAATCCGCTGTGCTAACCGACACACCTGAAAAAGACTCATTAAAAAGAGAGTATGAAGAAAAACTGGCAAAGACCAAAAAAACGTGTGACAAAACTAAAGGAAAAGGCAAAGGTAAAGGAAAAGGAAAAGGTAAAGGTAAAGGAAAGTCCTCTAAAATGAGCGAAGAAGGAAAAGAAAAGGTGAAGAAAAAAATTTTGGTTTCCGATTCAGATTCTGATACTGATGAATGGTTTTGTTTAGTGTGTAGCGAAAGTTATAGCACCTCGATAAAAGAAGATTGGGTAGAATGTTTAGAATGCAAAATGTGGGCCCATGTCAAATGTGTAACGGGAAATGTTTGCTCATTCATTTGCATTAATTGCAATTCTGATGAAGACTGATTTAATATTTGTGTGTGATATTGTTACCTACCTCTATAAAAATTACTATATATCTTTCTATAATATAAGTGCCTTAAAAATGTTAGAATCCAAAGTATTTTCGTTTGCCAAAAGTTTATTAAAATAACTTATTAAGAAGTGGAAGTGAATAATTTAATTACTACAAGTTGTTATTTGCAGACTAAGTCTGTGTTTTTATATAAGATTTAAAAATGTTCCTGCCAAAGTGATTTTCTACCAAAAAAACTTAAATAATTACCATAATAGATATTATAATTACTCATAAATGTTAGAAGACTGTATAAAGTGATCTCTATTGTTTATATCGTTTTGAAATACTAATAAAAAAATGTATATCACTGATGATTTTGTTCATTTATCTACCGTAACATCGTGCCCTGATGATGTAACAACTAGCCCCAATTCCGGGGTAAGTGTTACAATCTACTTGTTTAGTTAAATTCTCCATTGTGAAAAAATTACATAAATTTTAATAATTTTTCAGTCATATTTTCATAGCTAAATAGACATACTAACATTACAAGTTATCAAATGTAAAAACCCTAAAAAGGACAAAAACATGATAAGCATCTAATTATTTTTGTTTAAAAATTTAAAGCGTCATTTCAATCCATGGTGCACAGATTTTACTCTCCTCATTCAACCACGAAACTGTGGTTGGTAAAGGTGTTAGGGACAGGGTCAGTCTGTCTTTCTTTTGCATTAGCAAGTTAGCAACTTCAACGGATTTCTTAAAACCCTAATTGAATACATATAATATTATAAGATTGAATGGAATGATGATTTTGATTCGGTAAATCTTGAAGTGAAGAGGTTGGAATCATGTTGGAATGTGCGCGTTCTCGCATTTTGCCGAGTGAATGTGTAATTAAACTCACCCATAGTAATTACGGGCACTGTTTACGCATTGTTAGCTTTTGCTAATTGGACCGAGTTTCGAATCAACCGAAATTGTTCAATATTAACGTTCAATCTTCTACACTATTCTGTAAAGCTTCATTTGAGCCACTTCAATTTGAGTAGTCCTGAGCCTTTTGTTACAGAGTTTATTGGAGGAATTTGTGGGTCACTTCGTGTGCAATTTATGTTCGCACACAGGGACAAAAGTGCATGCTAATACCTTCATGGAATAGGCAGACCACCGGAAGAGACCCCTGCTCCACGAGCTCTTGACTCCCGCATCAACGGCGCATCACAGCTCTTACATCAGCTGCGACGAAACGGACGGCAATCTCCGGATAGTAGATTTGACCAATGAAGAGACCAATCTCATGGCAGCCGAATTGGTGCGACCGCAGCCCAGTCCAAAAGCACTTGAAACAAAAATATAATAATCCACAATAGGGTTTTCGCGTACCAGACTTATTTTAATACCCGGGTATTATTGTAGTAGTATTGATTTTTAATATACCCGGGTATTTGAAATTTCAAAACCCTGTTTTTCCGCCGCGGGTTAAAAAAAGAATCATCATTTCAGACGCGACGCCTGTGAAAAGTTATACGTAGTCCTACATAAAAAAATACCTAGGTATACGTGATGAATTGAGAACCTTCTCCTTTTTTCGTAGGTTGAAAATGAGAGCCACTAATCTCTCATTTTACATACATATTAGGTTGGTATACGAAATTAATAAAAACTCACATCACAAGTCTATCCATTTTGCCTACGAAAAAAAAAACATCGTTTAGTAAAATAGGTTACCAACTAGATACAATTTTTAGGGTTCCGTACCCAAAGGGTACCAACGGGACCCTATTACTAAGCCTACGCTGTCCGTCCGTCCGTCCGTCCGTCCGTCCGTCCGTCCGTCCGTCTGTCAGCGGGCTGTATCTCGTAAACCGTAATAGATAGACAGATGAATTTTTCACATATTATGTATTTCTATTGCCGCTATAACAACAAATAATAAAAATTAAATTAAATTAAAAAAATTAAATTAAAATATTTCCATGGGTACATGGAAATATTTTATTTAATTTTTTTAACGGAACCCTAAAAGAGCGAGGCCCGACTCGCACTTGGCCGATTTTTTATTTTGTATTGATAATATTTAATTAAATTACTTAGAACAATATTAGGATTGCCAACCTAATATTTTCTACACGCCTATGAAAAAGATAGAAATAAAACTTTTTAATCAAACTCCAACGAAATAAAAACAAAACACGGCGACATCACCAAACCTAACCTCATAACTGCATTTTTGGGAAAACTCAACGCCTTCTTTAGAGTATTTTAATTGTTTGTAGTGCAACAAAGCTAATATTATTTTTAAAACGCTACTAACTAACTACCCGGGTTGACAATGAAATATTACCCCGGTACTAAAAATTTCATATACGTGGGCATACCGGAATCCGGGTACCCGGGTAGAAAACCCTAGTACATATAGTAAAAACTACCTGTGAGGTGTGTGATATGACATGACATAGTATAGTTTTAACTACGATATGAAATGGGCAAGGAGTCTTGAAGCCCGTACGTAACGGAACGGAGTTTGGCTAGTTGTGAGACACCACAATACACAATAGATAATAGAGTACATGATATTAAAGTTAACGAATATAATATTGCCACATGATTACCGTTACTACTACGGAACTAATTCGAGCTACTTAATTCTTTACGTGATTTTTACTAGTTTCAAATAAATCTCCATCACAACTTGCATAAATAACTCGAGGGTTTACGTGTTAAATGTTATTTCTCAAACATGCACGGGTACGTTTGTAATTAGGAAGACCGTTACGGTTCCAAAATTTAATTTTGGCAGCAAAGCTTGCTCAAAGGGAATTGAAAATTAGGATGAACGAATATCGTTTGGAAACACAATGTGATCGAATTTAAAGTTTGCACAGGAGTTTTAATTACATCCACGACAGAGACGATTTACGTATGTGCGTCTGAATTTCAGAGGTTCTCTGAGCCGCCGGTTTGAGCAAATAGACCTTTAGTAATTAAAAAAAAGCCGGCCAAGTGCGAGTCGGACTCGCGCACCGAGGGTTCCGTACTCCAAAAGTAAAAGTTGTTTGTAGAGGTTTATTGTTAATATAAAAAACTATGCTAGTTAGAGCGTTGGTTTTATTTTTTCTGTAAAATATACATAAACCTCTATTGACCATAATTATTTCAGATTTTTCGATTGATAAACTTCGGAGATAAGGGGGGGAACTGTATTTTTTTGACATTTTGGCCGATTAATCAAAAAATATTATATATAGAAATAAATAAAAAACTGTTTTAGAATGCACAAGTAATGGCTTTTCATATGATACCCAACTCGGTATAGTTATTTTACTTTGAAATTTCAAACCCCCGATTTTCCCCCGTTTTTAATAAAACTAAAAATAATTTTCGATTTTTCTTTATTTCAATGATGTTGGGCCACTATTATACACAACTATGCCAAATTTCATGTCGATAGCTTTAATAGTTACTGAAATAATCGACTGTGACTGACGGACGGACGGACGGACGGACGGACGGAGAAAGTCTCACCATAAGGGTTCCATTTTTACCATTTTGGTACGGAACCCTAATTATTAATTGATTATCATCATCATCATCATCATTAGCAACCCATCAACGGCTCACTACTGAGCGCAGGTCTCCTCTCAGAGAAGGGTTATAGGCCATAGTCCACCACCTGGCCCAATGCGAATTGGCGGACTTCACACACCTTCAAGAACATTATGAAGAACTCTCAGGTGTGCAGGTCTCCTCACGATGTTTTCCTTCACCGTTGAAGCAAGTGATATTTAATTGCTTAAACGCACTTGACTCCGAAAAGTCAGAGGTGCGTGCCCGGGATCGAACCTGGGACCCCCCGAATAGGAGACCACAGTCCTAACCACTAGGCTACCACTGCTTAATTGATTATACGTAAGAGTTATTTATACCTGCACATTCCTTGATAACTACTTTTCCGGAAAAACTAAAGATTCCCACAAGATTTTTAAAAACCTAACTCGACTTGGACGAAGTCGCGCGCTAAGTAGTAATATTATAAGCACTTGACGGAAGCTTGAAGGTCATTCTCGCGAATTGAATTTCGTTTAGGTACATCCTAAATCGATGTACTACACAAAATCCAAGCGATGATGATGATATATATCATTGCGGACTCGTAGTCACACCAGTGTAATTAGCAGTAATTTTCACCGGCATTATATCTACAAAATTATAGTCATGTGATGAGTGAAAGGTTCAAATCATCGCGATGTATGCAGCCAGTCTAGAAACGATATAAATACGATTCAGTGCATTCCAAAATATCGGCTTATTAACGAGTATATTTCAAAAAATGATTCCAGATTCCACCTGGCCGCAGGATCGGTGAATTAGGTCTAGACTAAAGCCATCTATCGACACTACTGTCTCGATGGAGATGAATATAGCTTATACATCAGGTCAAGCAATATTAGGCGCTTCATGATTTCACTCAGGAACTAGATGATGCCCTCGACTTCGTCATTAATTCCCACGGGAACTCTTTGATTTTTCGGAATAAAATGTATCCTATGTGCTAATCCTGGGCGTGAGCTATTTCCATTCCAAATTTCAGCCCAATCGGTACGTTCAAAAGTAACAAACATCCATCTATCCATCCTTTCGCATTAAATATTAGTAGGATTCAATAATTTTTATATTCAAGCATTTTTTCAATAACTTAAAGCTAAATACTGATACTGGCATTTTGTAGCACGCTCTAATAATATAGCTGTATCTGTGGTTTGTATTTCTGTAAAAATATGTACTTTTCAAAGTAACAAGGGCAAAGAGTGTGTCAATCTCTGAGCCCACGTTAACATTCGACTAAGAATTAAACTTCATTTGTATGAATCACACTTAAAAACTCCCCTTCCCTTAGTCTTCATTTGTAAGTGTTTTGTGTTCTTTTTAGAAAATATCCAACTTAATTTGAAGCCAAAAAATATCATCCATAACAGCAAAATTAACCTTGAAATACAAAGTGGCCTTCGCTGCCAAATCTACAATGGTCAAAATGTAGGCATGATGTGTTTATAGACCGCAAATAAAGCTAATTATTTAGTACATGTTCATTTTAGGCCTGGTATTCTATTTTATTATAGCAATTTCCAAATTAGCTCAGTTTTAAAATAACAGTTCCATTTTTTAAGATTTCGTAATGTTGCAATCAAGAATGAAAGGAAGAAAATCATAAAACACATTAAATGGGGCGAAAATTTTATTAAAAACATAATTAAATGCAAAGTAGAGTGAAAAGGTGGCGGAAAATATATAAATTATAGTACTTGGCGTACCTCCACGTTTTTATATCATTTTCATATGGATCAAATGAAAAGACGAATAACGGTAATAAATTAAGGTAAACTGAATGGAGATGTAAAATCAGGGACAGGAGCGAAAAAGAATTGAATATTATTAGAAATAGCCTCCTTGCAATGGAAAGCTTAGTATTGTTTGGGAAATGTAGACCATTAGTCTACGAATGCACTCGTAGACCGTAGACCGTAGACCTACAAAAGTTGAAGTTTTTTATGAACTTGCCTAGACCACATAAATGCGTGGCATAATGCACAATGATCATGAACATATTGAAGTGTGTACTTTTCTGGCAGAGTACAATTATTTAAATAATGCGCAAGTTTAGTGTACAAAATTAATAAAACAAATCACAAACGCATCATTTTGTTCCCAATTCAGTCATGTAGAATTAAAAATTGATAAATTGGAACTCATTTGTCAACCATTTAAAATTAAATTAGTTTGTCTGTTTATTTTTGTAATACTAATATAGGGCATAAGAGCGGTTTATTACCGCTCGGATTTCCTTTCTAAGAAAGTTTATTTTCGTGATCAAAGTTTCAAATCTTAAAGACGTCTAAGGCGGCCTCATGCAATCAGTCCTAAATGATTTGCAGCCAGTGTACAGAATAAATCGGGCGCGGCTCGGTAGTGGGCAGCTCTAATGGCTTCCATTACGTCGGCTGCCACCTGCGCTAATGGCGCACAAATATTTAATTGATGAGAGCCGGTACAGACAGCCCCGATTCACATTTTTCATTAATTTATGGTACGTTCTATTTGCGGAATCGCCTCGATTTTGCATTACGGTGCAGAATTCTGTTTCATTGCACATTATAGTTAATTTTTTTATGATTGAATGCTTATTAAAAACAAGATAATATTACCAAGTTAATACCAATGTTAAGTAGTTTTTAATTAATTATTTAGTTGATATTTAGACTTGATTTTGTTAGTTGTATATAATTAAGCATTTTTAAATTTTAGTGATATACTATTAATATAATATAAATTAATAAAAAAGAAGCCAAGTGCGAGTCGGGCCTCGCTCTTTTAGGGTTCCGTTAAAAAAATTAAATAAAAATATTTCCATGTACCCATGGTAATATTTTAATTTATTTATTTTTATTTAATTTAATTTTTATTATTTGTTGTTATAGCGGCAATAGAAATACATAATATGTGAAAATTTCATCTGTCTATCTATTACGGTTTACGAGATACAGCCCGCTGACAGACGGACGGACGGACGGACGGACGGACAGCGTAGCCTTAGTAATAGGGTCTCGTTGGTACGCTTTGGGTACGGAACCCTAAAAAAATAAAATAATAGTTATGATTTTTATTGAGGATTAAAATGTCGTCCTTCTATTTCTCGGTGGAAGTATAGAGCTGCAGCAATTGTTTTCCATGCCCTCATATTATCTTTGGCTGCTGTCGCGACATGGCTTCCTTAGAGTTTCCTCTTTTCAAGTCTTTCTCAATTGACCATTTCCACATGATAGTTGGTCGACCAGGTCTCCGAAAAATCGTCACAAAATATTATGTCCCCACCCATCGTTATCGCCTTAAAGCTATTTTCTTGTACGCTGGGAGTTGGTGACGTTCTTCCTCAGATAATTTTTCCACAGATTTCTAATTTTAACACCATTAGGAACCAGGAGCCAGAAAATTTAGAGAGTATAAAAATATTATCTCTGCTCTATTCACGAAATTCGAATCGTGATTGAGAGAGCACTAACACTGAGGAGAATCAAAATCGAAATTTCAGTTTTAATTTATATTTTGTTGTTTTGTTTTTGTCCTTTATTCAGTTAATCGTAATAATATTAACTTAATCTATTTATTTATCATCGAAGAGTACGTTTGCAAGTTGCAACGCTGCGAAACACTTGACCCGTAAATCAGTAATAATAATGATACGAGAGCCCGCCAGAGATTTGGTGAAGTTAAAGTTCCTAAGGCAAGTTTTTTGCGTTACCCAGTCGTGCAGACAGGCCTTCTTGTGCTTGCAGATCTTCTTCGTCGAGGGTCACCACTAATAGAGCCCTGTAGCTCTCCATATTTGTTATTTGATATATACGTATATTGTATATAATATATACGATGTTTGTTCTATAATTATATATACTATATATAATTAAATATCGATACTCGTACACATATATTGGGTTGAATACTTAAATTAAACTGTAAATAGATATATAAAAATACAACAATAACAATATTACAGAAGTTTTGTAAGTGGCCGGCCTGATAGACGGTATAGAATTGTTTGCGCAGAGATCTCGCGCAGCTATTTATGTCTTTTCCAATGTTCTGAACTTAAACACTTTTCGCTGACATATGTGGCTATTCATAATTGTACCGATGAGGTTGTTTAAGTATACGCCACTGGCCCTATCGGCCCATCAGGCCCATCCACGGAAAATTAGATTTTTTCATTTTTTTATTGATTTTTAGGGTTCCATACCAAAATGGTAAAAATGGAACCCTTATGGTGAGACTTTCTCCGTCCGTCTGTCCGTCCGTCTGTCACAGTCGATTATTTCAGTAACTATTATAGCTATCGATATGAAATTTCGCATAGTTGTGTATAATGGTGGCCCAACATCATTGGAATAAAGAAAAATCGAAAATTATTTTTATTTTTATTAAAAAAAGGGTGAAAATCGGGGGTTTGAAATTTCAAAGTAAAATAACTATATCGAGTGGGGTATCATATGAAAGGCCTTTACTTGTGCATTCTAAAACAGTTTTTTATTTATTTCTGTATATAATAGTTTTTGATTAATAGGCCAAAATATCGAAAAAAATACCATTCCCCCCCCCCCCCCCTTATCTCCGAAGTTTACCAATCGAAAAATCTGAAATAATTATGGTCAATAGAAGTTTATGTATATTTTACAGGAAAAATAAAAGCAACGCGAAAATTATTTTAGTTTGATTAAAAAAGGGGGAAAATCGGGGGTTTGAAATTTCAAAGTAAAATAACTGTATCGAGTGGGGTATCGTATGAAAGGCCTTTACTTGTGCATTCTAAAACAGTTTTTTATTTATTTCTATATGTAATAGTTTTTGAGTAATCGGCCTAAATGTCGAAAAAAATACCGTTCCCCCCCCCTTATCTCCGAAGTTTACTAATCGAAAAATCTGAAATAATTATGGTCAATAGAGGTTTATGTATATTTTACAGGAAAAATAAAAGCAACGCGAAAATTATTTTAGTTTGATTAAAAAAGGGGGAAAATCGGGGGTTTGAAATTTCAAAGTAAGATAACTATACCGAGTCGGGTATCATATGAAAGGCCTTTACTTGTGCATTCTAAAACAGTTTTTTATTTATTTCTATATATAATAGTTTTTGAGTAATTGGCCAAAATGTAGAAAAAAATACCGTTCCCCCCCCCCCCCTTATCTCCGAAGTTTACCAATCGAAAAATCTGAAATAATTATGGTCAATAGAGGTTTATGTATATTTTACAGGAAAAATAAAACCAACTCTCTAACTAGCATAGTTTTTTTATATTGACAATAAACCTCTACAAACAAAGTTAACGATACATAAGCAAATTAATATAATATTATCGTTTTACTTTTATTTTTGGAGTATGGAACCCTCGGTGCGCGAGTCCGACTCGCACTTGGCCGGCTTTTTTTCTAATGAAATGTGAAATCTTAGTTTATCACATTACAGTGGCAGTTATCTTTGGATAATAATGGAATAGGCTCCCAAATCCTTTCACATGTAACTCGACTAGTAGTGCGAATAATATAGGGAATTCCATTTCCACTTCCACTTCAGTTTCGCGACTCGCTGAGCTATGTCGGTGACTTTAGTTCCCCTGCGGATCTCTTCATTTCTGATTTGATCTCGCAGGGATACCCCAAGCATAGCTCTCTCCATCGCTCGCTGAGTGACTCTGAGCCTTCTTATGAGGCCCACAGTTAGCGACCATGTCTCGGATCCATAAGTCATCACTGGCAACACGCACTGTTCGAAGACTTTTGTCTTCAGGCACTGAGGTATTTTGGACGAGAAGACATCTCGGAGCTTCCCGAACGCTGCCCAGCCGAGTTGGACTCGGCGGTTGATCTCTTTCTCGAAATTGGACCTACCTAGCTGGACTGTGTGTCCCAGGTATATGTATATACTCGTCCACAATTTCGAGCGCAGAGTTCTCAACAAGTACTGGGTGGAGCGGAGCATGAGCATTGGATATGATTTTCGTCTTGCTCATGTTCATTTTCAAGCCCATCAGTTGAGAAACCCTGCTGAGATCATTGAGCATTGTATTGAGGTCTCTCAGAGAGAAAGAGACGAGAGATGAGGCTGCAGTCATCGGCAGACGCGGCTGCCTACCAGCAGATTAATAGGCAGATCTCTAAGGCGCAAACTCGCGACCTTCGGATCTTTAATACCCAGTGTATTAAAGATACTATCGAGCGGAACAAAGGCTCAAAAGTGTTCGCGAGAGATCTGTCTATCGGACAGAGCCAGCTGACGCAGCTGAAAACTGATGACGGTCGTCTCGTCTCTTCTCGACCTGAGATCTTGAGAGAGGTCGAGAAGTTCTATGGACAGTTATATACCACGACACAAAAACCTGTTGAAGATTTGGCCAAAGATCCCAGAGCCAAACTGACCCGTCACTTCTTCTTCTTCTTCTTCTTTATCAACCTATAGACGTCCACTGCTGGAAAAAGGTCTCCTGCATGGACTTCCACAGGCTTCGGTCTTGCGCCACTTGAATCCAGCGGCTCCCTGCGACTCGTTTGATGTCGTCGGTCCACCTGGTGGGGGGTCTGCCAACACTGCGTTTTCCGGTGCGGGGTCGCCACTCCAACACCTTGGGACCCCAACGACCATCAGTTCTTCGAACCATGTGCCCCGCTAATTTCCACTTCAGTTTCGCGGCACGCTGAGCTATGTCGGTGACTTTGGTTCTCCTACGAATCTCCTCATTTCTGATTTGATCTCGCAGAGATATACCGAGCATTGCTCTCTCCATCGCTCGCTGGGTGACCCTGAGCCTTCTTATGAGGCCCATAGTTAGCGACCATGTCTCGGATCCGTAAGTCATCACTGGCAACACGCACTGTTCGAAGACTTGAGTCTTCAGGCACTGAGGTATTTTGGACGAGAAGACATCTCGGAGCTTCCCGAACGCTGCCCAGCCGAGTTGGATTCGGCGGTTAATCTCTTTCTCGAAATTGGACCTACCTAGCTAGACTGTATGTCCCAGGTATATATACTCGTCTACAATTTCGAGCGCAGAGTTCTCAACGATTACTGGGTGGAGCGGAGCATGAGCATTGGACATGATTTTCGTCTTGCTCATGTTCATTTTCAGGCCCACCTGTTGAGAAACCCTGCTGAGATCATTAAGCATTGTATTGAGATCTCTCAGAGTCTCTGACCCGTCACTATACCGAAGATATTCCGGACGTCAGCCTATACGAGATTAGAATGGCTCTCAAACAGCTCAAGAACAACAAGGCGCCAGGTGATGACGGAATCACTGCGGAACTCCTGAAAGCGGGTGGAAAACCGGTACTTAAGATCTTTCAGCGATTGTTCAATTCCGTCATTCACGAGGGTATAACGCCGGAAGCATGGCACAGGAGCGTGGTGGTCCTGTTCTTCAAAAAGGGTGATAATACCTTGCTGAAGAATTATAGACCCATCTCGCTGCTGAGTCATGTTTACAAGTTGTTCTCGAGAGTCATTACGAATCGTCTCGCTCGTAGGTTTGACGACTTCCAGCCTCCCGAACAAGCCGGATTCCGAAAAGGCTTTGGTACCATAGATCACATTCATACGCTGCGGCAGGTTATACAAAAGACAGAAGAGTATAACCGGCCACTTTGCTTAGAGTTTGTGGACTATGAGAAAGCCTTTGATTCGGTGGAAACTTGGGCTGTATTGAGGTCGCTGCAGAGATGCCGGATTGACTACCGGTATATCCAAGTGTTGAAGTGCTTGTACGAAAACGCCACTATGTCAGTACGTATACAGGACCAGACTACGAAAATTAAATTTCTATCTATATACCTATATATTATGTTCGTGTTGGGTGCCGTTTAGTGCAATTTGCAATGTAGTGCAACAGTTTTGAAATAAAATAAATATAATTATATATATATTTTTAAAAGAACATTAGTCAAGTTGAAGTTGACTAATATCCTCCTCTCCCCTCCAAATAAGCGGAAAGCTTGTGTTAGGAGTGGGTACGACAATAGTGCAACGGGTGGGATTCGAACCTGCGACCTTTCAGTTTTCAGTCCGCACCTTTAACCGTTGGGCTATTGAGGCTTATAGTGTAGTGTAGTGTTATGAGTGAAAATGCTACATTACATTATTCCTGATTACAGAAATTGAAGATTGGAATTGAAATCTCGAAATATAAGGCATTTCCTTTCCAAAGGAGGATAATACCTCCGAAATGCATACAATATAATATTTTAAAAAGAGCAACCGCTGAGTTTCTTGCTGGTTCTTCTCGGTTGGAATGGCATTCCGAACCAGTGCAGTGGTAGATTCATCGACTATTCAAAAGCACTTGTAAAAGTTTATTTGAATAAAAAATATTTCTATTCTATTCTATTCTATTCTTAAACAAAAAAAGGACTTGTGCATAAGCTATTATCTCACTCTCATTGTTTGATGGGACTAGGACGGGACGCTATCAGATACGAGAGATCAAGCGCAGCAGCAACGCGAGGCATGGGCGTGTAACGCCACAACACCAACAATTCAACAAAAACAATGTTCCCAACTAAATTAGGCTGCTACTGAGAATTTTTTGACAGAAAACCCTTACCCAGAAAACTTTTTTGATCCAACCTATGTTTAAACACGGGACCTCATGATCGGCGCTTGAATAAAGTAAGTATCCACTATGCATTAGCATCGATATACCTACTTCTAACTCATTGCGTTTTTATTAGAACCGAGTGAATATTATATAAATAAAACCACAATGGCGCGAGCGTTTCTATCAAGATTGGCTTATTAATCAAATATTTTGTTAAGCGAAAATACTATATTCATTTTCAGACTATCTTTAAAACATTACATAAATTTATAATCTGTTGATTGTGCTCTTCAGGCTAGTTATATTTGTGGGGGCTGTCCTGAAGCTGGTGGTGAATTAAGAACTCCTTTCTGCTGTACTGATTTATTAAAGGTTACAAAAATGACTGAATATAAAATACAATGTAAAAAGGTCCGTTCACACCGATGTTAGGTAGACGAAGGCGGCAATTGTAGAGTCTGTCGGATTCTCATGGAATTGGAGACGTGACGCACGTTGTGCTGAATAAGGTCGGTTCAGGATATGTAACAAGGCTTGATAATAATTAATAATAATAATCAGTACAAATTAGTACAAACAAAACACAAAAGGTAACCCTTACTACTAAAGAAACTTATAGGTGAAATTCAATCAATCTCTGAAAAGGACACAATACTCTCAGAGCTTTCAGAGAATACAATGCTTTTTTATACAATTTTTTATACATACAATTCAATTTTATTGAGTTGACAATACTCAAGGTTAACCAAAACCAGCTCACCCGTTGGTTTGTACCTACTTATATGGAGCGCGGTCCAGACAAACGTATAATAACCAATTTATCTGATTAAAGTTTGATAAATTTCCATAAAAATAACAAGTGTTGTTTTTCAAGTAACACGTGCTCAAAGATTTAAGCTTACGTAAACTTTTGTGAGTATTACTTTGTTGTTAAATAATATTTTTACAGAAATGTAATAAAATAGATGCACATAATACTCAGTAATTTAATATCTGTGTGTGTAGGTATCAACCTGTTATATTTATGGTAAAATTACATTGAGTTTGATTAGTTAATAGTAATACTCAATGAGAACCAAACTTCATTTGTATAGGTTGCTCTCGGGAAGTACGAAAACTTCACCTCGAGAGGCTTAATTTTGTACAGCAGAGCGACTAACCTCTATTAAACTGCCTCGACCGACCACTTTTCCTCCGTCAAGGCGTGCCCATACCGTGCGTTAATGCATCGCGAGGCTGCCGCACTTAGCGTGGACCCAGCTAATCCTTTCAACGTAACATACGAGTACTTCGCCGAGTCAAATATCAAAGCTAATTTATTTTACGTTTATGGTAGGATTTATCAAATAATAAGGGTTACATAAAACGGAGGTTGTGTTATTTTCTTAAATAAGAGAATTTTTGGACGAGCAAAATATTATAATATGTACCCACTATCTTACTATCTACCCGCTACTTCATATATTATAACATTTTAGCTTGTGAGTGTGACCGCGACTTTATCCGCGTGGAGTTTATTAAAAATTATTTATTAAATTCCCGCGGAAAGCCTCTCTATTTCCCATGGTTTTTCCAAGGTGAAAGGTACGGCCTTGTCACTCTCGTTGCGTCACGCATGTCACGTCAATCCATTGCTGTGTGATTGAAGAACAAACCAAAAAATAACAAATTATCGCATTTATAGTATTAGTAAGGATTTAATAATTAATAATTATTTACGTAATTGGTAATTATCCATGTAATACATAATAATTTTCGTTTCTATTATACCATCATCATCATCATCATCATCATTATCAACCTTTAGATGTCCACTGCTGGACATAGGTCTCCTGCATGGACCTCCACAGGCTTCGGTCTTGCGCCGCCTGGATCCAGCGGCTCCCTGCGACTCGTTTGATGTCGTCGGTCCACCTAGTGGGGGGTCTGTCAACACTGCACTTACCGGTGCGGGGTCGCCACTCCAACACCTTGGGACCCCAACGACCATCAGCTCTTCGAACTATGTGCCCCGCCCATTTCCACTTCAGTTTCGCGACTCGCTGAGCTATGTCGGTGACTTTAGTTCTCCTGCGGATCTCTTCATTTCTGATTTGATCTCGCAGGGATACCCCAAGCATAGCTCTCTCCATCGCTCGCTGAGTGACCCTGAGCCTTCTTATGAGACCCACAGTTAGCGACCATTATAACATCAACCAATCTTTTTTGTGAGTTTCTAAGACACCACCATCCTGAATCAACGGATTCCATAGTACCTTTTCGTAAAAATGCAAAAATCTTATGTCATCTTATCTTATCTATCAGCTCTACCACAGTTGCTGAAACAGCCGATACTTGTGTAACGCCCCCCTACACGGCATAAAAGTATATAAATACTCTAGGCGGCAATAAAACAACCAGTAAGGAAGACCAATTTGCGCCTGTTTCGTTACATAAGGGAACACATATCGTTTTATCGTACGGATTGTAACCTCAAACGTTTTTGTATAGATTAAGTATGCATAGATCTAGCGACCGCATATTACCAAAAGGGATGGTGAATATTTTTTTTATTGCCAGATAGGCTTCTGTTTGACGACAATCAATGACTGAAAGAACTCATGAAGTCCAGGTTGGAGCGCGCTTGCCTAGAAGATACCTATTCACTTTTGCAGTTTTCACACTATTCAATTTTCGTATTAGAAATTTATCAAAACATCGAATTCATTCGTATTTCATAGGTCAAAGTTTATTAGACGATGGTGAAATATGCCCTTAAAGTCATAATATGAACAGTGAAACATGAATCAACTTTTGTAGGCCACATTTTTAGCACGTGTCTCGTCTTCACTTTTATATTTTCCTTTAGCCTGCATCCCTTTTACGTTTCAGCTGACATTTAAAAGCTTAATCCAGAAAATACTGAATCTATGGTACATGGTAATTGAGACGAGAAACGGGAACGCAAAATGTTCTATAAAATTTTGTTCTCACACAATACTTACTCCTTTGCTAACGAAAATGGCGAGAACATTGCGTTACAAGTGGTAATAGCCAGTTATAGCTTTCGGTTGAAAAGCCTGACAAAATATTCTCAACCAGCTTAATACCCGGGATTTCGTTGGCGTGGAGCTAGGTTTTTAAAAATCTTGCGGGAACTTTCTATTTTCCTGGTATAAAAAGTATTCTTATGCGTGGTCATAATTCCTTCTTCCATGATTCTATGTCACTCTAGGATTGTAACTAGGTACATCCGAGCAAAATTATCACGTTAATTCGTTGTTTCTTTGCTGCGTGATAGAATAGGCTTCTATTCTTCTATTAACTTTGGACAGATCGATAAAAAAATAAAGTTAGTTTCAGTAGCATCCTTATTAATATTACAAATCGATCGATGGAACTGATCAACGTATCGACGTGATTTTCTGCTTATGTAAAGGTAAGGACCTGGGTAGTGTGAGAAGCTACTTTTTCACGCATAATTTGCCGAAATCAGCTTCTTTACAATGAAATATAGGTAGGTATCCGACCTTGGAACAACAGACCAATGTATCAAAGCCTTTATGAAAGCAGATCAAACCTAATTTGCTTTACTGTTTTGCTTTATGTAGTGGTTAAGAGTATCATGTATTTTTTTATAGTAAGGAATACTATGATTATGGGTTATATAATTTATAGTAGAGGTCAGTGTTCACAACTATTTTTACCTCTTATTTACATAGATTTTATTTTTGTATATTGTATAATATAAACCAAATAAGTATAAACCAAAATCACTGAATGTATTAGAACCACTACGTTTATAACCTTCATTTTTTCCCACTTAACTTTTGATCTTTGAATAAGGGCCATTCATCTCTGCGACGTTTTAAGTGCTTAAGTGGCTTAGCCAAGGCCTGTCTAAATGGTGAAATCGTGTTTAATTTCACTTATGCTGTAAAACGAAATTTCTGTGTTAGGCACTCTATGAATTATATTTATTTAAGTATATTATCTCTTTAGAAACAATTGAATTGTATCTACAACAATATCAGTATTTGTCTTGGTGTATGAAGTTGGAGGGCGAGTTCGAATGACAGCCCATAAGGGGCTGTAGCGCCAGGTAGCGCCGCCGAACATGGGATTATGAAGTACCTATTACGGTTATATAAAAACCATAGACTTGGTATAATATATGATCTAAGATAAAAACACAAACATAAAAGGAAGTTATTAACACTGTTATTAAATAACGGTACTGGTAGGTTAAATGCTCTAAGATGCTTTGCTTGGTGCTGACCAGTGCTGACATTATAAAATTCTCATGGAATTCTCTAGTTTTCCTAGTTCCATGAAAATTCTCTTTTAAAAGTCACCACAAAAGAAGATTTCAGTACGAAGTTGTCACTGTCAATCAAATTTGATATAAATAAATGCGAATTCTTGCAATCTAATGTTAAAATTTTTACTCAATGATTTTTAAAATATAATGAACAAATGTTATTTTTGGATTTTTTATGGTAAGTTATAAAGATTATATTTATGAATTATGTATGTAGATTAAGTTACAATAATTTTGAGAATCGTTGCTTCAGGACAAATTTTCTCGTTCTTAATAAAAGGTTTTTATTATTAATAATTTCTAATAAGCTAAAATATTGGCGTAGTAAAAGTAATCGTCTAATATTTTGATTTATTAGAAAAAAAAATCAGAAAGAATCCATTTATTTTGTTCCAGTTTATTTGTTTGTATAGTACTTCTCAACGCTCGCCCTATTTTTAAAAGTATGGAACACGAAAAACCTTTTGAAGATAAATCCAACTCTTTGAATCGACCATATTTTAAACTATATGGCGACAAGTGTGAAATTAAAAGGAATGTAATAGCTTCGCCAAATATGTTTGAGAAAAAAAGAATGAAATTTAAAAGAAAAGTGACCAGTAAGGAATTGGATTTAAAATTATTTGATAAATTTGAAACAAGTTTAGATAGTAAAAATCCGATAGTCTATAAAACGAATGTAGAAAATAGTGGAAATATTATACCGACAATTTCGACAAAAATTTACAAATTACAACGACTTTATACTCCTAATAACTGTAATAATAAAGCGATTACAGAGCAAAATATAAAAAAATTTCAAAATAATAATGACGATATAGAATACTTAGGAACCGCTGAAATTGAAGCAGTTCTAAATGACATTAAGCAGAGAGAGATTCAAATGATTGCGGATCAAGAACCGTCAGTTACTAATATTATTACAAATGCTGTAACTGAAACTAGTTTTGACTCTATGCCATATACTCAATCAAATATTTTTCCGAGTTACGCATTTAGTACTTTTTTATTTGTTAGCGACACTAATAATACTTTTACAAAAAAGAGTATAAAAATAAATAAAAGACAAACGCACCATAAAATGCGATCCTTAAAAGAAGATTCCTATACTGTGGCATGTAATATTGAAGATAAATTGCAAAAAAAATTAAAGAAAACCTATTGTAAAGTTAAAGCTAAATTACGAAAAGATTTTAACGAGGAAATAAAAGAAAGCAAGGATAAGATCAATGAAACTTTTAAAAAATGTACTAAAGGTACTACTAAATGTACTAAAGATACTACTAAATGTACTTCAAAAGAAGTTTGCACTTTACTACGGAAATCTGAAACAAAAACTTTACGAAAAACTAAAAAGATCAAGAAAAAGCCACTCATAAAAGGAATAAGATTTTATAGAAAAACTACGAAATCTATGGAAAATTTAATAAAAGGTAAGTTTCCAATACCAACTCGTAAAATACAGACGCCAGAAGTCGAGTTTTCATCAATTGGGCAATCTTTAGCTAAAACAAAGGTAAATAGTTTAATACGTAATAATAAATTATCAAGAAGGTTTTCTAAGCGAAATTGCAAAAACAATTTTATTGAAACAAATAATAATGTGATTTTTTACAAAGATGGTGAAAGAATACCTGACGTTGTGAAGTATAATGATATAAATAAAAATGCAAATAATCGAACTAGTACTGATGAAATCACTGAAAAATATGATCGATTTCCAGTAACTGCAGACGCAAATTATCAAGCCCTTAGCAACAAGATCTCTTTTAATGATTACGTTAATGGATATAAGTATTACTTGAACTTTCAAAAAGAAAATGATGATGATAAATATTCAAATCTTGTTCGATATCAGGCCCATAAGCATCATAATGTAGATGATATAGGAAAATTTATTTTGAAAAAAATTCCACGTTTACCAAGCAAAAGGCAGAGAAGATTTTTTATTGAGTCCGAAACATTGGAAGATCTAGATCTCTCAACCAAAAGTGAAGATTCCTGGTTTAAAAAACATTTTTCCATATATTTAGATACAGAATCCCCTCGAAAGTTTCATACGTCGCAGACTGTTTCTCTTAAAGCTCCAGACTTGCAGATTAATGAATGTTCTACAAGAAGAGCAACAAATGTTCATACACATAAAAACACACAGCCAGGAACTAAACCAATACGTCTAATACGACATCAGAGAGAAAATAATCACTCATATAATTTAAAACTTGGATATTGCGTACACACTACACTAGGTAAATTCTTAGATGAGTTGTGTTATTATTCAAAGTATCTTTTGGATTCTAGTATGTTTTTCTCTAAGTAAGAAAATAAATTATAGACGTGGCCCTTGGCCATGCCATCATCTGCATAGAGTTTGCAGATGGTGGCATCTGCAAACTCTATTCAGAATAGAAGGTAACAGAAGGTACCCGCAAGATTTTTAAAAATCTTGCGGGTACCTTCTGTTTTTCCGGGATAAGTCTGTTACCCTAGAAGTCCTTATGCAAAAATTCGTCGATCGGTTCCTCCATTGATGACTGATTGAAGGAAAAATCAACAAAAACAACAACCAAACACACTTTCGAATTTATAATATTAGTAAGGATACAAAAATATCAATAATAAAATTTTAGGCATTATTTACTTACGAGTATATATTATCTTGTTCAATTAAGCTAAATTTTGTGTTAAAATAAACGCCGTTATTTGCATAGACTCTACTTTAAATTTGCAGAATCTTTATCAAGAAGAAGGGCAAATCCTGATCTTGACATATCAAATCGTAAAGAAAAGAAAAGAAGTAATTTTCCGATCATAGACAATAAGAAAAGTATATTTTCACAAAAGCATTCACAACATACAGTTTGTAAAAGAAAGGTAAACATTAAAAAAAACTATAACGAAAAATTTAAAACATTGTCAACTATAAGTCACAGAAAAAACGGGTTTGTCAATATTGATTTAGTTCATAGATCTACTGGGAAAATAAAATTAAAAACGAATAACAAACGGAAAAGTAAAATACAAAATCTTTTTAAAACAATTCAAATAAATTGTCGTAAGCCCAAAAGTATTGAAAAAAGTCAAAATATGAACCGTGAAAAAAGACATATTTTTAAGAAGTTCAGAAACTTTTTTTGTGAGAAACCCAAAAATGAAATAAAAAATGAGCTTAAAGTGTTTGAATATAAAATAGTGACACCAAAAGAAACACCAGAAGCATACAATAATTTTGATTCCATAAAACTTTTAAATGTTGATGACATTTGGAAACAAATACCAACTATTACTGAAGATTTCACTTATCTATACCACTCTATACAACCAGAGGTATATAAGAATGAAAAGTTATATTTTAGTAGACAGCCGGAATTAGATTTGAAAACTAAAAGTGTTTCAATTTTATCAGGTGAGATATAACATACACATACTTACATACTACATACACATACTTACATAATACATACACAACTTTACATACTAGATAGGTATATTTTCATTGCTAATGCAACGCGTGGGGATTGAACCTTTGCGACCTTTCAGTTTTCAATCTACACCTTTTACCGTTCGTTGGGCTATTGAGGATACAATTACAGATATATTTTTATATTTATTTAGCCTTAAGTTAATATTGTCATTATTGTAAAGTTTAATTTCAAAACAAATTTATTTCAAAATAAATTATTTTTATATGAAAATAATGAAAGTTGATGAATGCAAATTGTCTTACAGGTTAAATAAAACTATTTTATACAAATTTTAAAAATTAATTATTTTAACTCTAGGGAAAGGAATTTCACATTTCAAGAACAATAAGGATGATGTTTTTGCTGTAAATATTAAAACTCGTAATATGAATAAACTTAAACCTGCCTTAACTGTAGATATGAAAACCATTAATAATCCAACATTAGTGAATATGTTAGCTACTGAAATGAAAAATTCAATAGATAATGTAAGAAATAATATGAAAGAAAAAACTGCAAAAGTGCAATCCATTAAAGGTAATATGCTGCATGATTATGGTTTGGATTATTTTAAACAGTCAAGCGAAAAAAAAGTAGATAAAATAAATAAATATACGCAAGAACAAAATGATGACTCAATCGAAATTAACAATAAGAAAACCCAGCTTTTAGAACAAAATTCTAAGAATACTTTAACTGAAAGATACATTTCTGGTAAGAAGATTTTGAAAACAACAAAAAAAAGTAAGACCCAAGGCTTAAATAAAGTGACAAAAATAAGCCACACAATGCCATTTCCTTTTTCTGTATCTACGATTACTAAAGGAACAAGTCGCTGGTCAAATGAATTTTATAAAATTCACCATGATAAAATCATCTTGGATGCTAAAGTCTATGGTGGCCAAAATATAACACCAGCTGCTAAAAATTTCAAACAAACGGCCTCTAATGTTAATGATTCTTGTACAGTAAGAAGGAGTAAAATTAAAGGTTACAATATTTTTTATACTTTCTCTTAGAAATGAAAAATAATATTGTTTGATAATGTGATTTGCCACCTATGTGCCGATTATAAAGCCGATGATGCCAAGGATAATAATAAATAATTATCCTGTGTTCAGGATACAAATTATCTCTGTACCAAATTTCGTCAAAATCAAATCAAATTAGCGTTTGAGCTGCAGCTGACGTCAGTAGAGCAAATTAAATTGTAAAAATTTATTGAATTAAATCTCAGGAACTATAAAACCTACAAAATTGGGAAGATAGGTACCTTCTAATATATAAAATCAATTGCTGTTCGTTAATCTGGCTGATACTCATAAACGGCTTCAACGATTTCAATAATACTTTTTTGTTTTATTCAGTCTAATACAGGGCTGGTTTAATAAATTAAAAAATAGGGAAAACCCAAAAGAACAGCTGAAAATCGAAAAAATCATAATAGGTAGTTTTGTATAGGAATCCCTACTTCGGATTACTTTTAATATGTTATGGTGGGAGCGAAGCCGTCAATAAAAGCTTATTATAGGAATAGACTGCCCAGAAGGGTGGCAGATCCACAAAATAAAACATTTCACGTATTCAAAGATGTTAGACAAAGACATTTCTCAGTAGAATAAATAAAAATATAGCTCAAATTCTTATTACATCCTAATTTATAACATAATATTGTTTTACGTAGATACTAAATCGTATTTTTATAATAATTTTTCTAGTAATGGGTACTGGAAAAAACATTATAAAATTATGAAACAAAATAAAGTTTGACAATATCTCTTTTGCAGGTATTTATAATAATAAAAACCCAAAATCTTCGGTAAGTTACATTTTAGAATTGTAATTTTAAAAAATATTTTTTATTAATATTTTTACTTTAACCAGACATTTTATGATTGGACTTACGAATTAAGACTTATATGAAGAGTTTTTTAGTTACTAAGAGTATAATATTATTTGTATTTGTTGTATCTGGTACTAAGTACATTCTTAGGTTAGAGCAACTTCCGAAGGATAAAGTTTAATTTACTTACCTTTGCCCTATGTAGATTGCAGATCTAGTTGCTCCAATCAATTGCTTGAGCTCTTCTTTGTTGAGTTTTAATTAATATTAAGTGTCTTTGACAGTAGTCGTAGGTAGTTAAATAAATTCACTTGTATGAAATATAAGCGGTGTGACTTTTATATAAGGCTATACCATAAGTTTGATGAATAATAATTGTTTTCAGATAAGTTCAATAGTACGAGTGAATGCACCGCCTGAACATTATTTCACAACGTTTTTACCAATGCAGATAAATGACCTCCATAAATTTTTAAAAGAAAAAGAAATTGATGTAGAGTCTGTGACAGCCCCGTTAATAGATTCACTGCCGAGAAGTCTTGATCCATGGACTTCTAAAAAAAGTAAATCAAATTCGAAAATAAAAGAAAGTATGCACAATTCAAAAAATTATATTTCGTCCAAAACATCACGCGAGTCTCATAGCTCTAGTCTCATAGTGGACTCTTTACCATCTCAGCATCCAAATTACAGTAAACACTTAAATTTTTATGAGAACATGTACGGCATTAATGATCATAATAATAATCAATATGGGGCTACACGTAGCCAGAACAGCCAGAAGATTAGTGATAAATATTTACAATCTTATTTATCCATGCCAGATAAAAAGAAAGATCCACTCAAATTCTCTCATATGATGACGGAAAGATATTTTTCTAACCTAACTTTCAGTAACCACTTAAATTTTGATGAGAACATGTACGGCATTAATGATCATAATAATAATAATAAGCAATATGGGGCTACACGTAGCCAAAACAGCCTGAAGAGTAGATATGACAGATTAAAAACAATAAAAAGTTTCACCAGGGGTTACCTGGCAAATATTTTACCATCTCAAAAAGATATAACTATAGTTCATGTGAATAATAGAGATTCTGATAAAGATTTACAATCTAATTTATCCAAGTCAGATAAAAAGAAAGATCCACTCAGATTCTCTCATATGACAGCGGAAAGATATTTTTCAAAATATAATAATAAAGAGACGACAAGACCAGAAAGAATCCATATAAGTGGTCATAGTTACAAATATGATGTTATCTATCATAAAGCACATTCAAATAATGATGAGTGGAACATTGACAATGGAAGTAAGTCAAAATTTAGATTTATCTAATAGAGTTTAAAGTCAAGAAGTGGCTTATGATTATATATCTTATTTATATTCTGATTTCAGATAACGCTGATATATCCATAATAAGGAATAATAAGAATGAGTAAGTCATCGTTAAATTTGAAAAACACTACTTGGTAAAATTAATCTTTGATTTAGTAATTTAAGAGGTTATGTGTCATAAACAGTTAAAATAATTTCTTTATAGCTGTTTATGTAAAATAAATATGGATCGTAATTCTTTCAGCGATATTTATCCACTTATCATTGAAAAGGAGAAAGCCCGTAATATAAATGAATATGCAAGCCCTCGAAGCCAAAGAGGTATTAATAATCACATTTCAGTAAAATAAAAAATAATTTTATATGAAAGTTTTATTGTTACTATAATATTAGATTGTTATTTTAAACTAGACGATGCTCGCAACTTCGTCCGCGTGGATTAAGGTTTTTTTAATTCCCATGAAACAGCAACTCTGTATTTTCTGGGATAAAAAGTAACCTATGTGTTAATCCTGGGTATGAACAATCTTCATTCTAAATTTCAGCCAAATCGGTTCAATCGTTGTGGCTTGAAAGAGTAACAAACATCCATCCAAACATCCATCCATACATCGTCATAAACTTTCATATTTGTAATACTAGATGATGCCCGCGACTTCGTTCGCGTGGATTAAGGTTTTTAATTCCCGCGCCAACTCTTCCATTTTCCGGGATAAAATGTAGCCTATGTGGTAATCCTGGGTATGAGCTATCAGTATTCTAAATTTCAGCCAAATCGGTTCATTCGTTGTGACGTGAATGAGTAACAAACATCCATCCATACAGCCATCCTGACAAACTTTCGCATTTATAATAGTAGGATTAGTAGGAAGTAGGATTAGTAGGATAGTAGGATTGACTTGGTGATAAACATTAATTTACGTAACTTTTTAACTTGTTTAAGGTACAAATGAATCGCGCAAAGAACAATCCTTAAATTCTAAAAATAAGGTAAATCAGATTAGTAGATTCATATTCAACGAATTGTATTTTTAATATTTACCAATTGGTCGAAAAATATCTGTGTCCTTGTTTAGTGACGTAATTTATTTATTAATATCAAACCCTTTGTTATTTATTTGATAGAAATAATGAAATTTTAAGTAAGAATTATTTTACTAACGAAATTTTATTTGAGATCTAGTTCTATTTGGCTTGAGCATACAACATTATTTTTTTACTTAACTAGCTGATGCCCGCGACTTCGTCCGCATGGATTTAGTTTTTAAAACTCCCGCGGGAACTCTTTCATTATCCGAGATAAAAAGTAGCTCTCCCGGTCTGTGGAACCACTACTACATCCATTACTATACCCATGCAAAAAATCGCATCAATCCGCTGTTCTGTTGCGACGTGATTGAAGGACAAACAAACAAACAAACACACTTTCGCATTTATAATATCAGTAATGCTTTATTATAACACTTTTTATAATTGTCAAATTTTTTACCATACTTAACCAAAGACAAAATTACGTTTAGCTGTCATTTACGTTTTGTTATTCCACTGTCATTTGCGTTTTGTTATTCCATGTCAGATGCGTTTTTGTTATACCACGTTTTATAGTGACTTGACGGAAACGCGGTCGAACGGGATAAAAAGTATCCTATGTCCGTCTCCTGGTTCTAAGCTACCTCTCCACCAATTTTCAGCCAAATCGGTTCATCCGTTCTTGAGTTATAAATAGTGTAACTAACACCACTTTATTTTATATATATAGATATTAATTAACTAGCTGATGCCCGCGACTTCGTCCGCGTCGATTTAGTTTTTAAAATTCCGCGGGAACTCTTTGATTTTCCGGGATGCCTATGTCACTTTCCACGTTCTCAACTATACCTCCAAAAAATCACGTCAATCCGTAGCTTTGTTGCAGCGTTATTGACGGACTAACCAAAAACCAACAAACAAACACACTTGCACATTTATAATAATGTATTAGTAAGGAAGAATTAATACTGCGATGATAAAGGCGATCTAATTAAATTTTAGGACACAAAAGCTACCATTGTGACTTAAATATGATAGTTAGATGTATTACATCGGGATTTTTTTGTAGAAAAAATGAGTACTTTTATCATGTAGATTGTAGTACATAATTTGTATGTATCATCAATATTTTTCTCAGCACATGCCAAATAATGCATTTTATAGGCAAAATTTTGCTACTTTGGGTTTGTTGCAATTTTCTTAAGGATCTCTAACTTTTTGAAAATAAATTATAGCCTATGTTACTTCGTGATAACTTAGCTTTCTATTGGTGAAAAAATGGTTAAAATCGGTCAAGTAGTTACAGAGCCTATTCGGTACAAACAAACAAACAAATCTTTCCTGTTTATAATATTAGTATAGATATACTACATCATAAGTTTGATGAATAAAAATTGTTTTCAGATAAATTCAATAGTACGAGTGAATGCACCGCCTGAACATTATTTCACAACGTTTTTACCAATGCAGATAAATGACTTCCATAAGTTTTTAAAAGAAAAGGAAATTGACGTAGAGTCTGTGACAGCCCCGTTAATAAATTCGCTGCCAAGAAATCCTGATCCATGGACTCCTAAAAAAAGTAAATCAAATTCGAAAATAAAAGAAAGTATGCCCAATTCAAAAAATTACATCTCGTCTAAAACATCACGCGAGTCTCATAGTTTGGACTCTTTACTATCTCAGCATCCAAATTACAGTAAAGAATTAAATTTTTATGACAACATGTACGGCATTAATGATCATAATAATAATAATCAATATGGGGCTACACGTAGCCAGAACAGCCAGAAGAGTAGTGAAAAAGATTTACAATCTTATTTATCCATGCCAGATAAAAAGAAAGATCCACTCAGATTCTCTCATATGATGACGGAAAGATATTTTTCTAAATATAATAATAAACAGACGACAAGACCAGAAAGAATCCATATAAGTGGTCATAGTTACAAATATGATGTTATCTATCATAAGGCACTTTCAAATAATGATGAGTGGAACATTGACGGTGGAAGTAAGTCAAAATTTTGATTTATCTAATATAGTTTAAAGTTAACAAATGGCTTATGAATATTTTGATTTCAGATGACGCTGATATATCCATAATAAGGAATAATAATAATGAGTAAGTCATCGTTAAATTTGAAAAACACTACTTGGTAAAATTAATTTTTGATTTAGTAATTTAATAGGCTATGTGTCATAAACTGCTAAAATTATTATTTTAAATTTTAAAATTCGATAACGCTGTTTATTAATGTAAAATAAATATGGACCGTAATTTTTTCAGCGATATTTATCCACCTATCATTGAAAAGGAGAAAGCCCGTAATATACATAAAAATGCAAGCCCTCGAAGCCAAAGAGGTATTAATTTCATTTCAGTAAAACTAGTGTTTCGCCCCGAACTGAGACCTCGCGGTAACGGTATCCCATGATTATTCATTCAATCGATACATGACGACCAAACCTGACATTATTATTATGCCCGTTTTCACCAAACATACCTAAATCATCCCCTAAGTAGGAGTCTCTTTACGTAGGTAGCTCCTAAATACAATCCTAAGTCCTAACATCCGTCCCAATGTCCTTTTAGGTGTCCCGTACAGGATCGTGATAAAGAAGTTGACAGTAATCATCACCTAACTTATAATAGCCCGTAAGGTTAGGCAACGTTAATGAAAACATTGAATTAATAAGTACTAACGAGTGAAAACGGTTAACGGGCATCTGTACAAATCGTTATCTATCGACGCGAATAGAAAATATACAAAATGCAGTAATTAATAGTTTATTGAAGTTTGATATTTAACTAAACAATAATTTTAATTGAATAATAAGTTATTATTTTATGTAACTAAATAATAATGTTCGACGCAAAACTGTTTTTGGGATAGTCATAACTCCCTAGTTCCATGGAATAGTTAATGACTGCGCCATCTATTAGCATTATTGTGAAGCTATGTTGATGCTATATGAATTACTGATGCCCATTAAAAATTAAATAATCTCATTTCTTTATAATATTCATATAAAGTTATATGTATTTGTTGTTCAAGTACAGGATACAAGTGAAACAAAAAACTAAAATCAGCTTGAAAATACATAGTCAATTCTCCTAGAGAGCGTCTTCAAGAGAGCGTATTAAATCTCCACTTTGAAAGCCCCCCATTTCTTCAATTTTAAGGGAAAAATTAATAAAAATACTTTTGTACTCGGTTCGAAATTATCTTTAAGATGATATGTAACAATTTTATATAACGCGATAAAATTTTTTTTACTTCGCATTCACTTCTATGAGAGCCCCCCTGAAATAAAGGTTTTTATAATTTTTTATGCAATATTCGGCTGAAGGCCATCAGTTTACATATTATATCTAAATTTGAAGTAATTACGTTCAGTAATTCAAAAGTTATAAGCCTCTGACAGACGGACGGACGGACAAGTGCAAATTCACCTAGTAGACTCGCTTCGCTCGGTCATTAAAGAATAATTTTATAAGAAAGTTTTATTGTTCCTAAAATAATAGATTGTTATTTTAAACTAGACGATGCTCGCGACTTCGTCCGGGTGGATTATGGTTTTTTTAATTCCCAGGAAACAGGAGTTCTGTATTTTCCGGGATAAAAAGTAACCTATGTGTTAATCCTGGGTATGAACAATCTTCATTCTTAATTTCAGCCAAATCGGTTAAATGGTTGTGGCTTGAAAGAGTAACAAACATCCATCCATCCAAACATCCATCCATACATCGTCACAAACTTTCATATTTGTAATACTAGGTGATGCCCGCGACTTCGTTCGCGTGGATGAAGGTTTTTAATTCCCGCGGCAACTCTTCCATTTTCCCGGATAAAATGTAGCCTATGTGGTAATCCTGGGTATGAGCTATCAGTACTCTAAATTTCAGCCAAATCGGTTCATTTGTTGTGACGTGAATGAGTAACAAACATCCATCCATACAGCCATCCTGACAAACTTTCGCATTTATAATATTAGGATTAGTAGAAAGTAGGATTAGTAGGATAGTAGGATTGACTTGGTGATAAACATTAATTTACGTGCCTTTTTATCTTGTTTAAGGCACAAATGAATCGCGCAAAGAACAATCCCTAAATTCTAAAAATAAGGTAAATTAGATTAGTAGATTCATATTCAACGAATTGTATTTTTAATATTTAGCAATTGGTCGAAAAATATTATTCGTGTCCTTATTTAGTGACGTAATTTATTTATTAATATCAAAACCCTTTATAAGTAATATTTTTCGAGACTTCGCCTCCGCGCCTCGGCGCTATGGCGGGGGCGCGGGCTGCGGGCGCAGGTCACATTCTTAACTTCACCGGGCGACTGTGCGATAGTTACGTCGCGTCTCGACTCTCGAGTCGATCTTATATTATTTACAGTCCACATACATTGTCTTTCATTAAGACTTTTTATTAAGTACATCATATTAGCACACCTGCTTAACCAATATAAGGTTACAAAAAAAATCGGCCAAGTGCGAGTCGGTCCTCGCTCTTTTAGGGTTCCGTTAAAAAAAAAAAATTTCCATGTACCCATGGAAATATTTTAATTTAATTTTTTTAATTTAATTTAATTTTTATTATTTGTTGTTATAGCGGCAATAGAAATACAAAATATGTGAAAATTTCAACTGTCTATCTATTACGGTTTACGAGATACAGGCCGCTGACAGACGCGGACGGACGGACGGACAGCGGAGGCTTAGTAATAGGGTCCCGTTGGCACCCTTTGGGTACGGAACCCTAAAAAGAACACTAAATATGGGCACAGTTTTACCACAAATAATGAAAAGAAAAGTCAATAGCCATAATGTTAGTTTGGACGGGTCATTTCATAACTGAAGGTTTTTAATACTCATAATGGTAACATACATTTTATAAATAAATGGTATTAATAAATTTACAACTTCTAGCACAAGTCTCTACATAAATCTATGAAGCAAAAATGCACAACAGAGAATAATATAAGGAAATTAAAGCATGAAAAACGTAACGCAAAAGTAGAATCATTTACAGCTAAGGATGTGGCCGCTTTAGAAGTTGTGGTAGATTTATTGAAAAATACTCAAACGAACGATGGCAATGATGTTAACAAAAATAAATTTTCTGATAACATCGATCATAAATCTGTGCATCCATTATTAACGTCTCTAAAAGAAAGACATGTTACAAATTCCATACAAGTTCATATTGCTATTCCTTATGATACTGATGACAAGAAAAGGTCGTTGGACCCCATTAGATTGAGAAAAGTTTTCTCAGCAGTTATGTCAACTCCAGTTGACTTGGAATATCAAATACATTCATTTGAAGAAACAACTAAAACTCCTACATCCATTGCACAAGAAGTTTTAACTCCAGGTTTATATTTATTAGTTGAAAATACTAATTTAACCTACCCTCAAGGTAACTTTGTATTAAAACCAATAAAAAACTCTTCAGAATCTTCCAAATTGGCAGTTAGATATGTGACTACTACTGAAAATCCAAAAAACAGCCCTTCCTCCTTCAATGTAGAAAGATTATCAATTAACAAAGACTTTATAGATGCTGTAAACAAAGTAATACAAATGAATGAAAACCCTGAATTCAACAAAACTATAAGCAAAAAGAAGCGCAGTGTATCTGCAGAAAATAATAAGATTATTAATGCAAACAGTTGCAGTTTAGTAGAAGAGAAGCGACATATTAATTGGGATGTAATCAAAAAATATTTTAGCCATGATACATTATGTAACTGCCATTGTAAAGCAAATCAAACAATGTGTCGGGAATGTGTTGCATGCAATGCTGTTATATCTGAATTAATGTTTGAATTAGAAAACTTAGCTAAGTACATGACTCAGCATTGTACAGAAATACAAACTTTTTTCTGGATGAATCCGTCAGGTGGAAGAAAATTACGTGATGTTATACATCGTATTGATACAATTTTAAGCGATTATTACAAAAGAGTCAAAGGGAAATGTAAAGGTCGTACTTGTCAAATGCTTTCATCTAGTATTGATAAACGAAGTTTAAATTACTTATGTAATGATAATTTAGTAAATAGATTGAGTGGAATAGCTGATGATTTAGAAAACGCTTTAAAGCATAACATTTTCAATGACAAAATTTTGATATCGGGTACTAAGTTGCTAAATAAGGCTAAAGGCTGTATGATGAAACGTTTGAATAAAAGATCGGGTAGTAACACCATCACTAAACAGCCACTTGACAAAAACATTTACTCACTTAGCAATATCAAAATAAATTTAATATGCAATAAAAAAATTACAAAACCTGACTTTGTAACTAGAAATACTATTGTTAAAAATGATTTTGAAAAAAATATTCATTCACTATTATACTATGACGATGAAGAAATAAAGACTAAGAAGAAAAATGAAAAAGCCTTCAAGGCTTTTCTAAAAAAATGCTCTTTAAAAAAGAAGAATCGAACCAAAAGATTAAATGAGAACAATAATAATTTCATAAGAAATTTGAGATCAATAGATAACTTTAAACGCGTAAATAACGATGATCTAAATGATTATTATACAGTTACAGACTCACTAAATCACAATCTCAATGATCTCTTAAAGCTAATCACTAATGTAGATTCACTTGAAGCATTAACAAGCACCAAAAGTTTTGTTATTTTAAATCAGACTATTACAAAAAAACCAGTACGCGGTAGTGAAATGAAAAATAAAATAGCAAGTACTTTGAGTACATCGAAAATGAAAAATGATTTGAACCTGAACTCCAAATTCTCGAGTGAAAATGTTAACAGCTTATATAAAATTAATAATGCTATGATGCCAGCTACAAAAAGCAGTAGAAGTAGAAGCAATAAATCTAGAACAAAATGTTTAAATACTGTTACGAAATCAAAGTTTCTCAACATACTCAAATCACTAGAATTTCTTCCTAAAAAATATCAAGTAAAGAATAGAATGACTACTCCTGATAATCGCTATGTAAGAAGTCGTATTTCGAAATGTAAAAAGCATCAATCAAAGACAAAAAAAGTAAAAAATAATATCTCATACAATGGTAATAATAGAAATATTTCCACTGATGTAATTTCATCTGTATTAGTTATTGATGATGATGATAATAATAGATTTTCTGATGAGTCATCAACGATAAGAAAACCATTAAATAAATTTCATAGTAAAAATTCATCTCTTAAGTTCAGTCTTGCTAGTCGAGTATCAAATTCAGTTCAAGACGAAAGAGCAAAATCAGGTTTTAAAGGATTCTCAGAAAATAGTATTAAAGACACAAAGTTTGAAAGTACTACTCACACATTTCATTGTGGATCTGGGTAAGATAGATATCCTTAAATAAAACCATCTTTGATAGTTTCTTAGATATAAGAATGCTTACTTTAAAAATATAAGAATTTAATAACCAATATCTCTCACATTGATTAAAATGTACTAAAAACTTTATTTAAGATCTCAAACTGAATTGATAAATAAAATTACAGGATTCATAAAACACCAACTTTTAAAAATTACACATATGATCGCCATAAGAATATACTGCGAAAATTGAAAAATGTACATAATAACATTTTTAATTATACTGATTATTCTTATGAGCCAAAAACTTACAAAGGGCTTTTAAATAAAATCGCCGACCAATTTGTTATAAAAATACTTTCAGATAGTGAATTTAAAAAGGTAACTACCAATTTTAAGAATTATGTATCATTAATAGAATAATTAGTGTCTAGTGTACAGTAGTGAACGACTGGTTAATAAAATTATAAGTATAGGTAAGTTTTCTTTAACTTAATGAATTGCATTAATTTTACTTTACACGGATTTCAACTTTTACCTGTAGTACAGTTCTTACCCATATTACAGTTCAGTTTTCCGGTCAACCTGACTACGGAAAATATTTGTTTTTCAAGGATATACGATTTAAACGTAGAAATTCAGTGTGGACAGTAAAAAATAAAAAAAGTATTTTACGTTGGTTCGGTTGCCTTGTTCATGGGAATTTAATAGACAAAATGTTATATGTGCCTAATTGTTTGAACTGATTTTATGAATGAGGTTATGTAGAGCTCTTTAATATTCGCTACTTTTTCTAAAGCATGGCCTAAAATAACATACTGTTATTTTATAAATAGGTAATAATTACAATTTTCATTATGCATTTAATTTTTCATTTCAAACTAATAGAACCTAAATATATGTCCGCTTAGGTATCCTCGTCAGCAACAAAGTCAGAAATATTTGTTGCGCAACGAGTAAAGGTAGCGTGGAAAAATCACTTAATTACTTAGGATGTTTATTCTTCATACAAAGTACCCGCAAAAGCCCCTCTTTTACATTTAGCCATGGTTCAAAAGCGGGAATTATTACTCAAAAACTAATCAGGCTTTAAGAGAACGCATCTCTTAAAACGCTGAAATCCTACCTAAAGCCGTCTCCAACCACCCTTACAACGGCCCCTGGACCTCACATCTAATCAATTTAACCACAACACGACAGACAAACCACCATCTGAACGTGAGGGTGGTCATCAAAAATATCAAATCAAAGTATAAATAAATTATTTATACTAATCTAAGCGTACAGACAATATTATTTATTCGATTAGGGAGCGATTGCTATCGCAATTCCTCAATCAAATAAAACGACTTAGACGCGAAAGCATCTACTAGTCGAATGTGTGATGAGTCTCTAGGCAGAGACTGAATTCGTATCGTCGAAACAGTCGTTTTATACTAATATTTCAAGATGACGCGAAAGATGGCGTTCCCGCGCTGTCAACGTCTAATGTCAATTTGATTAAACTAATTTCAATAAATAAAAGGATACGGAAATCAAAACAATACTCTTAATTAATTACGAAAATCAATGCGCCCACATATATTTGCTACCCTAACCTAACCTAAGATATTGGTAAATATACCATAATTTCACCTTGTTGGCGTGATTAATATTTATACCCTTGTCAAATTACAGTTTTCTAGTACCAATAGTCTCTGAGCTAAACCGCGGACGGACGGACGGACGGACAGACGGACGGACATGGCGAAACTATAAGGGTTCCTTGTTTACTAAGGAACCCTAAAAATGTTCCATATTCTGGGTGTAACATAGATAATTTCTTTTATCCATAGTCTGGTTGACCGGACAACTGAACTGTACTATGGGTAAAGCGCCTGGATTTCATACTATGTAATATTTAATTTAGTTTGTTAGTATTATCGTGTTGAATAAATGGAATAAAAAGAGATGCCAAACCGATCATTAAATTAATATTTCCAATATTGTTAAATCTTTAAAGGAAAATCAAAAGTGCCACAATTGTATACATACAGCGGCAATGAAGCAAAAATCTAAAAAAAAACATTTTGAAAAGAAACATGAACAAACTTCATCAGTAAATGTAAAACGTACGTACCTATATGTTAAAGAAATCGAATGACTGTATTAATGAAAAACTCATTGTAAATATTTTTGTATTTAATTTCAGACGATCGTAAGCTAGCAAGTATTAACACAGTTTCAACACCAACTACTGTAAAAATGACGGTTTGTTTTGATATAATACCATTTTTCCCATGTTTGTTAAATTGGTTAAAAGCGTTTTAAATTTTAATTTAACTGTTATAGATTCAAGAAATAAATAAAAAAGAAAAGACTGAAGGAAAAGATGTTCAAAATAATAGTAAATTTGATTTGAAAGGTGAGAATTTTTTCTGAGATACTAATTTAAATCTCTAATATTTAATTTATTTATTCTAAACATTCTTTCAAGAGGCGGATGACCGAAATAAGGTATGTGATATTGCTTCTACGATAAGTCATGTTGTAAGAATGTACAATAACATGTCTAAGACTAACTTTGAACAATACGTTAGAAGCATATCGTGCCATAAATATAAAAATATGCCAAATTATATTTCCATTAAATACAAGAATGGCGTCAAAAAACGTGCAAAATATCGTCGTAGATGTAAAACTTGTAAAAAAGATAACGAAAATCAAGTACTTAAATGGGATTGGATAAGAGATAAAAGATCTCTCATAATTGACGATATAAAAGTTGAACTTGATGATTATGAAGACAGTGAAAAATCTAATAATATAGAGTTAAATATGACAGCTCGCGATGATATCATAGATCGTATAGATAAAAAATTTAATAAATCCATTGAAATAATAACGTTTGCGAACACTCAAAATGGTCAAAATAATAAAAAATATTTTTATAGTAATTTGCATCAAGTTGGAAAAAGATCTTTACTTTCATATACTCCGACTAATCAAATGGATTTGCAATTATTAAACACTGCTAGATTTGACAAAAAAGAACAATACTTTGAGTTTTTTTTCAAAAGAAAAGATGGTAGTTATCAAGAAAGTTTTGATAGAAGAAAGCGATCTGATTTTGATAAAATCTCTGATCTTAGAAGGGACTTACAAAATTTACCACCACTGCGTCCACTTTCTGTAAGCTATTTTTTTATTTTTTATCAGTATTTAACTAATAATTGAGTTTTGTAATGGAGATTATAATTCAGTTAGCTGGGATTATTTTTCTACTTTTTGCTCACAGAAAAAAATGTATTTTCGTGATCTTAATTACAGGATGAAATTTTCGTTACGATGGGGGATTCAGTTTCATTAAGTTGTCTTCAACCAACTAACGGATCAAATCAATCCGTTTCTAACTATGTGTGGAACACTGAGAGGAACGAAATGCTCGATCATAAAAATATTGTAGTCAATGGATCTCAATTATTTCTTACAGACGTGGACACAAAAAACTTTGGAACTTATGTTTGTAGTCAAGTTAGTTCCCAAACTATGATCCCCAGATCATCATTTGTTGAGCCTTCCTTAAACATAAGAATAAATACATTATATTCTTCTTTTCAATGAAATAATAAATTAGTGTTTAACACATTACATGATTCTGTTTCAGAATAATGCAGTTATACGAAGTATAAAAGTAACAATAACCAGTAACCCTAGATTTGATATAGTTTTCACACCTGTCTATCAAACTAATTCAGCTTGCACTTACAAAGTAAGGAGATTACAAAGGTGTTTTATTATTGAGTTATTACAACAAGCTAATAATAATTTTATTAATATTCTTTATAAAGGATCTTAAGGCAGTTCAGCAGTTAAATTCGGCTATATCTCGAGATTCTTGTGGAAAATATTGTTCAGTGCGAATAGATGAACCTATCTGCCTCAAAGACAGGGTTTGAAGTTTTAATTTTAAATGCTAATTATTTTTTCGATTTTTTGAAACATTGATATTTACTTAGTTTAATATCGATTCCAGAAAGATTATATATCATACATAAGACCTATAGTGGTGATATCATTGAATTCGATTCCCAATATAAATTGTAGTCCTGAATGCAAGAGGAACTTAAAATGTTCTTTAGTACGATTGCTTATAAGCAATATGCCGTCATTAGCATTTGTAAAAGGTAAAAAATGATCTTACATTTTATGAAATTCTACTTAATTGACGTACATAATATTTGCAAATTATATTATACCTAATCTTGATTGACAGTTCTGATATCATTTGATGGTATGACTTTAAATAAAACTTTGACACCTTCAATTGGATCAAAAAGGAGATCTTTTGTGACGCATACGTTGAGAAGAAAAGGTAAGGAATATAAATATCAAATACATCAAAAATTTATTTGTTTATCTGTTGTCATTATTACATGCATACATGACTTTAAAGTTTCTTGGCTAATGATGTAGATGCAAATGGTCATTATGAATATCATAAAATCGCTGCAGATATGGAACCTGGCAATTTTAATCTAGTATTACTTTGTCCCGGTGGATTTTATCTCTTAAACGAACAAAAGATTTGTGGTGAGTGCTACCAATTTTATATAAAAAAAATATTATACATATAGATCAGCTAGTTTCATAGAGTATCCTCTCCATACATAATATTATAGATATGAGCGACTTACTATTTAAAACGTCACATAGATAATATGAGCGACAGAGACAAAGTTCACGAAGTCGAGGCTGGCTGATTTTTTCTTTCTCGGTCTCAATATATTATGTAATATAATTTACCGACTCTGGCTGACTAAAAAAAATATTATTTAGATCCGAATTATCACTGCTATTATTATTTTATCCTACGTTTTATTTCATCATTATTTAATTTAAAAAAAAATTTTCGCTTATAATTAGTAGGTACCTCTCGTATTCGGAAGTAATAATCTTGCTGAAATTAAATATCAAAGCTTCAACGGTGAAGGAAAATATCGTGAGGAAACCTGCACATCTGAGAGTTCTTAATAAGTTCTCAAAGGTGTGTGAAATATGCCAATTTGCATTGGGTCAGCATGGTGGACCATGGCCTATAAGCCTTCTCTGAGAGGAGACCTACGCTCAGTAGTGAGCCGTTGATGGGTTGCTAATGATGAATGATGAATCTTGCTGAAGAAAATAAATTTTTTGGGTCTAGGTCTTGGTCATTTTTCATCTCGCATATTTTATTATTATTTTTGAGGGGCCAGGTTATGTAAGGCAGTTTAATCTATATAATAATATTTTTATTTCATTATTTCAGTCGTCTGTCCTTCCAATACATTTTCCAAGGAAGGTGACAATGCGTGCAGAATTTGTCCGCCAGGTGCTCGGGCTGTACCCGGTTCGAGGTCTTGTCACTTGCCACATCTGCGCTCCCGGCGATTAGCTGTATGTAGAATTATTACAAATATTATCGAAAACTTTTAATAGAAGAAGACGAGGTCTTATGCCCATTTTCACCAACCATACCATACCTAAGTAGGATTCAAATCATCCATTAAGTAGGAGTCTCTTTACGTAGGTAGCCCCTAAGTAGTCCTTACCCCGTAGCCCCTTACCCAGTCAATTCGAAAAAGGCACCGACTACCTATTTAACGCTCTAACCCTATAGGTTTTTTCTTTCAGAGAACTAAAATTTCATCAATAGCTTATGAATTTTCATAGTTTAGCTCTGAAAAAGTCACTTGTTACTAGTCACAAACAAAACAATTTTTTTATCTGTATTCAGTCAAATCTGTTTCAATTGTCTCATAGTGGAATGCAAATGAATGGAGCATAGCAACGTTTTGCGCCCTCGTATTCAGCGCTTTCGCTATTTGTTACGGTGCTATCCACCTATTGCGACGTGCGTGCCGGTCGCAAGGGAATAAAACGTGGGAAAACTCCCGTGGGAATACTCGGCGTAAGATTCTTTTTTGTACTAGTTAGTTAGTCGGCACAGTTTTGACTAGAATTAGGTTAATGTAGTAGGCAGCTGTGAGCTGATTGAAAGGGCTCATTGGAAAAGGCATAGCATAGCATACAATGCCGTAGACGCATGTTAGAAAATTGCCGTTGGTTCTAGTAAATTACTTATTTATTAGTGACTATGTCTATTCTACTGTATTTTTCATTCTATTAAAAATACTATTCTAATTAAGTAGTAGCTTTTGTTCGTGACTGCATCCGCGTACAGTTACGTTTTCAAAAATCCTGCGGAAATCCTTTGGTTTTCCAGGATAAAAAGTAGCCTATGTTACACTCCCTCGGTCCTTAAATAAAAACCAAAAAAACATGTCAACCCAACGCTGTTGCAGCCTGATTAAAGGACAAACGAACAAACAAAACCACTTTCGTATTTTTTTAAGAATACCTACCTAATTAGCCTATAAGTTGAACTTAAGTTTTATTTTCTTCTCCCCTCGAAATAAGTGGAAAGCTTGTGTTAGGTAGTGGAGATTGAACCTGCGACATTTCAGTTTTCAGTCCGTACCTTAAACCGTTGGGCTGTTGAGGCTAAAATTACTTTCGTAATTGTATATTGGTTGGATAGGATTAGCAGAAAGGATGTACATTTATACTGATTGTGTACATATACAAAAACCCATATAATGAGCTTCACATACATAAAACACTCCATTTTGTGTTTTTATCACGCAACACTTCTTGAATTAAACTTATTAGCTATGATTATAATATTTTGCTATGACACTCTAGGACTCCATACACCCCACGAAAGCACGTGATGGTTGGCGAGTTAGAAGTATGTTTCCGGCCTAATTCATAATATGTTATAATAATAATTTATTTATTTAACTAATACTTGTTTATTTAAATTCTCACAAAAATCTTTTGTTCCCAGTATGTAGAAGTGAAACATGCCAGAAGACTCCTATAAAACGTCCGCTCTCACCGTCCCATGTAATCCTCAACCGCCTACTGCGAAGCTCGCTGACGTCATCACGAGCTACAGGTCAACTATTTATTTCTGCTTACTTTTTTTTTATAAAGAATATCAACCAAGTTGAACTTGACTAATATTCTCCTCTCCTCTCCAAATGAGCGGAAAGCTTGTGCCAGGAGTGTGTACGACAATAGTGCAACGGGTGGGATTCGAACCTGCGACCTTTCAGTTTTCAGTCCGCGCCTTTAACCGTTGGGCTATTGAGGCTTAAAGACTACTTTGTAAAATCTTTCAGACAGTCGATCGATCGATCGATGCTTAGGGATCTCATGACATTCTTATTGGCGTTTTACCCGACTACTTACGGTAAAGCCAGGAAGGGTTATGATTTTAGCAGGTTATGAATGTATGTAAGTGTGTGTATGCGTGTATGTATGTATTTATGTACTATGTATGTAAGAGTCTATCTGAGCTGATTTTGATTTTTGTCATTATGGTCCGGGTAACAAAGGCTACAAATTATAAAAACAAAATCAATAATATGACTGATGTTATATCCAATTTTCAGAAATCGGTATGACATGTTTAACAACTCTGTTATCGGCTTTAGTCGCGGCTACATCTAATACCTATCATAAAGGGGTTGGGAATTACCGACAATTTCAAAGTCCCGGGACACGAGACAGCCTACAATCAAAATCCCGGGAATTCCCGGAACTTCGAGACTTTTAAGAAATAATTTTTTTTTGTTTTTTTTTGAGGGGTAAGCCTTTTTCAAAGAATTTTAATTGAGTTAATGTCTAGTGAAACGTATTAAAAAAAGGCAATTTTTAGTAAAAAATTTAGGAAAACAACCATTATATACCATATCCATTTTTTTGTTATAAAATCTCAAAGCAATCTTTTTGAACATTAATCATAAGGTACGAGCACGCTGCACGAACCTAATAATTCGTTTTTTTTACGACACTCAGCATTAAAGTGCTTATCTTTGTTGGTTTTTTCTTTCGCAGAATCTCAAGAGAACCGATTTGAGTTGTGGAAAGAGAAAAATACACTTCCGCCGTTGCCTCCCATTGACTTTGACTTGTGAAATTATGGAAATGCTGAAATAATACTGCTGAAGTTTTATGATGGAGTAAAGGCATAATTTTTGTTGGTTGATTTGGTTTGGGGTGGTGGTGGGTTTGTGAAGGGTGGAAACGCATCCGAGTTGCAAAAGATTAATTCTTAAACGCATTCTATAGAGCTCGCATTAGGGGATAATATTTTCATCCGTCAATAAAAAAAACCGTGTCACAGATTTTTCTAAAACGCATCCTCTATCGACTGGTGAATTTCGTCGGAATGTTCAGGGGTTTCCGCTTGAACAGACTGTGTATGGACCGGGTTAACGATCCACTAATTTCACTGTTATTTCGCCTCATAAAGTTATTTACCAAAGATGATGAGCCTTAGGTGATAAGGATAGCTATAGTAGCCGCTAATTTACAAGATTCACCAAGAAATCCTTGAATAGATCTTTGAGTAGTATTTAATATAAACTTTTAAATTATTAGGTGCGTAGCAATAAAAGCAATATAATATTGTATATAGCAATATATTATAGTCTTGTAAATAATTTACTTTAATGTATACCATACAGAAACTAATACAATTCATACTATAACATAATACATAATATTAATATAATTATATTATATCTAGGCACTTGCTTATATTATGAATTAAATAGTGACTTCCCTAAGAACACAATATACCTATAAATACAATAATAATAAAATGTAGTCTTAACAGAGATTTTTGTTAAGATTTTAGTTTTGTTTTTTTATCAATTTTTCAGTACTTTTATCTTTTATGTTAAACTTTTAAGTGTCCATACTTTTAGATTTAAATGGCGTGTTATTTAAGAGGGCAGTATAGTCGTAAATATTTGATAAGTGTTATTATTTAGTGTAACGGTTGAAAGCGTAATATAATAAAAGTTCAAAAACTAAACTAAGCATTTTAATTTTCAAAGCGGAATTATGCTTTTAGATTTATAATACCTATAGGTATCTCTCTGAGAATGGAAAAATAGCTTTAGAGGTAAATTAGTAGCGCAGTATTACTGCGCTATAGATGCTTAAAAATATAATATAATATGTGAGTGTGATGGATCAAGAAATAAAACCACTAAGATATTACTACTGCAGAAACAAATTTAGCTCCATGAAACGTAGTGCTTATTATTAAAATTTATCTTTGGTTCCATCAACTAAAGTTTTTTTTATTAAGGACGTGCACTCAATGCTCCAAAATAATTTTGTGAGGCCACCCAATGTGCTTAGTTATAAACTTACACTTGGGTGTGTGTACAAACAAAAAAAAAATTAAATGAACAGGCTGACTGAAAACTCATGGGAGTAGAATTGTAAATATTATGTTACTTGGTAAAGTTACTAAGTCTCCAGCAGATTTTGTAAAATACACAAACTTACGATGTGTATAATTAAGGATTTTCAATGAATTTATGAGCCTTAATTTTATGGGGCCAATAGGCAATAATACTTAAAGCGATTTGACCTAAATTATTCAACACTGAGTAAAATTGTGTCGTGTAAAGTCAAGATTTACGATGAAGTCATTACGTTTTATGGCCCATAATTGATAGAGATAACATCTAGGAGCCACTGAAATTGCAAAGTGGGCTTTCTGGCGCATTGAACTCGAAAGACGCGCATTAGTATAAAAGAAAAATACCTTGAATTAGCATAAACGAGTAGCGTTGTGGTTATTAATTACGTTTTTTTTTATGGACGTGCAACACGCGAAGATATCGCGTCGATTATATTACTTTGGTGCCAAGAGTCATGGGGCGATAAATTGAAGTGTTAAAGATTGTAGGGCTTGCCTAAATTATCGACCGAGCGAAGCGAAGGTCTTTGAGTTAACTAGGGCGATTTGCACTTGTCCGTCCGTCCGTCCGTCCGTCCGTCCGTCTGTCAGAGCCTTATAACTTTTGAATTACTGAACGTAATTACTTCAAATTTAGATATAATATGTAAACCGATGGCCTCCAGCCGAAAATGGCTTAAAAAGTTATAAAAATCTTTATTTCAGGGGGGCTCTCATAGAAGCGAATGCGAAGTAAAAAAAAAAAAATCGCGTTACATAAAATTGTTACGTATCATTTTAAAGATAATTTTGAACTGAGTACAAAAATATTTTTTTTTTAATTTTTCCCTTAAAATTGACGAAATGGGGGGCTTTCAAAGTGGCGATTTTATACGCTCGCTTGAAGACGCTCTCTAGAAAAATCCGCTATGGATTTTCAAACTGATTTTATGTTTTTAGGTCACTTATATCCTGTACTTGAACAACAAATACTAAAATTATATGAATATTATAAAGAAACGAGATTATTTAATTTTTAATGGGCGTCAGTAATTCATATAGCATCAACATAGCTTCACAATAATGCTAATAGATGGCGCAGTCAGTAACTATTCCCATGGAACTACGAGTTAAATTCAATGTTTGATAAATAATTCAATGTTTTCACTAACGTTCCCTAACCTTTACGGGCTACCTATAAGTTAGGTGATTGATGTTTTCTGTCAACTTATTTATCACGATCCTGTACGGGACACCTAAAAGGATATTGGGACGGATGTTAGGACTTAGGATTGTATTTAGGAGCTACCTACGTTAAGAGACTCCTACTTAGGGGATGATTTAGGTATGTTTGGTGAAAACGGGCATAATAATAATGTCAGTTTTGGTTATCATGTATCGATTGAATGAATAATCATGGGATACCGTTACCGCGAGGTCTCAGTTCGGGGCGAACCACTAGTATTTTGTTAGTTTTTGAAGTGAAAACTTCTTTAGGCGCGTTGAGCACTTTTTGGGTGAGCAAAAATCATGGATATCGCGTCATCGTCACCCTCACCGACACGCTTTCCATGAGCTATAATACTGTGTATATGTACATAGATATATATACCTCCGTGCGTTATAAGTATAAACTTGTCTTGTATGAGGGACTCAAGTGCTGGTAAAAAACAGGTTCATGTTTTGTTGCACAGGCACAGGCACAGGCACGGTCACAGGCACGGGCACGGGCACGGGCACGGGAACGGGCACTGACACGGGCACGGGCACGGACACGGGCACGGGCACGGGCACGGGTACGGGCACGGGCACGGACTTGCGTACAAGTACACGTACAGCACTGAAAAATACGCACCTTTTTACGCTCTTGTGGCTCCTAGGTGTGTTGAACCTCTATTAACTAAATATAGGATAAATACTAGAATTAGGCTATAACACGCTTCTTCATCAAACTTCTTGCATCTCGCTAAATATTAGTTATTTTAGTGGTAAGAAACGACTTGTGCGGCAAACAGCTCTGTAATATTAATTGCGTGTTTACCTTTACAATAGGGTAACCACGAGATGTACTTAAAATTGATATTATTCTCTTGCTTTAATGTTGAATGTATTTTTAAAAAACCGGCCAAGTACGAGTCGGACTCGCGCACCGAGGGTTCCGTACTCCAAAAGTAAAAGTAAAACGATAATATTATATTAATTTCCTTATTTATCGTTAACCTTGTTTGTAGAGGTTTATTGTTAATATAAAAAAACTATGCTAGTTAGAGCGTTGGTTCTATTTTTCCTGTAAAATATACATAAACTTCTATTGACCGTAATTATTTCAGATTTTTCGATTGGTAAACTTCGGAGATAAGGGGGGGGGGGGGGTATTTTTTTCGACATTTTGGCCGATTACTCAAAAACTATTATATATAGAAATAAATAAAAAACTGATTTAGAATGCACAAGTAAAGGACTTTCATATGATATCCCAGTCGGTATAATTATCTTACTTTGAAATTTCAAACCCCTGATTTTCCCCCTTTTTTAATTAAACTAAAATAATTTTCGCGTTGATTTTATTTTTCCTGTAAAATATACATAAACTTGTATTGACCATAATTATTTCAGATTTTTCGATTGGTAAACTTCGGAGATAAGGGGGGGGGGGGGGGGAACGGTATTTTTTTCGACATTTTGGCCGATTAATCAAAAACTATTATATATGGAAATAAATAAAAAACTGGTTTAGAATGCACAAGTAAAGGCCTTTCATATGATACCCCACTCGGTATAGTTATCTTACTTTTAAATTTCAAATCCCCGATTTTCCCCCTTTTTTAATCAAACTAAAATAATTTTCGCGTTGCTTTTATTTTTCCTGTAAAATATACATAAACTTGTATTGACCATAATTATTTCAGATTTTTCGATTGGTAAACTTCGGAGATAAGGGGGGGGGGGGGGGGGGGGAACGGTATTTTTTTCGACATTTTGGCCAATTACTCAAAAACTATTATATATAGAAATAAATAAAAAACTGTTTTAGAATGCACAAGTAAAGGCCTTTCATATGATACCCCACTCGGTAAAGTTATCTTACTTTGAAATTTCAAACCCCCGATTTTCCCCCTTTTTTAATAAAACTAAAAATAATTTTCAATTTTTTTTTATTCCAATGATGTTGGGCCACTATTATACACAACTATGCCAAATTTCATGTCGATAGCTTTAATAGTTACTGAAATAATCGACTGTGACAGACGGACGGACGGACGGACGGACGGACGGAGAAAGTCTCACCATAAGGGTTCCATTTTTACCATTTTGGTACGGAACCCTAAAAATTGAAAACTTATGTGACTTTTGAATATGGGTAAACGACGTTTTTAATAACGAAATCTTGAAATAAATCAAGTATTTCGACACTGTCGTAGAACACTGTCGCATATGAATATACAGCGAGATCTTGATTTTGACGCTAACGGCTTTTATAAACAATGCTTAAATAAAATATTGGAAATATTCAATCGGACAAAGTCGTATCTGAAACTCATTCCGAAGAAAAACGTAGCTTGTAAAGAAGCGCTGCTGTCGCTTACTCGTCAAATGCCGGCGGCGGCCGCCAGTTGATTGTCACTTGCGATGCTGTTAGTTTGAAAGGCGTCGCGTTTCGTATGTTTTAATTTTAATTATAATTAAGAGATACTCAAAGTCCATGTTGTATAATATGAACCAATGTTGTTCTACGGAATGCCGAAAAACCAAGTTCAAAACTTTAAACTACTCTCCTGTAAATTAGCAATTTTGTAGAAGCAACTTTGTTCTACGACAATGTCGATTTGATACATAATTGAATATAAGAGATTGTAGAAATGACATGACCATGACAGGACAACACAGAGCTTTAAAGTTAGGAATCTGTAAAAAATAAAAAACTACGTTCAACTTGTACTTGAGAAACTGTCCCTAAATGAAAACGAAATGGCGACCTTACTTGTAGTGAAACTTGAAAAGTTATGGAGTTACCCAGGTGTCCGACACCGACGACAGTAATTCCAACTAATCCTATTTGCTGTTGAATCTACTATTGATGAGTTAATTTAATAATAGTTGGATGGTTGTGTGCTGGTCAAGATTTCATAACTTTGGCAGCGTGCATCACTGCTTTATTGTAGCTAGACGTGATATCGTCCGCGCGGTTTTAATTTTCATGAAAAGGAGACGGTCCGGAAATGTATGGAGCTCTGGAGAGGTCCTTGTAAAATATAAACCATTTTTGATTTTTAAAATCCACTATTTTATCATCATTTTACGTCACGTTTATATTTGGTATCATTTATGGACGATAGAAACTAAGTAGAAGTCGCTTGATAATGGCGGCTTGCAGTTTGCACTAGAAATTATACATCGTCGTCGTTGGCACGTAATTTTTAGGGTTCCGTACCAAAATGGTAAAAATGGAACCCTTATGGTGAGACTTTCTCCGTCCGTCCGTCCGTCTGTCCGTCTGTCACAGTCGATTATTTCAGTAACTATTAAAGCTATCGACATGAAATTTGGCATAGTTGTGTATAATAGTGGCCCAACATCATTGGAATAAAGAAAAATCGAAAATTATTTTTAGTTTGATTAAAAAAGGCGGAAAATCGGGGGTTTGAAATTTTAAAGTAAGATAACTATACCGAATGGGGTATCATATGAAAGGCCTTTACTTGTGCATTCTAAAACAGTTTTTTATTTATTTCTATATATAATAGTTTTTGAGTAATCGGCCAAAATGTCGAAAAAAATACCGTTCCCCCCCCCCTTATCTCCGAAGTTTACCAATCGAAAAATCTGAAATAATTATGGTCAATAGAAGTTTATGTATATTTTACAGGAAAAATAAAATCAACGCGAAAATTGTTTTAGTTTAATTAAAAAGGGGGGAAAATCAGGGGTTTGAAATTTCAAAGTAAGATAATTATACCGAGTGGGGTATCATGAAAGGCCTTTACTTGTGCATTCTAAAACAGTTTTTTATTTATTTCTATATAAGGTAAGGGCACCTAATTCCGAGGGATTCTAAAATTGGCACCTAATTCCGATGTATATAGAAAAACAGCTTTTTCTACCCATTACCAAGCTTATATGCACTGCAAGCTATTTTAATCAATTGATAGTTTATCGTTCCGTGATTGATTGACAAAAAGGGTGGTTTTATGTGTGGAAGTTTTAAATTATCCAATAAATTTTGCGGTAGCAGACGGCCCGAACGCACGCTTCATACATTCTGAACCTTGTGCACGTGAGTACCTAAATTTTTTAAATAGTGTTTACTCGTTAATTTTGTACAGTTTTTGTTTTTGTTTAGGTTAAAATATTGGAAGGATTACATTTTTTATCGAAAACGCTTAACTTTTGTAAGGTTTTGTAAAGAAATGAAGTTGAAAATGAATATTAAAAATAACACGGCATTAGGTGCCAAATATTTTAGCCGGTTCCTTATGCCGAGGTATACCGCGGAATAGCAATTTCATAGGCCTAAACATTTTTTTAATTCTTAGGACCGTTTTTATGATAAGCATTTCTTGCTTCGATTTCTAATACTTAAATGGTCAATCAGCATAAGAACACCTTATTCCGAGGTACACTTTGGCGTCAAAATCACTAATTATAGCATATCAAAGATTATCTATAATGGTAATTCATTAACTGATCGTATGGGAAAGTTAAGAAAGGAAAATTAAGTTCATACGTATTTCGATGCAATGTTGAGAGAGTATAGTATATTTTTGCGAAGATATTCCAATTGAGAAATAATTTATTTATTTACTGTGGAAAAATCTTTTCTTTTTTAATACTCGGAATTAAGAAACATGTTTTTTGTTATAAAACGCTATTCCGATGTATATACATCGGAGTTAGGTTCTATGAGCACCTTATTACGTGGTATAAACAGAAGTTAAATACAGGATGTTCACAATATTACCGCAGTGTATATGATTTCAGTGTATTATATTTGCCATTTAAAATAACATTCGTAATCTAAAATGTTTATGTAAAATTTGCAAATACAGTAATGAAATAATTACAGTACAGTTTACAGAAATCGGGTCTTACCAGGCACGTTGGTATTACCACGTGCAAAAAAATCACCCGTAGTTTTAACTAGTTAATTTTATAAATAAAGTTAAAAGTTTTTATAGAAAACAATTAAACTTAAACGACACCGCATGAAAGTAAAAACTAATTTACACCAATTAAAATTCAAAATTATTTATTTGATGTAGGCCAATCTGTGGCTTTTATGACAAGTTAAGACTACCACCGGCACCTACTTAACGTTTAACAATTAACTGTATTAGCATCCACCTTGTTGGTTTGGAAAACAGGTACCAACATCAACCCTAACGGGAAACAAACGGGAATCAGGTAAACGGACAGGCGCCTTCCCACGTTGACTAATACCGTCATTACTCGCTCGCTTTATGACTTATACTCGCGGTAACGGTATCCCATGATTATTCATTCAATCGATACATAACGACCAAAACTGACATTATTATTATGCCCGTTTTCACTAAACATACCTAAATCTCTTGACGTAGGTATCTCCTATAGGTCGACCGTTTAACTCGCGTATCGCCTGCGCGGTAAGAAGGGAGCGGAGGGAGATGTTAGAGATGTTAAAACTTAAAAATAAATACTTAATTCTTTACCAACAATGTCTATCTCGAGATAAATCTTTGGATTATTGACTCCGTGTGTAGCTTTACCCGCCCCCGCTCCCTTCTTACCGCGCAGGCGATACGAGAGTTAAACGGTCGACCTATAAATACAATCCTAAGTCCTAACATCCGTCCCAATGTCCTTTCAGGTGTCCCGTACAGGATCGTGATAAAGAAGTTGACAGAAATCATCACCTAACATCACCATCATATGTAGTCCGTAAAGGTTAGGGAACATTAGTTAAAAAATATATATATATATTTAAAAAAAAATTAAAAAATATATTTTTGTACTTTGTTCAAAATCGTCTTTAAAAAGATATATCGCGAGCCTATGAAAAGCAACAAAAAATATTTTCATTCGCATTCACTTCTATGAGAGCCCCCCTGAAATAAAGATTTTTATAATTTTTTATGCAATATTCGGCTGAAGGCTATCAGTTTACAATTGTTATCTAAATTTAAAGTAATTACGTTCAGTAATTCAAAAGTTATAAGGCTCTGACAGACGGACGGATGGACGGGCGGATGGACAGATGGACGGACAAGTGCAAATTCACTCAAGTAGACTCTGAGACCTCGCTTCGCTCGGTCAATAACCGATCATAAATATTAGTAATTTTTTTTACCGGTATCGATAACATTGCATGTTATTTAGGAGTAATAATTTATTATGGTAGTTAATATTACTCACCATAAGAATATTATTAATGGTAGATTGTGATATCATTTTTCTAGTCATCTAAGAAGACAGAGACTAGGCTGATTTAGAAATCAAATTTAATAAATGCAGTTGACTTTTAAACACCCTGTAGTACTCTTTCTACTCCTTTTCCTTTTGTATTTTGAACACTCGGAATTAGGTACCAAATGCATCGGAATAAGGATTTTTACATCGGAATTAGGTGCTCCAGACTATTTTCATATTTTATTTAATTTTACATATAAATTAAAGTTTAATCATCAAACTTTTAGCCTATTTCAAGAGTAAGTCAAATAACACTTCAGATAAAAATAGCCAGTCCGGTAGAAAGGTATAGTGAATGCTTAATTTTTGATGATTTTTCAAGTTTTGATGAAAATACCGCGGAATTAGGTGCCGTTACCTTATAATAGTTTTGAGTAATTGGCCAAAATGTCAAAAAAAATACCGTTCCGCCCCCCTTATCTCCGAAGTTTACCAATCGAAAAATCTGAAATAATTATGGTCAATAGAGGTTTATGTATATTTTACAGGAAAAATAAAACCAACGCTCTAACTAGCATAGTTTTTTTTTATATTAACAATAAACTTCTACAAACAAAGTTAACGATAAATAAGCAAATTAATATAATATTATCGTTTTACTTTTACTTTTGGAGTACGGAACCCTCGGTGCGCGAGTCCGACTCGCACTTGGCCGGCTTTTTTTGACGTTTGGCGTCGACGCGCGATGATTATAAGGCTGGAATCACATCTGTGCGCATCGATTCGCATTTTGTCCATATAAAACTGACATTTTGTATGGAGTCGTGTACGCATCAATTTGCCTTTTCGCTTTGAGTATATAACCAACACCTTTTTCGGCTTTCGCTTTTTTTTGTGCGAAAAGCTCCTTACCTAAATTATCCCCTAAATAGGAGTCTATTTGCGTAAGTAGCCCTTAAATACAATCCCTTATTCAATGCCAATTCTATTTTTAGTTGTATTTGAGGTAAAGGTTCGTGAAAACGAGATTGACCTACAGCGTCACCTAAGTTAACTTAGGTAGCACCTATAAGATAGGGAACGTTGGTAAAAGTCTTTTTTAAGATTTAAAAAAGACTGATGCCCAGTCTTTAAGACTCACCTCTTTTGTACAGGACTGAACTCTAAAATGAAGACCTTTTATGTGTATAGAAGAAAATTAATATCGAGGTTGAGCTAGCGATGAAAATATCGATACCATCATTGAACATCAACATTGAACAACAATCTTTATGCTTTCGCGTCCGTTCGCATGCAGTACGCGTCTTTAGCGTCGAGTAAGGTTTTATTAATCCCAAGGGAATGGTTTCTTTTTTTTTTTAAAAGAAAAATATCCCAATGAATGTATTTGCATACTATATACCTATAATAAGCTATAAGTATCGAACAAGTAATCGACTAATGAAAATAAGCCTAAGGCCCTTCTCCCATTACAATACTCGAGTAGAATACTAGTTGGATACTTGTTCACTACCCGATGCTCGCATATTATGCTACTGAAAAATTACTAAATTCATCATTTGTGCACTCGTTTTTTGTGGACGGACGTTATGTCGAGCGATTCCAGTGACGAAGAAGCAGTTGCAGTTTGTCTGTTTTATAGAAACAGAAGACGTCAACGCAAGAATAGAAAATAGTGGATCCATATATTGAAAGAAACATATATTGTAGAGCTTTTGTAGCCGCACAAGAACTACAACATGATGATAATAAATTTTTATCTTTCTACCGAATGTCTAAAGAGACCTATCTGCATCTTGTTATATTATTAAAGCCTGCTATACATCAATGAAATACTATATTTAGAGAACTTCTTGTACAAACTTAATATTTATTTCCTGCTCCACCGCCATCTAGTCGAGACACGCAAGAGACGCGATGCACAAGCGACCAACACGGCGAGTTGCGCGATACTAGTCGCGGACGCGTAGGATACCTGTAGCGTAGTGTGCGAGCCTGCATTCAAATGTATGTGAGATACTTGGCAGCGACTAGTCTCCGAGACTTGCAGGATACTTGAATCGCCTGTGCGTATCGTAATGGGAGAAGGGCCTAAAAGATTACACAACAGTGTCAAAGTTTTTGTGCGTTCCGTGTGTTGCTGCCGCACTCAGTCATTCAATAAATTATGATTAATTAATCACTGACTTGTCACTGCAACTGCCGCACTCAGCCGCATGTATTAAATTATATTATTTAATAATTAATAAATTAATTATCATTGAATCTACTACTGAATTGTCATTAATGTACAAACAAAGCGTTAACTTCTGAGAATGAAACTTTATAAATCCAAGATAGTTAAATAACGACTAGCGACTCTGATTGCGGCAGTTATTGTAATTTATGTAGTCTGTTATTTTGTGCAAGCACCATGAAACCCATTTACTTTATAGAGGCTCTGTAACTACTACCTACTGTGCCCACTTTCAATATATTAATATTATAAATATTATGCTGATTATAGTAGGCGCAGTTGTACTGCTGACATCATCCGGTTAAAGTGCTCTTTCTGCTAAGTTTAATCCTATTTAAACGTACAAGGTTATATTAAAAGCAGTCGCCAAGAGTCTGGGCTCTAGAAGACATTTTCGCCACTACCTTAGAGCGCGATGCAGCACCTGCTAGCTAACTTGGCCGAGCGCCATCTGGTAATATATTGTATAACTTAGGCAGTTAACAGTTTAAATCTTGGTACATTTCTCTTTAAGATACAATTTATGTTAGCATAAAATGTTTCTGTTAATTATTTTTTGTATGCGCATGTTTAATATTACAAGATAGACCAAAAGAAACAAGTTCGGTTTCTTGAGGTTCCACATTCCCCAAATCGTATCTCTCTTCACTGTATTTTGTCCTTTTGATAATCCTGGTTTGAGATTGGTCCAATTTGAATGGTAGAGCACCAAGGCCATATAGAAATGTATGCTGATGGTGTCATCCGCATCTCTCTGACATATTTAATATAAAAGCTGTATGCTATCACATAGGTATATTTCTACGATTAAGCTATAAAAAGCGATCAGCATTTTACATCGTTTCTTAGCTTGCTATCACTATTAGGTATTTCCTACAAGTTCACGAAATTCCAGGAACTGCGTAATAACCGAAATTTTTAAATTCATAATATTTATTATTATAATTCATAGGCGTTGTTGTAATTAATTAATAATTACAAAGCATTCACATGCTGCAGACGTGAGAAACCACAGGGGCTAGAAGCAAAATGTCTGTTTTCAACATTATTCACGTACTAAGCGTATTATATTACTATAATTTATATCTATCTGGGGTTTTCGTAGAAACGTCTAAATTGCTACCACTGAGACAGTAAACGGACTGAAACCATTTGTTATAGGGACTTATGTAACTACATTCTGTAAAGTAGACGACACTTGTTAATGGGTTGTTGGTTTGTTGGTTTGTCCTTCAATCATGCCGCAACAGGGCTACGGATCGACGTGATTTTTTGCATGGGGTATAGTTGAGGACCTGGAGAGTGACATAGGCTAAAGAGTTAGAAAGTTAAAGAGTTCCCGAGGGATTTTAAAAACTAAATCCACGCGGACGAAGTCGCGGGCATCAGCTAGTGTTTAATAAAGAAGCAATCATTTAATTACATATGAAGTTATATTTATCATAATACATACAATTTATTCCAAAAGGTTTATATATTACTAGCTGATGCCCGCGACTTCATTTGCGTGAGTAAAACCCCTGCAGCATCAGGATAGAGGCGTTGGGTCCTGGAATTTAACTATCTTAGTAGTCTTTGCTTGGTACCTAAAACAACTATTCATAATCGAAAGTTAACAAATCACCACAGTTTAGGTGGGAAATAACCCTGCAGCATCAGGATTGAGTAGTTAGAACCAGAAGTTTTTATGGGACGATCTCGCAAAGTTTCTGTATCGAAAATCAAGGAGATATCGATATACAAAGGTAGAAAAACACAACTGGTTTTTGAAAGTCAGTTAAAAAAGTAGCCTATGTTACTCCCTATAACATCAGCTATCTGTCAGTGAAAGTCCCGTCAAAATTGGTCCAGCCGTTCACGCGTGATGCCGTGTCCAAGGGAAATAGGGATTAATTATTTTTATATTATACAGAAGATATAGAAAATAATTATGTACCTAGAATATTATGTTTAAATAAAGTAGAGAAATGGAATGACAATTTAGACACATTACATAATATTATTGTGTTATCGCTCGAAAACCAATGACATCACATCAATAATAATCCCCTACACTACCTACCTATTAATTTGAATGAGTATTACCAGTATATTTTTGGTAACTAGAAATAAATACAAAACACATAATAATATAACTCCAGAAAACCTACAGTTTTTTTAAAGAACAACATAAATTCTAACTACGGGACGTCGTAGGTACTTTCGAGAAACTTTGTATCTACAAAAATGGAATGCAAAAAATTCGTCGCAGCTTAATTACTCCGTCGTCTAGTTTCGTTGGGACATGAATTTCCAGCCGGCCACTAACAATGGACATCGTTGCCGATCTGTTTCACAGTAGCCAAGCCCGTACAATTGATTGACTCGGGTAAACTCCGATTGGATCGAACCAAGAGATGTTTTATCTTAGTCGTAGCACTCTATCCTTAGTAATTCTACTCGATCCATTTATTATTGGACATACAATCATAATAATTAAAATTATTGGTCTAGATGATGCCCGCGACTAGTAGATTAAGGTTTTTTTTTAATTCCCGCGGGAACTCTGTAATTTTCCGGGATAAAAAAAGTTTCCGGTAGCTTATGTATTAATCCTGGGTATGAACTATGTTCATTCTAAATTTCTGCCAAATCGGTTAATTCGTTATGGCGCTAAAAGTAACTAACATCCATCCATCCATCCTCACAAACTTTCGCATCCTACTATAATATTATAAATGCGAATATTTGTGAGGATGTATGGATGGATGGATGTTACTTTATAATTCTACAACGAATGAACCGATTTGGCTAAAATTTGGAATTAAGACAGCTCATACCCAGGATTAGAACATAGGCAATCCCGCGGTTCCCGCGGGAATTAAAAAACCTTCATCCACGCGGACGAAGTCGCGGGCATCATCTAGTTTATAATATTAGTAGGACTAATATTCTTAAGGTGATGGTAAACTTGAGCATTAATTAATTATTATCCTTACTAATATTATAAATGCGAAAGTGTGTTTGTTTGTTGGTTTGTTCTTCAATCACGCCGGAATAAGGCTACGGATCGACGTGATTTTTTGCATGGGTATAGTTGAGGACCTGGAGAGTGACATAGGCTATATCCATATTTTTATCCAGGAAAATCAGAGTTCCTGAGGGATTTTAAAAATTAAATCCATGCGGACGAAGTCGCGGGCATCAGCTAGTAATTCATAATATTAAATGGATAAAAGTACTTCGTTTCCAGGTAATTATTTAATATTTAAGCAATTTGTGAAGACATTCAAAATTATCTTACCATTTTCCTAAAATTGGGGTATCAAAATTCAAAACATCAAAAACAACACGATATTACTTAGGTATATTTTTAGCAAAACTTAATAGACGTTAACGAAGAACCTGATCCAATGATATTTTGCATAGAAACTATTAAATATTAGGCACGTTTTCGGTTTTACAAATCAACACTATATTCCTAAAAGAAAGAGAGAGTCACGTCATGTTACTAGAGCTATAGAACTTACACGTAGTCACGCCTCCAGGGACCGATAGGTACCGTAACTTGGGGTTACTTTGCACCAATTTTTGTTATGATACTTACTAGTAAATATCAAATAAAAAGTCATATGTATACTTTAATTTAAATTAAAAGAGTTTTAGTGACTGAAAGACTTGATATCTAACTTGGTTTTCATTGACTAATAAACAGTGGCACATAATCAGAAACATTATTTTTATTTAAATTAAACTTTGTGAAAAGTATCCCCTTCTAAGGGGTCACTTTGCGCCACACACATGCGCCCTTTATGGAGAAAATCTTAACTGAATGCCATAATTTTTTATTATCCGATGACAAGATAGTCTTTGACTGCAATCACACTTGATGGTAAGTGACGACGCAGTTTAAGATGGTAGTGGTCTAACTTGGAAGAGGTATGGCAGGGTAAATTCAACCCATACCCCTAATCTATTTCTAATGCCATCGTGTCGGAATGCTAAATCGCCAGGCGGGATCGATTCCCGGCGGAGTCAATTTGGGAATTTATAATTTCTGGAGGCTTTGGCCGTGGCTAGTTACCACCCTACAGTCAAAGACGTACCTAGTCCACTACCATCTTAGACTGCATCGTAACTTATCATCAGGTGAGATCCCAGTCAAGGACTATCTTATCATCGAGTAAAAAAAAGAAAAGCTTAGAAACCTCAATATGAGCTAATTAACCAAAGTAGTCAAATATTTCTTTCTTCACATAAGTCAAAATTAGTCTGGTGCAAAGTCACCCCATTTCACCGACATTTCGATCTAACGATAAAAAACAATGCTCAAAATTAGATCCATTGAATTAGGGGCTGAAATTCCTTCTTTAAAGTAAAATAGAACTAATAACGCATAAAATATTATTAGGTTTACTTGCTTGTGTACAATGATTGTACACACGGATTTTACATGACTTTCTTTTTTGAAAAAAATTCCAACTTGTACGTTGTCAATCGTTGCACGGGTAATTGCAGGAATACCAACCTGTCAAATTTCTCGACAGACCATTGACATTTAAGGATTGCATTCAGAAGTCAATAAAACTTAAGTCCAGAACTTTTTAAAATTTCATTTTGAACGGATTTGGTGCAAAGTCACCCCCGTAGGTGCAAAGTCACCCCAAGTTACCCGGTACTTATTATTTTTTTATTAAATAAGCTTTTGCCTGTGATTTTGTCCGCGTTTTTTTTTTCTGAGATAAACAGCCTATGTCACTCCCAGGTTCTCAACTATATAGCCATACAATTGGAAACACGTTAACCCGTTGCTGCGTGATAAAAGCACAAGCGAACAAACAAACACACTAACGCATGTATACAAATTAATTATTATTTAAGTACAAGATATGCCTACTCAAGAAATGTTTATTGCTTCCAAGGAAGAAATTCGCAGTTGTCATGGTTCCAAGCGCTTTGAATCTTTGTTGATACCTAATAAGAAGCTTGCGACTATGTGATCATTAGATGGGTGCGTTTATTAAACGAATAATTATTTTGAACGGGTTTTGGCCCTCCAGTAAAATGGTATCTCGATGGTACCATTTAATAAATTCCACACACGCAGCACGAACTTGATTAGTTTGTACAATATTACAAATTGTTTGACTAACATCACGGCAATTATCTCCTTCACAAATATAATAACTTTCAAGTAACGTTAATTAATTGGCTTGTTTTATGATAGTTAATGATCATCATGAATTTTTAATAGTTAACGTAGTCAAATCTATGAAGCAGTGATAGCCTAGTGGTTTGTACTGCGGTCTCCCATTCGGGGGGTCGCAGGTTCGACCTCTGGCTTTGCTAAGTTAAGTGGGTTTAAGAAATTATATCACAAGCTTCAACGGTGAAGGAAAACATCGTGAGGAAACCTGCACACCTGAGAATTCTTCATAATGTTCTCAAAAGTGTGTAAAGTCTGCCAATTGTATTGTATTGGGCCAGTATGGTGGACTATGGCCTATAACCCTTCTCTGAGAAGAGACCTGCGCTCAGTGGTGAGCCGTTGATGGGTTGCTGATGATGATGATGAACGTAGTCATAATTAAATGTCTGGTGCAGGCTGGGGTTCTCCCAAACATTAACCGACAGGTATTCTATTCTGGGTATCCGGCCGAAGAGTAGCGCTTGTGTTCTGTCATTTAGGAATTTCATTTTAGGGGATATTGTTAGATAACAAATCTGTAGGGAGTCTTCCTTCCCCATCCTGTCATGGTCATGTCCGTCTGAACACAGACGGTGCATTGGACAGACCCAGTGGGTTTTACCCCAGGAGGTGGGAGTGCTTGGTTCACATCCCGCATACCGCAAGGAACATCAAGGTATGAGACTGGCGGAGGAGTGGGAAGCATAGCGACTCACTTTTACTTCTTGAAACGGGCCGCAATGCCTCAAGATTGAGGTGTGGTGGGTTGTGACTTGTGACGCAACCCCATCGAGTTTCGGCTCGTTTGATTCATCTTGACGAGTACTTTGTTTTTAGATGGTTACCAGGGTTTGATCCGATGATGGAGCTGGAAGGTGCTCATAGGAACTCAGTAAAAAAACGATGTACTCTGGTACTAGATGATATCAAGTCTGACGATGTATCCAGCTACTAAAAGCTTGTTTTTTAAAAATATTTTTTTTAATTTGCACTTGTTCAATTTTTCTCACTCCTTCATTAATATATATATAGCTGCTGGGGCTGATTCACTGACTGATTGATCACCTCTCCTGTAAAATTTTGTATGAAAATTTTTTTTTTCTCCGATGGTTTCGTATAGATGACAAAAATTCATTCGGAGGAAAATTATGGAGAGAGCTGATGATTGAGGATTTCGGAGACAGGTGAGGAGCACGGCCAGGTTATTAAAGATAGGTAGGGGGTGTTCGACCAAATGTCATTCGAAACCTCATCCTATTGGCAGTGAGCTGAAAAAAAATCCAAAATGGCGGAAAAAAGATGGCGGCCATACAAACTTAATCGGTGTCTATCTCGGAGAGTATAAAAGATGCAAGAGTGCTTCTTCGGCAAAAGATGATCTAGATCTGACTATCTACTTGATGAATAGAAAAAAAATTCAAGATGGCGGAATTTATTTTTCCCCATACAAAATATATGGCGAATATTGAAGAGACTCTAGAAGTTGGGAACTATGCAAAACCTTGATAAGTATAAAAGATGGAAGAGTGGTGTTTTGATAGAAAATGATCAGGACCTGAAAGTTTACTTGAGGAGTAGAAAAACCGCGGTCCGCTTGCGGGCCGCGCACCCACGCGCCCTACTAGTATTACCTAAGACTGATACAACTTGTTAACAAATACAATAGCAACTCGTAGAGAATACCTACTTATATTTAAAAGGTCTTATTTTAATTATATTTCACCAAAGAAATGAAATATTGACATCCAATCAAGTTGAGAATTTTCATTTTCTCTTGAAATAATAACTTGTCCAAATCCATTATTAAAATGAAGCCACCAAAAGTAATTAATATTTAAAGTAAATTGCTGAAAGTAATCTGCATAGTAGAGTAACTTATAGCAAGAGAGTTGGTGGAAATTTCCGTAAATAAATGATTGAAATAAATAAATTAGCTCATTTGATAGGCAATAGATTATAATAATATTATTTTCAGTTTTAAATTTTGCAAACAGGAAGAACCAAATTTATAAGTTAGGTTAGTTAAGTCGCTTGATTGGGGCTTTGTACCTGCATATGTCTTATCAAGTCATTTCTGGTGTCCTCGTCACATTGACGACATCATCCCAAGTAAAACAAGTTCCAGACTTGAACACTAATTTTGGTCAGTTTTAGAACTAGCGATATTCCAGAATTCGATTTTGGTTATTTTTATAATAACAGCTATGATTTGACTAATTTCAACTTCTATCACCGCGAGCTTTTGATTAAAGTTTTTGATTCAGGTAACTTTTTCCTGCCATCAGCTTCCTATCTACTAGCTCTGTTGAAGATCGTAAATGCCTAAGTTATACCTCAATAGCAGGTGGCTCTTTGCCAACTTTATCAGCAGATGCTATTCTGTATCCTAACATACTGTCTAGAATATATCTCGTCTTACAGCTTTTAATACAATGATGTTCTGCTACAAAATTGGCAACGTGTTGTCAGAATATTGGAAACGGTTAGGTATTTGAATTTATTTTTGTATTATTAGCGGTAGCGTATAATATAGCGGTAGTAATGTTCATAAGTATAAAATCTATGAAAAAGATAGAGGATTAATACTTTGCTGCGTAGCATGCCTAATTTCTTCGATCCTTTAGTCGAAATCCTTTTTCAGCAACGACAAAAAATCAGATACTGTCACGTCTTTCTATTAAAAGTTAATTTTAGTGTTATACTTACTAGGTAGTTCAACTTCAACAAAATTGTGAGGTCCGCGGTAATTTCTAGTTTACGAGCGTGCGAGCTTTAAATAACTAAACTTTCTAAGTTCTAATTAACTCAATCTAGTTTTATGGAAAATATTTTTGGACGATTGCGAATATATTATACATACCTATTATTTTATATTATTAAAAATAATTACACATTATAATAAATAATAATATGTACTTATTATAATGTGTGAATCTCAAGATTAGGATTATTTTCATATTTTATTTCATTTTATTTCTATGACACTAACTGCGTACATCCTAAGTAGTGGAAAGGCAGCCTTAATTTGTTATATCACCGACTACCTCTTTGGTATATTGGTTGGCTCGTTTGGTTGCAGATCCCTAGTCAAAATAGCTACATATTAGGTTTTCTGTCAAATAATTACTAAGTTCAATTTTAGCATACATAGAATTATGCATAGAAAAAGATAGGCAGGCAGACAGACACTTTAGACAGATATGTATGGACGGACGGATGAACTAACGAACGGGCGGACGAACGAATAAACTGGCGGACGGACCAACAGACACGAAACAGATAGACAAAGAAACAGATTTCCCAAGTGCGAGTCGGACTCGCGCACCGAGGGTTCCGTACTCTAGAAGTAAAAGTAAAACGATAATATTATATTAATTTGCTTATTTATCGTTAACTTTGTTTGTAGAAGTTTATTGTTAATATAAAAAAAACTATGCTAGTTAGAGCATTGGTTTTATTTTTCCTGTAAAATATACATAAATCTCTATTGACCATAATTATTTCAGATTTTGCGATTGGTAAACTTCGGAGATAAGGGGGGGGGGACGGTATTATGGTATTATTTTTGACATTTTGCCCAATTAATCAAAAACTATTATAGATAAAAATAAATAAAAATCTGTTATGGAATGTACAAGTTAAGGCCTTTCATATGATACCCCACTCGGTATAGTAATTTTACTTTGAAATTTCAAAGTAATTTCCCCGATTTTGCCCCTTTTTAATATTAAACTAAAAATAATTTTAGATTTTTTTAAATTCCCATGATGTTGGGCCACTATTATACATAACTATTCCAATTTTAATGTCGATAGCTTTAATAGTTACTAAAATAATCGACTGTGACAGACGGACGGACGGATGGACGGATAAAGTCTCACCATAAGGGTTCCATTTTTACCATTTTGGTACGGAACCCTAAAAATTAGCATGGACATACCCCTTTCTCTAATTTTGTACGCTTAAAAGCTCATTTTGCCAAAATTCTAAGTTAATTAATTAAGCATTTAATGTGCCAAAATATTCTTAAACCTTGTAAGAAAGATCATTTCCTTATCGAAGTTAGTTAGGTAATTATTAATTTCGACGCTGTAGGTACTTTTACCAACTTCACGCCATTTGTAACAACATTATCTCTTCTTTCTGCTAACATTATACGTAGCTGACTAGGTACTACATATTTTATAATTATCGGTGCAGCTGAGATGATCCGTTTTCATGTTTTTTTGGGAAAGTTACAGTAATATTTTGTTAGTTTGTTAAATTTTGTTTAGAGCATGTTATATTATAATTTTTTTTATTTTAAAAAGAGCTACCTGCTTGTGCATTAAAAGTTTGAACACTTACATGTATTGGAACTTCAATCTTAATTAAAGCTCTAAGATTGAAAATCTAAGTTATAACTTGTCCTATAGGACAGGTGAGTAGATCTACTTAGCTTATTACCTACGGTTACCATACTTAGCTTATTGCAAGGGCATACATGGATATATAATACCATTGCAATCATTTATTTACCTACTACCGTAAGTAGACTCGTAAGTACTCGTTCCATTATATCAATTAACCAACCAGAAATTATAATTTGTAAAACAATGCTCCCTACAGTATATCGTGCAAGCGATCTTTCGCAAACATTTGCACTGTTCCGGAATTATGTGGTTAAAGTGTCTGCAGTAACAGGCGGTACAGAGAAATACTATCCAACTATAGTACAGTACAAGTATGTAGCACAAAGTCTATTAATTTCAAAGATATTAAGCAGCTGATTAATTTTATGAATTCTTGGTTCATTAAATAATATTATCTCCGTGGTTAGTTCAGTTTCATATTTAAAAATTAAAAGATTTTTAAAAATTAAAAACATTTTTGCATTATACATATTAATAATATGCACATATTGTACAAAATATTGTAAAGTACCGGACGCCGCGGTTGGCTTCGTAGAGCGTCGTCTTTGTCGTATAAAGAGAGAGATAAGTAGGTATTATGAGGTATGAGGGAGAGGTAGGGTAGCTATGAGTGACAGAGATGATACTCTGCCAAGCCGAGACGTAGGGTTGGAGCTCGCTGTGTGAGTCTGTTGCCTGAGAGAGTAAGTTCCTCGGGTCGGGACCCATACTTTGTTTCTGGTCTGCCCCAGATAGGGTAAAGAACTCTGAAGTTCTAGAGAAGGGCCTGTCTCGGCAGGCGCCGCTGGCTGGGTTGCACGAGCGTGATATGGTCCCGCTACCTAGCCATCGGGCGATGAGAAGGAACACCGTGGGGTTCTAGTTGGTTAGAGTACGACATAACGGTCGCGTCGGTTCGGGTGCGGTGGTATTCATAATGGATTTTCCCACGAAAACAAAAAATGGGGCTCACTGTATAACATTTATCTACTACTGGATACTGTGCCTTCCTACATTTTTGAAACAACCTGTAGATTTCTTGTTGTGGCAATATTATAATTCCTCCCATTTCAAAAACGGGCCTGCTTTTATTGAAAATCTCCTTGTACCTATAGTTAAAGCACTGAACACATACAGCCAAGGTTGCCCTTCGAAATAGCCTCAACTTAACTGGTATACTTAGGTTAGGCTTAACGCATTAGTTGGTTAAATGGGATCAAGAAGTGGCCGTATTTATTTTAACCGCTCGGTGTCTCAGCACAACTTAGACCAGAAGAGCTTGTCACTACATATTTTAATAGTTCAAAGTCAAAAGTATGACTCTTGCCGGCATCTAGATCATAGTCCTAATTACATACTTACCTTAAAAATAATAAACCCATCCAGTGCTAAGCAAAGTGATTTCATTCCTAGACTTTCTTAATTACAAATTCCTTACGATAGCCTTAATTCCTTCAGGGGTGCGAAACCCCGAGCATGCCAATAAACAAGTCAAGGGGTAAATGTTTAATTAAATCATCAATTCAGTGCTCTCTTTGAGACGAAGGTCGGCCAAGGAGATGTATCGACTGTTTTGTCTGTCTTACAAAGAATAAGGAAAAGGTAGCTAAGAAAATGTAGTGGCATTTTATCTGTTTATCGTGGTCTGTCAGTTCCTTCAAGTTAAAATGTAGATAAGAACGGAACACAGTTTTCAATAAAAGGTACCTACCTAAGTATCATTACACTTGATATTTCAAGTACTTAGTTACACTTACAAATATTATTTTTTATTTATTTATTCATTTATTTAATTAATTAAAAACATGACCTTAACATACGAGTAATAATCTGAAGCGGAGTACTTATATGAGCTATAATTTGCACGGGTGATTGGGTCTGTCACCTAACCAGGGAACCCGTATTTAGGTTGACGTTCCTAATTCCTGCGAGTTTGTGGCTTATAAATGTGTCTTCCACATAAGAACAATAACAATGACACTACATAAATAATAAAAAAAATTTATACACTGTTTATAACTCAATATACCTAACTCCATTTAAATACAAATCACCGGACATTTTGTAAGAGCGCGTAGAGCGACCGGTGAACGCAGCGCAGAAAGTGCGATCGTTACATATTGATGTAGATCATGTGAGCGCATTTGCAAGAAGTGACATGGTTTTAAAACTTTATGGATAGGTAAAAAATTTATTATTAGGTATAAGTAGATGCCGAGTTTGCGGCTGTACAAAAATAGACTAACTTTTATTTATGACAATGTTTAAGAATAAATACTGGCCACTTATAGACAAACAATCAACTACGTGATGTAAAAAAATCGCGAGGAAAACTGCACGCCTGAGTTCATGTTGTTAATGTTCTCTAAGGTACATTGTGAAGTCTGCCAACTTGGCCAGCTTGATGGACTATGGCCTAAACTCTTGTTCTTCTGAGAAGTGACCCAATACGACAGCGATGGGTTAAATATGATCGACCACATGAGCATCATGACTTTTTGATAAGAATAGGTAAAAATATATTAGTAAATAAGTAAAACTATCTAGTAGACGCCAGCAACTGAGTCGATATTATGGCATAGTCGATACGTCGCGTCGCCCCGATGTCTAGTGTTAAACATAAGTCTCTTGGGACGATAATCGCTTTTATGCCACTTTTTAACCGACTTCCAAAAAGGAGGAGGTAACTTCGTTCACAGAAAAAAATTGGGGTGATCGATTCGGCCCCTATCTTTTTTTTGTCTAGCTAAATAAACTCTCAGATATTTCACTTTTTTTCCATCAATTTTAAGTAACGAAATACCATGGAACTAGAAATTACTACTAATGTAACGACCCTAGTCCTTCATACAAAGGAATTTTTCATGTTTGATAGTACTAAAAATTGTTGATTAAATTTTTACAAAATCGGTACAGTAGTTAAGTTACGAGATGTACTTTCACATGAGATCCTAAAAATAATAATTTTATACTAGCGGCACGCTATGATGGCCGGTTTGACGTTTGTCCGCTCATGAAGTTCCGTATTAATTGATAACGACTTTGAAGGAAATAATTGTATTACTTTATTGACGATAGTGATGTGCAGAGATTCATAAATTTTATCGAATGTAGTTTTAGGTTTAGGACTCAAAATTTATTTATTAAATTGATTTCTAAAATGTATACAAGTGTAGAAAAATCAGTTTGCACCATTTAAGGGGTGAATGTACTTGTGAATATGAACAATTTTCACTATGTGGACAAACCTCTGAAATCGCAAAAAAATATCAGCTGTTTCATACAAAAGGTAAAATTTTTATTTTTATATGATATATACCACAACTCGGCATTTGGTTTTCTAAATTGAAAATTTTTAAAAATGGAATCTAATACGATCGTCACATAGGATCGCTGGCTAGCACAACTACTACCTCCGGCAAACTCGCGTCAATGCTCAATGCAAAACAAAGCAGTTTCGAATTGACGTTGCTTCGAAAAGTATAAACTGTCAGTGCAATGCGATTGTGATATAGTTTTGACCTGGCTTTGGATTTCAAATATTGATACTTGCGAAATCCTTAATCCTTTGCGAAATCCTTAATAATATCGTGTATGTCTATATGGTCTAATACTGCATTACTGTTGACCCTTGCTCGTTAATTTGGACTCTGTTCAAGCCCTTTGTTGTGGATTTCGTCGATATGACCGAACGTACGCAGAGAACTGTTCTAAATAGTCAGACACGTGAGTTCGTAATACGCCTTCGTAACTATTTCGATCGTGAAGCTCAAAATGGAGGGCCAATTTTACCTATAACGTCAGTGGTTGAACGCGTAGCTGATGCGCTTAATATTGGACAACGAACTGTTAGACGGATAACTAAAAAAAAATATGGCGAGACTGGCACAGAAGAAAATAAACTTCACACACCAAAAAAGAGAAAACGAGCAAAACCAGTCGTAGGCATCGATAGCTTTGATGCCGATGCTATCCGAAGACATGTTTACGGCTACTATTTACAGAAGGAGTATCCAACAAGAAAAAAGTTGGTGCATTCACTGAAGGAAGCTGGATTATTCTTCGGTGGGGAAAGTTCTTTAACGAAGATTTTGAAGACCATTGGATTTCGATACAAAAAATGTAACAAACGCAAAATATTGATGGAAAGATTTGATATAGCGATGGCAAGGTATACTTTTTTACGGCAAGTGAAAGAAATCAAAAATTGGCAAAATGTTGTGTTCTTGGATGAAACATGGCTTAATGCTAACCATACTGTAGGCCGTTCTTGGAACGATGACACAGCAGCATCTACTTCCAAAGTTCCTGTAGGAAAAGGATCGCGACTTATAATTTGTCACGCCGGAACCATCAACGGGTTTGTCGAAGGTTCTCTCATGGCTTTTGCGTCAAAAACCACTGGAGACTATCATGAAGACATGAATGGAGAAAAGTTTACTGAATGGTTTACCTCAATGTTGTGTAGCCTCCCTGAACCATCTATTATAATTATGGACAACGCCCCATACCACTCGATGCAAATTGACAAGCCACCTGCCCAATCCCAAAAGAAAGCTGATATCGTCGCATGGCTTCGTAAAAATGGCGTAGATGCAAACATGAATATGTTAAAAGCGGAATTAGTACGTCTTTTAAAAGAAAACAAACCAACCAAGATCCGATACGTCATTGACGAAATAGCATTAGAACATGGGCACAGAGTTATACGGTTACCGCCTTACCATTGTGAGTATAATGCGATTGAGTTGGTGTGGGCTCAAATTAAGGGATATGCTGCAAGACACAATACAGAACCCCCATTTACCACAAAAAAAATGCTAAAATTATTAGAAGAAGCTTGTGAACATGTGACTAAAGGAGACTGGGAAAAGGTTGTGAATAGAACTGTTAAATTAATAAGGGAAGATTATGAAAGAGATGTGAAAATAGATAATATTATAGAAAACGAACATATAATTATTAATGTAGGTGATGATAGCAGTGACGACAGTGAAAATAGTAGTATGGACGAATCTGATTAATTATGGCCTTTTGTGGCACCTTTTTTGGTATCTTTTGTATTCATATGTTTCTTGTATGCATATAAAGTATGTATATTCATTTTCATTCAAATATTCAGTTCGTTCAAATAAATTAAATAAACATATACATTTTTGTTTTATTAAACCTATTTAATCAGGTACAAAAACAAAACTTAATTGTTTTTTGTTCGAGAATAAATTGACATTCCACATCACTATTGTAATGTGTCAAACCGGCCATCATAGCGTGCCGCTAGTTTAGGAACTTCAATTTTCATGTCATATAATTTCAATTTGACGTTGACGCTATTCTGTAGAACGATATACTTTATGGGAAGGCAGCGACGACCGCAGCGTCATTGACGCGCGGATCGTATATAAGAAGGAACATTGTTCGTGTTTGGGGCATATGTTCAGAGACTTAAACATGCACATACTGTATTATGAGAAATGTGAAGTGGTATGTAGTGACATACTTTATATCAATTATTATTGATAGAGTACAAGGGGCGATACACGAAATCTATTATGAGTGATACCTAATCTGACGTTGGAAGCTGCTTAATGGATGGGGAGCTCTAGCGCCTTGGTGCTTTATGAACCTGTCTTTGGGCTAGCGACCGACGATTTCAGATGAAAATTGATCTATATCGCGATACTCTATTCTGGGCGTTGTGTCAACCTGTAGGTTAGATGCCGAGATAGGATAAGCTTAGGATGGGCTAATACACTTGCCAGTCCGGGCTATCTGGTCCAGGTGTCTGATTCTACTTTCAACCAACTGTTGGGTGCTGAGATAGGATGAAGCTAATGATGGCAATTGCTATTATGGTTTTGTCTGGTCCAGGCGTCCGACACCAACCTCGAACTAGACTCTAACGTTGTTAGAGTCCTTCACCACTCCGTGGTGACTTCACGCAGTATAACTATTAACCTACAACCAACTATACATGAGAGGAGCTCACCTCTATAAAAAGTCTCAGTGGATCACACCACTATAAAAAAGTCTTGTGGAAACACACCGCGGTAAAAAAAGTGTCTTCAGTGGATCACATCACTTTAAAAAAGTTTTGTGGAGCACACCACGGTTAAAAAAGCCTCGCACATTCGTGTGTGAGTGAATGATGACAGTGTGGGGGGGGGGGGGGGGCTCAATGTTTGATGGTATTCCAGGGACTTGTAAACATTCCTGATTATTGACAAATAATTACCCAAAGTAATATATTATGTATGTTTAAGAAATTTAAGCTGCGATCTCATTGCGTCAATTATTATAATAATACATTATTGTTTTAATGGACGCAACTGAGTGGTCTTTGATGTACCACAAAAGGTAGGAGCTCACCATCGTTTGGCGTGCAGGGAGCCAACGATCATCATTTCATTTTTTTACAATGAAATGATGCCATCTTAATTTCGAACGTTGCCTATGGACTCAAAGGAACTTGAAGCAACGATGTGTAGTGTAGACGTTCAATTGTAATGTTGAATGTCGAGGTACATACGTTGCGATGTAGGTTCTTTTGATGTTTACCCATAGAAATAATTGTGTCGCTCGACATCAGTGTTGGGTCTCGTGATAATGGAGCAAACCGGTATCATTCATACTGGATTTTAAATATTCTTTAATATAAACCAATACGGGAACCCACTAAAATCTAATACACGAACTTTCGCATATATCGCCTAGGTCTTATGAACTCATTACTTCTGACGCTCTAAAAGTTCTTGGGTTAATACGATCACAACATTATAAAGGGTTCTACCACTAGCGATTCACGTGCCACGCTAAAGAAATAATTTAAAAATAGAAATATCTATAGGAATTATAGGGTAGAGATTTTCGTAGGGTACTTAGTTCAGTTACAATACGTCTAACTATGTCATAAAATCAAAACGGACCCTTACTGTAAAAAAAAAACATCGGTTTTGGCTATTTTCATCTACCTAGTATAATCCTTTTTATTTTGGATATTTCTTTTTCATATATTTTTCAATAGCTCATTACAGTCACATATAAAATCAAATAACATTTATTTATGCTAATATTATTATCTTACAAATGGGTTAAGTCAAGATTTTGTGATTTAACTGCTGGATCTCTTCGTAATCATACACACTCCCATCACGCAAAGATTAAGTTGAAAATATTGTACCTGTTTACGTCGTAAATTCACCTCCTCTTATACAACTGTTTATGGAAGAAAATAAAGGGTTTAAACCATTAGGTTGTAAATTAAAAATGCATTAATTAATTTTGAAAAAAAAAAGAACTAATTTTTAGATTTATTATAGTTAATATTATGACAAAAATAAATTTCAAATTACCTACTAGTAAGTTAATTTTACATTGGGAAAATTTTTGATGTTAGAGAATATTGTGAAATCGCTTGGTTTATGATTATGGTCCACATATAGTCCGCAAAAGATAGAAGGATCCTTTATTGGAGTTTCTTTGTATATTAAAAGTTTAAATAAAAATACCTCCGACGTTAATCTATGGCCGGACTATGTATATGTCGGAGCCAGGGTATCCTCGTCGGCAACAAAGTCAGACACATTTGTCGCGCGACGAAGGAAAGGTAGCGTGGAATGATAATTTCGTTAGTTAGGATGTTTATTCTTCGAACAAAGTACCCTCAAAAGCCCCTCTTTTACATTTATTAGCCATGGACCAGAAGCGGGAATTATTACTCAAAACTAATCAGGCTTTAAGAGAACTCATCTCTTAAAACGCTGAAACCCTACCTAAAGCCGTCGCCACCATCCCCAATAACGGCCCCTTTCCACTCAGCTAATAACCACAGCACGACAGACAAAACCACCATCTGAACGTGAGGGTAACTATCAAAAATATCAAATTATTGATTAATGTGACAGAGCATGGGAGCGTCTTGAAATAATAGTCGATATTAAAAATACTTTCACTATATTTTCGGGCAGAGTTTCTACCTTCAATATTTTACAAGAATGAACGTCTGTTAATCCAGTACCTTCACTTTTATACATAATTATGATTCAGACAACAGGCTTACAGTACTGCCAACCAAACTAATATTATTAGTATTAGTGTTCCGAATACTATTTTACAAAACAGAAATAATTATGCTGCACGAAATAATTAAATTACAATTATAATGAACTGAGTAAATTATTTAAATAAGAATTAAATATTCAGGCAACTCAATATCAATCAAATACCTGTGATTTAGTATAATAGTCTAACAATTCTGCCAACAAAGTAATCATAACAGTATCAGTGCTATTTTACAAACTAAAGATAATTCATAGATGTATATATTCGTAAAACATAAAATAATAAATATTACGATATTAACCATTCATAACAAAATAAGATTTACTCATTACTAATTATTATTTCTAATTAAAGTATTTGGTGTATAATCCGGAAGTAGCGTGTATGTAACGGTCCCGCATGGCATAGCTTAGCAAATGGTTTATAACACTCGGCCATCCTGCAACGTGCGTGTCCCACGCGGTGTAGGCAAGATTTTTCATCGTCATCCCCGCTTTATTAGTAACCTGGAAGAAGAAATAAATCGCACAGTAATCTGCATTGGCAATATTTGTCCTATTTATTTATTTATTTATTGTCCTATAAACATTCCATGCTTAATTTTTCTCCAGGAAGTACTAGCTTCCATCAATCACATCGTAGTGATTTTATACTCAGTACATCACACAGATAATGGATGCTGCAAAGACAATAACTAAAATTGGTAACTCAGTCGGTAAGTTCAATAAGCCACGCAGACATCATCTTGTCTGTCACACAGACATCTTGGAGAGGTCACACAGACATAATTTTGTAGAGGTCACACAGACATTATTTTGTAGAGGTCACACAGACATTATTTTGTAGAGGTCACACAGACATTATTTTGTAGTGGTCACACAGACATTATTTTGTAGTGGTCACACAGACATTATTTTGTAGAGGTCACACAGACATTATTTTGTAGAGGTCACACAGACATTATTTTGTAGAGGTCACACAGACATAATTTTGTAGAGGTCACACAGACATTATTTTATAGATGTCACACAGACATTATTTTGTAGAGGTCACACAGACATTATTTTGTAGTGGTCACACAGACATTATTTTGTAGTGGTCACACAGACATTATTTTGTAGAGGTCACACAGACATTATTTTGTAGAGGTCACACAGACATTATTTTGTAGAGGTCACACAGACATTATTTTGTAGAGGTCACACAGACATTATTTTGTAGAGGTCACACAGACATTATTTTGTAGAGGTCACACAGACATTATTTTGTAGAAGTCACACAGACATTATTTTGTAGAAGTCACACAGACATTATTTTGTAGAAGTCACACAGACATTATTTTGTAGTGGTCACACAGACATTATTTTGTAGAGGTCACACAGACATTATTTTGTAGTGGTCACACAGACATTATTTTGTAGTGGTCACATAGACATTATTTTGTAGAGGTCACACAGACATTATTTTGTAGTGGTCACACAGACATTATTTTGTAGAGGTCACACAGACATTATTTTGAAGAGGTCACACAGACATTATTTTGTAGAGGTCACACAGACATTATTTGTAGAGGTCACACAGACATTATTTTGTAGAGGTCACACAGACATTATTTTATTGATGTCACACAGACATTATTTTGTAGATGTCACACAGACATTATCTTGGAGCGGTCACATAGACATTATTTTGGAGATATCACACAGACATAATATTTCGACTATTCCAGTGAGCTTTATTATTTAATGTACTCCGAAAAGAGGCATTATACTGAAAAATTTTGAATTTGTTGTGTATGTGTGTTTGTTGTAGCAAAATAAAGATATTTGTCTTATTTACTTTACTATTTAGTTACTTAGTTTTTTTTTAATATCATATATTAAATATATATTTATTATGTATTCATATAATACATTTTACTTTATTATTATCTTACTGTCTCGTTTTAAGTGTGTAATTTTATATAAATAACATGTTTTTGAAAGTTAAAAGCATTCGAGCAAATCTATGGGATCATCCCAATCCACTTCCTTTCATTAGACAAACTATCTACATCGGAAACACTAAGTTTGTAGAATCGACACATTAACCCTGAACCATTTTCTTTTTTAATAGACAAAGTCCCTTGATGCTACAAATCATGTACAAACTATGTACGGCTCAGCCTTGCATAACTAATTGTAAGGACCTTTCTATGTAACGTGTGCGGTATGAACCGTCAAATAGTTTTTTTTTCATTACCCCTATGCTCCTGTCGATATTCTATTTTGTAACCCTAGTTATTATTATATAGCAAAGTCTTGCATTAGTTGACCTAAAAGGATAAGCTGGCAAGCGGGAATTTTCATGAGTGAATAATAAAATGAATGGGGAAAGTGTGGTAAATAGTGCTATCTTATTCCACATACAGCATCAGGGAGTTTCTCTTATTTTTATTTTACTAGCTAAACCTGGCAGTTGGATTTGGGGCTTGCTGCATTCAATACATATCTTGAGTCGAGTTTCTTTGGCAATCTGTTTAAGATAGCGAATAGTGAAAGCTTTTCCCCTATCATCATTTTACCAATTGAATATTATTTATTTTAAATTCTAACTGTCTCAAATGAATTGCAATTTCCGACTGCCTTAGCAAACATGAATTTTATAAAATAATCTATAACAACTAATCATGCAACTAACACATAGATATTCTTATTCCTGAAGGATCCAAGTTGTCAGAGTTTAAAGTGTGTAGGTATGTACCGATGTATGTGTTTTACTTTTTCTATTGTATATTCTTAGTTTCCCTTGTTTCCTACGATACTCAAACTTCCCATAAGTGCACTGTTCTATTCATTATTCTCACGAATACAAATATTACCGAAATAGTTTTTTTTTCACATTTCCACAACCGTAGTATGTAGTTTGGTAAAACAAAACCGGTGACCATGTACAGTGAAAAATGTTATTTTTACCAATATATTATATAATTATTTATTCAGTCTGGATTTATGGTAATTTTCTGTAAATGCTTTAGTGGTTGCTGAAAATTAGGTGATCTTATAATTTGAGGGTAACCAGTCAGTTTAACTCATTAATTTGAAGAATCGGTTCTGTGAAAGGGTTCCTACTAATTCCTACTAATAGTACACACATGAAAAGTCCATATGCTTTCGCTGTAAATATATAAGTATAATGCGTTACCAACTGATTTCGAAAACTTGACATTAAATGTGTTTAAGGAGCAGATTGAATAAAGTACTTTTAGAAAATTGTTATTATGAGGTTAATAATTTATAACTTTGTTTATTATCATTAGATTTTAAATACTTACTAAAAATTTTGTTTTTGCTTTTTATGTTAATTGTGTTGTATTTCTTTTAATTTATTTGACATTGATTTTTCCTTTGCATTGGTTTATATTTTGAAATTGTTTAATTTGTATCCTAATATTTTCCTTAATACTACCTACCTATGACCTTTCGCACCAAATATTTGCATAGGTAGGTACTATTAAGTTAGTTGAATGTTGTGGACTTAGTATTTTTTGTTACCATCACACTATAATAACATTCTGGCAAATAAATGATTATTATTATTACTAAGCGCATCTACGTGTTGTCGCTGCCCTGACCTGTACTCTTATTTGCAAATCGAAATCCCGAATAGTGAGCCACCACTGAGCAAAACGAGGAATTAGATCCTTTTAAACGAAATTATATTAATGTGAAAACGTTCGAGCTACTTATCGACGGCCTACTCTAGCTAGTCTAAAATTCATATCTGTGATAAGAGATTGATTCGTCTTTAGACATTACTCTGATAAAATATGCAACCGGGTTTAATTGTACATTCTGCCGGAGGCTGCTTGAACATGCCATCTAACACTATCTTTCTAGCGTCGGTGTGTAATTGCAAAACAGCTTTACTATTATAATTATCAAGCACTTCCTTTCAATTAATTTAAGTTTCAAATGCACTTTCCTATTCTGAGCCCTAATACCAACTTACATATTTTTTGTGAGGTTAAAGCCCTGTTATCTATGCACAGACTGTAGTCCCCTTATTTCCACTAATATAACTGGATTCGCGTATTCCAACGTAGATTCACGTATTCCTATTATTCCAGCTTCAATCAAGTCCTAAAGCGTTTGCATGACAATTTCATTTTCTATAAGAAACTACCATACGGATGGTTTAAAATATATGTATGTATATACAAAATGGTTGTGTCTTCTGAATGTGCATTTCCATCAGGTCTGTGCAAACCTAGCTCTTTCGAGTCTAACAATATTTTCAACATTTAATAAGCTATTGAATAAAATGCAATGTTTATTTCGCTATATCTATTTCACCTATTCCTGATAATAAAGAAAAACTAGCAGACTAGATAGCTGAATCGAGTCAATATTTTGAACATTTTTAGGGATAATAATTAATAAATTAACGCGCGCAAACAATTATGATCTGGCAAAGAAATTACTATATCACCTACATTTGAATATTTAGGAGTCCTTCGATGCAGTTGACTCTGCCAGCGATAGCATAGCACAATTTATCTAATTGCAAATAAACTGAGTTCGTCAGAAAGTGCAAATTTTCATAGGATTAAACATCAAGACACACTATCGCTATCGCTTTGTAGCGGTTTGCAGACATAACATTTTAAGGAAGACTTGTATTGCATATTAAAGTCTGAATCTACTAATTATACTTAGGCTTCGTCCCCGAGATTAGCTAAACACATTGTAGAAACACTTATCGTGTTGCCTTTGTGCACTGACGGTTGAAAGCCCTAAACTAAAAAGATTTATATTTGTTAGATGAGGGTAGACGATAATTCGTTCGGTATCGTGCACCACTGTATATTCCGTGGTATCGTATTCGATTGCTCAACTTGGAAATAAAATCCGTTATCGGATTACCGATTGCCGATTATACAACGGATAACTGATCGATTAATAATAAAAATACCTACCTCATAGTAATTGTACGCTAGTTGAGGTACCGGCACGCGGCGCTCAATTTGGAAATAAAATCCGTTATCATCAATAGTAATCATCGGCTGCCCAATAATTAGAACTATGTTGGAATTATCGTAATCAGTTTTCTTTACGTTACCACTTACACACACATACACACCCATTATCTATATTTACGTGATTTTCTCATTGATTATGACGTATGAGTACCTCCAAAGCCTCATTGGAACGGACGATGGTAAACATTTTCGCTTTATTTCGTGTTAGTATATTGAATTTACTATCGATATTAATATCATACGCGAAGAGTTTGCAAATGCTCAGAAAATTATTAATAAGAATGTATATCATAGAACTCACCGGGGATGCTTCCTGCCGTACACCAGCTGGTGTAAGATGTATGCCCACTGCGTTTACAGGTTTCAAGTGTAGAAGAGTACCTCAGTCCCGTACCCCGCATACTATCCAGCCGAACGGCAGATTTCTTCACTGGAACTTTACGGCACAATTTCACTCCAGGTTACTGCGACGACGTTGCAGACCCGTCATCACTTACACTTTTCTCCACGTTGACTTTCGCGTCGTAGCTGGCGACGTACTGGCTTATATAATATAGAAGTTATAGTCATCCAAATTGTACCAATGGCGAACGCAGCCACGTAGACAAAGCTGCTGTAAAGACTGCATCAAGTTGATCAATTTTACGTAACCAATCGCTTATGGTACTTGTTTTATCTCTGGGTCCAAATTTGAGAATAACTTCTGCATCATCATGCGTCACTTGGCGTCGTTCTATTGGCAGCGGCGTTGCGTCTTCCGGCAAGGGCGTGGAGTTTTCGGAAGAAGAAAAAAAAATACCGCATTCTTCACTGTTCTGCGCTCTCTTCTTACTTCCGAGACACATCATCCCACTTCTGAAGTGTGACAGAGCATGGGAGCGTCTTGAAATAATAGTCGATATTAAAAATACTTTCACTATATTTTCGGGCAGAGTTTCTACCTTCAATATTTTACAAGAATGAACGTCTGTTAATCCAGTACCTTCACTTTTATACATAATTATGATTCAGACAACAGGCTTACAGTACTGCCAACCAAACTAATATTATTAGTATTAGTGTTCCGAATACTATTTTACAAAACAGAAATAATTATGCTGCACGAAATAATTAAATTACAATTATAATGAACTGAGTAAATTATTTAAATAAGAATTAAATATTCAGGCAACTCAATATCAATCAAATACCTGTGATTTAGTATAATAGTCTAACAATTCTGCCAACAAAGTAATCATAACAGTATCAGTGCTATTTTACAAACTGAAGATAATTCATAGATGTATATATTCGTAAAACATAAAATAATAAATATTACGATATTAACCATTCATAACAAAATAAGATTTACTCATTACTAATTATTATTTCTAATTAAAGTATTTGGTGTATAATCCGGAAGTAGCGTGTATGTAACGGTCCCGCATGGCATAGCTTAGCAAATGGTTTATAACATTAATCAAAACAACATCTGAACGTGAGGGTAGTTATCAAAACATCAAAATATTAATTAATCAAACCAATATCTAAACATGAGGGTAGTTATCAAAACTATCAGAGTATTAATTTATCATTTACAGTAATTTAAGCGTACAGACAATATTTATTCGATTAGAGAACGTTTGCTATCGCAATCCCTCAATCAAATAGAACGACCTAGACTCGAAGGCATCTACTAGTCGAATGAGTCTCTGGGCAGAGACTGAATTCGTATCGTCGAAACAGCCCTTTTATACTAATATTTCAAGATGGCGTACCCACGCTGTCAAAGTCAAATGACACTTTGATTAAACTAATTTTAAAAGGAAACGGAAGTCGAAACAATACTTTTAAATAATTAATATAAAATAAAAGGATACGGAAATCAAAACAATACTCCCAATTAATTAATATAAATTAAACGGAAATCAATTGCGCCCACATATATGATATACCCAAACATCCTTTCGCCCAATGTACTGCTCCATCTAATTTACTCCTCGATCCTCGATCATCATCTATTTAACACCTACTCATTGAAATCATACTAATGAGCCCAAGCACGCTATATCTGCTGTAAGTTGCTGAGGAATTGGGATCCCGCAAACTACTTGATGTTGCGGTATCGGCTCAAGGTTAGCATGTTACATGTCTTGGAAATAATTCAAAGTAACAGTACACCGAAATCAATCCTTAAGACCTTTTAATCAAGTAAAAAATGAACTGACGATCTTCAAATTCATGAACATATCTTCATTAATTATAGCTAGCTATAGGTCCATCGTGATCATTGACAGCTTTCAAATCGAAAAAACCGCATCAAATTTGGAGAACAAATAGACACACAGGTACACAGATAAAAACGTGAAACTTATAACCCATCTTTTTTGTCATCGTTTAATAAAGAAAATGAATTGATGGTCTGCTATAAATAATAATTATAATAAAAGTCGTGTGGTGTCGTGGGACACCAGATAGGAACGAAGTTATTATTATAAAAATATTAATTTCAAGTTCTATTCGAGGTATAAAGAAAATAATTATTCGGGTATACATTTTTTATCATGATTTTTTTATCGATAAAAATCAAAATGACCCCAGGGAAGCCTAAATATCGATTTTATAAAGTTATTAAAATTAAAATAATTTTATAAAATAAAAATGAAAATAAAATTGCGCGCCCCCGGGTGGGCTTGAACCACCAATCTTTCGGTTAGCGGCCGCACGCGGGCCAATTGAGCCAAGGGAGCGATGCACAACTTGTTAAAATCTTAAAATATATATAAAAAACGTGTCACGTTGTTTGTCCGCGATGAACTCCTAAACTACTTAATCGATTTTAATCAAACTTCGTAACTATCTGTAATTTGATCCAACTTGAAAGATAGGATAGTTTTTTTTATTAAGATAATTTATTCGTTTTATTTATATAGATAAGTTGGCGGTACGAAGTTCGCCGGGTCAGCTAGTTAGTATATAAGATATTTTTAGGCCATCAAAAAGTATCGAAAGTGTCGTTGCAACTTTTGGTCTTAATTTCCGTCTAGCCCCCTTTCGCAACGCGCGATAAGGAACTTCGTTCCAATATTATGTTGTCCACAGGTACAATAGCTGCTGATACACGAACAATATACCTAGCTAAAAATTAATTTTTTTGATCGTTGAAAATTTAAATATAATTGAAATCATTTTTTGAACAACCAAATTTAAACAAAGCCACAACACTGATAGTTTATTACATTTTTGATAATATAATCATAATAATAATCTTTTACAGTCAATTTCTTGAAGCTACAGTGATCATATCGTCGACTTACTGCAAGAACTCATTAAGTGCAAAAAATCAAGTGCAGTTAATTACAGCTTTAATCTTGACGAGTTCTATAATGCGAAAACCTACATAATTCTATTCTTTAGACAGACAAGAACCATAATTCATTAATTACAATTTTGGAACTTTAGGTTCTATAGAAATCAAGAATTTACATTAATAATTCACTTTACATTATTAATTAAATTTTTTGAATATGCTTTACGTGTATGTATATCTTTAGAATGAAATTCTGTTAAATTCATTATCTGCATTTAATTAATTTTATAAAATAGTTATATATAAAAAAATCTTTTTAAACAACCGACTTCAAACTCCCGCTTTACTACATTACACACACACTATACAAAATATATAATTTATTGTTGATATTTTAAAAACCGCTCGACCGATTTTGATGAAATTTATATGGGACTACCTGGAAAGCATACACTTTCAAACGAAAAAAGAATTTTCCAAATCGGTTCAGGCCTCTTCGAGTAATCGGTGGGCAAACATAGAAAAAAGATTCTGATGAATTGATAACCTCCTCCTTTTTTTGGTCGGTTAAAAACACATTTAAGTAATTTTAATTACTTATTTAAATAAATTATAATGGCAAGAAGTCATTAATTTGGTTTTTAGAATAGAATATAATAGAAATATTTTTTATTCAAATAAACTTTTACAAGTGCTTTTGAATAGTCGATGAATCTACCACTAGGGTTCCGTACCTCAAAAGGTAAAAAAAGGAACCCTTATAAGATCACTCTCTTGTCAGTCTGTCCGTCTGTCTGTCCTTGTGTCACCACTGATTTTCTCAGGAACGAGTGGACCTAGCAAGTGGAAATTTATACCAGATACTGAGGCATATAGTTCCTATTAGGTCTATAAAAGTCCTGAGTCAACACGATAAAAACTAAAAAGAAATGGGAAAATTTAGATTTTCGCGAAAACTTTTAAGTGCCACAATCTACCTTTAAAAAATTTTTTATTTTTCGGAATTTTCCGTTTACTTGTGCTGTAAGACCTTGCTTTTAACCAAAATTGTCAATTTTAGGTCAACCGGAAGTACCCTATAGGTTTTGGGTCGACAACCTATAATATAGTAATTCCCGTTGACCTAGAATCACGTTTGGCAAAAAGCAAGGTCTTACAGCACAAATAAAGGAAAAATTCCAAAAAAAAAAGGTTTAAAATTATATATACTTAATAATAATAATATAATGGCGGTATAATGGGTAGGTACGGAACCCTCGGCGCACGAGTTCGACTCGCACTTGACCGGTTTTTTTGAATTAACTAGTAAATCTTTTTAAAATACCGATTTGTGTTTAATTTTTCTTTAATATAATTATAATTTTAGATGATATTTAAGGCAATCAATACAATTAAACCTAGTTCGTCGTTTACTCAAAGGTTTGTATAATATTATGTCACATAATAAGTTCTTGTAATAAGCCAACGATATTTTTAATCGACAACAACTTAAAAACTATAAATCAATACATTATTATAATATGTATTAACTTATTAATATTGCCAAAGTTATGATAACAAATAATAAGTCAAACATTTGCAAAATTTATTCCACAGAAGATTGGAGTTGCTTTGTATACAATAAAATATATGAAAGGATGATTCACAATAACTTTGATACTTTGTTGAACTGATCTAACGCCTACGATGACAGCTGGAAAAAGGGAGACAGACATTAAATTACTTATAATTTAGCTCTATTTATATCGCTTAAAGTAAACAGATATCAAATACATTAGCAATTTGCAAAGTATATTCCACAGAAGATTGGAGTTCCTTTGTATACAATAAAATATATAAATGGATGGTTCGCAATAACTTCGAAACTTTGTTGAACAGCCAGAACGCCTACAACGAAAGCTGTAAAAAGGAGATAGAAATTAAAATAACAACATTTTAGCTGTGTTAATTAATTGCTAAAGGTACGTTAGTTTTAGTAAACTACGAGTAAAAAGACAAAATTAACCACTCATCCTGAGTTCATCTTTGGTAAAACTATAACCATAAATTGACATGGTGATCTCCAGACCTACCTATTGAGCTGCCACTCAAAGATCTATCATTTGAAGTTTTTATCTGTGATAATATCAAAATAACTGGTTTTTTTAAAGTCGATATAAATTTTTAATCATCTGTTCGTCTGTTTGACTTTGATAGGGCTAAATTGACGAGATTTTCGTAAGCATGTAGAGAACTATACAAGGAGTGAATTAGGCTCCTTTTCACCCCAGTAAAATAAAACACCACTTCGGTTTTTTAATAAAAAATATAAGCCACGTCAAGCGTATTATATTTTGCCATTTTCACTGCATATTTAGCTTAAAACTTGTGTTAGGAATGGGTACTACAACGAGTGGGACTTAAATTTCGATCAAAAAGTGGGTATCAATTGTTGATCGCAGGGTTTGAACCGTCGAACTTTCGAATTCCATCGTCATTAAGCTATTGAGACTCAACGAGATTGTTATGATTCCTACAACCCTACGTCCACGCAGTTTGTTGTCAGTTTAATAAAAAACTAATAATAATTATATAGGGGGGTCGCAGGTTCGAGCCCGGGCACACACCTTTGACTTTTCGGAGTCAAGTGCGTTTAAGTAATTATATATCACATGCTTCAACGGTGAAGGAAAACATCGTGAGGAAACCTGCAGTCCTGAGAGTTCACCATGATGTTCTTAAAGGTGTGTGAAGTCTACCAATTCGCATTGGGCCAGCGTGATAGACTATGGCCTATAACCCTTAACCTTAACGTTAATGTGTTGCTCACAACAACAACACAACAATAATTATATAGAATCTTGTAGGTACAAACCGGTGCCTGCGGCGGCTTCAGATCCTGATTCATTTACTATGATAGTAGCCTTCTGTGTCGCACTAGTAACATAAATTTTCTGCTCTGGATTTTGCAGTATTCCAGTGAACTGAGATACTTTAGGATCAAAAATTGCAGTCGTATTCATCTAAAAAAATTCGAAACTGTGATTCGAAACTTTCCATCTGATAGGTATTGTTAACATATTGTGTTTGAGCTGGTAGTCTGGTTCTCTACCGCAAGCGGAATGAGTTGGGCGAAACGGAGGGAGACGAAGCTGGCAACCAGGAACATACGACGTGTATCGATCAGTGGGTCTATTGTAAGCTTTTTGTTTACGTTATTTATTGTGCGTAAATCTGTCATTAAGAAAAGGAGGAAGAGGGATATACAATTTTCAAAAATATATTTTTTTTTTCGTAAAAAGTAATGATGGATTAGCATTAAAAATTTATAGTCTAGTCAACAAGCGCCTTTTTAAACTGCAAGTGAATAGTAATCCGCCGGGAAAAAAATACACTTATCTATCCAGTAAGGCTCTGAGTTTTTAAATTTCATAATATTTAATAATATGTTAAAATAATTTTATTGATAAAGTGTCCGAAGTAAGCGTGGCTTGCGCAAGCCAGAACACCCGTTTTCGGCCGTATTTACATCTCTCTGGGAAAATTTTAAATATTGTACCTACAGTTCCGGGAGTCGAGACTTTTTTTTAAGAAAACTTCCTTTAGAAAATTTCTTTAAATTTGAAAAATCTAAAGAAATTGATATATTTGCAAAAAAATAAATCCCTTTTTATTTTTAGTTAATTGTTTTCAATTTTTGAAATTGTTGAAAGCGGAACTTAATTATTTTCAAAAATCATCTACATGCCATTCCGAATCGAATAACACCTCGTTCATATTTTGCGAGACGGCTGAAAAAAGTTGACCAAAGAAGCACTTGTTGATAGTCTAGACTAAAACTTACCTAAAGTTTGAAAAGTTACACTAGGACTCTGGAATAAAGTTTGAAACTTCATGTTGATATTCATCAATCTTTCTCAAAAAAAAAAGATCTTGATGAACTTCCATTGATCAACCGTTCTACTTTAATAAATACAGACAATAGACGACCTCCCTGGTGAATGCTGGACGTGGTCTAAGGTCCCTAGTTCGATTCTCGGCAGGAGCAGTAAAAGTATGTTGTCAATGCCAATTAAGGTATGGGTTTATTAAACATCCATACTTCTTCTAAGTCGGCCCGTTAAAAAATGCCTAGGTCTGGTCAGGCAGCTTAACCAGTAAGAAACTGTTATGTTATTCCCAAATGGGCCATCAGGGCCTCGGACTGTGTTAAGGGATCATATTTTAATCGTGATTTTCCGCTTAGAAATTCCTGCTTTAAAAAATATTATACTATAATTAGGTAAGTATATGAGTTCAAAGGGAGGTTTACCTTCATTAAAAGTTGTTTTAAATCAGTGGTCGTCGTAATATTAAAAACAGGCATGGAAAAGTGTAATGTTTTTTCCCTCAAATCGCTCAAAATGTTATTAAACGAGTAATTTGAATTGACTAATAATAATTTATCGATCAATTTATCTATTCCATCCTTTATGTTGGGTAGCCATATCATTAGTGAGAAATCATCGTTTTCATACGGTATCTCAACAACCTGTTAAAATATAAAATCGTTATTATTATCCTTCTTTACTTTTCACTATCATTCTTTACCTATTCTTCTGCTTTATCAACCGTAGACGTCCAGAGTTGGACAAAGGTCTCTTGCTTGGACTTCCACAATCTCAGTCTCGCCCCGCCTGTATCCAAGCAGCTCCCTGCGACTCGTCTGATATCTTCGGTTTATAAATATTAACAAAATCTAACCTGGGCGTCTAGATATTGTGATTCACCGTACTTGTAAGTACCAATGCGGCTCATCATATCCACTTGCACGGTCTTTTTACTATTGCAGTAAAAGTCTTCCTTCCTGGTATTTTCTGGATTGAATTTATCCTTCCAATCTCCCTAGGTGTCAAAATGTAAAAGAGTAAATAATGAAATGAGTTATTTTGTTGTAGAAAGTAAGCTATTATCCCTACTTAGACCCAACTGAACCACTAACACCAACATGAATAACATGGAATAAGTCTATCTCGAAAGTAAATTAACAGTTGATTGAAGAGTGAACTCTAATTTATGTTTCATCATAACATTATCTGGAATTAAAATCAATAATTGCGAATAAATCATTGCTATTATAACTATAATAATTATTCCTGGTATCGAGGTCCTAATGTTATATACATGCGAAAGTGTGAATGTCTGCATCTTTTCAAGGTAGATCATGAAAAATAAAAACTACTGAATTAGGCTTGAAGAAAAGCATGAATAGATAGATGGAAAATATGTTAAAATTTTTATAAAAAAATTTTTAAACATTATAGAGAACTCTCAGGCATTCAGGTCACAGGTTGTTATCCACACAGTTATAGCAAGATATTATTATATAATTACGATGGATTATACGAGTACATACAACGATGATATGTGATATTTAATTATAACTTTAAAAGTTTTGAGGTTTGAAAATTCGATCCCGGACCATCCGAAAACTCCGAAAAGGAGGCCAAAGTCTTACTTAACCTATAGGTATATCTATCCCCGCTATAAAGCCTAGGAGGTCGCATTATTTGAGCAGACTATGACTATGTTTCTCATTTTGGATTCTCTAGAGTCTTCTGTGCGATTCTCTAAAAATTATTGCTACAATCTGACGATTGCAATCGTCTCTGATCTTTAGATTTTTTTTGTAAACTTACCTTAAAATAAATACCATTTACGAGAGCTACAAGTGTGTTACAGCTTAGTGAGCTTGGTGGTACAAAGTCTTTGATTAAATTATTTGTTTTTTGCTGCACCTAAAATGTGGTATAAATTATAATAAAAGAATAAGGACAAGAGTTTCAATTCAAACAAACTTTAACAAGTGTTTTTCAATAGTCAAAGGAATCTCCCACTTGTTCGGAATAAAGTTATTCCTAACAAGTGGTAGATTCGTTTATTTCGAGAATTATTTCTTTCCTACCGAGAGGAACTTAAATTATTATACAGTAAATTAATAATATAACCTTACTTGTAAGGGTATGTTTATGTTGGTATAACTTTATTTCAATTGTGTTAAGTATAGGTACTTATTACACACATTTTTGGGGGTTAAAGTTGCTCGCGTCCGTAGGTTTTACTAAAATCAGGTTCAAATCCTCGCTGCCCTACACGTGACCCCCGGGTGGTGCTAATTGAGCAACAATATCAGAGGTGGTAGGCTTCGGCCGTGGCTAGTATCACCACCCAGCAAACAAAGTCGAACCGCTAAATGACTCATTTTGTGACACGATTCGTCGCGTCATGGGATGTGTCGTGTTCCGGTGCGTTGTTCGCTGCAGCCATTCATGGGGAAATGGGTTTGTACAGTTGTGCTGCATTTTGATGACAGGTTCTGATCTGAGTTGTAACGGTGCCGGGCGGCTCAATTTGGAGAGCAGCGGGATCCGAAGCACGGTGCACCGCTGGCCGACCGCAGGTAGTTGGGGGCCCAATTAGTAGGTTCGCCACCTATGAAAGGCTGCCCCGCCACCTTTGGCGAAAAATCCTGGAATGGCTTCCATCGTGCCGGTTGGCGACCGGAGAGAGGACCCGATGGCGATTTCCAGGGGGGTTCGGGCGTCCCCGCGGTCTCCAGTTGAGTCTACCATCAGCACTGTTTCGATTTGGGGTCACGGTGTCAAGAATGCAGCATCGCGTACAACTTCCATCTTCCCATACCTATTCACTCCCCCTAAAAATGAAGCGCAACAAAAAGAGAAAAGGTTTTAAACAGCGGCTGCACATCCTCTCTTTTTCAGTGCACCTCTCAAACATTCGAGGATTGCACTCTAATCTCAATGCTGTCCACCACCATCTTGAGACAACAAAGCCGCACCTACTCTTTCTCACGGAGACCCAAATTCAGAGCCCAGCAGATACAGCGTACCTGCAGTACCCCGGGTATTCGCTTGAGCATAATTTTAAAGCTCGCGCAGGGGTTTGTTTGTACGCTCGTGATAATATCTGCTGCCAACGTCTCCGTAATTTGGAGGTACCTAAGTTCTCAGTTCTGTGGTGCTTGGTTGATACAGGTTGTGAGCAAACAGTATATGCGTGCGTTTATCGTTCGCATAGTGGTGACCAGGAGACGACTCAGTTGTTCAACTACCTCAGCGAAAAGGCTGACATCGTCCAACATCGATATCCTGCCGCACAGCTGGTATTTCTGGGAGACTTTAATGCCCACCACCAGGAGTGGCTCTTCCCATACTTGAAAACTGACCATGCCGGGAGAGAGGCGCGCAAATTTGCGCTATCGCTAGATCTCTCTCAGCTAGTCCAGGAGGCCACTCGGATACCAGATGTTGATGAACACACACCCAATTGCTTGGACCTTCTGCTGACAACTGATCCAGACAGGTTTTCGGTCTCAGTTTCTTCCCCATTGGGGACCTCAGACCACTGTGTTGTGAAAACTGTATCCAATTTTTATCCTCCGTCCTCAGACTCTTCAGTTAAAAGACGGGTGTGGCGATACAGGTCAGCAGATTGGGATGAGATGCGGCACTTTTTTGCATCTTATCCTTGGCGGCAGGCTTGTTTCTCTACCAACGATCCGTCGAGCTGTGAGAGTGCTATATCGGATGTGATACGCCAGGCAATGGAATACTTTATACCATTTTCAGACGTATCGCCCGATGGTAAGACACCCCCGTGGTACAACGCTGAATGCGCTGTTGCAGAGGCTCGTAAGCATTCAGCGTTTGTATCATGGGCGGACGCTCGCGCTCTCAAAGCTCCGGATGTCAAAATCAAGAAAAGAGAATTCAATATTGCCGCCAAATCCTACAAGAGGGTTTTGGAAAGAGCTCGCTTCAGTCGAACTAACCGCATCGGGCGTAAGCTAGCCTCTCACCCCAGTGGTAGCAAAGCTTTCTGGTCCCTCGCGAAGTCGGTTGAAGCGAGCTTTTGCCGTCCTTCGCTGCCGCCTCTGCAGAAACCAGATGGATCACTGGCTGTTTCTGCAACAGACAAGGCTAATCTTCTAGCATCTCTGTTTGCTGAAAACTCACGTCTTATTGCTGGAAACAAATGCACGCCCACCCTTCCAACTTGTGACTCCGTTATGCCGGAGATACGCATACACCAGCAAGAGGTTCTAAAAACTCTTCGTAACCTCGACGTGAGCAAGGCCAGTGGCCCTGATGGTATACCTGCAGTTGTCCTGAGGAGTTGCGCCCCTGAGTTGTCTCCTGTATTAACACGCTTGTTTCGTCTCTCTCTTGAAACTGCTCATGTCCCCAAGTCGTGGAAAGTTGCAAACGTGCAGCCAGTACCGAAAAAGGGGAGTCGTGCTGACCCGGCCAATTATAGACCGATAGCAATCACGTCCATCCTTTGTAAAGCTATGGAACGTGTGCTTAACAATAAGCTCCTGGCATACCTGGAAGAAAACGATCTTCTGTCTGACCACCAGTACGGCTTTCGGAAAAACCGGTCCACGGGTGATCTTCTAGTGTATGCCACATATACTTGGGGCGAAGCCATTGAGAAACAGGGTGAGGCACTCGCCGTGTCTCTTGATATTTCAAAGGCTTTTGACCGGGTTTGGCATGACAGTCTTCTCAGTAAGCTTCCGTCATACGGGTTACCCACTGGCTTATGTAGCTGGATATCTGATTTCCTGAGTGAGAGGTCATTTAGAGTTGTCGTTAACGGCTGCTCATCTGACCTAATGGCTGTCAACGCCGGTGTTCCTCAGGGATCTGTTCTGTCCGCAACACTTTTCCTGCTGCACATCAACGATCTTCTAAAGCCCGGTATCTTTGGGTACGCTGATGACAGCACTGTTACGGACAGATACATGTCCAGCTCTCGAGCCAGTGCTACTGAGATCCATGAGTATAGAGAGGCCATGGTGAATCGCATTAACTTAACTCTGAAGGAGGTGTCCGATTGGGGCGACGCCAATTTAGTTAAGTTTAGTGCCACCAAAACTCAAGCGTGTTTATTCACTGCCAAAAGGAGTCCCTTTACCTTGACTCCAACTTTCCAAAGTGTGTCCATACCGATTAGTGACCATATTGAGCTCCTGGGCATAGACATCTCGCCCAACCTCAATTTCGGGAAATGCATCGAGTCAAAGGCAAAAACAGCAGCCAAAAAACTTGGTATCCTGAACAAGGTGAAGCGGTGCTTCACGCCTGAGCAGCGCCTGACTCTCTATCAGGCTCAGGTGCGCTCGGCCATGGAGTACTGCTGCCACCTATGGGATGGCTCTGCCAAGTACCAACTCGATGCATTAGACTCGGTAGATCGCCGTGCCCGCCGAATTATAGGTGATCAGTCACTAACGCAGGCAAAAATGCTCAGTCTGCAGCACCGTCGCAATGTTGCCTGTCTATCGGTCTTCTATCGGATATACTTTGGAGAGTGCGCTCAAGAACTTCACAACCTTGTGCCCCCTTCACCGTTTTACCACAGAACTTCGAGAAATCGTGAGCGTTGGCATCCTTACGTGGTTGAAATCCAACCTGCTCGCACGAAACGCTTCTGTTCAACGTTTCTGAATCGAACCGCTAAGGTGTGGAACGCACTTCCAACTTCTGTGTTTCCGGCCACGTATAACCTCAGTACCTTCAAGGCAAGAGTGAATAGGCATTTTCTAGGCAAGCGCGCTCCAACCTAGACCTCATCAGTGCTGTCCAGCATTGATTGTCGTCAAGCGCATGCCTATCCTGCAATAAAAAAAAAAAAAAAAAAAAACACATCAGTGCTGACTAAAAAATGAGGCGAGGTGAAAATTTAATACTTGTTTAAAATGTTAATGAATGTTACGACTATTCGAGATATATATTCTAGATTCGCTGGGAAAGTGTTTTTATTTTTCGTTATGGCGATTTTAATTTAACTCGCGAATCACGTCTAAAAATCTTTGCATGCGGGGAGGTCGCCTGCGAAAATAAGTTTACTAGGAAAGGGTTAAGTTTACATACAGATAACAATAATATTGTAATAATTTATTCTTTCTACCAAAGTTTATGCCTTTGTTTCATTTGCAGATATACTTACCCATGCATTTATAACACTAGCTGCTTCACTAGGTTTACAAAAATCTAGGTTTTCAGCCTCAGCTTTAAATATCTCACTTGTATCCTTTTTAAAACCTTGAGAGATCTTATATGGACGATTCATGTAAACCTTTTCAGCTAGATCAAAAGAGATATTTTGTTGGGAATTAAGTGTATCCAGATATTTCGGCACGAAAATCCGTATCTGAAAAAATAATCTTGAAATTATAAAAAAAATAAGTCGAAAATAATATAGATAAATCGTTGACGGATCATTTGACCTACTTATATTAATTGTCTTGTTCGTACTGATATTCATTCATTCTAAATTCTATTCGGTTCGGCTCATCAGTTGGGAGGCTTTAGCTGTGGCTAATTACAACCCTACCGTCAAAGACGTGCAGCCAAGCGATTTAGCGTTCCGGCACGTTAGCGTTTAGAAATCGTATATACAAGTTAGCCCACTACCGTCGTCACACTTGCATCGTCACTTCCCTACCATTAGGTTAAATCGCTAATCTTATCATCAAATTAAAGAGAAAAGTTAAAAAAATTTTTTTCTTTTAATTACGTACCTGCTCGGTGTCCAAATTTAATAAGTGTAAAAGTTGTTTTTGTGTAATTCCAAAAGCATAAAGAGCTAATTGTGCAAGGAGGAAAAGAACGCTAAAAGGCGAAAAAATGAGACTCACTCCAGGATTATTTTTTGTAGCCTCCTGTAAGAAAACCATGACAATAATAATTACATATATAATAAATTATATAAGACAAAGCTTTAGGTATAAGCATATCTATAAATCATCGTAACAATATTTATAATGGCAATAAAGTTAGTACTAACGTAAAGAAACCTTAGATTGAAAACAACGTTGCCTTGTTCAAATTCTTTCAATCCAGTATTCGTATTATTATTATTATCTGTCAAATAATGATGAATAAATTAATTATACGAGATATTTTTATTCCAATTGATTTGCTTTGTTGATAGTAACATTACCACCAATTCAATTCACAAATTATAATTAGGTAGGTATCACACAAAAAAAAACGTAATTATTCACAGCATGTAACGGATCAAGCTATTCATTTATTTATTTATTTAATTACTTATTTACTACAAATGTAACTTTAACAACATTCGACTTATTAAATTGAATTATTTTTATTGAATTATTATAATAAAACTTACTGGGGCACTGATCAGCAGGAATGCAAGTACCGTTACTCGCTCGCAGCAGATCCCCTTTGCAACGACACCCTTCTCTACAACCACCCTCAATTAAGTTTATACAAATTTCACCCGGCTGAGAGCAATTCCATCTGCCGCAACCGCCGTTCACACAGCTGTTGTATACTTCATCAGGTCCACAAACTATAGGTTTTGCTACAAAGTTAAGTAAGGACAAAAACATAATTTATATAACTTTAATATCCACTTGATTAGATTATACAATATAAGTACAAACATAAGTAACATTAGTTCACAACTTACGACATTTATTTTTTGGGACACAAACACCTTGCTTATTTCTGTAGTGATTGTCGGCACATCGGCAACTAGGATGACATTCTGGGTCGCCGGGTTTTGGAGGAGCTTTACATTTGTATGCTCTTCCCAAGGCAGCGCAAGTTCTAGGTGGGCATAGCGCCGGACAATCATCGAAGACTTCATTTTTTCCACAGATCGCTAAAATAGCGTAAGCATATCTCTAAACTAGCGCAAAATTTTGACAATAAGTATAAAGGTTTCAAAACTGTAACTCGACTATGGAAATTTAATATTGTACTATATTTATATTTTTGAACTAAGAGTTTTTTTTCTTTCATTTGACATCCCACTCGATACGATAACAAAAAAATTCTCACTTATTTGTATGTAATATCCGCCATATTGATTTTGTGGTATAAAATATAGCCTATATCATTCGGACCATAATAACCAATCGATTGATACCTCATTATCAAAATCGGCTTAATAGTTTAGGCACCACCGTGGAACATTCGTAAATAGTCACATCCATATTATTTGAAATACGGACATAAATACATACATAGGTATATGCATAAATAGTTACGTCATACGTCATACACTGCTAAAATGATAAATTTTCCTTTTGGCTTTGCCGTAACCTGGTAAACAATAATGGTAAAGAAGTGTGAATTAAAAATTAAAAAAACCCCGACATAATTATGCATTTATGGCCGGAACATACCCGAAATCCTGTTAGGTACCCATCATCAGCTCCTTCTCCTCCATCCTCGATCATCATACTTCATATTAATATTATAAATGCGAAAGGTTAATTTTTTTGTTGGTTTTTTGGTTAGTTGGTTTGTTGGTTGGTTGATTTGTCCTTTAATCAACGGAAATACGGACCGACGAGATTTTTGGCATGGGCATAGTTGAGTTTGTCACCTGGAGAGTGACATAGGCTACTATTTATCCCGGAAACTCAAACAGTTCCCCAGGGATTTTAAAACTATATCCACGCGGACGAAGTCACGGGCATCAGCTAGTCGTCTATATAACACCTACTCATTGAGACTATTATAATAAGCGCAAACACACTGATGTAAGTTTCTGTGGAGTTGGGTTCCCCGTAGACCGTAGCAGCATCAAGTCTGCTGCAGAATCAGCTCAAAGTTACCACATCTTGGAAATAATTTGAAGTAACAGTACACCTTTCAAATTAATCGCACCTGTGAATGTTTGTAAGACCCAGGTAAGACTTCTTAATCAAAATTGGAAATAAACTAATGACCTTCAAATGCCTAAACAGATCTTCATAAATTATAGCTAAGGACCAATTCGATCATCTAAGCATTCAAAAAGTAAAGCCCGCATCAAAATACTCGTAGGTCCATTCATTCGGAAGCTACGAGAGAACAGACAGATATACACTGACACACAGATACACATGCCAAACTTATAGCAACCCTCTCTTTTCTCGTCGGGGTTAAAAATATATAATTTTCAATCACTGAATAATTTAAAACAAAACAAAATACCGGCCAAGTGCGAGTCGGACTCGGGCACCGAGGATTGCGTACAAACTTTTAGGTCGTACAAAGTTTATAACCGCAAATTTTTTTTGTGATGCAACTACACTATTTACGGTTTTCGGATTTTTTCCTTTACTTGTGCTACATGATATTGCTTCATGATTCTAGGTCAACGGGAAGTACAAGTAAGTATATGTTTTGTTTCCCTTGCGAGTGTCAAAATAAGTGGCATAAACGGAGCATAAAAGGCCGTATCTTTTGATTGCGTCGACTTAGATAGAAGTTTGATTTTTTTACTGCTGCAAGGGATTGCTAACCTAAGTATTTGTATTAATTTCAACTTGATACCTCCACGCGTTCATGAGAAAAAGGGTATTGACAGACAGACAGACGGACAACGAAGTTGTGATGGGGGATTTCAATGCAAGGCTGGGCGAACGAAGCGGTGCAGAGACGAGAGTGGGGCATTTTGGGTATGGGCGAAGGAACCAAAGGGGCCAAATGTTGGCCGACTTCATGGAGAAGGAGGGCCTCTTTATGATGAACTCCTTCTTCAGGAAGCGGCCACACAGAAAATGGACATGGTTGAGTCCCGATGGTTCCACGAGAAATGAGATCGACTTCATTATGTCGACCAAGCGGCATATATTCAATGATGTCTCTGTGATCAATAGGGTGAAAACCGGTAGCGATCACCGGATGGTAAGAGGCACGTTGAATATTAATGTAAAGCTGGAAAGGGCCAGACTGGTGAAGTCCACTCTCCGACCTTCTTGTGCTCATATCCAAAATCCCGAAAACTTCCAACTCGAACTGCAGAACCGATTCGAGTGCCTAGCAGACTGCGTTTCTGTGGACGATCTAAACAACAGGTTCGTGGAAACTGTCCATACTGTGGGGTCTAAATTCTTTAAGACCCATCGAAGTGATCCTATAAGGAATCCGTTTTTAGTACGGAGTACGGAACACTGAAAAAACGTATACTAATAAATGAGAATAAATAGAACGAAGACATAATAATTATTAGTCAGAATTATTTACTTACGTCGTGGACACTGCGATATGGGAACGCAATTATTATAACTATCGCGAGCATATCCTTCTTCACAGTAACACATTGGATTGCATACAATGTTGACGATGGGACAGTTAGTTTGGTTTTGGATCGACAAAGTAGCACAGACATTATCACATGCACCGCCACAAGAAAAAAATTCATTGCGGCGAGTACATTTTACTGCAAAAAAGAAAAGTAACTGATTTACGAGTATAATGACCAAGTTATTAACAAATTCACAGCACTTAAAATTAGTTGAACTTGGAATCAATCTAAACATTATTTGCCTATACCTAACCTATAGCTAAGAACTACACGTGATAGGAACGCTATCCAGCCGGCAGAAAATTCATAAATTGATGTTCTCTCTCTTGTACTCTGTGTCACTCGTATTATGGGCAGTATAATAATATCATCGCCATGCTCATTCGTTACATAGTATGATGGTAAGATGTCAAACTTTTTCAATACACTTGCCGGAAAAATGCACTTTCAGTGCAATTATACTTATTAAAGTTAATTTTACTGCATTTGTGAGAAAATTGCAAAAAATGCACTAGTGCAATTTATTTGGATTTTTTTTTTCAATTTTAGTCTTTCAAGGAGCCAAAAGAAAAGTAGCGCTTATAAGATTTCTAACAAAGAGTATCCAAATAGGACTTTAATTTCAATCTTACCAGCACTTAGTGAGTTTTTGTAATAATTGTTACATCATTTCAATGAAAATAACTTATTTCACCGTAAGCAGAACGATAAGCAGTATGATTTATAATGATTCAAATTCTTACAACAGTCTTCTTTTGATATACACTCGCCAACTTTGTTTCTGAAGAAACCTTCTTTGCAAACACATTCTTGCTTGCATTCCTTAGTTTGTAGAGGACAATTATACTTTTTACCGATGCTCTCACATGTCTGAGGAGGACAAGACCTATGGCAGCCCCTTACTTCATTCTGACCAAAGCAATTAACTGAAAACATATTTAAAATTATATTAACGATGTGAAAATTCATTAAATAAATAGTAATTTTAGTTTTCTATTCCTGAATGATGTTAATATTTACTAGCTTTCACCAGCGGCTTTGTTGCCGCCATCTATTAAAAGTAATTCGAGGTGGTAAATCCTATACTAATTTACCAATTTTGATTTTTTACATTTTTAAGCTAGATATATAGAAGTTTATTAAAACTCACTGGGGCACTGATCAGCAGGAATGCAAGTACCGTTACTCGCTCGCAGCAGACCCTCTTTGCAATGACATCCTTCTCTACAAGCACCATCAATTAAGTTTATACAAATTTCTCCCGGCTGAGAGCAATTCCATCTGCCGCAACCGCCGTTCACACAGCTGTTGTATACTTCATCAGGTCCACAAACTATAGGTTTTGCTACAAAGTTAGACAAGGATTATACTGAATTAGGAAAACATAATTTATGTAACTTTAATATCCACTTGATTGGACAGTACTTATTCTAAGTACAACTGTAACATTAGTTCACAACTTACGGCATTTATTTTTTGGGACACAAACACCTTGCTTATTTCTGTAGTTAGTGATTGTCGGCACATCGGCAGCTAAGCTACCTACTTGGCCATATTATTATGCTTGCGTCGCGCAGCGCGTGACCTCGGTGCCCGCCACCTGCGCCGCCTTGTTCAACGCAAACGCTTCTTTATGAACGCTCTCATACTTGGCCATAATATTATGTTTGAGTTTACCACGACGCACCAGGCGCCGCGCAATGCCTCGCGTGTGTATAAACGTACCCTTTGTACGGAGGCAGAGATCAAATAAATTGATGAATTTACGTGGAGGGCACTTCTTTATTGGTATGCAAATGTTGTTGGTATCATGAGCGTAACCTTCTTGGCAATAGCATTTTGGGTTGCATTTTTTGTTGAATATGTTGCAGTTCTTTTGATTACGACAAAGCTTGTGCTAGGAGTGGGTACGACAAAGCTTGTGCTAGAAGTGGGTAGGACAAAAAGACCGTTAACCGTTGGGCTAACGAGGCTCATTTAGCTGGCTTATATTATAACTAGCTAATGCCCGCGACTTCGTCCGCGTGGATTTAGTTTTTAAAATCCTTTGGGAACTCTTTGATTTTCCGGTTTAAAAGTAGCCTATCTCACGCTCCAGGTTTTCAACTATACCCATGCAAAAAATCACGTCGATCCGTAGCTCTGTTGCGGCGTGATTGAAGGACAAGCCAACAAACCAACAAACACACCGCGTTTATAATATTAGTATAATAGTATGATGCCACTTTTCTAATTAATTATACTTACGACAATGATCCCTCGTTACACACAAGCCATAGTCGTTTCTGAAGTAGTTATCTTCACAACGGCAGCCAGGGTTACAGTCTGGGTCCCCAGGCTCCGGATTAGGTAAGCATAAAATTAAACTCGGATCAACGTTGCATCCTTCACCCGGGCATCGTGAAGGACATACGTCAAAGATTGCATTATCACCGCACTGAATATCTATGACTAAATAAAAAAAAAATCATAATGATTGGACGTTCCGGGAATCGAACGAAACAAACATATTGGACGTTCGGGGAACTGGACCTTCCGGGCCGTAAGGTTAGTGTAACGGAGAATAATAAAAACATAACAAGTGATCAAAGGAATTTAACTGAAGTGAAGTTCGATCATTATTTTATGAGTTGCTTCATCCGAAGATATAATTACAAAGATAGTTCCTTTATTCACCAGAGATAACTACGCACATTTTACAGATATACCCTATTATTTAAAAAAAATCATCTTGGCGGTACCGTCCTAAGTTTGCTCAGTCTTTTTAGAGATGTATACGGCTCAAAACTTTTTTATTAGGGCAGAGTCAGGGACCCTGGGTAATTATATTATCTTCGAATGAAGCAACTCATATTATAATAAAGATCGAACTTCACTTCAGGTAAGTTCGTTTGATCACTTATTATATTTCTTTGCTTCATCCTTCAATATATATATATAATACAAGTCTTTTTATAAGTATAGATAAAGGTAGTTGTTTAGAGTAAAAAGTTTTGATAAACATGTACGCAATACAGATTTTGTAAATCGTGTATTTTTAATCACTTTCTTTATATAAATAATAATTAATTTGATTGTATAAACTTTAAGAATTAATATTTATTTATTGTTTAGTACTACAAATTAGAATATATTTAATATCTTTATGATTAGGTATAATGCATAAATTGATTAACTATTAGATGTGTAAACGCAATTATTATTATGACTTTGTTTCTTGTGAGGCAGGTGGATCTGGCATAATCTTCCTCACCCGCCATGGATCTATCATATAAGCAGCGAAAGAATGAGTTCGATGTGTTAGTCCAGCCGGCCGTTTTTCTAATTGCCTCAACGCTGTCGCCTGAGGGTATGGTGCTGTGCACGGTGAACACGCTCGTGTCAACTCTGTCAGAGGTGATTGCGATAGTTACACTGATTCAATCATTTTTAGACAAACCCACAGCTGGAGTTACACACACAGACTAAAGCAGAGATGTATTTGGAATATAGCAATGTCTTATTTGCTCTGCTGAGCACGTCTCCGCTCCACTCCACTTCAGAGGGCAGGCAGTCTTTGCCGACATAAACGCTACGAAAAAATGGTAGGTATACCTATTGTACCTACTACTTAACTTGGACATTGATTCATTGGTACTCAAATTCCGTTTTCATCTCTTAAGTATCCTTTCTTACAAATACATCCATCGGTGCAGTAACGTGGATCCACTCTTACGCATAAAACTGGCTCCCCAAGATCAGAACAGTTTCTACGTTCGCAAACCGCCTCAATACATGGCGTTGGTATTTCATAATTCCTACATACTTCTACAAAAAAGTTAAAATCGGCTTTTGAGTGTAGCACAAGGAATTTTGTTTTTCATCCCAAAATGCAATTTGTTGGTTGTAAAATTTTAATATAGAATTGAGTTCTATACTCATGACCCGCGCTACTTTCTTTAAGAATTATATTACATAGATACATAGATCGCATTTTTTTGTTACGAGAAGATTTTCCTTTAATTCTGGCAGGCAGTCTTGATCAGGGATAAAGATATTTTGAAATGTGCGTAAAATGTTTTATGTAGTTATACCGTCGCGTCTCGTCGTGTATAATAATTTACATTTTTTTTTTAATTTTTATTCACAGACTAGCTGATGCCCGCGACTTCGTCTGCGTGAACTTAGCCTTTAAAATGCCTTAGAAACTCTGACTTTGCGGGATAAAAAGTAGCCTGTCACTCTCCAGGTCCTCAACTATAGGTACACTGCAAAAAATCACGTCGATCCGTAGCTCTGTTGGGGCGTGATTGAAGGACAAACCAACGCACTTTCGCAGTTATAATATTTCACCATAATATAAAGTGTAAGTGCATATAGTCAACGTGGTTTTTAGGGTTCCGTACCCAAAGGGTGCCAACGGGACCCTATTACTAAGCCTCCGCTGTCCGTCCGTCTGTCTGTCAGCGGCCTGTATCTCGTAAACCGTAATAGATAGACAGTTGAAAGGACAATGGGCAAAAATGTATGAAACTTGGTCCAAGAGCCTCCACTGATGAGACTTGCGGGAAATGAAAGGTCAAAATTGTCGTATGATTCTGGCAAAACTCTATTAAATTCTGTCCGGGGGTTATTTTGCTACGGTCATGTTTGTTCTGACTAAATAATATGACTCGTGTTAAACAATTCAGCGTCTACGAGTATGTTATCTTTTTATGAAGTCATTCGATCAAAATGCCTATAGATTTAAGATTATGGAACACTAGGTGATGTCGGCGACTTTGTCCGCGTAGATTTCGTTTTTAAAATCCCTCGGGAACTATTTTTTTCCCGGGATAAAAAGTAGCATATTCTCTCTCCAGGTCCTCAACTATACCCATGCAAAAAATCCGTAGCTCCGTTACGGCGTGATTGAAGGACAAACCAACAAACACACTTTCGCATTTATAATATTAGTATGATGACCAAGATCTTAAGCAGCGAACACAGTGAGAGTTAGTCGAAGACTGTCGCGACGATGTTCAGACCACAAAGTAAGTATTCTGTGGAACTTAATATGTGGGTAGAATCATAATTCTGATATACGAAGTTAGAATTGGTTAGATATGGTCTATGGTATGAAGATTAGGGTAGGTGAAAAAGTTCATCACCGACATGAGCCACCGCCGTCATTAACCTTGACGACCGCTCCATAAATCCCCCATGAATAAGTACTCCCACAAGAAGCTAGAAAGAACTTAGCATAACACGGGGCGGTAGCCACAAAGACTGCGCACTCGCTTGCCGGTTGTTGGACCGGGTCGGATCGGTGCATGCATTCACAACAGGCTAGGACTGCGGGAGGGGGACATACACAATGATAATCCCACCCCCTCTGACCTTTCTTACCTTGTTTTGTTTACCTGGATGCGAGCCGAGAACATAAACGTACTCCATAGTCACATTATATCTGCGCCTGGTGTCGGTGACGTCATATCGGTGATCTGGTAGGTGTCTGAGGGGCGAGGGAAGTGCGGTGAGGTTAAGAGAAGCGGGAGGGGCATCGAATTAAAGATAGATAAAGAGATTAAGAGAACATGTCATAATAAAGACAACGTTATGTACGTAAAATCATATTATTTAGTCGGAACAAACATGACTAAGTATAACAAAATAACCCCGGGACAGAATTTAATAGAATTTTGTCAGAATCATACGATAACTATGAATTTTCATTTCCCGCAAGTCTCATCAGTGGAGGCTCTTGGACCACCTTCGCCCATTGTCCTTTTCACATATTTTGTATTTCTATTGCCGCTATAACAACAAATAATAAAAATAAAATTAAATTAAAAAAATAAAATAAAATTAAATTAATAATAAAAATAAAATTAATAAAATTATTTTTTTAACGGAACCCTAAAAGAGCGAGGACCGACTCGCACTTGGCCGATTTTTTTTACACAGGTAAAGTTGAGGACCTGGAAAATAACACAGGCTACTTTTTGTCCCGGGAGCATACATTTAAACGCCCGCGCCACTACAAAGTATATAATTTATTGTAGATTTTTAAAAAAATGCTCGACTGATTTCTATAAAATTTAAATGGGACCACCTGGGAAGTATACCCTTTGAAACAAAAAAAATCGGCCAAGTGCGAGTCGGGCCTCGCTCTTTTAGGGTTCCGTTAAAAAAATTAAATTAAAAAATTTCCATCTACCCACCTACCCATTTTAATTTAATTTTTTTAATTAAATTTAATTTTTATTATTTGTTGTTATAGCGGCAATAGAAATACATAATATGTGAAAATTTCATCTGTCTATCTATTACGGTTTACGAGATATAGCCCTCTGACAGACGGACGGACGGACGGACGGACGGACGGACGGACAGCGTAGGCTTAGTAATAGGGTCCCGTTGGTACCCTTTGGGTACGGAACCCTAAAAAGAATTTTCCAAATCGGACAACATACATACATACCTACCTACATACATACATACATACATACATACATAAATACATACATACATACATACATACATACATACATGCATACATGCATACATACATACATACATACATACATACATACATACATACATACTTACATACATACATACATACATACATACATACATACATACATACATACATACATACATACATACATACATACATACATACATACATACATACATACATACATACATACATACATACTTACATACATACATACATACATACATGCATTCATGCATACATGCATGCATAAGTCCTCAACTATGCCTATCCAATAAACCACGTCAATCTGTAACTCCGTTGGCGCCTACTTTAAGGATAAATATGTGAAAAGTAGAACACTAATATCCCGCGGGAACTGTTTGCTTTCCCAGGATAAAAAGTAGCCTTTGTCACTTTTCAAGTCATCAACTATGCCAATCCAAAAAACCACGTCAATCTGTAACTCCGTTGGCGCATAATTGAAAGATAAATGTGTGAAAAGTAGTATACTAATATCCCGCAGGAAACGTTTGTTTTCCCGGGATAAAAAGTAGCCTATGTGCTATTCCAGACTATATTCTATGTCTGTGCCAAATTTCAGCAAAATCGGTTAATTCGTTGTCGTATTAAATAGTAACAAACATCCATCCATCCATCCATCCATCCATCCAAACATCCATCCTCACAAACTTTCGCATTTATAATATTATAATATAATATAATATATAATATAATATAATAGGAAATAATATAATAGGATCTACACATGACCAGTCATTATAATATCTAGCAATGTACCTACTCACTATGACTGGACAAATCGATACCTTGTACTATTTGTATTATTTATTTCGTAATCCATCCCTAATCCCTTAGAAATTTTCTAATGCTAATGAAAAACTTCAGTAACTGTGTTTATCCTACTTGATTGTTGAATTGGAATTTTTTACTTATTCTCGATGCTGCGGATAATGTAAGCGTGATTTAAGTACAATCAGCGCCATCTATCGGTGGTTTTTCAAAATCCCGCGGGAACTTTGGATTTTTCCGGGATAATTTGGAGCCTATGTGTTATTCCAGGGTATAATCTATCTCCATTCCAAATTTCAGCCAAATCCATCCAGTAGTTTTTGCGTGAAACAGGAACAAACATACACACAAACTTTCGCCTTTATAATTAATCCTTTATAATTAAGCCTTTAGTTCGTTGCGCAGGCGCTCAGCGGGCGGACGTGTTTACGTTGGAAAGTTTAAACTACCGCGTGCTAACGGTTTATAACAACTGAATAATTAGAATCGGGTGGCAAAATAAGCACTCAAAAGCTAATAAAATGGTGCAGTGTACTAAGTGTCGGCAATTCGTATCTACTACCAAGGACGAGGTGATAAGATGTAAAGGGCCGTGTTCGGCGGTTTTTCACAAAAAGTGTGTAAAAAATATAAAAAAGTTTATGAGAAAGGAAACTTGCGAGTCTTGTCAGGAAAAGGAGGATAGCCCGCTCATCGAGATGGAAATTAAGGACACATCAGTTGAAGGGCTGCTTAAAGAAGTGAATAGAAAACTTGAAGTCGTCTACAAGATAGAAAAAAAACTTGAGGATATCAGCGAGTCGGTAGATTTCTATGCAGAACAATACCAAAAGATGGTTGAATTTAAAGTAGAAGCAGAAAAGAAAATTAAATCATTGGAGCAAAGAAATGTATATCTAGATAAGTGTAATAAGGCGCTGGAAGAAAGAATGTTAGACATAGAACAGGGTATGAAAGCGAACAACGTGGAAATAGTTGGATTAGATAGACATGAAAATGAGAGCGGTGTTCAACTGGTGGAGGTGGTACGTAAAATTGCCCAAAACCTAAAATTGAATCCGGACAATATCAAGGACACGTACAGGGTAGGTCGAGAAAGATCTGATGACAAGAAACCCCAACCTGTTATAGTCAAATTAAAAACTAGGGCTGCCAGAGACCAGTGGATCCAATCTCGTAGAACTCCAATCACGAACGGAGACATATATAAAAATAACAGCGATCAGCTCATCCATATAAACGAAGATTTGCCACGTGTTAAGCGCCAGTTGTTCTGGACGGCTAACATTCAGCTTAAAGGAATATGTAAGTATGTATGGATACAAAACTCTAATATTTTGGCCAGAAAAGAAAACGAGAAAAGAATTTATAGGATCAAGTGCGATAAAGATATAGAGAAAATAGCGGGTTAATTACAGAAAGCAAATAAGGCGATGTATACATATTATAATGATTACTTAAGAAATAAAATTCAACGATTTAATTGATTTTTCGTCTGAAATAGAACATAATAGATATACTAATATTGAGCTATGGAATGAAAAATATATCTCCACAACAAAAGGATTATGTATACTTCATCTAAATATAAGATCAGTTCGAAAGCATTTTAATGAATTTTTGATATTACATGACAAAATAAGGTACCAGATACATATAATAATACTATCGGAAATAAAACTTAAAGAAGAAGAGATACCCCTATATCGAATAAGTGTTTACTTCATTTGCTAAAACAAGAAAATTAAACAGAGGGGGCGGAATATTATTGTATGTTAAAGAGAGTTTAAACTTCTGTATGAAAGAAACTCGAACTACAGCTTTTGAATCGATTCACGGTACGCTTAACATAGGAAACGTTTATTTACATGTTTTTGCACTATACAGGCCGCCAAACAAGAATAAGTTACACTTCATAGAACAAATAAATACATTATTGAAAAATATACAAGAACATGAGGATGTTATTATAATTGGGGACGTTAATTTAGACATCTCAGAATCCAAAATAAATCCAACCTCGGTAAAATACAAAAATACCTTGTGTGAACACGGCCTTCAGTGTGCAATACCTACCACAGAGATAACGCGAGAAGCCATAGTGAACGGCCGGCTCGACCAGTCGTGCATTGATCACGCCTGGGTGCGAGTGAGACAGCGGCGTAGCCAAGAGAATGCAGCGGTGACATCATTTTTACTGGAGTGTAATATTTCGGATCACAATATGATCGGTGTAACGATTAACCTTGACCGTGAGTTAGACGCTGGTAAAACGGACGGGATTAGTAAAAGACTTGTGTTAAGTGATAAGTTAGTGAACCAAAAATTAGATAGTTGTGACTGGGCTCAATTTTTACATATACTTTGTCCGTTGGTATTATTTAATAATTTATATATATTATTTAGTGATATTTATAGGGAGTGTTTGATACAGAAGTTTGTAAGAAATACGAGAGAACACACAACCGTGGATAGATGAAAAGTTATACCTTATGATAGCCAGGAGAGATAGGTTATTTAAATCATGGAAAGCTTCACCGAGTAATATGAATAAACGCTTAGAATATACAAGGTTTAGAAATAAAGTAAATAAACTAATTAATATTGCCAAAAATAAATACAGAAGACGGGAAGTAAAAAAATGTAATGGGGATTATAGAAAAATATGGCTAACTATTAATAATTGGCTAGGGCGAATAAAACCGAATGTTGATAGTGTGATCATGAAATATTTAGGTAAAAAAACTAGTGTATATAATATATGTAATGAGTTCTCGAAAACTTTTACTCAGGAAATCCAAAAGATTAGACACATTTGTTTAATAAAATTTTTTGATAGAAAATCATATGTGAAACAGAGCGAGGTATCATAATATAGATATGAAAAAGTAAGCGCAAAAGATATACCTAGAAAAAATTATTTGTAAATTGAATATTGAAAAATCCCCGGGTATTGACAAAATTAGAGTACAGGATATAAAGTATGTAAGGAGACAGTTAAGTCCAATTTTGGCAAATTTTGTAAATATGTGTATAAAAAAAGGGTTGTATCCAGACCATTTAAAAAAATCAATTATACGTCCTATTTATAAAGGTGGTAATCACCTGGATTACACAAATTACAGACCAATTGCTATACTCTCGGTGATAAATAAAATAGTTGAAAAAGTAGTAGTGGGGCAGGTATCTAAATTTCTAGAAAAACATAATATATTGACCGACGCCCAGCACGGGTTCAGGAAAGGTCGGAGCACGGTAACGGCTCTAACTCAATTTTCAGAAGAAATTAACTCCAACTTGGATAGTGGGCGACAAGTGTTGGCTCTTTTTATCGATTATAAAAAAGCGTTTGACACGCTCGATAGGGACGTCTTACTAGCAGCCATGCAGGAGTGCGGCATCGCAGGTCCGACCAATGAATGGTTTCGGAACTACCTATCGGATAGAACTATACGCACAGAGGTAAATAGTGTCATTGGAGATGAGTACGACGTAACAGTAGGAGTTCCGACTGGTTCAGTATATGGTCCGGTTGGCTATTTGATGTTGGTTAATAGTGTTGTTAATGTAATAAAGCAGTGTCGAGTATATATGTATGCGGACGACATGTGTCTATTATACGCCTCCAAAGACATCAGCGAGGCACGAAATTATATTCAGTCGGATTTCGAAAATATTATAAAATGGGCACATGACAATGGGATCATTATAAATTTGGAAAAAACTAAATGCATGCATATATACTCACCACATAATATAAGAGCCAAATCTGTAAAATATATAGACATAGGGATATTTGGACATAGTTATGATTGCCTCCATAATAACAAGGACTCATGTAGATGTCAACAATTAGAGTATGTAGATAACTATAAATATTTGGGGTTACATATTGACAGACACTTTAATTGGAAGACGCATGTTGGGGTAGTGTGCAATAAATTAAGATCAGTGCTAAGTAAGTTCCATCACCTAAACAGAGTGCTAAACAAACACACAATGCTTGTGGTTTATTATGCATTGGCAGACTCTGTTATCAACTATGGGCTTAGTATATATGGGAGAACGTTCACTACTTACCTAAACGAAATTAAAAAAATACAAATAAGATTATTAAAACAAGTTGTAAACAAAAAAGAGAAGAAAAACTATAAAGGTGATTATGAGTTACTATATAAAGATTTAAAAATATTACCGGTAAATATTAGACTGAACTACTTACTAGTACTGGAAAATTATTACTGTGACAAACACAAAAAGCGAAAAATTATTAAAGACCATACACGTACTGTTAGAAAGATAAGGTACATTTTGCCAAGAGTAACTAATTATTATGGTAAAAGATTGAATTCTTATCTAGTGCCAAATATATTTAATTCTAGTTTGGAGTTTGTAAGAGAAGGTCGAAAGGTAAGTGAGGGAGTCCTTAAGAAGAAATTAAAGGAATTTCTTATTAAGACTTATTACAAGGAGCATTAAGGACTCCTTCACTGACTGATTGACAAACCGACCGACCGACCGACCGACTGACTGACCGACCGACTGACAGACTGACCGACACAAGTAGGCTAGCATTAGAATATAATATGTAGTTATAAGTTTATTAATTGTATGAGCGCAGACTCGCCAACAAACTGCATGTGCAGTTTGGCGGGGTAGAATAAGTTTACTAATACTTGTTATTATATTTTCTGAATAAAAAATTAAAAAAAAAAAAAAATATTAGTATTCTGTGTGGCATAATTTGGGCAGCAGGGAAAGCTCAAAATTTGGCAAAAAATATTTCTCGTGCAGAATACATCTAACGGCTAAAACCGGGCTAAATGGTTTGTGGGTACTTACTTGGACATTGACTAATCGGCACACAAATTCCGTTTTCATCTTTCAAATATCCTTCTTTACAAAGACATCCCTTGGTGCAGTAACTTGGATCCAGCCTCACGCAAGCAACTGGCTCCCCGAGGTCCGAACAGCTTCTACGCTCGCAAATCGCTTCAAAACATGACGTTTGTATTTCATTTTCCCCGCATTGCAGAGCTGGATAAAAATAGTTGAGTATTTTACGTGTCTAATTATAATAAAATTATGTAGAACTTATAATTGATAATACTATTTGTACTTCTGTTTTTCATTTATTAACAGTTATTAAAAATATTATTTAACAATAATATTTTAATACTAACATTGAAGTCTTGAATTGCTTTGATGTGTGTAGTGCGTAAAATGTTTTATGTAGTACGTAAAATGTTATATGTAGTTATGCCGTCGCGTCTCGTCGTGTATAAGTAATAATTTACATATTTTTTTTATGCACAGATTTTTCTGACTGGCATAATTTGGCCAGCAGGGAAAGCTCAAAATCTAGAAAAAAATATTTCTCGTGCAGAATACATCTAACGGCTAAAACCGGGCTAAATGCTATGTGGGTACTTACTTGGACATTGACTAATCGGCACACAAATTCCGTTTTCATCTTTCAAATATCCTTCTTTACAAAGACATCCCTTGGTGCAGTAACGTGGATCCAGCCTCACGCAAGTAATTGGCTTCCCAAGGTCAGAACAGCTTCTACGCTCGCAAATCGCTTCAAAACATGACGTTGGCATTTCATTGTCCCCGCATTGCAGAGCTAGACAAAAATAGTTGAGTATTTTACGTGTCTAATTATAATAAAATTATGTAAAACTTATAATTGATAATACTATTTGTACTTCTGTTTTTAATTTATTAACAGTTATTAAAAATATTTAACAATAATATTTTAATACTAACATTGAAGTCTTGAATTGCCTTTTATGTGTGTAGTGCGTTAAATGTTTTATGTAGTTATGCCGTCGCGTCTCGTCGTGTATAATATAAATATTCACATATTTTTTTTTTAATTTTTTTTTACAGATTTTTTATCTGGCATAATTTGGGCAACAGGGAATGCTCAAAATTTGTTAAAAAATATTTCTCATGCAGAATACATCTAACGGCTAAAACCGGGCTAAATGCTATGTGGGTACTTACTTGGACATTGACTAATCGGCACACAAATTCCGTTTTCATCTTTCAAATATCCTTCTTTACAAAGACATCCCTTGGTGCAGTAACTTGGATCCAGCCTCACGCAAGTAACTGGCTTCCCCAGGTCAGAACAGCTTCTGCGCTCGCAAATCGCTTCAAAACATGACGTTGGCATTTCATTGTCCCCGCATTGCAGAGCTAGACAAAATAGTTGAGGATTTTACGTGTCTAATTATAATAAAATTATGTAAAACTTATAATTGATCATAATATTTGTAATTCTGTTTTTAAGGTTCCGTACCCAAAGGGTACCAACGGGACCCTATTACTAAGCCTACGCTGTCCGTCAGTCCGTCCATCTGTCAGCGGTCTGTATCTCGTAAACCGTAATAGATAGACAGATGAAATTTTCACATATTATGTATTTCTATTGCCGCTATAACAACAAATAATAAAAACTAAATTAAATTAAAAAACTTAAATTAAAATATTTCCATGGGTACATGGAAATATTTTTTTTTTTTTAACGGAACCCTAAAAGAGCGAGGCCCGACTCGCACTTGGCCGATTTTTTAATTTATTAACAGTTATTAAAAAATATTTAACAATAATATTTTAATACTAACATTGAAGTCTTGAATTACCTTTTGAAACTTTCCGTTCAGGAGTAGGTTTAGGAAAAGTTTCTAATTTAATTTAATTCTTCCACATGAATTTAGCTATAAATGAAAACTTACGGCATTCATTTTTAGATACGCAAACATTTTCGTCATTTCTATAGAAGTTGTCGGCGCAACGGCAGCCAGCCTCACAGTCAGGGTCTCCAGGCTGTAGTGGGCGCTTACACCTCACTCTCTCGTCAACATTGCATATTCGAGGAGGGCACGACGCTTTACACGTGTCGTATACTTCATTTTTTCCACAGGTAGCTGAAAATTTTCTTGTAAAGTTAGGCATATTTCTATGAAACCTAATACCTAATTAGTTGAACAATTCCTGAGGTATGGAACGCTCTTGCGGCGTCCGTGTTCCCTTGCGATAATTTGAGTACCTGCAAGGCAAGGCATCTTCTAGGCAAGCGCAGTCCAACCTGGACCTCATCAGTGCTTTCCATTATTGGTTCTCGTCAAGCGCAAGCATGTATTATACAATAAAAAAAACTAGAAGAATAATGAACTCTTTATCAGAGTTAGACTACAATTCACTTCAGAGTTTCGATCACTAACGCAAAATTGCTGGCTTATGGCTGTTTAAAAAGATTTCGGTTTGTGTGCTCAGGAGTTTTTCGATCGTGTTCCCCTTCCCACACATCATCACTTCCCATCAGGTGTGATCGTAGAAAAGCGTGTATCTAATGTTTAAAAAATATTTATGATAGTGTTTAATTATGACTGCGTAAATGTAAAGGTTTAACCTAGTCTAACTCAATTCAATTCAAAATTATTTGTTTCATGTAAACCAACTTGTGGCTCTTATGACACGTCGAGACTCTACCACCGGATCTGAATGCAAATTGAATGGGTTACCAACCTAACACAGTAGATCCCAGTTGTGGCAAGTGTCAGAGATAAAAATTATGAACTTTTACTGTCGTTGTCTTATGGATTTCTTTATTTCTAACTAGAATCTAGATGATGCCCGCGACTTCGTCCGCGTGGATTTAGTTTTGAAAATTCAATCGGGAACTTTTTTATTTTCCAGGATAAAAAGTAGCCTATGTCCTCAACTATACCCATGCAAAAAATCACGCCGATCAGTAACTCTGTTGCGGCGTGATTAAAGGACAAACCAACCAACACACTTTCGCATTCACAATATTAGTATGACTAGCTGATGCCCGCGAATTCATACGCTTGGATTAAGGCTTTTTAATTACCGCGGGTACTCTCTATTTTTCTGGGATAAAAGTAGCCTATGTGTTAATCCAAGGTATAATCAGTATAATTTATATAATAATATATAATAAGAAATGATTGCATGATGCATTTGCATTGAATGAAATTGCATGAAAGAGTAACACACAAACACACACACACACACACACACACATACTCACATACACACACCAACACACATACACACACATACAAACTTTTGCCTTTATAATATTTTAGTGTGATGTGATTTGATCACAATAGTATTTATGTATAACTAGCTGATGCCCGCGACTTCGTCCGCGTGAATTTAGTTTTTTGTTTTTTTTTTTGTATTAAAACCTTCCGTGGAACTTAAGGAACATACAAAACAAAAATTAACCGAATTGGTCCATCCATTCTTGAGTTATGCGCTTACCAACATTCATTTTTATTTATATAAAGATATAAAACTCAGACTAAAACATTTAAAATATAACATGACGCAATCTTTAGGTTGATACAATGAACAATCTGTAAAAAATTATTTATTTTCCACGTGGTTCCAAACATAGGTATTTAATATTTGTTTAAAAATAATATAAAACAGGTTTTATTAAACTATCTTTATTATCAATATCACGACTCTATAACATTTAAAATTATGATGATCTTAACCTTGATATTTTTATTTTTCCTTATATATGTCACCGTAAGATTGTTAAAATTTTTAGTTCATAAACGAACTAGTCAGATTGTAAACTGGTGCAAGATTATGAACTCGCCGAACAGTATCGGTTAGTTTATAATTTAACGTACGTAAAATTGTAAACTACAATAGGGTGACCACTGATCATGTGACAAATCATCATGTTGAACTAACTGACATTAGAAATTGTTTATTTAAGCAATTTAAAATACAATATTATTATTGATATTTGGTAATCACGTGTTTGTTTTCTAAAAACGAAATGCTAGCGCCCCGACTCCACGCAGTCTTGTCTGCCCTACCCCTGGAGTGTTTTTTAAAGCGTGGAGTCAGAAGCTCGCGAAGGAGGTCCTGAACGAAGGTCGAGTAGGTGAAGATGAATGAAGGAGCGACGGAGCGAGTCTTCTGGCGTAGCCCATTTGATTTGTACTGACACTACTAGTACTGTGTTGCATTACAAATACTGATATTTACAAATCAAATGGGCTACGCCAGAAAACTCATTGCGTCGCCCTTTCATTCAGCTTCTGGCTCCGCGCTTTAAAAAAAAACTCCAGGGGTAGGGCAGACAAGACTGTGTGGAATTCGTTTTTAGGTAATATATGAAATTATGATTTTTAGTAGTAAAACATATCTTATTGTTATTCTACCCAATACTAATTGATAGACATTATGTATACCTAATGCTCGGGCTATATCATTGCAGTCCAGAGCTCATGGTCACCCGAGCTTAGTTACAGTTCATACTTTTGCGCCAGTTTACAATCTGACAAGCTTCTTATTTGTTTGTTTATAAACTAATAAAGATTTTACAATCTTACGGTGACATACCTATACAAGTCCATATTATATTATGTATAGCATAAATTATTTATATATAGAATGCATAGCTAATATATTATAGTATATACTTATATAATACTAGTTAGAGCGAGCGTTGGTTTTATTTTTCCTGTAAAATATACATAAAACCTCTATTTGACTATAGTAGTTTCTGATTTTTCCATTGGTAAACTTTGGAGATAAGAGGGGGGAACGGTATTATTTTCGACATTTTGCCCGATTTATAAAAAACTATTATATATATGTTACGCTCAAAGATCAAAAACGCTCATTGAGTGGAAAAATAGCTCACAACGCGATGTGGTCACAGTAAAAAATCCACATAGCGAAATTCGTGTTATGGCTCTAATGAAAAAGCGCACGACGCATTGTGGCAATCAAAGAAAGACCAAATAGCGAAATTCGTGTCGTGGCTTACATGCTATTCGATCTCAACGCGTTGTGGCAATGAAGAAAAGCCATGACGCGTTCTGAGCATTCATTGTGTTAACCATATCACGACGGACAGGTTGTAACTTGTCGGTGTCGGCTCGGGTGCAAAGACGCATTGAAACATCAGTTTTATTCATTTCTTTTCTGTTTATGAGAGCGAATTTTAATGTCAGCGCTAATTATGACGAATAAAAAAGAATTGTTTTACGATAAATTACGTGAGTTTGTGGAAACAAGCACTGATCGCAGTTTTATTATGACTACAGAAGAGTCTTCTGGCGTAGCCCATTTGATTTGTAGCTTGAACAAAACGCAACTCACGCCACAGTCTTCGTGTTTATTATTTTCTACAGCCTAGAAAAACTTGAGAAAAACTTTATAAAATATAAAGAAATTATTATTTAGCAAAAAAGCTTTTCCACTCTGAAACGAAATGGACTGATATAGGTCGAACAGTGTGACAGAACTGAATTGGCCAACCCCGACTCCACGTAGTCTTGTCTGTCCTACCCCTAGAGTGTTTTTATGAAGCCCATTTGATTTGTAGCTTGAACAAAACGCAACTCACGCCACAGCCTTCGTGTTTATTATTTTCTACCGCCTAGAAAAACTTGAGCATTGAGTTCTATTGGTTTGAAATGAAGAATCAAATTGGAGGGGCTTCTATGCTTCCTCTACTCCTATTGCCCTCCCTGCCACACTTTCTATAAAATGAAAAATATTTCTTAAGGACATCTACCAAAACGTTTCCAGCCTAGTCCTATAAGGATCTATATCGGAAAGTAGTGTGCGTTGTAATCAAATAGTATTCCATACGCGTCATGGCTTTTCTTTATTGCCACAACGCGTTGAGATCGAATAGCATGTAAGCCACGACACGAATTTCGCTATTTGGTTTTTCTTTGATTGCCACAACGCGTCGTGCGCGTTTTCATTAGAGCCATAATACGAATTTCGCTATGTGGATGTTTTACTCTAACCACATCGCGTTGTGAGCTATTTTTCCGCTCAATGAGCGTTTTCGATCTTTGAGCGTAACATATATAATATTTATAAAAATCTGTTTATGAATGTCCAGGTAAAGAAAGGCCTTTCATATGATACTTACTTTCTTACTTTGTAATTTCAAACCCCCGATTTTCCGCCTTTTAAAAATAATTTTCGTTTTTTTTTATTCCAATGACATTGAGCCACTATTATATACAACTATTCCAAATTTCATGTCGATAGCTTTGATACTTACTAAAATAATCGACTGTGACAGACGGACGGACGGATGGAGAAAGTCTCCCCATAAGGGTTCCATTTTTACCATTTTGGTACGGAGCCCTAAAAAATAAATCGCGCTTTATAAGTAGCAGGGGCAAAAGCTAGTCCGTGATAAGATTATGATTTGAAATTAATAAATAATTTGAATGATTGGATTGAAGAATGTAGATCTAACCTACTCATACGGGTTAAAACCTAAATGGTTAATTGAAAGATAGATAAGTGTTGTGTGAAATTAATTTAAGTTTAATTTTGAATAACATTGTTATTTCTGTTTTATTGTTTACTAGCTAATTATATAGGGCCGGCACCAGGGTGTGCAAAATTAAAAAGAATTTTCAATAACTATTTTATTTCTACCCAAAAAACTTATTATATTTTATTACACTAGTTACTTATTCTAAAGCTTAACACTATCTCCGCGTCTCACGGTATCCACCCAGCGATCCCGGGCCGATCGCATTGCATTTTCAAGGAATCAACTCATGTCAGCAGTATTACCGTGAGAACGGGTTTCGCAGGCACACTTGCCGTTTCGCCCCGACTATGCCTGCGTAACACCTCCCCCTTCAGTTTAGCGCTTATTGAAGACTGTAGTCGTAAATTGCGCTGGAAGATCTTCCTCTATTGTATTGGTTTCAGTGGGGTTTCTTTCATTCGATATCTTTAATCGCTTTGTAAGATATTTTTTTTCGATAGGCTTCTATCGAACCAAGTCGGCAGTATGGTAAATTCCGTAGCTCATAATGTGGAGAAGGCTCTGAGACAAAGGATTGTCCTTTGGGTAGATCGATCACTTGCAGTGCTTGACCTTTTACTCTATCATTGAACTCAGGAAGCATTTCCATGGGATGACTGCTAGAAAGCTACCATTGAGAATCTTGTACATATCGTGACAACACGATAGCTGTATTTTCGTTGGATGTGGGAAACTGATAGTGTAATGTCGCTCGTCAAGTTCTTCAAATGCTGGCTTCTGTAAGGTAATCTTGACTGGTTTGCAAGTGGTGTTTCTATTCTGGACGTTTATAAGTTGTTGGACACAATCTTGCTGATTTGAAGTCTGCATCTCTAGGTTTTTGGTTTCGGCACATAGAAACCCTCTGCTCGTCTTCGGGCATTCTGCCTCTATGTACCTGAATTCGTTCAAATTAATCGCAAGGAACGGATAGTAAGGGATCAGGATTTCAAGGTACTTATTGGGTACAATAGATAATTTATAAAGATCATAATTATACTTGAGGCACGATAGCGGGAAATTTATAGACTATGAATATTTCATTTTTCAAACCTAATCTTATGAAGTCTTATTACTCTCTACTATCTAAAGAAATAATTTTATCATTGCCGTACAGACTGGTTAACCTACTTACTAAATACTTAATTGAACTTAAGCTAATAAGTGAATGATGGGCAACCGAAGCCCTTATACTCGTAAAACCTAATACATTTCAAGTTATATCTCCTGCATTAAGGCCGGTTGCAGAACTAGATGAATTACCAAAAGGATCCTGTAACAATTGGGTGGTATTAGGTACCCTTTTTAGTCTCGTCTTGGCGATTGGACCTCTTTTTTTTCTGGTGTAAATATGAATTGGGAGATTTGCCATCACTACGTCGTGGGTATACCGAGGAGCTGTCTTTTGACGAGAGGCAAGCGGATTTCTAACAAAAACCTGTTGCCCTGGGGGATAATTAATCTCAGTTTCTCTATTAATATTCCGGTTGTCAGTTAAATCTCTACGAAGACTGCTACAGGTTTCATGAATGAGATCATAGGCAATCTTTATTTTATTTTTATGATCCTGTATATACTGCTGCAGAAGATGTGCCGTGAGGTCTATGTCAAGTGGGTCACGAGGGTCAAAATGTCCAGTTATTAGTTCGATTGGTCTACATTTGGTGAAGCTGTGTATGCTACTATTGTAAGCCAAAAGAGCATAAGGCATCAGATTACGAACGGATTCATTTTTTTGATTGACTCTAAGGATTCGAATGTGCTCTAAGATTGTTGAATGGAATCTTTCAACTATTCCAATTTCGTTAGGAGTATATGGCGCAACCCTATGATGCTGGATTTTATGTAGTTTGAAGTATTCTGCTATAACTTGATTAGTAAATTCTGGGCCGTCATCAGTAACGACAGTTAAAGGATTTGAATGATGCGTACATAATTTGAGTAATGCCTGTAGTACACTGACTGCCGTGCTGTCTTCCAAAAAATATGCCTGACCATATTTGGAGAAAGCGTCGACTATTGTCAGAAATTTAGAGCTTTCAACACTTAACAAATCTAAGTGAACAAGCTCAAAAGGTTTGCTGGCTGGCGGAACTATTTGAAACTGTCGAATAGGGTTACGATCATGTTTTGCCTGCCCACATATTGCGCAATCGTTGATAAATTTTGAAATATGCTCTCGCATTTTGGGCCAGTAAAACTTACGAGATAATGCAAGGAAGCATTCATTAATGCCACGATGGTTAGTTTTACCATCGTGATACTTGTCTATGATTTGCTGTTGACTAAAATATTCCCGGACATTTTCTACCTCTGTCTTAGTTAAAGTAAGCATCATTGACGAATTATTGAAGGTTCTCTGTAATATAGCGATTATTTTATACATAGCCAATGGCGGATTAATTAATAAACCGGTTTTGACTTTAGGTTGAACATATTCTTTTATAGCATTCACGACATCTTCTTCCAAATTAGATTCAGATAGTTGGATAGAAGTACGCGTATAATTTTCAAAAGGTTTCGTGACAACTGGCTTGGCTTTAATGTCACCTACTACGTTAAAGACGATTTGCCTAGTAAATTTATTCAAAGGAAGCTCTGAGATAGGAACTTCCAAGATGGGGTTTTCGTCATCAGTATGGATAGTGGCTGTTCTAGAACCATCCTCGGCCTCTGGAGCCGACAGGGTTTCAGAATCATCTAAAGATGGAACTCCGTTTGATGGGTTTACGGCGATGGAACTGAACTCTTCCATATTGACTTCAATGCTTGATAGAGCATCCGCATTTTTATTTTTAACGCGTGTTATACAGTCGGAAATGATACAGTTACTTGGAGTTTCAAATGGAATAAAGACATCACCATCTTGCGAATCAATAGGCAATTCTAATAATTTTGAAGAATGAGGAGGAACAATTTCTTCGAATAATTTAGCTTTACTCGAATCATACATTCTTATTAGAATTTTAGCATTACGAGTTTTCAATTTCTTGTACTTAAGATCAATAGTAGATTCCAATTTTTCAAGTAAATCCAGACCTAAAAGACCGTCAAAGTACTCATGGAAATGATACACGTAAAAATTAATGTCACCAGTTTCGTTAAATTCAAAAAACCAAGGCAACGTAATGGAGTGGTCATTTTTACTTGTTGCGTGTACGTTAGTAATTTCAAACGGTTCATAGTTTAATGGAATTTTACTAAAATATCTTTTTACGGCTTGGGGACTAATTAAGGATTGGTTCGCCCCAGTATCAATGAGAAACTTAAGAGGTGGATCACTAATCTGTATATAGCCGAGTTCCCGCTGGACATAAAAATTAACTTCTACTACTTTTCGAATAGGTGTACTTACGTTCGAAAAATTTTCAGTTTGAGAACTGGCCGTTGGGTTTTGTTCAGCTTCTTCTACTATTGGGTTAGTGTCAATTTCAGATGAGTCCTTTTCACAGTCATTATAGTATTCATCCGTATATTGGTCGTAATCGTAATAGTCCCAGTCGTATTCATTGCTAAATTCATTAAAATTGACGTCACGGGCTTTCATATAGTTAGTCGGTGGTGGATTACCAAATTTACGCCAATCATGTCCCGATGGTGGTAAATGCTTCGGAACAAAATGACTCACACCGCTCATTGGTCGCGGAGTATTAAAGTTATTAGTCGATTGATGTCTATTTGGTAATTTAAAAACGTTGCTCCTCGGGTTATAATTCGGCGGAGGAGCGCGAAACATTAATTGGGTACGACTAGGGCCGCGTGGGTACTGAGGGTTAGGTTTCCAATCAGGAAAACTAGGAGGTCGAAACGCATGGGCTGCTGCCAAGATGGGCCAGGCATTGCAAAACCTTGTTGCCTTGAACCACCTGTGTTATTTGATATAAAAACTTCATGAGCATAATTTTTTTTATTAGAAAATGCGCCTTCATTTCGCTGCTGTATGTATAAGGTGTTAACATCCTCTTGCACGAACTCGAGGGCTTGTTGCATTGAACCTGGGCGCATACACCGTATCCTTGAACCTAACGGGTCTTTTAAACCGCGTAAGTAACACTGTAGGGTTAACTTTTGATAAAGTTGGCGCTTAGCCTCTATTGTAGTAGGTACGGATTCATGCAAAGTAATATACGTCATAATCGTGCTGAACAGATTTTGACACTTCTCATAAAATTCTTGCGGGGTGCTAGACCCTTGTGTCTGCAGAGACAAGTCATTGTATAAAGCGGTCTCATCGCGATGATCAGCGAAGTTGTTAATGAGGGCATTTCGTATGCCATTCCAATTTTCCGGGATTCCGTTCGCATTTATTAATCTAGCCGCGGGACCAGTAATTTTATTTAGGATTCCACTGATAAGCGCCGAATTTTGTAATTCATGTCCCGGATTAATATCAAAATGAGCAATCACTAATTGGTCGCAAAGGTTTATAAATCGCGTTAAGACATGTGGATTCCCGTCGAATTCCGGTAAAAATCTTATAGATTTATATATAGTATCCAGGTCAGACGATGCCATTTTTTCTAAATTCCTAAATTCGTCTAAAACACGTTCCCTACTCGTGGATCCTACTCTAGAACGGTTTGACCTTGGATGAAAAATTTTGACAAAAGGAAATTAAACTAACACACAAGATAAAAAGTCACACATAAAAAATAAAAAATCATTAACACAAAAATTATAGAAATAAAAATTATTCTTTTAAAACTTTACGTTAAATTGTATATGAAATATCCATAGATCTATATCATTTATAGTATTTCTCTTTTATAATAAATTCAATGTTCGAACTGTTAATCCAACGTATATTTAAAAAAATTAAAAGCAAAAAAAAAAATTTAAACTCAATACTTATTTTTCTTATAAGTCGGTTAAGGAAATTAGGTAGGTAGGAAAAAGTAGGAAACTTGAACGATTCAAGTAACTTACTTGATAGTCATTGTTGAAATTCTCATTTGCCGAATCGAAGTTTGGATTCTCCTCTGCTGCGGCCTTCACGTAGGTCTTCTTGGATAAGTCCACCAGGTCACCAGTCACTGCTCGATGTAGTCACTTCGGGATACTAGTAGAACATTTATCCAACCCCGATCTGCGCCAATTATATAGGGCCGGCACCAGGGGGTGCAAAATTAAAAAGAATTTTCAATAACTATTTTATGTCTACCCAAAAAACTTATTATATTTTATTACACTAGTTACTTATTCTAAAGCTTAACACTATCTCCGCGTCTCACGGTATCCACCCAGCGATCCCGGGCCGATCGCATTGCATTTTCAAGGAATCAACTCATGTCAGCAGTATTACCGTGAGAACGGGTTTCGCAGGCACACTTGCCGTTTCGCCCCGACTATGCCTGCGTAACAAGCTGATGCCCGCGACTTTGTCCGCGTGGATTTAGTTTTTTAAAATCCCTCCGGGTTCCCTCTTTGATTTTCCGGGATAAAAAGTAGCCTATGTCACTCTCCAGGTCCTAAACTATACCCATGCAAAAAATCACGTCGATCCGTAGCCCTGTTGCAGCGTGATTGAAGGACAAAGCAACAAACCAACAAACGAACAAACAAACAAACCAACAAACCAACAAACCAACAAACCAACAAACCAAAAAACCAACAAACAAACACACTTTCGCATTTATAATATTAGTAAGGATAATATTTTTGTTATTATTGTTATTTTGTTTTGTTTGTAACACAATAATAACAATGCTATTCAAAATGGAAGTAAATTAATTTAAATAACAAAGACATTGCTTTTTGTAGCGATGTTAAAGTAAACTCATAAACCTGTTTAATTGTTCACTTTTTTTTTAGTTACACATTCATATTATTGTTTTCGATAGCACTTACGTCAAACGAAGTTAACAGATAAATTGAAATAAATTAATACGTATACATCAGCTGATTAAACATTACTTCATCGATAACGGAATAATGACAAAGTGCCTACTTTAGGGTAGGTATTAACCAAAACGTATAATATATATTTTTTGTTTGGCATTATACTTTTTAGAAATACTATATTTTGTACCGTAGGTTATATACATCTGTACCTACTTCTACTGAGATCTCTGAGCGTGCTGTGGCTTGTGTTGTAGTGCTCGGAGAGACAATTAAAACAATACACAAATAAATATGTCCTGACATAAATCTATTCCGTTTTAACTCTGTCTTAAGTTTGAGCGGAGTGAGAGTCCGAGCCTTAGATCATATTTTTACAAATCGATACAAAAGTTAAGGTAAACTTAGAATTAATGCCCAGATGACGCGAGGTTAGTTTTTCAAGCAAGGATAGCAAGATAGTAATTACGGCTTGGTGTAGAACTAGCTTCATTTTCAGCCTAGAAAGCTTGCGAGAAAAGCTCCCATACCTGAGATTCCTCCTTATTATTCTCAATATTCACATAAATATTATCAATATAATATTTATGTGATGTCTGCTAATTTGCTCTTGGCTAGTGTGGTGGACTATGGCCTACATTCGGCCTTGATCGGGAGGAGACATGTGCCCAGTGTTTGCAGAGGGCGATGGATGGAGATAAACTTACTATCGTATAAACAGCACAACCTTGTGAAAAGCAAGGGCAAGGATACAGAGCTTAATAGTTTACTATTCAGCCTGAAAAGCTATCAGAAGCTCAATCAGGGATATTAAAATCCACACAATCCATAAGGTCGTACTATCGTACCTATTTAAACTGATAGACCATGCAAATCCAAAAAGTTTTCAATTTCTTAAGTGAAACATACATATTATGTTTTGATTTTTGAGAGATTTTAAATACAAAAACTGTCAGAACGTCCAATGTATTCCTCGGTCAAACTCCGATATCCCGATTCCACTGATTACTGACGTAGGGCAGAAAAGAGTAAGTGAAATCCTAGAGTGTGTTTCACTCACCTTCGCTGACTTGCTTCAAGCAAGTCAGCGAAGGTGAGTGGAGCAAAGGAGGAAGGGGATGAGCGAAGCGAAGCGGCGCCGTGACATCCGTAGAAGCCTTTTGCTTCTGATAGCCAAGCGAAGTTTGAATAAATGAAACTGAATGAAGGAACGACGGAGCGAGTCTTATTTATACAGTGGTGTGCCGTAGGGTTCAAAGCCAGGTGCTTCCGCCTTCTTTACTTATGTTGTCTCGTCGAACTCAACAAAGCACACAGTTGTTCACAGAACAGAAGAAATACTACTACTAGACATAATTACATTTACAACCCATTTAGTTTTGTACGCGGATGAATTAATTCTGAACTCATTTTGTACAAAATTTACTATTAATTCACAATATTATTATTTAAACACTTATGAACTCGTCCTAGACAAAACAACAACACACTAGACAAAAACAAAAAAAAACACTAAATTAAGAAGGTAGTCAGTCCGTCACGAAAGAATACCCATATAGGCGGCTATAAAAAATCTCGGCGGACTTCTTAAGTCAGACGTATTTCGGCAAGCCAACTTTGCATCACATAGAAATCGCTATATTATGTATAGGAATATCTATCACAATAAACGGACAATAATGGTATTGCGACCCGAAGCCAAGATCCTCTCACTCACTCAATAGGTTCGAAGCGGCAAGTGGCTTTGACCAGGCAGCGGCGCCAGACTCGCTCCGTCGCTGGACGCGCGAAATTTAAACCCTTTTTTTTTAAACTTGATCGACTAATTAGTGAGATATTATAATATTATAGCCCACTATAGAGCTGATTTTACGCATGCCTGGCTTTTTGGCTTGTAACGAGAGTTCGCCACTGGTCTTATACCAACACTTCGGGCACAAATACGTACAACCTTTTATACCAATCAGAGAATCAATATTAAACCGGGGATATTATGTTTAAAAAAGAGATATAGAACTGTGAAGTGAAGTGCAGGTCTATCAATAGGTACATTTTCGATCACAATTTTACTATTCGATACGGTAGGATTGTATATAATACGGTAGGATAGGAACCATCCGAAATAAATACGTATTATTGTCAGTGTCCGATCGCAAATTATCGAAAATTTATAATTTGACATGTTTCTTAAAATTATTCAGTGACATGTATATTGTAGTAAAGTACTGATTTATTATTTATGTTTACTCACTTGGGCATTGGTGCGTCGGTATACATGTCCCGTTATCCGCTCTCACATACTTGGGCTTACAAATGCATCCTTTTCTACAATCGCACGAATCAACCTCGACCCATTCTATTGGTTTACCAAGTTCGGAGCATTTCCTGTAATCACTCACGCGGTTGACGCAGTCAGATAAAACTTCGTTTTTCCTACATTTCTCAACATTAGGATTTCCTATAAAAATAAAAAACAAATATTTAGTATGATCTTATATTCCCCACTCTACATTGGGCAGGACTCCATTTGCTTTTAAATCATATTCAATGATAAATAAAAATAAATTAAGTTAAAAAAAAACTTGAGAGGCGTCAAGGGACACCCGGATGGAACGTAGTTCCTTTCGATTAATTAATTTGGCATTGATGTGTTCGGTATTTTCGCGGTACAATAATGGGTCTCCGTAGCCTTGTGGCTTCTGCAGTCGCCTAACAGCCAAAGGTCGATGGTTCGAATCCCAGCTCGACAGACCGAATTTTCCATTTTCAATTTTATTTTAAACAATTTCTACATGTGGAACCTTTGTACAATTCCACATGTACAATTTCTTTCAGAAGTCTTTTAGCTTTCACTTGCAGGAATTAATTTGGTGCGAAAGTTAAGCTAGTACAAGAAACTCGCCAGAGCTAACTTTTGCAAATACTACTAGTAGAGTACTTTTTGACGTGATAACGTCTTATAAATCGATGAACACCGGCTGCACGCACGAAAAAGTGTCACGTTCCGCCTGAGCCTGCGCGTGTAAGCGAGAGCACGAAACAAGCGATAGAGACGCAAGATCGGCCCAAGCGTTTATAGAAAGCGCCCGCCGATGTTTCTTTATGACGTTATCACGTAAAACTATCGGCCGTATACCGACTTTACAGACAACCAATTTTCAATAAAAAATAAATCGATGAACACCGGCTGCACGCAGGAAAAAGTGTCACGTTCCGCCTGAGCCTGAGCGTGCAAGCGAGAGCGCGGAACAAGCGATAGGGAGGCACGATCGGCCCAAGCGTTGGCTTGTGACACATTTATTCATCAATGTTTCTTTATGACGTTATCACGTAAAACAATCGTCCGTAAACCGACTTTACAGACAATCAAGTTTTATTATAGAATTATAAATTGCTCTTGTCCACGACTCCATCGGCCTGGATTTAGGTTTTTAAAAATCCTGCGGGAACCCTTTTCCGAGATAAAATTAAAAAGTAGCCTATGTCAATCTCGAGGTCCTCAGCTAGTACCCATTACAATCACCCCATCCAAAAAATTACGCAAATCAAAGTAGCTCTGTTTCGGCGTAATTGAAGGACAAACCAGCTAAGCCAACAAACGAACAAACACACCCACTTTCGAAATTATAATATTAGTAAGGATTGTTATCTACCTGAGGCGAACACGAGTTTCACTACACAAACAAAGATGGCTATGACAGCAAACGACTTCAACATGATACCGTCGCTGCTAACCGTCTGCTACAATAATCTAAAGTACACTCATTTTATATCCTTGCTATAACGAGTTCGTGTACCAATTTATGTACCTATGTGTTATACCTACTATAAAATAGCACCGTGAGTCGTGACTAACTGACAGGGTTTACCGGTTTAACTCGGACGGCTCTTGAGGAAGCGGCGCGGTGCGGGACGGGTGACGTTTGGGTGCATGGGGGTTGCAATTTGCATCGTCACACGTAGTAAAGCATGAAAGTAAGATTGTCTATGTAGTTTAAACCTAAAAATAAAAATCTCGTGTCACGATGTATGTTCGGGATAAACGCGAAAACTACTGAACCGATTTTGATAAAACTTAGTAACTATCTGTAATTTGGTCCGACTTAAAAGATAGGATAGTTTTATCTTAATTATTGACATCAATATTTGTTATTGCAAATTAAAGTATTTATTACACGACAGTCATATATATACAGTTCGAGATTTAGGTTGCTAGCAACCTAAATCTCGAACGATGTTAGATTGCGAGATAGTAGACTACTTACTACCCAAATAGACTACTTATTTTACTAATCCTTACTTAATATTGTAAATGCGAATGAAAGTGTTTGTTTGTTGGTTTGTCCATCAATCACGCCGCAACAGAGATTTGATATTTTTATGTATTCTGTGCTTATGAACAAAAAACGTGGGAATTAAAAAAACGTCTCTAGTAATCTTCGCTTTAATTATAGCGAAGTCCATTCAGGTACATTTCTTGTAAAACGTAAACAATGCAAGGTTTGGATATGTCGCAGTAAAATAGTTGAAGCTCAAACCTAGGTTTATGGCTATATGCCGGAATATAGCTATACGAAAGCGATTCAGAGCTATCTTACTTGGAATATAGCTATAATACGAACGCGATCTAGTATTATAGCTATCTGACTAGACTAATTTAGTAAAATGGTTATAGAAGTATACAATATTTTCTTTGATTTGCACAACTGGTTACTGGTTTTTAAGCCCCGATAAAATGGAGGCGTGTTTTGATGCGATTTTTCCTGTTTGAAAGCTGACGTGATCGAGATCGATCTTAGCTATAAATTATGAAGATCTGTTCAGGCGTTTGCAGATCATCAGCTCACGCAATTCCGAAGCACCTGATCACCGAATCTTGCCTAACAAGTACTATGTTTGCCAAAGTCTAAAGTTAGGTTAGGTTGGGGTTCAACATGAACAGTCAGGTGCCCTAAGTCAATATACCTAAGTTAAGTATGCACGCATATCTGATTATACCAAATGGAACCTAAGTGCCTATCTTTAGATTTTGGCAAACAATAGTACTTCTATAACCATTTTACTAGATTAGTCTAGTCAGATAGCTATATTACTAGATCGCGTTTGCATTATAGCTATATTTCTAGTTAGATAGCTATGAATCGCTTTCTTATAGCTATCTTCCGGGAAATAGCTATAAACCTAGGTTTATAGCTATAACACGGCTTTAACTATCTTACTGCGACTGATACACAGCTGTTATGAGTATTTAACTTGTATTTAATAAGTAGGTAGTTTTTTAGTGTTTCTAATTAAGTTAGTTTATCAATTGCAAAATTGAGAAAATGATGTATTTGACCTTGTGCGTGTATGTAGTCTTTGTAGCTCAGTAACAAAATTACTGAGATACAGCAGTCGAGAATACCTACTTATTTATATTTTGGTAAAATAATCATAGGACATACAGATCTAGATAATAATATAGAGAAAAAGAACACCTTTCGCGTAGTATAGTTGTAGTAAATCAAAGACCAAAGAACTTCATGGTGTGTTAGAAATCTGAGCCAGTGTTTCTGAACAGTAGTTATGGAGGACGTAGGACACAAAGAAAATATTATGAAAACTAACAAAAATTTATTTTCTACGTTAAATATTTTTAGAAAAATTAGATATTCTATTATTGTTTTTTACTTCGGTCGAAGCTAGAGACGAAGCCGTATTCTAAGCCAGATAACTTTAAATCTATAAAAAAGTATGACCCCACCCGATATTAAGGACGGAGTAACGGGGGAACTCCCTAGGCCGATGACGTAAGCGCAGGTTTACCGCCGTTCCGTCATTTTATTCTAGGGCTGTCAGTTTGTCCCAGGGCTGGCACTTAACATACTAATAAATTGATACTCCAGTTAGATAAGTTAGTAAAAGTAAGTCAAATAAAATTAGGTTCTTAATGAATATTATGATGAATCATTCAGATAATGCGCGTTTGACTAATAAGTAGTTTGAATTCAAATAAGCTACTATTTACTTTGTGTATATCTCACGTTTGACGTCTGCAAAGAGCTGGCTGCGACTGACGTGCGTGTGGTGTGGTAATTACTTAGTTTTTTTTAAAGAATCAGCGAGCCACTCAACCTGGAACAGGAATAGTGATGGTTACCCCCGCGCATCCCCGTGAACCAGTTTGTGGAAACCGCGTGCCTACGCAGATAAGTCTGGGCGGCCAATCTTTCTCGTCTCTAGAGACGATTTTGTATAATATTCTTATTATTAATGTACGATGAATTCAAATCTGTTCGATTGTCTTGTTCGCGTTTGTATCTCGTCGTCTACGCGAAGAAAATATGCCGCGTGGCTCTTCCCACTTGGGTCCCTACCACTAACGCTTAAACTACCTACCTACCTAATATTATTTCAATATTATTGTTTTGACATAACGTACAATGACACAGACCGACTCCGGCCCGGCACCGACACCGACATTACTCAACGACACAACACCTACATTCTTCATTTGGCCGACACCGACACGCTCAGACCCGAGCCACGGGGATTCAGGGCGGGGTCAGTGTTCACGCTAGGGATGTTGCGAATATTCGCATCCGCATCCGCAAATGCGGAGCTTCCGCATAGATTTGGACATCTGCATCCGCATCCGCATCCGCAATAATCAAAGCGGATGTTCATGCGGATGCGGATGTAATACAAGTTGCGACGAGTAAGAAATTGGGCGGGGCCGGTGAATGGCGCGTGCCGTTCGCACGTGAGAGTGACCAATGGCAACGAAAGAATTGGTGACAAGATCGGACGCGTTTGTTGTGGTGCATCATTTGTTTCTTGTAAATAAATCATTACGTGTTTGTTTGCGCTGTGGATAACTTATCGTATAGATATTATTAGATATATATTTTGAGTGTTATTGTGATACAGTGATCATTGTATGTAAACAATTGTTTATTAGGAAATTTTTATATAAATCTCTTAAGTGGTGGATTTTTCATCGAGAAGAATTTAAAATATTATCACCGATAGTACGAAGATTTTTATCCACTCCACCAGGCAGTGTTCCTAGCGAACAATTATTTAGTAGCGCAGGCTTAATTTACGAACCTCTCCGTAACCGCCTTGAATCGGAAAAGGTAGCAATATTACTCTTAAGTATAATGCTCCAATATTTAACTTTACATACTAACTAACTTACTTAACTTTCATTAATAAACATGTTAATAATTATGCTTTATCATTGTTTTAATTATTCATTCATATACTAGATTTATATAAGATCGTAAACATCCACATCCGCATCCGCATCCGCGGATGTGAACTTTCAAAAATCCGCATCCGCATTCGCATCCGCGGATGTGAAAATATCCGCAACATCCCTGGTTCACGCCACTCACACACACACACATGGAAGTTTTGCATGCGTAACTACAAAACACATGCATAGCGATGCTGGACCGACACCAGTGAGATATTTGCTGCCGACGTTATCATACATACATAGGCTGATAGAATTATAACGCATAGAGACAGTAGCCGCGCGCGGAGTGTATCACTTTCATGGAGGCCTTCAAAGGCTCTTTACGCCTATCGGCACGAACGTGTCAGCGAGCGAAAATAAACCCTTTCATGGTAGCTGTAGTATACTGCCGTATACTCGTATATATCCATATCTACTATATGTAGATATCACACACCCACACACACACACTCACACACACACACACACACACGTGCTACTAATGTGACCGGTCCGGTAGCCTGTACGCAACTGATTGAGGCGTGCAGTGGTTTCTAGTATTTATGCGCTATCTCTGATTTGTGTCTTACCCGCCACTTGGTGTATAAACTTTTATACCGCCAAATGCCAATACAGTACATCCCTTTCTTGTTTTAATAAATTTTTTGTATTGTGTGTCAGTGGGCTATTAAGAAAAAGTCGTTAATATGGACAACTAATTATATAGTCCGAGTAGGTATTAACTTGACTATAGTTGCTAGAAAGTCCAAATCATTAATCAAACATACTCCACGGTGCGCTCCCTTTCCCTTCCCTTTTTCCAAATTGGAATTGTTATAACAAAAGATCACATAATTAATCTCAACAAATGAAAATATTTAGGAAAATTAATAAAGCTTCGGCTTTGAAATTGAATATGAAGTTTCTGATCATTATTGTAATAAATGTTTTTAATTGTACTGCTACAAAATGTCATAATCTGAACCAGGAAGGAAAATTGATTACCTACTATGTTTTCTGATCTCAGTCTAAGATTAACCCTTTATCAATAAAGAGGATGTCTCAGAATGCTATTATAAAATGAAGCATGGATGAGTGAATGATTGTTATGGATGGAGATCCCAAGACATCGTAGTTAGTATAATGAACAAAATTATTGTTTTAAAAGCCGCCAATTCTGAGAAGACTATTATTTTATTTTTCCTCGCCCGTCTTATTGACCCTTGCCTCTTTTGCAGGCAATAGATTTCTCAATATTAAACAAGACGTCACTCACTAACTGTCACTCTTGTCCAAGAAACTTGTTGATGTCAGGCATGTTCCAGTCACTATTTATGTTAGTGCTACCCCAATGACTAAGAAAATAATAGAACTTCCCATCTCACTGGTATCCTGAAGCTTAACAGAAACACATGACCTCAATATAACAATCAATTTTTGTTGACTTGGTCATTGTACAAGATGAACCCGTATTAAAGTACCAACCTATTTGAATGGATTCACCACCAAATGGATATTATAATTAGTACGACAACGAATATATTACCTTCATTTTTCTTTTAAAGACTGATTATAAATAGAAAATATGTTCGTTTAGGAAAGAAATCAGTAATGAATCTTAATTTATGTATGTTGATAAAATATGAAGATATTTAAGAACTTAACTGAAGGATTTAACTGAAGGTGGGAACTATAATATGGTGAAAGTATGTAAATGTTACCAGGTTATATTTGAAAATTAATGTTTGAACCTGATCAATCTCTATAAAGCGGATCTCTCATGTTTCAATTAGAACATCAATCGTTTTATAATTGCAATGTTAAGTGCCTACCACACATTTGTAAATTTACACCCAACTTGACAATAATAAATCCAGATAATTACAGAATCCAATACTTACAGAGCACCTTTTCTCGTACCTCCTCGCGAACACACCTTGTATTTCATTATTACTACTATACTTAACTGTGAATCCAGATACAGTACAATCGAGATGTCCAATCGCACTTCTTCAACTTCAGTCCTTGTTATGTGTGTAACCATTTGTGAACTATGTATGCTAAAGGGTCGTCGCATACTTGCGCTCGCCGACACGTACACTAGTATGCGTGCGTATAAGCGTAGAGCCTTTGAAGGTGTCCCTGAAAGTGTTACACTCCGCACACGGCTATTGTCTTTCTATGCGTTAATAGTATGCGTTCTATGGGATTACGAATATCAGTCGGTCTGACAATAGTGAGCATACAAGCTACTAATGAAAGTTAGTCAAGAACGCAGTGACAAACAAAGTTCGTACGGGTCTTAAATTTCAACGAACTATGATTTGCATATTATGTAGGGTAGATTTTCTTGATATGTGGTTAAGGAATTATTTATTCTCAAAAGAAATTTTGCAAATTTCACTTAATGAGAACCTATCAGTACTATAACTTAACAATTGTAAAGTATGTACAAGTGGGTAGAAATAAAAATGTTCCTTGCAATATGTATTTTCTTGGGCCGCACCCAGAAGTTAGATATTATGAATAATAAAATCTTTGTCTATTTTTCTGTTGGTAATTTACCATCCATTTGTGCTCCTACAAAAGTCATGCTTCTCTTAGGTACTGTAATTAGTACGTATTTATTTATTTATTTATTTTTTAGAGATAATATGAACGTTACGGAGGAGCTGACATCCCAGTTCTCTTTTAGTTTGAATGTATATTATATAGACTACATATTATTGCATAGCAGAAATTATTTAAACTTAGAACTGCATTGAAACAGTCTAATTTCTTAAATTTGTATACGATAACCATAAACGAAGGAGGAAGAGTGGTCAGTTTGCATTTTTGAGTTATTACAACTCATAATTTCGGTAAACAACTGACAACTTGAAGTTAATTATTACTTCCACAAAATTGAATAATTGATTGACACAGGTTTCTAACATTACTGTTTAGAAATTTTTAGTATTGATCAACTTTTTATATCAATTATGGTACTACCAGGATATCATACCTTACCAGGGTTTTTTAAAGTCGGATGTTATAACTCTTTTCCCAGCGGTTATAATTATATCTCCAGAAACAGTAATTATTTAATACTGTAAAATGAATGACTTTTGAACTCAAACTAGATGTGTAACATTGAGATAACAATTAGTAGATTGGATCAATATTTTAATATTTGAGTTGCTTATTCATCTTGCCAGTGCTTCGTTGGACTAAGATGTTGATGAGATTATTTATTAGCTAACATTGAGATGACCATTTTTCTTTTTTTTCCGATTTGCATGAAATTGCTATCGTTACCATTTACTTAATCATACGTCACGACCAACAAAAGTTATTATTACTATTTACGTAGGTAATTTCAAAATAGCAGTGAAATGTTCAGATGATAGTGAGTCATTTATAAATTCAACTTAATATCCAAAAAGTGGTCAGTAGGGATTTATGATCTATGATATACTTTTAGCTAAATTATAGCTATGATAGCAACTCTCCATAGAAACTTATTTACTGCGTTGGATATGTCACTGTCAGTGCACAAGTATGCGCGCAAACACTACGCACCCTCTTGGAGATAAGCGCAGGGCTAACGGCCCCATGAGTTCCCCAAGCTAAAGGGGTTCGGTGTATTTTTAAAAATAATAATGATAATAATAATAATAACAACCTGTCAATAGAGACCTGATAAAATCAACCTGTCAATAGAGACCTGATAAAATACAAAAGAAATTAGAAGAATTAATAATGTAGAATGCTGACACGATCCAGAGCACGGAACGCACAAACACCACCCCCGGACTCGTCGCTCAGTTCCGCCTCGCAGCCACACGGAATCACGCCCAATGCTGCAGTTGCGTCGAGTTCGAGCGACGAGTTTTTCTCCCCGCCGACGTCGCCACCACCAGTACATCGTCGTGGGAGAGGCCGGCCGCCGATTTGCTTGGGATCCCGAGGCCCACCGGCTTCTGAAAGGGTCCCCGCTTCCGGCGGTAGTGTGTCGCGCATGAGGTGGACAACATCCATTAATGAAAATGTCATGCGCGCATACTTAGGGGCTACTGAGGGTGGAACCAACATGACCGCGTACCGTGCTAGGATGCATGCTTTGTTTCAGGTCCTTGAACCAGCTCTCAATGTGTCGGCTCAGCGACTGTCGGACCAGGTGCGGGTTATTCAGCGTAATCACATGCTGGAAAACGCCGTGCTTGATCGGCTTCGCTCTGAACTGCAATGTAACCGCGCTACCCCCTCCTCACCGCAAGCTCCAGCACAATCGCAAACTGCTCATGCGATTTCGCTGCAGCCCACTCAGGCTGGTGAGGGACAGGATAGCGGGGCTGCACATGTAAGTACCCAGTGTAGTGAACAATTGAGGAGTGCTTTGGAGAGTGCTATTCGGGAATATAGATCTTCACCACCCGAGTTTAGACCGCGATTACCTCGGTTGCCCATGAAAAATAAGAACAAAGCGCTAATGGGTGCCCTGGATTCACTGCTGCCGAGTTATTTTGACAGCAGCGAAGACCTTTCCGACACACATTCGATTCTGTACTGCGCGGCTGTTGCGGCATGTCGTGTTGCTAATGTAAAGTTTATTAATAATGATACAGCAACACGACCGAAGCCTGCCGCACCAGCCTGGCAGTGCAGGATCGAACGTCGTATTGATGGGGCTAGGGCACTCATTGGCAAACTACTCTGCTTCAGGGAGGGCAACACTCGCTCTAGAGTCATGCGCTTTGTGAGGCGCGCTTTCTTGGGGACTGATATCAGCCCTCAAGGTTATATGGCGCGCGTCACTGAGCGCATTGACTTCCTGAAACAGAAGGTCTCGGCATGGGCTAGCCGTATTCGCAGATACAAGTGCCGGGTCGAGAGATATACCCTGAATCGCACTTTCCAAAGCGATCAGAGGCGGGTATACCGAAGTTGGGAACACCCTGACCAAGGTGTCACCGATGCGCGCCTACCGGATGATGAAGCCATGACCTCATTCTGGCGCAACATCTGGTCGGCGCCTGTCGCTCACACTGAGGGTGGTTGGACGTGGGATGTAGAAAGAGCGTGCGATCAAATTCCAGAAATGGACCTAGTTACTATCACCCCTGAAGACGTGGCCACTGCAGCCCGTCCCCTGCCCAATTGGAAATCCCCTGGGCCGGACGGGCTGCACAACTTTTGGATAAAGTGGCTACGCAGCTCGCACGCTCGTTTGGCATCCCAATTCCAATCATCTCTAGAGTCAGAGTCGCTACCCCAGTTTCTGACAACAGGTATTACCCTCCTGCTCCATAAGTCAGGTAGTACCACGGAGCCCAAAAATTATAGGCCGATTACGTGCCTACCAACATTGTATAAACTTCTTACATCCATTCTGAGAACGAAAATTAACGATCACATCGATACAAAATCCATCATGTCTATTTCTCAGAACGGATGTAGGAATGGCTCCCGTGGTACTAAGGAGCTTCTCCTCATTGATATGGCCATTTGTCAACAGGTTCGGCGCTCCCGAAGGGATCTGTCGACATGTTGGATAGACTATAAGAAGGCCTACGACTCTGTGCCCCATACATGGCTCATGAAGGTGCTGGAACTGTACAAAGTAAACACAGTACTACGCGCCTTCCTACAGACGTGTATGGGGCAGTGGAGGACAGTCCTTCACTATCCAGGGTGTCGCCGGACCCTGGGGAGCGCGGAACCTATAAGGATTGAGCGAGGCATATTCCAGGGCGATAGCCTCAGTCCTTTGTGGTTTTGCCTGGCTCTGAATCCTCTGAGTACTCTCTTGGAGAATTCAGGGCTAGGTTACCGGTTGAGGAGAGATGGTCAGGTTATATCACACCTCCTTTACATGGATGACCTAAAACTCATTGCCCCCAACAAATCACATCTACTAGAGTTACTAAAGGTAACTAAAGCCTTTAGTGATTCCATTAGGATGGAATTTGGTGTGGACAAATGTGCGGTCATGCATGTAAAGCGAGGGAGGATTGTGGAATCTGAGGGGGTTGAGCTTTCGGATTCCATATACCTCAGATCGCTCTCCCCAACTGAAACCTACAAATACCTGGGCATGGCGGAGGCGTTAGGTATCAGAGAGGCCGACATGAGGCAGTCGGTGAGGGAGCGTTTCCTTGGCCGCCTGAAGAAAGTGCTGAAAAGCCTTTTGTCGGGCGGAAATAAGGTGCGCGCCTTCAACGGTTGGGTCATGCCGGTCTTGATGTATTCCTTCGGCATACTCAGGTGGACTCAGACTGAGCTTGACGCCCTGGACAGACAAGTTCGTGCACTGCTGACCACATATCGGATGCATCACCCGCGCTCCTCGGTGATGAGGCTGTACATCCCGCGGAAGTGTGGGGGAAGAGGCCTTTTGAATGCCAAAACCCTCCACAACCGCGAGGTGTGCAGTCTCAGAGAGTACTTTCTCCACGCCGAGACGGAGATGCACCGCGATGTGGTCGCAGTGGACAGGGGTCTGACGCCGCTCTCCTTGGCTAAAGAGAACTGGCGCATACCTGTGGTGCTCAGTACCAATGACCGCAGGGTTGTATGGCAAGGTAAGGAGCTTCACGGACGCTTTTATCGGGCCCTCCATGGGCCTGATGTTGATTTTGAAGCGTCCGTGGCCTGGCTGCGCTTTGGTGACCTCTTTGGGGAAACCGAAGGGTTTGTGTGTGCAATTATGGACGAGGTCATGATGACGAACAATTACAGAAAATACATAGTGAAGGATGGAACGGTAGACATATGTCGGGCATGTCGCCGTCCTGGAGAAACTATCCGTCACATTGTCTCTGGTTGTTCTCATCTGGCTAACGGCGAATACTTACACAGACATAACCAAGTGGCCAGGATTATCCACCAGCAACTTGCCTTGAAATACAATCTTGTGGAATCGGAGGTACCGTACTACAAGTATGTGCCCGACCCAGTTCTTGAAAATGGTCATATCACACTGTACTGGGATCGATCTATCATTACAGACAGGACTATTGTAGCCAATAAGCCTGACATAGTGGTGATAGATCGATCAGAGCGCCGTGCAATGATTGTTGATGTTGCTGTCCCGCATGACGAGAACCTCGTGAAAGCCGAGAAAGAGAAACTCACCAAGTATCTCGACTTGGCGCACGAGGTTGTCGCCATGTGGAATGTAGACTCAGCAATCATTGTACCGATAGTCGTCACCGCTAATGGTCTTATAGCCAAGAGCCTCGACCAACATCTTTCGAGGCTCTCGTTGGGTAGCTGGGTCAAGGGCCAGATCCAGAAAGCTGTACTCCTGGACACAGCTCGCATCGTCAGGAGGTTCCTCTCTCTGGGGCCCTGACCGCCGGTTGCTTGGACCCTGTTCCCGAGGCCGGTGGACCGCTATTCTTTATATTTTTAAATGTTTTTTTTTTTTTTATAATCAAATATTTAAAAATGTAAATTATATGATATAAATGAAATAAATGAAATAATAATAAACTAGCACTCGACTGCGAATAAGTGGGGATGCAGCCTTAGATGTGCCCACGCTTGTCTGTCTTGACTTAGACCCAATTTACACAAATTCAACATTCACATCCTCGGGCTATCAATGATAGCTTGAACCCGGGACGTCATCAATTCACAGCCGAACAAGTCAGCCACTAGGTCCAGAAAGTAAATACAGGGAGAACAGGATACTACCCAGAAAGTAATGCAGAAAGTAGATCGTCACTTTCAGCAGGCAGATTGTCACTTTCAGTTACGACCGGGTACTAGCCGTATTGCGGTATTTAGTAACATAACTGCGGTTCGAATCAATTCTGTTGTGACTTGTGATGGTACATTTGAACACCTACCCACTTATCAAAATTATTATTGAGACACTAAATATCTTAATTCAACTTAATAAACTTCTTGTTCAATTTAATGAACTTCTAAATCCATTTAAGGAACTTCTAAATCACATAGCATTTCTAATTTAATGGAAATCCAAAACCAAAGCTTAACCACTAGTTATTATTCTGTGGCTTAACCTCAATTGAGTGAAAATGCAGAATCTTCGTGGGTAGGTACCTCCACCGTCGGAAGCGGGGCTGCTGGTCTGCCAGTCTTGACATGTATTGAATATTGTACTTATGTATTTTTGGAGTTGTTCTATAAATATTATATCATCGTATTGTTGGAAATATTCTATTCTAACAGTTGCATGGGGTAAATCGGCATGGCATCCAGCTGCCCACAAGATATTATAAAAAGTTATTAAAATGTAAATACATATTACCTACAAAAAATATTGTAAAATGTGTAATTTTGAAAAGAGCAACTGCTGAGTTTCTTGCCGGTTCTTCTCAGCAGAATCCGCTTTCCGAACCGGTGGTAGAGTCATGACTTGTCATAAGCGCCACAGGTTGGCCTACATGAAATAAATGATTTTGAATTTTGAATTTTGAATTTTGAACACAATGGAAATCCCAACATGAACCACAAAAATTACTATATCCCAACAATTTCTTGGTTTATTCATTGTGGCACACAAAGTAATTACCAGTCGACAAACGTAGTCAGTTGAATAATCGACCGAGCGAAGCGAAGGTCTCTGAGTTTACTAGAGCGATTTGCACTTGTCCGTCCGTCCGTCTGTCAGAGCCTTATAACTTCTGAATTACTGAACGTAATTACTTCAATTTTAGATATGATATGTAAACCGATGGCCTCCAGCAGAAAATGGCTTAAAAAGTTATAAAAATCTTTATTTCAGGGGAGCTCCCATACGAAATGGGGGGCTTTCAAAGTGGAGATTGTATTCGAGGCTAGATCTCTAAAACCACTTTGTTTTAAAACTTGAAACTTAGACATAATTTGAGTTATATTCTGTACTTGAACAACAAATACTAAGATTAGATAAATATTATAAAGAAACGAAATTATTTGAGTTTTAATGGGCATCAATGTTTTTAACAAAACTTCACTATACTGTTACTAGATGGCGCTGTCTTTAATATTGTAAATACGCATCCCATCCACGAAAGCAGATGACGATTGACGTCATCAGATTCGGCGCGTTTTAATTACAATATAATATAGTTAAAACTACCTTATGGGAATTATGGGATACCGCGAGGTCTCAGTTCGGGGCGAACCACTAGTAATTATAAAATCTATTTCTTTAAATAGTCTAGCTCATTGACTATTTATCCAAGTCAATCTCATTGACTTGTTACAATCAGTGAGAAACCCACTGCTAACTTGCCGATTTAACGACCAGGAGTTACCAGCTTATGTCATAAAAACATTTTATTCAAAATATTTAAATAATCAGTAGTAATCTACTGCTGACTTCTCGATTTAACGACCAAGCAAAGTCAGTTAATCTCATGACAGTATTTTATTAAATGTATTTAAATAACCAGTAGTAATCTACGCCTAACTTCTCGATTTAACGACCAAGCAAAGCCAGCTAATATCATGACAACACTTTATTAAATGTATTGAAATAACCAGTAATAAATCTACTGTTAGCTTCTCGATTTAACGACCAAGCAAAGCAAGCCAGCTAATGTCATGACAGTATTTTATTAAATGTATTTAAATAACTTGTAATAATCTACTGCTTACTTCTCGATTTAACGACCAAGCAAAGCCAGCTTATATCATGACAACATTTTATTAAATGTATTGAAATAACCAGTATTAAATCTACTGTTAGCTTCTCGATTTAACGACCAAGCAAAGCCAGCTAATGTCATGACAACATTTTATCAAATGTATTCAAATAACCAGTAATAAATCTACTGTTAGCTCCTCGATTTAACGACCAAGAGTTTCCTGCTAGGCCCATAGCAACATTTCATTCATCATTATCATCATCATCAACAACCCATCAACGGCTCACTACTGAGCCAGGTCTCCTTTCAGAGAAGGGTTATATAAGGGTATTTATATTTCATTCATTACATTCAAGTAATCAGTAGGAAATCTACTGCCAACTTCTCGATTTAACGACCAGGAGTTCCCTGCTAGGGTCATAGCAACATCATATTTATTGTTTCTATAGCGCCCTTGAACGTTGACTGCTTGTCTGGACGCTGCACATCCCTCTATAACTATAATGTATTCTATCTACTATACTATAAACTATTTTATGTATATGTATTACATAAATAATGTGTCTGTGACAAAATAACCTAATCGGCAAAATTTTTGAAAAGCAAACACCAACATGACGGTATTAAATAAAATTTAAAAAGACGTATTATAAAGACGAAGCTAGTAGGTACCTGGGTACTTGCGTTCGGATGCAATATACTATACAGCCTGATTCCTTATTCCTTATATTAGGAATATATATAATTTATTTTTAATATTTAGATGGATTAGATATTATTAATAATGTCATTCTTGCTATACCCTCTATGCCCTTGTGTTCACATTCACAACAATGATATCAGTTTAACGACCAGGCAATAGGCATAGCCTGTCAGTCTTATTTCAATCAAATGTCCAGCAGGAGAGCCTACTGCTATATTGTCGATTTAACGATCAGGCATGTCATAACCTGCTAGTAATCTATTCTAGTGCACTATATTGTCGATTTAACGATCAGACATGTCATAACCTGCTAGTAATACATTCTAGTGCACCAGTCCGTATGTTACTTAAACACCGTTTTAACCAATTAAATGGCCAGACTTCCGTCCGCAAAATGAAAATTTCATTTGCCTTCTGCATCTAGCAGTGGCACTGATGATGTCACCATCAGTTTCAAAACCATTGTCCGTAATCTATACAGGCACACATAATAGTTCATAATTAATAACTGAATTACAATATTCAAACTGTAAGGAAACCGCTGTGCCATTGCACTTCGTTATGTAACTGTTTGAAAGAAGGTACCAACTTATTCTGGAACTCTGATTATTTTTCCAATAACCATAATTAGTATTAAACTCAATTATTATTGAAATATTGATAAATTGCGATAAAGAGTGGGTGGAAGGTAGGTCTACTTGACATTTTGCCACAGTACGATTCGCTTCCTTTGACAAATTGAGTATTTTTTTTGTGTGGGTAATTTTTTAATACTAATATTTAACCATTGATTTAGCACTATTTTCAATTTGAGCAATCAATCCACTTTATAAGCGGTTTTACTAGTAAAACAATCATAATTGTAGCACTATTTCCTCATCCTTTCTTTTCGAAAATGGCGAAAAAAAAAAATCTTAAATGGCGATGGGCTGGCCACATTGCGAGGAGTACTGATGGACGGTGGACCGAGAAGATGCTACATTGGTATCCTCGTGACAAACGCAGACCGAGAGGTAGGCCACGGCGACGCTGGCGTGACGATCTCAACGAGGCGGCGGGGACCACTTGGACTAGATTGGCAAGAGATCGGATTAAATGGAAAGGGATGGAGGAGGCCTTTGCCCAAGAATGGGTGTCCGATTACAAATAAAACTATATTGACATAAATGAACATGACATGGTACTATAATTTGGATATTGGAAATAAAGGCTTTATTATTATTATTATTTATCTATATATTATGACTCTCACACCCGCATACAAAATAAATAGATATAGGGCCAAAAAGTATTATAAACATAAATATATACACACAGATAAATAAACTTACACATAGATTACATAAATAAATACTTGTAGCGGGCGGAGGATTACGCCCCGGCAGGGGAGACCAGACGGCCGGGGGTCAGGGCGACAGGCTGAGAAACCGACGGACTATCCTAGCCGAGTCCAGCAACACCGCTTTCTGCATCTTGGCCGCGAGCGAACTGCCACGGAACCCCAGCCGCCTCAGATGGTGAGCGAGGCTGACTGGGATCAACCCATTCGCAGAAATGACGATTGGGATGGTTTCAGTGGACTCCACATGCCACATGCCAGCAACCTCGTGAGCCAGATCTAGATACTTTCGTTTTTTCTCTGTCTCCGCTCTCACGAGGTTCCCGTCATGTGGGATGGTGATGTCCACTAAAAACACCCTCGACTGTGCCCGGTCCATCAGCACGATGTCAGGCTTATTCGCCAGAATCGTCCTGTCCGTGATGATGGACCGGTCCCAATAGAGCCGGACTCCGTCACGCTCAAGTACCGGCACCGGTGTGTACCTATAGTACGGCACTCTCTCATCCAGGAGACCGTACTTCAGAGCAAGCTCTTGGTGAAGGATTTTGGCCGCTTGGTTGTGTCTGTGCAGATACTCAGTGTTAGCAAGAGCCGAACATCCCCAGAGCACATGCCTGAGTGACTCACCGGGATGGCGACACGCTCGACAGATGTCGTGAGTGCCATCCTTCAGGATGTACTTTCGGTAGTTCCGCGTCTTAACCACCTGATCTTGTATTGCACACACAAAACCTTCGGTTTCCCCAAAGAGGTCACCGAAGCGCAGCCATTGCACGGACGCTTTTTTATCTACGTGAGGCTCATTAAGAGCTTTAAAAAAGCGTCCATGCAACTCCCTCTCCTTCCATACGGTCTCCCGGTCAGAGGTGCTTAGTACCACCGGTTTCTGCCACTCGAGTTTGGCCAAAGATAGGGGAGTGAGTCCTTTATCACATTCTATGACGTCTCTATGCATTGGACACTCCCTCTTCGTCTCAAAGTAGGTTCTGAGGCTGGATATCTCCCGATTATGCATGGTCTTGACGCTTAATACGCCTCGACCACCACATTTTCGGGGTATATACAACCTCATAACAGACGATTTGGGGTGGTGCATGCGGTAGAGAGTCATAGTCGTGCGGACTTTTCTATCCAGTGCGTCTAGTTCGGTCTGAGTCCATCTGAGTACGCCAAAGGTGTACATGAGAACGGGCATGACCCAGCCGTTATATGCTCGGACCTTATTGGCGCCCGACAAATAGCTTTTACAAACTTTTGTCAGGCGGCCAAAAAAGACCTCGCAAACTGACTGTTTCACGTCCACCTCCTTTACCCCCACGGATTGTGACATACCCAGATACCGGTATGACTCAGCTTCAGAGAGGGTCCTGATGTTGGATGGCTCGAGATTGATCTCGGCCGAATGAGTAACCTGTCCCCTCTCCACATGTAAGACCGCACACTTGTCTAGTCCAAGCTCCATCCTGATGGAGTTACTGAACTCAGTGGTGATATTCAGCAACTCCCTCAGGCGGGTGGCATTGGGTGCTAGCAGCTTGAGGTCATCCATGTAGAGAAGGTGAGGCACTTTTGTCCCTCCTCTCCGAAACTGAAAGCCTGTCCCTGATCTCTCCAGCAAAGAGCTGAGAGGGTTCAGCGACAGACAAAACCATAATGGACTCAGACAATCGCCCTGGAATATACCCCGCCGTATCTTGATCCGGTCACCCGCAGCCGCCAACCGCTCGCCATGGAGACAAAGGATCGTACTCCATTGCCCCATACACTCTCCGAGGAAGTCTCGAACTGTACTATCGACTTTGTACAGCTCAAGGACCCTCAAGAGCCATGAATGGGGCACCGAGTCATGCTTCCTCTACCGCCGCAATCCAAGGGCCCTCCTCATGCTGCACCTCCCTTGACCATATACTTCGCCAAAAGGCGACGAGGTCAGCCGGGCTCGGCCGCTGAGAGGTAGAACAGACTACTGAGCACTCCAGTTTTTTATAGAACCTTTTCTGATCACTCGAGAAGAGGCGATTTTGCTGAAAGCGCTCGACTCTTTCCGAGTATCGTCGGATGCGGTTCCCCCATGCAGCGATTTTCTGCTTCAGGTCATCGATGCGCTCCGTTAGTTTTTGGGCTATATCGGGCTGATCTAGCCGCACCCCGAGCCCATTGAAGGCTATTCTAACGGAGCGCACAATCCTTGGCCTAGTGTTGCCCGATCTGAAACTCTGCAGTCTGCCAATGAGAGCTCTGGCCAGGGTGATACGGTGTTCTATTCTCCTTTTCCAGGCTGGTTCCGTGCTGCGCCTTAGAGTAGCACGTCCACGTTCCTGGGTCTTGACACCCATGAAACGATGAACAGCTAAGGCCGCACCAAAGAGAATAGAAGCCGTATCATCCAGGCCAGTGCTGCGCTCAAGGTATTGAGGCAGCATTTGGTTTATGGCCTCAATGACATCCCGCGTCGCTACATTTAATGTGAGCCGGGAGAGCCGCGGACGGATCTCTAGAGGAGCACTCCGGATCTCCGAAATCGCCTCTTCTAAAATCCTTCTCATCCGCTCTATGTCAAGGGAGACTGTTTCCTCCGTGTCCTCCTCCACAGGCAAATCTTGCGCGATAGCGTCGGTCTCTTCGCGGACAGGTTCCGCCAGAGAGACAATTTGCTCTGTGGTTGGGGTTGTCACCTCGGGAACAGCCTCACGTCGTAACCGTTCGAGCTCGGTAGCGCTAAAGATGTTCGAGCGCTGAATATACCGAGCCCGGTCTGCCAGGTTTTGTTCCGTGACAGTGAGATTCGGCTCAAGCAGCAAGAACTCGCGGTACATTGCCGCTCGGTAGCCAGTCCGTCCGGTTTCCCCTCCCGTCGCCCTGTAGTACGCACGCATGACATTCTCGTTCATTTGAGATGTCCATCTCATGCGGCGCACTCCACCAGCGGCGGGCTCCGAAGATTGGGTCCTTGAGGACCCTGTCGGTGCCAAGCCCTCTGGTGGGGATGATGGATTGGCCGGCCGCCGAGATGGTAGTGGCAGCCGGCTGGTGTGACTGGCGGTCCGCATGCTGTCACGTCCAGCGCCAGTCCCAGACGCGCCCTGGCGCCCCCCAGGCAGCGGCCCTATTCGCGCATTCTCATTATTTTCCATCATCATAAAAGGGGGGTGGGGGGGTGAGTGGCAGTTACGTCACTCGGGGTCCACTCAGGTCCCCAAGGAGGCTGTTTTAGAGCCAGCTCGCTCGGTTTGGGGGAACCTAGATGTCATTTGGTTCCCCAGTTCCCTTAGTCGCCTCTTACGACACCCATGGGATAGGAAGGGGTGGCAACATTCTATTCTGCCGGTGCCACGCGGCGGTTATTATTATTATTATTATTCTTTTCGAAAAAATGAAATATTAGACCTTAAGTCAATAAACTATAAAGTACTCACACGAGGTCCGTCGTCACCGACTGCGCCAGATGTAGTATACTGCCGTATACTCGATATATCGATATCTACTACACACACACACACACACACGTGCTACTAATGTGACCGGTCCGGTAGCCTGTACGCAACTGATTGAGGCGTGCAGTGGTTTCTAGTATTTATGCGCTATCTCTGATTTGTGTCTTACCCGCCACTTGGTGTATAAACTTTATACCGCCAAATGCCAATACAGTACAGTAGCCTTCAAAGACTAGTTTCGCCTACCGGCACGCACTCTAGTGTACGTGTCGGCGAGCGTAAATAAACGACGCCTCTTAGCACACATGGTTCGAAAAATGGTGACACGTTAAGCTGGTCTCGTTGTATGAAACTTTCAGCCTATGCGTTATTAGTCTAAGATTTAAACTATCATTGTTTTGCTAGACTACCTACTAATTCGTTAGAATGACCAAACTGATTGACAATACTTATCTTGGTAACAAAAAGCAGATAAAACTCAATTATTTAAAATGTTTTTAACCTTTAAAAATATTTACCTGCTACAAGTATTATGGTACTTAGAACAAAAATTAACTTCAGCATAATTATTGACAAAACTACATTCAAAAAATTGCTGAGTTATCAGCTCAACATACTTTTACAGCAATGTCGTATGATGCTTAACCAGTTTTCCTATCAGACTAGTTATATAAAATACCAATTGACCTAATAAAAGAACATTTTATTTAAAAGCAGATAAATTGATATCGGGTACTATTTTAGTAGGTAGCTACTTGTAGCAGTGCACTTTAAAAAATATAATTGTAATGACCGCCACTTCATCGTATATTTTATTAAAATCCTAAGGAAAATTTTTAATTTAATATAGACAGAAAATCAAAAATTTCCCCTAGGATTTTAATTTATATTTTATATTTATATCCGGGATGAAAGTTAACTCAGTGCCTTTTATAGAGATCGGTTGAGCGGTTAGGCTGTATTGTCCCTAAAATTATTGACAAAACTACATTCAAAAAATTGCTGAGTTATCAGCTCAACATACTTTTACAGCAATGTCGTATGATGCTTAACCAGTTTTCCTATCAGACTAGTTATATAAAACAGTTTTTTTTATAAAGGAACCCTATCTTATAAAAAAATGTAGGCTAGACCACTTCTTGTACAATTCTCTTTCCGCCAAAAATGGTTCATCCGTTCCTAAGAGTCGTCCATATAAACACACAGACATACAGAGAATTTTTGGTATACCAATATATAGGGCCGCTTTCACCTTCGTAAAATAAATCAAATCTGAGCATAAATATAATATTTAAACAGTTTTGTATTGAAAACCTGCTAAGACTATTTTACGTTGACATACTTTACGAGATATTTTACGTTGATAAGACTGTTATACGATAAGATTATTTTACGTTGGTGAAATCGTCCCTGAGGTATTTAAATTTATTCTTTGTATAGAGTTTAGATATCAGGTAGGAGGTACTTTAGGGTACGGTAGGTTTCATCAAGAGTGTGAAAAACAATTTCATTCTAAATTATGGATCATACTTAGAATGCAAATATTTTTCACAATCGTGGTATGTATCTGAGTCAGTCAGTCTTTGAGAATTGTATAAAATTTAGTTCTAGCATATTATATATATATTATTATTAATAGCATTAATATTTTTTATCAATAGCGCAAATGTCTAACAAAAGAATTCTATTAAGATCTTGGTCTGGATTCCTTTTCTATATCCCACAAAATATATTATCAGGTATCGTAAACTACCATTGTTTGCCTGTAATGGATATTTTATGCAACATAGTAGCACCTTTTTGTCCCCAAGGGCTATTTCAATACATATTAACAGTTATGTGCCCCTAATAACTTCGTATATTTGGTCACTTATTTCATTCTACTCTATTTGGTTGGTACTTGGTAGACGCTACTCGACCCTGAAGTAAACTTTAATTTGGTTAAGATAAATTAGTTATTTTTTCTTAAATGGGTTAGTAAAAAATGGTAAAAATGAAACCTTCGTTGTGAGATTACGACTCGTATTGGCTGGTTTAATTATTATAATATTATACTAGACTTCAAGCTCGTCAAGATTTATTTTTTTGAGTATTCTATAGTAAATATTTGCGTGTGTCAGCGTAGGAGGTTCTATGGGTATTAAGATCTTGCCTAATTAGCGATAATCTATTAAATTTAAAGCAATTAACTAGTAAATGAGATCAGAATTAGACCAACTCCACAAAAAGTAAAATTAAACAAGCTAAAACCATTTAAACTTTATATATTCAATGTTTATCTCTTTCTCTTTTAATCTACCACCATTTCGTAAGGGTTCATAAGTCTTAGAGAAGAAACGGCGAAAGAAACTCTAGAGCAACCCATCTTTTGAATTATTTCATCAATTTGTCATTTATAGATAAAATTACAGAATAATATAAGCATATACAAAGATACTATAAAAATATAACTAAATACTAATACTTAACTCTCACAACCAAGGACCGCCCTGCAGCCCTTCCGCAAAGCACGTCACGTGGCAACCACCAGTTATCGGCTTAAAGTACAAGCACACGAGTAACCGAACAGAGAGGAAGCTTCCTAACAAGGGCGAAGAAGTATACCTATTTTGCTAGGGTTGTCACCTGATGCATGTCAACAATTTAAGGAAAAAATAAAAATATTTTAAAGTTTGTATAATTATGTATAATTTCAGTTAAATCCTGAACTTGAACAACAAATACTTAAATTAACAAAAATATAAAGAAACGATTTTTTTAATGAACATCAGTTTTTTTTTGCCATAACTTCACAATTAATGTCAATAGATGGCATCGTCATTTACTATCGACTATTATTATTATTACAAGCTTTTATTTAACTTGCAATGTATGTATGTATACATGGGTATATGTATTAAACGTACGTACATACATACATGTAAACATACATGTATCAAATCTTACAAGATGAGATAGAACCACTTTTCCGGTTGAGCTGAAATTTTACGTGTATGTGTAAATCGGATGACTCTGCAATATTATTAGGATATGGAGCTGTTCTGATGATTGAGCTGGAAGATGGCTTTAGGAACTCTATAAAAAACTCGCTAACCTCATCAAATTTGGGCTTGTTTGATTCGTCTTGACAAGTACTCTGGCCTGAGATGACCTTCAGGGTCTGATAATGAAGCTGGAAGGTGGTTTTGTCAACTTTAGTAATAAAACTTTATGTACTTTAGTAATATAACTTTATTATTAACAAGTTTGGGCTCGTTTGATTAATCTTGAAAAGTACTCTGGTCCTAGACCATGATATCCAGGTTCTGACGATTGAGCCTTAAGGTGGCTATAGGAACTTAGCAATTAAACGACGTAACCTCATCGAGTTAGGGCTCGTTTGATTCGTCTTTCTTTGGTCCTAAATGATGGTCCATGGGTAATGTAGCCAGCTACGAAAAGCTTGTCTTGTAAAAATATTTTTTTTTAATTTACACTAGTTTTGTATGACAAGTATTAATAATTATGTTATTCAATTATCAAATATCAATAAAACTATAATAACTATAATAACTTCACGTCGTTATTTTTGCAAAAGTTTATTCGTTACAATTTATGAATAATTGTGTTTGTGTCGATAGATGACGCTGTGCACAGATAATTAAATTTGAATTGGCGGGCCCTTTGTCAATGTTCCCAAAAATTATAAGTATGTATCGATATAATATGATAAAATATCAATATTAATACACTAACGCATACTGCACATGTGAGAAAACGCGATAGATGACGCTGTGCACAGATAATTAAATTTGAATTGGCGGGCCCTTTGTCAATGTTCCCAAAAATTATAAGTATGTATCGTTATAATATGATAAAATATCAATATTAATACACTAACGCATACTGCACATGTGAGAAAACGGAGTTTGGATTATTATAAAAAAAATCTATATTCATTATTAACTAGCTGATGCCCGCGACTTCGTCCGCATGGATTTAGTTTTTAAAAATCCCGCGGGAACTCTTTGATTTTCCGAGATAAAAAGTAGCTCTCCCGGTCTGAGGAACCACTACTACATCCATTACTATACCCATGCAAAAAATCGCATCAATCCGCTGTTCTGTTGCGACGTGATTGAAGGACAAACCAACAAACAAACACACTTTCGCATTTATCATATCAGTAATGCTTTATTATAACATTTTTTATAATTGTCAATTTTTTTACCATACTTAACCAAAGAGAAAAGTACGTTTAGCTGTCATTTACGTTTTGTTATTCCACTGTCATTTGCGTTTTGTTATTCCATGTCAGATGCGTTTTTGTTATACCACGTTTTATAGTGACATGACGGAAAAGCGGTCGAACGGGATAAAAAGTATCCTATGTCCGTCTCCTGGTTCTAAGCTACCTCTCCACCAATTTTCAGCCAAATCGGTTCATCCGTTCTTGAGTTATAAATAGTGTAACTAACACCACTTTCTTTTATATATATAGATTACATTTTACTCATTCAATAAAAAACAATTTTAAATTTGCTTTACATAGGTAACAGTTAATAACTAACAATATACTAATCCTGATGATAACATACTTAAAATAATATATAAAATATATCGCAACTACTGTAACAATTTTAATTAAGAAACTAAACGTGTACAAGAAAGGAAATTATTACTAGATATCTTATCTTGTGTGCAAGAGTTTGGCATTTTTACACTATTACATACATATACACAAATAAATCTAAACTCACAACAAACAAACACTCACTCTTCGTCTATTTATTTCCACTAAACACACGACCGTCAGCCCTTATGTCCTGACCCTGAGTTACCCTGAGCGGCGCGCCGCGGCGTGTCGGTGAATGTGTCGGTGAGAGCTCACGCACACAGCGTTGCGCTATGTATGGGTGAGCCCGCCGCGAGCTGTTTGTATGTAGCTTCCGCTCTGTTACTTTAATATACCTACTCTGTGGTACAAGTGACAGTCCAAGGAAGACTGTCTTTCGGCAAGGTACATTGGTATTTATAGGTTGCCACGTCACGTGGTTTGTCACAATAGATACACATAAAACAACACCAACTTTTAAGGTACATTGACACTGTATATTGACTATCATGACAGCAGTATAATGACAATAATAATTAAATTAAATATATTCATAATCTTGTCATCATACCGTCGGTTTATTGACACTGTATATTGACTATCATTACAGTAGTATAATGACAATAACAATTAGATATATTCATAATCTTGTCATCATATCGTCGGTTTATATATTTATCATATTGTACAATATTTGTCCAATTCTGGCCCTAATAACACAAAATATCCACATAATCTCACACGTGCTTAAAAAAAAATATGTCACCATCTCACTATATACCTACTCCCTACTCATTACTCAGCAAATAAATTTTCTTTTCATCATACCTATTCGAAAAACGAATATTGGCTTCAGAGGATAGCGGGAGCAAAATTTAATTTTAAGCCCATGGGACTTTTCATTTCTCTCTTCTGATTGGTCGTTGCGTTCGTGCTTTAGTATGTGTTTATTACTACTGCGTTGGTTGCAGAAACCCTTCGATCGCTCATTCCGTTCGAAATCCAAAAATGTTTGAGAAGCTGTTGTCTTCGATAAGTCACGTGATCAATTTGTCGATCGGATATACGCCCATACTGTATCCAACATAAAAATTAATGTTTAATAATTATTTCATAATAATTTATTTGTATTTTTTAAACTTTCAATATGTCGTATGGGTAATGTCTATACATAGTAGGTTGATATTCCGAGCTTTTTCTCATAGGTAATGATGAAAAATAGTGTGTGTCATTCGGGGCCGAAATATTTTGTTCTCGGGCGGAGTAGGATTCTGCTTTAGAATCCTTCACTTCTCTTTGAATGCAAAATAACGCCCTCGGGAAACAAAAAATTTCTTTGGCCCCATATAACACAAATAATAGCATATATAACTATAGCATTTTAATTCTTCTATGTTTCAGTAATGTCAAAACTCTTCTATGGTCGATACAATATTTCTCACTTCTAATATTATGATAGTGAAGAAGATGTAAAGTGTGAGAAGAATGATGAAAGGGCGTAATGTTTATATTATACGTTATATTACCCATAATTCAATTTGCACACATTTGGTTGTACGTTCCGAATGTAGTGGTGCTAAAATGTACATCAGGATAAAATTTGCCAATAAAGCGCGACCGTAGCTCGAATATTGGAATGTTTGTATAAATTTCCGGCCTGAAGGCGGAAAACCTTTTAGAGCGTGTTATTTTTATTATGCCATGAGAATATTTCAATACAAAAAACACGAGCCATAAAATTGTATTCATTATATTTCGCCAATACAATTTGTTGATTGGTTTTTGATGCAATGAGTTATAGTACTCTATTGATATATATGGCACCTCGTAATTTTACAAAAACATACTTAATGGAAATAAAAAATGTAAAGTACACAAGATAGTATTGAGACTTGAGATTAAAGTTTTTAGCGTGCAGGTTTTCTGTTTAATCTGAAACCTACACAGTTATTCTTCAGCCCAAAAAACAACAAACAGTTGATAAAAATCCATAAAACTAGACCTAGAGCCAATTAACCAAATTCCAGTTTTGGCAAGAGAGAATCATTAAGATTTAGGCACTGAATGGCAATAATTTTGTCTTAGAAATTTCGTCCCTTAGCACGAAGATTTCAGCAGTTTCTTGTTCTGGAGTATATTATCAGGAATTATTTATTTTTACATTAATAATGATAATTATAATCGTGAGTAGGTAGCGATTTTAATCCCAAATGAGGCTACACATTGAGGCTACAGCGGTAATAAGTTTGTATTTTAGTCTTGGAATAACTGCTAATTTATTCTAAGAGCCGATTTCACCAACGTCAAATAAGTCTTATACGAGCGTAAAGATATTTTGGCAGATTTTCAATACAGTAATGGTCAAAATATCAAATTTACTCTCGGATAAGACTTATTTTACGTTGGTGAATCGGCCCTAAGTAAAACATAATGACATTTAGGTGTAACTGGTACATTTAACTACTGGTATGTATGGTGGACATTAATAGTTGAAAAATTTAATGTTGTACATATTATATACATATTAGTTGGTATTTTTATTTTTAAATTCGCTATGTCCGCTCGCAATGCCTCCAAGAGTTATGATTAAAACTTTCTACGATGGCATGGGAGCGCAGATGCTGTACGCCTACTCCAATATTTTTTCATGATTTGTCTCTTTGTACTTTTGAAAATTGTTTTCTTTGTGCTTTTGAAATCCGTTACATGTTTTGTAGTTTCACTAGAGTTTCTTTAAGTGGAACGCTTAAAATTATTGCTTTAAATATCTAATGTCAGCTCATTATAGTAAGATCGCTACGATAATAATCTATATATATAAAAGAAAGTGGTGTTAGTTACACTATTTATAACTCAAGAACGGATGAACCGATTTGGCTGAAAATTGGTGGAGAGGTAGCTTAGAACCAGGAGACGGACATAGGATACTTTTTATCCCGTTCGACCGCGTTTCCGTCATGTCACCATAAAACGTGGTTTAAGAAAAACGCATCTGACATGGAATAACAAAACGCAAATGACAGTAGAATAACAAAATCGGCCAAGTGTGAGTCGGTCCTCGCTCTTTTAGGGTTCCGTTAAAAAAAAATTAAAATATTTTCATGGGTACGTGGAAATATTTTAATTTAATTTTATTTTTTTTATTTAATTTAATTTTTATTATTTGTTGTTATAGCGGCAATAGAAATACAAAATATGTGAAAATTTCAACTGTTTATCTATTACGGTTTACGAGATACAGGCTGGCAGACGGACGGACGGACAGCGGAGGCTTAGTAATAGGGTCCCGTTGGCACCCTTTGGGTACGGAACCCTAAAAACGTAAATGACAGCTAAACGTAATTTTGTCTTTGGTTAAGTATGGTAAAAAATTTGACAGTTATAAAAAGTGTTATTGTATTGTATTCTTGTATTATTATACAATAAAGCATTACTGATATTATAAATGCGAAAGTGTGTTTGTTTGTTGGTTTGTCCTTCAATCACGTCGCAACAGAACAGCGGATTGATGCGATTTTTTGCATGGGTATAGTAATGGATGTAGTAGTGGTTCCTCAGACCGGGAGAGCTACTTTTTATCTCGGATAATGAAAGAGTTCCCGCGGGATTTTTAAAAACCAAATTCATGCGGACGAAGTCGCGGGCATCAGCTAGTTTAATATAAAAATACTTTTTAAAGAACTGACTTCAAACACCTGCGCCAGTACAAAGTATATAATTTATTGTTGATATTTTAAAAACGATCAATGGGACCACCTGGAACGTATTACCTTTGAATATAAAAATACTTTTTAAAAACTGACTTCAAACACCTGCGCCAGTACAAAGTATATAATTTATTGTTGATATTTTAAAAACGATCAATGGGACCACCTGGAACGTATTACCTTTGAATATAAAAATACTTTTTAAAAACTGACTTCAAACACCTGCGCCAGTACAAAGTATATAATTTATTGTTGATATTTTAAAAACGATCAATGGGACCACCTGGAACGTATTACCTTTGAATATAAAAATACTTTTTAAAAACTGACTTCAAACACCTGCGCCAGTACAAAGTATATAATTTATTGTTGATATTTTAAAAACGATCAATGGGACCACCTGGAACGTATTACCTTTGAAACAAAAAAGAATTTTCCAAATCGGTCCAGGCGATTTCGAGCAATCGGTGAACATACATAAAAAAAGATTCCGACGAATTGAGAACCTCCTCCTTTTTGAAGTTGGTTAAAAATAAGATTAAGTAACGATAGCTTAGTGGTTAGGACTCCGTAGTCCTAACCACTAAGCTATCGTTGCTTAATCTGCAATTCGGTGGGGTCGCAGGTTCGATTCCTGGGTAACTCTGACTTTTCGGACTTAAATCATCATGATCATCATCATCATCAGCAACCTATCAACGGCTCACTACTGAGCGTAGGTTTCCTCTCAGAGAAAGGTTATGGGCTATAGTCCACCACGCTGGTATAATGCGAATTGGCGGACTTCACACACCTTCGAGAAACTTATAGAGAACTCTTAGATTACGGTCATCGAGATAAAGCCCGCTGACAGACTGACAGACAGACGCACGGACAGCGGAAGCTTAGTCATAGGGTCCCATTGGTACCCTTTGGGTACGGAACCCTAAAAAGTACAGCTGAAAATCGAAAAGATCAAAATTGGTAATTTTGTAGTAGGAATCACCACTTCGCATCACACATTACTTTAAACCTTTTAATAGATGGTGGTAGCGAAGCCCCGGGTAAAAGCTAATAAATATTATAATTATCTAGCTTTTGCCCGCGGCTTCGCTCACGTTAAGTTCGATTTTTCAAACCCCTATTTTACCCTATTAGGGGTTGAATTTTCAAAAATCCTTTCTTAGCGAATGCTTACGCTGTAATAGCTATCTCTATGCCAAATTTCAGCCCGATCCGTCCAGTGGTTTGAGCTGTGCGTTGATAGATCAGTCCGTGAGTCACCTTTTCCTTTTTAGGATTCCGTACCAAAATGGTAAAAATGGAACCCTTATGGTGAGACTTTCTCCGTCCGTCCGTCCGTCTGTCACAGTCGATTATTTCAATAACTATTAAAGCTATCGACATGAAATTTGGCATAGTTGTGTATAATAGTAGCCCAACATCATTGGAATAAAGAAAAATCGAGAATTATTTTTAGTTTTATTAAAAAAGGGGGAAATTCGGGGGTTTGAAATTTCAAAGTAAGATAACTATACCGAGTGGGGTATCATATGAAAGGCCTTTATTTGTGCATTCTAAAACAGTTTTTTATTTATTTCTATATATAATAGTTTTTGATTAATCGGCCAAAATCTCGAAAAAAATACCGTTCCCCCCCCCCTTATCTCCGAAGTTTACCAATCGAAAAATCTGAAATAATTATGGTCAATAGAGGGTTATGTATATTTTACAGGAAAAATAAAACCAACGCTCTAACTAGCATAGTTTTTTTTTATATTAACAATAAACCTCTACAAACAAAGTTAACGATAAATAAGCAAATTAATATAATATTATCGTTTTACTTTTACTTTTGGAGTACGGAACCCTCGGTGCGCGAGTCCGACTCGCACTTGGCCGGCTTTTTTATATATATTTAGATATAGAATAAAAAAGAACAAAATAGAATATCGTTTATTTATTGACATGAAATACAGAAAAAATAGAAATACACATGAACTTACACGCATACAGAGGTACTTAAAATCTAACTTAACTAGTGTCTACTACGTATCATGCCAATGAAAGGGTCCTAACCACGGTCCTAACTCAGCTAAGTGCTGAGGATACAGATGGAACTACAACGCTGTTATTCGATATAGATGATAATAATAAATATAATAATGTTTAATTCAATTCCAGATTTTCATTAATTTGCTCTTACAGAGCGATAAGCGAGTCAAAATTAGTGCAGTGAACTGAGTGCTCATTTGCATAAAGCGTGTGTGGAACTCGGAAGATATATGTGGGACTATTTCATAACTGGGTTGCTGAGTGTAATGGTGGAACTGTTTAAACATCTTATTGCATATTCTTATTTAACTCTGTAGCACTGAACTTGCCCGCGGACTCGAAGAGAAACGATTAAAACTTTCTCGTAACTCTGACTCTAGCGTACTCGAAAAGTTGACTGTTCAATGTTGGTTCAATATTTATCCTACTAATAAATATAAAATATATATGCAAATAAGAGTTTTTTTAATTTGATTTGTTCTTCAATTACGTCGCAACAAAGGAACTGATCGACATGATTTAATCATGGGTAGGTATTGTTAAGAACTTGGAGATTGAAAGGTTTTGTAGAAAGTTAAAGATTGGTTCTGGATTACGAATGTATCGTCACTTACCGATGATGGCTTCTGCTGTCTTCTGTTGGGTACCCAAGTTTAGTCTGCCTCCATAGGTCTTCAGCTGGTTTGTGCACTGGCTGGCTTTCTCGGAAAATAACTTGGAAAAAGTACATTCGCGGCGCGCCGAATTGACAGGGCGGTTAGGTCGGCTACGAGCATGGAACTAGGAATCACGACTACGTTAGTTACGACTTACGACTAAATGAATCGAGAGGTGTCCGTAAGACGACCGTATGACGACTGTCAGATGTGACATTTGACTGAAGTTGGAGCTAAGTGCGCGTTCGGAAAGGGTGAAGGTACATTCGTTTATGGTATTCTTTGAGTATTTTTAATACTCAAAGATTGTATCGAATAATAATTTGGATAAATTGTATTGGGTAGAAAATTATTTGTGTTGGCACTTATACAATGAAAAATAAAAACTGAACATTTTACGGAACAAAAGGGTTCCCCCCGGATTTTATAAAGCTTCCTTCATGCGGACGTAGTCGCAGACTAAAGCTAGTTCCTATAATATTTTGGACCCATGTTTTTGATTGTTTACTTGGGTATTAGGGTTTCGTGATAAACTAAAGATTTAAGACCTACGAGTATGTTTTAAACGGGTGTGTACCACGATAAATATCAGCAAAAAAGCTAATTAACCCTTAATCGACTAAACAGATTTTTAGTAAGCATTAGCTAAAAATCATCCCAATTAAAGCCACCATCTAATAAAAAAAGAACGGCATTCAAATTACAGACGAACAAAAACAGACTAAGTGGTCAAACATACAACACCCCATTTTTGCGTGGGAGGTTAAAAAGTATATAAGGATTCTCGTTTGTGACGAAAATTTTCACCGTCATGTTTCCTTTTCTATATCCCAGAGAATATGATATCGAATATCGTAAAGTACCAATTGTTTGCTAGTAATGGATGTTTTATGCAATGTCGTAGCCCCTTTTTTGTCTCCGGAGACTTTTTCATGACATATTTATAGTTAAATTCCTTCAATAATTTTAGATAGGGCCTCGGATGTTACTCTCGTATATTTTTTATTGATAAACCTTTCGTCCAGTAGGGTTCCTTCTTGTGATTTGAAATGTAAACTACATACTGTATAATATTGTATATGCTATCCTGTTGCTAGAACCAGGACACGACATCTTAACTCCTTAATTTATAGATCCTAACTTATATACCCGCGATTTCGTCTTTCGTTTTCTGAAATTAAAAGTATCCTTTATAAGTCTCTAGAACATGCAAAAAATTCATTCAGTTTTCTGCTCCATTGTTATGTAATTGAAAGACAAACCAACAACTAGTACTTAGGTACTTACTTACCTTAACCTGCGCGTTTAAATTTATGTAGCCGAGATAAAAATCAGCCCATATCACTCTTCAGGTCCTCAACTCTACTAATATAAAAAAGCCGGCCAATTGCGAGTCGGACTCGCGCACCGAGGGTTCCGTACTCCAAAAGTAAAAGTAAAACGATAATATTATATTAATTTGCTTATATATAAGGCCTTTCATATGATACCCCACTCGGTATAGTTATTTTACTTTGAAATTTCAAACCCCCGATTTTCCCCCTTTTTTAATAAAACTAAAAATAATTTTCGATTTTTCTTTATTCCAATGATTTTGGGCCACTATTATACATAACTATGCCAAATTTCATGTCGATAGCTTTAATAGTTACTGAAACAATCGACTGTGACAGACGGACGGACGGGCGGACGGAGAAAGTCTCACCATAAGGGTTCCATTTTTACCATTTTGGTACGGAACCCTAAAAATACGCCAACCTGTTACTCCATTGCTGAATTTTTGAAGGACAAACTAACAAATAAACACACTTTCTCATTATAACATTAGCAGGGATTATCCTATAATGAAAACAATTTCATGTTCTACTTTGCTTATTTATATATTCGATACGTTTATTATTTCCGTTAGTAAGAAGAAAACTTGTTTATTCTATATAACAAATAACGATGTTGATAAGAGCTTGTTAGTTCACCAGCCAAAGCTCTACCGTAAAACTGGATCTAGTAAATCTACCTACTTCAACTATAAAAGCACTATCAAAACATAAACTATAGCCTCATAAAGTCATAACTTCAGTTTATTGTTATAACAACTCGTAAAATAGGCAAAATTTACTCTAGGCTATTATATTATGTAATATAACTAATTCTAACTTGAGAAATCGATCGAAAACTATAAACATTTCTATAGAGTTTTGAGGCGTTGAGAGGTATCTTTTGTTTATTAAATCATCAGGATCATCTTCATCTCGACCCACTAATGGCCCACTTCTGGGCATGGGTCCACATTTCGGAATGAGTAGAATTTATGACATACCTAGTTATCTACGCTGGCCAAGTGTAGGTTGCCTGACTTCACACATCTAATGGTGATCGCAATGTCCTTTATTCTTTTGAAACTTCAGTACAAGTATTTAGTTTTGGGCCTCCAAGTTATTATTGATATAGACATAAGAAGACTTATAAGAATACATTAATTGATCGTCCATTACATTATAATAACCAATCTTCTTTCAGAGAATGTCTTTGATTCGGTGGAAACCTGGGCTGTATTGAAGTCGCTGCAGAGATGCCGTGTCGACTACCGGTAATACCGGTACCAAGTGTGGAAGTGCTTGTATGAAAACGCCACTATGTTAGTACGTACACAGGACCAGACTACGAGGCCAATCAATTGCAGCATGAAGTGCAACATGGAGACGTTATCTCACCGAAGCTCTTTACCGCTGCGTTGGATGACGTCTTAAAGCTTCTGGATTGGAACGGACTTGGCATCAAAATAAACGGCGAGTACCTAAATCACTCACCTGCGATTTGGCAATGACATACTAGTTATGGCAGAGACTCTGAGAGGCCTCAATACAATGGTCAACGATTTCAGCAGGGTTTCTAAACAGGTGGGCCTGAAAATGAACATGAGCAAGACGAAAATCATGTGTAATGCTCATACTCCGCTCCACTCAGTAATCGTTGATATATCTGCACTTGAAATTGTGGACGAGTATATTATATATACCTGGGAGACACAGTCCAGCTAGCTAGGTCCAATTTCGAGAATGAGATCAACCACCGAATCCAACTCGGCTTGGCAGCGTTCGGGAAGCTCCGAGATGTCTTCTCGTCCAAAATCCCTCAGTGCCTGAAGACTAAATCTTTGAACAGTGCGTGTTACCAGTGATGACTTATGGATCCAAGACATAGTCGTTTACTAGGGGCCTCAAAGTAGGCTCAGGGTCGCTCAGCGGGCGATGGAGAGGGTTATGCTCAGTGTGTCCCTGCGGATTCGAATCAGAAATGAGGAGATCCGTAGGAGAATCAAAGTCACCAATATAGCTCAGTGAGTCGCGGAACTAAAGTGAAAATGGGCGGGGCACATAGTTCGAAGAGCTGATATCGTTGGGGTCCCAATGTGCTAGAGTGGCGACCCCGCACCGGGAAGCGCAGACCGCCCACTAGAAGGATAAACGACATCAAACGAGACGAAGGGAGCCGCTGAATTCAGGCGGCGCAAGACCGAAGGCTGGGGAAGTCTATGTAGGAGACCTTTGTCCAGCAGTGGACGACGGACGTCTATCGGTTGATAAAGAAGAAGAAGAAGAACCATTCTTCCCAGTATTTGCCTTTGTACTTTGTAACAATAAACATAACAAAAACATGTTATGCTATGTTGTTTGAGTACCTAATAGAATTTATATTTGTTTTGATATGATTCAAGACCTTTTACGTTGGGTTTCATCGTTGAAAGCGATTCCACCAAAATTTATTTTACTAAGAATTTTGGCAAACATGACAGCCTAACTACCAAAGACTATTAGTTTTGGTGGTTAGTTTTGGTTAGTTGGTATTTTATTATTAAAATACCCGCCATGGTTTTAGCATTCTGACACATAATTCTTATATTATTTATCAGTGAACGTATAAAATGTAGCTATCATGCAATACATCTATAAGAAAGCAAACATTATTTCCAACATGTTTACTTGTTGTTTCTATTAAGGAGGACGCTCTCAGTGAAGACATTAAGTGCCATTGTTCTCCGATAATGGCCACCTAACCTGATACTGCGGGATCCTTTGTCTTCATCTCGTAGCCGCTTATACGGAAAAAAAAGATGGGAGATTTTTCCCCTTTCGATTTCATATCCCCTTGGAACGCCGTATATTTGCAATACGGGCGATCAGTTCTGATAAGGAGAGCCTGTTAGTTTCCCGTCGGTACGGCTTCACATAAAGTTAAATCTACTAAATCTGCCTCGACTCGATACGATACGCTCTCAGAGGGTTAGCTAAATGTCTATTACTTCAGTTACGATATTTGCACAAGAATAAATTACGTTTATATTCGAGTATGTAAGAGAAGGGACTTGGTTGATCGCAATATTTACAGAACTAAAAAAAATAGGAGTGTCAGAATCAGTAAAAGTATCTCTGAAGGTTCCTTGTAGGCTGGTCATTATACATTACATCTCTTTGTGGCAGGATAATTATTAAAAAACCGGCCAAGTGCGAGTCGGACTCGCGCACCGAGGGTTCCGTACTCCAAAAGTAAAAGTAAAACGATAATATTATATTAATTTGCTTATTTATCGTTAACTTTGTTTGTAGAGGTTTATTGTTAATATAAAAAAAACTATGCTAGTTAGAGCGTTGGTTTTATTTTTCCTGTAAAATATACATAAACCTTTATTGACCATAATTATTTCAGATTTTTCGATTGGTAAACTTCGGAGATAAGGGGGGGGAACGGTATTTTTTTCAACATTTTGGCCGATTACTCAAAAACTATTATATATAGAAATAATTAAAAAACTGTTTTAGAATGCACAAGTAAAGGCCTTTCATATGATACCCCACTCGGTATAGGTATCTTACTTTGAAATTTCAAACCTCCGATTTTCCTCCTTTTTTAGTCAAACTAAAATAATTTTCGCGTTGCTTTTATTTTTCCTGTAAAATATACATAAACCTCTATTGACCATAATTATTTCAGATTTTTCGATTGGTAAACTTCGGAGATAAGGGGGGGGGAACGGTATTTTTTTCGACATTTTTGCCGATTACTCAAAAACTATTATATATAGAAATAAATAAAAAACTGTTTTAGAATGCACAAGTAAAGACCTTTCATATGATACCCCACTCGGTATAGTTATTTTACTTTGAAATTTCAAACCCCCGATTTTCCCCATTTTTTAGTAAAACTAAAAATAATTTTCGATTGTTCTTTATTCCAATGATGTTGGGCCACTATTATACACAACTATGCCAAATTTCAAGTCGATAGCTTTAATAGTTACTGAAATAATCGACAGTGACAGACGGACGGACGGACGGACGGACGGAGAAAGTCTCACCATAAGGGTTCCATTTTTACCATTTTGGTACGGAACCCTAAAAAGGTCTCAGGGGCTTGTTATAGTTCATAGAGTCCGATATTTTCTGAAATAATCTTATGGTCTTTTACTACTACTATTACTATTTTAAATGATCGTTCTTCAACTGACGTTATTAACAACAAGAATAAATTGTATTATGTTGAAGGGCCTTGGATGATATGCTGAATTTAGAATAAAATATAAGTACCTATAGTAGATAATAATTGTTATAGTTAGGATCAAGTGTTGTCAGTATCAGTAAAAGTTAGAGTATAATAAATATTATGGGAAGTATGAAATTATAACTGAGGGTTCATAATGGATTATAAAAAAGGGTATAACCTTTTTTGTAGTACATTAGAAATGTAGGGGGACTCATTAAAAAGAGTTCATGGAGCTGGATTTTTCTAAAATGATGTTGCGGGTTTGGTCGTGGTTAATTAGTAATTACCCCTTTCTACTTTTATTATTATTTAACGTTTGTTCGAACCACTGAGTCATAATCTAAATACCTAGTTAATGTTTCTATTTAAAGCTGCTTTATCTTCGTCAAAATGTTGTACATAATATAAAACTGAAAATGTCCTACAAGATGGTGAAAACTACGTTGAAAGGTAAAATACGCAGACAAACGCAATATGTATCTTTGTTTCTTAAGAAAAAAAAGATAATATTATAAGTTATGTTCAACATTATTAACTACCGCTTTCTTCTCCAACTAAGCATTAGAGTGATGGGCACAAGAATAGTGCTACGGTTAAGGTTTCAACCGTAGACCTTTCCGTTTTCAGTCCGTGCTATATAAAGTTTGCGCTATTTCGATGATATGATCGCTGTATGAATTTGGCTGAAATTTAGAATAGAGATAGATTTTACCCTGAGTTAACACACAGGCTACATTTTATCCCGGAAAATGAAAGGGTTCCCGCGGAAATCAAAAAACCTTCATCCACGCGGACGAAGTCGCGGGCATCATCTAGTTCTTCATAAAACCTTTTACACTTTTTTTAAGCAAGCAGAAATTCATAGTCCCACTTAAGGGAGAGGGAGAACAACAGAAATCACCACGGGGTTCGAATATAGGAGGGTTAAGCTTAAGACTCTTCGTCCCGTAGACAGTATATTTTACGACCCTCTATTATTTTTATTAGAGAATGTGAACATTTGCCTAGCCCATGGAAGGATAGGGCAACATTTTATTTGATTTCTATACTTACTTTATTGTGCCATCCTTATATTTTATGTTGAGTTTTGTTAAAGTTTTTAGTCATTTTAGTTACTGTATTGTATGAAAAAAATATTATACACACACTAGTATTCAGTCTCCTAGCACCACATCATTGTGAAAATATTACAAACAGACAGGATTACGTTTGCATTTATGGCTATACCTACCTGATTGGTACAGATAATTTCTATAAATAAAAAATCAAACAATAGTAATTATCATTAACATTCGTACATACACATACCTACCTCTTCTAACAAGATTGAGCCTAAAAAGTTGCATCAAATGAACATCGATTGTTGGTTTCGTTCAATCAGTACCAGCTATCAAAGTGATTGATTTTTTAAACTTGGTACCCTCGCCGCGCTGGCACCATTTATTACTTAGATCAGTGAGATGATAATCGTATCTATGGAGTAGCAAATCTTATTCATCGGGTGTTAAAAAAACAATTCCATATTATTAAAAATAGAATCTGCTTTCCGAGGCGGTGGTAGAGCCTTGAATTGTTTTAAGAGCTACGGATGACCTAAATGAAATTAAAAAAATTTGAATTTTTCTTGTCTTTTGACTGCCTCATTGGCCTAGTGGTAAGTTGATTCGAGCGTAGATCAAGAGGGTTCGAGTTCCGGGTCGGTTAAAAGAATGTTATTTTCTGTCAAGAAATTCTCATTTATTATCTGCTTTATATAGCAGATCGGAGTTAGGAAGTTAGAAATTTTTTTCTAGCGCGTAGTTCAAATTTTGTCTGGAGAACATTCTATCTTTTATACTCTTTTTAGATTACTATAAGATTTTTCATCATAATATTATGTATTAATATTGATAAAGATGGCCAACCACAAATAACCATCCTTGTATTAGGTTGAAATAATTTTGCGGTATAATGCCCACTCTAATGATTTGATATCTCAGTGCTCCTGACTTTTTAAATGGAAAAGAGGAATCAAAATATGTGGACCTACGCTACCTAGTTTTTACTTGATAAAATAAAGCTAAAGAACAGGCTTAATCAAATTTCGCAACATTTTATACGACGGTAAAAACAGCCATAGTATTAATTTGATGTACAAAATAAAATCAAATACCTACAAAATGAAAGTAAAAAACAAATTCGTAATCAACGTCTCAACCGATGAACGTTCTCTGCAGGACATTGATGACTTACAAGGATCGCTACAGAAGAAGAGCTGGTGCCAATAATTGTATCCAGCGGCTGCCAACGACTCGCCTAATGAAAAGTCTTTATTATGCAAAATCCGAGTGAACAAAGCTGTGATGTAGGTACCTACTCGTATGTGGGTAGATAATTTATTTGTATCTTTGTCTTGTCAAGTTGTTGTGTGTAATGGCAGATGTTCGTTAATACAGGCATTAGAGCATTAAGTACGTGGTATTATTTATCCAGACATTTCAGTGGCGACGAGTATTTGTTTTGAAAAGAATTTCACGCGTGTGTAGAATATACTTAAACTTTTAACAATGTCAATTGGTAAAATCGCGGAGTTTAGAGTTGAAAGTGATAACTGGCGGTTGTACGTGGAACGTCTAGAACAGTACTTCGTAGTTAATAAGATTCCAAGTGAATTGCAAGTGCCGACGTTAATTACTGTGATAGGGGCGAATTGCTACGAGCTGTTAGTGAATTTGTGTACGCCGGACAAACCAATTACTAAAACATTTAAAGAGTTAACGGATATACTCGGTAGCCATTTGCAACCGAAACCAAGTGTGTTGGCCGAAAGATTTAAGTTTCGGCGTCGTGCGCAGAAGGCGGGCGAGTCCATATCGCAGTACGTCGCAGACTTAAAGAAGATGTCAAAGACGTGTGAGTTTGGGGCCTGGCTGGAAGACAGTCTTCACGACCAGTTAGTTTGCGGCTTGGCGAGTGAGACGATACGACAACGTCTGTTCGCGGAAGTGGGGATAAATTTTGCCAAAGCGTACCAGCTGGCGAGCAGCATGGAGGCGGCCGAGAAGGATGCTGCGCTGGTGGAGAGTGTAGCAGTAGCCACGGCGGGTGGCAGCAGTGGTGTCACGGCGGATTGCCGGGCCATGGCGGGAGCATGGCGGGGCAAGGGCACCGCCGATCGAGCTCGATCGTCGAAGAATCGGGAGCGGCAGCAGAGGGGGCGTGCCAGCGGCAGTGACACGTTGGCGTCTACGGAGGCCGGGCGTGGTGAAAAGCGGCGCCAGAGCAGCGCTTGCGGAGCGTGTGGAAGTGAATCACACCGAACAGCCAGGTGCCGCTATAACCGGTTCGTCTGCAGGGTCTGTAACCGGCAGGGCCACATCGCCCGGGTCTGCTATGGCCCACTACAACGCAGCTACAACGGAGGTAATGGACGATAGGGAGCCATGCAGCGACGAGAGTGAAGAGGTAATTGTCGATTTTAATCAGATATCGATAGAACGTTGTAAACCTATTTTAATATCGCTCAGTGTCAACGATCATATGCTCAAGATGGAATGCGATACGGGTAGTGCCGTATCCTGTGTTAGTTATGAACTATATTTACAAAAATTTAAAAATTTGAGAATAGATAAGTGTAACTTAGCTATAAGATATTATACGGGTGAGGTGATTTACCCCATAGGGGTAATACGTCCGTTGGTGAAATATCGAGACAAAAGTAAATATCTGGATTTGTACGTCATAAGAAATGGAAAGACTATATTGTTAGGTAGACAGTGGATTATGGAGCTAGCGATTCAATTACCTGTGTTAAATTGTAACAATATTGGCGCATGTGAATTTAATTTTTCGGAATTCAGTTCCAGATATTGTGAAGTGTTCGCGGACGGGCTGGGCCGGTTCACTGGCGGCGCGGTGAGCATACACCTGCGGCCGGACGCGGCGCCGGTGTTTATGCGCGCGCGGCCGCTGGCGCACGCGCTGCGGGAGCCGGTGGAGCGCGCGCTGGAGCAGCTGACGCGCGACGGCATCCTCACCCCCGTGGAGCGCTTCGACTGGGCCACGCCGATCGTGCCGGTCGTCAAAAAGGACGGTAACATACGGATATGCGCTGATTATAAATTAACGTTGAACAAAGTAATTGAAGTCGATCGTTACCCACTGCCGCGAGTGGAAGACTTGCTGACGCGTCTGCATGGAGGGGAGCGTTTCAGTAAGATTGATCTGTCGCAAGCCTATGCACAGTTTGAGCTAGATGAGCGTTCGAGACAATGCACGGTAATAAATACTCATAAGGGCCTATTTAGGTACAATAGGTTGGTATTTGGGCTATCGTCGAGTCCGGGTATTTTCCAAAAAAAGCTAGAGTCATTGTTCGCAGATCTACCGCACGTAGGTGTCTTCCTCGATGATATAATCATCACTGGATCAAATAATAGGGATCATTTGAATAATTTGCATAAAGTTTTTGAACGGCTACGGTCAAACGGGTTGCGAGTAAAGAAAGAGAAATGTAGTTTTTTTGCGGAATCTATAAATTACTTAGGTCACGTTATCAGCAAAGCGGGCGTACATACCTGCCCGGACAAGGTCAAGGCCATCGTTAAAACTCCCGCGCCGTCAAACGTTTCGGAACTGAGAGCGTTCATAGGAATGATAATGTATTATTCCAAGTTTATAAAGAATGTTAGCACCATATTAGCTCCTCTTTATAATCTTTTACGTGTAGGGGTCGCGTTTATATGGAGTAAGGAATGCCAGGATGCTTTTTCAACAATTAAAAATAAGTTGATGTCAAGCGAGGTATTGGTGCACTATTCCGTTGAGCTGCCGCTGATCTTGACGACGGACGCGAGTAGTGTCGGAGTGGGAGCGGTGATCTCGCAAGTCACGGCGCAGGGCGAGCGGCCCGTCGCGTACGCTTCGCGCTCCTTGTCGGCCGCGGAGCGGGCGTATGCACAGATAGACAGAGAAGCTCTCGCGATAGTGTTCGGAATAAGGAAATTCCATCAGTACTTGTACGGTAGGAAGTTCATCGAAAGATAAGTTGCTAAGTAAAGTAATGTCATATATTCAGTCTGGTTGGCCTGCTAGCTGTTCAGACGAGGAAATTAAGCCTTATTATTTACGGCGTAACGAGTTGTATTGTGAGCGCGGCTGTATAATGTGGGGTTATAGACTGGTCGTTCCTCAGTGTCTGCAGGAGGGAATTTTAAAACAACTACATGTTGGGCATATGGGAATAGTAAAAACAAAAGCCGAAGCTCGTAGTTATGTATGGTGGCCTAACATTGATGCGGAAGTAGAAACCACATGTAAACAGTGCGAAACGTGTGCAATGGAGGCCCCGGCGCCAGCTTGGGCTCCGCCACAACCCTGGCCTTATCACGTGCAACCATGGTCGAGGTTACATATCGATTTATTAGGCCCTTTGAACGGTAAAACATTTTTATACTTATCGATTCTACCTCGAAATGGCTAGAGATATTCGAGATGTCTAAAACAAATGCATTAAATGTAATTAAGGTATTAAGGCAAACCTTTGCCAGGTTTGGGCTGCCTTTGGAGCTGGTCTCCGATCAGGGGCCGCCTTTTTCTAGCTCTGAATTTAAGAATTTTTTAGCAAATAATGGTATACGTCAGTCGTTTTCACCCGTTTATCACCCATCTTCCAATGGAGCGGCAGAAAACGCAGTCAAATTATGTAAACGCGCTATTAGGAAGGCTCAAAGAGATAATGTTGATTTCGATGCAGCGTTGCAGGCATTTTTAATGGCATATAGGAACAGTGCCCACTGCACTACAGGTGAAAGCCCAGCCGCCGTGCTACAACGCCGACCTTTGCGTTCACGTTTAGACTTGTTGCGTAGCGAACGCACGCGAGAGGACCGAGTACGTGAGGCTCAGAACCGACAGACAGCGCTGGCGGACGGTACCGAGCGAGTATTGACACCCGGGGACTTAGTTTGGGCCCGCGAGTATGGTGCACATAGTGATAAATGGTCAAAAGGCACGGTCACCGCGAATGAAGGGTCGCGTCGATACTTAATCGATACGGGAAACGATCGCATTTTGCAAAGGCACGTAGATCAAATTAGGCGCAGATCACGCATGTCCGATGTTCCTTGTCCAACAATACCGAGTAATAACCAAGACTCATCTAGGAATGAGGATGTCGTCATACCCCCGGTGGCAACCGCAGGAAGTGAAATCTCGGTGGAGACAAGTCCTACGAATGCGGGGTCGGATATGGTAGGGGAGGAAAATAGCAATGATGGCCAAAATGTTGGAAGGGTTGCTTCTCCGCCAGAGGTTGTCACAACGCCGCCAGTGTCCCGTTCCAAGCGTATTAGGAAACCGGTCATTAAATTTCAGTACCTAGTTTAATTTGTAATTATTATATTAATGTGTATGTTATTAATTAGATTATTTAGTGTTTAAACCTCTATCTAGAATAAGTTGGGAGGTGTGATGTAGGTACCTACTCGTATGTGGGTAGATAATTTATTTGTATCTTTGTCTTGTCAAGTTGTTGTGTGTAATGGCAGATGTTCGTTAATACAGGCATTAGAGCATTAAGTACGTGGTATTATTTATCCAGACATTTCAAAAGCGAACATCTAGCATTGATTATATTATTATTAGGTAGGTATGTGTTGACGTAGTAACTAGTACAATAAAATCAAATATCGGCATTGCGTTAACATAAAATAATAATCAATACATTTATAAATATTAATAAAATGAAACTAACTGCCCACGATCTTTCCTTATTTCCTTCACAAATTTTTTATTGATTTTAGAAATTATATACCTAAATTTTATAGGAACCCTATAAAATGAATATATGCATATAAAGCAAAGATATAATTATCTCTAGAAGAACTCTCTCTTGACGAAGAAGCCAACAGAAGGATACGGCTGGGCTGGGCGGCATTTGGAAAATTAAGTCAGGTCTTCTCATCGTCAATACCTCAATGCCTGAAGACGAAAATCTTAAATCAGTGTGTCCTTTCCGTCCTCACTTATGGCGCTGAAACGTGGACACTAACAAAATGCTTGATCCACAAATCACTTGATCGAAGTCACTCAGAGAGCTATGGAGAGGGCTATGTTAGGAGTTTCTCTTAAGGACAGGATTCGGAATGAAGAGATCCGCAAGAGAACTAAGGTCGCCGACATAGCCCAAACCATATTTAGCAAGCTGAAATGGCAGTGGGCAGGCCATGCTTGTCGTAGAAGCGATGGCCGTTGGGGACGAAAAGTTCTAGAGTGGAGACCGCGAACTAGTAAGCGTAGTGTGGGGCACCCTCCAGCACGTTGGACCGACGATATAAAGCGGGTGGCGGGAAGTGGCTGGATGAGGAAGGCTGAGGACCGGGTGTGGTGGCGTTCTCTGGGAAAGGCCTATGTTCAGCAGTAGACGTCCGCAGGCTGAGATGATGAAGATGATGATGAATTATCTCTATGAATTGAAAATGATTATTAAAACTTCCATTAACGTTATATAAATAATATCTAAACTAGTCCAGATTTCATCATGATTACTCGCAAGCACTCTAGAAACTTTTATCCTTAGTAAATAGACGGGCTATATTACGATTTATTTGTTCGCCATTGGTAGAGCTGATATCGTAAGGAGTATAAAAAAATCGGCCAAGTGCGAGTCGGGCCTCGCTCTTTTAGGGTCCCGTTAAAAAAAATTAAATTAAAATATTTTCATGTACCCATGGAAATATTTTAATTTATTTTTTTAATTTAATTTTATTTTTATTATTTGTTGTTATAGCGGCAATAGAAATACATAATATGTGAAAATTTCATCTGTCTATCTATTACGGTTTACGAGATACAGCCCACTGACAGACGGACGGACGGACGGACGGACGGACGGACGGACAGCGTAGGCTTAGTAATAGGGTCCCGTTGGTACCCTTTGGGTACGGAACCCTAAAAATGTTATGGGCCTATAGTTTACCCTTTGAGAGCATAAAGTCAAAGAAGCTTAACTAGATTTAGGTTTTATGTGTAGGCATGTAGATGAGAAGTTTGCCGGCTAATCCAATTAATTAATTAAAATATTTGATAGTATTTCAGGGACTTCAATTTCAGATCGATTAATAATTATATTTTTTAGGGTTGTTCCTGACTCATCCCACAGAAACTCATCCCACTAATATTTTTTTCTTAACTCATCCCATTTGTATCCTTAACTCATCCCACAGCAATTTTTTGTTATTTTTGTTCCATGAGTATTCTTAACTCATCCCGTTGTAATTATTATATTTAAAACCTGTGATTTTGAGTACGGTCCGACAAAAAATATGTTGAATATGAATTGTATTTTTAAAATCAAAAACATGTAAAAATCTACATCAAAGTTACTGCTAAAAAAGCTGCTGCTTTCTTTTAAAATATCTTCATTTTTAGGGTTCCGTACCCAAAGGGTGCCAACGGGACCCTATTACTAAGCGTCCGCTGTCCGTCCGTCCGTGTGTTAGCGGGCTGTATCTCGTAAAACGTAATAGATAGACAGTTGAAATATTCACATATTGTGTATTTCTATTGCCGCTATAACAAAAAATAATAAAAATAAAATTAAATTAAAAATAAAGGGGGCTCCCATACATGGAAAAGGAGTCGAAATAAAATATTATTTTTCTATCCCGGCATGTGAGTGTCATTGTCTAAAGCTCTTTAAGTGGAGTTCAAATATATATTCTTTCATTTTTTAGCTACAAAAATGAAGAAATGGGGGGCCGTCAAAGTTTTCGGTTTTAGACCAATTTTGTTAGGGGGTCTATCTCAAAAACTAAACTAGTTAGGAATTTGAAATTTTGGTATATTATGTACTATATTGTGTATTTAAACAACAAATACTAAAAATACCGATTTATAATGCGGTTTGTAAGTTGTGACCAAAACAAACGAGCATTTTTTCCCCATATGCTAATTTAGTACTTTATAAGAACTAAGATATCTAAATATGTAAAATGTATTAAAAAATGATTTGGTTATATGTACGGAACCCTAAAAGAGCGAGGCCCGACTCGCACTTGGCTGATTTTTTATTTTTATATTGCCAGAGCAGGCAGGCGATTTTATGCAACGCCATATTATACTTCCATCTTTATTGATTCTTTTTTTGTGAAATTGATAACCGTTATATAATAAGATTTGACGGCCTCGTAGTGATTCCACATACTTTAATAAACTGTCACTGTCTTGGTCCATTTTAAAAAACAACACCGTGCACTTAGTTTGCTAGTTAGTGATTAACTGATAAGATGCTCTTTTGTAACAAACAAACTTCACAGGTTAAAAAAAACTACCTCAAAGGGTTGAAAACAGATTTAGGTAGGTTGCAGGACTACCTGTGACCCCTTTACTTCTTTAAAAAAAATGTATTGTTATCTCTATCGCTCTTATTCACCGCTATATTGAAAGCTATTGCCATCTCTTTTATTTAAATTTAGTATCTTAATAATTATTGGAAAAGTTGCTAATATTTATCTATTTAAGTTTTTTTAAAGGTTAGCTGGTTATGCTAACCATACATGAATGTTCGAATGTTTAGGTAATTTTTGTTTTGGGATGAGTAAAGAATACATTTGGGTTGAGTTAAGAAAATAAATACAATTAATGTAGTGGGTTGAGATAAGAATATCAGTTTGGGATGAGTTAAGAAAAAAATATTAGTGGGATGAGTTTCTGTGGGATGAGTGAGGAACAACCCTATTTTTAACCTACCCATATTTAGCGCAATTTTATAATAGATAAGCTGATTGTAATCTCATCTGTAATAACAGGCATACTATGTATTTGTTAGTGATTATGATGTACCTACCCATTTATTATAATTTATAACTTTCTTGTACGTCCTAATGTATGCCGCAGCCGAAAAACTCTCACGAGTATTACACAAAACATATTATTTTGTTAAATACAATAAATAGTTAAAAGTGTTGTGTTTATTGTTTATGGTTAAAAGGTACACAATATAAGTAATCATAATATTATATAAAAAGTAAAAACCTAAACATTTTTCGCGTCCAAAGTCTACCCAGGCCAGTAAAATCTATTTATCGTTAATTACACCATCTCTTCTGAAACCATTTCTGTTTAAAGCACAGTAAAGTGACAACGAATTCCCCTCCAAGCGGCATTTGGCTAAATTACAGTCGTTTATCAAATTGTCACCTGCTTTATTCGCAAATAAACTTCCTTTGCAATAAATGTGCTTTTAGAAACTCAATTAATCCGCATTAAAATCATCGAGGTGCATATTTTAAGCGTTCAGACTATGCTATAATATACATATACCTATACTAACAAATTACACGATATCGCTCAGCATTGTTAATACATTACGTTATAATACACGTACACACCAAGCTATAAATATTTATAGCACTGGCTTTCTTTGCTTCCTACTAATGTCAAATAATAATGAAACTAATGTAAAAGTCAAAAGTGTACGAAAAAATCGCTGTGTTTTACACAAAACATGTTTTGGTTATAAATACAACAAACAAATATCACCTCCAAAGTGGCCATATCTTACGAGTACTTTGTGCATCAATCACTTTCCTTATAAGCTCCTTTCTTTTGGAGTTTACTCCTTAAGAATCGATTTTAGGCGCCCGGTATGAGAAAAATCCGAGCAGTAAAATCAATTTATCAATGACCTCGTTACGTTTTTCACAACGTTGAAATTTCTACCCTAATATTGAGTAAATAAGGTTGGTTTTCGTGCGAAAGAGCTTTCCGAGGGAAGCCGTGACCTTGTTACGTTTTTCACAATAATGCAAATTTCTACCCTAACGTTGAGTAAATAAGGTTGGTTTTCGTGCGAAAGTCGGTCGGGGCGCGCTCGGACCCGAGTCGCGCGCATAGAGAAGGATATAGCGTCGCGCGTAACTCCAGTCGTGCGTCGGAGCTGACACACACTTTTTTTTTTCGGATGGAGTATGCTGTTAGCCCTAATGGCCGCTACAGCGTCACCGGACGTTGGGGTGAGCGCGAAGCATCGCCAGGGGAGTGAGCCCTAGGGCTCGAAGACATCGGGGGCAAGGTCTTCCTAAGGGCGCCTCCTGTGAGGCTCGGACCGCCGCTTAGGATGACGTTGGGACGAATAGGAGGAGTGGCTGGACTAGGTTAGTCCGTAAGCTCCTTTCGCGAGGGTTGCCTTTAAGAGATCACTCCAGTAATAAGGCTGCCCTTGCATTAGACGTAGTCGTAATTCCTAGTTCCATGCCTTGCACCCGGCACTATTGTCTTCTGTTCTGTTTTGTCATGTAATGGTTTGTTTTTCTGTGTTTTCATGCAATAAAGCACCTACTACTTTAAAGCTGGCATTTTTGAAATTGACATGTTCAGAATTGAAAAATGTGTCACTCAAGCCTGTTGCGGCTCTTATCCGTCATCTTGCAGGTCCTTTAGTGGGTAACGATCACTTTTATGGCGATACAGAAGCAAAAAAACTCAAACTCGATTGCAAAGAACAGATAGTTTTATTTTATCGTCGGAACACCAGGTGATGTATTTACTCCATATTCCCAGTAAAGCTGGTTTATCGGGCTCCATGCATTTTTAAACGGATAAATGGAAGGTGCAATATAAGACCATTGTACCACAAAGCTCTAGTGTTTACGAAGTATTGTTGCGCTTTTATTTCCTGTAGGTAGCTTTCTCTCTATTTTTGAAAGCCTTGTTTATATATTTTTTTTATGCTGGTCTGGTTTATTTATGTTTTCTATTAGTTTTTGCTGTATTCGCTGAAGGTTATACAGGTTTACGCACCGACATCGACACATTCTGACGAGGAGGTGGAGGTGCTGTATGAGGATATATCAAAAGCCATACACACCTCTACCACTCACTACAGTGTTGTGATGGGGGATTTCAACGCGAGACTGGGCGAACGAAGCGGTGCAGAGACGAAAGTGGGGCAGTTTGGGTATGGGCGAAGGAACCAGAGGGGTCAAATGCTGGCCGACTTCATGGAGAAGGAGGGCCTTTTTATGATGAACTCTTTCTTCAGGAAGCGGCCACACAGAAAATGGACATGGATGAGCCCCGATGGTTCCACGAGAAGTGAGATTGACTTCATTTTGTCGACCAGGCGGCATATATTCAATGATGTCTCTGTGATCAACAGGGTGAAAACCAGGAGCGATCACCGTATGGTAAGAGGCACATTGAATATTAATGTAAAGCTGGAAAGGGCCAGACTGGTGAAGTCAACTCTCCGACCTTCTCGTGCTCATATCCAAAACCCCGAAAACTTCCAACTCGAACTGCAGAACCAATTCGATTGCCTTGCAGACTGCGTTTCTGTGGACGATCTTAACAACAGGTTCGTGGAAACTGTCCATACTGTGGAGTCTAAATTCTTTAAGACCCATCGCAGGAAAAGAACCGACAAGTTCTCTGCCCATACTCTCAAGCTCATGGAGGAGAGACGAGAGATGAGGCTGCAGTCATCGGCAGACGCGGCTGCCTACCGGCAGATTAATAGGCAGATCTCTAAGGCGCAAACTCGCGACCTTCGGATCTTTAATACCAAGTGTATTAAAGATACTATCGAGCGGAACAAAGGCTCAAAAGTGTTCGCGAGAGATCTGTCTATCGGACAGAGCCAGCTGACGCGGCTGAAAACTGATGACGGTCGTCTCGTCTCTTCTCGACCTGAGATCTTGAGAGAGGTCGAGAAGTTCTATGGACGGTTATATACCACGACACAAAAACCTGTTGAAGATTTGGCCAAAGATCCCAGAGCCAAACTGACCCGACACTATACCGAAGATATCCCGGACGTCAGCCTATACGAGATTAGAATGGCTCTCAAACAGCTCAAGAACAACAAGGCGCCAGGTGATGACGGAATCACTGCGGAACTCCTGAAAGCGGGTGGAAAACCGGTACTTAAGATCTTTCAGCGATTGTTCAATTCCGTCATTCACGAGGGTATAACGCCGGAAGCATGGCACAGGAGCGTGGTGGTCCTGTTCTTCAAAAAGGGTGATAATACCTTGCTGAAGAATTATAGACCCATCTCGCTGCTGAGTCATGTTTACAAGTTGTTCTCGAGAGTCATTACGAATCGTCTCGCTCGTAGGTTTGACGACTTCCAGCCTCCCGAACAAGCCGGATTCCGAAAAGGCTTTGGTACCATAGATCACATTCATACGCTGCGGCAGGTTATACAAAAGACAGAAGAGTATAACCAGCCACTTTGCTTAGCGTTTGTGGACTATGAGAAAGCCTTTGATTCAGTGGAAACTTGGGCTGTATTGAGGTCGCTGCAGAGATGCCGGATTGACTACCGGTAAATCCAAGTGTTGAAGTGCTTGTACGAAAACGCCACTATGTCAATACGTATACAGGACCAGACTACGAGACCAATCCACTTGCAGCGTGGAGTACGACAGGGAGATGTAATCTCCCCGAAGCTATTTACCGCTGCGTTGGAGGACGTCTTTAAGCTTCTGGATTGGAACGGACTTGGCATCAACATAAACGGCAAGTACATCACTCACCTGCGATTTGCCGATGACATAGTAGTCATGGCAGAGACTCTGAGAGACCTCAATACAATGCTCAATGATCTCAGCAGGGTTTCTCAACAGGTGGGCCTGAAAATGAACATGAGCAAGACGAAAATCATGTCCAATGCTCATGCTCCGCTCCATTCAGTAATCGTTGAGAACTCTGCGCTCGAAATTGTGGACGAGTATATATGCTTGGGACACACAGTCCAGCTAGGTAGGTCCAATTTCGAGAAAGAGATCAACCGCCGAATCCAACTCGGCTGGGCTGCGTTCGGGAAGCTCCGAGATGTCTTCTCGTCCAAAATACCTCAGTGCCTGAAGACTAAAGTCTTCGAACAGTGCGTGTTGCCAGTGATGACTTATGGATCCGAGACATGGTCGCTAACTGTGGGCCTCATAAGAAGGCTCAGAGTCACTCAGCGAGCGATGGAGAGAGCTATGCTTGGGGTATCCCTGCGAGATCAAATCAGAAATGAAGAGATCCGCAGGAGAACTAAAGTCACCGACATAGCTCAGCGAGTCGCGAAACTGAAGTGGAAATGGGCGGAGCACATAGTTCGAAGAGCTGATGGTCGTTGGGGTCCCAAGGTGTTGGAGTGGCGACCCCGCACCGGTAAACGCAGTGTTGGCAGACCTCCCACTAGGTGGACCGACGACATCAAACGAGTCGCAGGGAGCCGCTGGATTCAGGCGGCGCAAGACCGAGGCCTGTGGAGGTCCATGCAGGAGACCTATGTCCAGCAGTGGACATCTAAAGGTTGATAATGATGATGATGATGATTAGTTTTTGCCCGCGTTTTCGTCCGTGTTGAGTTAGGTTTTAAAAATTCCTCGGAAACCCTTTGTTTTTTTAATTATAAATACTTTGTTTTATTTTTCGACTTTCAATCTGTGTGTTATTAGCAGAGTTATGTCCGATTTACACGGATTTAGTAGTTTAGTAAATCTTTAGTAAATCTTCAGTAAGTAAATATTTAGTGATTTAATACGTGTAAACAACCAATTTAGTAGCAAGTTGCAAGTTACAATTCAGTAGCTCACTAAACAGGAAAAATAGAATTTGGTCTATTTTTCGGTTTAGTAGGTGGACACGGTTTATCACTTAATGCCTTAATGCGTTTGGATAGGCACGATTAAGTAAACTAAACTAAACTAAAGCCGCATAAGTTAGCAGAACATTGTGCTCGTTTCAAAGCCGTTTATAGTTTTTGCATATAATATTTACTTATTAATATTTTTGCATTTTTTAATCAATTCAAAACTATGTTGTTTTGAAATCAGATATTGAAACGCGAAATCTGATTTAAATACGATTCTCAGAGAAAGCGATACGACCGAGGCCTAGGCATCTTGGGCTACTTAACAGCTTTACTAAATAGTAAGTGTAAACGGCCACTAAACAAGTAAGCCGCTAAAGATTACGTAAAAATTTACTAAACTACTAAACCATCGTAAATCAGACTTAAACTGACATAGCTTATTTAGTCGCAAAGCTACAGTGGCAGATGGCTCGAAGAACTATCCCAGGGTACTGGCGACCCCGCACCGGGAACAGCACAGTTTAGGTAGACCCCCCACTAGGTGGACGAACGATCTCAAGCAGGTCGCTGGCAGGCGAGGATCAAGTTCTGTGGCGATTCCACTGCGATTGCTAGACCTATGTCCAGCAGTGGACGTCTATCGGTTGAGGTGATGATGGTTATGATGTTAAGGTTATTAATACTACTCGTTAAAGATTGTGTAAGCTACCCCCAGTTAAAAGCTGTAGGGCTAGGATGCGCGCCACGAGAAAATTTTGTCTCCCGTTTTCTCGTGATATTATCCTTTAGAGATTCACGAGTAAATGAGTAATTTTTTTATTATAAAATTTATTCCTGCGCGCATGTTAGCATTGTTAGCCCTATGGTAGCATGGGTTTGTCAAAGACAAAAAGCTCCTAACCTAAATAATATGAATAAAGTGTCAGCGAGCGGTTTCCCTCGGCGTGCGAGCTCGACGAACTTCGCTCATAAATCCTTGCCTTACATGATGCCTGTTTGCATAATACAAGACTTAGTCGGCTTTGTTACATTAGTTTGATAGCTAGCAACACGTGCCCCTGAGTGCTTACATGACCCTTCCAGATGCTTTGTTATAAGTCTTATCTATGTGCTAGAAAATCCTTTCAGGATAGACTGATCTGTCAACGGAGCACTCAAAATGTGCACTTTGAGAACCAATATGACGTCTCAACCGGAGAACAGTGATGTAATAATACCTATTGAGGTATACCTACCATTGTTGGCGTAGACAACTAATTAGTCGATCAAGTGGGTTATTTTTCAAACGAAACTTTTTTTTAAATCCCGCGGTAATCCTTTGTTTTTTCGATATAAAGTCATCTCACTCGCTCTCGAAGTCCTCAACTATACCTACCTGCCCATACAAGAATCACTTTGGTCCGTTGCTCCGATGATACGTGATTGAAAGAAAAACAAACAAACTAACACTATATTTTCTAATTTATACATTTTGAGGCCATGAAACAAGACATTTTTAAGGAATTCTGAGAGCGTTCTACAAAATTTCAATTGAGTTTGGTTGGTTGATGTTCAATTTAAGTTCAAGTAAGCAGCAAATATTATAATCTTTTTTGGAAGCGCATCGTTTTAAATAATAATATAAACCTTTTTTATTTAATTTTCCATAAAATAAAACTATTAAAAAGCAATCATTGACCCTCGTGCTGTGCGATAACTTATTTAATATTTTAATTTATAATACCTTACATATTATACATTGTTTATTCGGTATGCTTCGGGGAATAAATTTTAACTATAATAAAGCAACAATATTTGCACAGATGCAAATTATCAGCATAAATTATCATTAAATGTCTAAAAGAACAATTTATATTCGCGATGCTACATGAAAGTTACTGAAATACGTGCCCCTAGAGACAGTACCACGGCTGCCTGGGTATGTTTAATACTTCCGGAAAGCAGCAGAACGCCGATATACTACACAACATTAATATCAATTAAAAAAATTATACAAAAATAGAAAATACTATAATGTCGTTTCTGATGTTTTATATGGAAAAGAATGTGAAGTCTACCAATCAAAACCTTCTTCGAGAGACCTGCGCTCAGTAATGAGCCGTTTATGGGTTGCTGATGACAATGATGATGATGAGTCTTTTTAACCGACTTCAAAAACTAGGAGGTTATCAATTATGCGACGGAATCTTTTTTAGGGTTCCGTAGTAAACAAGGAACCCTTATAGTTTCGCCATGTCCGTCCGTCTGTCTGTCTGTCTGTCTGTCTGTCCGCGGTTTAACTCAGAGACTATTGATACTAGAAATCTGTAATTTGACAAGGGTATAAATAACAATCACGCCGACAAAGTGGTGAAATAAAATTGTGAAAAATAATTTTTTTTAGGGTACCTCCCCTACATGTAAAGTGGGGATGAATTTTTTTTTCTCGTCTATCCCATAGTGTGGGGTCGTTGAATAGATCTTTCAAAAATATTGTGGGTGTGGGAACACCATTTTTCAATTCAGGGGTCCGTTTGTGAAATATGATATTTTAAAGTGCTAAATTTTATTAGAGTCAAGTCCCCCCCCCCCTCTGCCAGCTAAATGGTTGTATAAAGGATACAAGAAAAAATTCACAGCAGTAGTATATATAATGAATTTTAAAGGAAAACTATCACGGCTACGTAGGGTTCATTAGTGAAGGAGTTATATCTGTTTTTTCTAAGTTAGATATTACACGTAGTGTAAGTTGCATATTTTGTAGTATATTATAGTATTTAAACCATGGAACTCAAAATGTATTCAATATTCATAAATAAAACGAAAGCACTATCCTAGGTCAGCAATAATTTTTGAGACTTTCAACTACGGAACCCTACACTGCGCGTGGCCCGTCATGCACTTGGCCGGTTTTTTTATGTATGTCCACCGATTACTCGAGGACGCCTGAACCGATTTGGGAAATTCTTTTTTGTTTGAAAGGGTATACTCCCCAGGTGGTCCCATATTTTATCGAAATCGGTCGAGCGGTTTTTAAAATATCAACAATGAATTATGTACTTTGTATAGTGTGTGGTAACGTAGTAAAGCGGGAGTTTGAAATCAGTTGTTTAGAAAGAATTTTTTATATTAAACTAGCTGATGCCCGCGACTTCGTCCGCATGGATTTAGTTTTTAAAAATCCAACGGGAACTCTTTCATTATCCGAGATAAAAAGTAGCTCTCCCGGTCTGAGGAACCACTACTACATACATTACTATACCCATGCAAAAAATCGCATCAATCCGCTGTTCTGTTGCGACGTGATTGAAGGACAAACCAACAAACAAACACACTTTCGCATTTATAATATCAGTAATGCTTTATTATAACACTTTTTATAATTGTCAAATTTTTTACCATACTTAACCAAAGACAAAATTATGTTTAGCTGTCATTTACGTTTTGTTATTCCACTGTCATTTGCGTTTTGTTATTCCATGTAAGATGCATTTTGCTTATACCACGTTTTATAGTGACATGTCGTAAACGCGGTCGAACGGGATAAAAAGTATCCAATGTCCGTCTCCTGGTTCTAAGCTACCTCTCCACCAATTTTCAGCCAAATCGGTTCATCCGTTCTTGAGTTATAAATAGTGTAACTAACACCACTTTCTTTTATATATATAGACTAGCTGATGCCCGCGACTTCGTCCGCGTGGAAAAAGTAATAAAAAATAATTGTTTTATGTTAATCGTGAGGTTTTTACGATTGTACTACGCCACTATATAATATTCTGTACCTACTTGGTACCTGCAAACCTACAATATCAATTCAAAATGGAAATTTTGTAAATACCCACAGTTTAGGCAGGACCAGCACCATCAGGATTGAGGAGTTGGTAACTGGTCTTCAATGATGGATTGGCAACTGGTCTTCATTCTCGCCTGCATCACTGGACTGTAGTCCAGTGAAGCAGGTGAGAATTTTCGATTGCACTACGCTTCTTGTAGCGTTACCCGCCCCCGCTCCCTTCTTACCGCGCAGGCGATACGCGAGTTAAGCAAGCAACACAAAAGCGACGTTATCGCGAGCGAAGCAAGCGCGAAATTTTCAGAACTGCACTACTTAACTATGTACTCCATACTTGGTTTACACTCACAACAACAATTAAGAAAAGACATTTTCGCCAACGAAGCGAGCGCGAAAATTTTTAAGATTTCATTGCATCACTATGTAGTCCAAAACGGACATTTCGCAAAATTTTTAGGGCTGCACTACATAACTGTGTCATTCATACTTGGTTCTTACAGTATCAATCAAGAAAGACACATTTCGCGAACGAAGCGAGCGCAAAAATTTTCGATTGCACTACGCTTATTTGTAGTTCATACTTGGCACCTACAGTAGCAACTGAAAACTGATATTTTTGCAAGCGAAGCGAGCGCAAAGATTTTTTGATCGCATTAAGTACGCCTCTGTGTAATCCATACTAATTGGTATAGACAAAAGCAATCTTTAATCGACATTATCGCTAGTAAAGCGAGTGCGACATTTTTTACGATTGCACTACGCCACTATGTAGTCCATACTTGGCACCTACATAAGCAACACAAAACCGACGCTGTCGCGAAATTTTTTAGGAATGCACTACTTAACTATGTACTCCATACTCACAACAACAATGAAGAAAAGACATTTCCGCGAGCGAAGCGAGCGCGAATTTTTTTACAATTACGTTGCATCACTATGTAGTCCATACTTGGCAATCGAAAACGGACATTTTCACAAATTTTTAGGGCTGCACTACTTAACTGTGTCCTTCATACTTGGTTCTTACAATACCAATCAAGAAAAGACACAATTTTGCGAGCAAAGCGAGCGCAAAAATTTTAGATTGCACTACGCTCCTTTTTAGTTTCTACTTGGCACCTACATTAGCAAGCGAAAACCAAAATTTTCGCGAGCGAAGCGAGCGCAACAATATTTTGATCGCACTACGCCTCTGTGCAGTCCATACTTATTGGTATAGACAAAAGCAATCTAAAATCGACATTTTCGCGAGCGAAGCGAGCGCAAAAATTTTTGATTGCCCTACGCTTATTTGTAGTTCATATTTGGCACCTACAGTAGCAACTAAAAATTGATATTTTCGCGAGCGAAGCGAGCGCGAAATTTTTTAGGACTGCACTACTTAACTATGTACTCCATACTTGGTTTACACTCAAAACAACAATGAAGAAAAGACATTTTCGCGAGCGAAGCGAGCGCGAAATTTTTTAGGACTGCACTACTTAACTATGTACTCCATACTTGGTTTACACTTACAACAACAATGAAGAAAAGACATATTCGCGAGCGAAGCGAGCGCCTAATTTTTTACAATTACATTGCATCACTATGTAGTCCATACTTGGCAATCGAAAACGGACATTTTCGCAATTTTTTTAGGGCTGCACTACTTAACTGTGTCCTTCATACTTGGTTCTTACAATACCAATCAAGAAAAGACACAATTTCGCGAGCAAAGCGAGCGCAAAAATTTTAGATTGCACTACGCTCCTTTTTAGTTTCTACTTGGCACCTACATTAGGAAGCGAAAACCCAAATTTTCGCGAGCGAAGCGAGCGCGAAAATATTTTGATCGCACTACGCCTCTGTGTAGTCCATACTTATTGGTATAGACAAAAGCAATCTACAACCGACATTTTCGCGAGCGAAGCGAGCGCAAAAATTTTCGATTGCACTACGTTTCTTTGTGGTTCATACTTAGCACCTACAATAGCAACTGAAAACGATATTTTCGCGAGCGAAGCGAGCGCGAAATTTTTTAGGAACGCACTACTTAACTATGTACTCCATACTTGGTTTACACTCACAACAATAGTGAAGAAAAGACATTTTCGCGAGCGAAGCGAGCGCAACATTTTTTAGGACTGCACTACTTAACTATGTACTCCGAAAATATTTTGATCGCACTACGCCTCTTTGTAGTCCATACTAATTGGTATAGACAAAAGCAATCTACAATCGACATTTACGCGAGCGAAGCGAGCGCAAAAATTTTTAAGATTTCATTGCATCACTATGTAGTCCAAAACGGACATTTCGCAAAATTTTTAGGGCTGCACTACATAACTGTGTCATTCATACTTGGTTCTTACAGTATCAATCAAGAAAGACACATTTCGCGAACGAAGCGAGCGCAAAAATTTTCGATTGCACTACGCATATTTGTAGTTCATACTTGGCACCTACAGTAGCAACTGAAAACTGATATTTTCGCGAGCGAAGCGAGCATACTTGGTTTTCACTCACAACAACAATTAAGAAATTTTCGCCAATGAAGCTAGCGCGAAAATTTTTACAATTTCATTGCATCACTATGTAGTCCATACTTGGCAATCCAAAACAGACATTTTGCAAAATTCTTTAGGGCTGCACTACATAACTGTTTCCTTCATACTTGTTTCTTCTTCTTCTTCTTGAGGTGCCATCTCCTACGGGAGGTTGGCTATCATATTGGCTATTCGGACCTTACACACAACTGCGCGGAATAAGGATCGAGTACTCAGTCCGAACCATGTCCAGAGATTCTTGAGCCAAGAGGTCCGTCTTCTTCCAGGGGGTCTCCTACCTTGTATCTTCCCCTGTATTATTAGTTGGAGCAACTTGTACTTATCGCCACGCATTATAAGTCCCAGATATTGCAGTTTTCGTTGCTTTATTGGTTCGTTATACTTGGTTCTTACAATACCAATCAAGAAGACACATTTTAGCGGGCGAAGCGAGCGCGAAAATTTTCGATTGCACTACGCTTCTTTGTAGTTCATACTTGGCACCCGCAGTAGCAACTGAAAACTGATATTTTCGCGAGCGAAGCGAGCGCGAAGGTTTTTTTGATTGCACTACGCCTCTGTGTAGTCCATATACAAATGAGTACATAATTAATATAATTTTTTTACAAAACAAAGTATATATTTTTTTTTCTTAATTTTTTAAAACCGCTCAACCGATTTCGGTAAAATTTAAAAACCACCTGGGAAGTACCCTTTCAAACAAAAAAGTAAGAATTTTCCAAATCAGTTCAGGCGCCTTCAAGTAATCGGTGAACATACATAAAAAAATTGAAAAAATAGATTCCGACGAATTGAGAATCTGCTCCTTTTTCGAAGTCGGTTAAAAAGAAATCTACAATCGACATTCTCGCAAACGAAGCGAGTGAGACATTTTTTACGATTGCACTATGCCACTTTTAGTCTTCACTTGGTTGGTACCTACAATATGAATTCATTATCGACATTTTGTAAACACCTACTATTTAGGTGGGTATTATCATCAGCAGCATCGGGATTGAGAAGTTGGTACCATTAGTAGTTGTAGCATGGGGAGGAGAAGGGAGGTGGATGATTCCTAAACCGAACCGAGCGATAATTAAATTAGCTGAATAGATTGATGCCATCTAAGAATACAAAGCTACTGTGGGAAATTTTAGTAAACGGAAAACGGAGACGCGAAATTTTTTACGGCTGCGTTATGCCACTACCCTAAGTAGTTCATACTAATTGTTACCTATCATTGGTGAGCAGTACCCAGCAGCATCAGAATTGAGTCCTCTTTTACGGCTCCACTACACTATTATATTTTAAATATTTGGCACCTACAATATCAATTCACAATCGACAGTTCGTAAATATCCATGATTTAGGTGGGCAGTACACTGCACCATCAGGATTGAGGAGCTAGGGCCTGGAGGTCAGTGATATAGTCTAAAATTAGTATGTAATGAATAGCTCAGGTCAAGATATGGCTATGGTATGAATGTAATAAGATCTATATACGTATATATCGTATGCGAGTGACCTGGAACTATCCGAGAGAAGTTTTGTCCTCTATCTCCGATAACATCTAGCAGATCTTCACCAAAATTGGTCATTGTATTTCTTGTCGTACACACTTTCAAATAAAGAAAGAATTATTAAAATCCGTTCAGATTTGACTGAGTTGTGGAGTAAAATCAACAAAAAGTTTCATCCCCTATCCTGGAGTAACCTTATGTTTTATCGGGATAAAAACTATCCTATATGTTGACCCGGAGTATCAGCTACCGCTGTACTAAATTTCATTTAAATCCGTTCAGTAGTTTTCGTGTGAAGCGCGGACAGACAGACAGACAGACAGACAGACAGACAGACAGACAGACAGACAAAAATTAAATAAAAATCTGTTTTGGGCTCAGTATCGATAGTCAAGCATCCCCCAATTAAAATTTTCAAAATATATTAAATGTACAGAAATCTTCCAGTTACAGTTTTATTATAAGTATAGATTATTTATTTGAGTGCAGTCTAAGGTGAACCTAAGCACTCTCCAACTCAAATCACGTCGATCTTTTACCCCATTGCTGCGTGATTGAAGGACAAACTAGCACACTTTCGCATTTATAGTTTTAAGTAGGGATTTCCAAATTGCCCCTACCACTATTGAATCAGAGTGCTCACTACTGAAAAGACTTTTTAGAACGTCTAAATTGTAGGCACCTTTGGTAGGCACTAACACGAGAAACTACTTCACTCACTACATACTTTCACCACAACTTATTCAGCCTAGATATAAAGGAACGTAAAAAAGCGTACACCTGTAATCGGCATTTTTATAGACCCATCTGGCAGTCTTATATGCCACGAATATACAAAAATTTTCTCTGTGACCTACTTACTTTAATAAACCAAGAAGATGAAAAGCCACAAATAATATATTTTTCGAACTACCGTCGCAACTATGCCGTCTGCCGAGAAAACGTAATGAAAGGAGATGAAATGATAATAATGTGTATTAAAATTATGCTGTAGGAAGAACTGTGTTTATTTTGAATTTTTGAGGATGCCATGTTGTAGCGATTGTAGTAACTTGAGAAATTCTTTGAAATTTCTGAAAGTTTGCCTTGGTTTAAGCTAATTTAATTCCAATCCAATCCAACCCATCAGCCTGTATTCATCCACTGCTGGACATAGGCCTTTCCGAGAGCGCGCCATCAAACACGGTCCTCCGCTTTCTTCATCCAACCGCTTCCCGCCACCTCGGTCCAGCGAGCTGGAGGGCGTAATACAGTGCGCTTGCCGATATGCGTATGAATTTAATTGTTGTAATATATCTTATTACAAAAGTGGGGACAACTTTTCGAGCGGACCGCTATTATAACAAAACTTTACTTCAACTTTGTTTGCGAAAAAACCTTCTGAATATTATCTACTTGTGTACGTTCAGTTTAAGAACAGTTTTAAGAAAGCTTTGCTGTTACCTATTAAATCTTGCAGTAATGCGCGCAATAAATGATAGTACTTTCGCCAGTTTATGAAAGTAATAATTATTTTTATTTTCCAGAATGATTGAACCAAAGTGTTGTGGTATATCTACCCTCGGAAATTCTAGAAATAGAAATTACCTATCAATAAATTCATGCCACAGTAAACGAGATACCGATTAGAGTGCGGGTGATGTATGAGGTGCCACTCCGTGGCCCAGTCAACTCTGATTTATCTAAAAAATTTAGGCTGCTGAGAGATAATAATTTAACAGTGAAGGAAAATATCGTAAGGAAACATCAGCATTAGGCCAGCATCTATGGTCTAATTCCTTATTTTCATTCAACTCCGGACCTCGAGATTGTCAGTGTAAACTAGATATCAAAATGTCATGTCCACTATACACCACAATAATTCCTAACAATGTCCTAACCAAACAATACCTAATTATTTATACAACCACTCATACAACACAATCATTTGCAAACAAATAACCTGTAATTATTTCTACACTGATTAATAGACTTTCTAAAAGCCCCTTTCTCGCCAGAGAACTTTATTTGCGAATAAAGCAGGTGACAATTTGATAAACGACTGTAATTTAACCAAATGCCGCTTGGAGGGGAATCCGTTGTCAGTTCTATTGCATTTTCGCAAAATGGCTTTGTTAAGCCGAGAGAATGAGTGAAAATTTATTTCTTTTAATAAAACTCACATATTATATTAAAATCATATAATTGCTATAATATACATATTGTATTGTCATTCTAATTTGTAATATAATAAATGTTTTTCTATAAATGTTGTAAATATAATAAACATCAATCAGAAGCACTACTACTTATGACACACTAGTACTTTTCAAATTTAGGTTAACTTCATGATGATGTTTATTGTGCGTGTATCTATTTGTCATTAAAGTATGGACGTAAAAGGGTTGAAAAAAATCCCCTTCCTTTTCCCATCCTTACTAAATGACAAATATATCCACAGTTAAACTCATGATCATCAGCAACCCATAGACGGCTCACTACTGAGCTCAAGTCTATTTCCAGAGAATGGTTTATACGCCATTTTCCAGTTAATAAAATGTTTTAGATGATCGTCGCGAAATGCAGGTAATTTCACGCACGCAAATTTAAGGTAATTTAAATTTATTTCAAATGCGCGTCATGGGGACCTCATTTTCATATCTTGACATCGATGATGGGAACAAAACTTCCGCTGCCGAGGCTGGTAAGTGACATGATCGGCAGCTAGGCGTCTTGGAAGATGGCCTGCTTTTGCTAGGGCGACAGGAGGCTGCAGAACGAAAGGGAGAGCTGGACGTCAACGCTCATCCGTTCCGCAGAAGACGACAACGGGAAAGAAGCGCAGATATACCCACCTGCTTCCGCCGATAAAAGCTTTCTCTGATTAGAATCTTTGAAGACTTTGCCTAATTAGTTTTGGGACGTCACAGTTGAATCCGATTTAGGTGTCTTATGATTCCCTATTTTGTGACGCAGACGTGTGTTACTGGGTTTTAGTCAGTATCATAGCCATAGCAATTGAGTCCCACGTACCCGCCTGGCAAGCGCGATGCATAATTGCATGAAGGCATTAAAGAAAAGGTAATTTAGTGCATCTTGAGACCAAACCTCTATATTATTATATTATAGTTGTACATCGTTAGGTATACAATTATTTCATTCTGTTCACATATCACGATATCTACACAAAGCCGCTCCTAATCCGTCTCGTTGAGAAGTTACGTATAGTATTGCAGACGTTGTTAGAAACTCTGATAGCTTTCTAGTTAGGTACATATTATACGCAGCGGTTGAGAATACTTACAGTTGATAGATAATAATATGATTAAAATCCAATTGTAATGTTTCTGCATTTTTGATACATTTTTGCTAAGAACACTGGATATGTTTATTAAACGACGTCCAAAAATCCTATTTCCTACTAATCCTACTAATATTATAAATGCGAAAGTTTGTGAGGATGGATGTATGGATGGATGTTTGTTACTCTTTAACGCAACAACGAATGAACCGATTTGGCTGAAATTTGGAATGGAGATAGCTCATACCCAGGATAAGGATATGCTATATTTTATCCCGGAAGAATAAAGAGTTCCAGTGGAAATTAAATAACATAACCCACGCGGATGAAGTCACGTGCATCCTCTAGTAGTTCATAATAAGACGTGTATTTTATCTGTTGAAATATATTATGCATAGGAAAAATAAAGAAATACTTTCGTGTAGGTAAATATTTTGGCCACAAAGTCGAATGTTATTCCAAGAAGATTCCTCAAAGTTTGTTCAGTGACGAAAATTTGCTATTCAACATAACCATTTTCCCCATAAACGACGTAAAAGACTTCTGAAAAACTTTCCTGTCATAATTAATAAATAAAACCGGCCAAGTGCGTGTCGGGCCACGCGCAGTGTAGGGTTCCGTAGTTGAAAGTCTCAACATACATTTTGAGTTCCATGGCTTAAATACTACATAATAATATACTACAAAATATGCAACTTACACTACGTGTAATATCTAACTTAGAAAAACCGATATAACTCCTTCACTAATGAACCCTACTTAGCCGTGATAGTTTTCCTTTAAAATTCATTATATATACTACTGCTGTGAATTTTTTCTTGTATCCTATATACAACCATTTAGCTGGCAGAGGGGGGGGACACTTGACTCTAATAAAATTTAGCACTTTAAAATATCATATTTCACAAACGGATCCCTGAATTGAAAAATGGTGTTCCCACACCCACAACGTTTTTAAAAGACCTATTCAACGACACCCCACACTATGGGATAGATGAGAAAAAAAAATTCATCCCCACTTTAGATGTAGGGGAGGTACCCTAAAAAAAAATATTTTTCACAATTTTATTTCACGACTTTGTCGGCGTGATTGATATTTATACCCTTGTCAAATTACAGATTTCTAGTACCAATAGTCTCTGAGCTAAACCGCGGACAGACAGACAGACAGACAGACAGACAGACAGACAGACGGACGGACATGGCGAAACTATAAGGGTTCCTTGTTTACTACGGAACCCTAAAAATAAAATTAAGACTATATTTTTGTATCTCATAAGCCCGCAGAGCTGTGTAAATGCTAAAAAGGTATTTTAAAATTTTAAAGGGCCTGTTCACCACTTGCTGATAAAGTGCCTGATAGCCTATCCACTATTAATCTGACAGATAGCGTTTAAATTTCTGTTTCTGACAATCTAGCAGATAAACTCTGATAATCAACCGGATTTATCAGACAGATATATTATCTGTTAGATATATATCAGACACTTTAACAGATAGCATTGAAACAGGCCCCAAAAATCTAGTGTGCGTCTAAAAAAATATATCGAGGGCTTCTGGAAGAAATCCCATATATATAAATAAATAAATAAATAAAGTTTAGGAATCGTCATGAAAACATTAAAGTCAACGACATGAAACGAGAATTTGGTTCCGACAAACCAAATGGCGTTTTACCTTCTTGAAATATTAGGTACGTGAGCAAAAATCACTTAGGTAAGCTATTCTCAGGCAACAATCAGGTAGTACGAATAGGTAAGGTAAGGGATCGCCTTCGCAAATGTGCCGTGTCGGACGACCGACCGCATTTGGGAGACCATTACCAAGAGATTGATGACGTCATATTGCCATGTAGACAATCGCTGCAGCTGACTTACGTACCTACTTTATACTACAATGCCTTAACCGCCTTCGAACGCCGAGTAACCTTTAACCATGGCGTAAAGTTGATGTTCTGACAGTTTTTGTATTGAAAATCTATCAAAACATGAAAATTCGTTGGTTAAACGTTACTCGTTGTTGGTGAAATTGGCACAATAGATTAAATATTTGATTAAACGTTCTCATAATACATCATAGCCTAGAATTATTTGATTATTATTGATTATTAATACCCCAGCCGGCTGAAATCGCTACCCATGACGGCATAAACTTAAACTAATACGAAAGATATTGCTTTAGTTCGCAACATATTAAGAACCATCGAAATTAACTTTGGAACTATATTGTAATAAAATACCAACGGTCGTTGTTCAAAGTTAATTAATTAAAAAATTCTAAATGGCTGTTTGCAAAAAGTTGTTGAGCTAAATTAAAGTCCTGGGTCACACATTAATGCCTTATGGCAGCGACATGGTAGTGGTAGCAGCGCCTAATAGTTATGTGTTACAAGGGGCCAAAGTAATATTTTTTTCCTCGAGGGCGTTATTTTGAATTCAAAGCAAAGCGAAGAATCCTGAGCGTAGCGAGGAATTGACGTGAGGGATTGAGCGTGACAAGGAATTCAATTTAAGCCGCCAAAATGTAACCGGCCAGTAGCTTTTTGTTCAGTTTATTTATTAGCTTTTTGTTTAGTTTATTGTATTGTATATTTATATTTATTGTTCGATCTCTTCAAACTCCCATAAAAAATAATTTTAATTTGGCTCTCGCTATTCTCTAAACGAAAGCTAATTTTCGTTTTTCGAGTAGGTATGATGAAAAATAATAATCCTTAATAGTAACAGTCCCGACCGCTTCCGGTTACGGCGGCCAAATTCCACGGAGATTAGCCATCTGCGCAGGAGATATCACAGTGCACAAGTGTGTGCGCAAACATAGGTGCAGGTGCAGGTGCAGCATTCCGAACCAGTGGTAGATTCACTTGACGATTCGAAAGCTTTCTGTAAAAAATTATTTAAATAAAAAAAAATATTTTTATTATATTCTATTCTATTCCGTCACTCTCACAGTCTGATGTGACGGTAATCCGACACGACCGCAGATATCATATAGATAAAGGAGCAATGCTGTCAGCATTTTGGGTACCTACTAGGTATAACTCGCTCGCTAGCTGCGGTAACATATCGAAGTATTACCTAGATTTTTAATTTTTATAGTTTTAATTTTAAAAGTAATTTAATACTACTAATAAACATTGTTAAAAATTAATACGATAAGAATAAATCTATTGTTATATTTGTCTTGTTTATATAAATAATTGATTACTATTATTACTATGTTGACCAGCCCTCCGGTCACCTATTATACTATGTGACAGCAGTAAAGTTAAAGTTGTTTTTTTGCTGGAACATGGGCACTGATTAGATCTGTATACTTAATTATATACATTTCAAAATCCTGATTGCCTGACTGATAATATCAACGCACAGCCTAAACAACTAGTTAGAATCTTAAAATTTCAACAACAGGTATGACGTAGGTATCCACTAAGGGCCGATTTCATCAGCTAAAATAAGTCTTATCCGAGCATAAATTTGATATTATGACAGTATTTTCAATACAAAAACTGTCAGAACGCCCAATTTATACCGAGAATAAACGTCAATCGACTGTGGTGAAATCGGCCATTAGAAAGATTTTTTGAAATTGCATCCCTAAAGGGGTTAAATAGAGGGTTAAAGTTTGTATTAAAGTCCCTTATTTTTCCTATTTCCCTTATTTTTTCTAGTTATATCCATGAAACTTGTTACTTTGTCTTTCGATTGAAAATAAAGAAGTACGTGTTTAACAGTTTTTGAAAGTTCTACCCCAAAACCTAGTTTCACGCGGACGAAGTCGCGGGAGCAAAAGCTAGTATGTATAATGTACAATTGAGTAATTTTCTTTATACGTGACGTATTAACCCAAAACTTTGACCGCTCCGCTCGCTTGATTTTATAAATGCCAGATATTTTTTATAAAACGTGACTTTATACATCTTCGAACTTTACTTATTCTTTGTTAAGTTTTGCGTGAAATTAAAAATCTATTTTCTCACTATTAAACTTTTCATTCAAGCTCGTAAGAAGCGACTCAGTATGCGATTATATCTCTCCCCTGTCCGTTTTTTTGTTTAATTAGCAAAGTGAAAGCCGGTACGTTTTAATGGTAGGTAGGTAAGGTAGGTACTCCCATTGTTTTTGCCACATTAGGTGTGTGGGAGTCCGGGAGTGCGGGAGGACAGATACAACGTTTGTGCATTTACCGCAGCACACCCTGTCATTAAGCTGACAATTGAAGCAGGGGAGAGGATTAACCCGTTATTCTATTTATGGGAAATATGCTTTGCTTAATGCGATTTTCCATTTTAATCCTTGCGATCAGAAAGTACTAACAAGTATGAAAGTTCAAAAACTGTAACCCGACTACGTAGAATTGGATGTAAAATCAGTCATATTGATTTTGTTCGTATTTATGTCTTTGTAAAATATATCATCATCATCATTAACAACCCATCAACGGCTCACTACTGAGCGCAGGTCTCCTTTCGAAGAAGGGTTATAGGCCATAGTCCACCACGCTGGCCCAATGCGGACTTGGCGGACTTCACATATCTTTGAGAACATAATGAAGAACTCTCAGATGTGCAGGTTTCCTCACGATGTTTTCCTTCACCGTTAAAGCATGTGATATTTAATTTCTTAGGCGCACTTAACTTCGAAACGTCAGAGGTGCGTACCCGGGATTGAACCTGCGACCCCCCGAATAGGAGACCACAGTCGTAACCACTAGGCTATCACTGCTTATAAAACTAAAATATATACTAACTAGAAAACAGATGGGGTATTGCGAACTGCCAATAAATGGAGCTAGTAGTAACTTATGTTAAATAATATACTTAAATAGTAAAATAATTTTTCAGTCACTACCTAAGTTATACTTACCTAAGTTTGGCCATTCAACGGGGAATCGCAACCAGCGGTCTAGTCACATTTTCTCTACCAGTGGTTGGGATGAGTTTTTTTTTATAGTATTTTGCTTTTAATTTTTGGTATTTAAGATTTTGTTTTAATTTAATTTTCCAATTACATTTATTTTTAAAATAATTACATCAATAATGTACCAAAAATAAAACAAGCAACAAGGGAAAAAATTCGTACATAATTTATAATATCGTCAGTGCATTATGTAATTTTATTTTAATTTAGATTTTAGTTAAATTTGTACTTAGGTATAGACTATACATGTACACCCATGGGTAAGTGGAATTTGATATTAGGTGTAAAGTTTGTAATAAAATAAATAATGAACCGCCTCAAAAACAATAACAATATTAGCACACCTCAAGCAAAAATTATAACCACTATTTAAAACTGAACAAAAAATCGGAAAATAGTTTCTGTAAAAACATTAAAAATCTTATTAGGTACAATTGAAGGTCCAGTAAAAAATTCATACTAATATTATAATTAAAGTGTGTTTGTTGTTTTGTCTTTCAATCACGCCGCAACAGAGTTATTGATCGACGTGAATTTTTGCAGGGGTATAGTTGAGGACCTGGAGAGTGACATAGGCTATTTATCCCGGAACATCAAAGAGTTCCCGAGGGATGTTAAAAACTAAATCCACGCGGACGAAGTCGCGGGTATTAGCTAGCACTGAAATAATTTTCTTTGATTATTCCAGATACAATTCTTGAAGTATGGGGATACCACCGCAAACTAAATATTGAATTCTGTATTGGCCTTTATATCCGTCTTATCTTGATTTCCCGAGGGTTTTGTGGCTTAGGTACCTTATGTAAGCATGAATATTAATTCAAGTATATTATTAGGAAATATCCAACCAATTAGGTAGATTTCATTACAAAAAAGAAAATATTTTTTCAATTATTATGAGATAATGTGGTTAAAACTAATATCTATATAAAAAAGTCTTTAGAAATATTATAAACGTGAAAGTGTGTTTGTTTGTTGGTTTGTCCTTCAATCACGCTGCAACGGATCAACGCATCGACATGATTTTTTGCATGGGTATATTTGAGGACTTGGAGAGTTATATAAGCTACCTTTTAACTCGGAAAAATAGATGATTACCGCGGAATTTACAAAGCAAGGCAAAAGCTAGTATAACAATACACAAACTTCCCGAATTAAGCATTAAAAACAAAGAAAAAAGCTCCTACAAACAAAAGTATTACGTTTAATTAAATATTCCACGCAGAGGCAGAAGTTCCGGACATCGCATATCTTTTATTAAAGAAGCCATAATTCTCGCTTCTACTTTGGTGGCTAAAAATAAAAGTGAACTCTGCAAAGACACGGGCAAACGATTTCTGAATCAATGAATCGAGAACAATTTCGAATTCACTCCTTGAGTGAAATCGATTCGGGTCCGAAGAACGTTTGTTCGAGCTTAAAAATGACCAAATAATTCTCATATGGCATTCAAACAGTATGTTTGGGAAGGATTATCTTGTGAAACAAGATAAAGGGCTTACGTACTCAGTTCAGTCCATTGAATGTTGATAGTCAGTAGTCTGATGATGATGTATAACTAGAGATAGCACCTACAACCAAATACTAAATATTTGCTCTATTTATCCAGAAGCTTTCTGATAAGTATAGAAGACAACCAAATAAGTATGAATAAGCACTTGTCAAATATTTGTAAATGACCTAAATAAAAATTTGAAAAAAAAGTTATTGAAAATTATTATTTATTTCACTTAAGTAGGTAGGTATTTTCAAATATGTTGCTCTTATGACAAAAGACTATACCACCGGTTCGTACTGGTATAATTTAAATATACTAAACCGTTGTATAATAAAACTTTGAGTATTAAATCAACTTAATACTCATAGTTATCATACCCGCTTCTAGCCATGGCTTAGCTTAAGCGACAAACATATTTTAATTATTTTCAATATTATTCTTAAATAGAAATGAACTTAAGTAGCTATTTTCCGGATCATTCCGCATCACCGAACAAAGTAACTTTACTTACGTATACCTACTTTTATCGATTTCCCGTGTCGCGTTAAAAGGCCACATTTCGTTCTATTGTATAAATTGTATGGGAGTATAATTTGCATTGAGTTGGTGGTCACGCACGGCATAGGGAGTTACCCTTTTTATTGTACGATTGCCTTTATAGTTTCTTTAATGTGGGTGGTTTGGTTTCCACATTAGTAAGTCCATAAAATATTTTTTCCGCGAAAATTTCACGCCTCACCTGTAACTAAATGTAATAGCTACCAAAAATAATGTGTAATACAAGTAAACAAAAGAACTCGGTCGGTTTGAGCTTCAGAAATTTTGCCTGTGCGTCTATATAACATCTAAACCCGCTGAAGAAATTTCTAAGAAAAAACCGGCCAAGTGCGTGTCGGGCCACGCGCAGTGTAGGGTTCCGTAGCTGAAAGTCTCAAATATTATTGCTGACCTAGGATAGTGCTTTTGTTTTATTTATGAATATTGAATAAATTTTGAGTTCCATGGTTTAAATACTATAATATTCTACAAAATATGCAAAATGAACCCTACTTAGCCGTGATAGTTTTCATTTAAAATTCATTATATATACTACTGCTGTGAATTTTTTCTTGTATCCTATATACACCATATATAGCTGGCAGAGGGGGGGGGGGACACTTGACTCTAATAAAATTTAGCACTTTAAAATATCATATTTCACAAACCGATCCCTGAATTGAAAAATGATGTTCCCACACCCACAATATTTTTGAAAGACCTATTCAACGACACCCCACACTATGGGATAGACGAGAAAAAAAAATCATCCCCACTTTACATGTAGGGGAGGTACCCTAAAAAAAAATATTTTTCATAATTTTATTTCACGACTTTGTCGGCGTGATTGATATTTATACCCTTGTCAAATTACAGATTTCTAGTACCAATAGTCTCCGAGCTAAACCGCGGACGGACGGACAGACGGACGGACATGGCGAAACTATAAGGGTTCCTTGTTTACTACGGAACCCTAAAAAGCAACGCTAAGAGGTGTGAAATGCCTAAATTTAATTCTAAATATTAACGTTACTGTATAGTTAAGTCGTAAAGAAAAAATATAGAATGAATGATAAAGATTCCGTAAATGTTTTCGATGTAATTTGTTTGCAGCGTATACTATAACGGTGAAACTGAAAGTTTATTCTAGAGCGGGATCAAAGAACAATTCATTCCCATATTATGCTTCCTCTACAATTGGCTAAATGTCAAGCCGTCTTCAGGGTTCAGAGTAGCCCACATATGGTGTCGTAATATAAAATAATAACATCTCTTTTGGCCTAGGGCCAGCTGTGGCTGAAAGTGGTTAAATGCCTTCTAAAGACTCGGACATATAAACTGCGGGATGGTAACTTGCCCTAAAGTTGTTATACAAGGACCTATAATATGAAGGCCTTCACACTGAAAAGCGTGCTAAGGCTTAGGAGCCACGCTGCTGACGCCACGCACCTCTACTTTCGTGCTCTGAAGTGTGTTTGTTTATAGTATATTTTTAACCGACTGCAAAAAAGGAGGGGGTTCTCAATTAGTTGGAATCTTTTTTTTATGTTTGTTTACCGATTACTCGAAGAAACCTGAACCGATTTGGAAAATTCTTTTTTTGTTTCAAAAGGTATACTCTCAGGTGGTCCCATTGAAATTTTATCGAAATCGGTTGTGCGGTTTTTAAAATATCAACAATAAAATACTTTGTAGTGGCGCAGGCCGTTTGAAGTCGGATTTTAAAAAGAAATTTTTATATTAATTTATTTTCTTAAAGTACTTTGTATTAAACATTGTACGTGCGTTTAGGGTGACGTTCTGGGGTGCGATTGTCTTAAGTAATTCCATTGATCGTAATCGTATTCGATGACATTAGGGCTGACTTATCCAAAATTAAAAGATGCGGCTTTAAAAAGAGAAGCTTTTCGCATGATGACCGCCAAACTTCAACACGAGGAAGGCACACGATGATGAAGATGATGATGATGACATTAGCGTCCAAATAAAATAAACCATAACAGTATTGAATTAGCTCAATTTCGTGTATCCATTCTTATACGTTTACGTATGTATACGATACGCTCCATAACGCTCCATATTAAAATCGGTTGTACTGAATTCAATCAATACAATCAAAGATTGTTTTACTTTGACGCTAATGTTATCGAATACGACTGGTTTTCAACACTGCTTACAGTATCTGTTCAGGCCTTTACGTCAGTTTCCGGACAAAATTCTTTTACAGCTTGAACTTATGGCTCATACAGTCGACGCGACGCTTAAAGTCAAGTACTTGAAAATTACACTTTACATTTAAAAAGAATTATTTAAAACTAAGGTACGTTTATAATAAATAAATATGACAGCAGACAAGACCGTCGTAAAAATGTTGTAAACGAGTTAGTCATTTTTTCGTGGAATTCTGGGAAAATAACTCTATTTCAGTTTTATCTATTGGCACGTAACTCTTATTTTAAAAACAAAATCTAAATTGTTCACAATGGCTTTGCGTTGAATAGAATAGAATGTTGCGCCGATATTATTTAGATGGCATAGAAAAGCATATTCTTCTTCAGATTTTTCCACTAGAGCTTGACTGCGACCACACGTAATAGTAAGATGCAAATGGGGTAAGTACCAATCCAAATTCCGCCAACACAAGATTATTCCAAGCGGTTCGTATCAGAGAACGAAGAAGCAAAGCACTTATTACACGAATGAGGGATCTCAACACGTATTCGTAGCGGCGTAGACCTATTTGATTGCGGACAGGTGACGGTTGAAGTTAGACTAAGTCGAAAAATGCTTGAGCACGCTGAAATATGTATAATATCCTGTAAATATATTTCGCCTTAAAGCAATAAAATATGAACTCCCACATGAAAATGCTCAATTTAAAGTAATTTGAACGAACCCCAGGAACGGATTTCGCGAAATTCAATCTCCAAAGGTCTAATATTATACGTATTTCGGAGGCTGTGAACCCCCGCTCGCAAGCCCGGTGTTCTCATTTCAATACGGGTGCATCTAAAGGGTTTCCAGTTTCTAAATAACAGTGCTGCTGGCTATACCGTTATGATGCTCTTGTGCAAATTGTGTAAGCACTATTCTATTATTATTCCTAAAGAAGATCTTTAATTTCTAGAGTTTCATTAACTTGGAGATAATATTAATTTATAAACTACTAGCTTATACCCGCGGCTTCGCTCCCGCCATCTATTAAAATTTTAAAGTAATCTGAAGTGGTGATTCCTATAAAAAAATTACCAATTATGATTTTTCAATTTTGCAGCTGTTCTTGTAGGTTTTCCCTATTTTTGTTTTTTTAAACCACCCCTGTATGAAGGCAAACAAAACAAAAAAAGAATTAATAAAATCGGTCAAGCGGTTTTTGAGTTTTAGACAGACTGAAGGACAGCAATTGATTTATATATAGCTACGAGTATATAGATTATTTTGTGATGACAAAAATATTATTTTAATTTTCTTTTATACAAACATACCTTTTATTTTGAACAGTCTTTCAAAACTTCTTGTTTGTCTTCGATACTTACTCGTATACCTACAATTTTTGTTCTGTATGTTATCCTTGAACGAACTACTGTGCTGCGTTACGTTTTCATGGCCTAGCCCTTGGATCGATCATGACGAAATTCGGCAGTGTAATAGCATTGAATAACCAAGAAGAACTTAAAATACATGACTGCCGAAAAGTGCTAATGGATGCGCAAAAAATATTTTTTGCCAAGTTTTCAAGTCCCCCGCCCGCCCACGTGGGATTTACTTAATATTATGGATATTATTTAAGTACACTGACAGAAAATTAAATTCAAGCGAACTTCATTAAAATCATGGACATTAATCATGTCAGCCCGTTTTCGTTGTCTAAGGCTAGTCGATAAAAAATCAACATAATGATAGAATTTTATTTACATTTCTACTAATTTTGACATTTTAGACGTGCCCAACCATAATATTTCATAAGTTGTTCACATAAAATTCAAGACGTAATTTTTCAGCGGTACGAATCCATGAATTTCAAATGTTTTTTTCGAGATGGGCCTGGCATAGTTAATATAAATTACGATTACGCAGAGAAACCACGCGAGCGCGCCCCGACCGTAAAAATTATAAAACAAAAAAAACAAAAAGATACAAATCGTGTAGGTACAGTCCGCACGAAATATACCAATAACCTTACTATTCTCTCTTAATATTATAAATGTGAATGCGTGTTTGTTTGTTGATTTATCCTTCAATCATGCAGCGGAAGAACAGATCGACGTGATTTTTTGCACGGATAGGTATGGTTGAGGGCTTGGAGAGTGATGTAGGGTACCCTTTATCCCGGAAAATCAGAGTTTCCGCGGTGTTTTCAAAAACTTTTTTCCATGTGCGCGAACAACGTCGCCGGCAAAAGATATTAAATGACACTGTCCTCAAAATTGTGTGAAGTCTGCCAATCTGCACTGCACTGCAGTTTTGGTACTGAAAATCTAATAAATTCGTCATCAATCATGAAATTGTCACTGAATATGATTTCTAGATAGACTTAGCTGTATGCCAGAACAATTCAAAGACTTAGCTGTATGCCAGACCAATTCAATCAATATCTAAGAGGCTTCTAATATCTGACGTCAACTGTACATGAAGTAATACAGTTTTTATGATGGACCTATTCGTAGCATTATTTTTATACGTTGATCCGCAGTTTATTCGAAGTTAAATGTAAATTCGATTGCCGGCGGAGACATTTGAATATATTATCCTTTGCACACAAGTATGCTGATTCGAATTCAACTTGACGTAACCTTTTTATGCTAATTTTATTTAATTTATCATTCGTTTGTATTCATTCATTCATCTCAACCAATCGCCGGTCCACGATTGGGCAGGCTAGGTCTCCTCATGAATTAATAATTTTTAGGCTATAGTCCACCTCGCTGGCCAAGAACGGATTGGCAGATGTCACAAACCTTTGAGGACATTATGGAGAACTCTCAGTCATGCTACCTATATTATTTTAATTACATAGGTACTATTTTTAGGGTTCCGTACCTCAAAAGGTAAAAAAGGAACTCTTATAAGATCACTCTCTTGTCCGTCTGTCCGTGTGTCACCACCGGTTTTCTCAGGAACGGGTGGACCTAGCAAGTTGAAATTTATGCCAGATACTGAGGCTATGGAGAGGGCTATGTTAGGAGTTTCTCTTAAGGACAGGATTCGAAATGAAGAGATCCGTAAGAGAACCAAGGTCGCCGACATAGCTCAAACCATTAGCAAGCTGAAATGGCAGTGGGCAGGCCATGCTTGTCGCAGAAGCGATGGCCGTTGGGGCCGAAAAGTCCTAGAGTGGAGACCGCGAACAAGTAAGCGTAGTGTGGGGCGCCCTCCAGCACGTTGGACTGACGATATAAAGCGGGTGGCGGGAAGTGGCTGGATGAGGAAGGCTGAGGACCGGGTGTGGTGGCGTTCTCTGGGAAAGGCCTATGTTCAGCAGTGGACGTCCGCAGGCTGAGATGATGATGATGATGATGACTGAGGTCTATAGTTGGTCCTAGTAGGTGTATAAAAATCAAAATCCTGAGTCAACACGATAAAAAGATATGCGCAAATGTAGATTTTTGCGAAAAATTGTAAGTACCAAAATTTACCTTAATTTTCAACTTTTTTTATTTTTCGGAATTTTCCCTTTACTTGTGCTGTAAGACAATTCTGGGTCAACCGGAAGTACACTATAGGTTTTGGGTCATATTTTTATTTGTCAGCTAAACTTTACTTGGATGCGATACTGAAAAAGTCAGTTGAGATAAATCCTTAAGATTTATCTAATGAGCTTTTTGTCTTTATAATGTACTAATTACTAAAGTATACGTCATTTGCATCTGGATTATAATATTATAAATAATAAGTAAAATAACTATAGTTGCATTATATTACCTATGCCAAAAAATAGGAATACATACATATATAAAAAGAATGTTATATACATTATTAAAACTTCATCAAAATTTTAGACGAAATACTTAAGAGACTCAAGAGTAAATTTAGCTGAGAGCCTTCATAAACATGGTTCACAAAATACCGCAAAACAAGGCAACGGCTGCAATATGCTCCATTTCAGAGCATAAACAAGATAGCACACGATCCGGCGAACAAGTGCCCCTTGACATCTCTACAACCGCAGACGATGTAGTCTGTTAGCGCCCCATACATAAAAAGCTGAATCGAAACCTTGCAAGTCTTCTAAAGCTCCATTATTTTTCTGTTGTAATTTTTTTTCTTTTTGATAAATGAAGCGTTCAAAAGATGATCCTATGTAAAGTCATTGTAAAGGCAAAAGTGTTTGTTTATTGGTTTGTCCTTCAACCACTCCGAAACAGTACAACGGATTGACCTGGTTTTTTGCATGAGTACCCACAGTACAGGACCTGGAGAGTGACATAATTGCTACTTTTTATATCGGCAAAACAAAGGGTACCCGTACCCGTACCCGTACGGAATCGTACCCGAGACTTCTCACTTGTCAAACATCAGCGCTCACATCTGCACCACATGAGGTCGTCACTAAAATCAATTTAGAAAAGTCAGTATAGATTTGACTTTCAGTAAAGTAAGTAGGTAAGGCACGATTAAATGTGCAATGAAGTCTGTTGGGGCCTTGGGGCGCATTTATTTCTGTACTCGTTACAATAAATAACTCGTAAGTCTCTTTAGTCAAGACAAACAGAAAAACATTTAGCCATTTTCTTTAATCTCCGTTTGCAACGCTGGAAGCAACAACGTTTAAGTAAACTCCGATGCTACGACACAAAAAAAGTAATGGAATTGAGGTAGGAAGACGTAGAAAGTAGGAATAGTTACTTTAAGCTAGCGTTTTCCCAGTATGAGAGGGCGTGCCAGTTGATATTTATTATTCAAACTGAGTTGACTTATTAGTTTCCATGCAATCTTCGAACAAAAGGGTGTTCATAAACATACCTACGTATTTATAATATTCATTAAATTGTTTAGGTTCTTACATTTTATATAAAATTAAAAAATATATATAAACAAGCTATACCACGTCATCGTCACTCTATGTCTATAAATAAAATAGGTAGAAAATCAAATGACGTGATATTCTTACCTTAATGAAATAATACAATATATGATTTTTAATTTAATACAATCCTCCTACGTAAATTAATTAAAACATGAACATAAAGTTCGTCACACACACACACACATAATAATATTATATTATATGTATCTCCAAGCATATTCCGAGATATTATTTCTATGTAGTTTTCTAGTTTTATGGTTCCAGTTGTCATTTGTGAAACTTTTACAACATGAGCTTCATTGGAAAAACACAAATTAATTATTTTGTGTCTAGAATGTTTACTCCCGAGAATTTAGAATGAGCTCAAATTCCTATCTATTTTTTTTTCCTCTGATCTATTGTCTGAGCCGTATTAATATCTTAGATATATTACAATCACATTTTGCCCCTAACTTCAAAAACGCGTCGATCCATTGCTCTGTTGCTGCGTAATTGAAGGACAAACCAATAAATCAAAAAACACAATAATTTCGCATTTGTAAAATTATAATAAGCATAAATGTATGTGATGCTCTTTAAGGGAAGAGCGAACTAAATTCTCGCTTTTCATTCCCCGTTCAAATGCTTTTGAAGTGGAAATTTTAATATCTCTCTCCTTTTACTGGCATCTAAAGAAATGGACTCTACAATCCTATTTTACACATTCCCAGTTTTGAGTAGAGTGGCACCACGGTGTACAGTGTTTCATCAATAAATGACAACACGTTTTTATTTATTTTAACATAAATAATAAAAAATATAGTTGAATAATATACAGTTAAAAACAAAGTGAAGCAAGAAAACAAGAAAAACTCTGACATTACAAGGGGAGCTAATGGATACGTTGGAGGAAGAAGTAGCAAAGAAGTGCTGCTATTCATCTGCTATAAATACTGTAACTGCTATAGACAATAAGGATTGGTGATGGATCTAAAACTGCCCCCTCCTCCTCCTCCTTGCGTCGCTTCCTCATTACTGAGGATCGTGGCTCCTTCTTGATAACACCCTCTTGATTGTCTCTTTCCAACGTTGGCGGTTCTCCGCCGCGTGGTAAGCACAGTAGATGCTGGAATCAAGCGCCTCCTTCACCTGGTCCGTCCAACGTCTCGGGCTCTGTCCGCGTGGCCTTTTTCCTTCGATCTTCCCTGTGAGTAAAACTGCCCCCTAATTGTGTAAGAATTGCCGATAAAATCGTCAAACTTCGGCTTCAAAGTAAAATAAACCATAAATGCATTGAATTAGAGCTCAATTTCGTGTATCCATTCTCATACGTTTAGTTATGTACGATGCCCTAAACGGTTGAGAATGGATACACGAAATGGAGCTCTAATTCAATGCCGTTATGGTTTATTTTACTTTGACGCTGAACTTTGACGATTTGATCGGCAATTCTTATACAATCGCACCTCTGAACTTTGATTAAGAAACCACTTAGATTAGAAAATTCCTGAAGGTCTTTAACCTCTAAAGCATTCTGGCTGACAATGTCTGGTGTCCCAGAATGTCTAGTCGTAATAAGGAAGTTTAAAAACTGTAACCCGATTACAGAAAATTAGATGTAACACCCGTCATATTGATTTTGTTTAAAATGTAGCCTATGTCACCCGGACTATACAGAATCGATTAACACCTCATTCATCGAAATCTGTTCAGTGTAGTTTAGGCGCTACAGCGGAACATACGTACATACATAGACTGCTAAAATCAATACCCTTCCTTTTGCCTTCACCGTAGTCGGGTAAAAGGCATTTGACCATACACCACCAAGGCACAGCCAGGCTCCGGCACAGCTCAACGTGAAACTGAAACATGCTTGATTTCTTTTTGAGTAAAATTCTTATGATGTGGGACGTGGGTCTCATTAAAAAGTTCTTATTTGTGTGTAACTTTAATGTCAGAGGATTTTCTGTTCCGTCGTAATTACTTTGTAACGCGAAATCACATCCGGCGAAAAATTTCCTCATTTCGCAGCAAACGAGCTAACCGAACTCGTTAGATACAAAAAAGAATTCCGTGGTTCGCGCATTGTACGAAACAAGGTTTTTGCGTTTGATCTGCTAATACTGTTCGGTAATTTTTTTTTACAATAATGGAATGAAAATTATTCATCAAACGAATCAACTCATAAAATCCATAGGAGAACCACAGTTATTCTTCTTTCTTCTTTATCAACCTATAGACGTCCACTGCTAGACAAAGGTCTCCTGCATGGACTTCCACAGGCTTCGGTCTTGCGCCGCTTGAATCCAGCGGCTCCCTGCGACTCGTTTGATGTCGTCGGTCCACTTGTTGGGGGGTCTGCCAACACTGCGTTTCCCGGTGCGGGGTCGCCACTGCAACACCTTGGGACCCCAACGACCATCAGCTCCACAGTTATTATTAATTTTCAATTACGAATTTCGGCGATGTTATTATTAGTATTGTATATAGATGTTAATTTTAATCTATAGTTTATTTGTATAATATAATTCAGTATTATAATTTAATATCAAATCTACGAAACTTCTTCATTGCTAGAAGTAGAAAGCTATCGCACGAAATTGAGACTCATTATCATTAGTCAATATCTCGGCTAGTTCATAGTTTGTGGAGCTAGAGACCAGCAGCAGCGTAGCAGTTCAGGAAAATTTAACAGGTTTTAGAATCTCTCTTGCTCCGAATGTAGAAAACATTCGATCAATGAAAATCAGCTATACTTCTGTTTTGGGGATACCTAGGACAAATATAAAAGCATCGTAGATTGCTAGTAATATTAAAAGTTTATTTGTTGGTTTATTCGATGACGTTATGTCGACGTTATTAGGGTTCCGTACCAAAATGGTAAAAATGGAACCTTTATGGTGAGACTTTCTCCGTCCGTCCGTCCGTCCGTCGGTCACAGTCGATTATTTTAGTAACTATTAAAGCTATCGACATGAAATTTGGAATAGTTGTTATTATAATTTAACTTTCGATTGCTTTTTATTCCAATATCATTGGAATAAAAATTATTAACTATAATAATTATTAATAACTAGCTGACGCCCGCGACTTCGTCCGCATGGATTTAGTTTTTAAAAATCCCGCGGGAACTTTCATTATCCGAGATAAAAAGTAGCTCTCCCGGTCAGAGGAACCACTACTACATCCATTACTATACCCAAGCAAAAAATCGCATCAATCCGCTGTTCTGTTGCGACGTGATTGAAGGACAAACTAACAAACAAACACACTTTCGCATTTATAATATCAGTAATGCTTTATTATAACACTTTTTATAATTGTCAATTTTTTTAGCATACCTACTTAACCAAAGACATAATTGCGTTTAGCTGTCATTTACGTTTTGTTATTCCACTGTCATTTGCGTTTTGTTATTCCATGTCAGATGCGTTTTTGTTATACTACATTTTATAGTGACTTGAAGGAAACGCGGTCGAACGGGATAAAAAGTATCCTATGTCCGTCTCCTGGTTCTAAGCTACCTCTCCACCAATTTTCAGCCAAATCGGTTCATCCGTTCTTGAGTTATAAATAGTGTAACTAACACCACTTTCTTTTATATATAATATAGATATAGATATAGATATAGATTAACTAAAATTATTTTTAGATTATGATTAATCGGGCATCATGTCGAAAAAAATACCGTCCCTCTCCCCACCCATTATCCCCGAAGTTTATTTATATAATAATTATAGTCAATAGAGGTTTATATATATTTTACAGGAAAAATAAAACCAACGCGAAAGTTAATTTAGATTAATTAAGAAAGGGGGAAAATCGGGGGTTTGAAATTTCAAAATAAGATAACTATACCGCGTGGGGTATCATACGAAAGGCCTGTACATTCTAAAATAGATTTTTATTAATTTTTATACATTATGTTTTTGATTAATCGAGCAAAATGTCGAAAAAAATACACTACACTACTGCTTAACCAAATAATTATTTCCGAGGCAACCAAAGTATGAGTAGGTGTAGGTAACTAAATGATTAATGATCATAATTACAGGTTGCCTAGGAAATAGTCCTTCAGCTTCCGCTTAATATTTATTGTTTGTTGGTCTTATGATACGGCCAAATTTTATTTTACAAAAATCATATTGCCAGAATGTTGTGCGAAAATATTACCATTTTTTTACTTGAACAAACGCCCGATAGATATTAGTCAATGTGTCAATGCGAAAACGTTTTCAATTCACTGACTCAGAAATCCTTTCCGGTATCATTGCGAAATTGATCTTTATTTCTGCCTGCTGATGTAGAAATCAAAGTTTAATTTTCACCTAATTCAAGCAGCAGCTTTGTTTCCCAATATCGGGAAAATATAATATACTTGTCTTTATTAAATTAATATCTTTTAATTTAATAAAACTTAAATATAATATCTTTTCTTTATTTTATAGATACCTAGGTGTTTGCCTGAAAATGAATATATTACAGAAAGTATTTCATTCATTCATTTATATAGAGATAGAAGCTCTGTAATAAATAAATAATTAGAGTTTCTTAGAACTGTGCCGGCGTGCAGGGGAGAGAGCCAGATGAAATAATGAAGAACTCTCAGGCGTGTAAGTTTCCTCACGATGTGTTCCTTCACCGTTAAAACGATATTAAATTAATTCTTAAGGGAAAACTTAATGAACTAATGAAAACTTTAAAAAGAATGTTCAACGTTAAATAAAACAAAATCCCCATTATTTTGATCATTTTTATTGTGAACTAGCTGATGCCCGCGACTTCGTCCGCGTGGATAGAAAGAGAAGAATTTTCTTTGCTATAAACCTCACGGAGCCCGAGACCTTTCCAACGAATGCAAAACCGTGGAAATCGGTTCGTGCGTTCTGGAGTTATAGCGTCAGGAAGGAAAACCCGACTTATTTTTATATAGTAGATTATGTACCTAATTATATTACTTATATGTTGCGCTGCAGGGTAAAATGCAAGACTGTAAGAAGGGCAATCTACGCGATGGCGCCACGCGACTTGTTCATGTACCTCAAGTCGCCTAAATACAAGCCGCTCAACCTCATCGTCTCCTAATACCTAGATGAAAAAATAAAACGCTTCCAATACGGCTAATAAAAGTTATATATAATAGTAGTCAACTTGGCGTGAGGCTACAGGGTTGATATGGCATATATTATATTCTAAGAATTAATCTGAACTAAACAAGGGGCAGTGACAGCCTAGTGGTTAGTACTGCGGTCTCCTATTCGGGGGGTCGCAGGTTCAATCCCGGGCACGCACCTCTCCGGAAATAAAATATCACAAGCTTCAACGGTGAAGGAAAACATCGTGAGGAAACCTGCACAGCTAAGAGTTCTTCATATAATGTTCTCAAAGGTGCAATCTAATTGCAAAGCTAATTTGCATTAGACCAAGCATGGTGGACTATGGCCTACAACCCTTCTTTAAGAGGCGACCTGCGCTCAGTAGTGAGCCGCTCAGTGAGTCATCATATCATTTTAATTTTTCAGTGCAACTCTCATGTCAATTTTATTTCAAACTAGCTGATGCCCGCGACTTCGTCCGCATGGATTTAGTTTTTTAAAATCCCGCGGGAACTCTTTCATTATCCGAGATAAAAAGCAGCTCTCCCGGTCTGAGGAACCACTACTACATCCATTACTATACCTATGCAAAAAATCACATCAAGCCGCTGTTCTTTTTCAACCAACAACCAACAAACAACCAACAAACAAACACACTTTCGCATTTATAATGTCAGTAATGCTTTATTATAACACTTTTTATAATTGTAAATAAACCAAAGACAAAATTACGTTTAGCTGTCATTTACGTTTTGTTATTCGACTGTCATTTGCGTTTTGTTATTACATGTCATGCGTTTTTGCTATACCACGTTTTATAGTGACTTGACGGAAACGCGGTCGAACGGGATAAAAAGTATCCTATGTCCGTCTCCTGGTTCTAAGCTACCTCTCCACCAATTTTCAGCCAAATCGGTTCATCCGTTCTTGAGTTATAAATAGTGTAACTAACACCACTTTCTTTTATATATATATAGATATATAGATAGATATATAGATAATGTCATTCATCATTACTTTTCAGTACTTTACTTTACCTGTATATATACTAACTGTAACGCTATTGTTATCAATCCTGATAGAAAATCTAATATATAAAATTCTCATGTCGCGGTGTTTGTTACCAAAGTCCTCCGAAACGGCTGGACCGATTTTCATGAAATTTTGTGTGCATATTGGGTAGGTCTAAGAATCGGCCAACATCTATTTTTCATACCCCTAAATGATAAGGGTGACCCACCCCTAAATATTTTTGTTGGCGGTACGAAGTTTGCTGGATCAGCTAGTATGTATATAGGTATATAGAATACATTAGTATTTTATTATTAAAAGGTTACTAAGACGTACTTTATAAGTGTTAGTTTAGTAAGCTTGTATCAATAAAACTTAATAATTTAAGATTGCCGCTAACTAAAGTCGTAGGGCCTGTTTGCTGCCACTAGACTCGGGGGAAATCATAATATTTAGAAGAAGGCCATGTCTTAAGAGAGTTTTGTATTAAAACAGCGTTAATATCATTTTAGCAAGAGCTCATGAATTTTTAGCTTACCTACCCGTCGTAAAATCTGAAGATTACGTTGAAAAAATAAATATACTACTATAACTATACTTTTAATTTTTACTTTTGTCAACAATGAACATAATTATCTAACTGCCGCACTCAGAGTCGCTAATCGTTACTTAACCTTTTGATATATAATCTTGGATTTTAAAAAGTTTAATTCTCAGAAGTTAACGCTTCGTTTGTACATTAATGACAATTCAGTAATAGATTTAATGATAATTAATTAATTAATCATTACATAATATAATTTAATACATGCGGCTGAGTGCGGCAGTTAATCACAAGTCAATGATTAATTAATCTTATATTAATGAATGACACTGAGTGCGGCAGTAAGTGTCATTCTCAACACTTGAAAATAAAAGACGATCAATATGTACACAATAGTATTATGTATTGTATTTAGGTACAAAATATTATCAAAGATAATATAAGATTAACGAAACCGTTTTAGAAGAGTACCTACTTAATTAAAATTTTTATTATTCACCCCCGATTGGCAACACGGGGAAAATCAAAAAAGAGTATCCCAACACTACCCTATTGAACCGAAAGGTGGCGGTTCTATCCTTTCCACCAACAAAAGCATTCCCAAAGAGGGTTGACGTCAGGCAGGCGGCGGCGGAAGGTCGTAAAATGTCATGCTGAACCACATACAACATGACTTACAAGACATGTTGTGACGACCCCACATAGCGTGGGACAAGGACAAGGAGATGACGATGATTGCCAACACGGGGTTAATCAATGGCTGGTCTATAGGTATATGATATACCCGGTATCCTGTTAGCCACTACCTTCCTGTTTCATCATCAAATCATCAATCAAAATCAAAAACCATAGTGTCTACCACCTAGTCAAAATAAATCGTCTGAGTACCTAACTCGGTGCGCATATGTTTTAAAGAGTTTACTTCCAGTGACCACCTATCTACTTCATACCCATACATCACACCCACTGCCTATAAGCCATCTAATCAGAATGAAACAATGAGCTGAACATAATTATCGTTTTTGTAAGTTATTGAGGATTACCAAAATGATTTTAGTTCGTAAATTGCTCTGTTTGCAGCAACAGGATTCGACTTTTACGATTGAATACTTTAATAAATTATAAACCTATACTCTATAATATTTTAATATCAATATTCTTTTATTACCAAGTACTAGTCAGAAAGCGGCATAAATTGCTAGATATTGAAAGGCAATAAACTACATTTTATGGAGAACCTACATCTTACTCTCACCATTACTGCTAACAGCTATACTCTTATGTATATAATACTTGCACAGGTAAAATAATTTGCATAAGCATTTTCCAGCTTTATAGCTTACGTCACGGCATCTTTAACGACTGAGGAGGTATTTGCGACGCCTTTAATGCTGCAATTAGTGCCTCGGGTGTAAAAGCTGCTTTTACTAAAGAAGGCAAAAGAGCATTCAATTAGTTTCAACACATTGTATTGTCGACTTTTTTGAGTCTTCTATGATAAAATATTATGTCTGATATTTTTATCATAATATTCGTACCGTTTAGAATACAGTTTCTACTGGTAAGGAGCTTTCGTAATATCTTGCAGGAATCTATCAGACTATTAAAAACTAGAAATGGACTAACACTGTGCAAATGACTCGTTAGAAAAGGAAAAGGTCCGGGTAGTGTCCCTCCGGTGTTTATAAATGGTGTGGAGATCCGAAGAGTGGCGGCATTCAAGTATCTCGGGCATAATAATATGTTGACGGAAGACCTCAGTGACGACAACGATATTGAGCGCGAAAGAAGGGCACTTGCCGTAAGGTGCATTATGATCGCGCGTAGATTTTTCCGCTGCAATGTACAGGTAAAGAACACTCTTTTTAGAGCGTTGCCAGTTGTAGTTTAACTGCAAAAGACGCTCGTACAGTGCCATCAGGGTGCAGTACAATGTTGCTTACCGCATGCTGATGAAATTACCGCGATTTTGTAGTGCGTCGAACATGTTCATGACGGCAAGAATGCCCAACTTTTTTGCTATAACACGTTCAAGAATCGCTTTTTTTAGGAGCGATTACGTCATTCTAATAATGAGATTCTTCGGACGATGTGTGAACACTTTGATGTCACCATCTTTCGGCATTGGTTGACACAGCATCGCAGTGCGAACCGAAAATAAAAGAGAAATAGAACAAAAAATACAAAACAGTATTTGTATTCTTTTTTCTTTTTTTTATGTACTTACAAGCTGATGCCCGCGACTTCGTCTGCGTGGATTTAGTTTTTAAAATCCCTCGGGAACTCTTTGATTTTCCGGGATAAAAAATTGCCTCTGTCACTCTCCAGGTCCTCAACTATAACCATGCAAAAAATCACGTCGATCCGTAGCCCTGTCGCGGCGTGATTGAAGGACAAACCAACAAACAAACACACTTTCGTATTTATAATATTAGTAAGGATTTATAATTAGGATTTAAATACTATTTCGGTATAACATTTAAGTTTAAATTAGACGTGACTTCTGCAAATATTGCTAGTGGACACTACTGAGATGGTTCCCGAGGTAACCGCACACTATGAGATGGACTTAATTTTTACGTCGGCGATGATAAAAGGCCCCCAATAATAGCTTTTCTCTTAAAAGAATGAACTTGAAAAAAAAGGGAAAAAAATAATCATCTGGACTCGAACCGGGGTCTTTTGGTTTCGGGACCACCCGATTTCCCCTGAGTTATTAAAACCTATTGAAGATGATGGCGAAATTTAACTTCGTATTCTAAAGATATTGTACTTAGCAGTTTTTCATTGCCTGAAAACACGGATAAAACGACATTTTCTAAAAATGAAACCTATAGCTAGTTTATCGCCCCCGAAACCCCCTGCATACTAAATTTCATGAAAATTGTTGGAGCCGTTTCCGAGATTCAGATTTTATATACCTACACATATATATACAAGAATTGAAAATAAAATGGCAAAATCGGCTAATATTGCTGTAGGTACTAGGACCATCGTCAACTCTTGTTTCACTCTTTGACTACGCCAGTGTAATGCACCCCGATGTTACATTTTTAATTACAATATTTTTATATGTAGCATAGTTACGAAAGCTTCATAACATAAGTTTTAAAAGTTAAACCTAGTCTTCTGTGAGTTTACTTTTAACAAAATATAGTTTTCTCATAGAGCATGAAATGGTTATTTTTTCCGCATTGCAAGTATAATCAAGCTTGGTACTTTTCGAGATAAAACATTGTTGCTGCAAATGAGCAACATTTACAAAATGTCACAGATTGCAATGTATCACACTTAAATTTTATTATATGAATATGAAAATTGAGATTAACATAATTTGCGTAACTGAGAAGGATGATAGCTCCAGCGGGTCAAAGCTGTATAATCCCAATTATTTTTTTAACAAAAGCTATTCCGTATTCGAATCAGGAAACCCCTTTAAATTCGAATCACATCGTTCAACAAAAACACCATTTGTTTTTGTAAACTCCAGGGAATCTAAATTTCAGATTATAATATACTACTAATTTATAAGAGCATCATTTTTAGGGTTCCGTAGTAAACAAGGAACCCTTATAGTTTCGCCATGTCCGTCCGTCTGTCTGTCTGTCCGTCCGTCCGTCCTACCGTCCGCGGTTTAGCTCAGAGACTATTGGTACTAGAAATCTGTAATTTGATAGGGGTATAAATATCAATCACGCCGACAAAGTGGTGAAATAAAAATATTTTTTTAGGGTACCTCCCCTACATGTAAAGTGGGGATGAATTTTTTCTTCTCGACTATCCCATAGTGTGGGGTGTCGTTGAATAGGTCTTTCAAAAATATTGTGGGTGTGGGAGCACCATTTTTCAATTCAGTGATCCGTTTGTGAAATATGATATTTTAACGTGCTAAATTTTATTAGAGTCAAGTGCTCCCCCCCCCCTCTGCCAGCTAAATGGTAGTATATAGGATACAAGAAAAAATTCACAGTAGTATATATATAATGAATTTTAAAGGAAAACTATCACGGCTAAGTAGGGTTCATTAGTTAAGGAGTTATATCTGTTTTTTCTAAGTCAGGTATTACACGTAGTGTAAGTTCCATATTTTGTAGTATATTATAGTATTTAAACCATGGAACTCAAAATATTTACTCAAAGTATTTAATATTCATAAATAAAATAAAAGCACTCTCCTAGGTCAGCAATAATATTTGAGACTTTCAACTACGGAACCCTACACTGCGCGTGGCCCGACACGCACTTGGCCGGTTTTATTAATAGGTACATTTAACCTTGACAAAAATGTGATAACACATTGTTTAAAGTGTAATGGCAAATCTAAAAGTCTATACTGAGGGCCTGTTTTACACACGCACGGACACGGACACGCACTTGGCCGGTTTTATTAATAGGTACATTTAACCTTGACAAAAATGTGATAACACATTGTTTAAAGTGTAATGGCAAATCTAAAAGTCTATACTGAGGGCCTGTTTCACCACCTTCTATAGCCTAACTGTAAATTTTGACACTTTCCTACTTTATGTCAATGGATACAGACAAAATATGCGAATAAGCTATCCGACACTTATCAAAAGGTGGTAAAATGGGCCCTTAATAATGTGGTATCATAATTAAAGCCTAGCCCCACAAAAGGTATTTTATATATATATATAAAAATAATAATAATATATATAGCCTCATAAGTAGGCTAAGGACCGCTCAGCGGGCGATGGAGAGAGCTATAATCGAGTGTCCCTGCGGGATCGAATTAGAAATGAGGAGATCCGTAGGAGAACCAAAGTCACCGACATAGACACCGGGAAGCGCAGTGTTGGCAGACCCCCCACCAGGACCGACGACATCAAACGAGTCGCAGGGAGCCGCTGGATCCAGGCGGCGCAAGACCGAGGCCTGTGGAAGTCCATGCAAGAGACCTTTGTCCAGCAGTGAACGTCTATCGGTTGATAAATTAGAAGAAGGTAAAAAAAAAGAATATCAGCCAAGTTGATCTTGACTAATATTCTCTTATCCGCTCCAAATAAGCGGAAAGCTTGTGTTAGGAGTGGGTAAGTCAATAGTGCAACGGGTGGGATTCAAATCTGCCACCTTTCAGTTTTCAGTCCTCAACTTTAAGCGTTGGGCTATTTCTTTAAATTGTGCAAACGATGTCTCCTTAACTTTACTCATCGAAAAAGCTTTTTACTCATAAAATATAAACATCAATTATGCATATTTTTTGGGATAAACCTTTGAAAATATAAATAGCGATCAACCCTAGAAGCTACGCGAAATTGGCTCGATCGTAAATATTACGTAGCCGAAAGATATTATTTTCATTTTTACAAGGTTGCTTTATTTTATACGGTGATTCGCAGTTTATTTGAAGTTAAATGGTAATTCGATTGCCGCTGTAGACGTTTGAATATCGCTATCTTTAAGGGTTGTTTTGCAGGGGAAGAATCTCGGATTTTTGCTAAATCGAGATTCACTCACAACGGAATTACGACGATACCTTTATATATACCTATGTTTGGGGTTAGATGTCGTGTGCTAGTGTAGTTTTCTTGAGCACCACTGAACCGATTTTGATGTGTTTTTGGGTACATTAGAATCACATACTCATCAGACATTTGGAACTATTTAGTTGTTGTCTGGAAGACATAATAAACCTACAGTTGTGGCCCACCAAAGAGGCGCTGCAGAGGATGTGTTCCTCTCAAATGGCTGGACCGATGTTGGACATTTTTACAGTTCTCATGGTGGAGCTGGAGTACGATTTTCAGCATGGGTTTAAAAAACATTTCTATTAGGTAACTGAGGAGTAAAGATCAGTGGTAAACTTGAGAAGGATATTATGTGAACATAAGCTCGATGGGGTTACGTCATTTTATTAAAAAGTTTCCTTAAGCACCTTTCAGCTCCATTTCTATTAACCGAGTACTTATCAAAACGAATCAAACGAACCCAAACTTGACGAGGTTACGTCGTTTTATTACAAACTAGCTGATGCCCGCGACTTCGTCCGCATGGAATAAGTTTTTAAAAATCCCGCGGGAACTCTTTCATTATCCGAGATAAAAAGTAGCTCTCCCGGTCTGAGGAACCACTACTAAATCCATTATTAAACCCATGCAAAAAATCACATCAATCCGCTGTTCTGTTTTTTTTTTTAAAGTATCCTATGTCCGTCTCCTGGTTCTAAGCTACCTCTCCACCAATTTTCAGCCAAATCGGTTCATCCGTTCTTGAGTTATAAATAGTGTAACTAACACATCTTTCTTTTATATATATAGATTTGCCAAAATCACCTTCCGGCTTCATCATTAGACCCTGGATATCATCTAGGATCAGAGTACTTGTCAAGACAAATCAAACGAGTCCAAACTCGATGAGGTTACGTCGTTAAATTACAGAGCTCCTGTAGCCACCTTCCAGCTCCATCATCAGAACCTGGATATCATCTAGGACTAGAGTACTTGTCAAGACTAATCAAACGAGACCAAAATCTATGGGGTTACGCCGTTTTATCACAAACTTGCCAAAACCACCTTCTGGCTTCATTGTCGGACCCTAAATATCACCAAGGACCAGAGTACTTGTCTAGACGAATCAAACGAGTCGAAATTCGATGGGGTTACGTCATTTTATTGCAGAGTTCCGATAGCCATCTTCCAGCTCCATCATTAGATCAGCTCCATGTTACAATAATATTGCATTATCATCCGATTTACATACACATACAAAATTTCAGCTCAATCGGAAACCGGGAAGTGGTTTTAATTCATCTTGCAAGATTTGACCTAAACATACATACATACATACCTGCATACATACATTGCAAGTTAAATAAAAGCTTGTAAAAAAATCGTACTCGTGGGACTATGCCAAAATACTGGCAAGTTCCCGCGCTAAACAGACTTATTTATCTTTTGCGTGAAAAATAAGTTCGTCCTTAATTCACCAGATATGGGACAATATTAATTGATTTGCCGACCAATAGAATAAATATTTATAGAATAAAAACAAACTTCTATTGCTATGCGAATTTTCCTCCCTCGTTAATAGATTCGGCTAATCCCTATTCCGCCGAAGAGGAAGAAAAAAGCCGAGAAAAACTTGGTCCCTGAGTTGAATGTTTGATTAGGGTAAATTAAATTATTGGAGACTGGGAGTAATTATGCGTTAAGTGAATTACTTGGCTTTTGATTTATACTTTGTTTTGCTAAGCACAATAATTATTACCTTAAAAAGATACCTACACATACCTACATACCTTTTCATAATTTTACATTTTGTTTTCGATAACTCAATACAACATTTTTAAAAGGTTCTGAAAGAAAAAAAATTCCTACAGCACAACCTTATTATAATATTATCCCAAAGACTGCTTGAAATTAATTACAAAAGTGAAATTAATTACGAAAGTGTAAAAATTAAAGTAATTTTTTACATCACTCAGATTATTAGTTTTGTTTTCTATACATTAAATAGTTTTAGAAAATATATTATTTTATTCGGTAAAGTAGATATCTTCTATTACCTCTTGAATGCCAGTTTTTAAGCTGGGCGTATAATATTACCTGCTATTCCCTGAGATTCTAGGATGAGATTCTCTCACGCAAAGTGTCTAAAGTGTCTAAGTTTCTATGACAGCCATTACCTACCCAATTGTTATAGGATACTGATTTGCGTCCGTTTGGACGCTAAAGCCTAGGTCCCCCTAGGCTTAGATAGAAGCGTTCAGCTACTCCTAACAACTTACGGCAGAAGTATCGTGTTAGGGCTCATCGATTTTATTCTTATTGGTAGTTCGCTTATAGACAGTGACCAGGGTTTGATGTTGCGGCAGGTAATAGTTATAGGAATTCGATATCTGTGTTTTCCGACTTTATTTCCGGAGTATTTTTAAACCAAGAGATATAAGCTAGGAGTCTTCTGGGCAAACGCGTTCCATCTTTGGCCACTTTGTCATCAGGTATGATAGTGATCAAGCGTGTGACTGTGTTTCTGATATTATAAATAAGAAAGTGTGTCGTTTGTTGGTTTGTCCCTTAATCATACTGCAACAGAGCTATACAGATCGACGTTATTTTTGCATGGGTATAGTTGAGTACCTGGGAAGTGGCATTTTAACTCGGAAAATAAAAGAGTTCCCACGGGATTTTAAAAACTAAGTCCTCGGGTATCAGCCAGTTACTTATGTATAAAAAAATCTATTGAACGAAGGCTCATCGAGTTTTTACGTAATAGGTCGATCTTGAGTATTGTTGGTAGGTAATTATACAAAGACGGCGGTGCAGGAAGAAAATGCGTAACAGGGTATCTGGTATATCATACACAGGACGGCCATAGATTCCACATGTCGGGATTGATTTACATTTTTAATTGTAACTTGTTAATTTTAACATAGAATTTTAAAGCATAACACGGAATATGTTTTAACCCCGCATTACAGAGAAAGTACCAATGATTAGGCAGGAATTAACTGAAGTGCCCAGTGGAACAAAGGCCTTGATTTTAACAACATAAATAGATTACTGGGCCGATCCCCCGGACCCTGTTTCGATTGTCAGCTTAATCACAGCTTGTATTGTGGCAAATGCACAAACGTTGTATCTGCCCACTTAGAGGCCCACCCACTGAATGCCCTTCATTTGCTGAAAAATAATTAAGCACGTGGCAGAGAGTCGCTTATATTAACTTAATATATTAAATGTAAATAAATTACGTGTCACGTTGTTTGTCCGCGATGGACTCCTAAACTACTTAACCGATTTTGATCAAACTTCGTAACTATCTGTAATTTGGTCCAACTTGAAAGATAGGACGGCTTTTTTTGATTAGGATAGTTTATTTGTTTTATTTATATGGATAAGTTGGCGGTACGAAGTTCGCCGAGTCAGCTAGTTGAATATAAAAGCAATTATACATTCGGTAATAAATTGTGTATTACATTAGGTAAGTACTTGCTTTTTTCCGACACTTCGTCCGCGCGGAGCTAGCTTTGTATTAAAATCCAAGGGAATCATTTGTTTTTCCGGGATTAAAAGTAGCCCAAAATGTCATTTTTCCGGGTCCATAACTAGGTAAATATACCTACCCATTCAAAACGCAGATGAGTTGCTACGGGATTAAATTACATACAAAACAACTACAAACATTTATTACAGTACTAACGTTTGCCTACGACTTCGTCCGCGTGGATGATTTCAAAACTCTTCCCACGGGAATCCTATTTTTCCCTCTGTTTTCATTCTCCACTCTGGCTAACATGCATGCCACGAGAAAATTTTATCGATCGGTTTTCTCGTGATATCCTTTAAAGATTCACGAGTAAATGAGTAGACGAAATTTTTTCGCGTTATAATATTAGTAAGGATTTTATCATTCTAGTAATTCTACAAAATAAATGGCATGTGGAAGTAATTCGAACATTTTCACACTTGAGTTACCGTCCGATTGTCACTTGATTTCCGCCAACATATCCATGTGAAAACCTACGCGACCCATTGAGTCGGAAATTGTTTTATCGTACTCACTATATTTGCTGTAAAATGTTTTGTTTTCTGTTATTGGCTTGGGAGCTCTTGATCTAAATGCACATAGAGGATTAGTTATTCTATAATAATATACCGTACGAAATACTTTATTTCATCGTTCCTGAAACGAACCGCTAAGGTGTGTGCAACCGCCGTCCGTGTTTCCTGCCACATATAATTTGAGTACCTTCAAGGCAAGAGTGAATAGGCCTTTTCTCGGCAAGCGCGCTCTTACTTAGTTATCAGTGCTAACTTAGTTATCAGTGCTTGGCAATCTATGATTACAATGGGATTTTAATTTACTCGCTCACAACACATTCTGTAGTTATGGTTGCTTCAGAATTTTGGCGTAGGGGGCTAGGCGAAAAAAAGTAAGAATTTTCCGTCACAAGTAGTGTAGACGGTTATGCATAGCGCATAATATGCTATATTACGAAATGGTTCTTACATATGGCGAGAGATGGCGTTGTTTCTAATAAGAATTTTCCCGAGTAGTGTAGACGAATATTTATAGTGCGTATGCAATAGCCAAGCTGTGACTAGTCATAGGTGCGCGCTTATTTATTACGATATGGTTCTTGTTAGAACCACATATGGCGAGAGATGGCATTGATTCTAAAAAATTTTCATTATTAGAAGATAATATTTTCATAATAATATTGTTTAATTTATTAAAAGAAACTTCGTTCCAACCGAGTGTTCCACGACACATTTTTTTTAATTTTTTGACACGACTGCTCTTGACTGCGATCTCACCTGATGACCCTATGGTCATCTCTCTGGTAGCCTGGCTATCATCGGAACACCACTTACGCAACGTTTTCCTTCTCGCTTCGCAAAATATGACCCATCACCATCGCTTCAGATCTATTTTCATGTACGCTGGGAGTTAGTGACATAATAATATCCCACAGATCTTCATTCCTAATGAAGTAATAAGATCAAAAAATACGGATAATAATCGGAGAAACTTAACCCTTCTCATTCAAGAGGAGACCTGTGCCGAGCAGTGAACCGGTAAAAGATTGAGAAATGAATGAATTTATGAATGAAAATGTTGAGGAAAATTGGAAAAGTGATTAAATTTCCCAAGTGTCCGAGTATAAAAATACCCACATTTTGGTATCAATATCTATCAGCAATAAAATATTGAATTTTTGGACTGTAATTCAACAGTTTGAAACAAGCAATACCGCGTCAATTACAGCTTTAATTTATATAATTTTATGAGTTTCCAATATCATATCCAACACGAGACTTAACCACAGCACCGAATTGAAACAACATGTACATGTCAATAAAGCTTATCCTCCGTGATTGCAGTGTACTTACTATATTATTGCATTTTGTGCATCCATCTTAATATTATTAATGCGAAAGTACTTTTGTTTGTTGGTTTTTCCTTCAGTTACGCCGAATAAACCTACGGATCGACTTGAATTATATTGCACGTAAAGTTGATCAAAGTGACATGTAAGCTGATTTTTACCGGAAAAACGGTTTCCGCGGGATTTAAAAAAACCCTAACTCCACGCGTATTAAGTTATGGGCATAAGCTAGAAATAGAAAATGAAGACTTCGATGGCGAGTGAAGTGAGCGAGATGTGCCAAGATTCAAGTATTTAATATTGGTTATACTTTTTTCACATAAAACGAAATATCTACCTAATATTGTTAGCAAATATAGCAAGCAAATATTGGACTTATATTATGTTCCTACGCATATTTAATAAAAATAATAATATATTTGATCAAAAAGCCAACATGAAAAATTGTTTTGGCCTCAATATAAGATTTCCCATACAAAGTAAAGTGCTTTGTATCGAACCTGTGTCGTGTTAAGAAAGCCTTCATTTGATTTTATTATACAAAATGAATGGAAGTGAATTTGCATTGAGTAGGTGGTCACGAACGTAGTAGGGAGTTACCCTTTTTAGGGTTCCGTCTCTGGTAGGTAGGATTTTGGATAACTATGACGTATTCTTCAAATCTGTATTTGACATACGTTAACCTTGTCACTTGTACTTTTATACTCGTAAATGTTCGAGTTTCCATAAAACTAAATCCTATATTGTGATAAAATACATTAGTAAAATAATTCAGACTAGACTTAGTTTTATGCTTAAAACTACTCCTTACATGGTGTCAGAAGTGGGATCCAAACCTACGTTTACACACCCACTAGTAGGGAAAAACTCCGTGCATTCATGGACTACTTAAGTTTTTGACTTAATTAGTCATACATGCACGGAATTATATAAAGCACGTTTATAACCTAAACTCACAATCACTAGTGTAAATTGTGTCAATTTTTATACGGATTAGTGCAACTCAGGTGTAAACTTTTATCACACAGTGCTATGATAAACATTATCTTAAGCTTTCATGGAGTAACTGCTGTTAAACACATATATTGATGAGGATTTGATTTTCATTTTTATTTGTTTACGGGACCTCCTTCAGTGCGAGTCAAACTTGACCGTTTTTTATTGTTCGACATCGCTTTACTGTTTCTTGTTCACTATATGGTTCGAACCACTCCGACTCAAAGTGCTTAAGCAGATTAGCTACTCCTTTGTATCGCGATTTCATAACGGTCGCTAGGTAATCATCACACTGTGATTTCATAGAATATTAAGCTATTGCAAAGCTTTTATCGCGGGCTTTGAACTAGGACAAACAGTTTGAGCGCGGCGACCGAATCAAGAAATTCCGTAACGAAAACAAACCTAACACCGTCGCTCAGTAAGCGTTCAACATTTTAGAGGTTCACGAGTAGCTCTGTTTGGCGCAGTGGGCGAGCAGCCGCTTTCTTTACCGTATGGTGTATGATGTCGCAGGTTCGAATCTCACTCGCGAAGTAGTGACAGTGCGCTTTTCTTGTTTGCTTGTTTTTTAATTATTTTTTTGCATAATTTTTATTATGCAAAAAAATATTGCATAAATATTATAATTGCATAAGTTGATAAAAAATGCTATGTAATAGCTTTACCGCGGCAGTCCCCGAGTGCCACTTAATTTTATTTTTTATATAGGAATGACTTAGGTACATTCATTAGCTTGACTTTACAGTGCGAGCGTAGGGTGAATTTCGAATTGAAGCGACATGCTTTCCGCACTGTAAAAGCCGGTCTGTACTGCTTTTTGACGACCGTACTACTTTTGGGAATCACTGGCAAAAACGTAAAGTGAGCCTCTCGCGGGCTGCAATGTTACAAAAATCTTAAAAAAAGTCAGTCTATTTAGTAAATTTTCGATTCTATAAAATCTGAATGATGGTGGCGCGCGGGCGGAGCAAGGTATATTATGTTACATACCCATTTTCCAGTTTTGTTCAAAGAAATATTTCTTTAGCCGTTAGAGATGATAAACTACTTGATTTTTCTTTGATTTTAATCTGAGTTTATTAAAACTTGTGTTTTTGGAGATAATTTATTATTTCTTTTACTGTTTATATGTTTTCTTTTAATCTAAATCCTCAAAAATAGGAACACTAATAACAGCCAAAAACTAACCGTAGATAAGAGCATAATTTTAGAGTAGAGGAAAGAAATCGGTTTACCCTCGGCTTACCGTATTTTGCCGCAAAAGCAAAATCCGTCGATCTAATACGTGACGTTTCACCCAATACTATTTACCTACTTCGAAATCCTCCCTTGTGAAAATCTCTAAAATGTGCTCATAAATCGCTTCGCTTGACACATTAATAGCGTGAAGGGAGCTTTTTAGGTTTTTTAGGGTGAGATTCACACAGGATACACGAAATAGAAATGGGATATATGCCTAATTATTATGGCGCCGTGATTTTGCAGCAAGATCATCTCAGCACCGGTTTCTAAGACTCTTTGTTAAGGGTCATATTATGCTCTGCACTCGGAAAATGACATGCGCCAAGAAAAACGTACATCTCTCTCGTGTCGTATGTTTTTCTACCTAGATACATTAGGTAAAACCACTTTTAGCTACGACTTTTAGTTATACCTACAATATTATTCTTTAGAGCAGAAAGGAGTATTTCAATTGCTCAAGGACTGAAAAATCGCGATTGTTAAAAAGGACTAAATTTTTGTGTACCTATCTGGCACAGACGATGAAATAATTTCTAAAGGTTTCATAAAATTATGTAGAGTAAGTTTTTCCTCTTGGACTTTTCAATTCACCACCATTATTTTAATCATGGAACTAGGAATTACAACTTATTCTTCCTATTTCTATGATTTTAATTAAAACTTGCGATGGGTAAGCTTCTTTGACATCGCGTGTTTATATTACAAAACACGAACTTATACAAACGAAAAGTAATTTAGATTAAATATTATTATAAATGCGAAAGTGTATCTGTCTGTCTGTTTGTAACCTTTTCATGGCTCACCTGCTGAACTGAAAGGGTCAAAAATAGCTTGTATCCGGAAGGCGGTCACATGATACTTTTTCCCAATCAAAGAGTTCCCTGCACGGAATTAAAATAAGACAGATAATCCACGTGAAGTCGCGGGCATCTGCTAATTATATGAGTGTTCATACGAACACTCATATAACTAGCAGCCTATCTAATTTCACAATTGTTTTTATTTCAATTTATGTAAGTAAATTACAGGTAACTATTTTGTTAAACTTTTAATATTTATACTTAATTAATTATAACATGTAGGACTCGTATAAATAATAAGTTAATTAAAAAAAATATAAAGTGGCACTCGGGGACTGCCGCGGTAAAGCTATTGCATGGCATTTTTTATCAACTTATGCAATTATAATATTTATGCAATATTTTTTTTTGCAGAATAAAAATTATGCAAATAAAAATTAAAAAACAAACAAACAAGAAAATTGCACTGTCACTACACCGCGAGTGAGATTCGAACCTGCGACATCATACACCATACGGTAAAGAAAGCGGCCACTCGCCCACTGCGCCAAACAGAGCTATATGTGAATCTCTAAAATGTTGAACGCTTACTGAACGACGGTGTTAGGTTTATTTTCGTTACGGAATTTTTTGATTCAGTCGCCGCGCTCAAACTGTTTGTCCTAGTTCAAAGCCCGCGATAAAAGCTATGCAATAGCTTAAAAAACATTAAGGATATTAAAACTTTGTGAATAGTATAGTTGCAAAGAGAGATGCCCCTCGAGAAAATATCTTATATGTGGTCATAAATTCTGTCGGTTGACAAAATAGCGCAAAAGGAACGTAGATTTATGCATGTTTCATTTTCTCCAGCATTGAGAACTATATTTACTGTGCTTGAATGGAAAGTTTGGTTTTAGACTATACTCCCACTGTCAATTTTCATGAAGTTATATCTAAAGTCTTCGAACAGTGCGTGTTGCCAGTGATGACTTACGGATCCGAGACATAGTCGCTTACTGTGGGCCTAATAAAAAGGCTCAGGGTCACTCAGCGGGCGATGGAGCATGAACGGAGTAACTATATGCGAGATAAATGAGAAAGTAGGAGATCCGTAGGAGGAACAAAGTCACAGACATAGCTCAGCGAGTCGCGTCCCTGAAATGGAAATGGGCGGGGCACGTAGTTCGAAGAGCTGATAGTCGTTGGAGTCCCAAGGTGCTGGAATGGCGGGCCAGCACCGGGTGCTGGTGGTGGGGTGTTGGCAGACCCCCCCACTAGGTGGATCGACGACATAAAACGAGTCGCAGCAAGCCGCTAGATTTAGGCGGGACAAGACCGTGGCCTGTGGAAGTCCATGCAAGAGGCCTTTGTCCAGCAATGGACGTCTATCGGTTAACAAAGAAGAGAAGAAGAAGAAGATATCATGTTACCCTTCTCACTGGCCATCTTAACCTATTTATTTAAGAGATCACTTCTGCTATGCGATAAGGATGCCAGTGGTAGCTTTGTATAATTAGGTATGTCTATTCAATTGATCTGGTGCTTAGGTACTTGGTGTCTAATACAGTGTTGTCAATTGTCATTCATTAATAAATTCATTAATGTCTTTCAATGTTTACTGAAAAGTTTTCACATTTCAAATCTAAACGTAAATCCACAAGGCATGTATTTCTTTCATTGGTCCTTTTAGTCAACGCAATAAATTCTTATATAAATAAAGCGCATAACGCCAAAGAATTTTTTCGATGTACTTAACATTTAATATTATAAGCGTGCTCGACTTCTAAAGTGTTTTCTTATTGGCTGCAACGTAGACTTGTTTATAGTGTAAACTAATCTAATAATTTATTTATTACTACTAATTTTTATATCATCCAGTTCAACTTTACACTAGATGATATAAAAATTATAAACTGTTCTAGGTATATTCTATTCTTGTTGAAGGTAAATATAAAAATAAAAACTATTTCATTAGGTACCTATCTATTGCAATGAAAATGTCACGCGTAGACGTAGCTACGTCTACAGTATCTACGCGTACTGTAGTACCGTCTACAGTACCCACGCATAGGTAAAAGCTACAGCTTTCAAGTACACTTTACGTGTAAGAGTAGATTTGACTAGTACACTAGTACACTTCATGATCATGAAAATGATGAGGCTCTGTTATAATCCGACTAGTTCAGAGCGTGTGGGCGGTCCCAGCTCCAAAACACTGAGAATACCAAATGAAATGTGAGCTTCAGTATTTCAGTCGGGTATAAGCTTTCAATGGAGACGGACGTAGTCGTCTGAACCTCAAACGCTCGTATCACAAGGTTTGGCAGGCGTTATAATTATGTTTGTTTATTTAATGTGTGTTTAGTGATTATTTATTTATTAGAGTGTGTGACTTGTGATGGAACAGTGTGGATTTTATTGAAGAGGATGTTTGTTTTATACGCGATACTCAGCTTACTACTTATTGAAGGTAAATATTATTAAAAATTAAAAAAATGTGTAAGAAATTCATTATGATTATTAAACAATTAATACATTTCTTAATAGCTTTGCATGTAAGCAATCTGCTTTGTATTCAGCTGCTTACGAGAGACTGAGAAGTAGTATTGGCTTGATGACTGTAATTTTTATGCTTAGTTTTTATGCCATACAAAATGTCGCTGAGCTCTTGCCGATTTTCCTCAATACATTGAAAATCTTCTCAGCAGAATCTCCTTTTTAACCGACTTCAAAAAAGGAGAAGGTTCTCAGTCCGTCGGAATCTTTTATTATTTATGTTTACCGATTACTCCAAGACGCCTGAACCGATTTGGAAAATTCGTTTTTTTTATTTTCGCAGGTGATTTAAATTTCATCGAAATCGGTCGAGTGGTTTTTAAAAAATCAACTTTAAATTATACACTTTATAGTGGTGCGGGTGTTTGATGTCGGTTTTTCAAAAATATTTTTTTATATTAAACTAGATGAAGCCCGTGACTTCGTCCGCGTCCGCTTTGTTATTACCGCGGGAACTTCTTAATTTTCCGGGATAAAATGTAGCCTATGTGGTAGTCCTGGATATGAATCACTATTCCAAATTTCAGCCAAATCGGTTCATTCTTTGTGGCGTGAAAAAGTAACAAACATCCATTCGTACATCCATCCTCACAAACTTTCGCATTTATAATATTATTATCTCATTTTTCATGTAGCCCCAGGTTGGTCTTTTTCTTTAATCTAGACACTATATGAATGATATTGTAGACACTATGAATATATTACAGACGATTTAGGACAGTCTGAGGATTAACCCTATAATCTATAACAATTATCATGCCGGTACAATTAATAATATTATGGATGGGTTAATTTTCAATGTTTATTTCTTCTGGAGGTCCATCCATAAGCCCCAAGGCAGAACTACGTCATAACTTGTAAATACACGTTTTTTTTTGGATAAAATTGGACGCGCCTTGTAACAATGGACTACATAAACACGTTTTATTTACAAGCGAGAAGGTTCAGCTCCCCGAACGTCCAATGTGTCCGGTACGTCCTATTACCCGAACTCCGAAGAAGTCTACAAACGACATAAATAATACTTATAGTAAATAACTACATGTAAGTATTCAAAGTTATAGAATAGAATCCATAGACTATAAAAGTATTTGACAGGCAAATAATTACGTTTCTAATAAAAAAGCTGACGTTTCCCATCTTGCAGCTGCGTGATTAAGGAAGTGTAAAGGTCCAACGTTGCACAAAATACAAAAGGAAACTCATTAAAATAAGTTTTAATAGAAAAAACAGATGGTGATCTAATCTAATACCTTTAAACGAGAAATTCTTATATATATAATCTGAATCTCGGAAACGGCTCCAACGATTTTCATGAAATTTAGTACGCAGGGGGTTTCGGGGGCGATAAATCGATCTAGCTAGGTTTTTTTAGAAAACGTCGTTTTATCCATGTTTTCAGGCAATGAAAAACCCCTACAATATCATTAGAATACGGAGGTAAATTTCGCCGTCATCTACGAAATTCCAATAGCTCAGTTAGGAAATCGAGCGGTCCCGAAACCAGAAGAACCTTTTTTCCCCTATGAATTTTATTGTTATTTATTTATTTATTTTCTAAATATATAATTTCCAAAAAACACGATTTACAAAAAAAAACTCAGTCACCCAGGTACTGTTACCTTAAATTCAGATAGGAGCATGACTATTTTTGTCTCTAGATAGAGAGAGTGAATATGCTGAGGTCGGCATTCATAATATAGTAGGTATAATAATTATTCTCGTTATTTTCATTGAAATATATTATAATATAATATTCTAAGGCTGTTATCATAGAGACGCTTCCAATGCAAGCTAATGTGTATTATTATTTGCTTTTGTTTCTGAAATTAACTGATGCAACAACACTAAACATTGTTTCCCAACTTGTATATCTTACTAGTAATTAGTTATTAGTAGAGTAGATGTTGTAGATAAAATATAAGACATAATAATGTATATTTTGATAAAATATAAGTCTTATATTTTATCCGATGCAGGATGTTGGATTATTATACTATTCTGATCTAAAAGAAGAACTTAGAATTCCAATGTTATTTTAAATCAAGTCCAGGATATTTTAACAGCTATCTAAGTAAATAATCCATAGAGCTTTTACTTTTTGTTATCTTTCTGTTATGTAAGGTAATGGCATCGGAAGTGATCAATCAGAAGTCAGCACGCTACTGAATGTCTTAAGTTATACAAAGCCAAAATAACTTAATCCTAATGTCTTACTATATTACTATCTAATGATATAAATACGAAAGTGTTTTTTTTTTGGTTTGTCCTTTAATCACGCTGCAAGAGAGGCAAGGGTCGAAGTGATTTTGCATGGATATAGTTGAGGACTGAAGAGTGACATATAGGCTCCTTTTTACTTCGAAACTTATTGTTTGATTAGTTAAATATCAAACTTCAATAAACTAATAATTGCTGCATTTTGTATATTTTCTATTCGCGTCGATAGATGACGATTTGTACCTACATAATAATTCACTGACGTTCCTTAACCTTTACGGGCTACCTATGATAAGTTAGGTGATGATTACTGTCAACTCTTATCACGATCCTGTACGGGACACCTAAAAGGATATTGGGACGGATGTTAGGACTTAGGATTGTGTTTTGGAGCTACCTACGTAAAGAGACTCCTACATAGGGGAAGATTTAGGTATGTTTGGTGAAAACGGGCATAATAATAATGTTAGTTTTGGTCGTCATGTATCGATTGAATGAATAATCATGGGATACCGTTACCGCGAGGTCTCAGTTCGGGGCGAACCACTAGTTATTTATTATTTACTCTACTAAAACTGTCTCAGTTCTTTGTAGAGAATTGTGCAATAACAATTATGCTATACTACTTATTTTCAACTTCATAATATTATGTCATTTTCGAAGCAAAGAAAACAATACCTTTGTCTTTGAATACCTACCTACATTTTTAGATTTTTATAGCGTATAAAAATGTCAAAATACCGACATATAAAGAAATCTAGCTCATCAAACGAAATTGTTGGATTTTTCTTTTATATCTCCATATTTCGCTAGGGTATAAGATAGATTTGTTAATACAGAATGCACTTTATAGCTCCTTTGTAATGAAAGGAGTTTCACTCAGGAATGCTTCGCTTGAGTCAATTAGGAAAGCCTTGGGAAAAGTCTTTTTCAGACTAAAGGCTCTTTCAAAGAACACTTGCTAAAAATCTCTCGTAGGTTTCTTTTTTCTTGCGCCTCTCTTTTATTATGCTTTTGTATTTTTCTTATGCTACCATAAAGTTGCGCTGCATCTCTGTGTTTGCAAAAGTTATAAAACTCTTTGAGGCAAATATTTTTAAAAAATATTTAAGTATCGCAAAAATAATATAATATTATTAAGATAGGAAAGAAGAGTAGGTGATGTGTGCCAATGATTTGTAATCTAATCCGATGGTTTTCAAAAAAAATCGTGAGACTGATGCTATAAAAAGTATTCCTCTTTGTAAATGTTATGATTTCAAATCAGTATAGAAAGTACGTACTAAGTACTACCACACGAGTAAATAATCCGTACAGAGAGGAAGCTACACACAAACGCCTCGCGGCGGGCTCACACCGACACATTCACCGACGCGCCGTCCGGGTCAGCGACGGCTCAGCCCGAGTCGTGCGAATAATGAAAATAAATAGACGAACATTTTCGTAATTGAACAAGTTTACTGATTTTATATTTAAAAATAAGACAATTTAGATTTATTAATGTAAATAATGCTCGGTTTCTACAAAAATCCCGAATATTTGCACAGTATGCATGAAAAGATCCGAAGAAAATAAGGTTTAATTGATGTTAGATAATTGAATACATAATTAGTACTTGTTATACACAATAATAATAGCTGACGCAAAACTATTAAAATTATTGTTAAGTTATGTTAAAACTACTGATGCTCATTAAAAAATAAATAATGTCGTCTCTTTATAATATTTATCTAATTTTAGTATTAATTGTTGCTCAAATTTAGGATATAACTAAAATTATACATAATTTCTTAAGGGTATTATTTCCTTAAATTGTTGACATGCATCAGGTGTCAACTCTAGCAGAATAGGTATACATTTTCGACGTTGTTAGGAAGCTTCCCCTCTGTACGGATTTTTACTCATGTGGCACTACTACGTACGACGTTTCTCGAGTTAGATATAAGTTTATATTTGAGTGTCACTCGACTTAAATAACGACTTTAAGCCTCTACCATGTGCCTCGGGGGAAATACGTGAAATAGACACATTGAGCAATTAGTTAAATTTATAGAGTATTTTGAGTGTGTTTGAAAACTTTATCCAATACAATTTTAACTTCTGTTTAACTTACCCTATTTACTCATAAGTTCTAAAATAAGTATAATCTTAGCTTGCTTAACATCGAGCAACTTATTTATAATATGTAGGTATAAGACAAGTCACTATACATAAGAAATAATTGTATTTGTAATGAGACTAGCTTTTACTGGCGGCTTTGTCAGCGTTAACTTAGATTTTTGTAATTCTGAGAAAATTCTTTAATTTTGAAGTTTTGACGTGATAACGTCTCATAAATCGATGAACACCGCCTGCACGCACGAAAAAGGGTCACGTTCCGCCTGAGCCTGCGCGTGCAAGCGAGAGCGCGGAACAAGTGATAGAGAGGCACGATCGGCCCAAGCGTTGCCTTGTGACTAGATAGAGAAAATTGTAATTTTCAATGAACTCCTTCTTTGTAGTATACAAAATAATGATAATTCAGTGATAATATTTCAATTCAATTCATAAAAGTATGCAATTTTTCATCAACGTTTCTTTATGACGTTATCGCGTAAAACTATCGTCCATAAACCGACTTTATAGACAACCAATTTTTTTACACATTTACAGTTTACCATCATTTACCAAAGGACAGGAGCGTTTACCATTGGCTATATTTTGGCCATAGTGTATTTAGGGTAGAAACGATAGAATAGGGACCCAAAGTGTGATTTATTTATTGTTGCAGAATCTCTGTTGCTACGAATAGTCCACGTAACAGTCCCTTCCTATCGAATAAGAGGTCAGCCAGCCCAGTTGGAATGTGCCTACGAGTTAGGGGGTGATACGCTCTACTCAGTGAAATGGTACAGAGATAACGAAGAATTTTATCGCTACATGCCGAAATACGACCCTCCTAAACACGCTTACAAACTGGACGGTGTAAAAGTCGAGGTAAGTCTTTTTACAGTCAATCCGATAGCAGTAGTGGATGGAGCTTTTTGTGTCGTTTGGAAACTTTATATTATCACTGATAAAAGCTTGTTAACTTTGTTTAGAAATCGTTGTGAGGCTACATAGGAGAGTTTCTTGTTACTAATATTACAAAGACAAAAATGTCTCTGTTTATCTTGTCTTGAAAGGATATAAGTAGGTAATAGCTCTACTGCACGGCTCAACTGCTAAACCGATTTTAATGAAATTTTCTGGAGCTAAGATATTTTTCATCCTGTGAAATTGAATAGTTCTCCTGATTTCTTATAAAACCTAATTACACGCGGGCGTAGTCGCCAGCATCTGCTAGTTACTTATAAATTTAAATTAATAATTTTATCGAATATTATTATTTTTACAATTTTTCTTGGTACCACACCTATTGCTATTGCCTATATTATAGTATAGTATCTAATTATCTACTTATTTGGAGGAATTAGAATCACTACTTGCAACTGCGCAGTATAGGCAGGCCCCCTACTGGGTACCTACTACCTACTACCCCCTCCGCAAGACATGAGGCCTGTGGAAGTCCATTCAAGAGAACCTTGTTCAGCAGTGGACGTCCATTGATAAAAATGTAAAAGCTCCTTGGTTATTAGGGTTCTTGGGTTGCAACTTAATAATTTATTCTTTCCTTCCCTTTTCTAAGCTGTCCAAGTCAGATGATAGAAGAGTGATGTTGCACCCGGTTACACTGAAATCTTCAGGTCAATACCGATGCGAGGTGTCGGCAGAAGCACCTAGTTTTGCTTCGGCCGCTGGTGAAGGCCGAATGGAAGTTATTTGTAAGTATTCATTACATTATTATACTATTTGATGGTGCTTACGGCTTTTGGACTTATTAAGTATCCATTTCCGAAATTCAACTTGCCAATTTTCGCCAAGATCATTTTAGTGGATAGGACGATATCTAATGTCAAGCTTTTATACTTTTCGCCCTAATATTTTTGAAATAAAATGCAGCTATAGGTACTTATCTCTGAAGGTAAAGATCATATTAGCAATGTAAGTGCTCGAAAAAATATTTACGACTTCAGTAAGGAAAACATCGTGAGGAAACCTGCACGCTTAAGCAGTCTCCATAATTAAGTGTAATTGTGTCACTACGATAGAATACACAAAAAAAAAACACGATCACTTAACATGAACAAATTGCATACGTGCCAAAGAAAAATCTCCATTTGAAAAAAGTCAGTTTACCCTGTACTAGGCATAGAATTTCATTCAAACAACACAATTAATACTAGTGCAAATAGGTACTAATTGCTACGGTTTATGAAGAGATGACGAAGGAACCGTGGCTCTATCATATTAATATTTTCCTCATAAAATCACATTAACTATGATAAAAATGAGTTTTACTAATTACTCAGGTATTTTATAACATTTCCTTAATTAGATCTACCGCGGGAAGGGCCTAGAATAACAGGCAACGAGCAAGAGAATAGGCGGGGAGATTCTCTATTTCTCAACTGTACTTCAGGCCGGTCGTACCCGGCGGCCATTTTGAGCTGGGACATAGATGGTGAGAAGGTAATAAATAGCTTTTCTTAAGACTATTTCATTTCCATGAAAATATTTACAAATAATAATGGTGCTAATAATACTGGCAGCAATACCCTGCTGCACAGCCTGGCTGATTCTTTGCGCAAAAAATGAGTGCCTTTCTGTATTTTTTTGTGCCAGTTCTCTACAGGTAACGGAACTACGTATAACACTCCTAACACAAGGAAGAGGAGAATATTAGTCAAGTTCAGCTTGGCTAATATTCTTTAAAAAAAAATTGGTTGTCTGTAAAGTCGGTTTACGGATGATAGTTTTACGTAATAACGTCATAAAGAAACATTGATTAAAAATTGCATACTTTTACGCACGCGATGTCTGGCGGTCGGCGGCGAGCTCTCTACACTAGCGGCACGCTATGATGGCCGGTTTGACACATTACAATAGTGATGTGGAATGTCAATTTATTCTCGAACAAAAAACAATTAAGTTTTGTTTTTGTACCTGATTAAATAGGTTTAATAAAACAAAAATGTATATGTTTATTTAATTTATTTGAACGAACTGAATATTTGAATGAAAATGAATATACATACTTTATATGCACACAAGAAACATATGAATACAAAAGATACCAAAAAAGGTGCCACAAAAGGCCATAATTAATCAGATTCGTCCATACTACTATTTTCACTGTCGTCACTGCTATCATCACCTACATTAATAATTATATGTTCGTTTTCTATAATATTATCTATTTTCACATCTCTTTCATAATCTTCCCTTATTAATTTAACAGTTCTATTCACAACATTTTCCCAGTCTCCTTTAGTCACATGTTCACAAGCTTCTTCTAATAATTTTAGCATTTTTTTTGTGGTAAATGGGGGTTCTGTATTGTGTCTTGCAGCATATCCCTTAATTTGAGCCCACACCAACTCAATCGCATTATACTCACAATGGTAAGGCGGTAACCGTATAACTCTGTGCCCATGTTCTAATGCTATTTCGTCAATGACGTATTGGATCTTGGTTGGTTTGTTTTCTTTTAAAAGACGTACTAATTCCGCTTTTAACATATTCATGTTTGCATCTACGCCATTTTTACGAAGCCATGCGACGATATCAGCTTTCTTTTGGGATTGGGCAGGTGGCTTGTCAATTTGCATCGAGTGGTATGGGGCGTTGTCCATAATTATAATAGATGGTTCAGGGAGGCTACACAACATTGAGGTAAACCATTCAGTAAACTTTTCTCCATTCATGTCTTCATGATAGTCTCCAGTGGTTTTTGACGCAAAAGCCATGAGAGAACCTTCGACAAACCCGTTGATGGTTCCGGCGTGACAAATTATAAGTCGCGATCCTTTTCCTACAGGAACTTTGGAAGTAGATGCTGCTGTGTCATCGTTCCAAGAACGGCCTACAGTATGGTTAGCATTAAGCCATGTTTCATCCAAGAACACAACATTTTGCCAATTTTTGATTTCTTTCACTTGCCGTAAAAAAGTATACCTTGCCATCGCTATATCAAATCTTTCCATCAATATTTTGCGTTTGTTACATTTTTTGTATCGAAATCCAATGGTCTTCAAAATCTTCGTTAAAGAACTTTCCCCACCGAAGAATAATCCAGCTTCCTTCAGTGAATGCACCAACTTTTTTCTTGTTGGATACTCCTTCTGTAAATAGTAGCCGTAAACATGTCTTCGGATAGCATCGGCATCAAAGCTATCGATGCCTACGACTGGTTTTGCTCGTTTTCTCTTTTTTGGTGTGTGAAGTTTATTTTCTTCTGTGCCAGTCTCGCCATATTTTTTTTTAGTTATCCGTCTAACAGTTCGTTGTCCAATATTAAGCGCATCAGCTACGCGTTCAACCACTGACGTTATAGGTAAAATTGGCCCTCCATTTTGAGCTTCACGATCGAAATAGTTACGAAGGCGTATTACGAACTCACGTGTCTGACTATTTAGAACAGTTCTCTGCGTACGTTCGGTCATATCGACGAAATCCACAACAAAGGGCTTGAACAGAGTCCAAATTAACGAGCAAGGGTCAACAGTAATGCAGTATCAATATTTGAAATCCAAAGCCAGGTCAAAACTATATCACAATCGCATTGCACTGACAGTTTATACTTTTCGAAGCAACGTCAATTCGAAACTGCTTTGTTTTGCATTGAGCATTGACGCGAGTTTGCCGGAGGTAGTAGTTGTGCTAGCCAGCGATCCTATGTGACGATCGTATTAGATTCCATTTTTAAAAATTTTCAATTTAGAAAACCAAATGCCGAGTTGTGGTATATATCATATAAAAATAAAAATTTTACCTTTTGTATGAAACAGCTGATATTTTTTTGCGATTTCAGAGGTTTGTCCACATAGTGAAAATTGTTCATATTCACAAGTACATTCACCCCTTAAATGGTGCAAACTGATTTTTCTACACTTGTATACATTTTAGAAATCAATTTAATAAATAAATTTTGAGTCCTAAACCTAAAACTACATTCGATAAAATTTATGAATCTCTGCACATCACTATCGTCAATAAAGTAATACAATTATTTCCTTCAAAGTCGTTATCAATTAATACGGAACTTCATGAGCGGACAAACGTCAAACCGGCCATCATAGCGTGCCGCTAGTGTAGTCACAAGCCAACGCTTGGGGCGATCGTGCCTCTCTATCGCTTGTTCCGCGCTCTTGCTTGCACGCTCAGGCTCAGGCGGAACGTCACTTTTTCGTGCGTGCAGCCAGTGTTCATCGATTTATAAGACGTTATCATTTCAAAAATGAGAGACATATCTACTTGCAGCACTTATGAAAAAAGCCATTTCATCTGCTCCCTGATAGAACAGGACCGACGTATCAATATACCTAGCGTCCCACATTAGCAACTAGCACCTTACGCCCTTGTGTATTAATTTTATATATTACTGGCTCGACTTCTAATTCTGCATTACTACCTAGGTAGTCGATCCGACGCTGCTGGTAGAATATCCACCAGTGCATCACGCACATGGTCTCCTATCATCAGCACTTGGGTTACGAGTGCCGGCCGGTCGCACAATGCAAGTGCGATGCACCGCCAGAGTGGCACCCGCGTGGCGAGAGGGAAGTGAAGCTATCGTGGGCAACAGCCAGGTGGCGGACAGTAAAGAAGCTATGTTGTTAGGTGAGTAACCTATAATAGTGAGTACCAAACAGAATATTAGTTCCCATAGACCCAGGCGTCTAGACTCAATTCACATATGTCCAGTATCGATTTACATTAATATTAAATTGATGCTGACATTGGTCATATTATTTAATAATACTTACGCATGAAATGTAATTTCTTTTACATTATTTTAGGTAAGTATATCTGATACGATGTTCATTTTTGACTATTGTTATCCTTTTTTCTCCAAACTAAACGTTAAGATTGTTCTAGAAGTAGCCAGCCTAGTTAGCATAGATTGAAGTTCTATAGAACTATGAATACTACTTACGACTATAGAAAAGATTTCATTTTTCATTTTCATTTTCAAGTTGGACCAAATTACAGATAATTAAGAAGTTTGATCTAAATCAGTTCAATAGTTTCAGAGTTTATCACGTTTATCGTGACACGAGATTTTTATATAATATATAAGATTTAATATTAAAAAAAAACGTGAATGGACGTGGTTTGATTCATCCATTTTGGAGACGAAGAAAATCTACTGGAAACTTTTTTTCTCATCTTGGAACCCAGCCATTAGCTGAGTGAAGATGCATTCACGTACGTAAACTTACATTCCCATACGTGTACAGTGTACACTGTATAAAAGATCTTTCTCATCATAAAGTAGTAGTTTTTCATGTATCTCATACGTTGGGCATTGGCAAGGGTTCTATATTTTCCTATAACATAATTAATTATAATTATTATTAGTTGTACAATTTTCCTATAGCATCATATAAAATTTAGTGTTACGCTTTACAAAAATAATATTATTAAATAAGTATTTCAAGCAGAAAAATGCAAAAACTGAAATTATTCGAGAAGGAATTTATGTTGTACATCTAAAGGTATTCGTGTCTCGTATACATCAAACTGACAAATGTGATTTCACCCTAAGGAAAATAGCCGGGTTTTTTGATAAGTAAAAAGCTGTCAATGGCATCTCAGAGGCTAGTGAGCGTTTTTTTTAATATAAAAGGGTACCTGAGGAACCGGGCTGGCTCTTCATGAAGATTCTTAACTATGAAATGGAGATTTTATTTGTCAGATAGGTATTTAAGTTATTGGAAATTTAATAAAGCTTGAAAATTATTATCAACAGATTTTTCAATTAGCTTCGCGCCTTTACAAAAAGTTGGATTTTTCAATCCGCCTTAAGCATCTGCATTGTTTATTACAAGGAGAAGATTTTTTTACCTTTTCTTTATCTTAACAAAAAATAGTTTACAAGAAATTATAATTGGGTTCAGCTATATTTTTTTTTGTATAAGAAAATACAAGTAAAACTATTTCAGGTTCACTGAAAATTTGTTTTATTCAATATTTTCCCATAAGTAAAATTATAATCTTACTTTTCTAAAACACAGCTATGAGTGACCTTTCGTTAAAAGAAAATTGTGTCATGCAGTATTCATTTTATCAACACCTCGCTGCTGCTTTTCAAAGGGTTATTTTCAACGTCGATTCAAAATGTATAGAAGCCATTACGGCACGGTAGTCTCAAGTACGAATTGATGTTTTGGGGTAATCACACTTTAGAGAGAGTGGGGAGGGGGATAGTTTAGTCCTTAAGACTTCGTCCTCCTTTTTAGTGGTTCCGAGGTTCAAATCCCGGCCCTCCAAGGTCCTCTTGTTTCTACGAGTTATATATGTGCGTTAAAAACAATCAATTATAAATTTAAACCGCGCAAAACCACTGTTAATTATAATTAATTACGTTTTGTTTCGTAATTATAACAATTATTATAATTACGAAACAAAATTTATAATTACGAAACAAAACGTAAACCCTTGTTTTAATAGTGTATTGAATAAATCAAAAATTAAAGATCAAAACACATTGAATACGAAACGTTTACTTTTCATTATTCATTCAGCCCAACCTTAATAAGCCCTTAAAGTCAGAACTCGTTAAAATGTAAAGAGGCCGACAACAAAGTTTTTAAAGGACTATCATCATTTCATTCTCAGAAGTACTCCCATTAACTGAAATAATAATCATCTTGTTTGTTACAGTGCGGAGTTGGAGCGCGGCGCCCACATTAAGTATAATGTTGTTAACACTTTCTCTTCTTCAACTTTTACTCCCTTCAACGCCATTAATCACGTGATAATTAATTATTTATTGATTAATCATTTTTCAAACCCGATTTTATAATTAATTTCGCATTGTACGACGAAGAAAATTTTCCAGCACAAATTCTGTATCTGCGTAAGTCATTAGAACGTCTTAAATCCATATTAATTTAGGTACTTATGCTTTAATTTTGCTGTCATTGTATTAATTATCTTTAGATTGAAGTCGTATTTTTCACTCGCCAAATAAACTGTAACCAACTTATTAAAGATGTTTTGACATATTTTGTAATAAAACTTGTCAAATTTATTCGACTCGGCGATAGTGAAGCGCAAAATATGCCCTGAAAGTCTCAAATTTATTCAACTCGGCGATAGTGAAGGGCATAATATGCCCTGAAAGTCTCAAATTTATTCAACTCGGTGATAGTGAAGGGCATAATATGCCCTGAAAGTCTCAAATTTATTCAACTCGGCGATAGTGAAGGGCATAATATGCCCTGAAAGTCTCAAATTTATTCAACTCGGCGATAGTGAAGCGCAAAATATGCCCTGAAAGTCTCAAATTTATTCAACTCGGCGATAGTGAAGGGCATAATATGCCCTGAAAGTCTCAAATTTATTCAACTCGGCGATAGTGAAGGGCATAATATGCCCTGAAAGTCTCAAATTTATTCAACTCGGCGATAGTGAAGGGCATAATATGCCCTGAAAGTCTCAAATTTATTCAACTCGGCGATAGTGAAGCGCAAAATATGCCCTGAAAGTCTCAAATTTATTCAACTCGGCGATAGTGAAGGGCATAATATGCCCTGAAAGTCTCAAATTTATTCAACTCGGCGATAGTGAAGGGCATAATATGCCCTGAAATTCTCAAATTTATTCAACTCGGCGATAGTGAAGCGCAAAATATGCCCTGAAAGTCTCAAATTTATTCAACTCGGCGATAGTGAAGGGCATAATATGCCCTGAAAGTGTCGAAACTTTTCTGCAAAAGTTATTAAGGATTAGTTAAGTACTTGAATATTTTATAAAGAAACACAATTTATGATTTTGTAATTTTTTCCAAGCATTCCAAGGTAATTCATTAAAATACCTACATAATATAATTTTGAAATCCTTTAAGTGGAATTTTGAAAGTTCTCTACATGTACTTACTAGAGAACTTTCTCAAGTTGACATCTGTCAGTAATTTCTCTTTAAGGGCCGATTTCACCAGCGTAGATTAAGTCTTCCGTCGTCAGAATGCCCAATTTAATGCTCGGTTAAATGTCACTCGATATTAGTGAAATTGGCATTTAATCAAATATTGTTAGACTATTTTTTGATAAGGAAGAATTTATTTGAGACATAATATCATCTGTTATTGAGTTTCGTTGTAAAATATTTGTCACCAAAAAACATTTTTTGAACATAAATATATCAATGTAGGTGTAGTCACAAAATAAAGTCGGTCATACCTATGTAAAGAATTTCTTCCTCAAACCGAAGTTTAACAGGACAAAAATCACAATTTGATTTGAATCGTTTCCATAATATTATACCTATTGTGCGGTCGGTAATAAGTAACATAATTATATGTATCTCTTTGTGGAGTCTGATTGAAGATTGACTGTTTCAGCTTATTTATGGTAGATGTAAATATTTTATTAATATTTATGATTTTTTGAATTACATTGATATAATTAATTTAACAGCAAACGTCAATATCAGGGTAACGTTACGTAATACATACCTAAGGCCCGCTTGCAGAAACGCCGGGTTATCCTTTTAACCCAGAGTTAGTTGCTGCTTTGACAGATTTTGTATACAGCTTCTGTCAAAATTACAAAATTCCTGGGGTAAACCTAACCCAGCGTCTCTGCAAACGGGCCTTAGTGTGTATCTATCTAGACAGAAGTGTTAGGCTAAACGCCCACTGGCTACGAAAGGCTCTTCTAAGAAATGTGATTAAATACTTTCATTTCATCTCAATGGAAGCAAGCTGCTAAAAAATCACTCGTCTGCTGAAAGTAAGCGATCATCCATACAATACTACTCTATGACTGCTGAGCCTAATGCAACTTCAGAATTGTTACTTTTAAGATGAAGATGATACATGTATACGACAGACTATGGTGAAGAAATTATGACGTTAAAATGGATGATTACACTTGTATGTACCCTGATCTAAAACTTAGCCTCGTGCTGTCTATGAGAGACAACGTAGACGAAGTATGTAATAGTCAGTTATGTTATAATCAAAACGCATTGATACCTATTATATGTGGGTACACGTTAGCTATAACAGCTTTATTTCGAATTTTCAAGGAAATTTATTTATTGGCTACTTATGTGACGGTTTCAATAACCTTAGAAATTGAACCGAAGTATAATCTATGTAGGTATAACGATGGTAATCTGTTTAACCATTAAACACTTTACATTGTACTATTATCCGGATTAAACCGATCTTCAATTTGCTGATTATTATGGATTAGATAGGTTAATAAAACCGGCCATTTATAATTATAATTTTAAAACAATTCATGTATTTTTCTGCTACTAATTATAAGTTTTAATGAAAGAAATGGTTTTAGTGAGTGCTTTTTTATAAATTTGTAAATACAAACTTTAGAAATGCCTTCGTAATAGATAGAAGTACAGTAATGATGTAAATAGTTATCAGTCGGTTCTTTTGTAATGTTGCATACTTTAGTCTTAAAAGAAAACTTGTACGTATTTATTTACTAGGAAACTTAATGTCAATTTAATAAGTGTTTAAACTCTTATTATTTTATTAATAAAAGTATTGCTAACAAATAGTGGTTTAATATTTCAGTCTGGGTGTTTTTTGACCAGAGTAATACTGGGCAGACATTTGACACCCATTTCATTACTTATGGTGATATTTCCTTCAATTGATTCAAAGAGCAGCGGCTTTTCTGGTACGTTCTAAAAGCCTTTACGAATACAAAGTCGATACTGACACGTGACGAACAGTAACGTGATTGTCAGTGTCAGTAAAAAATAAATTTTTAACTTACATTTTGTATGATACTATATATTAATTATAATTCTCAGTGACATCAACGTGATCTAACTCGTAACGTCGGTTAAGCTTTTAAGACCATACCAACTGAATGCCGGCGTCTTTCAGCCAGAAAAGCCAGTGGTACAACATAGTGGAATAAGAGTAAGCAGTGTTTTTATGCATTTACAAAGTCTACACTACTCGTAAGTAAGTAAGTGAGTAAGTACTGTGATCAAAGATTAAAAGTACCCTGTACTAGTAGTCAGTAGACTACTAGTACAGGGTACTATTAATCTTTGATCACAGTTCACAGCTAAGATTTTTTGGAATCCTGGTTTGTGGGTCAGTTTAAAAGCATGCCATATAAAAATTTATAATTGTATTTCACAATCACTGTACCTGGAGTTCAAGGATTTGAAGTGTTGTTCTACTTAAAAGCGTTGCTATAAAACTAATTCTTAAATATAGTTTAAAGTACCAAAAGTCACGCAAAGCATTAGGCCGTGCTCCACTAATAAAATAGCTTGATATAATCTACAACTTTATTATGTAGTCAGGTCATGATAATAAACTTTAAGTCCTTGCCTTAGGTACTTGATTTAATTATAATTTAAACATAATTATGAAAACAAAAAAATTTTCAAAATGTACTCTAGAGTTGAATTATTTTGCAAATAGGGGAAAATGAGGAAATTGGGAACACGTCCTATGTTACTTATAACACTCTAAAATATTATAAGTAAAAAGTCACAACATAATCAACTTTTACTATACGTTTACTTTTTACGCAACATTATTAACGTTCTTATCTAACTACAAAAATATGAAATCAAAATACTTGGAAATAAAGATAACAATAATTTTTTTAAGGAAAATAAAAACATTGTTGTTCTTATTCTGTTAGTAGGACTTCGAACTGTGTGTCACCCATTTTACAAAATTGTGATGAGCCACTTGCATTATTTATTAAATAAACTGCCAACTCTGCGCTTACTGGTGCGGGGCCGCCACTCCCGCCTTGGAATCATCCTCATACTATCCTATCATACTACATACAATAACTATCCATAATTTATCATACTATCCTACTAATCATAAGAAAGCAGAAGCATATTTGTCTTTTGGATTTTCCTGCAATCACGCAGCAACAGAACTACAGATTACCTTGATTCTTTGCCTACTACTACTACTTTAGCTACTCAACTATACCTACTCAAGTAGGTATAGTTGAGTAGCTAAAGAGTGACAGGCTCGGTACTTTTTATCTTGGGAAAACAAAGGTTTCCCGAGGGATTTTAAAAACCTAACTCCACGCGAGCAAGGGCTCCTCTTCAATATTATATTCAAATTAATTTATTAAAGGTAGGTATATAATATATATTGGAACGTAGTTCTTTATCGCGCGGTGCGGAAGGGGGCTAGACGGATCGACACTTTTGAAACCGACACTTTTTTGAATGTGAATTTGGCATTGTGTTCGGTATTTTCGCGGTACAGTATTGGGTCTCTGTAGCCTTGTGGCTTCTGCAGTCGCTAAACAGTTAAAAGTCGATGGTTCGAATCCCAGCTCGACAGACTGAAATTTCTATTTTCAATTTTATTTTAAATAATTTCTACATGTGGAATTTTTCCCTAATTTTTTATAACTAGATAAAATACACAAAGGAAATTCATCAGTTTAAAATAGCTAGGTACTATCCTATATTAATATTATAAATGCGAAAGTTTGTGAGGATGGATGTATGGATGTTTGGATGGATGGATGTTTGTTACTCTTTAACGCGACAACTAATGAACCGATTTTGCTGAAATTTGGCACAGACATAGATTATAGTCTGGAATAGCACATAGGCTACTTTTTATCCCGGAAAAGCAAACAGTTCCTGCGGGATAGCATCGCTATTTTTTACGCATTTGTCCTTCAAAATACGCGCAATGGAGTATAGGTAAAGTTAAGGGCCTGAAAGGTGACAAAGGCTACTTTTATCCCGGGAAAACAAACAGTTCCTGCAGGATATCAGTATTCTACTTTTCACATATTTATCCTTCAATTATGCGCCAACGGAGTTACAGATTGACGTGGTTTTTTGGATAGGCATAGTTGAGGACTTGAATAGTGACAAAGGCTACTTTTAAACCCGGGAAAACAAACAATTCCCGCGGGATATTATTATGCTACTTTTCACATATTTATCCTTCAATTTTGCGCCAACGGAGTTACAGATTGACGTGGTTTTTTGTATGGGTATATTTGAGGACCTGAAAAGAGAAAAGGCTACTTTTATCCAGGGAAAACAAACAATTCCCGCGGGGTATTCGTATGCTACTTTTCACATATTAATCCTTCAATATGTGCTAACGGAGTTACAGATTGACGTGGTTTTTTGAATAGGCATAGTTGAGGACCTGAAACGTGAAAAGGCTACTTTTTATTCCGGGAAAACAAACAGTTCCCGCAGGTTATTCGTTTATTACTTTTCACATAATATTTATCCTTCAATTATGCACCAACGGAGCTACAGATTGACATGGTTTTTTTGATAGGCATATTTGAGGACCTGAAAAGTGAAAAGGCTACTTTTTATCCCGGGAAAAGAAACAGTTCCCGCGGGATATTCGTATGGTACTTTCACGTTTTTATCCTTCAATTATGTGCCAAGGGAGTTACATATTGACGTTATTTTTGGGATAGGCATAGTTGAGGAACTGAAAAGTAACAACGGCTACTTTTTATCCCGGGAAAACAAACAGTTCCCGCGGGATACCCGCTCCCTACTTTTCACCTATTTATCCTTAAATTATGCGGTAATATGCATGCATGAATACATGTATGTATGTATGTATGTATGTATGTATGTATGTATGTATGTATGTATGTATGCATGTATGTATGCATATATGTATGCATGCATGTATGTATGTATGCAAGTATGCATGTATGCATGTTTGTATGTATGCATGCATGCATGTATGTATGTATATATGTATGCATGCATGTATGTATGTATGTGTGTATGTGTATGTATGTATGTATGTTTGTATCCTCCCCCTCCAATAACTACATTAACTATATTCGATCCTACTTATCCCACTAATATTATTAATGTTGTTAAGTTAGTGTTAAGTTTGTGAGGATGGATGTATATTGTATACGGATGTATGTTTGTGTAGATGTAGTATAGGGATGTATGGATGGATGGATGTATTTTCTCTGAGATAGGGGTTGAACTATTTTGACTGTTTTACTCCATAACTTCGTTGAATTTAAACAAATTTTTATTATTATTTTAACCGACTTCAAAAAAGGAGGAGGATCTCAATTTAACGGAATCTTTTTTATGTATGTCCATCGATTACTCAACGACACCTGAACCGATTTGGAAAATTCTGTTTTGTTTCAAAGGGTCCCAGGTGGTCCCATTTAAATTTTATCGAAAAATCAACAGCGCGGTCGTTTAAATGTATGTTCCCGAGACAAAAAGTAGCCTGTGTTATTTTCCAGGTCCTCAACATTACCTGTGTAAAAAACCACGTCAACTATATACACTTGCACCTTATATGTGAAATATTATAAATGCGAAAGTGTGATGGCTTCTCCTTCAATCACGCCCGAACAGAGCTACGGATCGACGTGATTTTTTGCAAGGATACCTATAGTTGACCTGGAGAGTGACAGGCTACTTTTTATCCCGCAAAATCAAAGAGATCCCGAGGCATTTTAAAAATTAAATTCACGCAGACGAAGTCGCGGGCATCAGCTAGTACTAAATAAATGGAATAGAAAAAGAAGCGAAGAGAAGAAAAAGATAAAGTCATGGCTATAGATCAAATTGTAGTTTAAATAATAATTTAAGCTCGATAATTGCTTCTCAAAGAGAAACTTTCATTTATTGTCTTTAACTTGAACTAATTACTGGAGTAAGAAGTCAAAAGCCTGGCTTCCTCATCGCGAAGTTAGCCGAGTTATTGTAAGACGCAAACTTGGTAATAATCCTTTATTCAGAAAGTGCTTTTATCCGAATTTCTATTGTGTTGTACAGTATTTAATACTTTGAAACAAACGAATTCGTTACGCTAAAGTTATTCGACATAAAGTTGGAAAATTATTATCCACAATCATCGTTTCACGACTGAAACGGCCATATTTTTATTCTAATAAATTTTCTCATAAATTTAAGTACAAATTAAACTATTCACTCTTAAAGTTAATTGAACTCCTAGGTACATTTCGTAATAAAGATTCTCACCTGCTATTAGCCGAGGTGGCATACAATATGACCAATCAGTACGTACATTCTTTCAACCCATCGTTGTCGAGTCACTGTTGGGCGCTGGTCTTCTCCGAGGATAATACATAGGGCTTAGGCCATACTCCACCATGCTAACCAAGTACGAAATTGCAGATTTCACACAGCTTCGAGAACATTATGCAGAACTCTGAGGCATGCAAGTTTTCTCATAATGTTATCCTTCACAATTAAAGCTAGTGAATTGATGCAGATCTTGCGGCTGTCTGGGACATCCTTATTCCATGTGTATGTTAGTAGAATATCAATCATGTAAGGTGACATAGGTACTCACCGCAGCATAATTGGGTTTTTGAAAAACAAATTGATTTTTTTATGTATTTTAAAATTTTATTATTAATAATATTGATATTTAATGCAAAAAACTTAAAAAAAAATTATCAATTAATTATAAACAATTAAAAATTGATGAAATTTAAATAAAAATCACGTAACTATAAACGAGCCATGATTGGTCACCATAGTTGTGACGTCATAAATCATAATGTTATAGCTATTCAATAACAGTACAGCGTTTACGGCTATTACACGTGACTATAGGTCGACCGTTTAACTCGCGTATCGCCTGCGCGGTAAGAAGGGAGCGGGGGCGGGTAACGCTACACACGAAGTCAATAATCCAAAGATTTATCTCGAGATAGACATTGTTGGTAAAGAATTAAGTATTTATTTTTAAGTTTTAACATCTCTAACATCTCCCTCCGCTCCCTTCTTACCGCGCAGGCGATACGCGAGTTAAACGGTCGACCTATAGACAATAATATTGAAAATTAATTGCTAAAATACGAGTTGTTAGTTGGTTCCGATTAGCTATGTGTGATAAAGGATTTATTAAGGCAAAGTCTGATAATATTCCTGATGTCGATATAATTATGATAACCAATTTTTTAAAAAATGACTTTCGGCTTAATTCTGCTGAAGTTCGAGGTTCCAAGGCATCAAGGTAAGTCTGTTAAAAAATAATATAATAAATGAAAATATTTAAGTATTTATTCTCCATTACATTAAATATAATTATTTATTTCATAAATTGTAGAGCATCGCGTGAGAGTTACGGCGACAAAGCTATAGGTTATGTTCAACTAAGTCGTAAAAATAATATTTGTATTGTAAAAGGACGGGTATGTCCATAACACCGAGTTCGGAGTAAAGCTTATTCAGTTACTTTAACTATTAATGAAAAGTCAAGAAAAATTCAGGATGTTCAATGCCATGACTGTGCAGCTTCAGCAGGTAATTTACACTCCTACTAGCTGCGCCCCGCGGTTTCACCCGCGTAAGTTTCGATTCCGTGGGAATATCGGGATGAAAAGTCATTCATTCCATTTCATTACTTCATTGCCGATTTCAGCAACAGTGACTGGATCTCTGTAACCTTTGAAGAATTCTGGGCTTTGCTCGTGTGCCCTGATGTGGCTGATGTACCCTATTATTGCACGAAAAAAGCGTGCGCAGTGAGGAATTGATAGTGCACCATCGACGTAATTAACCCTATTTATATTATTAATTCGAAAGGGTGTTTGTTGGTTTGTCCTTCAATCACGCAGCAACAAAGCAACGGATTGCCTAAATTTTTGGCATAGAGATATTTTATGGGCTGGAGAGTGACATCTAGGCTACTTTTTATCGCGAAACATTATGACTTCACACGCGCTCGGGTTTGTATGGGAGTTGTCGGCGTGTCTTCGGTACTGGATTCAAAAATTAATTTTTATTTTGAAATAACTTTTGAATTATTGCAAAAAAAAAATTGTTTTGTTGTAAAACTTTATGATCTTTTCATTTATCACAAAAAAAAAAAATTCAAAAACCCACAACACTGTACAAACTTTTGCAATTTAACTTAAGAATTAATACAGACTAGCCGATGCCCGCGACTTCGTCCGCGTGGATTTAGTTTTTTTAAATCCCTCGGGGAACTCTTTTTAATTTTCCGGGATAAAAAGTAGCCTATGTCACTCTCCAGAACCTCAATACCCATGCAAAAAATCACGTTGATCCGTAGCCCCGTTGCGGCGTGATGAAGGACAAACCAACAAACCTACAAACAAACACACTCGCATTTATAATATTAGTAAGGATTTTATTTTTATTCCAATATTTTTTGAAGTCGGTTAAAATAAGAATAAAAATTAGTTTAAATTTGAAGAAGTTATGGAGTAAAACAGTCAAAATAGTTCAACCCCTATCTCAGAGAACATACATCCATCCATACATCCCATCCATCCATCCGTATACTAAGTACATCTATGCATACATCCATCCTCACAAACTTTCACATTAATAATATTAGTGGTATAAGTAGCATAGGATATAGTTAATGTAGTTAAAGTTAGTAGCAGGAGGATACAAACATAAATACGTACATGCATATACACATACATACATACATATATGCATTCATGCATGCATACATACATACATACATACATGCACTCATGCATGCATACATACATACATACATACATACATACATACATACATACATGCATGCATACATACATACATACATACGTACATACATACATACAAACATGCATACATGCATACTTGCATACATACATGCATACATACATACATACACACTTACATACATGCATACATACATACATACATACATACATACATACATACATACATACATACATACATACATACATACATTTTGACGACCTCCCTGGCTCAGTGGTGAGCGCTGTTGTCTTATAACTGGGAGGTCCCGGGTTCGATTCCCGGCAGGGTCAATTTGGGAATTTTTAATTTCTGAATTTTCTCTGGTCTGGTCTGGTGGGAGGCTTTGGCCGTGGCTAGTTACCACCCTACCGTCAAAGACGTGCCGCCAAGCGATTTAGCGTTCCGGCACGATGACGTGTAGAAACCAATAAGGAGTATGGGTTGAATGTTCACTGCCATACCCCTTCCAAGTAAGTCCGCTACCATCTTAGACTGCATCGTCACTTACCATCAGGTGAGATCGCAGTCAAGGACTAGCTTGTCATCGAATAAAAAAAAAAAAAAAAAAAAAAACATACATACATACATACATACATACATACATACATACATACATACATACATACATACATACATACATACATACATACATACATACATACATACATGTATGCATGCATGCATGCATATTGGCGCATAATTTAAGGATAAATATGTGAAAAGTAGCATTCGAATATCCCGCGAGAACTGTCTGTTTTCCCGGGATAAAAAGTAGCTTTTGTTACTTTTCCGGTCCTCAACTATGGCTATCCAAAAAACCACGTCAATATGTAACTCCCTTCGCACATAATTGAAGGATAAATATATGAAAAGTAGTATACTAATATCGCGCAGGAACCGTTGGTTTTCCCGGGATAAAAAGTAGCCTTTGTCACTTTTCAGGCCCTTAACTTTACCTGTGCTAAAAAACCACTTCAATCTATAACTCCGTTGGCGCATAAATTAGGGATAAATATGTGAAAAGTAGCATACGAATATCCCGTGGGAACTGTTTGTTTTCCCGGGATAAAAAGTAGCTGTTTTTACTTTTCCGGTCCTCAACTATGCCTAGGTATCCAAAAAACCCCCTTCAATATGTAACTCCCTTGGCACATAATTGAAGGATAAATATGTGAAGAGGCAAACTAATATCCCGCAAGAACCGTTTATTTTACCGGGATAAAAAGTAGCCTTTGTCACTTTTCAGGCCCTTAACTTTACCAGTGCTAGGAAAACCACTTCAATCTATACCTCCGTTGGCGCATAACTGAAGGATAAATATGTGAAAAGTAGCGTACAAATATCCCGCGGGAATTATTTGTTTCCCGGGATTAAAAGTAGCCTTTGTCACTTTTCAAGTCCTCAACTATGCCTATCCAATAAACCACGTCAATCTGTAACTCCGTTGGCCCATAATTGAAGGATAAATATGTGAAAAGTAGCACACTAATATCCCGCGGGAAGTGTTTGTAGGAACAGTAACAGTTACAGTTTTATTATAAGTATAGATAGATAATAATTAAATTTTATGTAACAATGTCAATTTTTGACGTTCGTAAGCGTTAGGATATGCAGTCGCTTGTGCTTGAAATTTCAAAAACTGATGCTTGGTATGGTTTTTTGAAACCGAAGCTTGCTTGCTTGTTTGCTTGCTTGATTTCTTGCATGCTTGCTTGCAGGATTTAAAAAAACCCGAATCCTTATGAAAAAATCGATGCTGCGGATAATGTAAGCGTGATTTAAGTACAATCAGCGCCATCTATCTGTGGTTTTTCAAAATCCCGCGGGAACCTTGGATTTTTCCGGGATAATTTATAGCCTATGTGTTATTCCAGGGTATAATCTATCTCCATTCCAAATTTCAGCCAAATCCATCCAGTAGTTTTTGCGTGAAAGAGGAACAAACATACACACAAACTTTCGCCTTTATAATATTAGTAGGAAATATTAGTAGGATTACCTACGAGGGAGATTTTGTGAATGGAAATTTTTATTTGGACATTTTGTTTTCATATAAGATTTACATGTTGAAGTGGAAAAGTAGCGCGCCAGGTGCAAGACTTTTTACAACATGACGGTTTGTACAAAAACTCGGGAATTTAACTCTTCGATTCCATTCCAAAGAATAGTAAGTACCAATTTCACCGAGGCATAATTATTTATATAGCATGCGTTTTTTTAATTTTGAAAAAAAAACATACTTACACCTATGAGAATACCTTGGAAAAAAAGATCCGTCCGAAAGATAAACCTAAACATTCGATTAGTATATGTATGAAAAAGTGTCGTTCACATTGTATCTCTTGTGTACTGTGATCAATGGTCGCTGGTCACGCAACAAGTTCTCACGCGAGAAACCCACTCATTCTTTAGATCTTACACATTTTTTTCTTCAGAAAAATGGCTAAAAAAGGTTTTCTTCAGAAAAATGTCTGTATTTCACGATATCTGTAATAATTATAATATTATTAAATTTAAAAATTTCAAAGTTCAACCATCTAATGTAATGATAAAGTTAAACTAAGGTCTAGTCTAAAGTAAAGTTATTTGAAATGAACTAAAGTCTTTTTAAAAGTACTAGATAAGTGTTCACAGCACTTTCTTACACTTGTAGAATTTTATCTTTGAAATATTTTGCAAAATTGGCGTATATATTATACTAGCTTATGTCCACGACTTCGTCCGCGTGGATTTAGTTTTTAAATTCCCTCGGGAACTCTTCTTCTGGCATAAAAAGTAAAGATCTCGAGAAAGATCTCGAACTGTATATATGAACGACAGTCATTAACATAATATTTTAATTTGCAATAACAATTAATATTGATGTCAATAATTAAGATAAAAAATATCCACCCCTGCCATTTAACTGTAACTATATTAAGTGAACAATAAAGATATTTTCTATTGTATTTTGCTTTGTAAAAAGCACTTTGTAAAGAATATCTGAATAAAAATTTATTATTTATTATTATTTATTATCCTATCTTTTATGTTGGACTAAACTACAGATAGATACGAAGCTTGATCAAAGTCGGTTCAGTAGTTTTCGAGTTTATCCCGAACATAAATCGTGACACCAGATTTTTATATATTACTAGCTGATACCCGCGACTTCGTTCGCGTGGATTAAGGTTTTGTACTCCCGCGGGAACTCTCTTATTTCCCGGGATAAAAAGTAGCCTATGTGCTATTCCAGACTACAATCTATCTGTAGCAAATGTCAGCCCACTGTCAGCCAAATCGGTTCAATCGTTGCGACATGATTGAGTAACAAACATACAAACTTTCACCTTTGTAATATTCTAGCTTCTGCCCGCGACTTCGTCTGGGTGGACTTCAGAATTGGATCCAAAAAAAAAAAAAGATAAATGTGAAAGTAATAAAAAATGGAATAAAATTTACACCCATGCTATCGCTTGCGCTGTAATAGAAAAAATAGCTGTAATAGAAGAAATAGCGCAGATATAGCTTTGAAATTATAGCGGATTATAGGGATAGTTTGTAGTCAGAAAAGTGGCATAGGTTACTGTTTATCCCGGAAAAACATCTTATTCCTACGGGAAAACACGTTTAGAGCGTGTTAACCGAATTACACGCGGACGAAGTTGCGGGCGAAAAGCTAGAATGATATAAAAATGAATTACTCTTTCGCTTCGCTCGTTAACAATTTTTAATCTTACCACAGGAACTATTTGAGAGATCGGTATAGAAAGTATAGCCTTTTCAATAGCATAGGTGACATGCATACCAAATTTCAAAACTGTCTGCCCGCGGCTTAGCTCGTAAAAAAATTTCAATTTTCCCTCGGGAACTCCTTAAGGAATCGGGATAAAAGGTAGCCTATGTTCTTTTCCATGTCAAAGGCTACATGCATGCCAAATTTCATCCAAATCCGTTCAGCCGTTATTGCGTGATTGAGTAACAAACATCCAAACATCCAAACATCCAAACATCCAAACATCCAAACATCCACACTTTCACATTTATAATATTAGTAGGATAAAGATTTTATTTAAAACTTATTTAAAATACTGTCCTTGACTATGAATAAAATTGCACTACGTATGGACCTCCCGCGTCTGCTAGAGCTCGGAAAATACCAGCCTGTCCTCTTTATTACGAACTACTTCATTAATAGGGGTGCTGCGCTGTTTGCATTGGAATGCGAGGTGGGGAAACGGTGGCGAATTTTGTAAACAGTTGCATGCATTTAGGCAAGCCGCTCGACGGGAAGATTGTTTGGCCTGTGGTCTCGTTGGGTCGCTGCCAAATTCTCGCATATAAGATGATATCATTATTTTGCCTTTATTTGTGGTACCGTGTTTCATTACGTTGACTTTTAAAAGGGGTTGTTTCAGCTTGGGCCAGGTACTTACACGCTATACCAAAAAATAGTATTAAATCATCGAAATTGAAATAAAATATGCTTTTTTGTAGTATTAAAGTGAATAAGAGGTACAAATATAAAACTGATAATTGCGTACATCTGTAGAATGGCAACTCCCGGAGTGCATCCATCTGCTTTTGTTGTTTATGTTTGTAGCGACGTTACGTCATTTCAATTGTCAAACGTCAATTGCTGGTATTTCAAATGTAAATTGCTGTCATTTGTGGTTATTTTTATGTCAAATGTCATCATGACTCGTACTTACGTACGTGTTATTGTCGAAAAGAACGCCATGTTGCACTTTTATTTTGGAAAATAATTTCGCATTGTACGTCGTAAAAAGGACCTTTTTAATGACAAATAAAGAAAAAATAGTCACTATTTCATGACCCCAAACATTTTGAAAGACTGTACAAAGACCTGGCCCAGTCTCCATATATATTTGAAACAACCCCTTTGTGTCTTTTTCCACCAGAGCTTTTATTATAAAAGAAGATTTACTAAACTAAATGTTCTACAACATTTCATCATCATCATTAGCAACCCATAAACGGCTCACTACTGAGCGCAGGTCTCCTCTCAGAGAAGGGTTTAAAGGCCATAGTCCACCACGCTGGCCCAATGCGAATTGGCGGACTTCACACACCTTCAAGAATATTATGAAAAAATCTCACGTGTGCAGGTTTCCTCACGATGTTTTCCTTCACCGTTGAAGCAAGACGTGATATTTAATTCTTTAAACGCACTTATTTAAACATACAACATTTATTAAAATCTAATAGCTATTATCGACAACATCGCCTGCTTTAACTCGGGTTTTATTGTACTGGAAGGATTTTTAACAAAGTTATTTTTAACCGTATGGGGCATATTGGTTGCTTTCGTACAACGAAAGTTACAAGTCAATGGTCTAGTTTGTAATCTCAGGAAAGTGGTGGGACTCAAGACAGCACAGCCTAACACTAAAACCGTTTGTGTAGGTCACATAATGCTTCCATGACGGCTGATGCAATATCAACGCACCTGCTTTGAACCAGCCAATGTTAGAGATAGTGACCTAGAACGACGGCTTGAAGTGATCTCCAAGGCAATGGACAAAATAGGACAAGGAGGTTAAGGACATAACTAGCTGTTGGTATCCCAAATCTTCTACTCAAACAGATAGGAATGACTTGTGAATTATTGGAACTAGAAAAACCTTAGGAAACTACTTATTTGTCTGTGTGAATCTTGCAAATGGAGATCACACTATGATCATTTGGAGCTCATTCGTTATCAAGTGCTTACTGTGCGGCACTTTTATGATCTATAGTAATGAATAGACTTAGTAAGTATGTTATGCTTCTCTAAGGATTCTAAGTAATTTTCTTCTCAGTGATGGGCAGGCATCAAGAGATTATCAGCATATCGTTAATATTGGATATTCACTCACAAATATTTTGTTTGTTTCAATCAAATGACCTTTGAGTCATTAATGCTTATTTTAGAATTTTTGTTATAATAGTTAGCTAATTAATTTCAAGGACTTGGACAAGGTTTGTAATATAGTTAATTGCTTAAATAAAATCTACGTAGCCAAGGGCATGTTTCTCCAATTGCTAATAAAGGTCTGATAGCCTATCTACAACTTACTGTCGGATAGCGTTTAAATTTCTGTTTCATTAGTATCTGATGTCAATGTGGCAGTTAATCTAAAAAAAGATATCACACAGATAAAGCAGACATTTTATCTGTTAGATGTGTTATATCAGGCGCTTTATCAGCAAGTGGTGAAATAGGCCATAAGAAAACTAAATACAGCAAATAATACTAAGCAAATCATTGAGTTGAGGGCATACATTTTGAGTTAAAAAAGAAGAAGTATATATAGAAGTAATTTTTTCATCATGCCTATTCGAAATAAAAATATTGGCTTCATAGTATAGCGGGAGCAAAATTTAATTTTTATTTAGTTTTCATTTCTTTCTTCTGATTGGTCCGCGTTCGTGCTTAAGTATGTGTTTATTACTACTGCGTTCGTTGCAGAAACTTGTCGATCGCTTATTCTGTTCGAAATTCAAAAATGTTTAAGAATTGTCATCGATAAGTCACGTGATCAATTTGTCGATCGCATATATGCCCACGCCCATACATTTCTTGAATTTCGAACGGAATTTTATTTAAACTTTCAATATACGTATAGGAAATGTGTATAGATACATAGTAGGTTGATACTCTTAGCTAATCATAGGTAATGATGAAAAATGGTGTTTGTCACTCGGGGTCAAACTATTTTGCTCTCGGGCGGCGTATATTGAATTCCTCGCTACGCTCAGGATTCTATTTTAGAATACTTTTTTTTACTTCGCTCTGAATTCAAAATAACTCCCTCGGGGACCAAAAATTTCTTTGGCCCCAATATAACACAAATAACTATTAAGAATAATATAGTAAGGAAATGAAATCGAATGTATCAACTATCTATTGTTTCAGGACTACTGAGTAAATTGATTAGAAAAATAATAGCCAATTAAATGAATTTCTTACTGATATAGAGTAAACAGTGATATTATTTGCTTTAGATTTATTGATATCAAAGACTAAAGAATAAGATATTATTACTTTGGGTGATTGTTTTATATTAGGTAGGTATATTTGCAATACGGAAATCTATACTATTTTATATTATATTTTATATTATAAAGAGGAAAGTTTTTTTTTTTGTTTGTTTGTTTGTACCGAATAGGATCTGTAACTACTGGACTGATTTTAACCATTTTTTCACCAATAGAAAGCTAAGTTATCAGGAAGTAACATAAGCTATAATTTATTTTCAAAAATTAGAGATCCTTAAGAAAATTGCAATAATGCAACTCAAGGTAGCAAAATTTTGCCTATAAAATGCATTATTTAACGTGTGCTGAGAAAACTATTGATAATACATAAAAATTATGTACTACATGATTAAAGTACTCATTATTTTCTACAAAAAAGTACCCGAGGGAATACATCTATCTTATTTAAGTCACAATAGTGGCTTTTGTGTTCTAAAATGTAATTAGATTGCCTTTACTATCGTACTTAGTATTAATTCTGCCTTACTAGGTAATAAATATTATTGTAAATATTAGTGTGTTTGTTTGTTAGTTTGTCCGTCAATCACGCTGCAACAAAGCTACCGATTGACGTGATTTTTTGGATAAGTATAGTTGAGAACCTGGAGGGTGACACAGGCGTCCCGTAAAATCAATGAGTTCCCGCGGGCTTTTAAAAACCAAATCCACGCGGAAAAAGTCAAGGGTATCAGCTAGTATTAAATATAAACATGTAGAATTTTATTATTTTCTACTATACAAATATGGAATGATAGAAGGAAAAGATCAAAATTAGTAATTGACCGAGCGAAGCGAGGTCTCTGAGTTTACTAGAGCGATTTGCACTTGTCCGTCCGTCCGTCTGTCAGAGCCTTATAACTTTTGTATTACTCAACGTAATTACTTCAAATTTAGATATAATATGTAAACCGATGGCCTCCAGCCGAAAATGGCTTAAAAAGTTATAAAAATCTTAATTTCAGGGGGGCTCCCATAGAAGCGAATGCGAAGTAAAATTTTTTTTTTTTTGCGATTCTTAGGGTTTCTGTGTATCATTTTAAAGACAATTTGGAACAGAGTACAAACGTATTTTTTTTATTTTTTTCCTAAAATTGACGAAATGGGGGGCTTTCAAAGTGGCGATTTAATACGCTCGCTTGAAGACGCTCTCTGGGAAAATCGGCTATATAATATTTTCAAGCTGTACTTATTTTTTTATTTCAGTTGTATCCTGTACTTGAACAACAAATACTAAAATTATATGAATATTATAAAGAAACGAGATTATTTAATTTTTAATGAGCATCAGTAATTTTCACATAGCTTCACAATAATGCTAATAGATGGCGCAGTCATTAACTATTCCATGGAACTAGGAGTTACGAGTACGACTACGATCTATCCCAAAAACAGTTTTGCGTCGACCATTATTATTTAGGTACATAATATAACAAATTATTCAATTAAAATTATTCTTTAGTTAAATATCAAACTTCAATAAACTATTAACTGCTGCATTTTGTATATTTTCTATTTGCGTCGATAGATGACGATTTGTACAGATGCCCCTAACCCGTTTTCACTCGTTAGTACCTACATAATAATTCAATGTTTTCACTGACGTTCCCTAACCTTTACGGGCTACCTATGATAAGTTAGGTGATGATTACTGTCAACTTCTTTATCACGATCCTGTACGGGACACCTAAAAGGATATTGGGACGGATGTTAGGACTTAGGATTGTGTTTTGGAGCTACCTACGTAAAGAGACTCCTACATAGGGGATGATTTAGGTATGTTTGGTGAAAACGGGCATAATAATAATGTACGTTTTGGTCGTCATTTGTATCGATTGAATGAATAATCATGGGCTACCGTTACCGCGAGGTCTCAGTTCGGGGCGAACCACTAGTAGACTTTAATTCTTAACAAAATCTTTAGCTACAATATTATTGTAAAAAAAATCAAAAGGAACGTAAGCATCTTGAAGATATATTATGTTTCCTGAAGCAAGCTTGAGTCGCAACTCGCAATAGAATAGAATAGAATAGAATAGAAATATTTTTTATTCAAATAAACTTTTACAAGTGCTTTTGAATAGTCAATGAATCTACCACTGGTTCGGAATGCCTTTCCTGCCGAGAAGAACCAGCAAGAAACTCGGCGGTTGCTCTTTTCAAAACAGATTTAAGGTAACGGCACCTAATTCCGCGGTATTTTCATCAAAACTTGAAAAATCATCAAAAATTAAGCATTCACTATACCTTTCTACCGGACTGGCTATTTTTATCTGAAGTGTTATTTGACTTACTCTTGAAATAAGCTAAAAGTTTGATAATTAAACCTTAATTTATATGTAAAATTAAATAAAATATGAAAATAGTCCGGAGAACCTAATTCCGATGTAAAAATCCTAATTCCGATGCATTTGGTACCTAATTCCGAGTGTTCAAAATACAAAAGGAAAAGGAGTAGAAAGAGTACTACAGGGTGTTTAAAAGCCAACTGCATTTATTAAATTTGGTTTCTAAATCAGCCTAGTCTCTGTCTTCTTAGATGACTAGTAAAATGATATCACAATCTACCATTAATATTATTCTTATGGTGAGTAATTTTAATTACCATAATAAATTATTACTCTTAAATAACATCCAATGTTATCGATACCGGTAAAAAAAAAATACTAATATTTATGACCGGTTATTGACCGAGCGGAGCGAGGTCTCAGAGTCTACTTGAGTGAATTTGCACTTGTCCGTCCGTCCGTCTGTCCGTCCGACCATCCGTCTGTCAGAGCCTTATAACTTTTGAATTACTGAACGTAATTACTTCAACTTTAGATATAAAATGTAAACTAATGGCCTTCAGCCGAATATTGCATAAAAAATTATAAAAATCTTTGTTTCAGGGGGGCTCTCATAGAAGTGACTGTGAAGGAAAATATTTTTTGTTGCTTTTCATAGGCTCGCGATATATCTTATTAAAGACGATTTTGAACAAAGTACAAAAATATATTTTTTTATTTTTTTTTAAATATTTTTTTTTAAACTAATGTTCCCTAACCTTTACAGACTACCTATGATGATGATGTTAGGTGATGATTTCTGTCAACTTCTTTATCACGATCCTGTACGGGACACCTAAAAGGACATTGGGACGGATGTTATGACTTAGGATTGTATTTAGGAGATACCTACGTCAAGAGATTCCTACTTAGGGGATGATTTAGGTATGTTTAGTGAAAACGGGCATAATAATAATGTCAGTTTTGGTCGTTATGTATCGATTGAATGAATTATCATGGGATACCGTTACCGTGAGTATAAGTCATAAAGCGAGCGAGTAATGACGGTATAAGTCAACGTGGGAAGGCACCTGTCCGTTTACCTGATTCCCGTTAGTTTCCCGTTAGGGTTGATGTTGGTACCTGTTTTCCAAACCAACAAGGTGGATGCTAATACAGTTAATTGTTAACCGTTAAGTAGGTGCCGGTGGTCATTGAGGTACATAATACTTCAATGCCGGTGGTAGTCTTAACTTGTCATAAAAGCCACAGATTGGCCTACATCAAATAAATAATTTTGAATTTTAATTGGTGTAAATTAGTTTTTACTTTCATGCGGTGTCGTTTAAGTTTAATTGTTTTCTATAAAAACTTTTAACTTTATTTATAAAATTAACTATTTAAAACTACGGGTGATTTTTTTGCACGTGGTAATACCAACGTGTCTGGTAGGACCTGATTTCCTGTGGTACTACCAGTAGTACCACCGGTAGTACCACGGGTAAGTACCCCTTATTTCATTATTGTATTTGCAAATTTTACATAAACATTTTAGATTACGAATGTTATTTTAAATGGCAAATATAATACACTGAAATCATACACACAGCGGTAATATTGTGAACATCCTGTATTTAACTTCTGTTTATACCACGTAATAAGGTGCTCATAGAACCTAACTCCGATGTATATACATCGGAATAGCGTTTTATAACAAAAAACATGTTTCTTAATTCCGAGTATTAAAAAAGAAAAGCTTTTTCCACAGTAAATAAATAAATTATTTCTCAATTGGAATATCTTCGCAAAAATATACTATACTCTCTCAACATTGCATCGAAATACGTATGAACTTAATTTTCCTTTCTTAACTTTCCCATACGATCAGTTAATGAATTACCAAAATAGATAATCTTTGATATGCTATAATTAGTGATTTCGACGCCAAAGTGTACCTCGGAATAAGGTGTTCTTATGCTGATTGACCATTTAAGTATTAGAAATCGAAGCAAGAAATGCTTATCATAAAAACGGCTCTAAGAATTGAAAAAATGTTTAGGCCTATGAAATTGCTATTCCGCGGTATACCTCGGCATTAGGAACCGGCTAAAATATTTGGCACCTAATGCCGTGTTATTTTTAATATTCATTTTCAACTTCATTTCTTTACAAAACCTTACAAATGTTAAGCGTTTTCGATAAAAAATGTAATCCTTCCAATATTTTAACCTAAACAAAAACAAAAACTGTACAAAATTAACGAATAAACACTATTTAAAAAATTTTGGTACTCACGTGCACAAGGTTCAGAATGTATGAAGCGTGCGTTCGGGCCTTCTGCTACCGCAAAATTTATCGGATAATTTAAAACTTACACACATAAAACCAACCTTTTTGTCAATCAATCACGGAACGATAAACTATCAATTGATTAAAATAGCTTGCAGTGCATATGAGCTTGGTAATGGGTAGAAAAAGCTGTTTTTCTATATACATCGGAATTAGGTGCCAATTTTAGAATCCCTCGGAATTAGGTGCCCTTACCTTACAATACAGTAAATACTATGCTATATATGCAGTGTTTCCACAATGAGGAAAGTTCCAAAAATGCATACAGACTAACTTCTATCTTAAGATGGGCAGACATAAAGTAGCCCCATTCCCGCCGGTGGCACCCGTTCCCGAGCATGACGCATGACCCAGCCATTGCTTCGCTCAACCATATTTGAGGGAACGTAACAACCCGCATCACACGACACCACCACAGAAATGTTTAAAGAGTGCGTGACATACTTATGCTACCCATGTCAAGGCATCAAACTGAAAACTAATATTCAAATGCTAATTTTAAGACATCACTTAGACACAAATAAAGTAGAAACACTGAATAGCACAGGATAATTTTGTTACACAGGTTGATTATTACTGTCTCATGAATCGCTGGAGCGAGTTATATCCACGCTTTTTTGTCATTAATATAGTCTTCAATTGTATAATATGCTTTTTCCATGAGAGAAGTTTTAATTGCTTTCTTAAACTTGTGTAAAGGCAAGTCTAAGATCGACTGTGGAATTTTATTATAGAACGTCACGCCCATTCCCACAAATGTCTTTCGGACCCTCTGGAGGCGCAGTTGAGGAATCACGAGCCTATTTGGATCTCTAACCTGCCTATCGTGTAAATCACCCTTTTTTTTGTAACTTAAAATATTTTGTCTGACAAATATTATGTTGTTATAAATATATTGTGAAGCTACTGTCAGAATGCCTATTTCCTTAAATTTTTCTCGAAGGGAATCCCGCGGTTTTAAATTGTAGATTGCGCGAATTGCCCTCTTCTGCAATACAAAAATTTTTCCAATGTCGGCTGCTTTACCCCATAGTAAGATTCCGTATGACATAATACTATGGAAATATGCAAAATAAACAATTTTTGCAGTTTCTATGTCAGTTAACTGTCGAATCTTCCTAACAGCGTAAGCAGCAGAGCTAAGCCTGCCAGCAAGTGTTGTTATATGGGTGCCCCACTGTAGCTTAGAATCCAGGGTTAATCCCAAGAACACTGTGGAGTCCTCAGTTTTCAAAGGTTCATTATTTATCTTTAGATTATTACTGACAGCTCTGGTGTTAGGCAATAAAAACTCAACACACTTGGTTTTTTTAGCATTTAAAAGTAAATTATTTGCCGTAAACCATTCAGAAACTTGAGATAATGCATTATTTACATCGTCAAAATTGTCTTTTTTCCTATCGACTTTGAAAATCAAAGACGTATCATCAGCAAATAGTACAATATCGCAAGTATTTTGGACAAAATGTGGTAAATCATTTATGTAAATCAAAAACATGAATGGACCTAGAATAGAACCCTGGGGTACACCCATTACTGAGGCTGATCCGGATGATTTTACGTCATTGACACATACTCTCTGAAACACGATCACTGAGATAAGACGCAATGAGACTAAGTGCAAAACCTTTAATACCATAGTGGCTCAGTTTAAGCAAAAGGGTCTCGTGATCAACGCAATCAAATGCTTTTGATAAATCACAGAAAATACCAATGGCATTCTGTGAGTTCTTCCATGCATCGAATATGTGTTGTAACAGCTTTGCGGCTGCATCGGTTGTTGATCGACCCTTAGTAAAACCATACTGCTCAGGGTGAAGAAGTCCATTTAAATTAAAGTGTAGAAGCAGTTGGTTGAGCATTATTTTTTCGAATATCTTGCTGAGGGTTGGCAAAATTGAAATTGGTCTGTAGTTATTCGGGTCACTTTTGTCTCCCGATTTAAAAAGAGGTAATGGGGGAATAGAAGGCACGTAGCTGAGAGAATTGACAGAAATGGGGGTCATGAATAGCGATCACACACCAGAAAACCCACTGAGCAAGCGCTTTCTGTAGAGATTCTTGCAAGAGCCCCGTGCTCAGTAATTCACACTAAACATTAACATGATCGTATGGAGGGATGGTTGGTGTTATGATCGCCCAAACTCAAGGTACGCGTAGACCCACCCTTACATACGGCTGTTGTACACAAACTAACAACTATTGTGGCAACTAAGGGTACAGAAGCTTTACTCCTGCTAATCCGAACATTAAGTGGACTTAACCGAAATGCGATGGCAAAGCCTGCCTATCAAACTAAAGCACGCAAACAAGGGTGAGACATTGGAGTTGTGAGATTGTGTGAAAACTGCTAATTAATAACATACTTAATCTTTTAAATTGATTATATTTATTATTCGAATCGAATTAATGTGAATGAACTAATTATTTATTATTGCTACATACATACTAACAATATTTTGTATCAAATATTAATATTACAATAATTATTATTACTACAAATACATACTTTGAATATTATTATTATTATTTTAACGTTTGACGGAGCACTCATGACCACTGAAGACAGTGCCACTCACACTGAACAAAAAATAAAAAAGCCGGCCAAGTGCGAGTCGGACTCGCGCACCGAGGGTTCCGTACTCTAAAAGTAAAAGTAAAACGATAACATTATATTAATTTGCTTATTTATCGTTAACTTTGTTTGTAGAGGTTTATTGTTAATATAAAAAAAATTATGCTATTTAGAGAGTTGGTTTTATTTTTCCTGTAAAATATCCATAAACCTCTATTGACCATAATTATTTCAGATTTTTCGATTGGTAAACTTCGGAGATAAGTGGGGGGGAACGGTATTTTTTTTCGACATTTTGGCCGATTACTCAAAAACTATTATATATAGAAATAAATAAAAAATCGGCCAAGCGCGAGTCAGACCTCGCTCTTTTAGGGTTCCGTTAAAAAAATTAAATTAAAATATTTCCATATACCCATGGAAATATTTAAATTTAATTTTTTTATTTTAATTTAATTTTTATTATTTGTTGTTATAGCGGCAATAGAAATACATAATATGTGAAAATTTCATCTGTCTATTTATTACGGTTTACGAGATACAGCCCGCTGACAGACGGACGGACGGACGGACAGCGTAGGCTTAGTAATAGGGTCCCGTTGGTACCTTTGGGTACGGAACCCTAAAAACTGTTTTAGAATGCACAAGTAAAGGCCTTTCATATGATACCTACCCCACTCGGTATAATTATCTTATTTTGAAATTTCAAACCCCTCATTTTCCCCCTTTTTTAATCAAACTAAAGTAATTTTCGCGTTGATTTTATTTTTCCTGTAAAATATACATAAACCTCTATTGACCATAATTGTTTCAGATTTTTCGATTGGTAAACTTCGGAGATAAGGGGGGGAACGGTATTTTTTTCGACATTTTGGCCGATTAATCAAAAACTATTATATCTAGAAATAAATAAAAAACTGTTTTAGAATGCACAAGTAAAGGCCTTTCATATGATACCCCACTCGGTATAGTTATCTTACTTTGAAATTTCAAACCCCCGATTTTCCCCCTTTTTTAATCAAACTAAAATAATTTTCGCGTTTCTTTTATTTTTTCTGTAAAATATACATAAACCTCTATTGACCATAATTATTTCAGATTTTTCGATTGGTAAACTTCGGAGATAAGGGGGGGGGGGGGGGAACGGTATTTTTTTCGACATTTTGGCCGATTACTCAAAAACTATTATATATAGAAATAAATAAAAAACTGTTTTAGAATGCACAAGTAAAGGTCTTTCATATGATACCCCACTCGGTATAGAATTTTACTTTGAAATTTCAAACCCCCGAATTTCCCCCTTTTTTAATAAAACTAAAAGTAATATTCGATTTTTCTTTATTCCAATGATGTTGGGACACTATTATATACAACTATGCCAAATTTCATGTCGATAGCTTTAATAGTTACTGAAATAATCGACTGTGACAGACGGACGGACGGACGGACGGAGAAAGTCTCAACATAAGTGTTCCATTTTTACCACTTTGGTACGGAACCCTAAAAACCCTTACCCACACAATTTTCTAATGTCACCACTTCACAATCATCGTGAGTGCATCGTGAGTACCTATTCAGACCAAAATTCGCATTAAAAAGGTCTCTGACACCATGTCAGAGGATCACTGAGTGCGAAACATTAATAAAAATATTTAAAAAAAAACTACTAAAAATTTAGAGGAGACGAGGTGTTTATACAAACAGAATAAATAGGTCATCGGCATAGAAAGCCAGACTTTATAGTACATCTCAGTTTGAACATGTCCATACAAATGAATGTTGAGCGATATAATTGCTGCGCTCTAAAGTTATTGCTATACGCTCTATATTTCAGCGTAGGTAGTCTGATCTGCACTTAGTTCAGTGGAAATCAGATTAAAAATATTCAAAGGAATTCATTTTTGCAGAACTTTGACCCTCTTATGATGAGAGTTCACACCTTCACGGTAGTTGAGCGCGTTTACTTGCCTTGAAAAGTCTGTCGAGACTGAAGTGCTGTAGACGAAACGTCTGACCTACCTCATTAACATTCACGCGTCGCACACAGGAGTATCTAGGGAGAAAAAATGTACACTGAAAAATATTATTTATAGGAGGTAGGTCCCTACTACCTGCAGTAGGTATATTACAGAGTTAAATATGTATTGTGATATAGTGATCTGTGATGCTGCACAGAGATCTCTGTGGCACACAGTTTTGTTCTGAGTTTTAATTATTACTTAGCTGTTGCCTGCGACTTCGTCCGAGCGGTGTAAGGTTTTGTTGTTGTTCTTGGTTTTCTGGCTTTATTTCGTGCCAGTTCAGCACGGTGCACTTCGCCAATGACACGTTGAATGGGAGAGTCACAGTGGGGATGTTAAAAGATGACGATGCTATTTTGATAAAACTGCATTAAAAGGATCTTGTTAGTGACATTATCTACAACAGAACAAAAAGAAACACACAGATATAAACACAGGAAAGATTTAAATACTAAATATATATTATACAAATGTATTATAGCTACTATTAAACTTTTATTTTGTTAGTATGTACATATTTACAGACAAACTTAACATAACGACTAAAAACTAGCATTAGGAAAGACTCAACATTTAGGGGACGGGGGATGTCGGGAGGGAGAACGTCGTAAAGTTTATGGAGGAGCTTAGGGCAGGAGAAAAGGATATGAGTGACCGACCCATCGTCAAGACCGCATTCGCACAATGAGTTGTCTCTGATTCTTAATTTAGCAAGATGTACAGGGGTACATGCGTGGCCAATACGCAGGCGGCATAATATCACAGATGTAACCCAACGATCTGTGTTTCGGTAAAGAAAGAACCATAGACGACGCAGAATGTTAGGCTGAATTAACCCATAAAATTTACCCTTATTCGATTTTGATGAAATCCACAATGCATTCCACGAATCACTAAGGTCAGTTTTGGCAAGAGACCGTAGGTCCTGGGTGTGATTCTTGAAATGGGCTAGAGCACCCGACTCAATTGCCAGTTTAGCACATGCATCAGCAGACTCAGTACCTTCTATACCCATGTGACCTGGTACCCAAGCTAGGGTGATGGAGAGGCCTTTCTGTTGACAGGAGTATAGGACTTCTCTGATCTGAAAGATGATGTAAATAGGGGTTTTGATACGAAAAGGGTTTGTCTTAAGTGCTCGAAGGCAACTTAAGGAGTCTGTCAGTATAACAGAGTGTTTAACGTTATGGGCTTCAACAAAAAGAATGGCTTCAAGGATAGCTCCTGTAAATACTGATGATTCTGGGGGGCACTTGAATTGCAGAGTTATTTTATATTTAGGTATCCAACAGGCGACTCCGACACAGCCCTGAATAGACAGTTTTGATGCATCTGTGTATATTGCCAAATGTTCAGAAAGACCTTTATCATACATAATTTGTTTAAATTTAACATTTGCTTCTATAGTTTGTTTATTAAGACCCAAATTAATTACATTAGGTTTAAGAGTCAGACTCCCAAAACTAGAGGAAAATAATGGGAGAATAGGAGCCAAGTGAATAGGTTGAGGGAGTCGAGTGAATTTCAAAAAACTTGTTAAGAGACATGTAGGATTTTGATTGGGTCTCAAAGATATAGAGAGTTGCCCGAGTTTGTCTAAAAGAGGATGGGAGGAAAGTTGCAAAATTTTACACATAAAACGATCACTAAGGTATTGACCACGGAGAAGGATTGGTGGATCAGCACACTCCACCTGAAGAGCATTAGTAGGGGAGGATTTCATAGCACCAAGTATAATCCTTAAACACTTATACTGTATTTTGTTTAGTTTATCTATAGCTGATTTATTGATGGGGTCTAATACGAAAAGGCCATAGTCCATATGACTACGTACTAAAGCATTGTACAGCAGTTTTTGAGTATAAGGGTGGGCACCCCACCACACCCCGGATAAAGCACGGAGAACATTAATATTTTTTTCACATTTTTTAATTATATATTCTATATCGTCGCTGTAGTTGGAAAATTAAATAACTAACAAAAAACCAATATCGCGAGTAAAACGCGATTTAGTGTTTTTTTGGGTTAGAAATGGAGATAACTTTTTTTTCATAAACAATTTAACCGTCCATGTTTTGATATGTTATAGATTGTTACTGTATCTATTTCTGAATCTACTTGACGCACATTTTGATTCATTTGTTTGTGAGAAAAAAAATAAAAAGCAATTATTTAGTTTTCCCTCGCCAAAGTTTTGAATATTTGATGCACTTATTTATTTTTCCATGTCAGTTGTTTACTTCTTCCTCGTCAATATTGCGTTGAAGTACGAAAAAGTGACGATATAAGTAACTTTATTTAGTTTTTCCACTTTACTGAGATGTTAAAATGACCCATTATTTACTTATTTTACTATGACAATCCTATTCAAGGGTATTAATTTAATAAAAAAAAAGGAGGATTTTTAAAAGAAAACCAACAAAAAAACATTTCTTTTTATATATTATTGTAAAAAGTAATCAATAAAACTACTGAAGCAACTAGATTCTTCTATCAGACTAACAAAATTAGACTATGCCTGCAAGAGTCAACCTTATTCACTTACAGTTCAATAAACCGTTCTTAAGCAGTCCAATCATTTATTAATCATCTTTTCAATTTACTACAAATTATTAACTGGCTATTGGGAATAATTTCCGGATTGCAAGTCTTCTATGATTGTATCTGTCGAAGGAAGACTTGCGTACTATGCGTGTAGTTCTCTGGTATAATATTCTTTCTGCAAAGATACAGCCGGTCCTTTTTTTAGCTTCCGTAATCGGAAGAGGGTGTCCGTATCCCATCGTAATTACCTCTTGGGCAATGTTGATATCACCGGGCGTTGTCCTCCTTTAACAACAGGTTCGTGAAAACTGTCCATATTGTGGGGTCTAAATTCTTTAAGACCCATCGCAGGAAAAGAACCGAAATGTTCTCTGATCATACTCTCAAGTTAATGGAGGAGAGACAAGAGATGAGGCTGCAGTCATCGGCAGACGCGGCTGCCTACCGGCAGATTAATAGGCAGATCTCTAAGGCACAAACTCGCGACCTCCGTGTCTTTAATACCAAGTGTATTAAAGATACCATCGAGCGGAACAAAGGCTCATAAGTGTTCGACAGAGATCTGTCTATCGGACAGAGCCAGTTGACGCGGCTGAAAACTGATGACGGCCATCTTGGAAGAGGTTGAGAAGTTCTATGGACAGCTATATACCATGACACAAAAACCTATTGAAGATTTGGCCAAATATCCCAGAGCCAAACTGACCCGACACTATACCGAAGATATCCCGGACGTCAGCCTATACGAGATTAGTATGGCTCTCAAGCAGATCAAGAACAGCAAGGCGCCTGGTGATGACGCAATCACTGCGGAACTCCTGAAAGCGGGTGGAAAACCGGTACTTAAGATCCGCGACCTCCGTGTCTTTAATACCAAGTGTATTAAAGATACCATCGAGCGGAACAAAGGCTCATAAATGTTCGCGAGAGATCTGTCTATCGGACAGAGCCAGTTGACGCGGCTGAAAACTGATGACGGCCGTCTCGTCTCTTCTCGACCTGAGGTCTTGGGAGACCTGAGGTCTTTGTCCAGACGTCTATCGGTTGATAAAGAAGAAGAAGAAGAAATATTCAAAACTAAATATCTTCTAATTTATGTTTCGGTTGCTTTAATAAAGTTAAATAAAATCCCTTATTTAATTCTGCTTGTCCTGAAATTATCAAAATTCTCAGAACTTTTTTGAATAGTTGAATAAATGTATATATTCAATTTTAATAGTACCTATATCTTTGCAGTCGTGGGATGATAAATTAAATAACTGACTTTGTTTAATTTTTCCGAAATTAATTCCCCTGTAAAGCAGAATATGTGTCGAGGGAAAACTAAATTACTAACTTTATGCATTTTATTCGCTGTCGAAGTGATGCAAGAGAGAACTTATTTATTTTTTTCTAAGTTATCTAGTTTTTCTTCGCTACTTTTTTATCAATTTTTCAATATTTATTTTTCCAAGTATGCCGCCTTGCAAGATTCATTTTCATATAACTTTTTAATTAATGATGATAATCAAAAATTAGAATTATAGAAAGATGCAGCTTTAATTGGACTTTCTGAAAATGCAATAAAGTCGATTTCGCAAAAAGTGTAGTTATTTAATTTTCCAACTACAGCGACGATATGTGAAACAACATTTAACCTGCAATCTAGAAAAACACCAAGAAATTTAATTGTGCTAGCAAGTGGAATGTGTTGATCTTCAAATATTATATTAGGTAGGGGAATTTGTCTTTTTCTAGTGTTACGCCATACCGCCTCAGCCAACCACAGCGTGCCATATCAGCCAGCCAATGACAGCCAAGCCAGCCAAACACACCCAAGCCAGCCAAACACAGCCAAGCCAGCCAAACACAGCCAAGCCAGCCAAACACAGCCAAGCCAGCCAAACACAGCCAAGCCAGCCAAACACAGCCAAGCCAGCCAAACACAGCCAAGCCAGCCAAACACAGCCAAGCCAGCCTGCCTTAGCCAATCTACCGAATGCCTTCGGACAGCCGACTATTACGTCATACCGCCTCAGCCAATCACAGCGTGCCGTATCAGTCAGCCAATGACAGCCAAGCGAGCCTGCCCGAGTTAATCTACCGGATGCCTTCGGTGGAGGAATAAAGTATAAAGCGCCCTGCGAGCCCATTCTAGTCAGTTTTTCCGTGCGGTTAACTTATAAGCCGAAACTCTGCCCCGTTGTGAGTTTTACGGTTATTGTGATTAATAAACAATTATTAAGTCTGTACATAGCGTGTGTAATTAAATACAATTTACGTGAATGCCTAATGACCTGCTGTTTTTATTTATGCCACTTGTTTCATCTCAGAAGTGGGATTTAATAGAAATAGCTAGCTATGAAGCGCAATCGCGCCGATTGGTCAAGACCAAGCCGTCTGATAAGTCCGCCAGAATGGAACAAATCACCACATGCCGACGAATCCGAATCAAGCAACGACGAAGACGAAGTCACTCCTCCTGCCCGAAAAATTCTTAAAAGACTTTTGGAGACAAAGGTACAAAAAGCCATGATCGAATTAAACGCCGAGATACCTTCTGTAACCACAAGAAAAGAGCACCGCGCGGCCTCACTGATCCCAGAGTTCGACCCGGATAGTGAAGAATGTACTTCTGCGACAGCATGGCTTCAAAAAAAATCGATCAATTAGGTGAAATTCGCGGCCGGAGTGAAACTATTAAATCATTTTACCTGCAGGACCGGTTAAGGGGTCAAGCAAGGAGGTGGTACAACCGGCTGGATGAACACAGCTATTCTTGGGATGATTGGAAACAGATGCTATTACGCGCTTTTCCCAGGCATCGCGACTTCGGGAATATGCTAGAAGAGGTGATGAACAGGAAGAAATTACTCGCCGAATCGTTGACCAAGTACTATCAGGACAAAGTGGCCATGTGTTTCCGGTGTAATTTGTCTGACAGCGCGACAGTTTCTTGTATCATCTGTGGCCGACCACCGCAAATTCAAGCAAAAAACGTGCCGAAAAATTATATGAAGGCTTCCTTTGTCCGCCGTCAACGTCAATTTCAAATCGTACGGCAAATAAAGATGCGAATAATCAACAGGTAAACAAAAAAAAATATATTCTCCGGTCAACCTGGATACCAATCCTTGCCCGCGATGTAAAAAGCGGCACATGTTACGTGGTTGCCCATATCCAGATTCGCGAACCTGCTACAAATGCGGCGCCAAAGGTCGCATTGCTAATTGAAAGAAATAAAGCTTCAACAAAACCACAACAAGATTTTCAACAATAGCGCACGGAACATCGTCTGGAAACAAGACGAAGTGCTGACCAGAGCTGAAAGTTGCCTTGCTTCGCCGCCACCGAAGGTTCAGGTTAGTCCACAAAATTATACTTTGCCATCCCCACCCATAGCCAATGCCATAACTGATCATAGCCATCATATAGCGTCTCTGTTTCCTAGCCACACTAGCCACACTAGCCTAGCTAACATAAGCACTTAGCATACATAAGCTAACATAATTTGCCACACTAGCCTAGCTAATAAGCACTATTGGGGGAGTTAACATATAATGAGGTTAAATTAGGTCCATTAAATAAAAGCGATCACGATAGTTTAATTGATTTGTTGCGGAATTAAAGCTACTGTTTTGCGAATAAAACACAATACTTAAGATGTACGAATTTATTACAAATGAAAATAAAAATAACAACTGAACAGCCTTTATACCGACAACCATACCGCTTATTGCACAGTGAGCAGGAAACCGTCAGGTCCAAGGTTTCTGAACTATTAGATGCAGATATTATCCGAGAGTCCGAATCATGTTTTGCTTCTCCAGTCATTCTAGTAAAGAATAAGAACGGTGACAGTAGGCTCTGTGTCGACTATCGGGCGCTTAACGCCATTACAGTCAAAGAAAGGTATCCACTGCCCAACATCGACGATCAGGTCCCAAGGTTGAGATTTCATAGCACTACAGGGACACTTTGAATATACGCGTGTCCCATTCGGTCTGGCTAATGCACAGTCTGTTTTTATAAATAAGATCATGACTTATAAATAAGATCATGGATTCTTTAAAAAAATTGTACGACAGTTCTAAATATGACGTGTTAGCATTCTTAGACGATTTGTTATTACCTTCATTTGATATCCAGTCGGGCTTAGAAATTTTAGAGAAAGTACTTCATAAATTGAGATCAGATAATTTAAAACTAAATACGAATAAGTGTTGATTTTATCTCGTACTTAGGACATGAGATTTCATCGAATGCTATTCAACCCGGTGAATCTAAGTTGGCAGCAGTTTCAGAATTTCCCATTCCTACTAACGTGCATGAGATACGTCAATTTATAGGGTTATGTAGGTATTTCCGTAAATTGCTCGCCCGTTAACAGAATTGACAAAGAAAAACGCAGTGTGGAATTGGGGCTCTGAACAATCTAAAAGTTTTGAACAATTAAAGCAGTGTTTATGTACAAAGCCTTTATTGGCGGAGATTCACACGGATGCATGCAAATCCGGCGTCGCAGGTATTTTGTTGCAGAAACAAACTGATAATTCGTTGCGCCCAGTCTTGTATTTCAGTAGAGTAACTAGTAAGGAAGAAAGTATCTATCATAGCTACGAACTTGAAACACTCACTGTGGTCGAATCGTTGCGTAGATTCAGGGTGTGAATTGTAGGCAAAAAGGTTAAGGTTGTGACTGACTGTAAGGCTGTTCAAGCCACTTTAACTAAACGTGACATTATCCCGCGAATTGCCAGATGGTGGCTATCAATCCATGATTTTGACATGAGTGTAGAGTACAGACCAGAAGAAAGAATGAAACATGTAGACGCGTTAAATAGAAACCCAGTCGATACTGTAAATGTCAACTGTCTTAAAGTGTCAGACTGGTTTTATACCATTCAGTACTAGGATGACAAGTTGAAATGAATCATTGACCAGCTTAAGGATGGCTCAGCTGCAACTGAAATAGCCAACAATTATGTATTTGTAGATGATAGATTGTATAGAAAGACATTGCATGGCAATCGTCTCGTAGTACCAGCATTCGTTCGATGGAAACTGGTCCAGATGTACCATGATGATATAGGGCATATGGGTTTTCAAAAATGTTTAGATTTGATAAAAAAAGACTATTGGTTTCCAAAAAATGACCCGTTTTATTCGAAAATATTTTACTGCATGTCTTTGTTGTGCTTATGGTAAAGGTGACTATGGGAAAAAAGGGGGAAAATTGTTTCCTATTCCCAAACCCACAGAACCTATGCTCATGGTTCATGTTGACCACTTAGGACCCTTTTGCAAGACTGCAAAAAGCTATCAGTATATGCTGGTTGTTACTGATGCTTTTTCGAAATTTGTTATTACTGAGCCCACCCGAACTGTCAATTCCGTAGAAACTATTAGAACACTTAATAAATATTCAGTTTATTTGGATATCCTGATAAACTTGTATCTGATTATGAGAAAGCTTTCACCAGTCGACATTTCAAAAGCTTTTCAACTGACAAGCAGTTTAGATATATTTTAACTTCTATTGCATTTCCACGAGCCAATGGTCAAGTGGAACGCACTAACCGGACCATATTGCGTTGCGTGCCACAGACCCTAGCGAGGCTGCGAATAATTGGGCCAATAGCTTACCCGACATTATCTGGGGTATTAACAATACTGCGGATGAAAGTACAACCTACAAGCCCTATGATTTGATGTTCCCCAAAAGCTCTAGGCCATGATGCGATGTTGTTACTGATGAAAACATTAGTGAACCAGTTTAGGCGTAACAAAGCTAGCGCGAAGTTAAGGTTAGCAAGCGATAAGATAAAACGTAACTTTGACAAAAAGCAAAACGAGCCATATTTATAGAAAGGGGGATTTAGTTCTCTGGCGGCAAGCGCCCACGAGCAGTGCATCAAAAGCGAGCACCTAACTTGATGACATTTACTCAGGTCCATACATCATAACCAAAGTAGTGGGCAATGATAGATATAGGATCCGAAGTGTTAAGGGGCATCGAGGTTACATAGCCTTTACAGGGCTGGTTGCAGCAGACTCTTTAAGACCTTATCATGGTACGGTTCCTCTATCTGACAGTGCTAGCAGTTCCGACAATCAGCTTGAGACTGAAGACCTTATTGACCTTTTAGAAAGTTAACCAAGCTCTCTCCCATTGCGGGAGCAATTATTGTTTCAGGACGGCCGATTGTTACGCCATACCGCCTCAGCCAACCACAGCGTGCCATATCAGCCAGCCAATGACAGCCAAGCCAGCCAAACACAGCCAAGCCAGCCAAACACAGCCAAGACAGCCAAACACAGCCAAGCCAGCCAAACACAGCCAAGCCAGCCAAACACAGCCAAGCCAGCCAAACACAGCCAAGCCAGCCAAACACAGCCAAGCCAGCCAAACACAGCCAAGCCAGCCTGCCTTAGCCAATCTACCGAATGCCTTCGGACAGCCGACTATTACGTCATACCGCCTCAGCCAATCACAGCGTGCCGTATCAGTCAGCCAATGACAGCCAAGCGAGCCTGCCCGAGTTAATCTACCGGATGCCTTCGGTGGAGGAATAAAGTATAAAGCGCCCTGCGAGCCCATTCTAGTCAGTTTTTCCGTGCGGTTAACTTATAAGCCGAAACTCTGCCCCGTTGTGAGTTTTACGGTTATTGTGATTAATAAACAATTATTAAGTCTGTACATAGCGTGTGTAATTAAATACAATTTACGTGAATGCCTAATGGCCTGCTGTTTTTATTTATGCCACTTGTTTCACTAGTGAAAATGACTGCCTTGCACTTAGCGACTGAAGTGTAAGGTTTTTTTTTTTTTTTTTTTTCTTTATTTGTTTAGGGGCTTTTGTACCTTGGTACACGTCAGCCCCATTATAATCTAAAAACAATTCATACACTTACAGAGTTAATCACGGAAAAATTAACAAAAAAAAAAAAAAAAAAATCCGATGGCTCAGATAAATCGGGCGTTCCTGTGTAAGGTTTTTAAAAACCCCTTGTTTTTTCCGGATAAAAAATATACCTTTGTCACTCTCTACGTCCTCAACTATACCCGTGTAAAAACATTCGTTGCTCCAGTGACGCGTGATTTAAGAATAAACCAATAAACACACTTTCGCGGGTGTCAATTATTTTATTGGTTCGATAAATAAAGCTATCTTTTCAATAATTTCTTTAACGTTCCAAATAGTTGTGATCAAGTTGATTTCTTTTGTTTCAAATTAAAAAAAATCCCCTTCAAAATGTCAGCAGAACTTGTTTTGGATTAGATTCTCTAGTCTAAACTATTATTTAACTACCATTATAATCATGAAACTGTTTATTCCGTGCAAATTGCTGAAACCAGATATCAATTAAAATCCTAATCTTATTACGATAAAGCCATTACACTAATGGATTATTTTCTGGATTGTTTCTAAGGGTGCTCATCTCGCATAATGATCAGAGAAATTATTTTATAAAACCTCTCTTAAGAATCTTAGAGTTAGTCTCGAATCGGTATAAACAGCCACATTCTGATATGTCATCAGAAAGTGGCTGTTTATACTGATTGTTGAAAAAGCATAGAATGTTACTTCTCATCTTTTATTAGCGTAAAATATTGCAATCCATCTTTACAATTATTTATTTGCTTACTGACGATGCTGTGTGTTACAGTGGTTGAAGAGGTACTCACGCGCAATTTTGATCGTTCTTTGACATGCTTTCTGAGCTATGTTGACTATTATATAAGTATAAGTATCGTCCACTTAGAGTCACTGAGCTTTCAAAGCATGTCTTAGCACCGTATCTTATAACTGGCAATACATTTTAGATATTATTTGATTAAAGCCACTTCCATCACCACAGTTTAAGAACAGTAAATCGAAGATTGCGTGCTAACAAAATATAAAACTTAACACCTCCCTGAGACATTTGTTTTTATTAGTTCCTGTACTTCTTATTAGCAAAGATAGCAGGTAAACACGCCAGGCTAAAATGGGTGATGATCTTAAAAAAATAGAGCTAAAATTTCATGTGCATAATATTATAACGTTACCAAAAATCCCATATTCCTCTTGTACTTCTTATACTTAATATTATAAAGAGGAAAGATTTTTTTGTTTGTTTGTTTGTATGTTTGTTTGTTTGTTTGTATGTTTGTTTGTTTGTTTGTTTGTTTGTTTGTTTGTTTGTTTGTTTGTTTGTTTGTACCGAATAGGCTCTGTAACTACTGGACCGATTTTAATCATTTTTCAAAAATGGAAAACTAAGCAGGAAGTAACATAGGCTATAATTTACGGTCAAAAAATTAGAGATCCTTAAGAAAATTGCAATAATGTAACCCAAAGTAGGAAAATTTTGCCTATATTTGCATTATGTGGCATGTGCTGAGAAAACTATTGATGATACATAAAAATTGATGTACTACATGATTAAAGTACTCATTATTCTCTACATTCCTTACTAATCCGTCATACTAATATTATAAATGCGAAAGTGTGTTTGTTTGTTGGTTTGTCCTTCAATCACGCCACAACAGAGCTACGGATCGACGTGATTTTTTGCATGGGTATAGTTGAGGACCTGGAGAGTGACATAGGCTACTTTTTATCCCGGAACATCAAAGAATTCTTTAGGGATTTTAACAACTACATCCACGCGGAAGAAGTCGCGGGCATCGGCTAGTCTAGGATAAAAAGTACATAATATTTAATACTTACAGTTTATTCGACGTGCGCGGAAAAAACCCAATAAAACGGCTTAGACAAAAATAACTGAAATCAATTTTCTCGATGGTAAATATTCTAAATCTATTACACAACCGTGATTTCTTTAGTTTCGACAGAAAATGTGAGATAAATACCTCTCAACCCACTACGATCCACTGACAAAAATAGAATTACAATACAAAATCTTCATAAATTCTATTGTTAGTAGAATAGAATAGAAATGTTTTTTTTTCAAATAAACTTTTTTACAAGTGCTTTTGAATCGTCGATGAGTCTACCACTGGTTCGGAATGCCGTAGTTATTACAGTTCATTCTTAAAAATATATAATTTGTTCTTTTGCTCACTTCGCGGTCAATTAATGCCATTTTTGCTTACAACGATAAACAATAGTTTTATATTTTTGGTAAAAACCCCATAAAAATATGTTACATTTAATTTTCGTATAACATTTCACTTTTATTTGAAAAAAAAAGTAACTCGATTTATAAGACGTTATTTTTGTGTAGCATGATTAAGGGAGCAACGAAAGTATAACAAATCGTAGTCATATTTTCCATAGCATGTCGTAATTATTTGCATTTACCATTTATAAAAAAAAGAAAAAGTAAAACGCGTCCCTCCCTAGACGTCATAATAGAAGCAGCAGTCACTTAAATTACAGAGCATATAAAATATGCGTTACCTCGGGGAAATCTTGCCTTCACTAGAATGTAGTCGCCTCGTAAAACCATCTAACGAAGCTCCATAGAGACTACAATATTCGTTTCCGTCCAAAAGACATATTATGCTAGTTTGTGCATAAAAAGGTGTATTGTGCAGGTGGCAAAATTATGTTAATCCTTATAAATAATCTACAGTCTAGCGTGCTTTACTAGCTAAATTCAAAATCTGAGCTAGATTCATTAATCGACAAGAAAGCTGATGATAAATAAGTCAAAAACTCGATGGACTTAGTAAACATGTTTACGAATAAGTCCTTCTTTTTCTTTGTCATTTGTCAACCCATAGATAGACTAGACGGACTCTGTATGTTTTTGTACAAACTACTGTTCGCTTCGGTCTGAGTTACTAAGCAGCAGCTCCTTGCGAGTCATCTAATTTCATCGTTCAACCCAGTGTTCATTTATCTCAAACCGCCGGCCCGCTGCTGGGCACAGGTCTCTTCTCGAATGAGAAGGGCTATCGTCTACCACGCTGGCCAAGTGCGGATTGTTGGCAGACTTGTGTGAAGATTTGAACTCTCAAGCGTTGAGGTTTTCGCACGATGTATTTTGAAGTGAACACTTCTTTAGGCGCGTTGAGCACTTTTTGATTTGGGCGAGCAAAAATCATGGATTTCGCGTCATCGTTACCTTCACAATCGTCACCTGGAGATTTCAGTAAGCGTTCAACATTTTAGAAGTTCCCAAGCAACCTTGTACAGCGCACCGGGCAAGCAGCCGCCTTCCTTACCGTTTAATATATGATGTCGCAGGTTCGAATCTCACTCACGAAATCGTGACAGTGCGGTTTCTTATTTGTTTTATTTATTAGCAAATCTAGTTTTCACTTCTATCGGCAGTCCCTATGACTGCCATTTTTTTTCAGTGCTATTTATGTGATTAAAATGCACATAACCCCGAAAATGAACACAAAGAGATGTGTGCCTGGGATCAAACCCGCGACCTTCTGAGAGGAGAACGTCAATGAAGTCTTAACTACTTCACCTAGTGAAAGGCCTGCGCTGTCTTGTCTTAGGTCGCCACTCTAATACTTTGAATGTTCTCGGCGATTTAATTACATTTTAGAACACAAAAGCTACTATTGTGTATACTTATACTATAATATATACTCTTGGCGATTTTTTTGTAGAGGATAAATAATAAGTACTTTAATTATGTAGTCCATAATTTTTATGTATCATCTATAGTTTTCTCAGAACACGCCAAATATTGAATTTTATGGGCAAAATTTTGCTACTTTGGGTTATATTATTGCAATTTTCTTAAGGATTTCAATTTTTTTTTGAAAATAAATTATAGCCTATGTTACTTCCTGATAATTTAGCTTTCTATTGGTGAAAAATGGTTAAAATCGGTCCAGTAGTTTCAGAGCCTATTCGGTACAAACAAAAAAACCAAACTTTATAAAATTAGTATAGATAAAGGTCACGATAAAAATACTACCCACCCTATGCTCGCTACTGGTTGTAATAATGCCTAGCATCTGCTACGGACTATACTAGGTATAAATAAGAAACTTTGCTTACATAATAATCCTATATATTTGAAAGTTGATGGCTCTACTGGGAACAATAAATAAAGAAGAACTAAGAGGAAGAAGGTAAAATAAAATCTCAGATAATAATAATAAATAACAGTGTACCCTCACAAAACGATGATTTGTGGCAAAACGTGACAATACAATTAGAACAGAACTTGAAAATAAATGATAGATGATATTGTTATCTATACCTTATTCTGTTTATTCTTTTTAGGGTTCCGTACCCAAAGGGTACAAACGGGACCCTATTACTAAGCCTACGCTGTCCGTCCGTCCGTCCGTCCGTCCGTCCGTCCGTCCGTCTGTCAGCGGGCTGTATCTCGTAAACCGTAATAGATAGACAGATGAAATTTTCACATATTATGTATTTCTATTGCCGCTATAACAACAAATAATAAAAATTAAATTAAATTAAAAAAAATAAATTAAAATATTTCCATGGGTACATGGAAATATTTTTATTTAATTTTTTTTAACGGAACCCTAAAAGAGCGAGGCCCGACTCGCACTTGGCCGATTTTTTTAATCCTTCCTAACAAGAATATTGTTACTTAAACAATTATTAATATCGTAATGAATTATAAAATAAAATACCACTGAACCGATTTTATTGCTACTATTACTCTAAAATATTATGATTAATAAATAAAATTAATTTTATTTACTGACCATTATCTAAGCCTGGAAAAGATTTTTAGATTGTTATACAAAGTTAATTAGTTTGTCGCCCTTCGTAGTAGCGTTTAATGCGTTTCATTAATTGAAGCTTTAGTTCACGCAAAAAGCCGATTACAGCCTGTCTTACGTCTGAATTGAGTGAAGCTAATCACGAAGGGTCGTTTTTCGGCGTCAAACACAGTATTAACTTTCTATTTGTACAATAAACTTACTTACTAACCTTAATTAGGTACTAATATATTTTACTATTTCCTACTTACATACTTACAATATAATATCTATTTATAAAATGTGAGTTTTGTTCACGCAAAAACGGTGTGGCATTGAAAGTTTGCTACACAAGATAAACCAAGACTTTTTAAATTAGCATAACAAACAAACAAAAAAAACCGGCCAAGTACGAGTCGGACCTGCACACGAAAGGCGCAGGTGCAGCTCAGTGAGTCGCGAAACTGAAGTTGAAATGGGCGGGGCACATAGTTCGAAGAGCTGATGGTCTTTGGGGTCCCCAGGGTGCTGGAGTGGCGATCCCGCACTGGAAAGCGCAGTGTTAGCAGACCCCCCCGCTAGGTGGGCCGACGACATCAAACGAGTCGCAGGGAGCCACTGGATTCAGGCGGCGCAAGACCGAGACCTGTGGAAGTCCATGCATGAGACTTTTGTCCAACAGTGGACGTCTATCGGTTGACAAAGATGAAGAAGAAGATTATTAAGATCAAGCGAATACAAATTTTATTGCTTTTTAATTTTTAACTTTTTTTAGGGTTCCGTACCTCAAAAGGTAAACAAAGAACCCTTATAAGATCACTCTCTTGTCCGTCTGTCCGTTTGTCCGTCTGTCTGTCCGTGTGTCACCACTGATTTTCTCAGGAACGTTAAGGAACGGAACGAAAGTTGAAATTTATACCAGATACTGAGGTCTATAGTCCCTATTAGGTGTATAAAAATCAAGGTCCTGAATCAACTCGATAAAAAGATATGGGCAAATTTAGATTTTCGCGAAAACTTGTACCTAAGGACCAATATTTACTTTAATTTTCAACTTTTTTATTTTTCGGAATTTTCCCTTTACCTACTTGTGCTGTAAGAACTTGCTTTTAACCAAAATTGACAATTCTAGGTCTACCGGAAGTACCCTATAGGTTTTGGGTCGAAAAGCTATATGGTAATATAGATTTTCGACTACTACTACAACGGGTACTAACCCGTTGACCTACACTTCTTACAGCACAAAAAAAAAAGTTGAAAGTTACTAGATAATATAGTGGCGGTATAATGGGTACGTACGGAACCCTCGGCGCACGAGTTCAACTCGCACTTGACCTGTTTTTTTATTATTTGTTGTCAAAGCGGCAATAAGAATACAAATTCCTATTACTGTTCATGAGATACAGCCCGCTGACAGACGGATGGATGGAGAGCGGAGCCTAAGTAATAGGGTCCCGTGGGCACCCTTTGGGTACAGAGCCCTAAAATAACATTCCTACAGAGTTTCCTTTAAATGAAAGCGCGGACAACTAACGTTTTTTGAACACCTAGAATTTATTTGAACCATCAACCAAGGTGTGGTTAATTATTACGCGATCGTGTTTGCAGGATGTAAAACTAAAACAATTAAAATAAAGTTCTGTAAATTGAAACGCAATTTGTGAATTTTATAAGCTCTTTAAGCGTTCAAACTATTTGCTACATAGAAGGTAAGAGAAGAAAGTCGGTTGAGGGACAATTTACGATCAAATCCCGACCCATCGTCGCATTAATTCCACACAGAGCTGCCGGATAACCGTCTCGCTCGATTTATTACTTTAATCAAAGCTAAAGCTCGCTGATGAAAAATGCGCTTAATGTAATATCGGAGCACTCGGGATGTTATGGGTTCACGTGAAACTTCATCAAATCAAATATTCTATTTTTGCACTTGCTTCGTGAAATGTTTTATGTGTGACACAGGCTTTTTACGACGGATGTGCCAGCGATGCGTTACGATGGATGTACGTGAAATCAAACAATAGATTGGCTATGTGAATGTGATGGAAAAGGGTTAAATGAACAAAGATGCAATATAATTGGAGGTTTTATAATATCTTCGCACCCTCCAACAAAGTCTAAGGGTCTGTTTCACCACTATCCGAAAAATTATCTTTTTAAAAGGAATATGATTTATATTCCTGTTATTAAAAAGCCTACCTAAAAGGTCCCTTACCTTTTAGACTTCACTCTTTACTAGATCATACAATTATTATTATACAAAATAATATAGTTATAATTTATCAATCTATTCAATAGTTCATCATCATCATTAACAACCCATCAACGGCTCACTACTGAGCCAGGTCTCTTTTCAGAGAAGGGTTATAGGCCATAGTCCACCACGCTGGCTCAATGGGAATTGGCGGACTTAGCACATCTTCGAGAACATTATGAAGAACTCACAAGGAATACATCGTGAGGAAACCTGCACATCTGATGTGCAGGTTTCCTCACGATGTTTTCCTTCACCGTTGAAGCAAGTGATATTTAATTGCTTAAACGCACTTGACTCCGAAAAGTCAGAGGTTGCGTACCCAGGATCGAACCTGCGACCCCCGAATAGGAGACCACAGTCCTAACCACTAGGCTATCACTGCTTCAATAGTTATCGATTGGCATTATTGATATTCGGTGTAGCGTCTTGAATGAAGAAAAATATCAATTCACTTTATTAACTCTGATACGTGATCTAATCTAAATCCATATTAATTTACTACACAATTAGGATACAAATGGATCCTATACATGTGGATCCTAATTAGTATAGACCAGCTATACTCAACCTGCGACCCGCGGACCGCAAGTGGCCCGCCGAGCTTTTGTGATTGGCCCTTAATGTGCTACTTTATTTTAAAGATTTTAAGCATTTTGAATTTCGAGCCCGTAAGAAAAATTGAGATTATGCTGAGTAAATAGGTTTTACATAATACTACCGCGCCGCGGTGTGCAGTGTTATCATTGATACGGTCATTTGCCGTAATAATATACACAATTTATTCAATGTTTTTTTATTTTCAGCTGACATCTGATTGTATCACGGTAACAGTCATTTTTTAGTATTTTTTTTGAACCTTAATAGGCGTTTCTTCATTGCACAGCCCGGCTCCGGCCCGGCACCGACAATTTAATTTAATCTAATAATAATATTAGGACGCCGGAAGCATGGCACAGGAGCGTGGTGGTCCTGTTCTTCAAAAAGGGTGATAATACCTTGCTGAAGAATTATAGACCCATCTCGCTGCTGAGTCATGTTTACAAGTTGTTCTCGAGAGTCATTACGAATCGTCTCGCTCGTAGGTTTGACGACTTCCAGCCTCCTGAACAAGCCGGATTCCGAAAAGGCTTTGGTACCATAGATCACATTCAAACGCTGCGGCAGGTTATACAAAAGACGGAAGAGTATAACCGGCCACTTTGCTTAGCGTTTGTGGACTATGAGAAAGCCTTTGATTTGGTGGAAACTTGGGCTGTATTGAGGTCACTGCAGAGATGCCGGATTGACTACCGGTATATCCAAGTGTTGAAGTGCTTGTATGAAAACGCCACAATGTCAGTACGTATACAGGACCAGACTACGAGGCCAATCCACTTGCAGCGTGGAGTGCGACAGGGAGACGTTATCTCCCCGAAGCTCTTTACCGCTGCGTTGGAGGACGTCTTTAAGCTTCTGGATTGGAACGGGCTTGGCATCAACATAAACGGCGAGTACATCACTCACCTGCGATTTGCCGATGACATAGTAGTCATGGCAGAGACTCTGAGAGACCTCAATACAATGCTCAACGATCTCAGCAGGGTTTCTCAACAGGTGGGCCTGAAAATGAACATGAGCAAGACGAAAATCATGTCCAATGCTCATGCACCGCTCCACCCAATAATTGTTGAGAACTCTGCACTCGAAATTGTCGACGAGTATATTTACCTGGGACACACAGTCCAGCTAGGTAGGTCCAATTTCGAGAAAGAGATCAACCGCCGAATCCAACTCGGCTGGGCAGCGTTCGGGAAGCTCCAAGATGTCTTCTCGTCCAAAATTCCTCAGTGCCTGAAGACTAAAGTCTTCGAACAGTGCGTGTTGCCAGTGATGACTTATGGATCCGAGACATGGTCGCTAACTGTGGGCCTCATAAGAAGGCTCAGGGTCACTCAGCGAGCGATGGAGAGAGCTATGCTTGGGGTATCCCTGCGAGATCAAATCAGAAATGAAGAGATCCGCAGGAGAACTAAAGTCACCGACATAGCTCAGCGAGTCGCGAAACTGAAGTGGAAATGGGCGAGCACATAGTTCGAAGAGCTGATGGTTGTTGGGGTCCCAAGGTGTTGGAGTGGCGACCCCGTACCGGTAAGCGCAGTGTTGGCAGACCCCCCACTAGGTGGACCGACGACATCAAACGAGTCGCAGGGAGCCGCTGGATTCAGGCGGCGCAAGACCGAAGCCTGTGGAGGTCCATCCACGAGACCTATGTCCAGCAGTGGACATCTAAAGGTTGATAATGAATAATATTAGGCAGATAGGAGTTATTTTTTTAAAACTTCCAGGAGAACCCTTTGCATGACTGGGATAAAAAGTAGTCTATGTCCATCTACCCCTCATATATATCATAGGTATATATGAGGGGTAGATGGACATAGACTACTTTTATATCATAGGTAGGCATATCATAGGTAACCCTACAAAAAAACTCATACTTTTTGAACTTTCCAAGGTTTGCAAAATAAAAATTCAATTGAATTAAGTAGGTAGTACCTATCAAATAAAACACTTAATGGAAATTCATACCACCTGAGTTGGCGGAAGACGTTCGGGAAAAATTACGAGTCAAATCTGGAAAATTCGAGAGTGTTTATTGGTTAAAATATAGAATTGGGGAATTTAAATCCTAAATCGCAATAATAGCCTCCGAAAGCGTATTTAGGGGTATTATAAAGAATTTATGTTTGATACTTAAACAGAAATTACGAGTGTCCCGCAGTGCGGAGTTCAGCCGCCGAATAATCTTCGTCTTGCCACCGCATTCGTCCTTGGTGTGAAATACGAGTAGATGATATTGATTTTTTTGTCACGCCTAAGTTAACCGTTGCAGTTCAGCCCGTAGCCATTGTTTTGAGAATCTTGCAAACACATTTTTATGTAAAAAAACAATAAACTTAGTTATTTGACTGGATTCAAGTCGTGCGTCTTCACCTTTTAGAAATATTTATCAAACTTTGCAAAATGTATGAAAGGATGACAAAACAACTAGGGCCATTTACTTAATTTACTAGTCAACAACAATAAAAACAAAATTACCTCGCCCCATTTGTTTTGTTTGTCACGGTTTTAGGGTGTAGACAAGGTACACCCATTAGCTAGAACTAGACTTTTAGATTGGGACGTAACAGTGGTATGGGTACAGCGTTTAGTTTATATGCATTTAGTTTATGCATATATTATAAAATGGAACTCTAATACTAGGATACAATTTACTTGGTGAAGCGGTTTAATTAAACAATAAAACTCAGTCGGAGAGATAGAAAGTCGTGGTCCGTACCAGGGTAGACACAGCGCTTAGTTTTAGGGGTTCACAGTATAAGTGTCATTAAAACTACCGCACATCAGTATACTGTCCTGGTTTAGCTAGGCGGAGAGGCGTCGGTAGCACGACGTAGCAGTATGTAGCTTGAAGCTAGTAGCACCGGCCGCGGCAGCAGAAGCGCTCGGTGTAGGCACGGCGTCGCGCTCGCAGAGGGACGGCGTTGTCTTCCAGAGGCGGGGCAGCTCCCGTCGCAGGATGTTGCACGTCGGTAGATTGGCTCAGGCAGAGAGCTCGGGTAGACGAACTCGGTAGTTGCAGCTCGGCGCGGGAAGAGGTGCCGGTACCAGAAGAGGTTGGTACTTGCAGTCGGTGGTAGGTAGATACCAGGTGGCAGGGATATGCCAGGTTGTAGGGACCCGGTGGTAGAAATATGCCAGGTTGTAGGGACCCGGTGGTAGAAATATGCCAGGTTGTAGGGACCCGGTGGTAGAAACCCTGCAGAGGGTAAAATCACTGCACACAAACAATTATTCACTAGTTATTCACTGAAGGACGGGCAGAGTTACTAGACTAGACTAGCGGTTCCGTGTAACAGTTGACTAACAGCAGTGTAGCGTCTCGTACGTTAGCGTTAGAATGCCTCTGATTGGCTGTTCGCGTTTATATAGGTCTCGATTTATGGAAGGATCCAGAACCTGTCATCGAGTTCGCGGCTATTCATCACCAGTGGGAGACACTGTGATGCTTCTGGAACCTTCGAGGCCAATCATCGAGCAGTCTCGAATATTCTTCTAGTGAAATTGTGTAGCTACTTCCCGTTTGATGGCGTAAGTTGCAAGCTAAGTACGTGAGCTAGATATGAAAGATTTGATATTGATTAGATGGTTAGGCGATATGCCTGTAGATGTCACTGCTGGCTAAGTTTTAAGGTAGTCTCTTCCTATTCCTATAGATGTCGTTGAAGGTAGTCAATCTGGACTAATTCGTAATGATTTCTTAGGAAAATCGTTACATGTTTTAAAAAAATAATAATTTGTAACCTCGATATGTGTAAAATTGCGTTATAAATATAAATATAAATGCGTAATATTCTATTATACACAAAGTTATACACGTAGTACCTACGTTATAAAGAAAAACTACGTTAGTAGGAAAACTCGAGTTTACTCGAGTTTTACAAGACTTATAATAATCCTATTATTTATAATCAAAATTACTTGAATTTAATTTTGACTGACGCTAGTGTCACCCGATACTTGTATATATTATATTTTGCAAACTGAACTTTCTGTATGGATTTAGATGGATAATACCACGAGTCCAATTACTTTCGAGTGTCTACACGCAGAATGTTCACAAAATGTTCAATTTCACCAAAATGTTCAGAATGCAAAACGTTCAATACGTAGAATGTTTGAGAATATAGATGTTATAATAACTTTGAAATGTGGTGTTGGAGAAGGATCTTCGAATACCATGAACCATGAAGATAACCAATTGATCAATACTGGAGCAGCTTCTTGTTGACGCCAGACTTTCGATCATATTAAATGTACCTAATATTTTACTAGAAAATTCTAAGTTACCTTAGTCATATTACCCGAAGCCTGCCCAGTAACTTGGAGAAACTTTTAGGTGGGAGGGAAAAGACGACATGTCATATCACCTAGTCTAATTGGGTATTAATTGACTGTAGTCAGAATGTTGATATTCATTATTTATAATCGAAAATGTAACATGTAAGAATAACATTTGTAAAAACAGAAAATAAATCAGTCCGAAATCTAATAAGTTATAGAGCTTTAAAGTTTCCTGTTAGACAGAGAGAGCGCTAGTGAGTGTGATGTCACAATTCAGCAGCTCCATACACGCTTCATGGAAAATTTCGTTTTAGAAAGAGACAGATACAGTCGTATTAAAACAGCATATAATTCCGAGACTAGTAAAGATATTTAAAAAATCGGCCAAGTGCGAGTCGGGCCTCGCTCTTTTATGGTTCCGTTAAAAAAAAATTAAATAAAAATATTTCCATGTACCCATGGAAATATATTAATTTAATTTTTTTAATTTAATTTAATTTTTATTATTTGTTGTTATAGCGGCAATAGAAATACATAATATGTGAAAATTTCATCTGTCTATCTATTACGGCTTACGAGATACAGCCCGCTGACAGACGGACGGACGGACGGACGGACGGACAGCGTAGGCTTAGTAATAGGGTCCCGTTGGTACCCTTTGGGTACGGAACCCTAAAAAGAGAAATGGCATAGTGTTCTAATATTTAAAAACGTTATTTTAAATAAATAAAAAATTATCAGTCAAATACCCAATTTTGAACAAATCAAGACACCTTCAAGACTCTCCACCTACAACTGCAATTAAAGTGAAGATGGTGGAAGGAAGGGGAGTGGAAGGCTGTAGTTACCTACCAACGCCACGAAGGCACTAACATACGGACAAGACTTTCAGCTATAAAGTGAGCGACCAAGAAGAGTGACTTTAATCCTCCAAAGTATAGAGCTGTCAAATCAAGACGTTAGACCCACGTTAGACCGTCCACAACTCGACAGAAAAAGGTGAGTATTGGAACAGTTCTACGCTACAGATTGTCTGGCTCTACAAAAGATTGATATAGTGGATTGTCTTGTCGTGTGCAGATGAAATAGAAGGACCACTTTTACTGAAATAGCTTTTGACTCAAAATAACATACAACTTCACCAAAGTTTTACCTACCTATATGTATATCCTCTTAAGATGCTTGCTTAGTCACTGGGAATGAATCAAAGCGCGCAAACGTTGCCACAAAGCCTTTGTACGCATTTAGCTTTGTGTTCTTTATTTATCAGCTGAAGTTTTGTTGAAGACATTGAAGACAAGCGAAGTCCGACCGTCAAAGTTGCATTCGATTTTAGGGATACTATCGGAGATTTTCACGTTCCTACTACAATACTGCTTCACATAAACGTGTTCATATAGCAGAACCTTCTATAACTTTTCAAAAAATTTACTTGGCGTAAGGATAGGCGCTTGGAGAACGAGAATAATTACCTACTATAGAACTTATTTCCACCTCCATTCATTTTTCCCGACTACGGCAAAGGCAAAAGGAAGGGTAATGATTTTAGGAGTCTATGTATGAAGGTATACATATTAAATACATGTAGGTATATGTCTTTTTACTTAATATGTCCCACCACAGTCGGTAATATTATCTGTATACAGCTTTGAGTAATAAACCAACACAGGAGAAGAATTGACGCGCGTACCCCTCTGTAAGTTGGGTATGAGCAGTGGTCCTACTCGTTATATAAAACTGTTTGACTCGAGTCACGCGCCTGTCAACTACGTATGGTTAGCGGGGAATGAGCTCCGCTATAAATGCCGAATATGAGAGTATTTACTTCTAAAAAAATATTTAAAACATCCAGTTTACTAAAGGATAACATTTATTTACTTCTGATGTATTATTTTATCCAAATAATGCAATACTTATGCAGAAAACTTAAGAAAACTGTCGATCTGAAAATGTTGCTACTTAATCGTACATGAAATAATTTGGGGAAAATATTGAAAATTAATCTTCCTACTTACTATTCGTTTAGAGACCTTTATCTTGAACTGCATTATAAATTGATCCCATAGAATTAAAATCACGATAGAATAGGAAGGGGTGAACGACTAATTTATAAGCTTTAAGTAAAATATGACTAGATATATAAATACGAACTTTGATCGTCTGTGGGATTATCAAATAATGATAAAAAATTCTTTCTATAAAACCGACTTTAAACGCCACTACAAAGTATAAAACAATTTTAATTTGTACATGTATGTTGAAGTCGGGCGGGCCTAAATATAAATGATGAAACTAATGCGCGACGCTAGCCCAACTTTGCCCGATCGGCGTATGAAGTCGGTTTTTTAAAGATATTTTTTTTACATTATTATTTTAAGCTTTTTTTGTGTATATCTCTGATCGCGAGCAATTTGCTCTTAATCATTTAATCTCAATCAATCCTTATTATGCTTTCTTTCAAAAAAAATTGAAATCGGTTCAGATTTGACGTAGTTATGGAGTAACATCTAACATTATATCAACAAAAATTTATATGGGAACCACCTCTGAAGTATGCCCTACTAAACAAAAAAAATTTATCAAATTCCATTCATTATTAGGCGGAATAATTGGGTAACAAATATACAAAAAATTCAAATTGAGAACCTCCTCCTTTTTTGAAGTCGGTTAAAATGATTGCATTATTATAACGATCGCAATGGTGTCTGATTGGCTGGTACTCTCCCACTATTGTTTAAAATGCATTGATGCAGCTAGAGCTCCATAAACTCAGCGAATTCATAAAATTAGTTTTTTTACTCAATTATTTCAAAATTTATAGGTATATATTTCCATATAGCCAGTGTGATATGATTTTCTAAATATACAAAATGAAAAGGTGACTGACTCACTGATTTATCAACGCATATCTACTATGACGTAGGCATCCGCTAAGAAAGGATTTTTACAAATATAATACAAAAAATAATGAAAACGAGACTAAAAAATTGTTTAATAATAATGATAAGTTCTACGTAAGTCTTTCTTACTCGAAAATTAGGACTTTAATTTTATGAAGTCGGCCACACCGCAATAAAATTAGGGCTGGACAGCAAGATTTCATATGTCGATATTGGTGGGGGGATTGTATAAATTATTTATACCGAGATATTTTTATCGTCTTACTAATGGTTCATTGACGAAAAAAAATATTTAAATTCTATACATATTTGGTTCATTAAAACTTGGCAATTGAATTAAAGTACCCATACTTCTTATTCATCCCGCTAGGTTTACCGGAAAGCTAAATAGCTTGGCGGTGTTTTATTACAGATGGGGTGGCCACTATAGCCATGGCGGCAGCCTAGCATTACAAACAAATATACACTTCGTTCAGATGAAGTAGATGAAAAAAATAAGCCTTCCAAGTAAAGTATGTAGGTACAAGTTTTAACTTACCAATCATAACTTTAAATAAATTTTTTTTTAGGGTTCAGTTTTTCCTTTTTATGTTTCCTCCATACTGGACTGAGAGAATATTATTCAACGCTGGAAAACGATCTTGTAAATCGAAAAAGTGAACTTTAAACCAGAGCCAATAACGTTTTAAAAAATCATAACAGCTCATAATAAGCTATCAGGAGCAGATTTTTTTCAAAAAGCATATTTTTTAATGTAACACATCAGATGATACTAATTATATAATTCTAAAGTAGAATTACTTTAGTTTTATACATTAGTTTTATATCAATTTCGACTAATAGTTTTTCAATTTCAAGAAGCAATGTTGCTGTAACTTGGTATTTGATACATATGAAACCACGAAATAACTCTAAACTCTGAAATGCTAATTATGCTGTATTTATTTTTAAGGAAACATGATGTAGTTCTAACAGTTTGTACTTAATATACTTTTTAGAAATAGATACATCGTAAATTTCGCTTTAAACATAAATAAAACAAATGATGTTTCATTAAAAATGCTGTATGTTTATTTAAACAAGATTACTTAAAAAATCAATGTGTTCAATATTAATACCCACTACGTATTCAAATAAAAATTAAATGTCTCTCAACTTAATAAACAATATTATTAAAAATCTATGACAAAGTACAGCACTCCCTGGTGGCTTATAACCTTAAATCATAACTAAACAGCTGCTCTAAGGTGATATACTGTGGTACCTACAGCATGCTTTCAGCATGAGATTGAGAGTATAGTGACGGAGTAAATACCTTGGTATCTACAAAATCTGTTAATAATCAGATAATCCTAAGTCCTTACAGTAGGTACACCTAAGTGCACTGCACTGCTAAAAAGTATTGATAACTTTTTTGAAGTATCTGTATAATATTGAAAAATAGATGGTGTCTTAGTATTTACAGCATTTTTGAGTACGTTGAAAAATATGAATAACAAAAAATATAATATAAACATGTAGAGAAGGTCAACATAGTATCTTAGAAAAATAATGTCATAGGAAAACGAAAATCCGACAATCCGACGCAGTATCTTTTCTTCCAAATATATAAAAAAGTCATTTTGTTATTTTTCGAAATAAGCTAGATCGCTTTCCAGCGTCAATATAGTCCAAAGTTTCTAGCTGTATCTTTACGCAAGTACTAAAAGCCTACAAAGAGTCAATCTAATAGCAAAGGCATATTATGACTAAAATAACGGCAAGAACCTCGTTTCCTAGCGCTTCTATATACCTACCATGTTAAAGATCTCGAACAAAAAAATTTACTCTCGAATAAAGTAACTCTGTTGTAAATAATTATTAGAAAAACTTATCGAAAGTCGATAATCGATAGTGTCAAATCCCTAAAATGCTTACACAAATGATGCGATTGTTTCATGTAATGATAGAGCGTCCCTGTGTGTGAATGTGATAGTGTGCATATACTTTAAGGTAGTGTTTGCTAATTATATTGTGTGCGTGCATAGCGACGTGATGGAAAAATGCAACTGTAGTAAGCAAGTTTTCATGTGTGCTACCTCGCCCCCCACCGTAATTGACAGACTTTTTTGCGAATAAATTAGGGGTCAAGTCCTCTCCATTGCTGGTTTATTACTCAAAGGTATACAGTATTGTAACTCGGCCGTATCTTTGACATAAATGCCTACAGCCGCGCGGTACGTAAACATGCGATAGGGCTGCCCGCCTCCAGCATTTTAATTACATTTGCCTACTTTGTGTTTCCATTTAGTTTTGTGATTGTAAATATACTTTTTTTTATATAAACAAATAAAATACTTTGTGAATTAAATAGGAAGTGTTCAATAAAAATGCGTGTTGTTTTTTGATTGGTAGATTTAATTAAAAAAAACCGGCCAAGTGCGAGTTGGACTCGCACACCGAGGGTTCCGTACTCTAGAAGTAAAAGTAAAACGATAATATTATATAAATTTGCTTATTAATCGTTAACTTTGTTTGTGGAGGTCTATTGTTAATATAAAAAAAAACTATGCTAGTTAGAGCGTTGGTTTTATTTTTCCTTTAAAATATACATAAACCTCTATTGACCATAATTATTTCTGATTTTTCGATTGGTAAACTTCGGAGATAAGGGGGGGGGGGGGGGGGGACGGTATATTTTTCGACATTTTGCCCGATTATTCAAAAACTATTATATTTAAAAATAAATAAAAATTTGTTTTAGAATGTACAGGTAAAGCCCTTTCATATGATACCCCACTCGGTATAGTTATCTTACTTTGAAATTTCAAACTCCCGATTTTTCCTCTTTTTTAATTAAACTAAAAAGAATTTTTGATTTTTTCTTATTCCAATGTTGTTGGGCCACTATTATACACAACTATTCCAAATTTCATGTCGATAGCTTTAATAGTTACTTAAATAATCGACTGTGACAGACGGACGGACGGACGGAGAAAGTCTCACCATAAGGGTTCCATTTTTACCATTTCGGTACGGAACCCTAAAACCATGTTTATGAATGAATAACAAATCGGTCTTATAAATTTGCGACCGAAAAATATTTGCGCCTCGACTGAGACGTACGAAATGCTTTATTATTAAATTTTAAAGTATAAAAAATCCGCATTCTAATATATCCTCCTCGTCATATTAAATATGTACTTGAACTTATTTTTAGTAAAAAAATTGCGCAGTTATTGTTAAAAAACATAACACCGTCCGTCTGTCACTGCGGCACAGTCGCGACTGTCTGCGTACCGAGCGCTTACCGAGATCGAGGCGCGTAGGCATAGCTCGCGCTTCGTCCGTTTGTATGAAGTTACAATACTGTATACAGATAATATTACCGTGCCACAGTGCTTCAACTATTGAGCCGGCTAGCGGCTTATAGGCTTCATTTTATTCGAACGAAAACACGGATATCACATCCAATTTTTTATAGTAGGGTAACTGTTTTCCTTGTCAAAGACAACCCAAATGAAGACAACGAACCCAGCAGGCCTAACATGCACGCGCGTTAAAATTTTGTCTACCCCTTTTCTCGTATTATCTCTATATCTCTATCGAAACTAACATGGATGCACACTATGATTCGTCTCGTTACGTAGAGATCTAATTATTTTCTCTATTTTTGTCTACGAACTCTAACACAAATTTTGAAGTTTAAAAGAGTAAACGAGAAATCAGTCTACATCGACAATATGTATCTCTCTCTCTTCGCGAGATATCAATTCGACGTGCATGCTAGGCCTGCTGGACTATACTAGACAAATAGCGCAGAAAGAAAAGACCAAATGGAGGATAGCCTATTATCGAGTATAAAAAATAAAATTTACGATGACGATGAACAGAGCTAGGTAATAGGTAAAATGTAAAAGTTATAAGGACCACCAATGTTTAAAGCAGTATTATTGCAATATTGTTTTAAAATGTTATACCTACATACCAAGAGTACATTTATATCAGTTCCTACATAGATTTAAGATTGGTAGTCGTTTCACACCACACTAAGTATTATGATGTCATACTATAATGGGAACAAAGTTATTGTTTTAAGGTTGACTATGACATGTAGGAACAATATTGAAATAATATTGCATATTATAATATACTAGCTGATGCCCGCGACTTTGTCCGCGTGGATTTAGTTTTTAAAATCCCTCGTAAACACTTTGATTTTCCGGGATAAAAAGTAGCCTATGTCCTCAACTATAGTACCCATGCAAAAAATCACGTCGATCCGTGGCTCTGTTGTGGCGTGATTGAAGGACAAACAAACAAACAAACACTTTCACATTTTTAATATTAGTATGATTAGAATATTAAATTGCATAGGAAAACACTGTAGCATTAAGTCCATACGATGTATTACATCCATACCTACTATGTAGTATGTAGGTATAATGATCGTTTGGCAAAATCTGACGCCTTTGGAGTAGTTTGACTTTGACAAAATAGGGCTATCCACGATGGCTATATACGATAAAGTACGCTTGCCAGCTTAAGATGAGCCGTTCATTCAAAGTATCTTGTAAATTCCGGGGTTCAAGTTATTTGGACCTTATACTGAAGATCGTGATGTCTATAATTTTTGAACTACGAAATTGACGAACTTGAAATAATTACAGGACAATCTCTAAAGAACCTGCTTTCTAACAAAAAAAGAATGGATTAAATCGGAATACGCCTTAATGAATTACAGCGAAATACACATTTTGACTTTCATCCCCTCTCCCAAGGGAACCGTGCTGAATTTCGGGATAAAAAGTATCCTATATTATACCTCGTAGTATTAACTTAAATCGTGCCAAGTTTCATTTAAATCCGTCCAGTAGTTTCGGCGTGATGCGCGGCCAAGATACAGACAGACAGACAGACAGACAGACAGACAGACAAAAAATTAAAAAAAAATTGTTTTGGCTTCAGTATCGATTATAGAGTGCCCTCAAACAAAAATTTTCAAAATATCTTCAATGTACAGAATTGGATCTGTTACAGTTTTATTATATTATTATTATTATTATATTATAGATAGATAGGCAGGAGACTTTCCTCAAACTTTCTGACTGAAAGTTGGAGCGCGGCATGCGTTAACTACCTCCGATGTATTCTGAGATTTTAAGTAAAAAAATCTATTTTTTAATTTAAGTATGTACCTAGTTTCCGACAAACCTAGGTTTAGGTAAAAAAATGTACCTACCTACCTAAATAATAAATATTATGTGTTGTCTTTGATTTTGATGCGAAACAGGAATTCTTTATGAAGGTATAAAAGGAAACGTGTCTCCGTTGATTAACTCGAAAAGATCTTTACTTATTCGTGCCATTAAGCATTCGCGTTTCTGAAATTTTAAACAAGGCTCTTTTTCTCGTTAGTAAGCTTGAAAAGGTTTGAAATATAATTATACTTAAATAAAACATCTCACAAAAATTCAGGCAAATAACAAAAAAGATATATTAAGGTGACGTAATACAGAGAACTAGCTTTTGCCCGCGACTTTAAACAATCTCGCGGGAACCTTTCCCTAATTTTTTATAACTTATAAGTTATACAAAATTAGGGAAAAATTCCACATGTAGAAATTATTTAAAATAAAATTGAAAATAGAAAATTCAGTCTGTCGAGCTGGGATTCGAACCATCGACTTTTAACTGTTAAGCGACTGCCGAAACCACAAGGCTACGGAGACCCAATATTGTACCGCGAAAATACCGAACACAATGCCAAATTCACATTCAAAAAGTGTCGGTTTCAAAAAAGTGTCGATCCATCTAGCCCCCTTCCGCACCGCGCGATAAGGAACTTCGTTCCAAAAACTGTACTGTAACTGTACTCATGCATAAAATAACGTCGACCCGTTGCTTCGTTGCTGCGTGATTGAAGGACAAGCCTACTTTACCATTTATATTATAGTAAGGATTTTCATCCATTCTCATAGAATAACAAGTTCCCTATAGATATGTATGCCTCAGTTAGTTGGAAAATGGGCGATTCGCGCCGACTGGTGATTTTTATGTAGATCATATTTAACACCAAATCTAGACTTTCTAGACCATATCTTTTAGAAAATTGTTAATGTCTCTCGGGCAAATCACGCTATAATGAAAAGCATAATAAAATATACCCTGTGTATTTTTAAGACTAGTTCCATGTCAAAGGTTTTAAATTACAACACACCAACTAATAGTTGCATAACTCGTATTTTGCACTTTGTAGTACGAAGCTTAGATCATAGATATGAAGGGTTGAAGTAGTGACCAACTCTTGGAACTCAGCTGTTGGTTTTTCTTAAACTGATTGCAGTGTGACGATCACAATGAACTCTGACTGGCTGAGCTCATGGCGCTCTTGCTGCATCAATGCATTTCAACGAATAGCGGGAGCGTACCAGCCTATCATTGCGATCGCTTATACACCGATACAATATACACCGATGCAATTATTTTTAGAAAATCCCGTAGAAGGAAATCAGTGGATTCTCGAGTCTTTGTTTGAAACTCGCTAGGCCGATGAGATGTGTACGTATAGCTGATCTCATCGGCCTAGCTATCAGTTGATGACAATTGGGTATTTGACTGTTGTCAAAATGTTGATACTCATTATCTATATATCTATATATATATATATATATATATATATATATATATATATATATATATATATATATATATATAAAAGAAAGTGGTGTTAGTTACACTATTTATAACTCAAGAACGGATGAACCGATTTGGCTGAAAATTGGTGGAGAGGTAGCTTAGAACCAGGAGACGGACATAGGATACTTTTTATCCCGTTCGACCGCGTTTCCGTCACGTCACTAAAAACGTGGTATAAGAAAAACGCATCTGACATGGAATAACAAAACTCAAATTTTGTCTTTGGTTAAGTATTATATATTATATATTGTATAAGTATATAAAGCATTACTGATATTATAAATGCGAAAGTGTGTTTGTTTGTTGGTTTGTCCTTCAATCACGTCGCAACAGAACAGCGGATTGATGCGATTTTTTGCATGGGTATAGTAATGGATGTAGTAGTGGTTCCTCAGACCGGGAGAGCTACTTTTTATCTCGGATAATGAAAGAGTTCCCGCGGGATTTTTAAAAACTAAATCCATGCGGACGAAGTCGCGGGCATCAGCTAGTTTATAATAGGAAATATAACATATTGTAAGAATAATATTTCTAAATCCAGAAAATAGATCGGTCAAAAAAACAAATAAGTTATAAGCTGTTTTACCGTGGTTTTACTACGACTGTATGTTTCTTTCTGGAACGAAATTTTTTGTGAAGAGTGTATGAAGCTTTTGAGTTTTGACGTCACACCTCAATAGCGCTCTCTTTGTCTAACAGGTAACTTTAAAGCTCTATATTTCCGAGACTAGTTGAGATATTATATATTTGAGATAAAAAAGAAAAATGGCATTGGGTTATAAATATAATATTTAAAAACGTTATTTCAAATAAATAAAATCAATTATTTTACTAGCCCAGGTCACCCGGAATAAGTTAAGGATTCAAACGATACCTCATTCATCAAAATCGGTTCAGGCGTATAGAAATTATGGTGGAATATACAAACTCACATACATACGAGTACATACATGAGCCCTGAAAACAATATACTCCTATTTTCAGGCAGTCGTATAAAATTATCTGTCAAATACCCAATACCTACTTAGATTGCTTTGCCCGTAGCTTTGTCCACGTGGATAGTTGTAAATATAAAATTATCTATTACAAAGATCTTATAAAAGCAAAAGCCACGTACCTATACGTATTTGCAGTGAAAACTAGTATTATTGTATAGTTTAAATGGGTAGAAAGAACAACGAGGGTATAAGTAATTCCTTTTGTGACACTTCTGAAGTGACGAGGGTTGGTATGACAGCTGCGATAGTGACGTCACGAAATCCGCGCAACCAAACAAGACACATTTGCACAACATTATACGTTAAATTTAACTGCCTGCTACGAGTACCTACTTACCTAACCACCCTCATACCCAAGTAGATTAAATTATAAACCTAATTGCTCTAAATATGTAATTAGTACCTATTACTTTGCGTTTAAACTATCGATCGTAAGTCTCATCTCTGGTTACATTATATATTATGAGAAAGTACGTTTGTTTGTTGGTTTCTCCTTCAATCACGCAGCAACGGAGTAATGGATCGATGTGATTCTTTACATGGGTAAAGTTGAGGACTTGGAAAATGACATAGGCTACTTTTTATCCCTGAAAATCAAATAGTTTCCGCGGGATTTTTCTAAACATAACTCCACGCGGATGTAGTAGCGGGAAATAGCTAGTAAATTAACTTAACTAAAAATTGGCTAAGTGCGAGTCGGACGCGCACACGAAGGGTTCTGTACCATTGTACAAGATTTAACACCAGCTATTATTAAGATCGAGCAAATACAAAAATTTATTGTATGGAGACCCTGTTTAATTTTTGACTTTATTTTTTTATTAATGATTTGTTGTTATATTGCAATAGAAATACACACTCTGTTTCAAGTATCTACCTATTGCGGTTCATGAGACACAACCCGCCGACAGACGGACAGACAGCAAAGACTATCTATCCTTATACTGTGGTAATAGGGTACCACTGGGTGGGTAAGTGTGCCACTTACCCACTGTAAAGGGTGCCACTTTGGGTACGGAACTCTGAAAAGATAAGAACTATCCTACTTTATCAGTTGTTCTAATAAATCTGTGCGTAAAATGTGACCGCAATATTCGTTAAAAACCTATTGTATCTGCACCAAGAGCAGGTGGCTCTGTGATTGAGGATACCTATAAAGTGTATTTTATGCGCTTGTGTATTGGATAGATTTTACTCTCTTTGCCGTGTGATAAAGGCTGACACTCCTTTGTTCTCGAGCTGCTCTTGAAAATTTAAAAGCGGTCCTTGCAGTAAATTCACCTTCAGCGGGCGGTCTCGCGACCGAAGTATCGACAAATGAATAAATAAATCTATACAAGTTTTATCTATTCACACCAGAGAGCTCTCAAATTAGGATACTACTACCTACTAGAGAGTGCAGCAAAATGGCATCTACCTAACCAGGGCACAAGTTCCCCAGTTTTGTTTGTCCCGACTGCCGAAGGCTCGAAAAATACTACTCGTATGTACTTACATGTACCTATGTATGTAAGTATCTCAGAAATCGTTGGATAAATCTTATACCTTTTTTGCAGTTTCCAATGTACTTCAATAACTTATTCGCTAAATCCAGCCAATTCTGGTAATCTTTGGCATTACATTCAGTTCATTGTTCAGTAAGTATCTAAGGCCTTTGACTACTCAAAGAGTTTTTGGATATTTCTGTTCAGAAATTCTCAGAGGCAGCCCAAAGTTGTGCACAGATTAAAGACCCAAAAAGAGTACATACTGAAAAAAGAAACTCTATGTCTATAATTTTTATCAAATTATGTCCATGTCTTTTTGCAATTTTTATCAAAATTCGCTTTCGCGAGAAGAAATATCTATAGCACAATAGGTTAGAGGTACTATTAAATCTGGTTCCCGAGATTCAACGAAGGGTAAAAATACATATTATATTTAGGCCAATTTCGGTAGTTTGTTGAATACTTTACGTTGGTAAATAAGTTGACGAGGGATAATAACTTGCCACTTATATTAACCTACGTCACGGGAAATTATAAGGAAAGAAAACAACCCCTGAGGTTAAACATAACTGTACCACAGAAATTAAATGTAGAGGATGAAGATAGAAGAAATATTGGATATTACAATTTTCTCGAAGGAAAGTTTTTATATTCACGTAGATAAATACGATGTTCATTAAAATCTTTTTTGTAACAATAGTTTATTATTAAAACGATTTAATTGGTTCTTTACTCACTTCACTTCATCATCATCATCAACCCATCAACGGCTCACTACTGAGCACAGGTCTCCTCTCAGAGAAAGGTTATAGGCCATAGTCCACCACGCTGGCCCAATGCAAATTGGCGGACTTCACACACCTTCGAGAACATTATAGAGAACTTTCAGGTATGCAGGTTTCCTCACGATGTTTCCCTTCACCATTGAAGCAAGTGATAGGATTGAATTGCTTAAACGCACATGACTCCGAAAAGTTAGAGGTGCGTGCCCGGGATCCAACCTGCCACCCCCCGAATAGGAGACTACAGTCCTAACCACAAGGATATCACTGCTTATATATTATATATAAGCAGTGATATAGTAGTCATAGGATAGGATCTTATATAATAATTGATAAAAGGTATTATATTTGTTGATAAATTCTCGGCCAATCTTCATTAATATGAAATTCTGCTCAGTTATGTACGGTACACCGACATTACATTACTGATAGAAAATATCGTTAGAAATAATATTAATAATATTATGCTGTCAATAAAAGGGCATTACGTGAAAATTTATATACTTATTTGTGAAATAAAAAAGAAAAACATAATATAAACACGTACACGTATAAATAACATAAATAGAAATATACACATAAAAATTCAAAAATTTCAAAATTCAAAATTATTTATTTCACACTAGCTGATGCCCGCGACTTCGTCCGGGTGGATTTAGTTTTTAAAGTCCTTCGGGAACTCTTTGATTTTCCGGGATAAAAAGTAGCCTATGTCACTCTCCAGGACCTCAACTATACCCATGCAAAAATCCGATACGGATCCGATCGATCCGTACTCTGTTACGGCGTGATTGAAGAACAAACCAACAAACACACTTTCGCATTTATAATATTAGTATGATAAGCCAACCTGTGGCTCTTATGACACGTCATGACTACCACCGTGGTTCGGAAAGCGGATTCTGCTGAGAAGAGCCGGCAAGAATCTCAGCAGTAGCTCTTTTCAAAATAATCATTTTACAATTTATTATACATACTGAAATAAATACCTATCCAGAAATTTGATAATTACGATCATCTATCTTATGCCAATAATCTTTCATCCCGAACCGTTTATTTTATTACGCATTTGCAGAAAAGCTTCAGTGAACCCGTACATATTATACGTTTATGCAAATGGTTAGCAACAGAGCGGGTGTACGTACGTTGAGGACAGACTGCTTAATCTTGCAAATTTATGCACGTCACACCGCTTCTCTTTGAGACGCAATCCAAATTCGATTCGGGCTTCATTGCAGCTATAAAACGCTTCAGTGTTGGAACATTTCGTTGCATAACCTCGACTTCCTCGTAGGCTATTCCTTGATACATCAGTCGAGCGCATTCCCCCTAATAATATTATCCATAATACGATATGGGAACGTTTTATGAGGTTATGGCACAGTTTCATCTTACATGAGGAGTAAGGCTATTTGTAAGATGTGGATTTTACCAAGCGAATTTAGAGTAAAAATGTTCTTATCTCCAAACAGACTTAGGTAAGATTTTCAAGGTTTAAACTTTCAAATAAAGCTTAAACCTATAAAAAAGCTGAGAGCTTAGACCTACTATTTATAGATGCCTGTCCTGTATAAAAGATATATAATATAAATATAGCAAAGAAACTCGAGCTATAAAACTAGAGTTGAGTGATGGTCTGTTGAAAACTCAGCATAAATAAAATCTCTCGGGAATAGCAATAGATAATGGCCTACTTTTAATAATAACGGATATTAAAAATAATGTTTATTATTATTTTATTCAACTATATATACTATATAACATTTTGTATTTGTGAATAGAGTAACTTTTCTTTTATTGTGTACCTACAAGATAAGTAGTAGTATCTGGGGACACGGGAGTGTCCCCGCCACGACGAGCCAAGCGAAGCGCAAGGGCACTGCCTACCTTTTCTCGAAGGGCTTCGTCGTTTTTTTGAACCCTCATAACTTGGGTTTGGATTATACCAGATAAATAAAATTCTCAGGGTATGATGTCAATAGTTAAATTATTTTCTGGCAACTGATATAATTATAATAATATATTGATATAAATAATATTTTTATCAAAATTAGTTTTTATTTTGAATAATCGTTTCAAAAAGGTGAAGACGTTAGGCATTAATAATTGTATAAGGGTATTATTATAATATCCAAGATTTTACCCAAGTGCCAAAGTTTGGTGAAAACCAATGTTGAGTGACGTTTCTGAGGGTAAATTGGGTGTTCTGACAGTTTTAGTATATCTGCCACATATCTGCCAAAATATCTTCAAGCTGGTATAAGACTTATTTTACGTTGGTGAAATATACCCTAAAGTCAATTCCAGTCAATTCGCCGTGACATTACTAGGCCTTCAGTTATCGTTTCACAGGCCACAACAAATTGTTTACAAGAACTTTATCCATTACATGTTTTGCTGGTATAAATCATGTTTCGCTTGACAGCTATTGATTACAGATTAAACAGAACATTTTATATTAAACCAATCGCCCGTTCGCGTGCACTCTAATGTTCGCGTTATTTTTTAATTACGGTCGTAAAGGGTTAATCAATACGCGTGTTTTGAATTTTGTAGCAGAATAATGAACGGTCATTTTCCGATATAACCTACCTGCGTGATAATATTATAATTACTATGTTTACGTATTAAGTAATACTTTTTAATCGCTACAAAAAAGCCAAAAGGAAGGTTTATAATGTTAACTGCCTATAAAATATGTGTATGTTTGTATTTACGTATGTTCCACCGAAGAGCCAACTTCTGAGCCGGTTTTGATGAATGAGGTGTTAATATTAATGAGGTGTTATAATTAAAATAATGAGGTGTATTATGGTATCCGGGTGACTTAGACATTTTATACGAACAAAATCAAATGACGGATGTTACATCCAGTTTCCCGAAGTCAGGTTAAAGTTTTTAAACTTTTTCTTGATATTACTTGTATTAATGGCCTATTTAATTTGGTTGATTTTGGAAACTATGCTAAGGCCATTTAATTTCAAATTCAAATTCAAAATTATTTATTTCACGTAGGCCAACCTGTGGCTCTCATGACAAGTCATGATTCTACCACCGGTTCGGAAAGCGGATTCTGCTGAGAAGAGCCGGCAAGAAACTCAGCAGTTGCTCTTTTCAAAATAATCATTTTACAATAATATTATTATGAAGCTATTACATTGATTTTGAAGCTATTATTTTGATTATAATAATATTATTATTGTTCTTATATAAGCAGAAGTTTGAATGCCAGTCTAACAATTCCAATTCGCAAACTCTGGCGTTGCGCATACCTACGTCATAGTACAAACAGAATAGTAGGCTAACTAAGGCCGATCGGCGAGTTAGTTACCTACTCTTGCGTTGACGCCTAGGGTTGTCACTTTTAGTTTTGACTAGCTGATGCCCGCGATTATTAATAGGTAGGTTACTACTTTTATTGAAAAATTAAACAAACAAAAAAGAGCGAGCGTGCGACGTAATACGCAATTGCGCGCGATTAGCACAGCGGCGCGATATATACAAAAGTAACAAAAGCACTCTGTGGCGCGGCCGATTGAGCCGGTTGAGATTTTGCGAATGTGTGCGTGAAACTACCGTGCGTACACGGCGCCCGCTGCTCACGCATACATTCAAACCGGCAGCGGCCACTTTGTATGAAGTTAGCCTACTATTCTGTTTGTACTATGCCTACGTAGTTGCCGGATGCGGCAATAGGCAACACCCAATTAGCTGTTTTTACGATTTTGAAAATTGTTATAGAAACTTCTAATAAAGTGACTGTTTCGGCAGTCAAAGTTACTCCATGTGCGCTGATGACGCGATTTAGGCCAGCCGTTGCACATCAAGAGGTTAAAGTTAAGTTACTGTATTAATATAGGTATTAATCTGATAAGAGATCTACGTTGCGTGCTAAGTAAATACTTATTTTGAAATTTTACTTTGCAAATAACCTTACCAAACTGCTGTCATGTACTTACTGTGAACAGGAGAATGCTGCGACTTGAAAAGAGCATGCGGTCATGTTAAATATAATGTCACGTTTCTTAACGTGATAAGTTGCTTGTGCCTTAAATAACTTGAAATTGACTAAAATTTATTGTTGCAGCAATAATGCCGTAAATTCAACCAATAATAACATATTAAAACCTCAATAGCTCAACGGTTAAAGGTGTGGACTGAAAACTAAAAGGTCGCATGTTCTATCCCCACCCGTTGTGCTATTGTCGTACCCACTCCTAACACAAACTTTCCGTTTATTTGGAGGGGAGAAGAGAATATAAGTCAAGTTCAGCTTGGCTAATTTCTTCTTTAAAAAAAATTGTGTGACTATAGTAATGATTGACGCAGTTTTTTGGCAATCAATACGGTATATACTTAGATACTTACCTCGGCAAGACGATAAAACTATAGATAGAAATATAGGTGATCTGGATACGAGGTAACTAAAGTAGAGTAAGTATGGTTGTCCGTAGGGAATAAAATATTTAATATAAGAATTCCTGTTACACTCACAGGGGAAAAATTAAGATATCGCTCCTCTCTAACTAGCATACAGTGGCAGGTCAGTGGAATAACATAGTATTTTCCATGTTTCTTCTAAACCGTAATCTATACTATATACTATTATACTATAATATATACTATTACTATATTACTATTACAATAATATTATAAACAGGAAAGATTTTTTTGTTTGTTGTTTGTACCGAATAGGCTTTGTAACTACTGGATCGATTTGAACCATTTTTTCCCCAATAGAAAGCTAAGTTATCAGGAAGTAACAAAGACTCTAATGTATTTTCAAAAAAATTAGAGATCCTTAAGATAATTGCAATAATGTAACCCAAAGTAGCAAAATTTTGCCTATTCAACGCATTATTTCGCGTGTGCTGAGAAAACTATTGATGATGCATAAAAATGATGTACTACAAGATCAAAGTACTTATTATTCTCTGCAAAAAATCCCTAGGTAATATATCTAACTATCATATTTAAGTCATAATAGTAGTTTTTGTGTTCTAAAATTTAACTAGATCGCCTTTATTATCGTAGTATTAATTCTTCCTTACATATTAGGTATAAATTGCGAAAGTGTGTTTGTTTATTGGTTTGTTGGTTTATTCGTCAATCACGCTACAACAAAGCTACGGATTGACGTCATTTTTTGGAGAACCTGCAGGGTGACATAGGCATCCCGGAAAATCAAAGAGTTCCCGCGGGATTTTAAAAACTCAATCCACGTGGACGAAGTCGCGGGCATCAGCTAGTAATGTGAGTAATTCTATTACAATAGACGGAGTTCCTATTTAAGTTAAGTACGAGTACCAGAATAGATATATGGCTAACTTTCTAACAAAATAGCTGTAGGAAGGTTGATCAATTTACCCAATCCCTATAAATTAGTTATGCTTTCGGAACTCTCGCCATAACGAGATCAAGTTTTCCCTCTGTAAAGTCACCGCTAATCGAAGCTTAGGTCAGGAGTTTCAGATACCTCTCTACATATATACATCGTTTACTTTGACTCTAGCATAACTTGACGACAGCGGAAAAAATTCGCGGGGGACAAAGTTGGATGCAAACGTACTAACGTAGTTAGATAATATTCTGAATATTGTAATAATCCAAATTTACTAAAAATGTGTTAAATTTCCAAAGAAAAAGGATTAATTACGAATAGAGTATGGGAAGTGTTATTTTTAAAAATGTTTCATCAATAAACTGAGGAACTGAGGTCTCCAGAACAGCTGATGCTCCTATGGGAGGCGAAGTGACTCATCGTTAAACATTTTAATGCCCTGGAGCTAAATTATTGAACTCTTTTTATTAACTGCAGTTTAGATTCAGTAGAAAAAGAATTAGGAATATTTTCACATTAATCAAAGAAAAGTTCGCAACTCTCGCACATACACAATAATAACAGCGGGCTGTATCTCGTAAACCCTAATACAGTAAGTTAGTTGAAATTTCTACAGACAGTGTATTTTTATTTCCGCTATAATAACAGATAATAATAATAAATTAAATAAAAAAATAAAGTTCCCATACCTACATGTAAAAGGAGTCGATTTTATTCTTTTACCCTGGCATGTGGGATGTCATTAGAGCTCATTAAGTGGAGTTCAAATATATTTTTTAATATTTTTTAGCTTAAAAAATGAAGAAATGGGGGGCCGTCAAAGTTGTCGCTTTTAGACCATTTTTGTTACGGGGTCTATCTCAAAAACTAATCTAGTTAGGAATTTGAAATTTCTGTATATTATGAACTAGTGTATTTAAACAACAAATACTGAAAACACCGATTTATAATGCGGTTTGTAAGTTGTGACTAAAACAAACGAGCATTTTTCCCCATATGCTAATTTAGTACTATATACAAACTAAGATATCTATATATGTATCTAGTTTAAAAAAAGTGATTTGGTCACATGTACGGAACCCTAAAATAGTGAGAACCGACTTGCACTTGGCCGAACAAAGGTGGACTTCCACAGGCCTTTGTCTTACGCCGCCTGTATCCAGGGACTCTTTGTGACTCGTCTGGAGTTGTCGATCCACCTAGTGGGCAGACAATTCAAAAAGCAATGATAATATTGGCTTGTCTGCCAAAAAATAAAGAAGAAATTAATTTCTAGCTAATTCCACTAGGATTAAATTCTGAAAGTAGTTCCTTGTTCATAATCGCTACTGGATCGTCGTCGTTCCTAATCCGATTTTATTAGCAGTTTCGACTTTGCGGTTTATTCAGCCAGTTCCCTCCTTCGTTACTCGCCACTGACTGGGACCGATTTTTAAGAGCAAATTATTTTATAGTAAAACATTTTCATAGCGATAAAACTTTAATTTAAACCTCACCTGGTGAAATGAGGGCCAGTTTCACCACTATCCGTTAAAGTGTCTGATATATATCTAACAGATAAAATAGCTGTTAGATAAATTTGTCTGATATTTTTTAGATTATAAGAGGGTTTATCTGTTAGATTGTCTTAACGGACTCTTGTGAAACAGAAATTTGGACGCTATCTGTCAGACAAGTTGTGGATAGGCTATCAGGCACTTTATCAGCAAGTGCTGCAACAGGCCCTTAGTCTTCTTTATCAATCGATATTCTTCACAGCTGGAAAAAGGTCTTTTGCATCGAGTTCCACAGGCTGCTGTCTTGCGCTACCAATATCCAGCGGCTCTCTGCAACTCGTCTGATGTCGGTTGTCCACCCTAACATAGTCTAATTTTAGTTTAAGAATAAATTTGCACTCCCATTTAGTTTTAGCACCGTCTATTTTACATTCAAATACAATTAATTGAAATCGATCTAATTGGATGCCATTGGCTACAACTGCATTCCGTTTTAAATTACTTTGTGAAACCATAGCGCGGTATTTTATGAACCTCGTATTCTGAAAATATCTGCATTCGAACGAAAATTATTATTCGATACCAATATTATTGTATCATCGAATTTTCTTGTAGCTTCGGAGCTATATTTCATTGGTATAGTACGATGTGCATAACTATGCAAAATGACTAGATATTGACCGCAACTTCGTCTGTATTTATTTAAGCTATTATTTTACGCTGTAGAAATTCTTTTTTCACTCCTTTAGTCCGGTAACGACGTATGGAGCGAAACGTGGACAATGACGGTGGGCCTCGTTCACAAATTAAAAGTCGCTCAGCGCGCTATGGAGCGAGCTATGTTGGGAATCTCTCTCAGGGATAAAATCCGGAACGAGGAGATTCGTAGAAGATCAAAAGTGACCGACATAGCTCTGAGGATTAGCAAGCTGAAGTGGCAGTGGGCAGGTCATATCTGTCGCAGAACCGATGGCCGATGGGGCAGACGTGTTCTGGAGTGGAGACCGCGTACCGGCAAGCGCAGTGTAGGACGCCCTCCAGCTCGCTGGACCGATGACCTTTTAGAAGGTGGCGGGAAGCGGTTGGATGAGGAAAGCGGAGGACAGTGTTTGGTGGCGCGCTCTCGGAAAGGCCTATGTCCAGCAGTGGATGGATACAGGCTGATGGATTGGATTGGATTGGATAGTCCTCTTTACAGGCAGGTTTTGTAAAGTCTTGTCAAAATCCGTCCAGTCGTCTCTTGGAACTAGGAAGACTATAGTCGTAATTCTTAGTTCCATGAGTTGTCTCTAAAATTAGCCCAGTCGTGTTTCAATCCCGGCGTGTGAATTTCAAGCATCGGCTTCATTGAAACCAGCATCGAAATCATAAAAATATAATTGTGTTTAAATTTTATTGTATAGATTCACTTACGTTAATTGTGAAAGGGTGCTAGAACATAACCCTTCAGACGAAGCCCTCGTATAATTATGATAGAATTTCATATACAGATAAGTTCGTATATTTAATCATTAATTAATCAGAGCGATTGTGAAAATCAATGGAAAATCGTATTCATTTGTTAGTTTAAAACGTCATCTATCAAATATAATAAGAGGATAATACATAATATACAGATAAGTTTTAAGCTATAAAATTAACTATCAGCCAACTTAACTTAAATTGAAAAAAATCGGCCAAGTGCGAGTCGGGCCTCGCTCTTTTAGGGTTCCGTTAAAAAAAAAAAAAAAATATTTCCATGTACCCATGGAAATATTTTAATTTAATTTTTTTAATTTTATTTAATTTTTATTATTTGTTGTTATAGCGGCAATAGAAATACATTATATGTGAAAATTTCATCTGTCTATCTATTACGGTTTACGAGATACAGCCCGCTGACAGACGGACGGACGGACGGACGGACGGACGGACAGCGTAGGCTTAGTAATAGGGTCCCGTTGGTACCCTTTGGGTACGGAACCCTAAAAATATGAGCCCGCCATATTGGCAGCCTGTTGGAATAAATTAGCTTTTATTAAAATCTTATTTGTGGTCCCAAGAAGCTGGATGCGTTCGATTTGAAGGAATGTTTATTCGGAAAATATTATTTGGCGGAATATTATAAGGGCTTTACCACATCGATATTTATTTATTCATTTATTATACCTACATAAAAAATTACAATATTGATATGGGTTCTTTACACCTCTATATCTTTAGACTTGGGCAATACAGTATTTATAGATACATCATAGTCCTTGCACATTACTGCCCGTCATCCTTATATACATCCCGTCATATCCAAACAGAATACAATCCCTTTTATAATTAAATACAAACTTCAAGTTGTTATAATAATAAATTGCATCCCCAATGGAGCAAGTAGGAGAACCGCTGCAGTGAGAAACCTCGCAAACCTGTGTTCCATTGTATCCCATCTAGTGAGATAAATTTCATTCTGAAACGATAAAAACTGCAATAAAGAAAACACTATTCCATGAAATGCTTATTATTTATAAATTATATAAGCATTTGTTTCTGTTCTGATGTAATTGTGGACCGTTATCCTTCCTAACATTATAAATGCGAAAGTGTGTTTGTTTGACGGTTTGTCCAATCACGCCGCAAAATATCTACGGATCGACGTGATTTTTTTTGCATGGGTATACTTGAGGACTTGGAGAGTGACGTAGGCCTTTTATCCCGGAAAATCATAGTTCCCGTGGGATTTTTAAAAACTATTCCACGCGGAAGAAATCTCGAGCTTCAGATAGTTATATATATACTTTCTTTATACTTTAACGGTTTCCAACGTACTAATCTTTTCTGAAAGTCTCTATTTTATTCATCCGTAGTAAAATCCGTTTTACTTTCCCCAAATTTAATATTACTTCAAAGTGTCTCCAAAAATAAGAAAAAAGAATATAACATTTTGTACATAAAAAAACATGTCTTCCCAAGAGCAAAGTTAAGCACGGACATATTATATTATTATCCTTACTGATATTATAAATGCGAAAATGTGCTTGTTTTTTTTTTCGGTTTGTTCTTTGTTGGCTTATTCGTTTGTTGATTTTTCTCTCGAGCACGCATCACCGAAGCAAAGGATCGACGTGATTTTATGCATGAGTTTAGTTGTGAGCCTGCAAATGGCCACAGGCTAGTTTTATCCTGAAAAACAAATGAAATTGAAAAAAGCTATAATAAATGAGCATCTTTCTACCAACTTAAATTGACGCGGATTTGAAACGAATGTCGCGAGAGCAGTTGGAATAAAGTTGGCGCACTGATTTATGTGAAAACTTCCCCATCCTCTCGCCGTGTATTGTGTATCTTTGAATATTTACCCGCTAACTACTCTATTATTCTCATTTGTTCATATTTGCAGTCGTCGTGCGGAAACTTTAAATGGGATAAGAAATGTTACACTGTAATTAAACTAGCAGACGGTACTATAATGTTAACTACACAGTCTAAAGCTATGTATGTATCTCTGAGTTTATAAGTGCGAAAGTGTTGATGTTTGTCTTTCAATCACGCAACAACTGAGCAACGGATCGATGTGATTGCTGCATGGTTATGAGAATTAGGAGAGTGGCATAGCCTGTTTTTCCAAGAACGAGGCCTGTGGAAGTTAAATGCAAGAAACCTTTGTCCAGCAGTGGATGCCTGTCGGTTGACAAAGAAAAAGAAGAAGATAGCCTATTTTTTCCTGGAAACACAAAAACCTAACGTTTACCTAACCTCCAGGTGTACGAAGTCGCGGGTAAAAGCTAGCATGAAAAAAAGAAAGTCGTTGCAAAGCCAAAATGCTGGTGCTTTGGCCATGACCTTATGAATCCTCAGGAATGCAGAAAGTCCATAATAAAAAGCCATATCTACCACTTCAAACATTCAATAGACAGCCCCAACACTAACAACAGCGCTAACAGTACCATGCCAATTTGATAAAATTCAGTTGAAGCTTTACACATCTTGTGATACACCGGCGGGTCGGCTTTGACTTTATCATAGGTAAAAGCTCTCTTAGTTATACTCGATATCCACTATTGAAAACTTTAATGTACCTACAAGTATCTACTAAATTTTTCCTAGTACTTCTGTAATTACACAAGGAAATAAAAATTACGAAGCAAGTAGTTTTAACAAATTCTAAATCCGAGCGTAAATGCAATTTAAAATAAGAACTTTCTTAAAACGTGACTGAAATTTCCCGTCCCCGCCAACCGTACGCCTGACACACTCGTGCTTTAAATTATATTGACACAAGCGTCACGTACTGAGTCGGATTAACCCTTAAGTAGCTAACGTCGGTCACTGAGACCGTTTAGGACCGAGCACTTCCGTTATAGGTACGCGAACTCTTTAAGCGACGCGACGTGATAGTGAGCAGCAAGAACAAAATATGAAAAGTTGAGTGTCGTGGAACACTTATGGTGCATGCTAACACAAGAAATTTGGAAGCGGCCGGCCTAAACGATAGAATATGTATAATGAATGCCCTGCGCATCTGTGCGCGCAGCTATTTATTGTTTTTAATGTTCGAAAATCAAAACCACTGACAGCTGGCAATTTTAAAACCTCTTTGGAAGAGGTTTACGCCACACGATCGGTTGGAACGAAGTTCCTTCTAATTATAAATTAATAATAAAAATAAATAAAATAAAAAATAATAATCTGAAGTCAGGATTCGAACCGCCGAACCGATAGTTTCACTTCTTCGTTAAACTGTTAAGCCTCCAATGTTATAATGTAACGCGTGTAATAAACGAAGGCAACAAATGTCGTGACGGAAAATTTTTACGCCTAGCAAAAAGGGCCGTGACGGGTAATTCTTAAACATTTTTTCGTCTAGCCCGCCAAACTGTCCAAAAAGGAACTTCGTTCCAATATTGCTGTAGTAATGTGTAAACCACTACACTATGCGGTATTACCAAGGTAGATGGACATCAGTTTCGCTTGCTGCGTTGTTTGGATATCTTTTATTACACTTTATGCTCTTACTGCCAAGAATGCATCTGTAAAGTTATCTAATCTTTCTTTTAAGGTAGGTTTTTACTGATCAACTTACTTTCGAATGTCACAGTTGCCAGCGAGCACTATCACTGGATATATTGCTTAAATTTTGACTCTACTCAAGCGCTTGACTGGCTGAAAAAGTCTTAAGACTGCTGCATACCAAGTCGCCGGATGATTGAAACCTTCCAGTAAAAGCCCAACGTCAAAGCACGTTACATCTTGTTGACAATCCCAAGAATACGTTTCTTTGCGGTTGTTAAACAATAATGACTTTCTCCAGCCACAGTGACCGAGGTTGGGTGGTTGTGTAATTATAAAACAAGTGAGGTGGCTAAGGGTTAAAGCCGCATCGCTGCACATCCCACAACCAGGCTCCTTTGTGCCGCTAACGAAAAGTTTGCCTCGGCAAAGGAAATAGGACCGATGCCTGTGGAATATCAAGTTTTTTAATAGGAAAATTACTTTAAAGCACATGATATTACCTCCAACTATTACACACAAGTACCTGTATCCATAATAATAATTATTATTTATTATTAATAAAAGAATCCCTTAGTATATTTGTTACACGTTTTCTTTAAATTGAAGCTGTATTTAGACATAGAATGCTTTTTTAGATTCCTATAGGATTTTTAAATTCATATATTATTAGAAATAGAAAAGTAGTATGTTTGTTTGTTATTTCTTTTCGATTCAAAACCGATTTTAACTAATTTGTGCATAAAGCTTGATCTTGAGTAGTGAAAATACTACAAGCTAAAAACCAGAGACAAGAGATTTGATAAAAAAAAATCAAAGATATTTGAATTAGAACCACGCACTTTAAAAAGCAATAGGTATTGGTAGAGCTCTGAACAAAGATATCAATCGAGTCACAACCACAAGCGTTGGATATTAGTAGCACATAACCGTCGAATGTGGAGAAATCCCTTTAAGAGATGTAGGTATATCTAGCACAATAGACGTCCATGGGTTCAGACTACGAGGACGACAAATAATAAAATATAATATAACGCTATCTATTTTGAACGAGGCAAAACATAAAGTAGAGTATGCGTCAACCTATTTCCTTTTAAATAAATTACTACTATCAACTACTGTTCTTATGCTGTTTTCTGTCTGTATGTAACTGCTACAGCAGTTGGTTTTTGTTACTGTATATTAATGGAGACTTAAATATACCTAATAAAAAAACAAATTCCATGCAACTTCTAAATAATTTACAATGAAACGGATACCATCGAGAAGGCATGTTGAAAGGTTTCATGTACGTCGCTTTTGATGAAATAATTAATATGCGAAAGTATAATAGAGTAAAGTATAGATTTTATAAATAAAGATTATTATTATTATTATCTTTTTTTGGAACGAGGTCCCTTATGGCGCGTAGCGGAGGGCACCCTAGCCGGCAAAATACGTCCGTAACGTTAAATAAAAAAGCGTAAGATTTTATACATTTTTTGATGGCCTAAAAATCTTATATAATAATTTCAACGAGTTGTGCATCGCCTCCGTGGCGCAATCAGCTCGCGTGCGGCCGTTACCGAAAGGTAGGTGGTTCGAGCCCACCCGGAGGCGCGCAATTTTGTTTTCAATTCTTATTTTATAAAATTATTTTAATTTTAATATTTTATAAAATCGATATTTCGGCTTCCCTGGGGTCATTTTGATTTCTATCGATAGAAAAAACCTTGATAAAAAAATGTATACCCGAATAATTATTTTCTTTATACCTCGAATAGAACTTGAAATTAATATTTTTATAATAAGAAACTTCATTCCTATCTGGTGTCCCACGACACCACACGACTTTTTTTCAGCCAAATTCATACGAGTTGATAATATTTGAATTTTTATCAGTGTTAGGTAATCAACCAAAGTGGAATTAAAGGTGGATTTGTGTTCAAAGTTGAATATGCATTCATTGTAGTTAACCCGGACTCCTATAAGAATTATTGTCTACCTATTATTATTACAGTATGATTAGATTCGAAACACAATTATCACAATCTACAAAATTAGCGAGTGGACTAAACTCATTGCATTACTACCTCATTTCGGATGTAATTATTTGTGTAGCTGGTTACATAGTTGATTGGCAATTTAATATCACGTGATTCAACGGTGAAGGAAAACATTGTGAGAAAACTTGCACGCCTGAGAGGTCTCCGTAATATTTTCAAAGGCTACATGAAGTGTAACCCTTCTCTCTCTCTCTCTCTCTCTCTGAGAGGAGACCTGCGCTCAGTAGTAAACCGTTGATGGTTTGCTATTGCTGCTCATGATGATAATGATGATGACGATGACATAGTTGATAAAAAAGTCGCGTTAATTCCTATTAACTCAATGTTTCTTCTAAAGGATTCTAATCTAATGCGATAAACCTATTATATTGATGAACGATTTTCCAATTTGTTAGAGCGTTCGTCTCGCTTAGGGATTAACTGGAGGTTTCAATTATTTCTATCCCTTCGTTTACAACTAGTTGCTACGGTGACTATATTTGTGAAAATTTACGACACAAATAAACTAAAAGGCAGACTTTTCAACTAGAGTTAAAGTAACCCATTTAAACCCGAGATTTTGCTACGCATAAGCGAAGCGAGGGCTTTTCATAGTCGAGCATGATAAATATGGGCAGCTTTTCCGAATTATACATAACATTTTTTATTAACTTAAGAGCAAATATAGTAAATAAAAAAATGATTGAAAAATAAGAATTTCTCATTTTTCGATCCTCACACACTTCACAATTTAAAATTTATTTCCATCAAGTGTAGGTAAAAACTTAAGAAAACTTAAATCATTGAGTTTCTTACTTTTTGGTCGTACCTATTCATAAAATATATTATAAAGTTTTTGCTAATATTTAACCGAATTCAAAAAAAGAGGAGGTTCTCAATTCGTTGTAATAATTTTTTTATTTAATTTTTATGTATGTTCACCGATTACTCGAAAACGCATCAACCGATTTGGAAAAGTATTTTGTTGTTTTAAAGGGTATACTTCCTTGGAGGTTCCATTTAAATTTTATCGAAATCGGTTGAGCGGTTTTAAAATTATCAACAATAAATTATAATACTTTGTTGTGGCGCGGGCGTTTGAAGTCGGTTTTTAAAAAGAATTTTTATATTAAATTATACCATTATCATTAAAATTTACCATGTTTTCTACATTCTCTGGTATGACAGATTTTATTATCAAGTTAATGTTATTTTGATAACAAAAATTGTATGTTGTTCATGTGAACAGCGCGGTAGCAACCGGTTTGGTGGTACAGAATACGATAAGTCCGATACACATTAATATGCATGCCTTGACATTTGGAAATAGATAAGTGTGTATTAACACATTAGTGATATAAGAACCCCCATCGAAAATGGAACATTCATGCGAAAAAGATTACTTTACTGGTACCAATGCCAAGTCATCTGCATGGAAGCCGCTACTGAGACAGGTGAGCAAGCGACATGACAAGCTATTACGATAAATAATTGATTTTGATAACGAACTCTGACACGCCCGCACTTAAATGGCGATGGTGTAACTGTGTATGTAAATTGCATCCTTTTTTCTATCCTCAGATAAAATTAATATCCCTACTACCAAATTAAATAGAATTCTGAATTATTTATTTTTAGGCATATTTACAAAATTTTCATTTTAGATATTGACTAACTATTAATTAATATTTCAAAATGACAGTATACAAGTTTAATAAAAACCAAGAAATAAGGATATTTTGTATGAGTTTAGTTGAGGACCGTTTCTTCTTTTCAGATGTTTGTATGCAGTGGAGTTATTGTAAATATTTTTATATATGGGCTATTCTTTGGTGCTCCAACAGTTTTTATTCCACAAATACGAAAACAAGCAAATTCAACTGAAACCATTAGATTAGAAACTGTGTCTTGGTTGTGTAAGTTTTGTTATTTAATTTATTAAGATTTCAAACAAGAAATTTTTGGAAAAATTAATTAGAATTTTGATTTTAACTTTCCTTTCAGACTCTATATCCAGCTACGGATCACTTCCATGGGCTGTAATTTGTCCCATAATTGCTGAAAGATATGGAAGAAAAGTTCCATACATTATTTTATGGATAAATGCAACAGTTAGTGTTTCGTTGTTTTACTTTAGCAGGAGTTTTATTGAACTTTTTATTAGTGGATTTCTACAAGGAATGCTTAACACAATCCAAATAACGGTAGCTATCATGGTTCTTACTGAATACACATCTCCCAAGTATAGAGGAATGCTTATCACATTTAAAAGTGCAACATTTTTTTGGGGCATTTGGATTTCCAATGCTATAGGTACCTTTTACCATTGGAAAAATATCGGAATATTGATCTTTATATGCTGTTTCTATACTATTAGTACTTTCTTTTGGCCTGAGTCACCGGTTTGGTTGGCTACTAAAGGACGTTTCGAAGAGTGTGCAAATAATCATCGCTGGTTGAAAGGAGATGACAAAGACTCTGAAGAAGAACTTAAACAGCTTATAGTAGCACAAAAAAAAAACTTAAGACTTAAGCAAGAACGTCAATTAGAAAATCAAAAGAACCGCTTAATTAAACTTTATAACACATTAATAGCTAAAAGGTTTTATAAACCACTCATATATTCACTATTCACAATATTACTTTATCATTTTTCAGGAAAGTTAGCTTGTACAGGATATATTATTGATATAATAAAAACAATTACTGTGAGTGAATCAACAGCATATGAGGCAATGCTTGTTTTAGATGGTGTTACAGTACTTGGAATGTATATTGGCGTTTTCCTTAGTAAGTTTCTTAAACGGCGTACACTGTTATTAGGCTCGGCGTCAATAGGAGTATTTTTTTTGTTTATATTATCAACCTATTTATATTTAGTTCATTTGAATATTATATTGGAAATGAAATATTTAACTTTAATCATTTTAATGGGTTTTTCTATTACTATTAGTTGTGGACCTATGTTGCTGTGCAAGTGCTTGGCAAGCGAAATGACACCTATAAAATGCAGAAGTTTATTTTTAAGTATTTACGCATTATTAAATAGCGCTATTATGGGTACAGTGTTGAAATTTTTTCCTTATATACTTAAATATTTAAACTCACACGGAGCATTTTTATTCTATGCTTTAGTATCTTCATTGTTTATTTATATTCTTTACAAGGTATTGCCAGAAACAAAAAATAAAACAATTATAGAAATAGAGAATTTTTTTCAAGATGAGACTAATGTTGCGAAAGAAGAAGTCGAATTGATGAATTATTCAAGAGAAAGGAGTGATAAAACTTTATTTTCGTCAGACCGTTGTTAGACATTTCGTATTTTTTAATGTATCATTATTCTTGGTTGATTGGTACTTTTACAACATAATATAAACTTGATTTATTAGCCGATGTTTGTTTGATTATTATCCTTTTATTATATTTATACTATACATAGAGGAAAGATTTTTTTTCGTTTGTACCGAATAGGCTCTGAATCTACTGGACCAATTTTTACTATTTTTTCACCAATGAAAAGCCAAATTATCAGGAGGTAATATAGGCTATAATTTATTTAAAAAAAATAGAGATCCTTAAGAAAATTGCAATAATGTAAGCCAAACCCGTTTGCATGGAATTAAGCTAAGCACAAAAATCAAAGTGTACATAGCTATTGTATTGCCGAATCTTATTTATTCTGCTTAGACTTGGGCACTTTATCGCAAGCATATTAATGCTTTGGATAGATTCCACCTCCACCAAGTGTCTACGTGAATTACAGAACATCAGGTTGTCCGACCGCATTAGAAGCACAGACGTGTTGCGGCGGGCGAAAGTCAGTGGCATTGAGGCATACCTTATGCGGCGTCAATTGCGTTGGTGCGGACATGCTGTGAGAGTGCCCAACGAAAGGATAGCCAAGCGCATCTTTTATTCTGAGCTTAAGAACGGAAAGCGCAAACAAGGCCGTCAGTTCCTTAGGTATAAAGATGTGCTAAAGAGGCATATGACAAGATGTAACTTCAACTCCTTTCGTTGGAAAAGTCTCGCTGAAAACCGAGGAGAGTGGAGGCAGGCTGTCACGGATTTTGAAGATAAAAGGAGGGTGGATGTTTACCGAGATTAACTGAAATGTAGACCACCATCCAAAATTATCTACTAGCTGTTACCCGTGACTTCGCCCGCGTTTGTTTCGGTTTTTTTTGATCCTGCCAGCAAGCATGCAAAATAAATATAACCTATGTTACTCTCCGGCCCATAAACTATCTATATGCAAAAAACCATGTCAATCCGTTGCTCTGTTGCTGCGTGATTGAAGGACAAACGTAAACGTAAGCGTATTTTCTCATAGGAACTGTGCATTTTTTATGGATAAAAAGTAGCCTTTGTCAATTCTATGATATTCAAGGAATTGAATTTGTTATTTTATACAACTTGGGACGCGTCAGTATACGGCAATTTGTATCTTGAGTTTTTGCTATTAATCTATGACTAGGCGCATTCTGATTTTAATAATAATAAAAAACATATTTTTATGATGAAAATTACCTACATAAATACACTCTTCTAAGTACGCATAATATTGTGACGGGAAACTACGGAACCGTACACTGCGCGTGACCTGACACACAATTGCTCTTTTATTTACTCATTCATATTTCTATCAAAGCTTAACCAATCTATACCAATATTAAAGTTCCTATTTCTATTCCTTTTCACTGCTCAGCCGCTGAACAGATCTAATCGTTATTCTTATTATATCTTATTATTATTCAGCACGTAGAGAACTTGCAACCTGGAGACCGACACAGTATACTTTTTATCTCGGAAAGTCAAAGAAATTCTACGGAGCTTGGCAAAAACCCAAATCCATGCAGTCGAAGTCTTGGGCATTAGCTAGTTACGGTATAATTTTATGTAACGGGAAAATTCAGATTTATCATAATAGAATATCTAATATCAAAACTCTTCCGTCCCATTTAGCTTTTGTCAGTTGGATTCATTTTATATTCAGGGAAAATTCATTTAAAGCCATTTAATTGAATGCCATTGGTTACTGCCGGATCCTATTTTATACTCAGTGAAACAATGGGTCTTTGTTATACAGAGTTCCCATTTCTAAACTATGTGCAGGGGTGAAAAAAATTAACACTTTTTTGTTTCGAAACTTATAAAGTAATAACAAAATGTTGTTTATTTTATTTGTTTATTGTTGAAACAATTTTCAGCCCTTAAAATATAGCTATATAAGTTATTGAATTTTTTACAAAGGTTTAGAATTATTAACAAAAAAAGTACACTGAAAAATGATAATTACTACCTATTAAAAATATTTAGCAATAACTAAAATAAAAATAGTCATCTCATTGAAATTTTATCGAAATAGGTTGAGCGGTTTTTAAAATATCAACAATAAATAATTATATACTTTGTACTAGCGCGAGCTTTTGAAGCCGGTTTTTTAAAATATTTTTTTCTAATAAATTGTTATATTTAAAAGACGTCTCACGAAGTAAAATCAATATATTTTATTTTACATTGTTTTAGATGACACTCAATTAAACAGAAAAGGATAAATTATGTCATGCATTAAAGAAAAGCAAATCTTCCACTACCCATTGACCTCTGTAGGCCTATTTGACCATCGATCGCCAAGTAAAAAGTAACCGATTAATGAATTCTACAGTTATACAAAAACTGTCAAAACATCAACTTTAATTGTTCGGCAATAGGTAATTGTGAAACAGGTTAATTTTACCTAATTCATGTTACATTCATTGAGGTTCATTCATACATACGTTATGTACAGTCGACGTCAAAACTCCATACATAGCTTAAAGGCTAAAACCGTGCGCAAGCAATGCTGTGTATCACTCGCATTCTCACTCAAACAAATAAATATTATCTATCAATAATCAACCTTAATTCAACAACATAAGGTTCAAACGATTTCAGTTCAATACTACAGTAAGTGTGCGAGTGACAGACTGCATGCAAGGCAACTTGTTTGCTTTTTCTATATGGAATTTTGCAGCCGACTGTACATGTATGAATGAATGACAATGTCTGAATGAATGTTTTGTTTTTAGTTGATAATTTATTTGACAATAAATTTCCGGTTACAATATTATTTTTATTTATTTATTTTTATTTTACAGCATGTTACAATTATGGGCATTCTTATAAACTAAGAAAACACAAGAATAGGGCTATAATGTTAATCAGGCTAAACAATTCGCCTTTACAAACATTTGAAATGAAAACAAAAATACAATATTATTACAATGGTCACTAATTGATAAAAAAAAAATACCGTCGGAACTATGATTGCAGGCAGGATGTAATATTTATTGCCTACACATTACAAAACAAGGATCTAAAACATACAATTAATTTTATATTAAAAAGAACTACATATTACATAGTTAAAAAGAATATGCAGTGAAGGGTAAAAACAAAAAAGACATAATTGGGTTTGCGAAAAAATATGAAGTCAATCGCGAGTGATGCAGGCGGTCAGCGCGTCGGGTCGGTTACAATAGTTTTCACGCTTAACAAAACTCTTTTATCAAATATTCACAATTGTTGTTTTTCTATTAATCTTTGAAACGTCTGAACTGATTCTAATGGGACTTTCGTAGATAGGTAATCATCACACGGCGTGATCTAGCCAGTAGGCTAAATTTATTATAATCACGATATTATAAGGTGTGTCTAGGTATAGAAAAAGCTTGCATATTCACGGATAAAAGCTCTCAATAAAATAATAACTTCACAAAGTAGGTAAGTACCGTTAAAACTGAAGGTAACTTTTAGTAACTTGGTTGTATCAAACACTGTGAGGGGTGGTACTAGAAGCTTTTTCATGTTTTATTTACATTGAGACATCCTTTATTCAAAGTAAGTTGAACAAGCTCGTTTGTCGTTAGAGATCGAATTTACAATCCTTTGAAACATCTGACCGCGTTGTTACCTGATTGTTTAGTAATCAATTAGTAAATCCAGTCCGATTGATCAGTTAAGCCGTCAAACGTCCCCCTAGGTACACTTGTATCGCTTTAGTGTAGGTAAGATTATATTTCATAATAGGTATGTAGTTGTTTTAAGTTTTTTTTTTTCATACTTACCTAATGAGATTTTTGATAACTCTGATTTAATGATAAGTACTCGTACCATAGACTTAATATATTTACCACCGTAGTAGACTGATAGCCGCAAAACGCGTACTTAACTGATTTTGATTTATATCAATAAGTGCAACTTCTAGTGACTTCTCCATATTTTAGTGTGACCAAAGCGACGAATATCTGGTCATAACGATATCACATTCGTTTTCCTTTTCTATCTTTAGGTATTGCCGTAAGAGATTTTTTCGCTCTTCACTCCTTTGTATGTCTTCATACAGTAGTAAATATAATATTGAGTCTTGATATTTACAATCAACTTGCAGTTAACATCCTTTGCACATCGCGGACCAAGTCTTGAGCCGTTGCCATGGCAGTAGTCGCCCATACTCCTGCACACACAGAGTCTACTACAGTTTTTTCGACGTAGTATGATGCGGTGACAGGTCAAATAATATGGTTGAACGAAGCAATGGCTAGGTCATACCTCATGCACGTGAACGAGTGCCACCGGCGGCAATGGGGCTATTTTCTGTCTGCCTGTCTTAACACGTGTTGAGTTATAATTAGGTATGCTTTTGTGGAACTCATTGTGGAAACACTGCATACGTAGCATAGTATCTATTGTATTGTAAACTTGTTTTAAAAAGAGCAACCACCGAGTTTCTTGCTGGTTCTTCTCGGTAGGAAGGGCATTCCGAACCAGTGGTAGACACATCGACGATTCAAAAGCACTTGTAAAAAAGTTTATTTGAATAAAAAACATTTATATTCTATTCTATTGTATAGAATAGAATATAATCTATTCTATTGAACTTAAATCATTTGACAAATCTGTACTTTTATTCTTCGGCAGGTTTGTATGCAGTTTTACATAGATTAATAGCCTTTCGGTGCATGCGAAAAATTATGATGCCTTTGGAATGATTTTTTATCGCATTCGATTTGCATCGTTCTTGAAATTTTGAAGTCTCATTAGCCCAACGGTTAAAGGTGCGGACTCAAAACTGAAAGGTCGCAGGTTCCTTACCCATTGCACTATGGTCGCACCTATTCCTAACAAAAACTTTCGCTTATTTGGAAGGGAGAGGAGAGTAAAAGTCAAGGTCAGCTTGGCTAATATTCTTTAAAAAAATTGTGACTAGAGAGTTTTTCATAAAGGACCAGACCTAAGTTATTATATTTTACAAACTTAGGTACCTAACTGAGGCTTGCTTTTGGGCGTCTAAGTTAAGTGGAGTCATCTCAAAAAAACTACATTTCAATTTCGCTTCATTGCTTGATTTTGTTAAAATGTTTAAGTGCCGTTAGGTGTTCACTACCCCCATCATTAATCTCCGCTTAATGGCGGTGCGACGTGTCTCTAATGGACGATGACAAAAATACGCCCATAATAATTAATGAACTTGCCTCTTACACAGAGCCACTTTTAAGGGTGCCTGTCAATTGAAACATAAAGCAAAGAAGTGCGTACTACGTAGTAATAAAAGTAATTAAACCCATTTCCACTTGCAACTGTGTCATATCGTTTGCACTTTCAACGAAAGTTATGTCACCATTAATGGGAAGTTTTCCTCTAGCGTTATTGAGATTGGCCGAATAATTTCGGCAACATTTTAGATAATTAGAAATGTATTTTGGTAAATAATCTTCACCTTCTCGGTTGAAACAGCATTCCAAGCCAGCGTAGGTAGATGTATTTGAATAAAAAAAATAAGCATTTCTATTTCTATTTCTATGGTAACAAAATGTTTTGGTTTCCTCGCAGGCATTTTCGTTGAAATCGTAGTAGGTATTCCTACTTTTATCCTACATACTGATTATAACATTGATAGCCGTTTCAGGTATTTGAAGCTGATAATCTTAATGCCTTTTAATACTAAATACAGCTGTTAACTGCTGTCAGTGACGAGACATTGACAAGCGGAAACAGTTTGTATCGACGCCATTCAAGTTGCAAATACCACTAAATGTAGATACAGACTACAGTTCGTGTGTAAGAGCGCTTACCTATTAGAGCTCATAGGAACATAGCAGCACTGTAACAACTACAACGGTTATGAATTTAAACTTTCATTTGTGGCATACACATTTACATAATTCATGAAAGGCTACACTCGCATACCGAAATTTCGGTTTAACCCGTTTTGCGAAACTGGAGTTGTTAGTCCTTTGAATACTCACCAAAAATAAGTAAATTACAAAAACACAAAGTCAATATTGACAATTTTTAAGAGATAATTTATTTTATGTAGACATTATGGATTAGATTACCAATACAATTGAATACATTTTTGGTAAAGTGCTATTTCCTTTAAGTCATCATATTTAAGTTCATTAAAAAACGTAAATAATTAATCATAAGTAGTAAAGCAAAGCATTGAAATTCATAGAGACATAGATCATCACCACCGTGGTCACCACTCCACTCCAGCACCTTATGAACCCAAAAACAATGTTTCTACCTACCACCCATTGCCACTTCAGTTTGGTATGTCGGTAACTCTAGTTCGCTTACGGATCTACTCATTTCAGATTTGATCAAGCAAGAATACCCCGAGCCTAAATCCCATCGGGTAACCCTGAGCCTTTTAAAATAAATTAATTTTCTTACTTTCTATCTTTTTTTCTTTCTCTCTCTCTCTCAATCTATCTATATATCGATCTGTCTATCTATCTATCTTACGTTCTTTCTTTTTTTCACTGCTGGAAAATATTGGTCTTCAGGCATTATTGGATTTGGTCGATAAGAATTTACTAATCCACCTATATATTAAACCTCTAAAAAGGATACAAAATTCTACGGGTAGATGCACACTGTGATTAATTAATGTTTGATTACAAGGCTTATCCTCATCACAAAGCGACATCATTTGTTTTCAGAAAAGCTTGAAACAGAATCTTATTAAATTTTTAATTAAATCTCGTTGTGAATTATAAATACGAGATATAGCATTGAATTAAGGAAAATGAATAAACACAATTATCTACATTTGTGTCGAGAAGCATCTTCCGAAAGACAAGAGTATTTTAGATATAGGTAGGTACCTAATTACCTATAGAATATATTATTATGTAAAAGAGTTCTTGTTTAGCAACGATACGGTAAAATTAACATATTTTTAACTGAATTCAATAAAGTAGAGGGGTTAATTTGATCTGTTTATATTTCTTATCAAATAAATTATGTTAAATGTTTCAACCATAAAAGTAGCATTGCTTACTAGTTACTTACCTAATAAAAAACTGATCTAATTAGGTAATTAGTTTATTAATTTTATTAAACTAACAACATTGTAACCCAATGCATTTCCAGACTTTCTATCGAACCAATGCTGCTTTTTTCAAAATAAACAATACTAGTTGCCGAGTTGTTCACATTAATGTATTTCAATTGGAAAATATCGCAAGCAACTTCGCACGCTTTTCAGTGCTTAGCTCACTTGACGAATGGGCTTTAAAAGTTGTTGTTATACTAACTTTAACAAAAACGCTCGACTTCGTACCTACAATGGAAAAGCAAACTTTTGTGCGCGGGAACGTGTAACGTTTAAATAGATAAACACTAGCTTACTAGTAGTAAATTGTTAAAATCTAAATAATCTAAATTTTATTTACTCGATAAAAAGGTCATTCAGTCAGCGATGGGGAGATCTATGCTTGGAGTTTCGCTAACATGATTGAGTTAAAGCTGAACTCTAGAAAAACCAGCGTAAATAAGCTCAAGCGGTTTAAATACTGAAGGGACAATCAGCAAGCTACGTAGTTTGTAAGACCGATACACATTGGGCTCCCAAGCTGAAAAAGAAGAAATAAGATATTCTTAATATCGAGAGAATTTAAGAAGTCGTCTAGACCACTTCTTGTATAATCTTCTACTTGACCGTGAAAGTTCCATCAAAATCAAATCAGGCGTATCGTTTAGCTCTGAAAAACTGCCAATAGGATTATTTTATTAGGATAATTCTTTTAATAACGAAGTTGCATGCAAATATTCATTATATAATGTCACAAGAAAGTGTAATAACTTATTACATTGTAATATTATGTAAAAAGTGAAAAAGATTATTAACCAAGTATTTCCTTGGCATGGAAAAATCAGTATAAAATACACGTGATTCAAGTGTCTTCCATAGTGTGTAGGTGTTCAGACCTTTAAAGTAAGAGTTTTCATAACCGAGGAGTTAATAAAACACTGAATAATAACATTTATCCACTTCCCAAATGAAAGCTACGAGTTCATAAGCGATTACTTTATAGCGGCGAAAAATTACTTTTAAATCCGGCTTTCATCGCGAAGAGTTGCCCCCGCCCCATTGATAAATTGCTAAAAATTGTCCTGGCGATTTGTGGCTATGGAGAAAGTAAATTATATAATGTTATATGATCCCCGCGACTTCGTTTGCGTGGATTTAGTTTTTGCACATGGGAACTCTTTGATTTTCCGGGATAAAAAGTAGCCTAATATGTCTGTCTCCAGTAGGGCTAGCATGCGCGCCACGAGAGATTAGAGATTCACGAATAAATGAGTAGACAAATTTTTCTCGTGGCGCAGATGCTAGCCTTGCAGGTTTTCAACTATACCTACTCATGCGAAAAATCACGTCAATCCATAGCTCTGTTGCGGCGTGATTAAGGAACCAATCAACAAACAAAAATCATATTTTTATGATTATATTACCAGCTAGTTCTTAGTACAAATTCAGAAAAACCATTTCTATTTAATTGAACTTATTCATTTTTTAACCCGACTAGTCTTGCAAGCTAGTGGCGGGAAATCGTTTGAGCCTTTTTGTTCGATTCCTTTTGTGCAATAAAGCAGCTAATCAGTATGCAAGCAGCAGCCTCCGACGATTGTGCTTAATTCAATATCAGAGCCTCGGCGACATTTGCATATTTGTATATTAGTTTTATTGACTATTTAGCTGTTCACTGTGACTTCGTCGGAATGTGCTCGTTTAATTATTGTTTTAATAACTCCGTGGACCCCATTTCTGTATTGTTTCGGAAATTAACTTTAAATGAATAACGAAAGGAATAACGATAGCAAAAAAAATATTTGCGAAGGTTGTGGTCAGTATTGATTACCTAACTAGGTAGTCTACAATATTTAGGTAGGGACGTTGGAGAAAATTTTTACATTTTAATAATAATAATAATAATAATAAGATAAGACTTTGAAGCGTCCGTGGCCTGGCTGCGCTTTGGTGACCTCTTTGGGGAAACCGAAGGGTTTGTGTGTGCAATTATGGACGAGGTCATGATGACGAACAATTACAGAAAATACATAGTGAAGGATGGAACGGTAGACATATGTCGGGCATGTCGCCGACCTGGAGAAACTATCCGTCACATTGTTTCTGGTTGTTCTCATCTAGCTAACGGCGAATACTTACACAGACATAACCAAGTGGCCAGGATTATCCACCAGCAACTTGCCTTGAAATACAATCTTGTGGAATCGGAGGTACCGTACTACAGGTATGTGCCCGACCCAGTTCTTGAAAATGGTCATATCACACTGTACTGGGATCGATCTATCATTACAGACAGGACTATTGTAGCCAATAAGCCTGACATAGTGGTGATAGATCGATCAGAGCGCCGTGCAATGATTGTTGATGTTGCTGTCCTGCATGACGAAAACCTCGTGAAAGCCGAGAAAGAGAAACTCACCAAGTATCTCGACTTAGCGCACGAGGTTGTCGCCATGTGGAATGTAGACTCAGCAATCATTGTACCGATAGTGATAACCGCTAATGGTCTTATAGCCAAGAGCCTCGACCAACATCTTTCGAGGCTCTCGTTGGGTAGCTGGGTCAAGGGCCAGATCCAGAAGGCTGTACTCCTGGACACGGCTCGCATCGTCAGGAGGTTCCTCTCTCTGGGGCCCTGACCGCCGGTTGCTTGGACCCTGTTCCCGAGACCGGTGGACCGCTATTTTTTATATTTTTAAATATTTTTTTTTATTTTTGTTTTATAATGAAATATTTAAAAATGTAAATAATATGAGTAAAAGTAAATAAAGATGATAATAATAATAATAATAATTAATTAATTAATAATTAATTTTCGATTTAATTCAATAAATTTACCATAGTGAAAACTAATTAGAACAAGAAACCATGAAAGAACAAACAAAGAAAATCAAAACAGTCCGAAATATAACTGACACAACCTATCAATAGATGCCTGAAAGACTACAAAAGAAATTGGACGAATTAATAATGTAGAATGCTGACACGATCCAGAGCACGGAACGCACAAACACCACCACCGGACTCGTCGCTCAGTCCCGCCTCGCAGCCACCCGGGACCACGCCCAATGCTGCAGTTGCGTCGAGTTCGAGCGACGAGTTTTTCTCCCCGCCGACGTCGCCACCACCAGTACATCGTCGTGGGAGAGGCCGGCCACCGACTTGCTTGGGATCCCGAGGCCCACCGGCTTCTGATAGGGTCCCCGCATCCGGCGGTAGTGTGTCGCGCATGAGGTGGACAACATCCATTAATGAAAATGTCATGCGCGCATACTTAGGGGCTACTGAGGGTGGAACCAACATGACCGCGTACCGTGCTAGGATGCATGCTTTGTTTCAGATCCTTGAACCAGCTCTCAATGTGTCGGCTCAGCGACTGTCGGACCAGGTGCGGGTTATTCAGCGTAATCACATGCTGGACAGCGCCGTGCTTGATCGGCTTCGCTCTGAACTGCAATGTAACCGCGCTACCCCCCCCTCACCGCAAGCTCCAGCACAATCGCAAATTGCTCATGCGATCTCGCTGCAGCCCACTCAGGCTGGTGAGGGACAGGATAGCGGGGCTGCACATGTAAGTACCCAGTGTAGTGAACAATTGAGGAGTGCTTTGGAGAGTGCTATTCGGGAATATAGATCTTCACCACCCGAGTTTAGACCGCGGTTACCTCGGTTGCCCATGAAAAATAAGAACAAAGCGCTAATGGGTGCCCTGGATTCACTGCTGCCGAGTTATTTTGACAGCAGCGAAGACCTTTCCGACACACATTCGATTCTGTACTGCGCGGCTGTTGCGGCATGTCGTGTTGCTAATGTAAAGTTTATTAATAATGATACAGCAACACGACCGAAGCCTACCGCACCAGCATGGCAGTGCAGGATCGAACGTCGTATTGATGGGGCTCGGGCACTCATTGGCAAACTACTCTGCTTCAGGGAGGGCAACACTCGCCCTAGAGTCATGCGCTTTGTGAGGCGCGCTTTCTTGGGGACTAATATCAGCCCTCAAGATTATAAGGCGCGCGTCACTGAGCGCATTGACTTCCTGAAACAGAAGGTCTCAGCATGGGCTAGCCGTATTCGCAGATACAAGTGCCGGGTCGAGAGATATACCCTGAATCGCACTTTCCAAAGCGATCAGAGGCGGGTATACCGAGGTTGGGAACACCCTGACCAAGGTGTCACCGATACGCGCCTACCGGATGATGAAGCCATGACCTCATTCTGGCGCAACATCTGGTCGGCGCCTGTCGCTCACACTGAGGGTGGTTGGACGTGGGATGTAGAAAGAGCGTGCGATCAAATTCCAGAAATGGACCTAGTTACTATCACCCCTGAAGACGTGGCCACTGCAGCCCGTCCCCTGCCCAATTGGAAATCCCCTGGGCCGGACGGGCTGCACAACTTTTGGATAAAGTGGCTACGCAGCTCGCACGCTCGTTTGGCATCCCAATTCCAATCATCTCTAGAGTCAGAGTCACTACCCCAGTTTCTGACAACAGGTATTACCCTCCTGCTCCATAAGTCAGGTAGTACCACGGAGCCCAAAAATTATAGGCCGATTACGTGCCTACCAACATTGTATAAACTTCTTACATCCATTCTGAGAACAAAAATTAACGATCATATCAATACAAAATCCATCATGTCTATTTCTCAGAACGGATGTAGGAATGGCTCCCGTGGTACTAAGGAGCTTCTCCTCATTGATATGGCCATTTGTCAACAGGTTCGGCGCTCCCGAAAGGATCTGTCGACATGTTGGATAGACTATAAGAAGGCCTACGACTCTGTGCCCCATACATGGCTCATGAAGGTGCTGGAACTGTACAAAGTAAACACAGTACTACGCGCCTTCCTACAGACGTGTATGGGGCAGTGGAGGACAGTCCTTCACTATCCAGGGTGTCGCCGGACCCTGGGGAACGCGGAGCCTATAAGGATTGAGCGAGGCATATTCCAGGGCGATAGCCTCAGTCCTTTGTGGTTTTGCCTGGCTCTAAATCCTCTGAGCACTCTCTTGGAGAATTCAGGGCTAGGTTACCGGTTGAGGAGAGGTGGTCAGGTTATATCACACCTCCTTTACATGGATGACCTAAAACTCATTGCCCCCAACAAATCACATCTACTAGAGTTACTAAAGGTAACTAAAGCCTTTAGTGATTCCATTAGGATGGAATTTGGTGTGGAAAAATGTGCGGTCATGCATGTAAAGCGAGGGAGAATTGTGGAATCTGAGGGTGTTGAGCTCTCGGATTCCATATACCTCAGATCGCTCTCCCCAACTGAAGCCTACAAATACCTGGGCATGGCGGAGGCGTTAGGTATCAGAGAGGCCGACATGAGGCAGTCGGTGAGGGAGCGTTTCCTTGGCCGCCTGAAGAAAGTGCTGAAAAGCCTTTTGTCGGGCGGCAATAAGGTGCGCGCCTTCAACGGTTGGGTCATGCCGGTCTTGATGTATTCCTTCGGCATACTCAGGTGGACTCAGACTGAGCTTGACGCCCTGGACAGACAAGTTCGTGCACTGCTGACCACATATCGGATGCATCACCCGCGCTCCTCGGTGATGAGGCTGTACATCCCGCGGAAGTGTGGGGGAAGAGGCCTTTTGAATGCCAAAACCCTCCACAACCGCGAGGTGTGCAGTCTCAGGGAGTACTTTCACCACGCCGAGACGGAGATGCACCGCGATGTGGTCGCAGTGGACAGGGGTCTGACGCCGCTCTCCTTGGCTAAAGAGAACTGGCGCATACCTGTGGTGCTCAGTACCGATGACCGCAGGGTTGTATGGCAAGGTAAGGAGCTTCATGGACGCTTTTATCGGGCCCTCCATGGGCCTGATGTTGACTTTGAAGCGTCCGTGGCCTGGCTGCGCTTTGGTGACCTCTTTGGGGAAACCGAAGGGTTTGTGTGTGCAATTATGGACGAGGTCATGATGACGAACAATTACAGAAAATACATAGTGAAGGATGGAACGGTAGACATATGTCGGGCATGTCGCCGTCCTGGAGAAACTATCCGTCACATTGTCTCTGGTTGTTCTCATCTGGCTAACGGCGAATACTTACACAGACATAACCAAGTGGCCAGGATTATCCACCAGCAACTTGCCTTGAAATACAATCTTGTGGAATCGGAGGTACCGTACTACAAGTATGTGCCCGACCCAGTTCTTGAAAATGGTCATATCACACTGTACTGGGATCGATCTATCATTACAGACAGGACTATTGTAGCCAATAAGCCTGACATAGTGGTGATAGATCGATCAGAGCGCCGTGCAATGATTGTTGATGTTGCTGTCCCGCATGACGAGAACCTCGTGAAAGCCGAGAAAGAGAAACTCACCAAGTATCTCGACTTGGCGCACGAGGTTGTCGCCATGTGGAATGTAGACTCAGCAATCATTGTACCGATAGTCGTCACCGCTAATGGTCTTATAGCCAAGAGCCTCGACCAACATCTTTCGAGGCTCTCGTTGGGTAGCTGGGTCAAGGGCCAGATCCAGAAGGCTGTTCTCCTGGACACGGCTCGCATAGTCAGGAGGTTCCTCTCTCTGGGGCCCTGACCGCCGGTTGCTTGGACCCTGTTCCCGAGGCCGGTGGACCGCTATTTTTTATATTTTTAAATGTTTTTTTTTTATAATCAAATATTTAAAAATGTAAATTATATGATATAAATGAAATAAATGTAAATAATAATAAATGCCGTGTGGCACCGGCAGAATAGAATAGTGCCACCCCTTCCTATCCCGTGGGTGTCGTAAGAGGCGACTAAGGGAATAGGGGAAGTTACATCTAGAATCCCCCACAATCCGGCTAGCTGGCTATAGAAACAGCCTCCTCGGGGACATGAGTGGACCCCGGGTGATGTAACTGCCACTCCCCCCCCCCCCCCAAATATGATGATGGAACAAATAAGACATTTACGTATAAGGCCGCTACCTGGGGGTCGCCAGGGCGCGTCTGGGGCTGGCGCTGGACGTGGCAGCATGCGATCCGCCAGTCACGCCATTCGACGGCCTTTACCACCTGGCCAGTCGACAGATCCATCATCCCCACCAGTCGGCTTGGCGCCGACAGGGCCCTCTAGGACCCAATCTTCGGAGCCCGCCGCTGGTGGAGTGCGCCGCATGAGATGGACATCTCCAATGAACAGAAATGTCATGCGTGCGTACTACAGGGCGACAGGAGGGGAAACCGGACGGACTGGCTACCGAGCGGCAATGTACCGCGAGTTCTTGCTGCTCGAGCCGAATCTGACTGTCACGGAACAAAACCTGGCGGACCGGGCTCGGTATATTCAGCGCTCGAACATCTTTAGCGCTACCGAGCTCGAACGATTACGACGTGAGGCTGTTCCCGAGGTGACAACCCCAACCACAGAGCAAATTGTCTCTCTGGCGGAACCTGTCTGCGAAGAGACCGACGCTATCGCGCAAGATTTGCCTGTGGAGGAGGACACGGAGGAAACAGTTTCCTTTGACATAGAGCGGATGAGAAGGATTTTAGAAGAGGCGATTTCGGAGATCCGGAGTGCTCCTCTAGAGAACCGTCCGCGGCTCTCCCGACTCACATTAAATGTAGTGACGCGGGATGTCATTGAGGCCATAAACCAAATGCTGCCTCAATACCTTGAGCGCAGCACTGGCCTGGATGATACGGCTTCTATTCTCTTTGGTGCGGCCTTAGCTGTTCATCGTTTCATGGGTGTCAAGACCCAAGAACGTGGACGCACTACTCTAAGGCGCAGCACGGAGCCAGCCTGGAAAAGGAGAATAGAACACCGTATCACCCTGGCCAGAGCTCTCATTGGCAGACTGCAGAGTTTCAGGTCGGGCAACACTAGGCCAAGGATTGTGCGCTCCGTTAGAATAGCCTTTAATGGGCTCGGGGTGCGGCTAGATCAGCCCGATATAGCCCAAAAACTAACGGAGCGCATCGACGACTTGAAGCAGAAAATCGCTGCATGGGGGAACCGCATTCGACGATACTCGGAAAGAGTCGAGCGCTTTCAGCAAAATCGCCTCTTCTCGAGTGATCAGAAAAGGTTCTATAAAAAACTGGAGTGCCCAGCAGTCTGTTCTACCTCTCAGCGGCCGAGCCCGGCTGACCTCGTCGCCTTTTGGCGAAATGTATGGTCAAGAGAGGTGGAGCATGAGGAGGGCCCTTGGATTGCGGCGGTTGAGGAAGCATGTGCCTCAATAGAGCCGATGAACCCCGTCGCCATCTCTTCGGAGGATGTAGCTGGTGCGGTGCGCCGGGCCCCGAACTGGAAAAGTCCGGGACCCGATGGGCTGCATCACTACTGGTTGAAGGGTTTTTCGCTCTGCCATGCTACTTTGGCTCGACAATTCCAAGATGCTCTCGAGCAAAGGGCACTCCCGAGCCTTTTCACCACCGGGATCACTCATTTAGCTCCTAAGTCAACCGATACCGCTGACCCAGCTAAGTACCGCCCCATCACATGTCTTACTACCATCTATAAGACATTGACATCCGTTCTGAGCCTTAAGATTTCCCGTCACGTAGACGAGAACAACATCATGTCTGGGGCTCAGAACGGATGTCGGGGCGGTGGTCGTGGTACTAAGGAGCTCCTTCTCATCGACTCCGTCGCGGGCCAACTGGTCAAACGCAATCGCCGGAATTTCTCTGCCGCCTGGATTGACTATAAGAAGGCATTCGACTCGGTGCCCCATTCATGGCTCTTGAGGGTCCTTGAGCTGTACAAAGTCGATAGTACAGTTCGAGACTTCCTCGGAGAGTGTATGGGGCAATGGAGTACGATCCTTTGTCTCCATGGCGAGCGGTTGGCGGCTGCGGGTGACCGGATCAAGATACGGCGGGGTATCTTCCAGGGCGATTGTCTGAGTCCATTATGGTTTTGTCTGTCGCTGAACCCTCTCAGCTCTTTGCTGGAGAGATCAGGGACAGGCTTTCAGTTTCGGAGAGGAGGGACAAAAGTACCTCACCTTCTCTACATGGATGACCTCAAGCTGCTAGCACCCAATGCCACCCGCCTGAGGGAGTTGCTGAATATCACCACTGAGTTCAGTAACTCCATCAGGATGGAGCTTGGACTAGACAAGTGTGCGGTCTTACATGTGGAGAGGGGACAGGTTACTCATTCGGCCGAGATCAATCTCGAGCCATCTAACATCAGGACCCTCTCTGAAGCTGAGTCATACCGGTATCTGGGTATGTCACAATCCGTGGGGGTAAAGGAGGCAGACGTGAAACAGTCAGTTTGCGAGGAATTTTTTGGCCGCCTGACAAAAGTTTGTAAAAGCTATTTGTCGGGCGCCAATAAGGTCCGAGCATATAACGGCTGGGTCATGCCTGTTCTCATGTACACCTTTGGCGTACTCAGATGGACTCAGACCGAACTAGACGCACTGGATAGAAAAGTCCGCACGACTATGACTCGCTACCGCATGCACCACCCCAAATCGTCTGTTATGAGGTTGTATATACCCCGAAAATGTGGAGGTCGAGGCGTATTAAGCGTCAAGACCATGCATAATCGGGAGATATCCAGCCTCAGAACCTACTTTGAGACGAAGAGACCAAAGTCCAATGCATAGAGACGTTATAGAATGTGACAAAGGACTCACTCCCCTATCTTTGGCCAAATTCGAGTGGCAGAAACCGGTGGTACTAAGCACCTCTGACCGGGAGACCGTATGGAAGGAGAGGGAGTTGCATGGACGCTTTTTTAAAGCTCTTAATGAGCCGCACGTAGATAAAAAAGCGTCCGTGCAATGGCTGCGCTTCGGTGACCTCTTTGGGGAAACCGAAGGTTTTGTGTGTGCAATACAAGATCAGGTGGTTAAGACGCGGAACTACCGAAAGTACATCCTGAAGGATGGCACTCACGACATCTGTCGAGCGTGTCGCCATCCCGGTGAGTCACTCAGGCATGTGCTCTCGGGATGTTCAGCTCTTGCTAACACTGAGTATCTGCACAGACACAACCAAGCGGCCAAAATCCTTCACCAAGAGCTTGCTCTTAAGTACGGTCTCCTGGATGAGAGAGTGCCGTACTATAGGTACACACCGGTGCCGGTGCTTGAGCGTGACGGAGTCCGGCTCTATTGGGACCGGTCCGTCATCACGGACAGGACGATTCTGGCGAATAAGCCTGACATCGTGCTGATGGACCGGGCACAGTCGAGGGTGTTTTTAGTGGACATCACCATCCCACATGACGAGAACCTCGTGAGAGCGGAGACAGAGAAAAAACGAAAGTATCTAGATCTGGCTCACGAGGTTACTGGCATGTGGCATGTGGAGTCCACTGAAACCATCCCAATCGTTATTTCTGCGAATGGGTTGATCCCAGTCAGCCTCGCTCACCATCTGAGGCGACTGGGGTTCCGTGGCGGTTCGCTCGCGGCCAAGATGCAGAAAGCGGTGTTGCTAGACTCGGCTAGGATAGTCCGTCGGTTTCTCAGCCTGTCGCCCTGACCCCCGGCCGTCTGGTCTCCCCTGCCGGGGCGTAATCCTCCGCCCGCTACAAGTATTTATTTATGTAATCTATATGTAAGTTTATTTATCTGTGTGTATATATTTATGTTTATAATACTTTTTGGCCCTATATCTATTTATTTTGTATGCGGGTGTGAGAGTCATAATATATAGATAATAATAATAATGATTTATTTGCCACAAAAAAGAATGTACATTATAAACAGTAAACGTAATGCGGCCCTGGCAGCTAAACTGAGTTTATATACTCGTATGATAGCTGCCAGTGCTTTCCCCGATATAGTGAAGCATACAAACATTCTTAGGTCTAATATAAAAAGCATTCATAATAATAATTAGTTTAAAACTTCTTAAAATAAGACATGCTTATTTTGTGTGTGTGTGTGTGTGTGTGTGTGTGTGTGTGTGTGTGTGTGTGTGTGTATGTGTGTGTGTGTGTGTGTGTTGTGTGTGTGTGTTGTGTGTGTGTGTTGTGTGTGTGTTGTGTGTGTGTGTGTGCGCGTGCGTGTGTGTGTGCGCGTGTGTGTGTGTGTGCGTGTGTGTGTGTGTGTGTGTGTGTGTGTGTGTGTGTGTGTGTGTGTGTGTGTGTGTGTGTGTGTGTGTGTGTGTGTGTATGGATGGTGGATATATATGACACGCGTATACATACTGAAATAAAGTACCTAATATTAATATTACATATACAAAGAATTTGTAATGATATTGGCTATTTATGAACCATCAGCAACTCTTCCGTGCTATCATAATTATGCGAAAGAAGCCAGTTATTGATGAGTTTTTTACATTGATAGGACGATTGTGAGTCAATGGTGAGAGCTTTGTTGGCTTTATTATATAAAAAACTACCTAGAAAAGAGGAAAATCTTTTAGAGAAAACTGTGCTGTGATTAGGAATATTACATACTGAATGTTTCCGTCGTTTATCTTTTAATTTCTGTATGTTTGCCGGGTCTACGATTTTATGTTGTTTCAAAATTATTTTTTGAATAAATAATTGTCTCACTGTGAGTAGTTTACTTTCCTTATAGAGGGATGAAGTAGGATATCTGTAGGGTAGAAAAGAGCTGACCTTAAGAACCGCCCTTTGTGCCCGCTCCAATTTGAGGAGACGCGTCTTCGCCGCACCTCCCCAACTATCAATGCAATATGTCAATAAAGATTCACATAAGGTGTGGTACAACATTCTCAATATTTTTTCATCGGCAACATGGCGGATATTTTTAAAAATAGCTATGAGTTTACGAATTCTATTTGCTAGAATATTTATGTGATTATCAAATGAGAGTTGATAGTCAATGATGACGCCTAGATATTTTATACAGTCAGGTCTTTCTAAATTAGGACAATTGCATGTACTTACTGAACTAAAAACGGGTCATAAAATAGAATGTGCTTTAATGTTAAAGCTGTCTAGACAAGGTTGTGTGTGCCGGGAAATGGAGAAAGTTAAGTATTTAGTTTTCCCAGTATTAATGCTTAAGAGATTACTATGCAACCAGGACATGACTAGATTAAAACCTTTTTGGGCATTGTGGAAAGCAGTTTCCCAATTAGGACCCCAGAATAAAAGTGTAGTGTCATCCGCAAAAGTTATAATTTTTCCATTAATCAATTCCAAATTGCAAAGTTGATTAATGTAAATCAGAAAGAGGGTCGGACCTAAAATGCTTCCTTGTGGAACTCCGTGAACAACTGGTAGTGATGAACTTACATGCTCACCAATTCTAACACACTGCGTTCGATAGCTTAAATAGTCCTGGAACAGTTTTAGCTGTATACCACGTATTCCTATCTGTTCCAGCTTTTTTAGAAGCAGAGGGATGGACACAGTGTCAAAGGCCTTGGCGATTTTACATGAAAGTTTCCCTGAAACCTTCCAGAAAACCAGTAAACGTAATGAAGAACGAATTTTCAGATATTCCATCCGAACAAAGTCAGTTTAGGGTCAGATACGAGTATATCGACATAATTTTATATGAGTAGCAAAATTAATTTTTTTACAGTGCACATCGTTGATTCACCTGTAAAATTGACTGCAAAACCGGTCATTTAACATAATTTCTACTTTCGTCTATCGATAATTCCTACAATTCACATTATAACTACCCGTGATATAAGCAGGCACCTAGCCTGTATATAGTTACCCTTAAGATTAGGGGTACCTAAGTTACCAGTTACCTTACATGGATAAAGTCACAGAAGAACAGCAAAGTGAACCTATATTTACTTCGTTCTGGGAAATGAGTCTCATAAAAAACGACCCTTTTATGTAGATTATTACTTCCTGCCCAATTTTATTCCCGTATTTGGGAGAAAAATCATGCTATGTAATAGAGGCAGTTTATTTGAATATTTCATAGGTTCGCGGCGGTGGCGTAAGTGATTACAGCGAGTGAAATAGAAAGTTGTAATATACCTCCATTTTTCTTGCGAATTTTGTGTTTTTGGCTGATTTTAAAGGTAGAAACATAACCGTCATCCTCGAACAAAAAATTTGCTTGAAGGTAAGCTTCAAGATGTATGCAGTGTTATTCTTCAAAAACTTTATAAAACCTTAGTGAGACTTTTGGCAATTTTTTGAACCTATGATTATAAGTTAAAGTATATAAAGTAAATATAAGTTTTTGTCTCGTTGTGTCGCTGACTTTGCTTTGCAGTGTGTTGCTTATTATTTTATTTATTACTAGCTGATGCCCACGACTTCACCTGCGTGGATTTAGTTTTTAATAATCCCGTGGGAACTCCTTGATTTTCTTAATTATTTAAAAGTAGCCTCGTGTTCGGTTCGTTGGGTGATCGCCTTCGGCTAGCGTCTCACCTCAACGCATTGCCCGCCCGCGCTATTACTATTTTTTTTACTCGACTGCTAAGGGTCGTATCATGATGTTGAATAGCCTATTACCTTCCTCAAGAGTCGGGCTATTAAATACAAAAGTTTCAAATCCAACTGGTAGTCCCGGAGAGGACAGACTGGCATCTTTTAGCGGCAGCAATCGGCGATTTTGCGAGTTTGAGTCGCTGTCCGGAAGCTCAATAGTGCGTTCAAACGCTTCACTGGGCACACATAAAACGCCAGTCGCAGCGATCAAGTTAAGTTTTTAGCATCGGCGTTTCGCGATTTTTAAACGCTGACTTTCGCTATTTTGAGAATCGTATCAAACGCTATTGTGTCGTGAAAACGCAAGGCAGTCGCAAAAACGCACTGTAACTAAACTGCCCTCTGCACATGTCTGCCCTCTCTCTTAGCGCACTCAACGAATCCGCTTTAGTATAATTATTAGTTTAGATTTTTTACCAAACAATGTAGGTAACTATATAAACAAGAACAAAGAAAAGATGATCGACAAAGAAAAAATATGGGATGTCTTCCCGTGACCCTACGTGGCAGGACCATGGGGCCCATGGGCTGTTTTTTTCATACAGTTACTAGTATGTATTGTAACAGAACAGAACAGAACAGAGCAGAGCAGAGCAGAGCAGAGCAGAGAAAAAGCAGAGCAGAGCAGAGAAGAGCAGAGCAGAGCAGATCAGAACAGAACAGAACAGAATAGAATAGAATTTTTTTTATTCAAATAAACTTTTTTACAAGTGCTTTTGAATCGTCGATGAGTCTACCACTGGTTCGGAATGCCCTTCCTGCCGAGAAGAACCAGCAAGAAATGCTCTTTTCAAACAATTATACAATACAATAGATTATTGTAGTATAACCTTAAGAATTGCAATCGCGTACCTTTGATTGTATGCTGTGTATTTGTCCAAACCTTAAATGTTGAGAGTAACATTCACTTCATATTTTATATTATAATTATAACTGAACTAGCTGGAGCTTTAAAATACTGCCTATCGATTTCGGTTCTATTTCAAACAAAGTCATTATGCAACCAATACCTATCTACATGAATTTTAGAGTTTGTGAAATCCAATAGGTAAAGTGTGTGAAAGAGTAACAAAAATCCATCAATCCTCACAAACTTTCACATTTATAATATTACATAGTTGGATTTTTAACGCGAAAGTTTGTTAAGATGTTTGTTACTCTTTCACGCAAAAACTACTGGACAGATTTTGATAAAACTTCACAATGTAATAAAATAGAACGCAAGCACTATAGCACTACATTTTATCCCAGAATATTAAAGTTCCCACTTCCCATGGGAATCAAAAATTTAAGCGGACCAAGTCGCGTGAATCATAGATAATAATATAATGCAGGTAGCTGCTATTTTAACCGCACCGCTAAACGATCATCGCAACTGATAAATAATTTGAAATATAATTATTATTTAATAATTTTCATTACATGCAATTATGTCCTAATTAACATTTTAATGTTGACAGTGCGAGATGAACTATCGCATTTGTGTATTTCATAAATATTATAAATGCCTAAACAAAACGAATTGAAACATATCATTATATTTATAATGAAGGTACTTAGTAGTAGTAGCAGTTCATAAGTCCCGGCTTCGCACTGGTGGCCTTTTGTTTCCCATCTAAGTTCACCCCCAAAAACCACAATTTATTGAAAAAAAATGTCCTCCGTAGACTAAGTGTGTAGATACCTACTAACCTAACGCCAAACGAATTTAACGCCAAAGAATTTTTTGTTCGTTAATTTAATTCGAAAAATAGATTTTTATAGCGTTATTTATAAATGAAAATATTTATATTGGCATAATAAATTGTTTTACTAAGTTATATCTGTTTTTCATTGAGACCATTTAAATTATATACGGAAATAATATTACAAAATCATGGTTTACTAAATTATTTATTATTAAGTATCCTTATTTTTAAGTTCGTGGAATAAAAGCCAGAATGAATTCAATTTTGCATATAATACATTTTGTATGGAATAGACAACTAATGCTCACACCCTATTTCACACAGTCATATTATAGTGACATACAATTCGTTTCTCGGACATTTGGACTGCCTGATACCAATTTGATACGAAATAGTATATGTACAGTGAATATTTTCCACACTGTCGTCGCAGAACTTGTGTTTTTGACGTGAAATGGATATTGTTTTAATATTGAATAGATTTAGGTAGGTACATAAAAACTCCTATTACAATGCTCGTAATAATAGATGCCTACAATGATCTCACAAATTTTGATAAAGGCTTATAAGGCTTTAGTAAATTTTGCCAGTGTGTATGCACCTAAGTAGGTATGAAAGCTTTTATTTCTCGAGACGTTTCTTACAAACTTGTCCACTCTCTTACATTCTTCTTCTTCTTCTTCTGCTCAGTGGCTCCTCGCGTCGAGCGTTTGAGCCATAGTCCAAAGTGTTTATTAATTTTACAATTATTATAATTAGTGCATTGTATTGATGAGTTTTCGGTTTTTCACAAAATGATCCTCTTCAAAAACATTGTAAAAAATTTCCAAAACTCTGGCGGCGGCCATTTTCCATAGTCAAATTCATTGAGTAGTATGGTTTTCACAAAATGATCCTCTTCACTGTTTTTCCAAACAAAATTATGTAGCGTTTGAGCCATTCAAGTTTTTTTTAAAATTTCAATTAAAAAGAATATTTCAATAAATAATTATTTCTAACAAAACATTGTAAAAAATTTCCAAAAGTCTGGCGGCGGCCATCTCTCTTACATTTAATATAATAATAATTCACCTCCAGCAACAGATTATTTGAAGTCTGAAATGTTTCCTTCTTAGGGTGGAACCACATTTGTGAGGATCGTTTCGGATTTCGCCCATACAAAACTGTCACATTCCATAGAAACGTGTACGGATCAAATCGGCTTTTCGATGCGTACACGAATGTATGGAAAATGACAGTTTTGTATAGGCAAAATCCGAATCGATCCTCACAAATGTGTTTCCACCCTTAGAGTAATTTGACGAATATGCAAATATCATGGAACTAATAAGTACTACCGTAGTACTTATTAGTTCCATGGCAAATATGGACAACTCAGTTTGACACCTATATTAGTAATGAAGTAGCATAGTAGTACCGTATTCGTAATTCCTAGATCCATGAGTAGTACAGTACATGACGTTGACAGGGGGGCGTGAGTGTCTAACAGCCCCATAGAAATAGGAAGTATAAGTCGTAGTTCCTAGTTCCATGAACAGCACATATAAGTTCTGTCATTAGAGTGATTTTTCCTATTATGAGCGGTTTTAGTTCCAACTTTGGCTTGTCACACTGTGGGTATATCTATTATTTGATCTTACTTCCATGATTACCATACCATAAATATATTATCTATCTATACAATTATTATTAATTAAAAAATGGAAGTGTCCGTCTGAGATTTCTAAAAACTGTCACTTACACAATGATCAATCTCATTGAAATGATTATAATTATTATAATAATAATGATAACAGGGGATTTTAAAACAACATAAATGTGTGCAGTGCGCACGACATCGCAGGCATAATGTCTTAAATAAATAAAACTAACTTAAATAAATAAAGGAAATCGAGATTGTGCAAAATGTGCTCACCATTAAGCGTTTTACCAAATCGGATTTGGATCACGTCTTAAGCGCAGACGGTTTCACGCATTGTCGCTGACTTGCATGAATTTGCAAGATTTAACAGTCCTCCGATAATCTGGACTCCCTTAATATTTAAGTATTTATTCCTGCTGTGTTAAGTTGATTAAAATCACTAAAAATCCTACTATCCTATCCTACTAATATTATAAAGTTAGTGAGGTTGGATGTATGGATGGATTGATGGATGGATGGGTGGATGTTTGATATCTTTAACGCCACAACGAATGAACCGACTTGGTAAATTTGGTACACAGACTATAGTCTGGAATAGCACATAGGCTACTTTTTATCCAGAAAATTACAGAATTACGTGGACGAAGACGAGGGCATCATATAGTAATTTAATAAAATTGATTAATTTATTTGTTTATAGAATCAGCCTTTGTTCAACACTGAATTAAAGTTAGAGTTATGGGCTGTTTCCAACTAATAAACTCTTTATTCAACGTCAAAACGCACGCTAAGTATGGGAGTTTGTATGAATTAGTAAACTTTTGCAGTTTATTAGAATTTAATAATATGGTTATCAATGGTTGGTATTTTTACTTATTTTGAAAGACATAGGCAATATCCCAATTGTATAATCATATTCATGTGAAATTAGATCATAAGGTAAAATATATAAGTTTCAGTAGGTATATTTTCAAAAAGCTTTGTTATACTTCGTACTGAAATCTTGATAGCTCTTGTATAAAATTTGCAAGTTACTTTGAAGTAGAGTTTGAATTGTTATTACTTAATATTATTTCAAACTAATTTTCGATGCTTAATTTTATCATATCCTTTTAACGACTAATTTGGAGGATGAGGAAAATTTTGACTTGCCTATTCGTAAGTTAGTCACCATGACTACACATACTACATACAACAAAGGTTTTCGCCAATCGAACTCCATCTATTTTGCGACTAGGTTTAATAAAGAACACCCGTACGAAGTAATTGGGGTAGATCAGCTTGGTCAGCTAGTATTAGAATATTTTCCTTGATTATTCAATAAAAATCCATACCGCTGATCGGTAGCGTTTCAATATAATAAAATGACAGGAAAAACCTTTATTAGAAAGATGAATTTCCGATATTCCACTTTAAAAAGATATATCTGCATCACTTAAAAACCTGTAGGCTCTATAGATCTAACTCGTGATCCAAATCTAATGAAATGTAAATCTGCTTCTAAGCTCAAGAACTTATTTTAGTGAAGAATCCAGCTGTTAGAAAATAATATTATCATTCATTGACGGAGCCCGCTGTATCCGCAACTGACAAGGCTTTGATATGCTATCGGAAACAATTATGTTATTAAGTAAGGTACATTTACAATATACATATTTGACATTGAGAACAAACAATGTACACACTATAATATACGCTGATATGTATATCAATAATAGATGTACACAACATTTACATACAGCATCATGCAAACTTAAAAGAAAAACTTAAAAGAAAATGAAAATTATTACGAAAACATTATAGAACTAGATACAGACTTACTTATAAACGAATATTGAATACCAAAGGTATAAAAATAGACAAGGCTATTAAATAAATAAGTGTGTTTATCTTGACGCATGTTTAAAAGGTTCTGTACAGTGAAAACTAACCAATATTGCCTTAGAATAATGTTATTTCATAAAAGCTTTTTGTTACTACGTATTACAAAGTTTTTTATATAACCGTCCTAGATTGAGACGATATCTTTATATTTTCCCGTAAATTTTTAGAGTTTTTCTTATCACCTCATCCTATCATTTGGAATAAGGTTGCAATCATTTAAAAGTAATCAGAATTTCAAGTTGATATGATAAGTAGTTGCATCATAAACTTTCCTTAATTACCATTTTTTTACGTCACTCTGAAAATGAGAATCTATTGTTAAATTTTAACCGACTTCAAAAAAGGAGGAGGTTCTCAATTCATCGGAATCTTTTTTTTATGTATGTTCACCGATTACTCGAAGACGCGTGAACAGATTTGGAAAATTCTTTTTTGTCTCAAGGGGTATATCTACTTCCCAGGTGGTCCCATTGAAATTTTATTGAAATCGGTCGAGCGGTTTTTAAAATATCAACAATAAATTATATTATACTTTGTACTGGCGCGGGCGTTTGAAGTCAGTTTTTTAAAAATAATTTTTTGTATTAAATTATAATGCAACTGGTTTTTTTCCATACAAATATTTCAGTGAACAAACGCCTAAATAAAACAACAAAGCGATAGATATAGGGATTTTTTTTTCGCAAGAAATATTCCTTGATGTACTGTTTATGCACAACGTTAAGTGTATTGGTGGACTGTATATAATATGGCTGGAGTACGTATCAATCTTTGCCCGAGCTGCAAATGGATAGTGAACAAGTTGCACTTACCTCGTATTCGCCCGCGAGTGGAATGCTGACTACGCACGGCGTAGACCTTCCAGGGAGCTCTCAGGAACACGGCAGCAAGACAAGGATTGACAGGATAGATGCACGGCATCAACGATTGGTGTTTCCTTCATAAAAACGTTCCACGTGGAAATTTGCGACCGCGTCGACAGAGGTCCGCTTCGTACAACGGTAGCGGCGCGAGAGAGAGGTGCGGCGGTGAGCCTACGTAGGCGCTTGTGCCGCGCGATGTAGGTAGATTCGAAAACGTTGACCGTACGTAGATAGGTTACAACCATTTCTTTAGATCTACCCACCTGGCCATAGGCAAAGATTGAACACTTGAAATTATTTGAAAAAACTTTTATTTTAAGTAGTGCACTGTGGAGAAAATGTTTGAAATAACTTATCATATTATATACCCTTTTGATCCTCTTAGGCATGTTATTTAAAATAGTTTGTATGAAGTAACAATTTTTAAAAACCTTAAACCAGGTTTCTAAAAAAAGATACTCACTAAAGTTCTTACTTTTCTAATTCCAGAGGCTTATATAAACCATATTAAAACGGTATAGGTATGAAATCTATGAACAATTATATGGCCTCACTATAAATTGTAGGTAAGTATTGCCAATAAACCGAATATGGAAATGTATTCAGTTGCTTGCAACAATTGGTGACAGCTGCATTATCGACTGGACTGGGATAATTTATTGCCTACATTGCTATTGTACCTACCTATTTGTTTTCGAAACGAGCTAAATATAGTTAGTGTCACATATTAGTTTTAGATACGAGTAAAATGAATGAATAAACTAATTAAATGTTTGAAAGTTCATCTAATTCATTTATCTCAACCCACATCTGGCCCATCACTGGGCACAAGTCTCCTCTTGAATGAGAATGGTTTGTACATAGTGCACCATGGCGAGTAAAATGCGAATTACTAGATTTCCCACACCCTTTGAGAACATTATTGAGAACTCTTAGGCATACAGATTTCCTCACATGTTTTTTCATGGTTATCTTCTTCATCTTTCTTATTTGTCAACCGATAGACGTCCACTGCTGTACAAAGGTCTCTTGCATGGACTTCCACAGGCTTCGGTCTTGCGCCGCCTGAAACCAGCTCCGCAGCTTCCTGCGACTCGTTTTTGTCGTCGGTTCAGCTACTCGTTTGATGTCGTCGGTCCAGCGACTCGTTTGATGTCGTCAGTCCACCTAGTGGGGGATCTGCCCACACTGCGCTTCCCGGTGCGGGGTCGCCACTCCAGCACCTTGGGACCCCAACGATCATCAGATCTTCGAACTATGTGCCCCACCCATTTCAACTCCAGTTTCGCAACTCGCTGAGCTATGTCGGTGATTTCGGTTCTCCTATGGATATCCTCATTTCTGATTTGATCTCGCTGGGATACTCCGAGCATAGCTCGCTCTCCATCTCCCGCTGAGTGATCCTGAGCCTTCTTATGAGGCCCACAGTTAGCAACCATGTCTGTGGTCATCTCATGATCTGTAAGTCATTACTGGCAACACGCACTGCTCGAAGACTTTAGACATCGTTATAGCAAGTGATATTTACTTGTTTAAAACGCATATATAACTCAGAAAAGTCAGTATTGATGCGTGCCTGGGGTGGAACCTGACCGGACCTTCCTCAAAGGCGGAGGCCGAAATCGTATCACCTAGGCTGTCACTACTTCAAGCCGTTTTGAAATTTCATTCAAGTAAATTCTTATGTGGACACAAAATTGAAAATTAATATGCTCTTTGATGTTTTCTCCAGCGAGATCCAATTAAGGCTTCAATAATTTAATAATTAAGAACAATCGTAATTACGAGAGGTATTTGTTAATTTGGTCCATGAAAAATTTTATGTTTGACCGAACTCTAGGAATTTGAAATTTTTTTCGGGGTTACGGATCTTTAGCAAATATAATAAGTATGTATAAATATAGTAAGTATTTCAAGAGTTGAACTGATAAAATTAAAGGTATTTACTATTTAGTAAATCGAGACGGACACTCGCGTAAGCTTTGACGTGTCGTGAAAATCTTTGCTCATCACGATTTCTTGGCTCTCATCCAAAAAAGAACGTAAACTTACTGATGTTTACAAAGCAATAATATTATAGAACCATGGTAGGCTGCCAAAAATGTAGACGGTGCACGGAACATGAATAAATCGATATTTATCAATCATATCTCGTATAAATTCGTCTGATATGCACTCCGGTACCTGATCTGCTGATTGGAGTGTTGGCAGCGAGCTTGAAGAGCTGCCAATGTTTTATTTTCTCGCGCTATCCAATTAAATTTTATTACTGTTAAAACCCATCGATAGCAGGTTGTCGATTGAAAATAACAGTGAACTTGCGCTTTTAATATATTTTCCGTTCCATAAACACTATTTGTACTAGCTTTTATTTAACTTGCAATGTATGTATGTAAGTATGTATGTTTAGGTCAAATCTTGCAAGATGAATTAAAACCCCCTCCTGATTTCTGATTGAGCTGAAATTTTGCAATAGGTATATTATGTAAACCGAATGACAATGCAATATTATTGTGACATGGACCTGATTTGATGATGGAAGCGGATGGTGGCTATGGGAACTCTGTAGCAAAATGACGTTACTCCATTGAATTCGGACTCGTTTGATACGCCTTGACCAATACTCTATTAGTTCTATCTGGTCCAGGATCTTATGATGTAGCTGTAAGGTGGCTAAGGAAAATCTGTAATAAAACAACGTAACCCCATCGAATAAGCTCGATATAAGCTCGTTTGATTCGTCTTGACAAATACTCTGGTCCTAGATGATATCCAGGGTCTGATGATACTAAAATCTTGTTTTTTAAAAACATTTTTTTTAATTTACACTTGTTATTGACCTATTCTCACAATTCGTTATTGAAGCAATTGTAAAAAGCAGGTTTAAAATAAAAATAACACTAAATAGATATATCGGTATGTATTTCGGTAGTATCGATACCAAGGCATACGAGGCACAGTTTATTGCTTATTTTAAAATTAGAGTTTAACACTAAAAAAACTTGTCTTGTATACCATTTGTCTTCGTTTTTGCTATTAGATTAAAATCAGAACCTTACAATTAAGAACCTAGACAATTGCGATATTTAGTTACAACCAGTTTACTAGGTAAGAAAAAAATGAAATAGCCTTAATTTTCCCTTTAAAATAATGTTGGTTAACATTTTAAAATTTTGATATTTCAGGTCAGGTCTTGTGGCCAAAGACAAAAGTTCCTTTGGCAACACAAAGGGGAAGACTGGTTTTGAGTAGAGCAGCAATGCAGCTTTAGTTCATCGAGGTACGTGACGCCTGTCTCGATGTAATTTATAGGTAGGTGTATCAGCCAAGGGGTAAAAAAGAATAAAGTTTTGCTATTGCGTTTTCAGTCATTATTGAATACTTTTCCGAAACTCAATAAACAACAATCTATCGGAGTTTTTTTAGGGAAAAGGCGTACCATGGCTAGTACCAATGCAAGGTAATATTATCATCACCAGCCTATCTGCGTACATAGCTGGACATTACACCTTTCTAAAGCGCTTTCCGCCTATTATGCTATAATTATATGGAAAGTATGTTTCATCTAGTCTAAGGTCTCATAAAACGAGCCTCTGGCAGCTACTAGATACAGGCGGCATATCGCCTTCTGTGGCGATTATTTTGAGATACCTTTATTCGGCCAGCAGTTAATGATAGCGATTAATGACGAAACTTTTACAGGCAGGTAGAAGAAATTATAAGGAATGATCCAAAGAATTTTTATTCGGGAAAATTGAAAAGTTCCCACGGGATTTTAAAAAACCTCGAAATTAATGTTACCGTGACTTTTTGGTTTAGCATTTTAACTTTCTTTATAGATACTGAATGTACCTTGCTCGTTTATCAAAGAGTTTTGATAAACTACCGTTCCTAGTTCTTACCGAAATAATACCCCTAGGGGAGACGGCGCACTAAACTAAAATTGGTCACGTATCGAACTGATCTCGAGACAAATAGAAACTTCCTTTTGCCATTTTCTTTACCAGATGGGTATTTTTTATACACTTTATTTATCAATGTTCTAGGCTTCCTAATGCTCTAATAGAATAACAGAGCTTAAGCGCGCAATTAAATCGCGTCTTTTAAACTTTTTGTTGAAATGCCATCATCATCATCAGCAACCCTTCCATTTAAGGGCTTTAAAAAAATCCACATTGACAAAGCTGCGGCCAGCAGTAAAATTTTACATTTAAAATTAAAAACAAAACATTCGGGACATAATTTATGTTCGCGGAATTCGGATATGGGAAGTATAAACTTGCAATTCGTGCACTTTGCAACAATTCTGCTGTAAGTTAACGTTAAAATAATATTTTTGAAATAATGTTGCACAACGGGCAGAAGCGAACCGCTGATTCGCGATGTATTTTCCGTAACGAACAATGATATTAATCTCTTTGGTAACGAAGCAATAGTTATGGCTCTAGGTTTTAATTTAATTTTGTATAGTGTCTAGTATTTTGTTTTCTTTCTGATCGATATTCAAGAGTTCGGTAGTCACGGAGCATTACCTAACCTAATCCGAATGGAAAAAAGTAATAATCAACGAATTTTTTTTATCTATAAAGCTTCGTTTAAGAATTACACAACCTGAATGTCGTGTAGATACCATCTCTTCGTATAGGTACATCTATTTAGTTTCCAAAACAAAGTCAAAGTGTTTGTAAGAAGTTGTGGAAGAAAACTAACGGCAAAAACTTGTACATTTTTTTTTACAAAACGATGGCTCTACGTTACGCAGACGACACTCAAAAGTTATTGGAAACCAATCATCAAATAGAACTTCTTTATGAAAGTACTGCAAGATACACAAGACGGAGTATTTTTTTTTTATCTTTTTCTTAACCTACCTTAACTAGTAGATGCAGGTGTTCAAGAAAATTTTGATTAACTTCCAGCTTTATAATATAACTCATAAAAATTTTTCGATTACTTTTATTATGATGAGAGTCCACTTTGTACATATTAACAGAAAAAAATTATATGAATGTCTCACATTCATAAGGTAGAATGATTAATTACGAGTATAAATTCCTTTTAAGATGATGTTGTCCTCACCAAAAACTTGATTTTTCTACAACTTTATCCGCCTGTCTCTAGCGATTCAACTATTGTATATGCTTTTTCGGTTCAATAATTTTGACATAATTGATTAACATAGTCGAAACTACAAAATTCAATTTTATAAAAATAAAGACTCAAGGTTGCTGACCAAGATTGGAATTTAATGCCAAGTAGTAGACCGTACCACATGAGTGCTTCTGATCCGCAGAGTAGTCTCTGTTGTAAGAAGTGATAAAATTTCACAAAATTGTCAATAACAGAGACGATACTTTATGCAGCTAAGGCTAGGCGCTGGCCAATTTCTTTTTCTGGAGCTCGATTTTTATTATTACCGGGTACTGTTTTAGTAGGTCAAAAACACCTTTTTCTTTTGCTAGGCTTGCCTTAATTAAGCGTTTTTTCAACCCCGTAGTAAATGAATTAATGGTATATATCGAGCTTCTCAAATTCTATGTGTAGCTCGCCTTTGTCTCGCAAGCAATTCGCTGGCTAATTGCTTTTCTCCATTGTGCGGCGAACAAGAAATCGTTAAGAAATCTCTTTTGCTGTTAATTAATTGAAGTTATTCTTTTCCATCAAAGGAGTTACGGGTTACCAGCACTTTATACTAGATACAGTATTATTTTAAGTTTCCATTGACTTAAATTATTATAAAGACAGAAATTCACTTTGTGTACAACTATAGCAAAATTTATCCAAAAAAGGATGCCTGTTTTGATTAATTAATATTTTGGTTCGTAAATGAATTAAAAACACCTGCATAAAATAAATATGAACTGATTTATTCTTCACGCCTTTAACAATACTGGCCATACCATAAAAAAGCTTGAATTTGGTACCTGAAATGATATTGATTTAGCAAAAGTTAGTTCATGCTTAGCTAATATTTTTAATTGTGTGGAACACAGCCATAAGCTCTTAGCGGTACTTTCTATGATAAAACCGGCCAAGTGCGTGTCGGGCCACGCGCAGTGTAGGGTTCCGTAGTCGAAAGTCTCAAATATATTGCTGACCTAGGATAGTGCTTTTATTTTATTTATGAATATTGAATAGGTACATTTTGAGTTCCATGGTTTAAATACTATAATATACTACAAAATATGCAACTTACACTACGTGTAATACCTAACTTAGGCAAAACAGATATAACTCCTTAACTAATGAACCCTACTTAGCCGTGATACTTTTCCTTTAAAATTCATTATATATACTACTGCTGTGAATTTTTTCTTGCATCCTTTATACAACCATTTAGCTGGCAGAGGGGGGGGACACTTGAGTCTAATAAAATTTAGCACTTTAAAATATCATATTTCACAAACGGATCCCTGAATTGAAAAGTGGTGTTCCCACACCCACAATATTTTTGAAAGACCTATTCGACGACACCCCACAAAAATTCATCTCCACTTTACATGTAGGGGAGGTACCCTAAAAAAAATATTTTTCACAATTTTATTTCACCACTTTGTTGGCGTGATTAATATTTATATACCCTTGTCAAATTACAGATTTCTAGTACCAATAGTCTCTGAGCTGAACCGCGGACGGACAGACAGACAGACAGACGGACGGACATGGCGAAACTATAAGGTTTCCTTGTTTACTACGGAACCCTAAAAACGAGAGATAATTGCTCCACACATCCATTGAATTATATCGACTTAATTATCTTCTCCTAAACCTATCTCCGGCTCACACTGGGTACGGGACTCCTCTCGGAAGGAGAATAATTTAGGCCTTCCTACTACATAGCCACCATGCTGGCCATGTGTGGATTGGTATACTTCGTTCATCTTTGAGAACAATATTTTGGGGAGCACTTAGGTGTGTAGGTTCCATTTAATTGCATAAATATAATATGTTGCAGTAGAAAAGTGAAGTAGTGATAGCCTAGTGCAGGGATGGCGAACCTATCAACGTGCCATTTTTCTAAAAAAATGTTTAATGAGGTTATAGACGACGTAGACGTTAGTACTGCAGTCTCCAATTAGGGGAGTCGCAGGTTCGATCCCGGAACCTCCGACTTTTCTAAGTTTAAGAAATTAAATATCACAAGCTTCAACGGTGAAGGAAAACATCGTGAGGAAACCTGCATACCTGAGAGTTCTTCATAATGTTCTCAAAGGTGTGTGAAGTCTGCCAATTTGCATTGGGCCAGCATGGTGGACTATGGCCTATAACCCTTCTCTGAGAGGAGACCTGCGCTCAGTTGTGAGCCGTTGATGGGTTGCTGATGATGATGATGAATATGTTACAGTGCTTATACTTTTGATATATTTTACAAGAAGTAAGATTTTTAAGTAGTAAATAATATTACAATAGCTACCAATACGAAACGCTACCATTATTTAACTATAAGAGCAGGCATCTACGAGTATAGCTGATATATTCTGTGGTTAATTTTATTAATTATTTCAAAGTTGGTGTTATAAGCCGTATAATCTGTTCATAACAAAATTTCACGAAGGTGAAACCACCATTATAAGTCTGAAAGCCAAGTTTAACGAAGAGGAAAACAGATTATAATGGGTTGTGAAATTTCGTCTTGACCCGAAACTCAGTTTTAGGAACTTATAAAATAATGATAAGTAAGTTAAGCAGAACTTCCTCTAAACAATAATGTAACCTGATAGAAGTGATAATATATTGCTAAGTATTTATATCATAGATATAGAATGCAATGCAAGCAATAATTATACAGGGCAATTAAGATAGATATATTTTTATTTCAATAACACATAACATCAAATTCTAATTAACTAAAATCTAAATTATAATAAAATCTTAAATAAAAAATTAAAACCTAAACACAATAACATCATCTAAGCTTCTAAGCCACTTGAACGAGGAAATGTGTCCAGTAGGGCTAACATGCGAGCCACGAGAAAATTTTGTCGACCCGTTTTCTCGTAATATCCCTAAGAGATTCACGAGTAATTCATGAGTGAACAAAATTTTCTCGTGGCGCATATGTTAGTTAGCCTTATAGAGAACTGCAATTTTCTCGTGGTGCGTATGTTAGCCCTACAGAACTACGTTTCGTCGCTGAATAGCTAAACTTATATGTTGGGCTTTTCGCATATATTTTTTGGCCATAGGTAATTCGGTCTAAACTCTAAACCAATCAGGGACCGACAAATCTAATAGGGGTAGGTACTTACCATAATTCCTCAAAGCTTACCAACTGCTACTTTCCGGGTGAAGGTATAAATCAGTGGGGAGCATTACAAAATGCTTCGATTCCTTTCGCAGAAATAGAGTAAGTATATTCTGTGAAAATTAAATTTGTATTTGAGTTACTAGTCCTGTAATGCCTTTTTTACTATCGTGAAATGCATTTATTTACGCATATCGCCCGGTAGGCGAGTTAGGTATTCACTGGCCAGTGGTCACCCAGCAAAATATCTACCTCAGAGATGAATCGTATCGTCTCATATAAGCAGTAAAAGGTGTGTAAGTAATATTCGATTACCCTCGTAGTTATGCACAATCCATTTATCCCAATATATTACGTTACGTCAGTACTATAAATATTCTAAGCAAGATTAGTGTCGTGATCATTCTATACTTGTGTCACGTTCAACTTCCTAAGCGCCGTAGCGGCTGAACGGGATAAAATATTCAGTCGGCAATTTTCACTGCACTCGTCACGAAACTGGAATATCAGCTCAAAATTTTGAATTTAGTTTACATCATAAATTCTAGTCATTCCATGGTCTCGAAACGGTGAATTTTAGTTTACAGTGTCAAGGTATCATTATTCACAGAATCTGGTTGCAATACATATTTAAATATAGACTGAGTTTGTTATGGGCTCTTCTCAAACCAGGGTGCGTTTGGAACCTTCGTGGCATTAGCTAAAATTTTGACGATAATATTATAGTTATTATCGTCACTTGTAAAATTGCCTGTCATCATAAAAGTGTATCGATTTACAAATTTCTTTTTCAGGAAAATCGTAACATATTAAACATGATTGCTGCGCCTTCTTGTGTACTATAATCATAAAAATATGAATATTATGATCTTCTCATTAGTGCAAAAACCGCATTATTCCTATATATATATTTTAGTTACGATCCCTGAAATATGGTTAAACATATTCTATTCTATTAATTTCGGTTCAGTAATTTTTCAAGACAATAGAGTAAAACAACTTCTTACATTGTGATAACAAAGGAATTTTCCAGAAAACTGGACATCGTTTTACCCCCAAGCCAATGTTTATTTACTATTTGAACGGGCGTAGCCTAGATACCACTTTCATTCTATTGTTCTTTATAACTAGAAAATACCCGTTGATTTAAAGGCTTTGATGTTTATGTAGATCAAAATAGTGTGAAAAGCCGGGTTCGATCATACCTCAATTTCATTCAGGCGTGCAAGGTAAGGCAAGGCGGTAAGGTAAAGTAAGTTGAACCGAGCACACGCGTCAAAGAGTGGTCTTTAGCATGGGTGCGCGAGAAATAACGCCTAGACCGATAGTTCCATACAACGAGACCAGCTTAACGTGTAACCATAAAACGAACTATGTGTGCTAAGAGGCGTCGTTTATTTACACTCGCTGTCACGTACACTAGTGTGCGTGCCGATAGGCGAAACTAGCTTTTAGAGGCTACCATGAAAGGGTTTACTTTCGCTCGCCGACACGTGTGTGCCGATAGGCTAGCCTTTAAAGGCTACCATGAAATTGTTACACTCCGCGCGCGGCTAGTGCCTTTCTATGCGTTATAATTCTATGCTTTGTGGTACCTCGCCACCGACATGTACAATTAATTGCCTAATTTAAGTACACCAACAGAAAAGCTATGTATCAAGACGACGAAATATAAACAATTTCACGCACACGTCAATCTTCATCACTGTGCGCCAGTACTAAAAATATCTCCTAACTATTACAGAATGCGATCTACAGTTGTACATAATTAATGTGAACTTGATTAATAATAATCTATATTACGTAATGGCGACATACTTTTAAAGCCTCAATAACCCAACGGTTAAGGTGTGGTTTGAAAACTGAAAGGTCCACAGTTCGTTCTCATTTGTTGCGCTATTGTCTTAGGTACCCACTCCTAATAAAATCTTTCCGCTTATTTGGAGGGGAGAGGAGAGAATTAGTCAAGATCAGCCTGGATAATATTCTTAAAAGAATACTAAGTATTACATGTTTTTCTTATCAAGTAGGCCCAGGTTGTCAATGAGGCCCAGAGACATTCATTTATGTGACCATCTAGAGCGCGATATGACGCGTCAGCTAGGCGGGTTGAGCCACCATTGGTGCTTATAATATGTTGACACTAAGTAAACAAGCCTTTATTTGTTCATAGGTTTGTAAAACAAACTCTAGTAACAATAAACATTATTCGCTTGAAAATTCAAACAAAGTAAATAAACTGAAAATTTTATGCCGATATTAATAAATTGGTGAGTAAAATCGTCTTAATGTTTTTAAGGTCCCATACTTTAGAAACTCTTATAGTTTCATCCAGTCCGTTCAGTCTGTGCGTCTGCCCATACAAAGACGTGCAAACAAATTTTGAAAACAAAAAAAATTAGGATACCTGTCGAAATTGAAAAAGTAAAACGGTAAATTAATCATTATTCATCACCATTTTTAACGTAACACTAGATAATATCTGTATGTTTCCTGCTTATTTTATTTTCCAGTTCAATTTTATAAAGTGAAAGACGTGTTCTAGTGTTTATTACTGGTCACTATTTGCGCCATTAATCTTATTCAATGTCACTACGATGTACTGTGATAGATGGGCATACATTCTTGCAGTTAATTTACTTCCTCTTTTAAATGGCTCATGACTGCACCCAGGATCGCTCTGCGAGTCTGCTGCGCCTTTAATTCAAATTATTAAACTCTATAATATCTGAGGCTCCAGTATCACATTTCAAGTTAACCTTGAGTGTGCGTAGAGTGGATAAGATTTCAAACTCCTTTTGAGGGCGGAAAGCCAGTGAAATATTATATAAATAAAATAAAAACATTAATTATAGAATATTATTTTAGAGTAGCAGACAGTTCATGGTATCTAAATATATAAAAGAAAAAGGTGACTGACTGACTAACTGATCTATCAACGCAAAGCTAAAACCATTTAATGCATCGGACTGGTGGTGGACGAGCTACTATGATGTAGGCATCGCTAAGAAAGGATTTTTGAAAATTCAACCTCTAAGGGGGTAAAAATAGGGGTTTTAAAAATCGAACCTAACGTGAGCGAAGCTAGTATCAAAAATAACAGTGCCTGCTTTTCTTATATAGAGATATTTATAATACGTTAAAACGTTTAAACGTTTAAGCCTAAGAGGTCTCCCACTCATTTTTATCTGTATACGATTACTTTAGCTTTTGGAAAGTTACATTAGACCTCGTTACATAGAGAACGTCGGTGAAAAATGGTCATTAGATTTGCAAAGGACAATAGAAAGCTAAATTGAGTGAAGATAATGGATGATTTTGGAAAATAAATTAAACTTTGGTAACAAGATTTTGATTTTTTATCATGATAAAATATATCCTTAAAGTATTTACTCGTAAGTAGTAATAAAATAGCTCAAACCTATTATGTAGTTACATCTAATTTTTAATACCAAAAAACAAATTGAAATTCATTAATAATGTTTGCAACAGTTTTCACAAAATCTCACAGAAATTATAAAAAAATGTTTAGGCCAGTATCGGCGGAACGATGTAGGAAAGTCAGATTTTTCATGCTACGTTTTTGGTGCCAGTCCGGTTTGACGTGAGGCCAATCGAGGTATTTACGAGGATATGGAATCTTTTGAAGTGAAAAATTGAAGCACTGGCAGTATCAGTGAAAAAGGATCACACTAATATAAAGAGAGTCTTAACAGGATAACCTTTCCGCTAGGATGGGCGCTGTTAGAAATAAAATAAATTGACTTGACCTTAAAGTTACAGACTAGCCTCTTTTAAGCTGCCCACAACTTCGTCTACGTGAATTTAGGTTTAATAAAAGTATGTTTATAGTCTTTACGACGCCTTTTTATCCATTTGAATATGGAATTCCAAATAAATGCGCCTCAATGTTACCTACTCAGGGAATATTTCCTCCAGATTTGTAATATTTTGCGTTGTACGGGTCCGTCATTGTACTTACTGTTTTTTTTATCTACGGACAGATTTAATCATCTCTTTAACTTTAAATAATTAAAATAAAAAATAAACTTTTTATTTCTTAAAAATTTTAAAGAATATAAAAGTTTTGGGATTTGTTTCGCAAGGAGGCGATGTACGCCCGTTTTGCGTCAACTAACTAGTACGGCTCTCCACTAGCCACTAGATCACTCCAGGCTCCAGCCAACCAAACTCACTCCAGAATCCAAGCAGACCACCCAGGTCGGTGAAACTATAAGACGTGTTTTAGCAAAAGCGACTTTAATTGGTGACGGTAGTAAAGGCGTCCTCTGATGCAATGCAATTGCGCATTGCTGATTCAATGAGATAGCTTACAGGTTTTATCAGAATTTCAAATCGAAAATCTGCTTTCCAGAAATTATGCAGCAAAATGTTCTCGCCTAGCTGCTTGTCGCAACGAATCGGATTTGGATCACGTCTCAAACGAAGACGGTTTGACGTGTTGTCGCCGACTTGCATAAATTTGCAAGATTAAGGAGTCCCTCGTCGACCTAGACTCGCTCCTTATTTACATAAATGTAGCTTTGTTCTCTGATTCAGTTATGTTTTTGTTAAGGCCGCTAAAGGGTTTGCCACTGCAAAACAAGGGTTTTTTGTTTTCCGTTCTCATTTATATTCATGAACTTTTTAACTGTGAACGTGGATATATCTTTGATATTATTATGTATTATTTGTCTTTGTTCTTACTAATTCTTTAATAACTGTCTTTTGTGAAATAGTAATCGTTTGTCTATTTATATATATATTCACACATCAGAATTATTTATACTCCGGTCTAAATTACTTTAACAAAACAAAGCAGAATGAAAACCTTAAGATTGAAATAGTAATAGGTATGCCCTTCCGGCTTCCGTTTTTCCGAATGACTATAACTTGAGTACCTTTAAATCAAGAGTGAATAGGCATCTTCTAGGCAAGCGCGCTCCTTCTTAGGCTGCATCTTCACTTACCATCCGGTGAGATTGCAGTCAAGCGCTAGTCTATATATTAAAAAAAAATGTAACATTTTCATAGTAAATCAAAAGAAATAAGTACCTACCATTCAATAAAAGTCAACGAAAATCAAATCAAGTTATTCATTACTCCACTAAGCGATTTTTGCAACTCAAAAAACATTTTTTCATTCGCTATTTCACATTAATTGTCTGTGTTCTATTTTCACTATTTACTTATTTTGTATCTAGATACTTTCGCTTTGATAACTATCTACTTATTACACAAATTCTTAGATTTAATTTTGATATTCAATAGCATTTCTACTCTGAAGATTGTAACACGAAATAACCATTATGTTACGAAAAGCCAATAAATTGATTCGAAATACCTCATTTTATTTCTAAGTAAGTATTTTCATTAATATAATAATAGTAATAGTTGTTCGATAAGGAGTACTCTCATTATCATCTGACAAATATATAGTGTCCGATAATGATTAATGTCTGCACTAATGGCTGCGAGATGAGATAGTACACAGTTAGCCCAAACTGTATACATTAAGGCAAAAGCTATGTATAATTTATGTCATTTCTGAGGCCATTTGCTGCGGAGGTATATAATTTAGTCATTCGACATAACGTTCTGTTTACACAGACAGCTGCAATAAGACTTATTTTACGTTGGTGAAATCAGTCCTTAGTATCATAATATTAATTTGTACTATTTATTTTAGATTATATCGCCACAGTAAGATTTCAGTAAAGCGGTAGGTAAATACCAAGGGGATTGGTTGGTTTAATAGGCCCACTTATTACGTAAATGATAAATGTTTACAGATAAGTCTTATTACTAGCTTTCTTTATCTTTTATGAGCTACTAAAATTATGTTTAACTAGTGGTTCGCCCCGAACTGAGACCTCGCGGTATCCCATAATTCTCATAAGGTAGTTTTAACTATATTATATTGTAATTAAAACGCGCCGAATCTGATGACGTCAATCGTCATCTGCTTTCGTGGATGGGATGCATATTTACAATATTAAAGACAGCGCCATCTAGTAACAGTATAGTGAAGTTTTGTTAAAAACATTGATGCCCATTAAAACTCAAATAATTTCGTTTCTTTATAATATTTATCTAATCTTAGTATTTGTTGTTCAAGTACAGAATATAACTCAAATTATGTGTAAGTTTCAAGTTTTAAAACAAAGTGGTTTTAGAAATCTAGCATCGAATACAATCTCCACTTTGAAAGCCCCCCATTTCGTATGGGAGCCCCCCTGAAATAAAGATTTTTATAACTTTTTAAGCCATTTTCGGCTGGATACATACGACTACCCGATCACAAAAAAATCTTTTAAAAAAACCGACTTCAAACGCCTGGGCCACTACAAAGAATATAAATTACTACTACTAATTACTACTAATTATTGTGGATTTTTTAAAAACCGCTCGACCGATTTCGATAAAATTTAAATGGGATCAACCCTTTCAAAACAAAAAAATTCCAAATCGTACTAATTACTACTAATTATTGTTGATTTTTTTTAAAACCGCTCGACCGATATCGATAAAATTTAAAGGGGATCAACCCTTTCAAAACAAAAAAATTCCAAATCGGTTCAGGCGTCTTCGAGCAATCGGTTAACATACATAAAAAAAAATGATTCCGACGACTCTTCCTTTTTGAAGTCAGTTAAAAATGATGTCAACCAACGTTCAGAGTAGGTATGGCTACGAACATTTTTATGAACTCATTTCGTTTACAGAGACTAATCTTCACGTCATTTTTTAGCAATTTATCTTAAGTGAGGGCCCGGAGTGGGTGCCTGGGTTGTAAAGTCATTTTTCACCGGTTATAATGTAACCGCTTTTTATTCAGAAGATTTTTCATATTCAACGTTTTGTAAGCTCTTCCGGTTTTATAAAAAAGCCGGCAATCGTTTCATTTGGTTGGCTGAGCTCTCCATTGCATTTGTGTTCGAGTTTAAATTGGATTTTGTTATTTTAAATTATTAATGAAAGATTTACAAGTACAAACATTGGCATAATAAGTATAGAGGTTAGGACTTCGGCCTTCTTCTTTTAAATCTGATGTTATTGTATTTCGTTTATATTTTGGTTGCAACCTGTTTTGTGTACCTTTTCAATAAATAAATAAATAAATAAATAGATGAGTAAGAAGAAAAACATATTCCATAGTTGCTAAGTTTGAAAAAGTGTATCCAAGTTATTAATTATATAAAAAAACACAGGATGTAAACAGTTCATTAGGGTGCAACTTAAGAAGCAGTTCATTAGTCAAACTTGCTCAAAATTTAGTGCTGAAGTAACGAACACATCTTCCGCAAATTATATTGAGCTTGCAGCTGAAAATGGTAATTTTGGCCTATTTCGCTCGGGGAACGGTACGAATCGTTTGTGCGTTCTGTTGCATGAGTGCATCTCCATAAACTGCAAAATCAAAAATTAAATTATGTAATATATTAAGGCAGATAGACTGAAATTAATGACTGCAAGAATGGACAAGAATATGTTATTATTATCTGCATAATAATATATTCTTGTTTATTATCCGAATTATAACTATCATCAAATATATATTGTGCTCTCGAACAACCTATATAGAAAGGAATATGCATGTAATTTTTTATATTTTTAATTACGTAATTCTTTACTTCACCTTAGTATAAAAAAAATGTAGTAGTGAAAATTGTTTTCAATAAAAATAAATGTTTAAAGTTATTATTTGATACCGAAGATTTAAACGCCGCCATCTTGGCAGGCTTTCAAACGAAGTATGGTAAATCTAGTCTAAAATAGTCTTGCCAACAAACTTGAACCTATATTTTCATCTCCGTGCCATTGTGTTATCATTTAACTTAGGTTTTTCATGATACCATTAAAAAGGTTTACCTATTTGAATATCCCCATCATCAAGTGTTAATTGTGACACAAACGTTCAATTAAGTGTTAGAAGTGCTCGTAAATTTAGTAAACGTAAACCTAGCGCACCTTTTGATTACATACGCTTTAAATCTGTTTACGCTATCTACAACGGCTAACGATGTCATAAAACTGTTGAATTCGACAAATACCTAACCATTGCTTTTATTACGATAATAGGTTTATAATTAGGATTAAATATAAAAGAATAGGATAGGATAGGATTCCCAAGAGATGTGAACTCCACCAGCCCCGGAAATTTTGTATATTATGTATTTAAAAATTAAAGAGCTGGAAGCTACCTTGCCCAAAGGATTAGCTTGGCCATCCAAAGGGGTAATGCTGCCAGCATCTTGGGTACCATGCCGCACTGCAGTGACTTCGATGGGGTTTTAGATTTTATTTAATTTTTATTTTAGTTTTAATTTTAGAATAAATTTAATTTTAATGTAGTAGGTAGTTTTAATTTTAGAGTAAATTTAGGTTTAATGTAGTATACTGTATAAAGTCAAATTGTCATAATAAATTAATATCCTTTTAAAAATTTTGATAAACAATATTTATTAAAGCCAGAATTTATGCGATTCCTAATGCTTTAATGACATCAATATCTTTTAGTTCAGCCATTCAATAAAATAACATTCGCTTTATATTGGAGTTTCTTTTTCGTGATACAATATCAGTAATGATTCCACGGCCAATTCGCATTGGGCCAGCGCGGTGGACTATGGCCTATAACCCTTCTCTGAGAGGAGATCTGCGCTCAGTAGTGAGCCATTGATGGGTTGCTAATGATGATGATGAATGATTCCACAGAGGTTTCATAAGCATAATAAAAACTTTACATGGCGGTAGATCATTGATAAAAGTTGTCTGGCAAAATTGTTTGGGAGCACAAGCCCCTTAATTGACACTAGAAGCGGGGCTTGGGGATCATTCATACTGCAGTGTCAGAATATATAACTGTATATTTTACGTAGGTATAGTAGTTATCAATCTAATTGCCAATTATTATTACACAATCTTAACGATGTGGTTATTTGATTCGGGTGGTACAAACTGAATTGCTATGAAATTATGAGTTACTATTGAAGGATTGGTCCCAGCTTAGAGTATTTGGACTAACCTCTAAAGATTAATAATTATACTAATATATTTTGTGCGCAACACAGTTACAAATTATACCTATAAACTAATACTAAAAATTTAGTACCTATAGACTTTTGATTTTTTTTTTCCAATTTTTAATTTTTGATATTCTACTAAAATAGAAATGCGATGTTTGTTAGGATGGATGAAGTTTTGTTACTGCTTCACGCTAAAAAGAATTAATTGATTTCTCTAAAATTTGGAATGGAGATAGACCAAGATTAACACATTGCCACATTTTATCCCGAAAACTTAAATAGTTCCCGAGGCAATTAAAATACCATAATCCACGCGTACAAGGTTTCGGGCATCATCTAGTTACTATTATAATTGTGAAAATTGTTGATTTGTCCTTCAATTACGCAGCAATAAAGCATCGGATTGACTTGATTTTATACATGTGTACAGAGTTTTAGGGGATGATATTTTTTAACCCGTGAAAATAAAAAGTACCCGCGGGATTTTTAAAAAAAACCTTTGATTACGTGGGTGGAATCGCCGGAAAAGCTAGTAAATAACAGTAATTTAATTAGATGAAGGAGCCATAAAACGCTGAGATGTTTAATATTGTGATAGTTAACTATAACAAAAAATTATTAACCTTTACTAAAAATTTCATCAGAAATCAGAAATGAGGATATCCGTAGAGCGGGACACATAGTTCGAAGAGCTGATGGTCGTTGGGGTCCTAAAGTGCTGAGTGGCGACCCCGCACCGGATAGCGCATTATAAGCAGACCTCCCACTAGGTGGACCGATGACATCAAACGAGTCGCAGGGAGCCACTGGATTCAGGCGGCGCAAGACCAAGACCTGTGGAAGTCGATGTAAGAGATCTTTGTCCAGCAGTGAACGTCTATCGGTTGATAAAGAAGAAGAATAAAAATGTAGAAGGATCTCCTTATTTATTAAATATAGCTAAGCGGTAGATGAAACTTAATCCTTACCTTACCTCCGAGTTAATTGATATCTTGGAAGAGATAAACAGTTGGAATTTGTTGTGGGAGGTTGAAATATCTCATTACCATCTGGAAATAGCTGTTTGCTTTGAGTCATTTTACATTCATTAACAACTGAGCTGTGATAGTGTTGTTATTAGAAACTTCTGCCTTCTTTTCGGAGGGCCCGGGACCCTATGGAGTAAACTACGGTTTAAGCAATTAAATATCACTTGATTTAACCGCGAAGGAAACATCGTGAGGAAACCTACATTCCTGCTAGCTCTCTAAAATGTTCTCAAAGGTGCTTGAAGTCTGCTTATCGGCATTGTCTTGGCCTGCGTGGTGGACTATGGCCTATCCTTAATAGTTTAAGGATATTAAAGTTTTAATTTTCGCAATCCCCTATGGGTACTCATACGTGTGCCTTTGGCGTCGTCGGTACTATGTTCTGTAGGTACTATCACCGAGAGCAGAGCATACCGAAGATATAGAAAAAGTCTACCAAAAGTTGCAATACCTTCCAAGATTGCAATTATCAGTCCAAATACGTCGTACTCTGCCTGGTTTATATCTAAAAGCATAAACTTTAAGAGTAATTGTAGTGATTTTAACATTTTTATTTTAGGATAACTACATTAATACTAACTTTATACATGTTTTGCTTATAAAACAATTCAGTCCCGTAACGTTAATTATTATCAATTTTTATATTGAAGTTATTTTCAAGGTTCAGCCTCGAATTGTGCTGCTTAACTTTTATGCGTAGATACAACAAACTATCATCTATGGTATTGCTATTGCGAATTCGCTTAATTAATGTGGTATTCATGTTGATCGAACTGTTTCAATAGGTTTTTGTATTAATAAATATTATAGCAGTAGATTGCATAGCAGTTCTAACCTAGTGGTTAGGTCTGTGGTCTCCAATTCGAGTGCGGGTTGGATCCCGGGCACCTCTGACTTGTCGGAGTCATGTGCGTTGATGCAATTCAATATCACATGCTTCAACGGTGAGTGAAAACATCGTGAGGAAACCTGCTTGCCTGAGAGTTCTCCAGAATGTTCTCCAAGACGTGTTAATTCTACCAATCTGCGTTTGGCCAGCATGGTGGACTATGCCCTTAACTCTTCTCATTTAAGAAGAGGACCGGCCCAGTTTAGCGTACCTACTACTTTGATCTGGAATAGTATAATCGTGTACATATTATTGTAAAAGAACAACACGAGAATTAATAGCGGTTAATGCAACCCAATAGTTGCTTGCAACAATTCTGCTGTATACGCGGGATAAAATAATATTGTTCGAAATAAAGATCTAAAACGAATAGCTGGCCGCTAAATGCTGACTCAGGATGAATGCTTCGTAACGAGGCGGTGTTATACGTTGAATGGGAGTTTTCGACCGAATAAAATGCTTACTAATGCACTATGCACATCAGCGGTATGCTCTTTTATTTACTTATTGGTTTTTCGTTGGATATATGAGCTGGGAAGGTGATAAGACAGCAGTTGTGTGAGTATAGAGGCTGGTCGACTAGTTGTAGGATAAATTCGAAAACTGAATCATTTTACCCGTGATATATCCAACAACTGAATCGGACATTAACTATAGTCAAGAGTGATTTTTTATTGAGCAACAGCAGCACCTTGACGACACAGATAAGTTTGTTTGGCCGTCGTAGCTGCTAGTGCGTGTAAAATTAATGCCTCAAATATTTTCTTAAACTTCTTTCTGCCTTCATCTTTGCCGATAACGGTTGTGATTCAAAATGTGTTTTATTTTTGTGACTGAGACCTTAGACCTGAGACTACAGGCGTTTCTTATTGATATTGAATTTGATAAAGGATATGAGAAAGTATCGTTTAATAGTGTGCATACCTTCTGTTGGCTTCGTTAAGACGATAAATCGAGACAAGGCGGCTATCTGACGGCTCTGTGTGAAATTATTGCGGCTACGGTATAGGATTTAGTCGTAAATTGTCTTTCAAGCGGCTTTCTTCCTTGCTGCCTCATATACCAACAAGCTCAAAGTATAAACACTCTAGCACCCTATAAGTTATAAAGTTCGAAATAAGAATATTGTTTATGTTTAAAAGAAAAACTGCTATATTAAAATAATCGCCAATGAAATTTTGTGCACCTACAACATAAAAATTTAATAACGTAAGCTCTAATAAAAATTTAATAACGTCTAGCGAGGTCTAAGGTCTTGCATAAGTAACTTTCAACCGACAGAAAAAAAAGGAGGTTCTCGATTCGTTGCGTACATTTTTCAATTTTACTTTATGCGACGCGTAAATCTGTCAGTTAGTGTGGACGAAAAAGGGATGGAAAAGTTTTCGTCTCTTTCCCTTCCATACTAAATAGCTGATTTACGCACAGTTTAATATGTAAGCGTGAATAGTTACTCTAGAGTTCTAGACCCTCGGTGATATCAACGAATCGGTTGACACCCCATAATTTTTTACAAATCTGGGGAAATAGGCAAGGCTTCGAAAGAATTTTGAAATTTTCGTCCTTCGCCATAGCCAGGTAAAAAATATCACTATAATCTTTAAGAGTTGGGCATAGTCATAGTATGTTCGTAGAAATAAAATACTTATCTACATAAAAGAACTTTATAAAGTTTTATTTCCTATTTAATTTTTTAGTCGTTTATTTGAAGTGACTTTTCTTAAATAATTTATCGTGACTTTTACTCTGTTGTTCAAAGCTCTGATTCCATTTATCATCATCATTTCAAAACAGAATTTATCTCTGCAAAGTTCATGGACTGACTGAAGAGGATATTATAATCATTACGTTTGACTGAGTGATACTACCAAAAGTTCTTCTTTTCAAGCAAGTTCAGAAAGCTTATCAATAAAATTATTATTGCCATGACTTTTTACGAGAGTTTTCGAAATTCGCTTTTGCAAATAAAAACTAATAACTATAGTTCTATAAGTAGTCTAAGCACGACTGCACTACCCAGTGGCACCTGTATACCTAATTATGTTTTCCCTTACTACCAGTGGGTACTGGTAGTGACCTGGCGTTCATCAATACACTGAACTGCCGAATCAAAGGCTACCTTTTCAGGGTTTAAAAATAAGGGTCCGATCTTAGATTAAAGCCGACTTGCAGCAAACTGCTTGCTTAATCATGTTTAGTTAAATTTTGTAATGCTGTCCTTCTCATGTCAACTCTAAAATAGTATTGTCAAAAAGTGACAGCATTACAAAATTTAACTAAACATTATTAAGCAGTTTGGTGCAAGTCGGTCTTATTTATTCTACTAAGTGCCGATTTCACCAATGCCGAGTGAGGTTTATCCGAGGGATAAATTGGGCGTTTTAACAGTCATTGTATTGAAAATACTGTCAAAATATAAAATTTACGCTCGGATAAGACTTATTTTACCTTGGTGAAATCGATCCTAAGGGTGTTTTTAATTTTCGAATATTTTGTTTCAATCGGTGCATTAGTGATACTGAATACTTGCACAAACATAGGAACACTATGTACTCGTTTATTATTAGGTATACTTTCATACCTAATCAATGTGTCATAAAGTTTAAAGAAATCTTATCGATCATTCCCCACAGAAGTTAGTAGTTTCCAGTAGGAACTTCGATTAGTGGTGGCTTTCAATAGGGAAAACTTAATCCCACTAAGTTGGGAGTTTCACAAGCATTAAGTATTTACTAAGTTGACTTAAGTTAACCACAACTTCCAACACTACAAGTAATTGTTTTTGTGCCTCTTAACACGCTCACTGCGGGGATCAATTTCACAAACTTTCCCGCAGTGCTATAGGAGGCCCATATGCCTTAAATGTATCATTTTACTGGTGCGATTAAGGCCTATTGACCTCTTACCGACTTAAATACTTGAAATGCAATATTTATATTGAAAATCAAATAATAACAAAATAAAAATTAGATCGTCATGGAGCTGAAGAATCATGCTGTCTTATTCTGCTTTCGCCCAAAGATCTGACGTCGGAAAAGCCTTAAAATAAAGAAAATGTTTAGGAGGCACATCGACCTTCTATCGCACTGAATTATATGATAAAATTGTGTTAAGCTAGTGATGTGACATAGGAAAAAAACTATTAATATTTTTAAAACACTTTATCAAATTAAACATGTCTGTCATAAAAACACTTCAAACACATTGGTTGTTTGCAGTCAACACAAAAAGATTTAATTTTTTTAACTTTTTTATTCGCTTCCCGGCTGTTCATAGTGGTACGCAGAATTTCGTAACAACCCACACATTTTCTCCTTTTGTCACCACTTTTCTGATATGTGTGGTTCTTCTTTAGCGTAACAACACGTAGATGTACCTGCAATAATACAAAAGTGGATTAATAACTATTAGTTAAAACACACACACGCACACACACACGCACACACGCTCACCACCCACACACATACACGCGCACACACAAACGCACACAACACACACGCGCACGCACACACACACGACGCGCGCACACACACACACACACACACACACACTAAATATAATAATGTATACCACCTGAAGCAGCCGCCGACATCGGTTTATTAGTAAATCCTTCTATAACCGCTTCACAAAAATTCTTCTTCGATATTTTATTCGCTTTCTTCCAATTGAAAACCACCCAACTGTTTACCAAGGCTGCCCCAAACAACAGTTCCATCATAACTTTCCGGAACCATTTTAATCCTCTTTTTAGGGGCGTATAATATGAAGACATTTGATCACTATAATCTATGCCCTTTTTATTTTCATTATATGTAACAATATATTTTGGTTTTTTAATACGCAACTCACGTACAACACTAGATCATAGGTAACAAATCATAGATAGGTACAGGTGCGGGAGGGGATCAAAAAGCCTATCACAGCATAAGAGGTCTATAGGCCCCTTATCCGCACTGAGTGATGATTTTTCTATTGTAGTGCGGTAAGAGGCTTATAGACCTCTCGAGTATTTTTTGGTGTTTTCGAGTTCCAGATCAAAATAAAAACACAATCATATATTTATCTCTGTTACACATTAAGAAATCTACAAGCTGTGGCCTTCGCACCAGAGGGAGATCACAGTATTTTTCCCCGCACCTTACGAACGTACACATAGGAGGTCTTTAGGCCTCCTATCGCAGTGAGCGTGTTAAAGCATGTATTACGAAACCAAACACTTCTTGTTTGGTTCATAATTCTATTTCGACTTAAAGAGAACTGTCCTTTGACTCAATAAATTATTATTCATTGCTTAACGTCCTATTATTACAAATAGACAACTTTAATGAAAAAATTTAACTATGCTGTTATTAGAAAACTACCTACTGTTTATTGAGCTGATAAGGCACGAAGAACGTTTTTTGCTAGTCTTTTTTTCTAAGAGGCATTGTATCTTCCAAACGAATGGGCCTATTTTCAGCATTTCAATTGTATTGAGCAAAACCCGTACCTCCGTTATAGTTATCAAATAAGAGCCCTCAATAGCTCAAACAAGCAACAAACTGATTTATACAAAAAATGCCAACAGTTCAAGCTCCACCCACATTGTCGCTACCACCGCTAACATACCTAGAAGCTTTTATTAAATACTAGCTGATGCCCGCGACTTCGTCTGCGTGGATTTAGTTCATAACATTCCGCGGGAAATCTTTGTCACCCTCCAGGTTCTCAACCATACCTATCCAATAAATCACGTCAATCCGTAGCTTTGTAGCAGGAAACATTTGATCGTCTTGCTCGCGGCATTGTTAATGATGATTCAAAGAGAAAACATATTACTGATGATATTATCAATTACGTTTAGCTATCATTTTTATAATTGTCAAATTTTTTACCATACTTAACCAAAGACAAAATTACGTTTAGCTGTCATTTACGTTTTGTTATTCCACTGTCATTTGCGTTTTGTTATTCCATGTCAGATGCGTTTTTGTTATACCACGTTTTATAGTGACTTGACGGAAACGCGGTCGAACAGGATAAAAAGTATCCTATGTCCGTCTCCTGGTTCTAAGCTACCTCTCCACCAATTTTCAGCCAAATCGGTTCATCCGTTCTTGAGTTATAAATAGTGTAACTAACACCACTTTCTTTTATTTAAATAGATTTAATGCCCGCTAGTTGATGGCTGTGACTTCGTCCGCGTGGAAATATCCCGCGGGAATTCTAGGTTTTCCAGGATAACAAGTAGCCTATGTCACTTTTCAGGTCCTCTGCCAAACTATGCAAATAATCACGTCGATCCGTAGCTCTGTTCCAGCGTGATTGGCCAACCAACAAACAAACACACTTTCGCATTTATAAAACAAGTAAGTTTTAGTTAGGATAGTAAGGATTGCTTTAAATTACAGTCTAACTGTAGAAAAAAAAAATTTTAGTACTTACCTAAGTTTTTTTAGCTTTAGATAGACGATTAGAAGCCTATTTCCTGCGCATATATACTGATCGAATTGCATTTCATAATGGCTCATGAATATCTGATGGTTACGTTAGCTTCCAGGAGATCGAACACTGCTGAAGGGTGTTTTGAATTCATTCCCGGCCATTTGCGGACACGGAAATAGGCTCAAATATAACGCCATTCAATTTGTACAAATTGCTAATACAACGTTACGTGAAGAACTTTTATCTACCTACTTCTTTGCACACATGTATTACTTTTTTTATTTTATCTATACTAATATCTGTTTGTTTGTTTCAACGCGCTTGCCGCTTATCTCTGGAACTACAAGTCGGATTTGTAATTTTTTTTTTGCAGATTTTCCCACAGGATTATTAATAATTTTATATAAAAACTTCTTTTTAGTCAACCGACTTCAAACTCACGCTTTACACACACAATATGCAAATTATTTAATTTATTATTGATATTTTAAAAACCGCTCGGCCGATTTGGATAAAATTTATTTGGGACCACCTCTTGTTTTTGTTTCAAAGGGCATACTTCTCTTTGAAACAAAAAAGAATTTTTCAAATCGGTCTACACGTCTTTGAGTAATCGGTGAATATACATAAAAAAAAAGATTCCGACGAATTGAGAACCTCCTCATTTTTTGAAGTCGGTTAAAAATTAAATCCACGCGAAAAAAGTCGCGTACATCAGTTAGTTTATTATAAGATATTATCATCTAAGCTGAATTTGAATAATATTCTCCCAACAATTATAGTGCAACGGGTGGGGATCGAACCGATGACCTTTGATTTTGCAGTCCACACCTTTTACCGTTGGACTATGAGGGTTAAATTGATATTGAAAATGTCGAAAATTTAATTCACATTTATGTAGTAAAATGTAAAGTGTTAACCAATTTGTAAAGTATATTGTAATCCCAATTAGTTATTATTAACACGCTTTACTACTAACTGGCATTTTCCGAGCTTCAATCTGTAGATTTTGGATTAAATAGGATAAGGATAGGCCTAGCCATAAAAAAGTGGCTATCTGCGTTTGTCACTTTGACAGATAGGCTAGGCTAAATCAGTTTTAGGGCATAATAGGTCTAAACAACTTTTCTCTCAAATTTAAAAAATTGTCATTTGGTTTTTGAAGTACACACACTCTTGCATGTCATTGACGAAGAATAATGGAGCAGCCTACTACCAAATGGAAGTGTCGGATTATGATAAATCACAAACTTTTGAATTTTGCCACCTAACTCTTGTGATTTATTTGCAAAAATTACCTCCTAAGCGATGCGTTGTTTTGCTTTGATCGCTATTTCACCAATTCCTGCAATAGGGCCGAAAATGGATGATTTGAATTTTGCCGCCTCGATAATCTGAACCAAAATTGTATTAAATGTTTCCGCAGGGAGCATTATGAAAGGGATAGCTCAAGCGGACACTAGTGATAACTAGATGAAACATTGGACATTATAGGACTGGATGTAACAGATCACTGGACACTTTAGCACACTAGGCATTGTCAGCCATAACGCAGATTTAGACCTGTCAATTTAGTTTAGAGATTAACCACATTATTTAACTGTACCGGAAGTTGAGATATTAAAACATCATAATTAAAGATGATGAATACTTTTAGGTAATCGTTTTATTTTATACAACTTTTTAAATATCTGGTGCTTAATTTCGTACCAAATATAATAAGAAAATCTAAATAGCAACTAAATAACTATAAACAACTTTAACTAAATAATTAACATTTAACTAGTGGTTCGCCCCGAACTGAGACCTCGTGGTAACGGTATCCCATGATTATTCATTCAATCGATACATGACGACCAAACCTGACATTATTATTATGCCCGTTTTCACCAAACATAACTAAATCATCCCCTAAGTAGGAGTCTCTTTACGTAGGTAGCTCCTAAATACAATCCTAAGTCCTAACATCCGTCCCAATATCCTTTTAGGTGTCCCGTACAGGATCGTGATAAAGAAGTTGACAGAAATCATCACCTAACTTATCATAGGTAGCCCGTAAAGGTTAGGCAAAATAAGCTCTGAATAAATTGGTCCAAATCAGCACCAGACGGTAATGTCCGCAGAAAGCGGGCTGCATTACAATAATTTGGAAAATCCGTAATTTTACAGAAAAGAAAAACAGTGGAAATCCCGAGGGTTGATAATATGAGTTATTAAGTCTATTATTGAAGATGGGAGGTCACAAAGAGTTTGCGCGGTAAGTTCCTTTTTTCAAGACGACTTAGAGCTCAATTATCGTGTAATCCCTACTCGCAAGAGATTTGCGGGGTCAACACAATTGCTCAATTGCTCTTTTTGGAATTTTTATCCGACCCTTGTTGGACAGAGCTGGCCATTATATTAATAGCTCTGGTTACAAAGCCGGACAAGGGAAACAACCCAGTTCAATAGCATCGTTTTATTTTAATTTAAAAGCATAAACATATTTTTAGGCTACAACTGCAAAATCATTATAGCAACCTAGAGTTCTCGGATGTTTTCACTTTGCAGTATCATTGCATTCAACACATTTACATTGAACATAATGCGTTAAAACGACTATATTATTTATATTCTTAAAACTTCTATTGACACCCCCTACAATAAACCAGTAAAGTGCTATTATCTCTGGAATCTATGGAAGTTTTTCAGATTTTTTCTATTTATATTTTCGGAAATATCAATGATGACACTTTTATTGTACGGAAATTCATACTAGTGCTTATGACGACAGAAATGTTGTATTCCCTTTTAGTGAATATAATACGTCTATGATTATACCATAACGAAGATATTTCTGTATTTTATACTTGGCAAGGTGCTATTACCGTGTTAGTGGCGTATATAATATCTTTATGTACTAATTGGTAAGCGTCATTTAGTTGATATTTAATTTTAAATCTAAAGTAATGCAGATGAGGTTAGTTTAATAATAATAATAATTTATTATATCGTTTTATTGCTTCCTCTTACAATAGAGAAGCGGTAAAAATCCTGCAGCTTTTGAAAATAAATCAAAGTGTTTCACTACAACTTCGCTAAATGTTCACAAAGCCTGTAACTGTGTCCACATTTACTCGGAGTGTCTCGTTTACAATACCGCTACAAGTCCTGCAGTACCATTCTATGAAACTTCATGTTCGTCACTGAGCTTGTTGCTTGCGCCATCGAGGTATCGAATGTTTCTATCATAGATATATTAATTGGTAGGTATCGTCCCGTAAGATTGAGGTATTTCATCCTATGAACTTTGTGTCAGTAAGGTCGTCTATGCTGTGGAAAATAAACAAACATAATGATACGCTTTTGCTTGTAGGTACTATACTAAAAAAATAATGTGGATATCAAAGGAATGAAAATCCAAGATTAGAATTAATGCAGTCAAGCGCTGAAGTTGATTCTCAAGAGAACTACTGTTTTTTGTGTACGTGTCTAAGTGCCACGGCCGTGCCGATTTGTCTGGAAACACTCAGCACTGAGCTAGGTCTAGTCAACCCTACGAAGTAGATAGGTAAATTCTCATACAGCGTCTTGTCGCACGAGATTTACCAATGTAATCAAAATTCCTATCAATTATTCTTATCATCTTATGAATGCACACGAAATTTTGTTTAACATTAAAAAACAAATATAAATCATCACCAAATGTCTAAAATATAATTTACATTCGCGATACCACAGCTGTGTCATTAAAATATACGTCCCTTAGGATAACTTCGGGCAGTTTGCATATTGTCTGTTAATATTAAACTTTCCTATGGTGACTGTGGGGCGAAAGTTAAATCAATATTGGCGCTCATTCACCCTGTACACAGTTTCACTTCTCTCAGGGCGTCGTTTTGAGGAACTGTTTCCTAGTTATAACTGAGTATTTTAATCGATTTTACTGTTTTTTTTGCCAGGAAACTCTAACAAAGTCCCACATCAAGCCTGTTCAAATAAAAACTTACCGTCAGTGACTGTCGTTCGGCCCAATTTAGACGGTGCCTCGTTCATCGTTCATTCTTGCGATCAGTTTTGCGAAAATGAACCCTAAGGCCCTTTGCCCTAAGGGCGAATTTAGATGATTCATTTTCGAAAACTCGTCGATGAAACCTCGAAAATGAAAGCAAAAATCTCGAAAAACGAACCATCTAAATTCATCCCTAAGGCGAATTAAGACGATTCATTTTTGCAAAACTGGCACCGTCTAAATTGGGCCTTCGCTCTTGTTTCTCTTACATTCCAACAAGATAAGCAGCAGATCTTCAACTGTGCCACAGACATCACAATAATTTGGTGAGCTTACTTTCCGCATGAGATGGACGAACTTATTCGATGGGTAATCGATTGTACTTGTTAATCAACGTTGACCCTTGGGATGGGCGACTTTGAAGGTCATTTACCTTAACTCAATCCCTGGGATAGCAAGTTTTTAAGGAGTTGAAATCATGTGCAGTCGAATCGTATGCTCATCCACCATATTAATCCTACCCCACCACATTATTATTATCACCACTGTTTTACGAAGGATTCACGCGAGCCTATTTATGAATTAAACCATGCCGTTCTTCTTGTTTGAATACCGGCCTAAGTACATTGTTTTTATTATGAATAATTAATACTCACTTATGAAAGGACATGCCTCCTTTTTTGAGATTAACCTCCAAGATTTATCTAATTTCTTTAATTAGGAATATTGTAATATCACATATTCATAGGTTTTGAAAACTGTCATGCTATTTGCTAAGTATTTATTACCATTCTATGCTAATATCGGTTTTATGTTAATATCCTTTTTATCGGTCGACAAAATCGCGATAAAAATTGATAAGATGCACGAATATCTTTTCGTATATTATGCTCAATTATCGCAAGAAAGTTCTTACCAATACTTATTAGAAATACGTAGAGCCCTCAGTGCTACATAGTATAAATCGACACCTACAATCAAACATCTCAATCCTTACTGTAATAATATTATCCTTAACTTATAATATTATTATAAATGAGAAAGTGTGTTTGTTTGTTGATTTGTCCTTCAATTATGCAGAAACGGAGCAAGGAAGTTGAGGATTTGGAGAGTCACATATTAAGCTACCTTTTATCCCAGAAAAACAGATGGTTCCCGCGGGATTTTTAAACCATAGACGAAGTCGCGGGCGTGAGCTAGTATTTACATAAATAGTTAAGATCGAACTTTACGCTTGATGTTATGTTTAGTACAGTGTATCCTGAATGCGATATGTCGTCATTCATACATGCAAATATCAATTTGTGCTCACTACCAATAGCAAGAAAATAAATCCAATTTGTACCGGCATATATCATGGTCAGATCGCAGCTCACGATTTATTCACACTTCGTATATTTGTATCCTTTGTGTGCAAAGTTACAGTCGTCTTCAAATATTAAGCTATTGCTTAGCTTTTATCGCGGGCTTTGAACTAGAACAAACAGTTTGAGCGCAGCGACCGAATCAAGAAATTCCGTAACGAAAAAAAAAACCTTCGTTCAGTAAGCGTTCAACATTTTAGAGGTTCACATTTAGCTCTGTTTGGCGCAGTGGGCGAGCAGCCGCTTTCTTTAGATGTCGCAGGTTCGAAACTCACTCGCGAAGTAGTGACAGTGCGCTTTTCTTGTTTGTTTGTTTTTTAATTATTTTTTTGCATAATTTTTATTATGCAAAAAAAAATATTGCATAAATATTATAATTGCATAAGTTGATAAAAAATGCTATGCAATAGCTTTACCGCGGCAGTCCCCGAGTGCCATTTAATTTTTTTTATCCATAATCGTATTGTGACAAGTGACATCAATTTTGACAGCGCACCACTTAACATAATTATTTAAAAAGTTAGAGACTTCGTTTGTACATAAAAAGGCATCTGATTGCGGGGTCCTCTGGTGATGAATGACAACGATGTAGGGGCAAGTGGACTGTTCCTATGGACGCTTGTACCTGTGGACACAATCGATTTCGGCGAAACTAGCAACCCTAAAATTCTAATTTGAACGCGAACTGTCAACCATTGACAAAGATTTACGGTCGCTTTCAAATTTTAGGGTTGCTAGTTTCGACAGAATCGATTGTGTCTACAGGTACAAGCGTCCATAGGTACAGCACTTACCCATACTTACCGAGTCTAAAATGGCAATCCGATGCTATTTTTGTAGCTTTGTACCCTAATGGCTTGGTGACTTTGCGTAGGTTGTTAAATATTCACTTTCGAAAAGTCCCAATCAAACCAGACCTGCGCGTCTAGCATGCACGTCGAAGTGATATCTCGCGGGAAGAGAGAGTGAGGTATTGTCGATGTAGACTAATTTCTCGTTCGACGAATCCATGTGTGCAACCATGTTAGTGTCGTTAGAGATATAGAGATAGGAGAAAAGGCGTCGACAAAATTTTTCGCGCATGCATGCTAGGCTTTGAGTATACCGTGTGAAATTTTATTGGTTGTACTCCCTGAAGGAGGTGAATGTGCTCATGAAACTGAACAACTTTCCCCAAGGAACATAGGTCAAAATATGAAAAAAAAAATTGGACCCTCCATACAAAATTGACGATCAGCTGATTGATTTACTATGGGAGGTCCAAATTTTTTTTTCATATTTCGACCTATGTTCCTTGGGGAAAGTTGTTCAGTTTCATGAGCACATTCACCTCTTTCAGGGAGTACAACCAATGAAATTTCACCGTGTATAGTGTTGGTTATACATATACTCAAAGATGCTAGGCGTACAGAGCATAATATTTAGATATTATAATTTGTAAATTGAGCTCTGCCGAGAATAATAATTGAAGATGGATCATCCTATATAAATGATCACAGCGCTTATCGCTCATAGACGAATGATATTTACTACAAGTTATCGCTGCACCAGGGAGGTCGTGAAAATAATTGTTGAATATTCATTGTGTTCCATACTCAACAATATGACATAATATTTTATCTCATCCGTTAACTTTTTTCGATTCTCACTGTACATGTTCACGTAAGGCGTAGCATGAAGCCCTATCGGATAAATTCTTGTCTGATGCAACATGCGATAAAATTTGCATTTTATTCTCTTTTTATTTTGGGATTTGTTACATGCTAACTTAATTGAAACATGCTTATTACACACTGCCCACACTGTGCCTACACTGTAATTTTTATTTTATCAACCATTATTCTGTTCTTCCCTGCCCCATGAATCATATGTGAGCTTCATTGTTTAACTATTGTGTCTGCTGTCTGGACAGGGAAACAGAAAATACGGACGCTGGACGATTTTGCTGTATGTCCAAAAATCAAAAAATTACTTTTTTATATGTAAGGTATGTACCTATTAAAAACTTCCATTTTTTTTAAATCAAATATTAATTCTTTTCAATCCTCATTTATATGCAGAGATAATTATCTGCAGCATCAAGATTGAAGAGCTATTGTGTGAACTTCCCTAGAAATCGGTTCTCTCTAACAAATAATTAAAAAAAATCGTAGAAATACGAGAATGAAGTTAAACGCTCGATAAAAACCAAATAAAAATTCAGTTATAATAAAGTTGTTCTTCCATTTTTTTATCAAATATCTATTTTTATCAGCATCAGGCATCGAGGAATTACAAAATAAATAAAAATAATTTTTAAATAATATAGCTGATATTATAATATGCGTATTCTATATAAAACAAAGATATAAAACCAATAAAAGTCACTTTTTATGCTTAAGTTTTATTCGTTTTTGTTTTTTTATTTCTCCATCGAATTAAATGTTCAAAGATCCAGATGTTGCTGTAGAAGTTCCTTTAGTTTCGCCGATCCTGCTGCGGTGCGTTTTTGGAAGAACGGCTGTTTTTCCATGTAAGATAACCACGCCTGAATTTTAGGGTATCTGCAAAACGAGCATTTTCACGAGTTATAAATCGGGCCAAATCAGATCCCTTCAATTTCATAAAATGGTTGATTTTTTATTCTTTAATCACGCAGCAACGGAGCAACGGATCGATGAGATTTTTGCATGGGTAAGTATAGTAATTAGTTCGAAGAGCTGATGGTCGTTGGGATCCCAAGGTGCTGGAGTGGCAACCAGGAAGTGCAGTGTTGGCAGACCCCACTAGGTGGACCGACGACGTCAAACTAGTTGCAGGGAGCCGCTGGATTCAAGCGGCGCAAGACCGAGGCCTGCGGAAGTCCATGCAAGAGACCTTGGTCCAGCAGTGGACGTCTGTCGGTTGACAGAGAAGAAGGAGTATAGTTAAAGAGTTGAATTTTATCTCGGAAAATATAAAGGTTTTTCCGGAAAATTCCATCGGATTTTCAAAAACTGCGTGAGCAAAAGCTAGTGATATACAAAATAGAATCCTTACTAATATTATAAAAATGCGAAAGTGTGTTTGTTTGTTGGTTTGTCCTTCAATCCCGCCGCAACAGGGCTACGGAACGACGTGATTTTTTGCATGGGTACAGTTGAGGACCTGGAGAGTGAGGCTACTTTTTATCCCGGAATATCAAAGAGTTCCAGAGGGATTTTAAAAACTAAATCCATGCCGACGAAGTCGCGGGCATCAGCTAGTAATAGTATAGAATAAAGTTTGTTTTCGTGAAGTGGGTAATTTTCGAAACATTTGGGACTTTTATTTTTACCATCGCCATAGTAACATTGTACAACAGCTGTAAAAACGTCAACTTTATTCGTCGATTAAGCCTACTCTTGGATTGTAAAATAAACATTAAAACTTACTTTTTCTCGTCAATTGGGATCAAGTAGCTTGAGGCCGCGACTGTAGGAGCCAGGGATACGTCAGCAATCGTCATGTTGTCTGCCGCGACAAACTTCGTTTTGTTGAGGAACGCTTCAAGGAAATCGTAGACTTCACGTAAGGCGTTCAATACCTTTTCTGGTGGCTGTCTAACTCCCTCGAAGATTGCTGGGTACTATAAAAAATAAACATGATAAACTTGCGCTTCACTACTATATTTAATAATATTTTACTACCAAACATCAAAAAGTACAATTTTTTTAACAAATTCATAAGATAAACGTATTGAAACTAGGATTGTCATATCCACCATATTCGGTTTGTCATGACGTCATAATTATTGTTATTATGACACACATAACTCTAAACCGGACTGCTCGTTTCAGTGTAACTTCGTGACGTGTTGTCCGGTATGCGTGCCCTGTGCGCGTGTGACTTTACTTACACGCCTACCGCGTGAGCGAAGGTCGCAATTATTGCGAAATTCCATCTACAGTCGTTATTTTGGTGCACACTGTCATTGATTTTGATATAAGTGGAGCGAGAATGCTGAACCGACGTGGCAGATAGATCTGGATAGATCGCTTCACCTCACTTTCAGACTCGCTGCAGTACCTACGTTACGCCGTACGCGTACACTTTTGTGTTCTACATAGAGCTTACCTATACGCAAAGTACGTATACGGCTGCAGAAAAAGCTGACAATGACTTTAAACTGGCAAACACACATATAATAATTATAATAACTCTGCCGCAGTCGGATAAAAGGAATGTCAAGTACTTAGCTACGTACTCACCGTAATATTCCTCATGCGCGAGAAGAGGAACGCATCAAAATGAATCTTTTGGTCAACAAGTGCTCTTTTCTTTAAATCTTTGGGATATAGGGAGTCATCTTTACCATACTTATCCGTAAGGTATGTTAGAATGACGTGGCTGTAAAAAAAAAATTAGGCTTCAAGACACATTGTATTTTTAAAAAAACATTAAGTGGCACTCGGGGACTGCTGCGGTAAAGCTATTGCATAGCATTTTTATCAACTCATGCAATTATAATATTTATGCAATATTTTTTATAATTAAAAAACAAACAAACAAGAAAAGCGCACTGTCACTACTTCGCGAGTGAGATTCGAACCTGCGACATCTAAAGAAAGCGGCAGCTCGGCCCACTGCGCCAAACAGAACTAAATGTGAACCTCTAAAATGTTGAACGCTTACTGAAGGACGGTGTTAGGTTTTTTTTCGTTACGGAATTTCTTGATTCGGTCGCCGCGCTCAAACTGTTTGTCCTAGTTCAAAGCCCGCGATAAAAGCTATGCAATAGCTTAAAAATCCGCGCGGATACGAACGTGAAACTGTTATTTAACTTCGGTCCAGCTACACTAATCTTCAACCTAGTTCTCTCAATATAATTGTACTGACGACTTTTACTTTAAGAATGAGGCCAACTTACAGTTTGCACGTTTTCGTGCATTCATTACAGGTAGGACATACTCCTTGTATACTTTAGGCTTTTTGGTAAACCTCAATATGGCGGCAGGTAGAAGGTGGAATACGAAGGTGGAAAGTCATGTTTGTTGTCCCTTCCTCGAAAAGGTATAGGTAAGTAAGTATGTCCAGCAGTTGACAACTGTAGCCTGATGGAATAGAATGGAATTTACTAATAGCATTGTTAACATACCTATCGTGAATATACAAATCACCATCTTCGAGCATAGGAACAGTGTGCATTGGATTTTTCTGAAATTTGATAATTTACTATCATCATAAAACTATATGTACTCGGTTATTATATTTTATGCCACCTTACTAGATAGTAAGGTAGAAATAGATTCATCATCATCATCATCATCAGCAACCCATCATCGGCTTACTACTGAGCGCAGATCTCTCAGAGAAGGGTTATAGGCCATAGTCCACCACGCTGGCCTAATGCGAATTGGCGGACCTTCAAGAATATTATGAAGAACTGAGAGTTCTTCACAGGTGTGCAGGTTTCCTCACGATATTTTCCTTCACCGCTGAAGCAAGTGATATTTAATTTCTTAAACGCACTTGACTCCCGAAAAGTCAGAGGTGCGTACCCGGGTCGAACCTGCGACCTCCCAAATAGGAGACCCTGACCACTTGGCTATCACTGCTTATCTATTATTACCAAGCATATTATTATGCTTGGTAATAATAGATAACCTATAGTTTATTGATGTTAATAATAACATTCAAAAATAAATATTTTATCTTGAAAAAAATAATCAAACGTACAGTAGGTTTATCAGTTTACCTACTTAAATTGTTTATCGTGATTAAAAAGAATAATAATAGTAGAGCATAACATAGCAACTGTTTTTATACTTTATAAATTTTGTTCGATAAAATAAATGAGTTTTAATATGTATCCTATCCAATCTCAGTTAAGGCTAAGGCTATCTAAGGCTCTTTCCACACTATAGGTACTATTTCGGGTTGCATCACCGACTAAACTAATTTTCGTCAAGTTTCTCTCCCTTCATAAAAATTGAACTATGGCTACTTCGGATCGAGAACTTTCGGATTCGGATCAGATGCAGTACAAAAAGAGCGATAAGTAATCAAAATTATGCTACTCGTATTTATGTAATTTTATACGAGACTGCTTCTGTCTGAGTAATACACATAGTATTAGCTGTCAGTTTGTTATTAATTTCTAAGAGCAAAATTTCTTTACTATAACTACGACCAAATTAAAACTAGTTTTGAACGTCTACGCAACCAATGGCAGACCTTCAATGGCGGTTCTCACATAGAAAAACTTGACGAAAATTAGTTTAATCGGTGATGCAACCCGAAAGAGTATCTACGTACAGGCTAATGCGTGATAATAAGCCTATAGGTTGCAATTAGTATGCATCGGTGTTGCAAACTGATCTTACAGGTATGAAATTGAAAAAAGATTTAATGTAGACTTCTGACTAGGTACCAACCCATCAACGGCTTACTACTGTCCACAGGTCTCAAAGAGTTATATGGCATGGTCCACCACGCTATGACGATACGTATTGGCTCTTAATAAGCAGTTCTGGTAATTTTTATGATCTACATCTAATCAACAAATCGAAAAATAATGCAAGTAATTAACGATCCTACCTTTATATACTCAGGCTTCAACTGTTCCTTTTCCAGAAGGTTCAAATCAATCATCTCAACCGGAACATTATGAATTTCGCAAATCATCATGGCGGCGCACGCAGGCGGACTCAGGTCCATTTTATATAATTTTAGCGGCATCTAAATACGAAAAATATTGTAATTATCATCTCATCATCATTATCAGCTCAATCGATTTGAAGGGATCGCCAGTACAGCGACTACACTATCTTGCATCCAGTATCTGCCAGCGACTGGCGTGAGATCGTCGGTCAACCTAGTCCCAACGCAGAGTTGGTAGACCCCCCGTCTACCAACTCTGCGTTTTGCGGTGCGGGGTCGCCATTCTTGCAACTGCCCCATTCATTGCCACTTCAACCTTGTGACTCGAGTCTCGACCCGCTCAGGATCACTCAGCGGGCAATGGAGAGAGCTATTTTTATTGGATTCCTTCGGGATCCAAAAATAAATGAGGAGATCCGTAGGAAAATCTAGTTACTTTAATATTAATCGATAGAAGTGTTATTATTAATATGAAATAGTAAACCACATAGATAATCTATAATAAAAAAATATTTTTAAAACCCAACTTCAAACACGCGCCACTACAAAGTATATAGTCTATTGTTATTTTTTTTAAACCGCTCAACCGATTTCGATAAAATTTAAATGGAACCACCTGGAAAGTATGCCCTTTGACCAAAAAAAGATTTTTTCAAATTGGTTCAGGCGTCTTCGAGTAATTGGTGAACATACATAAAAAAAAGATTCCGACGAATTGAGAACCTCCTCCTTTTTTGAAGTCGGTTAAAAAGGAACATCCGGTTAGTTATAGACAAGTCATATTATTGTGGCAGAAGCGAAGCGATATTAATAATTATGTTTATTGTAATTATTGTAACATGTTGCAAAGTAAATTGTACTTTATTTCCATTACTTTATAGTATCCAATATTATGAAGATGACGTGAAGAGGAAAAATGTATCTATGTAAACACAGAATACGAGTTATATTATATGTTATTCTCAAATATTTGAGCTATCAGAGTACTGAACCTACTGAAGTGTTTGTTTTTACTTATATTATGAACCGCAACTTCGCAATCGGCCGGCAATTTTGAATCTGTTAGTAATATCAATTAGGTAGCTATCAACAGTAGTTGGTAATAGAACAGCATCATACTGAAATGCTTGGCTAGTATACTAGGTGTGAAAGTTTGCTTGCAACTCTGTACTTAATAGCAAGGATATTTTTCCAAATGTTAATTTCCGACATTTTAGATGTTTGCCATATACATAGTACCTACTTACTTTCTCTTAACAAGCAAGATGCTAGGTACCGGTTTATTTGAGTTGTATGGTTATATAATTTAACTTATAAGTATTACTCAAGTTATTTTTACCACAGACCAGTTCTGTACTGATTGTTGAGCGCTCATTGTTCAATTATTTATAATCTGTATGATTGTCCTATTTCTGTAGGTCAGCTAGATTCAGATGTAGTGTCTTTTGTTCGTTTAGGTCACTAGTATTAGTGACCGTGCAAACCCACATTTGGTCAACAATAATACAAGCAGTCTATAAATAGCTCTCCGCCATAGTCGTTACATCAAAACACATACCGGTTACTACTTATAACTAACGAGATTTTTTATGCAAATCTTACCTTAGTAGGTAAATAAATAATAATTGATGGTTATTATACAAAATATAATATAATAATAATTATTATTATACAGGTATTCTTACTAATGTTGGAAAGCAATACGATATGAGTACCATTGCGCTCTTATGAAGTAAAAAAGTTCTAGATTCACAAAACTATCTGTATTTTATAAAAAAAATGTAGATACAGTTTGCTCGTAAAACATAGTACAAAATTAGGTAGATATAGTATTCTTTAAAGACTTACATTGAAAATGAAGAATGTACGATGGTTCTAAAAAGTAAAAAAAAAAATCAAAGAAACTAGTGTAGTAGACTGACAACGATGGAGCGTCGATAACAACTGACAACATAATATATTACGATTTAAGACTATCTATACTTCCATACTATATAATCGTAAGTGCCGCATCATTCAAAATAATAGCACATATCAACACAATACTAGTGGTTCGCCCCGAACTGAGACCTCGCGGTAACGGTTTCCAATAATTACTTATTCATTTAATAGATACATGACGATCAAAATTGACATTGTTATTATGCCCGTTTTCACCAACCATACCTAAATCATCCCCTTTGTAGAAGTCTCTTTGCGTAGGTAGCCCCTAAATACAATCCTAACATCCCAATGTCATTTTCACCTTTAGTTGTCCCGTAGACGTTCGTAATATCTAAGTTGACAGAAAGCGTCAACTAACTTAACACAGTTAGCCCGTAAAGATTAGGGAACTGTAGTGAAATCAGGCCTCAATCAAACATATTATGTATAGTTTTTGGAACATTCAAATTAAATTATTTGTACACAGCGTCATCTATCGACACGATCAGAAAACATGTAAAAACAAACTGCAACGTGAAGTTTTATTGATGTCTGGTATATAACTAAATAATAATTTTAATTTAATAATATTATGTGTATTAGTACTTGTCATACAAAATAATAATAATTTACATAGCTGCCTTTGCAATATGAGATGAAAGCGCCATCAATTGACATCATTGTGAAGTTCTGTTAAAAATATTGCAGTTCATTAAAAATTAAATAATTTAGTTTCCTTATTAAATTTATCTAATTTTAGTATTTGTTGTTCAAGTACATGATATAACGCTAATTATTATAAAATTTTCTAGCCCGGTCTTTCAACGGTTAATCCATTTTGAGGTCAAATATAATCTCCACTTTGAAAGCCCCCCATTTCGTCAATTTTAGGAAAAAAATTAAAAAAAAATTTGTACTCTGTTCTAAATTATCTTTAAAATGATATACTGCAACCCTATGGAACGCCATAAAAAATATTTTACTTCGCATTCGCTTCTATGAGAGCCCCCTGAAATATTTTTTTTTATAACTTTTTAAGCCATTTTCGGCTGGAGGCCATCGGTTTACATATCATATCTAAAATTGAAGTAATTACGTTCAGTAATTCGGAAGTTATAAGGCTCTGACAGACGGACGGACAGACGGACGGACGGACAAGTGCAAATTCACTCAAGTAGACTCAGAGACCTTCGCTTCGCTCGGTCAATTATGTTTGTTAAAGAACGATAAGATTATACATGAGGCAAGTTTTGTGTACTTATTTATGTTGAAATAAAGAAAAACATCTTACATAATAGAGATAACCCGCCAGTAATACTGGGAGTATTCTGGCGCCTTACTCTTTACCCTGTGTAGATTTATGTCTGGACACTATGGTGATTCCTCAATATAAGGGATTCTCTGGGAAGGTCTGGTAAGGTGACCTGTCTGGTAAGATAAACTGCGATAAAAAGTCCAAAATCACTATTATATCAAAATAATAAATTAAAATAATAATAAAATATGTCGAAATGTATGATACATCGTAAAGCAAAATTAACTCTAGATGAAGTATCTAACTAAAAAAAAATTATATAAGTAGGTCATTTCAAGAAAACAATAAAAATTCTTTTCAAAAACCCAACTTCAAACACCACTACAAAGTATAAAAATAATTTGAGTTTGTACTCGTTTGCTGAAGTCTGGTGGGCCTAAATATAAACGATGATAGGTACTTATGAGCGACGCTCGCCTTCTCATAGTCATGACACACTATGACACAATGACACGTTTGTTGAAGTCGAGCGAGCATAGCGGATCGGTCGTCATGGAAAAAATCATGTCGATCTGTTGCTCTATTGCTGCGTGATTAAAAGACAAACCAAAAAACCAAAAACCAACAAAGTTTCTTTTTATAATATTGGTAGGAATCTCACATAGTCTATTATTGAAGGACAAATTGTGGGCCACAGCAAAAATGCAATGCAATAATTAGGTATGTTGGACGATATTCCTAGCACATCATTAAAACACGTGATCATTAAGGCATGATCCCAGTGCGGAATATTGTGTGTCTTGCTTTAGAGATTAAAATTACATTATACTAGCTGACTCACGCGACTTCGTCCGTGTGGATTTAGTTTTTAAGAATCCCGCAATTCATCGTCAACAGTACCTAAATCCCAACGGCTTAGGAGTGCAGTACCCTGCATCATCAGGATTGAGGGATGAGACTTGGAGTAGAACGATGAAGTCGTTGCTTGGTGCCTACGATGTCAAATCACCATCAAAAATTCTTAGATCTTCACAGCTTAGGACAGCAGTACTCCGCATCATCAGGGTTGAGGGTTGGGACTTGGTATTCAATCAGCTCTTTCAGAATCCCTATGGTTTAGGAGTGTTGTGCCATAAATCATCAGGGTTTAAACCTTGAAATATTTACGGGAGCATTCTTTAAAGTAGGTACCTACCCTTTATCCTTTCAAAAAAAAAGAATGAATGAAATCGGACTACGCGTTAATGAATTACAACTATGTTCACATTTTGAATTTTATCCCTCTTTCAAGGGAACCGTGCTGCATTTTGGGATAAAAAGTATCCTATTTCCTACCTCGTAGTATGAATTTAAATCATGCTAAGTTTCATTTAAATCATTTTTCAATCATTTAAATGAAACTTATTCATCAATTCATTTCGGAGTCTATTCAATTCAAACAAACAAACAAACAAACAAACAAATTTTTTCTCTTCATAATATTAATAAAGTGTAGACTACATAATATTTAATATTCTAAACTGTAATTACGTAATTTTAATTATCACTACTAAACGAGAACAATAATAATATTATTGTTACAGTATTACTAAATTCATTTCTTACAAAGTTTAGTTCGAACTTTATAAGCTTCCACATCGGTTCTGCTAATCTTCAAAGTTAAGCGTCAGAATTTATCATATTGTTACCAGACCTCTAGTTTACAAAGTTAATAATCCGACGAAGTTTATCAAAATGGATTGATTGGCTAAATATTAAAAATATTGGTAAATATTGGATTGATTAGCTATTTCGATAAATACTTAAGAAAGATATTGTAGTGTCAGCAAAAAGGTGAGGTTGGTTAGGCGCTCCAGAGCTCATATTTTCATATTAGAACTTACAATTTTCATATTATTATTATAGCTTTATTATACTACTATTATTATCTGTTTACTTCACTATACTTTATTTCGTTTATCTTCTTGTTATGTTACACTGACCCATTACATTAACTATTTTCTACATACTCATATTTTATCATAATAATATCTTGTTTAGTCATCCGGAACTTCTGGATTCACGGAAGACCAGCGCCTCGCCTGTGCTTCCTCCACAGGAACAGCATTTATGCTGAGTGGAGACCATTTTGGGACCACACATATTTTGTTCTGTCGTACATCAGAATCCGTCACTATAACTGTGTAATGTAAGTTCCAAATAAATGCTTTTTCTTTCTTTTTAAGCTATTGCATAGCTTTTATCGCGGGCTTTGAACTAAGACAAACAGTTTGAGCGCGGCAACCGAATCAAGAAATTCCGTAACGAAAATAAACCTAACACCGTCTTTCAGTAAGCGTTCAACATTTTAGAGGTTCAGAAGTAGCTCTGTTTGGCGCAGTGGGCGAGCGACCGCTTTCTTTACCGCATGGTGTATGATGTATGTACGCAGGTTCGAATCTCACTCGCGAAGTAGTGATAGTGCGCTTTTCTTGTTTGTTTGTTTTTAATTTTTTTTGCATAATTTTTATTATGCAAAAGTATGCATGTATGCATAAGTTGATAAAAATGCTATGCAATAGCTTTACCGCGGCAGTCCCCGAGTGCCACTTAATTTTTTTTTTTTAATAAAAATATTTATTATCATCATTGATGCCTTGACGTCTATAATAGACGATTTAAACATTTTCAGACGTAGTCGTAACTCCTAGTTCTATGTCTTGAAGGCATTTTGTCAATGATAATACCTATTGCTACAAAAGTAGATAGTAAGAAGATTAGATTTGTCTAACTTGATTAAGTACTCGGAATCTACCAATACAATTATTGTTTACTTACTTACATTATGCTATTAGCAAAATGCACAAAGTGTGAGTATGACATTTGTTTTACCTAAGTGGCACTCATAGGTGATAATACCATTACTATCACTGCACGATATCTAAAGCTTTCTCAATGATAGAAGTATAATTACGAGAAAATAGAGAAAGCCTTCCTTTTGTATGAGCTACGCAATAGTTAGTTACGAGGGATGTAATATTACGATGGTTTGTTGGTTGAAATGAAAGAGATATTGGTGAAACCATAGAATAATAACGCATAGAAAGACAGTAGCCGCGCGCGGAGTGTAACATAACTATCTATTTTATGGAGGCCTTCAAAGGCTCCCTAGTCCCTACGCGTGCCGGCGAGCGATCATGGTAGCCGTTAAAGGTTAGTTTCGTCTATCGGCACGCACACTAGTGTACGTGTCGGCGAGCGTCTTAGCACAAATAGTTCGTTTTATGGTTACACGTTAAGGTTGATTATACGGGTCTGCCCGCGAAATTCAAATTTAATTTGGTTTTCCGCAATTGGTAAACTAATACGACAAGGAAGGCTTATGGCATTCTAATTGCGCCAATAACAGTATCATCTTCATAGGTTTATATCAAAATCTTTACTTGAAAGTGTCCAGTTTAAGAAATTAGTCAGAATATCGACTAATTTGTGAGTAACTCACGTCCAACTCGATACAAAGTAAGAGTAAAGGTTTTGATATAAACCTGTGAAGATGATACTGCCATTGGCGCAATTAGAAGCGCCATAAGCGTACTTTGTCGTATTAGTTTACAAATTGCGAAAAACCAAATTAAATTTGAATTTCGCGGGCAGACCCGTATAATCATCCTTAAGCTGGTCTCGTTGTATGGAACTATCGGTCTAGGCGTTATTAGTCTGAGGGTGAAACGTATTTGAAGCCATATTATGATTTAATTAACGAACAATATTATCAATGAAGATTGTTCGTGAATGGTATTGCTTTATATTATTTCTTAATTTAACCCACCCTTTTGCAACCATCTTTCTTTCAAAACCATTTCTGTGAGTGGCTGAATTTATAGCTAGAAGTGATTGCGATCGTCACATTGTAATTTGTATCATTCTTTCGGTCGTCGTATAAGGTATTATACCTGAGAGTTAGGATCCCTGCAAAGCCAGGGTGATTTTGTTAAGATGATTTATATATTACTTACATATATAGATATCTCCTAGTTTAGACTGCGAGGATTTTGCGTTACTATTGCGGCTGTCAGCCTAACCCTCGTCATGTCGCAATCCTCTTAAATGTCAGCAAACAAACTTTTCCCTTGTAATTGTTCTTATCAAGAGCAAGTTGGACTTTCCAAGCAATTATACGAAAGTGTTTTCTATAATTTTATTTTAAACTAGCTGACAGGCCCAGGCTTAGCTTGGGTGGAATATTTGTACCTAAATCCTGGCTGAGTGGAAGAACAAACGCAGAATATTTGAGTTATTGCTCAATATCTATTGGAGTACCGTATACATGCAGGGTGAAATCAGGAGGAGATCCATAGTATAATCAGAGTTACCAAAATACTCGTAGCTTATCGAATCGCAAAGCTGAATTAGCAACATAGCTCGAAATACCGATGGCCGTTGGGGTCCCAAGTTGCTGGAATGGCGACCCCGTACCGGAAGGCGTAGCGTTGGCAGACTCCCCACAAAGTGGACAGACGATTTTAGACGAATTGCTGACAGTTGCTGAATGCAGGCGGCATAGGGTCGGTTCTAAACGATCATTTTAAGAGACCTATGTCTAGCAGTGCATATCTAGGAATGAGTGATAATAATGATAATGATAATGATTGTTCTAAATATATTTAACACAGGTAATAAATGATATGTCGGTACTGAATTCTTACAATGATAATTGTTTGAAGGAAATTTCACGAACAAGAAATAAAAATATCATGGAATGATTGTCCTGTTGTGCAGAGCCCGTCCGTGTAAAGTTTCGCAATAAAAAGTGGGAAACTTGGAAAAGTTTCCATATTTATACAAGACACCAATAACAGCAGGAATCCAAATTAAATTAGCTTTATGCAACAACAACTCCGAGAGTTAGTAAGGGTTCAAGGAGAGTATTTCTTTGAAGACAAATTGTATTATAACTTAAATATTTTCTGTACAGTGCTGTAAATTGTTGACGCTGTTTCGTTGCAAATATGGACACAATAGGTATATTTCTCTGTGACTATCAAAATCACCTCTGATTGGCCGAGTCTCTCTCTCTCTCTCTCTCTCTCTATTGGTTAAAATCTTCGGTAAAGAATGCTATAAATTCAGCCAATCACCACAAATGAGACTGTTTTTTGCGATCTACGATCTCACCTGATGGTAAATGACGATGAAGTCTAAGATGGTAGCGGGCTAACTTGGAAGGGCTATGGCAGTGAAAATACAACCCATAACCTTAATTGGTTTCTATACTATCGTGCCGGAACGCTAAATCGCTTGGCGGCATGTCTTTGACGGTAGGGTGGTAACTAGCCACGGCCAAAGCCTCCCACCAGACCAGACCAGAGACAATTCAGAAATTATAAATTCCCAAATTGACCCCGCCGGGAATCGAACCCGAGACCTCCCAGTTATAAGGCAACAGCGCTCACCAATGCGCCAGGGAGGTCGTCACTGAGACTGTAGCAATGATTTGATACAGCTATTCTGCATACGAAATAGCTGCTCCCCGATTGTTTACAAGTTATTCCATTTATCGTATTCGTATTCGATGACATTAGCTTCATAAAAAAATAATCCTTGATTGTATTGATTTAAAGTCACAAATCCAGTACAACCGATTTTAATATGGAGCGTTATGGAGCGTATCGTACATACGTAAACGTATAAGAATGCATACACGAAATTGAGCTCTAATTCAATGACGTTATGGTTTATTTTACTTTGACGCTGAAGTCATCGAATACGGTAACGATCAATGGAATAGCTTTAGACAATCAGGCAGGGCAGCAGATGTCGACAAAATTTCGGTAGGCGATAGCTTGGATCCTAACGAATGACAGAATTATTTTTAGGGTTCCGTACCCAAAGGGTACCAACGGGACCCTATTACTAAGCCTACGCTGTCCGTCCGTCCGTCCGTCCGTCCGTCCGTCCGTCCGTCTGTCAGCGGGCTGTATCTCGGTAACCGTAATAGGTAGACAGTTGAAATTTTCACAGATTGTGTATTTCTATTGCCGCTACAACAACAAATAATAAAAATTAAATTAAATTAAAAAAATTAAATAAAATATTTCCATGGGTACATGGAAATATTTTTATGTAAATTTTTTTTAACGGAACCCTAAAAGATCGAGGCCCGACTCGCACTTGGCCGATTTTTATTCATGAATATCAAGGAATGTAATGAATTTAATAAAATTTGCACTTATGAAATAGTTAAGAATTATGGAATGTTCACGTAGATAAGTTAACAGTTATTTACATCTTAATAGATAATGGTTATATAAAAAGAAAATGAAATTACAACTAGATATAAGCCAATAATTGGTATTGTCACTGTATTTTACGCACTGTACGCACTTTTTACAATTTCTATAGCTTTCAGTAGGTACTCCATTTTGAATTGCAATATTATCAATCAATTGTACTTTATCCGTATGATGTTTCGCATAAATCACAGTGAATACCAGCTATTGTGACAGGTTTATCGCATTGAAATCGTGATCGAAAGCTTTGGGATGCGTGATGTACTCGTATATCGAATAGAATATTTTTACGTGATGTCTCGTATTTTATACGTGCATATACGTGATAGAGCAGATTCTATAACAGCACGTGGGGAATTCGACGTTGAAAATGTGTCTGTCTGTCTGTTACCTTTTCATGGCGCAAGCGTTAAATTATTCGTGATGAAAATTGACAAACACATTGCTTGCATCTTGAATACGGAGAATTTTTATCCCAAAAAAACTCGTGCTTACTTAGAGAGATGAAGTTCTTTTTAAAGCATATTTTTTAAGATTAAATATAACGATTTATTCAGTAGCCGAAGTCTGGATGTGAAAATATGTATATGTGTTGGTTTGGATTCCAAACCGACACTTCAAATTCAAATTCAAAATAATTTCTTTCACGTAGGCCAACCTGTGACTCTTATGACACGTCATGACTCTACAACCGGTTCGGAAAGCGGATTCTGCTGAGAAGAGCCGGCAAGAAACTCAGCAGTTGCTCTTTTCAAAATATAGAATATATTAAAAATATTTTTTATTCAAATAAACTTTTACAAGTTTACAAGTGCTTTCGAATCGTCAAATGGATCTACGACTGGTTCGGAATGCCCTTCCACATTAAAAATTAAACACACTTTCACATTTTTAGGGATCCGTAGTAAACAAGGAACCCCTATAGTTTCGCCATGTCCGTCCGTCTGTCTGTCTGTCGGTCTGTCTGTCTGTCCGTCCGCGGTTTAGCTCAGAAACTATTGGTACTAGAAATCTGTAATTTGACAAGGGTATCAATATCAATCACGCCGACAAAGTGGTGAAATAAAATTGTGAAACATAATTTTTTTTAGGGTACCTCCCCTAGATGTAAAGTGGGGATGATTTTTTTTCTCGTCTATCCCATAGTGTGATGTGTCGTTGAATAGGTCTTTCAAAAATATTGTGGTGTGGGAACACCATGTTTCAATTCAGGGATCCGTTTTTAAAATATGATATTTTAAAGTGCTAAATTTTATTGAGTCAAGTGTCCCCCGTCCCCCCCCCCCTCTGCCAGCTAAATGGTTGTATAAAGGATACAAGAAAAAATTCACAGCAGTAGTATATATAATAAATTTTAAAGGAAAACTATCACGGCTAAGTAGGGTTCATTAGTTAAGGGGTTATATCTGTTTTTCCTAAGTTAGGTATTACACGTAGTGTAAGTTGCATATTTTGTAGTATATTATAGTATTTAACATAACCATGGAACTCAAAATGTATTCAATATCATAAATAAAATAAAAGCACTATCCTAGGTCAGCAATAATATTTGAGACTTTCAACTATGTAACCCTACACTGCGCGTGGCCCGACACGCACTTGGCCGGTTTTTTTAAAATAATAGTAAGGATATTTGAAAAAGTATAGCTTATCAGTTTTGCAGGCTACACAAAAGTAATTAAATAAACCCTGGTTGCAAAAAGGAAACTTAACTAGAGCAAAGTAGAGTTATGTCCTAAAATGGAAATATAATCTCAAAAGACATGCTTGACAACCGCTACAGATTTTCATGCAGACGATGTAGTGAGCGGTCATGAGTTCCATATAAATTTTGCTCTGTTACTAACGCTAGTCGGTTATACAGTTAGGAAACTACTAAGATAAATAGAATGTTGAGAAGAAGTACTCCGCGAGCTGCATACAAATTGTTATCTTTGTTTCGGGCTCCGCTAATAATATTGGAAGCCTCATTTTAGTTTATTAACTAATATATATGGAAATATTTTAAGCTTTACTAGCCCAATGGTTAAAGGTGAAAATGACTGAAAACTGAAGGGTCGATGGTTCAATCCCCACATCCTTTGTTAGCATAATGAGAGATTTTCAGGGGCGCAGAAATACATGTTGCATTATTGTCGTAGCTATTCCTAACACAAGCTGTAGGTACATTCATTTGGAGAAGACAGCTAGGGGACTAAGAGACAAGTTCAGTATGGCGAATATCCTTTTATAGAAAAATTGTAATATTATTTTTTCTATAGTGACGAAGACGCAACCTTACCTACAGTTATTTTCAAATATATTATGTACATATTTTCCTATTTCTATTTTTACTTTATGATGTCCGCAACTTGGTCCGAGTACATAATTATGTTAATATCTTTTAAAAAATCGATGGGAAGTCGTTGATTATCCGACATCAAAATTAATCCTTTAGTCGCTTCAGTTAATCCATGCAGTGGCAGAAAAGTTTTACTTTTGCATATTTTATAATAATTTGCACTAGCTAATTTATATTTCGATTGACCAGGTTATTCAGGTACCAAAGAACTGAATTGGCGAAATGAAGTGTTTTTTTATTATCCCAGCAGACAAAAAAATGTTGGTTTCGGACGTCATCAGACGTATTGCGCAATGGGGCTCTAGCCTAGATGGTGGAGTGTAGAAACCCTCTTTATGGGATATAGTTTAACCTAAATAAGGTTTTTGTGAACGTCTATTGGTAACGTTGATGAAAAATCTTTGCAATAACATTTGCGAAGAAAGTTGTCGCAGTTGGAACATCAACTTCCTTCGCACATTATATATCGATATTAAAACACGAAAACTATTTTATTTTATGCACAAACTTTGAGACGGGATGCTCAAATTGTTTTGTTAGTAAAACGAACAAGAAGGCAAAGTTTCTCAATTTTAAATGTTTTTAACAACTGCTGCACTTTCCTGCAGTTTGTTAATTTATTACTTAATGCAAGAAGACGAATTAATTTTTGATTTATGATTATGAACTAGCTTTATGATAGAACTTAAAATAATAATAATAATAATCTATATATATATGTTACGGTAAATGTAATAAATGTGATATTTATTAATAATTTTCGGTAATTATTAATAATTTTCAATTAATCACATTTACCGTAACATATATATAAATCAATTGCTGTTCGTTTGTCTCGCTAAAACTCGAGAACGGCTGGGCCGATTTAGCTGGTTTTGAAATGTTTGTCGTAGTACAGGGAAGGTTTAAATGGTGAAAAAGAAAGTTAAAAAGTAAAAAATAAAATCGGCCAAGTGCGAGTCGGGCCTCGCTCTTTTAGGGTTCCGTTAAAAAAAATTAAATTAAAATATTTTCATGTACCCATGGAAATATTTTAATTTAATTTAATTTTTATTATTTGTTGTTATAGCGGCAATAGAAATACATAATATGTGAAAATTTCATCTGTCTATCTATTACGGTTTACGAGATACAGCCCGCTGACAGACGGACGGACGGACGGACGGACGGACGGACGGACGGACGGACGGACGGACGGACGGACAGCGTAGGCTTAGTAATAGGGTCCCGTTGGTACCCTTTGGGTACGGAACCCTAAAAAAGTAAAAATAAAAAAGTAAAAAAAAAAGTAAAAAAAAAATGACTACGCCTCAAGAGAGCTTCGGATCGACATGATTTTTTGCATGGGTATAGTTGAAGACCTGGAGAGTGACATATGCTACTTTTTATCCCGGAAAATCAAAGAGTTTCCGAGGGAAGGGATTTTAAAAACTAAATCCACGCGAATGAAGTCGCGGGCATCAGCTAGTAATTAATAAATAATACAAAATATTATACTTGTTCAATATACATATTAAACCTTTACTTACTATAGATAGCTATGAAATTACAACTATTTTGTGTAAACTTATTGTACACTCAACTGGTAGAATTGATTGAGAGAAGTGTAGAATTTTGCACAATTTTTTTATACTACATCTAATCTATCCAGATCACTTTGGCTATCACTGTGGCTAAGTGCCTCATCAGTAGGGCTGGCTCATTTTCAGCCTGGCTGTCCAGCGCAGAAATGCAGCAAGTATTCTGGGCAACATTCCGCACTGGCTAAATTTGTATAGTGGATCAAACGATCCAACCTTAAAAATACCGATCTAATATACAACTGTATTATATAAAATAGCCTGCAATATTGAGTTATCTGTTCTAAGTAAGTACATTTTGTCATAGGGCGAATACGATTTTACATCCTACTACTGTAATGAAATCGGACCTGCTTGGAGGAAGAAGCCTTGAACATTCAGACATATAAAGACACTTTTTGGCATTTTCGAGCCTTTAGCGAGATTAGTCTAGCTATAAGTTTTAGTACATAGTAACATCAAAAAAAGAACTCTTTTGTATAGAGTTGTTAAATGATAACGTTTAACCGCCCATAGATATTGATTACCTATCCCTACGCAATTAAGGATACATGTGAGCACTACAGATGACGTAGTTTGTCTTCATTTTTACGGTTCTTTTATCTGAATGTGAAACAAAAATAAAAATGGTCATTTTAAAACATTGGAAATTCTTTTCCACTGTTCTCCGTTTTAGCTGGAATACGAAATGAAATTAAAAATTGCAGTAATACTGTAAAATTTATACTTTATTTATGCATGCAACATAAATACTGGAAGCACTTTCGTACATCGCAAAGAGAGCACGTCTTAATGTTAATAAGATCGTTCCGGCAAAGGCTACTTAGTACTCCATTCCTTCCTTATACAGGCGTATATAAAGCGAGAAATTTGCATAACAAGGGAATGCTTTAAGCTTTTGAATACCTACTTACTATTACATCGTAATAATATTTTTATAACTATATCTAAAGTATATTATAAAGCACGGTAACCTTTTTATAACTTCTTTAGTATTTTGGTGTCATGAGAGGTGGTAGAGAAGATTAAAAAAACGAAAGTAGTATTTGAACCTGAGACAAAAGTATCACCCAGAGTTACATAATTACTATGGTGTCTAACATTAACGAAATTAATAAAAAAAATTACAGTGGGATTATTTTGAACTTACACCACAAAAAATCTTTATAGTATAGTACATGAAGGCTATAGTAATAAATAATACCTATAGTAGAAATAAGAGCTCATTGTATTGTTAAAGGATAATGTAAGGGGAGAGCACTGAAGCCTATAATATTACGAGTTCCAAATTTCATTCCATAGAATGAAATTTCATTTCATTTAACAAAAACATAAATGAAAATTTAAAATACACTTGGACCTTGCAATCAACAATGCTAATAGTGGAATAAGTAAGACTTAGATAATACAAGTTAAATTAGTCTAACCAATAATAATAGTACTAAATATAATAATAATTATTATTTTTAAAATGACATCTCTCGTCATAATACACCATTGCAATAGGTAATAGTATTATGTTTTCATCACTCAATGGTTATGACACGAGTACCATTACGAAACTTTATTAGCTATATTTACTATATTGTCACTACGTCTTAAGACGTTATTATTACCCTTAGTACCTAAGCAATCCCACCTCCGATTAAGTAAGTATATTCTAAAGTAAAAGAAGCAGATATTAAATTAATTTATATTTGTTTTTTTACTTTGTATACTTACTGAGAAAAGTTTTAAAATACAGCGTGCCAATAAAAAACTGTGTTATTGTATTTGTTTTTAATTTTTGCGCATCTTGACTGATTGACCATAATTACAGGATTGTTATTGGTTAGTTATTTTAAATGGAATAGGCTGAAGTTTCAGGTACATCCGACAATAATTATTTAAATAATTATAATATTATTTTCAATATTTGTTTCCACGTGAAAAAATATTTTATTATATTTATTTACGGCAGAACATCATTATTTACAAGTCACAAGAAATATAAAATATTTTTACAAATATAAAAAAAGAAGATAAAAATAATAATCACAAAATACACACATCAAAAGTGTCTAGGGATCAAGCATTTTTATGCGGATTTCTTGAGATTGAGATGTGGCTTTGTAATAAATTTATGATTTTATAAATTTATATGGATCCTTTTTGGTGCATTTCATAATTTGAATCAGGAACTGTCAATCAAATTCGAGTAAAAGATGAAAATCAGCTGTCAATATTTTCCCTATAAAAACATACAACGCATTGAAGACATTATTAGTGCTACTGTTTCCCTACTACTGATTAAAACCAACGTTTTTATGGAGCGGCGACGTCATTTAAGCAGGGAAGAAATGCTCAGAGCCGTGGGAATGATAGAAGCTGGTTCCCGGCAACGTACTGTGGCTTTAGCTCTGAATACAAGTCAGAGTGTTATCAGTCGACTTTGGACACGTTACCGAAGCACTGGTACCGTGGCTGAGCGCCATGGAGGACGGTATCGCTGCACCACACGGAGACAAGACCGATACATTCAAATCTTAACTCGAAGAGCTCCAACAATAACCGCCATGATGTTAGCCGTGAGGCTTCATCACTCTTCAGGGAACTTAATTAGCGACCAAACAGTCAGAAACCGCTTGCATGAAGTGAACCTTCATTCCCGAAGACCGCTACGGGTACCACCTATAGCAATGCACAATCGTAGGATTCGATATCAATGGGCTCTTGAACACAGAAATTGGGCAGAAGAACAATGGCGTTTCGTGTGCTTTTCTGATGAGTCTCGTTTTGGTATGAGACCGGATACAAGACGTATACGACACTGGAGAACCCCTGGACGCCAACAGCGATTAAAATCCTGCCAGGAAGTCCATCCCTATAGTGGTGGAACCATCATGGTATGGGCGGGTATTTGGATCGGCGGAAGAACTGAGTTGATTTGGATCAGAGGCAACCTCAACGCTCAAATTTATGCTGAGACGATTGTATCAGACGTCATCGTTCCTCTACAAGTGCAAATCGGTCCCTTATTTCAGTTAATGCATGATAATGCACGACCGCACACCGCAAGAGTTGTAAGACAGACTCTCGCCGCAGCTAACATCAATGTCCTGCCCTGGCCTGCTCAGTCGCCAGACTTGAACCCGATTGATCATGCATGGGATATGCTACAGAGAAGAGCTCTGCCGAATATGGAGGGTATCCAGTGGCAAGAAGACCTTTTTTTGTTGTTGCAACGAACATGGGCGGCCATTCCACAGCGTGATTTGGATGAACTCATTTTGAGTATGCCAAACCGATGTTCTTGTGTTGTTAGTGTTCGCGGTAGAAACACGGATTATTAATTGTTTAAGTTACCCAATAAAATTTTAAAGAAAACTGTTATTTCAGTCTTTTTTTCGAACTTTAATGTTAGTGGTTCAAATGTCAAAAATCCCTTTATTAGGAAAATGGCAAATTTCTTTATTAATGCAAAGGTGACTTGGTTTATCGTTACTGTGACAAACGAAAACACTTTATTTGATGAATCCTTAAAGAAAATTTTAATTAATATCAATCAGGAGAAAAGTTATTGCAAAAATATATGTTGATCCCTAGACACTTTTGATGTGTGTATTATGTTCAACCCATACATTAGTTTCAGAAAGTTCGTTTCATTTAAATATTATAAATATTTACTTAAAATTTAGAAGTACTTTTATCTAAATAATTTGCATCTACGTACAAGTAGCCACTTAAACCCACGTTGAATAAATAATAAACGTAAAAGCATCCTTAGTGCGCTACTGTAATTTTACTTTTGTATTGTATATACAACTAGAGTAGCGAACTACAGGATTCTGAATGTATTTACTTATATTGAACATACTAATTAGTTGTTTAATAATAATTATTGTCCACTTTTGGAAGAATATTCTGAATATTTGCTGAATTTTCTCATAGAACGGAAAGACAACGTTAAAGGGAGGGTTAAAGTATATATAATAATATAAAAATATGAAATTATAAAATTTTATATTATAAAATAATAAAAAATTATACTTTTACATTGACATTTTATGTATAAAATGTATAAAATACTCTCTAGCAAAAGTTGTTCAGAATTTAAATTAACAAACGAGTCAATGCCCTTCTGAACACCGATCCACGATCGCAGACAAAACTTTTTATCCGTAATCTAGTCGGAGTTCCAACTACATGAAGTCTTTATCCACATTTCATTCAATTAAATGCAATTTTTTGGAATTACTATACCATACATTACAAAGGTAAACTTTTAAAGAGGTTGCTTTAATTTTTCGTAATTTTTCTACAATTTATTTCAACTTATAAAATTGGACTAGCGTGGATTGGACAGACCTTTTTTGCGAACAGATGAAGAATGTAGGTTAGCAGGTTTCTGCACCATGTTTTCCTCACCCGTCATACCAAGTGATATTTAATTGCACCCAGCTTCATTTTACCCTAGGATTTGAACCCTCAACCACCCGTAAAGGAGGCCGATACCTTAACTACTAATCACCGCTGTTAAGAAGTGGTTGGCACCATAAAATCACTTATTACATGCTGTCCGATTTTGTATAGTAATCGTATTTCAATTTTATTAAATAACACATGGCTGGCGACTTCATGCAGTGGGTTCTTGGTTGAAGTCCATAGAATCATTAATGTCAAAGAAGTATTGCGTCTAAACGTGATTATAAGAGATGCATCATTATTTTTAGGGTTCCGTACCAAAATGGTAAAAATGGGGGTCGTTGCACATCTCGACCGCAATAAACTCGTCCAAATGGTCGAGTTGTGATAATTCATTTTTATTAATTTTTTTCATGCACAACTCGACCAACAGCAAAATACCGAGTTGTTTATGTACAGTCAAATACAAAAAGTGATTCACGTATCTAATATTTTGTTTAACTCATAAATTAAATTGCTAACAAAAATGAAATCAGCGTTTCATACATATTATCAGGACTTCAATATTATGTATGAATGGTATTTTTTGAAAGAGCTAAATTTTTTTGAATTTAAAAGTTCTAAAGTCTTTGGGGGTGGAATTTTCAACTTTTGCGAAACACGTTTTTCTTATTTTTTTATCGAAAGCCCAAAAATTTAAGTTTCATGGATATTACATGAAAAATAATTTGATAAATGACGGACTTTTATACAAACTTTCAACCCCCATTTAACCCTCTTGGGGTTGGAATTTTCAAAAATCCTTTCTTAGCGGACGTCTAAGTCATAATAACTATCTGTGTGCAAAATTTCAGCCCGATCCGTCTAGTGGTTAGAGCTGTGCGTTGATAGACCAGTCAGTCAGTCAGTCAGTCAGTCAGTCAGTCAGTCAGTCATTCAGTCAGTCAGTCAGCCACCTTTGCCTTTTATATATTTAGATGAAAGCTAAAGTACCAAGAAAGAGATTTGCTATCTCTTTCTTTTTATACCTGTACTGTACTTTTTATACCTCAACCCAACCTCTCTGTAACTGTAAACGACTGTACTTTGTGCGTGCGGTCGAGTTGTGCATGAAAAAAAATTAATAAAAATGAATTATCACAACTGGACCATTTGGACGAGTTTATTGCGGTCGAGATGTGCAACGACCCAAAAATGGAACCCTTATGGTGAGACTTTCTCCGTCCGTCCGTCCGTCTGTCACAGTCGATTATTTCAGTAACTATTAAAGCTATCGACATGAAATTTGGCATAGTTGTGTAATAGTGGCGAATATATATAACATATAATAGCGAAAATTATTTTAGTTTAATTAAAAAAGGGGGAAAATCAGGGGTTTACCGTTCCCCCCCCCTTATCTCCGAAGTTTACCAATCGAAAAATCTGAAATAATTATGGTCAATAGAGGTTTATGTATATTTTACAGGAAAAATAAAAGCAACGCGAAAATTATTTTAGTTTGATAAAAAAAGGGGGGAAAATCGGGGGTTTGAAATTTCAAAGTAAGATAATTATACCGAGTGGGGTATCATATGAAAGGCCTTTACTTGTGCATTCTAAAACAGTTTTATAATTATTTCTATATATAATAGTTGTTGAGTAATCGGCCAAAATGTCGAAAAAAAATACCGTCCCCCCCCCCCCCCCCCCCCCCTCCCCCCCATCTCCGAAGTTTACCAATCGAAAAATCTGAAATAATTATGGTCAATAGAGGTTTATGTATATTTTACAGGATAAATAAAAGCAACGCTCTAACTACCATAGTTTTTTTTATATAAACAATAAACCTCTACAAACAAAGTTAACGATAAATAAGCAAATTAATATAATATTATCGTTTTACTTTTACTTTTGGAGTACGGAACCCTCGGTGCGTGAGTCCAACTCGCACTTGGCCGGCTTTTTTTCAGTTTATCGAGGATGCGTGAGTATAGTTAGAGTTGTTGGAACATGTATAAAACAAAACACCTTTTACGACAAACAGCCCTAGTATAACCAGTGTGACCAATTCAATGAGTGCGACACATTTACCTCGAAACTTAATGGATCAGTTACACAAGGAGAGTTTCTCGAATGCGAGAGAAATTTTCGACACTTGTATTCGAGCGTCTGTTTTGACATAATGTATAAATATGTAATGTAATGTTATATATACAGACCCTTCACTATAACTTGTCCCATGCCCTCATGTTGGCACTATTGCTTATCTCAAGCCGTTGTCAGAGTTTTCATTGTGTGAAGCAATGGTGCCAACATGACGGCAAAGGACAAGTTATAGTGAACGGTCAAATCGCGGACGAGAATGGTATGGAATTTATCCCATAGGATAGTCGCAAACAATTTCTTGCCGGTCGCATTGAGAAACTTTTCTTGTGTAACTTACACCTTAGTGTTAAAAGAGATAGATAATATGTAATTAACACATTAGGAACGCGTATTAGGAACTAAGAAGCAAAGCCCTTAGTGCGGGATCGTGGAATTTCGACCACGTAGCGGTGCAGATTCGGTAATTGATTCGAAATACATTCTGGATGAAAAAACATTTTTCTATTGACCTCGATCAAAGAAAAAGACATATAAGTTTGTTACACAATTTGTATCCATGAGGCATGAGGCAACCTAACCTAAGCTAAACAGATTACGGTTCCAGTAGTCGACCGTCGTCAACTAGCAGCTGCTGGCCGTCACCGTGTGATGCGGAAACAATTTGATACCGTCCCCGAACCGTGCGCCAATTTACAAGACTCTTAACAAGAATAACTATTTTGAATCTGACTCTGAAACGAATGTCATTAACTCGTTAGCCCTTTCAGTGCTTACATCAAGCCGTGAATAAAGCTTGTTGCAATTCAGGACGTTACTTGAGGGGAATCTCCCAGTTGGTTAAGCAGCGTTGATCACAGTTGATATGTGCTCTTACTGCTCAGCCCCCGTAGCCAAGTTACACTTACGATTATCTATTTTCTTTCTATGATCGCAAACGCCTGAAGGTTTGGCTAGGGGCTAGACTAGATGGCGCAGCGGTTGATCAAAGAAAGAAGTGTATTGATAATATTTCGCGGCATTTTGTATTATAAATGTTTTTTTTTGCATTTAAAATGCATAAATTGTTCACTGCAGTGTCCATTTAAAATGCACATTAAAATAATAAGATAATTTAAGCGCCATCTTGTTTGCGATTTTGAAAGGTTCGAGTTTCAAAATCGCATAATAAATATCGTTATTCGAATCAAAAATTAGGTTACTTCACATAAAACAGGTTCAAATAATATACTAACCTTACCTTACCTTAAATTTTATTTTACTTAGATATAATTCAATTTTACAAATTAAATTCCTCCACCATTAGAAACACAGTATAACACCATTTTACACTCTGTAACTATTGTCATACAAAAACAAACAAGAGTGTTACCTCCAGGCGGAATTGCAAACTGGAAACACAAAGCTAAAATGTGGACACGGGCTTTGTGGCAGCAGTTACTGCGCTCGCACTGAGACACTTTGATTTCCTTTGTTTATTTAAAAGATAATTACTTTAATAATATTATGTGTTAAAAGAAAGTAAATAAAACTATCAAAAGGTCAAGGAAAAATAAAATCCTCCGCCAAACTAGGAAAAATCTGTATTGCAAAGCGCGCTGTTCGCGCTGAACGTCGTCACCCCTCTAGGTGTAGAAGGAACGCAGGAGCACAGTAACGTAACAGTAACATACTACATATTATGATGTATGTATGTCGTTACCTTCTTCTTCTTCTTCTTCTTTATCAACCTATAGACGTCCACTGCTGGACAAAGGTCTCCTGCATGGACTTCCACAGGCTTCGGTCTTGCGCCGCTTGAATCCAGCGGCTCCCTGCGACTCGTTTGATGTCGTCGGTCCACCTGGTGGGGGGTCTGCCAACACTGCGTTTCCCGGTGCGGGGTCGCCACTCCAACACCTTGGGACCCCAACGACCATCAGTTCTTCGAACTATGTGCCCCGCCCATTTCCACTTCAGTTTCGCGACACGCTGAGCTATGTCGGTGACTTTGGTTCTCCTACGAATCTCCTCATTTCTGATTTGATCTCGCAGAGATATACCGAGCATTGCTCTCTCCATCGCTCGCTGGGTGACCCTGAGCCTTCTTATGAGGCCCATAGTTAGCGACCATGTCTCGGATCCGTAAGTCATCACTGGCAACACGCACTGTTCAAAGACTTGAGTCTTCAGGCACTGAGGGATTTTGGACGAGAAGACATCTCGGAGCTTCCCGAACGCTGCCCAGCCGAGTTGGATTCGGCGGTTAATCTCTTTCTCGAAATTGGACCTACCTAGCTGGACTGTATGTCCCAGGTATATATACTCGTCTACAATTTCGAGCGCAGAGTTCTCAACGATTACTGGGTGGAGCGGAGCATGAGCATTGGACATTATTTTCGTCTTGCTCATGTTCATTTTCAGGCCCACCTGTTGAGAAACCCTGCTGAGATCATTGAGCATTGTATTGAGATCTCTCATAGTCTCTGCCATGACTACTATGTCATCGGCAAATCGCAGGTGAGTGATGTACTCGCCGTTTATGTTGATGCCAAGTCCGTTCCAATCCAGAAGCTTAAAGACGTCCTCCAACGCAGCGGTAAATAGCTTCGGGGAGATAACATCTCCCTGTCGCACTCCACGCTGCAAGTGGATCGGTCTCGTAGTCTGGTCCTGTATACGTACTGACATAGTGGCGTTTTCGTACAAGCACTTCAACACTTGGATATACCGGTAGTCAATCCGGCATCTCTGCAGCGACCTCAATACAGCCCAAGTTTCCACCGAATCAAAGGCTTTCTCATAGTCCACAAACGCTAAGCAAAGTGGCCGGTTATACTCTTCCGTCTTCTGTATAACCTGCCGCAGCGTATGAATGTGATCTATGGTACCAAAGCCCTTTCGGAATCCGGCTTGTTCGGGAGGCTGGAAGTCGTCAAACCTACGAGCGAGACGATTCGTAATGACTCTCGAGAACAACTTGTAAACATGACTCAGCAGCGAGATGGGTCTATATCAGCAAGGTATTATCACCCTTTTTGAAGAACAGGACCACCACGCTCCTGTGCCATGCTTCCGGCGTTATACCCTCGTAAATGACGGAATTGAACAATCGCTGAAAGATCTTAAGTACCGGTTATCCACCCGCTTTCAGGAGTTCCGCAGTGATTCCGTCATCACCTGGCGCCTTGTTGTTCTTAAGCTGTTTAAGAGCCATTCTAATCTCGTATAGGCTGACGTCCGGGATATCTTCGGTATAGTGTCGGGTCAGTTTGGCTCTGGGATCTTTGGCCAAATCCTCAACAGGTTTTTGTGTCGTGGTATATAACTGCCCATAGAACTTCTCGACCTCTCCCAAAATCTCAGGTCGAGAAGAGACGAGACGACCGTCATCAGTTTTAAGCCGCGTCAGCTGGCTCTGTCCGATAGACAGATCTCTCGCGAACACTTTTGAGCATTTGTTCCGCTCGATGGTATCTTTAATACACTTGGTATTAAAGACCCGAAGGTCGCGAGTTTGTGCCTTAGAGATCTGCCTATTAATCCGCCGGTACGCAGCCGCGTCTACCGATGACTGTAGC